>CM068585.1:11144500-12529500 GCA_035048485.1 Pteria penguin | reverse complement strand
TATATCGTCTACTGTGACATGGGACCTCGGTTTATATCGTCTACTGTGACACTGGACTTCGGTTTATATCGTCTACTGTGACACTGGACTTCGGTTTATATCGTATACTATGACAAGGGACCTCGGTTTATATTGTCTATTGTGACACAGGACTTCGGTTTATATCGTATACTGTGAGACGGGACCTCGGTTTATATTGTCTTTTCTGACATGGGACCTCCGTTTATATCGTCTACTGTGAGACGGGACTTCGGCTTATATCGTCTACTGTGACATGGAACTTCGGTTTATACCGTCTACTGTGACACGGGACTACGTTTTATATCGTCTACTGTGACACGGGACTTCGGTTTATATCGTCTACTGTGACACGGGACCTCGGTTTATATCGTCTACTGTGACAAGGGACCTCGGTTTATATCGTCTACTGTGACACTGGACTTCGGTTTATATCGTATACTATGACAAGGGACCTCGGTTTATATTGTCTATTGTGACACAGGACTTCGGTTTATATCGTATACTGTGAGACGGGACCTCGGTTTATATTGTCTTTTCTGACATGGGACCTCCGTTTATATCGTCTACTGTGAGACGGGACTTCGGCTTATATCGTCTACTGTGACATGGAACTTCGGTTTATACCGTCTACTGTGACACGGGACTTCGTTTTATATCGTCTACTGTGACATGGGACCTCGGTTTATATCGTCTACTGTGACGCGGGACTTCGGTTTATATCGTTTACTGTAACATGGGACCTAATTGTATATCGTCTCATCCGCAGGACAGATAGGTAGGCAGCGAAGATATATCTTGTAGGTATAGGAAATGCGTAATACATTGTGGTTATGACGCTGTACGTCTGGTGATATGTGTAGTACGGTGTACGTATTATTGTTATTGCTATTACTGGAGTTGTTCTTAAACAGACCAGAAGGTGTGGATGTTGTCAGCAAATAAAAATCCATAATGGATATGAATAAAGGAGAATTGTGACAAATCTTTGCATTAATTTATTGTATGACTATGTAATTACAATAAAAACAAAATTGTGGGATTGCAGATGTCATAAAGTATATAAAGTTAATATGTTTATGATGTAAAATAGGTGTATTATGCAAGGTTTTAAGTTGACATAGGTTATTAGAATGCCACGTGTTATAATGAAACTATATGTTATAACTATTAAGAATATAGGTAATGATATGACATACAGACTGACTAGACACTGGACCTTCGGCTTGAGACGTTTTTGAAATAACTGTTAAATGTGTTCCAACGATGGCTATCTGAAGAAATGATAAGGATGAATATAACAGACTGCTAATTTAAGTTTATTCGTATAAACACTGTATGTATAATTGTATATCGTGTGCATAATGCAATGTACATAATGAAAATAAAAACAGAATACATTTTAGAATACATACAAGTGCGGATCCCGACATTTTGTTGGGAGGGTGTTCATCGCGAGAAATTTTCAGGTGGGGTACAATTGTGTTGTGGGCTGCATTGTACTTTATCTACCTGACACCATTTAGAAGTTAACACGTTATCTAACTTGTCCGTTCTTAGTCGCTACCTACTGCTGTATAATAGATATTTTCGACGTCTTCGAATTTAGTTATTAATCAGTTTTAGGCGCTATGTATGAACGTTGAGGTAGTTTCAGGTCTGTTTTTCTTGCCCAGTGTTTTCTCTTTCTTGCATTTCTTATTCATCTGCTAGCTGTGCACAATTGTGGAGGTTTATGTGAGTATATTTTTTCTTTGCTCAGTCAAATCTCTTTCGTTATATTTACTCCCACATCTGTTTGCAATGCATAATCATGGATGTCCATGTCAAATTACTATCTACTGCTGAGTCGGATAGTTTTTTTACTCTGATGACTTATTCCATTAAAGTGAAAACCTTGTCTGGTGTTTTTTCTTATTAATTATAATCTGACATTACAATTAACATGATATTGATTAAGCCGAATATCCAATGAATTCCAAGATAGAAAAAACTGTCAAGTAGTTGTAAACTTGTTAATTTCGATTAATGTTATGCCACATGTAGAGATGTATAATACTATATCACATGTAAAGTTATATAATATTAGCCACTTGTAAAGATGTATAATATCAGCCACATGTAGAGATGTATAATATCAGCCACATGTAGAGATGTATAATATCAGCCACATGTAGAGATGTATAATATCAGCCACATGTAGAGATGTATAATATCAGCCACATGTAGAGATGTATAATATCAGCCACATGTAGAGATGTATAATACTATATCACATATAAAGTTGTATAATATTAGCCACTTGTAAAGATGTATAATATCAGCCACACGTAGAGATGTATAATTCTATGTTACATGTAGAGATGGACAACACTATGCCACAGGTAGAGATGTACAACACTATACCACATGTAACGATGTATAATACTTTGTCACATGTAGAGATGTATAATACTATGTCACATGTAGAGATGTATAATACTATGTCACATGTAGAGATGGATAATACTATGTCACATGTAGAGATGTATAGTACTATGTCACATATAGAGATGTATAATACTATGTCACATGTAGACATGTATAATACTATGTCACATGTAGAGATGTATAATACTATGTCACATGTAGATATGTATAATACTATGTCACATATAGAGATGCATAATACTATGTCACATGTAGACATGGATAATACTTTACCACACATAGAGATGTAAAATGCTATGTAACATGTAGAGAGGTGTAAAACACTATGCCACTTGTAAAGATGTACAACACTATGTCACATATATAGATGTAGAATACTATGTCACATGTAGAGATGTATAGTACTATGTCACATATATAGATGTAGAAACTATGTCACATGTAGAGATGGATAATACTATGTCGCATGTAGAGATGTATAATACTATGTCACATGTGGAAATGTATAATACTAGATGTATGTCACATGCAGAGATGTATAATACTATGTCACATGTAGAAAGGTATAATACTAGATGTATGTCACATGTAGAGATGTATAATGCTATGTAACATGTAGAGGTGTAAAACAGCATGCCACTTGTAGAGATGTACAACCCTATGTCACATGTAGAGATGTAGAATACTATGTCACATGTAGAGATGTATAATACAATGTCACATGTAGAGATGTAAATATTATGTCACATATAGTGATGCACAACACTATGCCACATGTAGAGATGTATAATACCATGTCACATGAAGAGATGTATAATACTATGTCACATGTAGAGATGGATAATACTATGTCGCATGTAGAGATGTATAATACTATGTCACATGTAGAGATGGATAATACTATGTAACATGTAGAGATGAGATGAATAATACTGTACAACATGTAGAACTGTATAACACTGTACCACACGTAGTGATGCGTAATACCATGTCACCTATAGAGATGGATTCTACTTTGCCACACGTAGAGATGTATAATTCTATGTTACATGTAGAGATGGACAACACTATGCCACAGGTAGAGATGTACAACACTATACCACATGTAACGATGTATAATACTTTGTCACATATAGAGATGTATAATACTATGTCATATGTAGAGATGTATAATACTATGTCACATGTAGAGATGTAAATATTATGTCACATATAGTGATGCACAACACTATGCCACATGTAGAGATGTATAATACTATGTCACATGTAGAGATGGATAATACTATGTCACATGTAGAGATGTATAATACTATGTCACATGTAGAGATGGATAATACTATGTCACATGTAGAGATGTATAGTACTATGTCACATATAGAGATGTATAATACTATGTCACATGTAGAGATGTATAATACTATGTCACATGTAGAGATGTATAATACTATGTCACATGTAGATATGTATAATACTATGTCACATATAGAGATGCATAATGCTATGTCACATGTAGAGATGGATAATACAATGTCACATGTAGACATGGATAATACTTTACCACACATATAGATGTATAATGCTATGTGACATGTAGAGGTGTAAAACACTATGCCACTCGTAGAGATGTACAACACTATGTCACATGTAGAGATGTAGAATACTATGTCACATGTAGATATGTATAATACTGTGTTACATGTAGAGATGGATAATACTATGTCACATGTAGAGATGTACAACACTGTGCCACATGTACAGATGTATAATACTATGTCACATGTAGAGATGTATAATACTATGTCACATGTAGAGATGTAAATATCATGTCACATATAGAGATGCACAACACTATGCCACATGTAGAGATGTATAACACCATGTCACATGAAGAGATGTATAATACTATGTCACATGTAGAGATGGATAATACTATGTAACATGTAGAGATGTACAACACTATGCCACTTGTAGAGATGTACAACACTATGCCACAGGTAGAGATGTATAATACTATGTCACATGTAGAGATTGATAACACTATGTCACATGTAGAGATGGATAATACTTTACCACACATAGAGATGTATAATACTATGTAACATACAGAGATATACAACACAATGTCACATATAGAGATGTATAATACTACGTCACATGTAGAGATGTAAATACTATGTGACATGAAGAGATGTATAATACTGTGCCACATATAGAGATGTATAATACTGTATCACATGTAGAATTGTATAGTACAAATAGACTGCATAAGAATATCTAGAAAATTAGTTAAAGGGTTTTTATTACTTTGAATATCAACATTATAACATGCATCAATGTTTTAAATACTGTGTTGGATGTTCCTGAAAAATATTTTCTTACTGAAAAATAGAAATCGTATGGTATTCTTTCAATTTCAATAGTGTATAGCGAAAAGAACGTTTCCTGGTATTCAGTAACTTCTAATAGTAACATTACAACACCGGCTGACTCTCCTTTTATACCAATATGTTATTAAATCACGTGTCATTATTAATATAATAATAATAATAATAATAAAAAAAAATAATAATAATAATAATAAAAACAACAACAACAACAACAATGATAATAATAATAATAATAATAATAATAATAATAATAATAATAATAATAATAATAATAATCAAGTTGATGATGGTGATAAACATTTCCTTTAATTACAACAAAGCTGTTTGGTTTTCCGTAAATGTCAATAGAGTTATTGTAACTGTGTATTTTTTTTTTTTAATTACACAACTGTGATGGGGCAAGATAAAGACATTGTCGTATTTTTCACTTTGGCAGGATTTTTTGGCGGCGAATGTAACATTTACTCCCAAGCTCTGTAGAATGGACTCAGACGGAGATGGTATCGCCAACTGGGATGAACTGGGCATCAAAAGCGAAAAATACTGTGATCACATTAACTTCAAACAATACTGGAAATATTTTTCTCGGAGCAGAGCTAAGTCACATCCTGGTGAGTAGCTACAACAGCTATAATCATTATATACAATTTATGTATATAACAATTTATGTATATAAGAGCTAGCAATTAATTTCACATTCTGATAAATATGACCCAGAATGTAAAATAGATAAATTCGTACAGATAATCTAACAACCAAAGAATGCAACAGAGTAACAATCATTTTGAAATACGTTTTTATTGAGTTTCTGTATCCTTTGATTTTTTTTTTTTTTTACTTTTGGAATATATTGGAATATCAGCAGGGCTGCTGTACGAACCATGGGAATAGAGCAATTAAACTGTAGTGGGTTAACGACCCGTAACACATGGACTGTACATTATATTGAATAGGGTTGTATACCCGTAACACATGGACTGTACATTATACTGGTGAGGGTTGTATGCCCGTAACACATGGACTGTACATTATAATGATGAGGGTTGTATACCCGTAACACATGGACTGTACATTATACTGATGAGGGTTGTATACCCGTAACATATGGACTGTACATTATACTGATGAGGGTTGTATACCCGTAACACATGGACTGTACATTATACTGATAAGGGTTATATACCCGTAACACATGGACTGTACATTACACTTGTGAGGGTTGTATACCTGTACCACATGGACTGTACATTATACTGATAAGGGTTGTAAACCGTAATACATGGACTGTATTTTATACTGATAAGGGTTGTATACCCGTAACACATGGACTGTACATTGTACTGGTGAGGTTTATATACCTGTAACACATGGACTGTACATTATACTGATAAGGGTTGTATACCCGTAACATATGGACTGTACATTATACTGGTGAGGGTTGTATACCCGTAACACATGGACTGTATATTATACGGGTGAGGGTTGTATACCCGTAACACATGGACTGTACATTATACTGATGAGGGTTGTATACCCGTAACACATGGACTGTATATTATACTGGTGAGGGTTGTATACCCGTAACACATGGACTGTATATTATACTGGTGAGGGTTGTATACCCGTAACACATGGACTGTACATTATACTGATAAGGGTTGTATACCCGTAACATATGGACTGTACATTATACTGGTGAGGGTTGTATACCCGTAACATATGGACTGTACATTATAATGATAAGGGTTGTATACCCGTAACACATGGACTGTACATTATACTGATGAGGGTTGTATACCCGTAACACATGGACTGTACATTATAATGATGAGGGTTGTATACCCGTAACATATGGACTGTACATTATATTGGTGAGGGTTGTATACCCGTAACACATGGACTGTACATTATACTGATGAGGGTTCTATACACGTAACACATGGACTGTATATTATACTGGTGAGGGTTGTATACCCGTAACACATGGACTGTATATTATACTGGTGAGGGTTGTATACCCGTAACACATGGACTGTACATTATACTGATAAGGGTTGTATACCCGTAACATATGGACTGTACATTATACTGGTGAGGGTTGTATACCCGTAACATATGGACTGTACATTATAATGATAAGGGTTGTATACCCGTAACACATGGACTGTACATTATACTGATGAGGGTTGTATACCCGTAACACATGGACTGTACATTATAATGATGAGGGTTGCATACCCATAACACATGGACTGTACATTATACTGATGAGGGTTGTATACCCGTAACACATGGACTGTAAATTATACTGGTGAGGGTTGTATACCCGTAACATATGGACTGTACATTATATTGGTGAGGGTTGTATACCCGTAACACATGGACTGTACATTATACTGATGAGGGTTGTATACCCGTAACACATGGACTGTACATTATACTGGTGAGGGTTGTATGCCCGTAACACATGGACTGTACATTATACTGATAAGGGTTGTATACCCGTAACACATGGACTGTACATTATACTGGTGAGGGTTGTATACCTGTAACACATGGACTGTACATTATACTGATAAGGGTTGCATACCCGTAACACATGGACTGCACTTTATACTGATAAGGGTTGTATACCCGTAACACATGGACTGTACATTATACTGGTGAGGGTTGTATACCCGTAACATATGGACTGTACATTATAATGATAAGGGTTGTATACCCGTAACACATGGACTGTACATTATAATGATGAGGGTTGCATACCCGTAACACATAGACTGTACATTATACTGATGAGGGTTTTATACCCGTAACACATGGACTGTACATTATACTGGTGAGGGTTGTATACCCGTAACATATGGACTGTACATTATATTGGTGAGGGTTGTATACCCGTAACACATGGACTGTACATTATACTGATGAGAGTTGTATACCCGTAACACATGGACTGTACATTATACTGGTGAGTGTTGTATGCCCGTAACACATGGACTGTACATTATACTGATAAGGGTTATATACCCGTAACACATGGACTGTACATTACACTTGTAAGGGTTGTATACCTGTAACACATGGACTGTACATTATACTGATAAGGGTTGTATACCCGTAACACATGGACTGTACTTTATACTGATAAGGGTTGTATACCCGTAACACATGGACTGTACATTATACTGGTGAGGGTTATATACCTGTAACACATGGACTGTACATTATACTGATAAGGGTTGTATACCCGTAACATATGGACTGTACATTATACAGGTGAGGGTTGTATACCCGTAACACATGGACTGTATATTATACGGGTGAGGGTTGTATACCCGTAACACATGGACTGTACATTATACTGATGAGGGTTGTATACCCGTAACACATGGACTGTACATTATACTGATGAGGGTTGTATACCCGTAACACATCGACTGTATATTATACTGGTGAGGGTTGTATACCCGTAACACATGGACTGTATATTATACTGGTGAGGGTTGTATACCCGTAACACATGGACTGTACATTATACTGATAAGGGTTGTATACCCGTAACATATGGACTGTACATTATACTGGTGAGGGTTGTATACCCGTAACATATGGACTGTACATTATAATGATAATGGTTGTATACCCGTAACACATGGACTGTACATTATACTGATGAGGGTTGTATACCCGTAACACATGGACTGTACATTATAATGATGAAGGTTGCATACCCGTAACACATGGACTGTACATTATACTGATGAGGGTTGTATACCCGTAACACATGGACTGTAAATTATACTGGTGAGGGTTGTATGCCCGTAACATATGGACTGTACATTATATTGGTGAGGGTTGTATACCCGTAACACATGGACTGTACATTATACTGATGAGGGTTGTATACCCGTAACACATGGACTGTACATTATACTGGTGAGGGTTGTATGCCCGTAACACATGGACTGTACATTATACTGATAAGGGTTGTATACCCGTAACACATGGACTGTACATTATACTGGTGTGGGTTGTATACCTGTAACACATGGACTGTACATTATACTGATAAGGGTTGCATACCCGTAACACATGGACTGTACTTTATACTGATAAGGGTTGTATACCCGTCACACATGGACTGTACATTATACTGGTGAGGGTTGTATACCCGTAACATATGGACTGTACATTATAATGATAAGGGTTGTATACCCGTAACACATGGACTGTACATTATAATGATGAGGGTTGCATACCCGTAACACATGGACTGTACATTATACTGATGAGGGTTTTATACCCGTAACACATGGACTGTACATTATACTGGTGAGGGTTGTATACCCGTAACATATGGACTGTACATTATATTGGTGAGGATTGTATACCCGTAACACATGGACTGTACATTATACTGATGAGGGTTGTATACCCGTAACACATGGACTGTACATTATACTGATAAGGGTTGTATACCCGTAACACCTGGACTGTACATTATACTGGTGAGGGTTGTATACCTGTAACACATGGACTGTACATTATACTGATAAGGGTTGCATACCCGTAACACATGGACTGTACTTTATACTGATAAGGGTTGTATACCCGTAACACATGGACTGTACATTATACTGGTGAGGGTTATATACCTGTAACACATGGACTGTACATAATACTGATAAGAGTTGTATACCCGTAACATATGGACTGTACATTATACTGGTGAGGGTTGTATACCCGTAACATATGGACTGTACATTATACTGATAAGGGTTGTATATCCGTAACATATGGACTGTACATTATACTGATGAGGGTTGTATACCCGTAACACATGGACTGTATATTATACTGGTGAGGGTTGTATACTCGTAACACATGGACTGTACATTATAATGATAAGGGTTGTATACCCGTAACACATGGACTGTACATTATACTGATAAGGGTTGTATACCCGTAACATATGGACTGTACATTATACTGGTGAGGGTTGTATACCCGTAACATATGGACTGTACATTATAATGATGAGGGTTGTATACCCGTAACACATGGACTGTACATTATACTGATGAGGGTTGTATACCCGTAACACATGGACTGTATATTATACTGGTGAGGGTTGTATACCCGTAACACATGGACTGTACATTATACTGATGAGGGTTGTATACCCGTAACACATGGACTGTATATTATACTGGTGAGGGATGTATACCCGTAACACATGGACTGTACATTATAATGATAAGGGTTGTATACCCGTAACACATGAACTGTACATTATACTGATAAGGGTTGTATACCCGTAACATATGGACTGTACATTATACTGGTGAGGGTTGTATACCCGTAACATATGGACTGTACATTATAATGATGAGGGTTATATACCCGTAACACATGGACTGTACATTATACTGATAAGGGTTGTATACCCGTAACATATGGACTGTACATTATAATGATGAGGGTTATATACCCGTAACACATGGACTGTACATTATAATGATAAGGGTTGTATACCCGTAACACATGGACTGTACATTATACTGATAAGGGTTGTATACCCGTAACATATGGACTGTACATTATACTGATGAGGGTTGTATACCCGTAACATATGGACTGTACATTATACTGATAAGGGTTGTATGCCCGTAACACGTGTACAGTACATTATACTGGTGAGGGTTGCATACCCGTAACCCATGGACTGTACATTATACTGATAAGGGTTGTATGCCCGTAACACGTGTACAGTACATTATAATGATGAGGGTTGCATACCCGTAACACATGGACTGTACATTATACTGTTCAGGGTTGCATACCCGTAACCCATGGACTGTACGTTATACTGGTGAGGGTTGTATACCCGTAAACACATGGACTGTACATTATACTGGTGAGTGTTGTATACCCGTAATACATCGACTATACATTATACTGATGAGGGTTGTATACCCGTAACATATGGACTGTACATTATACTGATAAGGGTTGTATACCCGTAACACATGGACTGTACATTATACTGATGAGGGTTGTATACCCGTAACACATGGACTGTACATTATACTGATGAGGGTTGTATACCCGTAAAACATGGACTGTACATTATACTGATGAGGGTTGTATACCCGTAACATATGGACTGTACATTATACTGATGAGGGTTGTATACCCGTAACACATGGACTGTACATTATACTGATGAGGGTTGTATACCCGTAAAACATGGACTGTACATTATACTGATGAGGGTTGTATACCCGTAACATATGGACTGTACATTATACTGATGAGGGTTGTATACCCGTAACACATGGACTGTACATTATACTGATGAGGGTTGTATACCCGTAACACATGGACTGTACATTATACTGGTAAGGGTTGTATACCCGTAACACATGGACTGTACATTATACTGGTGAGGGTTGCATACCCGTAACCCATGGACTGTACGTTATACTGGTGAGGGTTGCATACCCGTAACACATGGATTGTACATTATACTGTTGAAGGCTGCTTACCCTAAACACACGGACAGTACAATGTACATTATACTGTTGAGGGTTGTACACACACACACACACACACACACACACACACACACACACACACACACACACACACACACACACAAATCTGAAATATATTCAATGTGTAATAAAAGGGTAATTTGCTATTTTCGGTTCATATCTGAGTAAACTATTGCTAAGAGCTATATTACTTGTTTAAAATCAGAAAGAAAATAGAATATCAAAAATGCGCATGCTGACCTATGCATTTTAATACCGAAGATGTAAAGAACATTTTTAATGGATCACTTGATTTCGTGTCTAAAACCGTACTTTGCCAATAGACCTCAATGTAATTATGGTCAGAAATATCTTTTTTGAAATGATGAAAAACAGATTCTTAGCAAACTTTCATAATTTACCGTATTCTGTTGAATACAAGCATTTGCTTTATGGTTTTGTTAAGAAAATATTTTTGGGTTATTAAAACATGGATATCTAAAATATAATGTAACGGTTTTGCTTTCTTTCTCCGTGTTATCATGGCTCTAGGGATTTCTATTAATCTTTTAGCGTTCACTATAAATCTTTGACATTTTAAATCAATTATTGATAACCACAATTTGTTTGGATATATCTAATACTTATTGAGCAATATTATACATATTAAGATTATTTTCACAGAAATGTATTTTCGAACGATTATTTCCAAAATAGTTGATATCTAGAAAGTTAAGAGTGATCTATGCTACAAGGACAGCGGTTTTAGGGAAGGGAGGGAGGTTGCACTGATTAATACTTTACTATTTCAATACTATTGATTATTTCCCCTATATTTGAATATTATAAGGCGATTTAAAGATACATGAAAAGATAATCATATGTGAACATTTCATTCTCTCATGGACTGTATATTATACTGGTGAGGGATGTATACCCGTAACACATGGACTGTACATTATAATGATAAGGGTTCTATACCCGTAACACATGGACTGTACATTATACTGATAAGGGTTGTATACCCGTAACATATGGACTGTACATTATACTGGTGAGGGTTGTATACCCGTAACACATGGACTGTACATTATACTGATAAGGGTTGTATACCCGTAACACATGGACTGTACATTATACTGATGAGGGTTGTATACCCGTAACAGATGGACTGTATATTATACTGGTGAGGGTTGTATACCCGTAACACATGGACTGTACATTATACTGATGAGGGTTGTATACCCGTAACATATGGACTGTACATTATACTGGTGAGGGTTGTATACCCGTAACATATGGACTGTACATTATAATGATGAGGGTTGTATACCCGTAACACATGGACTGTACATTATACTGATGAGGGTTGTATACCCGTAACACATGGACTGTATATTATACTGGTGAGGGTTGTATACCCGTAACACATGGACTGTACATTATACTGATGAGGGTTGTATACCCGTAACACATGGACTGTATATTATACTGGTGAGGGATGTATACCCGTAACATATGGACTGTACATTATAATGATAAGGGTTGTATACCCGTAACACATGCACTGTACATTATACTGATAAGGGTTGTATACCCGTAACATTTGGACTGTACATTATACTGGTGAGGGTTGTATACCCGTAACATATGGACTGTACATTATACTGATAAGGGTTGTATACCCGTAACACATGGACTGTACATTATATTGGTTAGGGTTGTATACCCGTAACATATGGACTGTACATTATACTGATAAGGGTTGTATGCCCGTAACACGTGTACAGTACATTATAATGATGAGGGTTGCATACCCGTAACACATGGACTGTACATTATACTGTTCAGGGTTGCATACCCGTAACCCATGGACTGTACGTTATACTGGTGAGGGTTGTATACCCGTAACACATGGACTGTACATTATACTGGTGAGTGTTGTATACCCGTAATACATCGACTATACATTATACTGATGAGGGTTGTATACCCGTAACATATGGACTGTACATTATACTGATAAGGGTTGTATACCCGTAACATATGGACTGTACATTATACTGATGAGGGTTGTATACCCGTAACACATGGACTGTACATTATACTGATGAGGGTTGTATACCCGTAAAACATGGACTGTACATTATACTGATGAGGGTTGTATACCCGTAACATATGGACTGTACATTATACTGATGAGGGTTGTATACCCGTAACACATGGACTGTACATTATACTGATGAGGGTTGTATACCCGTAACACATGGACTGTACATTATACTGGTAAGGGTTGTATACCCGTAACACATGGACTGTACATTATACTGGTGAGGGTTGCATACCCGTAACCCATGGACTGTACGTTATACTGGTGAGGGTTGCATACCCGTAACACATGGATTGTACATTATACTGTTGAAGGCTGCTTACCCTAAACACACGGACAGTACAATGTACATTATACTGTTGAGGGTTGTACACACACACACACACACACACACACACACACACACACACACACACAAATCTGAAATATATTCAATGTGTAATAAAAGGGTAATTTGCTATTTTCGGTTCATATCTGAGTAAACTATTGCTAAGAGCTATATTACTTGTTTAAAATCAGAAAGAAAATAGAATATCAAAAATGCGCATGCTGACCTATGCATTTTAATACCGAAGATGTAAAGAACATTTTTAATGGATCACTTGATTTCGTGTCTAAAACCGTACTTTGCCAATAGACCTCAATGTAATTATGGTCAGAAATATCTTTTTTGAAATGATGAAAAACAGATTCTTAGCAAACTTTCATAATTTACCGTATTCTGTTGAATACAAGCATTTGCTTTATGGTTTTGTTAAGAAAATATTTTTGGGTTATTAAAACATGGATATCTAAAATATAATGTAACGGTTTTGCTTTCTTTCTCCGTGTTATCATGGCTCTAGGGATTTCTATTAATCTTTTAGCGTTCACTATAAATCTTTGACATTTTAAATCAATTATTGATAACCACAATTTGTTTGGATATATCTAATACTTATTGAGCAATATTATACATATTAAGATTATTTTCACAGAAATGTATTTTCGAACGATTATTTCCAAAATAGTTGATATCTAGAAAGTTAAGAGTGATCTATGCTACAAGGACAGCGGTTTTAGGGAAGGGAGGGAGTTGCACTGATTAATACTTTACTATTTCAATACTATTGATTATTTCCCCTATATTTGAATATTATAAGGCGATTTAAAGATACATGAAAAGATAATCATATGTGAACATTTCATTCTCTCATGGACTGTATATTATACTGGTGAGGGATGTATACCCGTAACACATGGACTGTACATTATAATGATAAGGGTTCTATACCCGTAACACATGGACTGTACATTATACTGATAAGGGTTGTATACCCGTAACATATGGACTGTACATTATACTGGTGAGGGTTGTATACCCGTAACACATGGACTGTACATTATACTGATAAGGGTTGTATACCCGTAACACATGGACTGTACATTATACTGATGAGGGTTGTATACCCGTAACACATGGACTGTATATTATACTGGTGAGGGTTGTATACCCGTAACACATGGACTGTACATTATACTGATGAGGGTTGTATACCCGTAACATATGGACTGTACATTATACTGGTGAGGGTTGTATACCCGTAACATATGGACTGTACATTATAATGATGAGGGTTGTATACCCGTAACACATGGACTGTACATTATACTGATGAGGGTTGTATACCCGTAACACATGGACTGTATATTATACTGGTGAGGGTTGTATACCCGTAACACATGGACTGTACATTATACTGATGAGGGTTGTATACCCGTAACACATGGACTGTATATTATACTGGTGAGGGATGTATACCCGTAACACATGGACTGTACATTATAATGATAAGGGTTGTATACCCGTAACACATGCACTGTACATTATACTGATAAGGGTTGTATACCCGTAACATTTGGACTGTACATTATACTGGTGAGGGTTGTATACCCGTAACATATGGACTGTACATTATACTGATAAGGGTTGTATACCCGTAACACATGGACTGTACATTATATTGGTTAGGGTTGTATACCCGTAACATATGGACTGTACATTATACTGATAAGGGTTGTATGCCCGTAACACGTGTACAGTACATTATAATGATGAGGGTTGCATACCCGTAACACATGGACTGTACATTATACTGTTCAGGGTTGCATACCCGTAACCCATGGACTGTACGTTATACTGGTGAGGGTTGTATACCCGTAACACATGGACTGTACATTATACTGGTGAGTGTTGTATACCCGTAATACATCGACTATACATTATACTGATGAGGGTTGTATACCCGTAACATATGGACTGTACATTATACTGATAAGGGTTGTATACCCGTAACACATGGACTGTACATTATACTGATGAGGGTTGTATACCCGTAACACATGGACTGTACATTATACTGATGAGGGTTGTATACCCGTAAAACATGGACTGTACATTATACTGATGAGGGTTGTATACCCGTAACATATGGACTGTACTTTATACTGATGAGGGTTGTATACCCGTAACACATGGACTGTACATTATACTGATGAGGGTTGTATACCCGTAAAACATGGACTGTACATTATACTGATGAGGGTTGTATACCCGTAACATATGGACTGTACATTATACTGATGAGGGTTGTATACCCGTAACACATGGACTGTACATTATACTGATGAGGGTTGTATACCCGTAACACATGGACTGTACATTATACTGGTAAGGGTTGTATACCCGTAACACATGGACTGTACATTATACTGGTGAGGGTTGCATACCCGTAACCCATGGACTGTACGTTATACTGGTGAGGGTTGCATACCCGTAACACATGGATTGTACATTATACTGTTGAAGGTTGCTTACCCTAAACACACGGACAGTACAATGTACATTATACTGTTGAGGGTTGTACACACACACACACACACACACACACACACACACACACACACACACACACACAAATCTGAAATATATTCAATGTGTAATAAAAGGGTAATTTGCTATTTTCGGTTCATATCTGAGTAAACTATTGCTAAGAGCTATATTACTTGTTTAAAATCAGAAAGAAAATAGAATATCAAAAATGCGCATGCTGACCTATGCATTTTAATACCGAAGATGTAAAGAACATTTTTAATGGATCACTTGATTTCGTGTCTAAAACCGTACTTTGCCAATAGACCTCAATGTAATTATGGTCAGAAATATCTTTTTTGAAATGATGAAAAACAGATTCTTAGCAAACTTTCATAATTTACCGTATTCTGTTGAATACAAGCATTTGCTTTATGGTTTTGTTAAGAAAATATTTTTGGGTTATTAAAACATGGATATCTAAAATATAATGTAACGGTTTTGCTTTCTTTCTCCGTGTTATCATGGCTCTAGGGATTTCTATTAATCTTTTAGCGTTCACTATAAATCTTTGACATTTTAAATCAATTATTGATAACCACAATTTGTTTGGATATATCTAATACTTATTGAGCAATATTATACATATTAAGATTATTTTCACAGAAATGTATTTTCGAACGATTATTTCCAAAATAGTTGATATCTAGAAAGTTAAGAGTGATCTATGCTACAAGGACAGCGGTTTTAGGGAAGGGAGGGAGGTTGCACTGATTAATACTTTACTATTTCAATACTATTGATTATTTCCCCTATATTTGAATATTATAAGGCGATTTAAAGATACATGAAAAGATAATCATATGTGAACATTTCATTCTCTCATGGACTGTATATTATACTGGTGAGGGATGTATACCCGTAACACATGGACTGTACATTATAATGATAAGGGTTCTATACCCGTAACACATGGACTGTACATTATACTGATAAGGGTTGTATACCCGTAACATATGGACTGTACATTATACTGGTGAGGGTTGTATACCCGTAACACATGGACTGTACATTATACTGATAAGGGTTGTATACCCGTAACACATGGACTGTACATTATACTGATGAGGGTTGTATACCCGTAACAGATGGACTGTATATTATACTGGTGAGGGTTGTATACCCGTAACACATGGACTGTACATTATAATGATGAGGGTTGTATGCCCGTAACACATGGACTGTACATTATACTGATGAGGGTTGTATACCCGTAACACATGGACTGTACATTATACTGATGAGGGTTGTATACCCGTAACATATGGACTGTACATTATACTGGTGAGGGTTGTATACCCGTAACATATGGACTGTACATTATAATGATGAGGGTTGTATACCCGTAACACATGGACTGTACATTATACTGATGAGGGTTGTATACCCGTAACACATGGACTGTATATTATACTGGTGAGGGTTGTATACCCGTAACACATGGACTGTACATTATACTGATGAGGGTTGTATACCCGTAACACATGGACTGTATATTATACTGGTGAGGGATGTATACCCGTAACACATGGACTGTACATTATAATGATAAGGGTTGTATACCCGTAACACATGCACTGTACATTATACTGATAAGGGTTGTATACCCGTAACATTTGGACTGTACATTATACTGGTGAGGGTTGTATACCCGTAACATATGGACTGTACATTATACTGATAAGGGTTGTATACCCGTAACACATGGACTGTATATTATACTGGTGAGGGATGTATACCCGTAACACATGGACTGTACATTATACTGATAAGGGTTGTATGCCCGTAACACGTGTACAGTACATTATAATGATGAGGGTTGCATACCCGTAACACATGGACTGTACATTATACTGTTCAGGGTTGCATACCCGTAACCCATGGACTGTACGTTATACTGGTGAGGGTTGTATACCCGTAACACATGGACTGTACATTATACTGGTGAGTGTTGTATACCCGTAATACATCGACTATACATTATACTGATGAGGGTTGTATACCCGTAACATATGGACTGTACATTATACTGATAAGGGTTGTATACCCGTAACACATGGACTGTACATTATACTGATGAGGGTTGTATACCCGTAACACATGGACTGTACATTATACTGATGAGGGTTGTATACCCGTAACACATGGACTGTACATTATACTGATGAGGGTTGTATACCCGTAACACATGGACTGTACATTATACTGATAAGGGTTGTATACCCGTAACACATGGACTGTACATTATACTGATGAGGGTTGTATACCCGTAACACATGGACTGTACATTATACTGATGAGGGTTGTATACCCGTAACACATGGACTGTACATTATACTGGTAAGGGTTGTATACCCGTAACACATGGACTGTACATTATACTGGTGAGGGTTGCATACCCGTAACACATGGACTGTACGTTATACTGGTGAGGGTTGCATACCCGTAACACATGGATTGTACATTATACTGTTGAAGGTTGCTTACCCTAAACACACGGACAGTACAATGTACATTATACTGTTGAGGGTTGTACACACACACACACACACACACACACACACACACACAAATCTGAAATATATTCAATGTGTAATAAAAGGGTAATTTGCTATTTTCGGTTCATATCTGAGTAAACTATTGCTAAGAGCTATATTACTTGTTTAAAATCAGAAAGAAAATAAAATATCAAAAATGCGCATGCTGACCTATGCATTTTAATACCGAAGATGTAAAGAACATTTTTAATGGATCACTTGATTTCGTGTCTAAAACCGTACTTTGCCAATAGACCTCAATGTAATTATGGTCAGAAATATCTTTTTTGAAATGATGAAAAACAGATTCTTAGCAAACTTTCATAATTTACCGTATTCTGTTGAATACAAGCATTTGCTTTATGGTTTTGTTAAGAAAATATTTTTGGGTTATTAAAACATGGATATCTAAAATATAATGTAACGGTTTTGCTTTCTTTCTCCGTGTTATCATGGCTCTAGGGATTTCTATTAATCTTTTAGCGTTCACAATAAATCTTTGACATTTTAAATCAATTATTGATAACCACAATTTGTTTGGATATATCTAATACTTATTGAGCAATATTATACATATTAAGATTATTTTCACAGAAATTTATTTTCGAACGATTATTTCCAAAATAGTTGATATCTAGAAAGTTAAGAGTGATCTATGCTACAAGGACAGCGGTTTTAGGGAAGGGAGGGAGGTTGCACTGATTAATATTTTACTATTTCAATACTATTGATTATTTCCCCTATATTTGAATATTATAAGGCGATTTAAAGATACATGAAAAGATAATCATATGTGAACATTTCATTCTCTCAATGTAGTCATGTTTTAAAATATGTTTTCATTATAAATGCATCTTAATGCCTAATTGTTGTTTTTACAGGTCTATGCGAACGAGACAGCCAGTCATGCATAGCATCAGATTTACGAGCAGAAAATTTCTGTATGCCGAGGGCAAACATAAATTAAGAAATAAATTATATATATTTGTTTTATGGTTATCTCTTCATGCATATTCAAAGATAATTTTGTGCGATACCTCAAGATATTGTATATGGATTGTTCTAAAGCCGAGAATGATAGACAAGTTATCGCCTTCATCATAAGGTGGGCTAACATTACACTCACAAGACACTGTTTGTATAATCAGCTTAAAGTTAATTGCTTCCTCAATTCATTAATTTTTCTACTTTTGTTGTTAAATGCCACCATGTATTTTTATCGATCTTAAAGGTGGCCATTATATAATATCATTCCATGGTTATTTCTCCTTCATTGAGGTGGCCAATATATAATGCCATAATGCCATTAAAGGATTATTTATCCTTCATTAAGGTGGCTAGTATGTAAAACCATTTCAGGGTTATTTCTCCTTCATTGAGGTGGCCAGTATATAACGTCAATCCAGGCTTATTTTTTCTTCATTGAGGTGGCCAGTATATAATGTCATTCCAGGGTTATTTTTACTTCATTGAGGTGGCCAGTATCTGATGTCATTCCAGGATTATTTCTCCTTCATTAAGGTGGTCAGTATATAATGTCATTCCAGGGTTATTTCTCCTTCAATGAAATGTCCAGTATGTTATATCATTCCTGGATCATTTCTCCTTTATCAAAGTTGCCAGTATGCAATGCCATTCCAGGGTTATTTTTCCTTCACTGAGTCGGTCAGTATATAATGTCTTTCCAGGGTTATTTCTCCTTCATTAAGATGACAAGTATATAACGCATTACGGGATTATTTCTCCTTCATTGAGGTGGCCAGTATATAATGGCATTCCAAGGTTATATCTCCTTCATTGAGGTGGCCAGTATATAATCCCAATCGAAGATTATTTCTTCTTCATTGAGGTGGCCAGTATATAATGTCATTCCAGACTTATTTCTCTTTTATTGAGTTGGCCAGTATATAATGTCATTCCAGGATTTATTTCTCCTTCATTAAGGTGGCCAGTATATAATGTGTTTCCAGGGTTACTTCTCCTTCATTGAGGTGGCCTGTATGTAATGCCATTCCAGGACTATTTCTCCTTCATTGAGGTGGCCAGTATATCACATCTTTCCAGGGTAATTTTTCCTTCATTGAAGTGGCCAGTATATAACGCCATCTCGGGATTAAATACGTCATTGAGGTTGCCAGTATCTAATGTCATTAGAAAATTATTTCTCCTTTATTGAGGTGGCCAGTATAAAATGGCATTCCAGGGTTATTTTTCCTTCAATGAGGTGGCCGGTATATAATGTCATTCCAGGATTTATTTTCTCCTTCAATGAGGTGGCCAGTATATAATGTAAATGCAGGACTATTTGTCCTTCATTAAGGTGGCCAGTATATAATGGCATTCCAGGGTTATTTCTCCTTCATTGAGGTGGCCAGTATATAATGTAAATGCAGGACTATTTGTCCTTCATTAAGGTGGCCAGTATATAATGGCATTCCAGGGTTATTTCTCCTTCATTGAGGTGGCCAGTATATAATGTAAATGCAGGACTATTTGTCCTTCATTAAGGTGGCCAGTATATAATGGCATTCCAGGGTTATTTCTCCTTCAATGAGGTGGCCAGTATATAATGTAAATGCAGGACTATTTGTCCTTCATTAAGGTGGCCAGTATATACTGGCATTCCAAGGTTATTTCTCCTTCATTGAGGTGGCCAGTATATAATCCCAATCGAAGATTATTTCTTCTTCATTGAGGTGGCCAGTATATAATGTCATTCCAGACTTATTTCTCTTTTATTGAGTTGGCCAGTATATAATGTCATTCCAGGATTTATTTCTCCTTCATTAAGGTGGCCAGTATATAATGTGTTTCCAGGGTTACTTCTCCTTCATTGAGGTGGCCAGTATGTAATGCCATTCCAGGACTATTTCTCCTTCATTGAGGTGGCCAGTATATCACATCTTTCCAGGGTAATTTTTCCTTCATTGAAGTGGCCAGTATATAACGCCATCTCGGGATTAAAATACGTCATTGAGGTTGCCAGTATCTAATGTCATTAGAAAATTATTTCTCCTTTATTGAGGTGGCCAGTATAAAATGGCATTCCAGGGTTATTTTTCCTTCAATGAGGTGGCCGGTATATAATGTCATTCCAGGATTTTTTTCTCCTTCAATGAGGTGGCCAGTATATAATGTAAATGCAGGACTATTTGTCCTTCATTAAGGTGGCCAGTATATAATGGCATTCCAGGGTTATTTCTCCTTCAATGAGGTGGCCAGTATATAATGTAAATGCAGGACTATTTGTCCTTCATTAAGGTGGCCAGTATATACTGGCATTCCAAGGTTATTTCTCCTTCAATGAGGTGGCCAGTATATAATGTAAATGCAGGACTATTTCTCCTTCATTAAGGTGGCCAGTATATAATGGCATTCCAAGGTTATTTCTCCTTCATTGAGGTGGCCAGTATATAATCCCAATCGAAGATTATTTCTTCTTCATTGAGGTGGCCAGTATCTAATGTCATTCCAGACTTATTTCTCTTTTATTGAGTTGGCCAGTATATAATGTCATTCCAGGATTTATTTCTCCTTCATTAAGGTGGCCAGTATATAATGTGTTTCCAGGGTTACTTCTCCTTCATTGAGGTGGCCAGTATGTAATGCCATTCCAGGACTATTTCTCCTTCATTGAGGTGGCCAGTATATCACATCTTTCCAGGTAATTTTTCCTTCATTGAAGTGGCCAGTATATAACGCCATCTCGGGATTAAAATACGTCATTGAGGTTGCCAGTATCTAATGTCATTAGAAAATTATTTCTCCTTTATTGAGGTGGCCAGTATAAAATGGCATTCCAGGGTTATTTTTCCTTCAATGAGGTGGCCGGTATATAATGTCATTCCAGGATTTTTTTTTTCTCCTTCAATGAGGTGGCCAGTATATAATGTAAATGCAGGACTATTTGTCCTTCATTAAGGTGGCCAGTATATAATGGCATTCCAGGGTTATTTCTCCTTCATTGAGGTGGCCAGTATATAATGTAAATGCAGGACTATTTGTCCTTCATTAAGGTGGCCAGTATATACTGGCATTCCAAGGTTATTTCTCCTCAATGAGGTGGCCAGTATATAATGTAAATGCAGGACTATTTGTCCTTCATTAAGGTGGCCAGTATATACTGGCATTCCAGGGTTATTTCTCCTTCAATGAGGTGGCCAGTATATAATGTAAATGCAGGACTATTTGTCCTTCATTAAGGTGGCCAGTATATAATGGCATTCCAGCGTTTATTTCTCCTTCATTGAGGTGGCCAGTATATAATGTAAATGCAGGACTATTTGTCCTTCATTAAGGTGGCCAGTATATACTGGAATTCCAAGGTTATTTCTCCTTCAATGAGGTGGCCAGTATATAATGTAAATGCAGGACTATTTCTCCTTCATTAAGGTGGCCAGTATATACTGGCATTCCAAGGTTATTTCTCCTTCATTGAGGTGGCCAGTATATAATCCCAATCGAAGATTATTTCTTCTTCATTGAGGTGGCCAGTATCTAATGTCATTCCAGACTTATTTCTCTTTTATTGAGTTGGCCAGTATATAATGTCATTCCAGGATTTATTTCTCCTTCATTAAGGTGGCCAGTATATAATGTGTTTCCAGGGTTACTTCTCCTTCATTGAGGTGGCCAGTATGTAATGCCATTCCAGGACTATTTCTCCTTCATTGAGGTGGCCAGTATATCACATCTTTCCAGGGTAATTTTTCCTTCATTGAAGTGGCCTGTATATAACGCCATCTCGGGATTCAAATACGTCATTGAGGTTGCCAATATCTCATGTCATTAGAAAATTATTTCTCCTTTATTGAGGTGTCCTGTATAAAATGGCATTCCAGGGTTATTTTTCCTTCAATGAGGTGGCCGGTATATGTCATTCCAGGATTTTTTTTCTCCTTCAATGAGGTGGCCAGTATATAATGTAAATGCAGGACTATTTGTCCTTCATTAAGGTGGCCAGTATATAATGGCATTCCAGGGTTATTTCTCCTTCAATGAGGTGGCCAGTATATAATGTAAATGCAGGACTATTTGTCCTTCATTAAGGTGGCCAGTATATACTGGCATTCCAAGGTTATTTCTCCTTCAATGAGGTGGCCAGTATATAATGTAAATGCAGGACTATTTCTCCTTCATTAAGGTGGCCAGTATATAATGGCATTCCAAGGTTATTTCTCCTTCATTGAGGTGGCCAGTATATAATCCCAATCGAAGATTATTTCTTCTTCATTGAGGTGGCCAGTATCTAATGTCATTCCAGACTTATTTCTCTTTTATTGAGTTGGCCAGTATATAATGTCATTCCAAGATTTATTTCTCCTTCATTAAGGTGGCCAGTATATAATGTGTTTCCAGGGTTACTTCTCCTTTATTGAGGTGGCCAGTATAAAATGGCATTCCAGGGTTATTTTTCCTTCAATGAGGTGGCCGGTATATAATGTCATTCCAGGATTTTTTTTTCTCCTTCAATGAGGTGGCCAGTATATAATGTAAATGCAGGACTATTTGTCCTTCATTAAGGTGGTCAGTATATAATGGTATTCCAGGGTTATTTCTCCTTCAATGAGGTGGCCAGTATATAATGTCATTCCAGACTTATTTCTCTTTTATTGAGTTGGCCAGTATATAATGTCATTCCAGGATTTATTTCTCCTTCATTAAGGTGGCCAGTATATACTGGCATTCCAAGGTTATTTCTCCTTCAATGAGGTGGCCAGTATATAATGTAAATGCAGGACTATTTGTCCTTCATTAAGGTGGCCAGTATATACTGGCATTCCAAGGTTATTTCTCCTTCAATGAGGTGGCCAGTATATAATGTAAATGCAGGACTATTTCTCCTTCATTAAGGTGGCCAGTATATACTGGCATTCCAAGGTTATTTCTCCTTCAATGAGGTGGCCAGTATATAATGTAAATGCAGGACTATTTGTCCTTCATTAAGGTGCCCAGTATATAATGGCATTCCAAGGTTATTTCTCCTTCATTGAGGTGGCCAGTATATAATGTAAATGCAGGACTATTTGTCCTTCATTAAGGTGGCCAGTATATACTGGCATTCCAAGGTTATTTCTCCTTCAATGAGGTGGCCAGTATATAATGTAAATGCAGGACTATTTGTCCTTCATTAAGGTGGCCAGTATATAATGGCATTCCAGGGTTATTTCTCCTTCAATGAGGTGGCCAGTATATAATGTAAATGCAGGACTATTTGTCCTTCATTAAGGTGGCCAGTATATAATGGCATTCCAAGGTTATTTCTCCTTCATTGAGGTGGCCAGTATATAATGTAAATGCAGGATTATTTGTCCTTCATTAAGGTGGCCAGTATATACTGGCATTCCAAGGTTATTTCTCCTTCAATGAGGTGGCCAGTATATAATGTAAATGCAGGACTATTTGTCCTTCATTAAGGTGGCCAGTATATAATGGCATTCCAAGGTTATTTCTCCTTCAATGAGGTGGCCAGTATATAATGTAAATGCAGGACTATTTGTCCTTCAGTAAGGTGGCCAGTATATACTGGCATTCCAAGGTTATTTCTCCTTCAATGAGGTGGCCAGTATATAATGTAAATGCAGGACTATTTGTCCTTCATTGAGGTGGCCAGTATATACTGGCATTCCAGGGTTATTTCTCCTTCATTGAGGTGGCCAGTATATAATGTAAATGCAGGACTATTTCTCCTTCATTGAGGTGGCCAGTATATAATGGCATTCCAAGGTTATTTCTCCTTCATTGATATGGCCAGTATGTAATGCCATTAGGGCTTTATATCAACTTCATCTAGGTGGCCAGTATAAAAAGTCATTTCAGTGTTATTTCACCATCATTGAGGTGGTCAATATATAACGCCATTACGGGATTACGTCTCCTTCACTGAGGTTGCCATTATATATAACATTATTCCAGGTTTATTTCACCATCATTGAGGTGTCCAGTATCTATTGTCATTCCAAAATTATTTCTCCCTTATAGAGGTTGCCAGTATATACATGTAATGTCATTCCAATATTATTTCTTTTTTATTGGGGTGGCCAGTATATAATAGCATTCCAGGGTTATCTCTCCTTTATTGACGTGGTCACTATATAATGACAATTCAGGTTATTTCTCCTTCATTAAGGTGGCCAGTATATAATGTCATTCCAGGGTTATTTCTCCATCATTGATTGGTCAGTATATAATACCAATCCAAAATTATTTCTCCTTCGTTGAGGTGGTCAGTATATAATGTCTTTCCAGGGTTATCTCTCCTTTATTGAGGTGGCCAGTATATACATGTAATGTCATTCCAGAACTTTTTCTCCTTCATTGAAGTGGCCAGTATATAATGGAATTCCAAGGTTATTTCTTCTTCAAGTAGGTGGTCAGTATAAAAAGTCATTCCAAGATTATTTCTCCTTTATTGAGGTAGCCAGTATATAACGTCATTCCAGGACTATTGTTCCTTCATTGAGGTGGCCAATATATTCCAGGATTATTTCTTCTACGTTGAGGTGGCCAGTATCTAATGCCATTCCAAAATTATTTCTCCTTTATTGAGGTGGCCAGTATATTATATCATTCGAGGATTTTTTGTCCTCTATTGAAGTGGCCAGTATAAAATGCCATTCCAGCGTTTATTTCTCCTTTAATGAGGTGGCCAGTATATAATGTCATTCTAAAATTATTTCTCCTTTATTACGGTGGCCAGTTTATAATGGCATTCCAGACTTATTTGTCCTTGAAGTTCATTAAGGTGGCTAGTGTATAATGGCATTCCAGGGTTATTTCTCCTTCACTGAGGTGGCCAGTATATAACGTCTTTCCAGGGTTATTTCTCCTTCATTGAAGTGGCCAGTATATAATTTCATTCCAGAGTTATTTCTCTTTCATGAAGGTGGCTAGTAGATAATGTCATTCCAGGATTATTTCTCCTTCATTGAGATGGCCAGTATAAAATGTCATTCCAGGGATATTTCTCTTTCATTAAGGTCGCTAATATGTAATGCCATTCCAGGATTACTTCTCCTTTATTGAGGTGACCAGTATGTAATGACATTCCATGATGATTTCTTCTTCATTGAAATGGATAGTATATATAATGACATCCCAGATTATTTCTCCTTCATTAAGGTGGCCGGTAAATAATGTCAATCCATGATTATTTTTCCTTCATTGAGATGGCCAGTATATAATGTCATTCCAGGGTTATTTTTCCTTCATTGAAATGTCCAGTATGTAATGTCATTCCAGGGTTATTTCTCCTTCATTGAGGTGGTCAGTATATAATGCCATTCCAAGATTATTTCTCTTTCATTGAGGTGGCCTGTATCTGATGTCATCCCAGGATTATTTCTCCTTGGGGTTTTTTGCGAAAAAATTGCTCGGAATATTGGTAAAAATAAAAAAAATAATTTGCTCATGATATCAGAAAAAAACAATCTTGCTCATATGTCGTGAAACTTTTCTACAACAGATACAGATTTAATTTAATTTGAGGTATGTTAACTTCTGTTGTAATATGTACTGTGTATAAATGGTAAGCCCAGATCCAAATCTACGATCATTTCACTGCAGTCACAATACTCAAAATCAAGTAACGAGGTGGACAGGGAGACCTGGCGCCCGGATGATGTAACATACCCTGCTCCTTTTGCTTAATTCCACATTAAAATCAAAACATTTAAAGTCATTAAAGTATTTTAAAACCGTTTTATTCGGAGAACAGAAATGCTAAATATCCTTCTCGGCGAAGTTTCTTAAAAACTATCCATTATTCCTGCCTCTGGACATATAAAATATCACCATGCAGGTAAACCATTATGCCAGATGCACAGCGAATAGATGTGAAGACGTTAGTCTTTTTATGTAATACAAGTAAAAATAATTCTTGGCTTTTGAAAATCTTCTCATTTTCATTTTTGTTTTAAGTATTTCATAAATAAAAGTATATTTATGTTGCGCAATCTAACAACATATCACTTTGTAGAGATCACTTTGTCCGTCGTCCGTCCATAGGTCTGTCTGTCTGTTTCTCTAACCGTCAGTCCGTCACGCATTTGCTTTCGCTGGCGCCACTCTTGTTTATAAATCAGTTTTTATTTTTCTTCCTATTTAAGGGAAAGGGAAAGACATCTGACGTAGCTGTATGATAGAAATTACTAAGGAGATGTGCGATAAAATTTGGTAAAAAAGTAATGAAATATATGCAATGACATTACAGAAATGTTGATTGTACGACAGATGCGATACCGACTTAGGAATTGAGCAACAAACGGTATTCAATCGGTGTGGTTAACCGGTTTATGGGCCCACCTTCCCACTCATCGCAAATGCTGTACAATCAGAAGACACACATTTGAAAATTCAAGATCAGCGGCCAATGTTCCCACTATGATGGTTTGATGAAGTACAACTGGCTAGGTAGTGGTCTGATGCCTTAACTAAATGGACCAAAGTCACTACCTACCTACAGCCAGAACTTTGCTGTGTATATTTTGCAAATGTAAAATAAAAATGGATACAATTTGTATACCTAGTTTTATGTCATATTTTTTATGTCGCCTGTGCTCTTATTCTTCGCTATATACATGTATATACAGTATAGGGATCACTTTGTCAAGCGTCTGTCTGTCCGGCAGTCACACTTTAGTGGTAGTCACACTTTACAACCAATGCTATTGCAGGTCACATTTGTGTTTTACTCGAACACTCTGGTTAGTTAATATGAAAAAAAAATCTTGCCCGGACTGGCCATGAAAAAAATAATTTTGTTTATATTTAGCTTGAAAAAAAATCTTGCTCTGACAAAAAAACCCAAACCCCCCCCCCCCCCCCCCCCCCCCACCTTGAATATCAAATGGACCGTGCCTCAGCAAATGACAAAAATCAAACAACAGCCAAGTATGCAATATTTCATTTTGTTATCACTGCCATCAGCATCGATGAGTTGTCTTCAATACATTTTTTCTCATTTCATTTGATGTAAGGAGCCTTATACTGGACGAACCTCATTTTGACTGAATTTTAATTTCATTATTACGTTAAGGGTTCTGGATCCTTGGGTGACGTCATATATGTTCCGTCAGAAGGAAAGGGGGGGGGGGGGGGGTATGAAACTTTGTTGATTCGTCTTCGTAAAAAATAGCATATGTATTATAGTAGTGACAAAATAATATAAAACTATAGGTCTTAAACATATTTCTGATTTATTATAACTTACCAAACCTTATAAGTTGTTTGTATCAATTTCATGTCTAAAATAAGAGGGCGATGTTCTTTTATTTTGCTTATTTTTAATCTATCATGGTTATGTAAAAATATTTATATTCAAAGAAACATCTGATATTACAGAAAGAGAAAGAGTGCAGTGTAAAATTATGAATCAAACATATACTTTATCTCTGTAAGAGCTGCCCTCTCATTGTTTTACAATGACTTGGAGACAAAATAGGGAGATATGATAATAAATTCTTACTTTGCACGAAATTTAACCTGGATACATACATATTTCTTTTGTTTATTAAGTACATATGGTTTTGTAGAATGAAAATAAATCAAGGAAATGAGATTTGCACATATTTTCACATTATCAGCACTCTAAATTTCCCATTTTGATGCATTTGTACGGGGGATACTTTTAGCAACCAATGATGCAAGACAGCCTTTTCTTTCATTACATGTATAACGGATTCCAAAATTGACACTGAACCATGATGGAAAGATATTATACTACAAATAAGAAGTGTTTATAATCTGCTGATATACATAAAACTGGCCGTGCGGTGCGAATTAATATGAATATAAACTGATATGTTTGATTCAGAGATTACCAAAATATAATTAATCATATCAAGACTTCTTAATTTTGATTTCTTGCTCGGACGAAAACAGTTATGGGTGTGTAATGTTTTAATACCACTTATTCATTTATGTCTTATATGTTCCTTAAATAAAAAAAGAAGTTTTGAAAAAGCAAGTATTTTTCACTAGAATTTTCTTAGGGATGGAGAACCCTTAATGCTCGGATTGTGACGTCACAGTACATCGCCAAATATCTGACATTGCACCATTTGGCATTTTCCATTGTGACGTCATAAATGAATGGTCCATCAAACTTTGATTTAATTGTGACGTCAAATGACATACGGTAGTAAACGTGGTTAAAATGTCGATCATTCAATTAAGATATTTTTTCAAAAAGAGGACATCGCCCCCTCCCCAATAAAAGACAGACCCCCCCCCCCCCCAAAAAATATAAATAAATTAATGAAATAATTATACAAACTAAAACAAAACCAAAACAAAATATGTAAATAAATATATAAATAGAAATAAAAAGTTGAATATATGCGATGTTGTGACATATTGTTTGCATAGTCGTGTAATAATCAAGAAAAAATGAAGTGAATTCTTTGACATTTTTTTTTATTTTTTCGTAAAATTTGCTATAAATATCTGATAGATTCGTGAAACTTCTCTAAACCAATCTCTCACTGGTATCATCATCATCGTCTTCATCATCGAATTCATCCAAAACTATAAAACAAGAAACCCATTTAAATCACAAACTTTGAAACACTCGCCTTTTATTAACATAGAATAATTACACTTTGAACAATTGTTGTCGTGTGTATTGGATAATTTATGGACAAGTAAAAGAGCTTGACATGGATATATTTAACATAATTTATATAAAGTAGGTTTTATAAATTTGACATAATTACATGATTTAATCATGTACATGTCATGTGATATTGGCATTGAGTACGTTTACCTATATCTTCGACGGGAAGAAATGGAAGGGCAGATAACGGATTTCGGAACTTGCATCCCTTCACCCAAATGACGTGCCATTTTTTGTTACTGATGTCCTTTACATTTCCTATCATGCCGTCAGGATGGATTTTGTACCTCTTCAAGCGGAAGGCGATGGGTATTTGTTGGTCAATAAAGATGCTGTCGACCTTCTCGTTGATGATGACCTTCATTTGGAGACCGGAGATGTAGTAAACTTCATGGATATAATAGAATTTGTCTAGGTTCTCGAATCCTGTGATTGAACAACTCGACTTAACAATATGCATGTATTATTTACAATAACCATAAGACATGACATGGCTGGAAAAATAAATAAAGCTAAAGAGGACAAACCATTATGGTAACAAACAAACGTAGACGAACAATGCTGCTAACTAACAAACGTAGACGGACCATTCTGGTAACTAACAAAGTCGATGTACCATTCTGGTAACTAACAATACATAGACGAATCATTCTGCTAACTAACAAACGTAGAAGAACCATATTGGTAACTAACAAACGTAGATGCACCATTCTGGTAACTAACTAACGTAGATGCACCATTCTGGTAAACGTAAACGAACCATTCTGGTACCTAACAAACGAAGATGTACCAATCTGATAACTAATAAAACAAAGACGAACCATTCTGGTAACTAACAAACGTAGACGGACCATTCTGGTAAATAACAGACGTAGGTGCACCATTCTGCTAACTAACAAACGTAGATGCACCATTCTGGTAACTAACAATTGTAGACGAACCATTCTGGTAACTTAGAAATGTACATGCACCATTCTGACCATTCTGGTAATTAACAAATGTACATGCACCATTCTGGTACCTAAAAGACGTAGACGAACCATTCTGATAACTAAGAAACGTAAACGAACCATTCTGGTAACCAATAAACGTAGATGCACCATTCTGGTACCTAACAAATGTAGACAAACCATTCTGGTGCCTAACAAACGTAGACGATCCATTCTGGTAACTAACAAACGTAGGCGCGCCATATTGTTAGCTAGCAAACGTAGTTACACCATGCTCGTAAGGCCACACCAAAAAAATCTTGTTCTTCGGATTTTTATGATGAAAATAGAGAGGCGGCGAGCGAATTTCTTTATTTTTTCAATATTTTTATGGAGCGATTTTTTAAGACTATACCTTCATATATAATAGGACTGTTAATTAACATGCTTACAACTTCAACATATGACCATATCACTAATATTCGGAGAATTCCATTAAGTTATCAAAAATATTCACCGAATTGCAGGATAACGTTATCCCCGACATCTAGGTTAGGGATACTTGATCGGCTGTGATGGCACAATCAACTTTTGATATAGAATATAAATAAATGTGGCAAAATAGGTACAACGTAACAAATTGTTATTTCAATTCAGCGAACGATAGAAATTAAACACGTAAGACTGAACTTCAGTAAAGAATGTCTTTGTAGTTTTTTACTATCACAGCAATGGTCGATGACTTTACCATCAATAATTATAGTTTACTTTTAATGAAACTATCGTCATATGTAATGAAAAAAGAATACATTTTAAATCTTTTTATTCACGCAAAAATAACCCCAGGAATATACTTTTAATAAAGTTGTTTTATTACAAATAAAAAAAAATAAAACCGGACTATATTTGTTCCTGGAAATTTAAAAAAAAAATGAAAATCGAAAAAATCGGAGCGGCGATTCCGTCGAACAGACATTAATTTGTTGTGGCCTAAATAACAAACGTAAATACAGCATACTCGTAACTAACAAAACTCTATCGGTAAATAAAAACGTAGACACACCATGCTGGTAGCAAACAAACATATCCGGAACACCGAGTCGGCTCTTGTGCTCAGTGGCAGTATCCTGACTAGGATGTGAAGGCAGCCTGTCGCAGAAGTACATGTACTGGCACGTAAAAGATTCTTCACTACTTCGGATGGGTCTGTTTCAAACGTATATGTACACGTCATACTCGTAACTAACAATTAACAAACACACCATACTGATAAGAAACAAAAGCATCCGGAACACGGAGTCGGTTTTTTTGCTACGTGACATTAACCAGACTCGGATGTGAATGTATGATCACGTTACGGTTTTATACGTAAATTGCACGCGCAATTTTGAAACTGCATGATTGGGTCAAGAACTAATCCAATGATGAACATGCATACCGGTTATTTATCATATTTTAGATCCAATTTGTAAAAGCATATTGAATTAGCTGTTTCCATGTAACTCAGACGAGGGACAAAACATACATATTTTCTGGGAAAGACACTCTTTAACCGGTGTGTTGACATTCGCCAACATAGTGTCATGTGATGTTCTTCCGCAAACTAAAGATCATGCATGTCCTGGTCGGGTTGTCAAACACTCAAAACCAAGCGATGAAACAAACATAAACGCGTGGCACTTGTAACAAACAAAGGTAGACGCAACATACTGATAACCCACACATAATAACTCACCACACTGGTAACTAATACTTGTAGACGCACTGTACTTGTAACTAAAACATAGACGCACCACGGTCGTAACAAACAAACACAGACGCACCAAGGTCATAACAAACAAACATAGACGCACCATACACGTAATATACAACCGTAGACACACCATACACGTAACAAAGAAATGTAGACGCTCCATAGAAAGTAAAACTCGATCTGTAAATCATCACATCAAAATTATAAACAATATTTCAGTTCAATATGTAAACGTAAGGAAAAATCCGGAAAATGAATTTTGGTCAAAGGGCAATAACTCTTGGAAAATGGGTCAATCGCGACAAAAGTAAAACTCGATCTGTAGATCACATCAAAGTTATATACCAAGTTTCAGTTCAATATATCAAAGCACTTGAGAAAAAAAAGTCGGGAAAACCAATTTGCCGGATAGATGGAAACGGTGATTCCCGTATATCCCCTACTTTGTAACGGGGGTATAACAAACATAAACGCATCATACTCGTTATTAACAAAAGTAGATGTATTGTTCTTGTAACAAACAAACGTAAACGCATTATACTTAATACAAACAGACTTAAACGCACCATTCTGGTAACTTATGGAAGTAAACGCATCATTCTCGTAAAAAAAAACCACACACACACACACACACACACACACACACACACACACACACACACACAAAACAAACGTAGACACATCATACTGGTAACTAACAAACGTTAACACACCATACTCCTAATAAACAACTGCAGACGCACCATACTCCTAATAAATTATATTTCTGCGGTTATTTAACATCCCTGGCACCAACAGGTACAAACCTATACGGACAAATATATACGGAAATTCCTTTGCAGTAACAGGTACAAACACGTGCGGAGAATGCCTTTCACTAACAGGAACAAGCCTGTACAAAGAAATGTATGCAGAAATCCACTCTCACCTTTAACAAGAACCACATTGGGAAAAGGGGCGGAGGGTTAACTTCCTCGGAATCTTGGGACAATTAACTTCCCTGACACTAATAGGAACAAACCTATACGGACAAATCTATGCGGAAATTCCTTCGCAGTAACAGGTACAAACCTATACGAACAAACATATGCGAAAATTGCCTCTCACTGACAGGAACAAGCCTGCACGAAGAAATGTATGCAGAAATTCACTCTCAGTATCAGGAACCAGGTAGGAAGTGGGGAGGGCTAACTTTCCCGAAATCCTAGGATTTTAACTTCCCTGGCACTAACAGAAACAAACCAATACGGACAAATATGTGCGGAAAATAAAATTGTTGTCATTGTTAAAATCTTGTTAAATTCGCAATTCACCTTATATCATTTCTGTATGCATTTAGTCAACCTGATATTTATATATTGTCACATGCACGAATTATGCATTATGTGCGTGCGTCGGTTCCAAGATTTATTGTTATTATTACTTATTCTGGTCACTCGGTATGATGAAATAAATATAAGATTACAGCAGGTCGACATTCCATTTCTAACAGCTTCAGAATACATTGTCAACCTCGTTATAGCTTCAGTTGACAAATTGCCCACGGGAAAAATGCAATGGAATGATACCAATGTAGATTTCATATTTAACAGTGTCTTCGACAATTATTAATCAAGAGTTATCTCGTATATTTCGTCGACGTTTAAGAAACTGCCATGGCACAAAAATAAGCAGCTAATCAATGGATATATATAATGACACTCCTGTCTGTAGAGCAGTTAAAGAGCTCATTACTCAACTGATAATTTAGGGAGTTACAGATTCTATCACCACTTTGATTTCCGGATAGAAAAAGATCAACCTGGGTTGTGGTAGTTCAATTCTATCACTGTTATTTTCAATTAAAAAATATTTATTATGAGCAAATCCAACCGTATATTTCTGTGAATATTACCCTAAATAAACTTCATCATATACATGAAATTTTCCTGTGCTTCAAAACTTTCAAATATCATTTAGATTATCGCGGTACACCTAGAGGACCAAGGGTCACTTTGATCTCTGGAGTGCATGTCGACGATAAGACTATAGATTGATACGAGTCCGACACTGCAGCAGAAATATTGATATGTTTGATATGGCGTTATGTATCATATAGTTATGTATTATATATATTATATGATAATATATATTATATGGATTTATATGTATTACATGATATGTATCAAATTGTGATATATGTTATATGGTAATATCTATTATACGTTGATATTTATTACTTGCTAGTACGTATTAAACAGCATTATGTGTTACTAGTATATTGTATTACATGGTGTTATGTATTGTATGGCGGTATGTATTATATTGTCACATATGGTGTTATGTATTATATGGTCTTTTTATTTACCTTTGGAGCGCATGTCGACGATTAAGCTGCATTCCGGTGGAGGATGGATTTGGGCATGTTTCTTGCAGCCATCCAACTCCACACGGATGAACTTCTTATCCGTCCTCTTCTGATCGGCTTCTTCGAAGTAATATCGCTGATTGATTGAGTGGTCACCGATATCAACACAGTTCTCGGCACGCTCCCTGACAGCCGGCATCAATTCCTGAGTGACGAAGTCATTTAGATGCCCTACCTGTATTGCTCCAGGCAGTCTTTGCTGGATCTTCTCGGCCGTAGATAGCTTCTCTCTCAAAATCACAGAACCCAGATGGTAGCGCTTGGCGTCCTCCAAATATGGCACCATCATCACATCCTCACCTTAAAAAAGTTAACCATGATTACACAGACAACACCATATAATACATAACATCATATAATACATAACATCATATAATACATAACATCATATAATACATAACATCATATAATACATAACATCATATTGTACATAACCCAATATAATACATAACACCATATATAATACATAACACCATATAAAACATAACACCATACAATACATAACACCATATAATACATAACGCCATGTTATACATAACACCATATATAATACATAACATCATATAATACATAACGCCATATAATACATAACGCCATATAATACATAACACCATATAATACATAACGCCATGTAATACATAACACCATATATAATACATAACACCATATAAAACATAACATCATACAATACATAACACCATATAATACATAACGCCATGTTATACATAACACCATATACAATACATAACACCATATAATACATAACGCCATATAATACATAGCACCATATAATACGTACTAGCAAATAATGAATATCAACTTATAATAGATATTACCACATAAGGTATATAACAATTTGATACATATCGTGTAATACATATATATCCATATAATATAAATCACCATATAATATATTAATTATATAATACATATATACATATACATATCGCCATATCAAACATATCACGATGAAATAAATGTAACAATATAATACCTATCATGATATGATACCTAACAACATTTATTACATATTTTGAAAATTTTATCAATAGTTTATATAGAAAGTTTCCGGGCTGATATAGAGCCATAAATGCCCGCAAACCTCATATCAGCCCGGGGACTATTTCCAGTTATGTGACGCCATACTTATATTTGACGTCATACCGTACCCGAACAAACATGGCGGATAGTACTATTAACGAAAATTCTTCGATTTATAGAATTAAATGTAGATGGACGGTTAAATATGTAATAAAAGGTTATTGACTGAATACGACGAAATATGACCGCCCTCGGTCTTTGAGCGGATGCGGCCCTCGCAAGCTCGGACCGCTTTACCGCTCAAAGACCTCGGGCGGTCATATTTCGTCGTATTTAGTCAATAACCTATAAATAATGCATATCACAATACGATTCATATCAACATATAAAGCATAATTATCGCCATACAAAACATATCACCATATAATAAATAGCAATAAATTTCATATTATATGATTCAGTATAATGAATATCACCATATGATACATAATATGATACGTATAATATCATATAATAATTTCACGATATGATACATTATATATATAATATTCTATAATTCATAATACATAAGTCCATATAATACATATCACCATATGATAAATAAAAATATATAATAATATAATAATAATACGATACAGATCAACATATGATACATAATACATATTTATCAATACAATACATATTACCATATAATACGTAATACCATATGATAATATCGCTATACGATACATATAAACTATGATACATAATACATACATATCCATGTAACACATATCACCATGTGATACATAATACCATATGATATATATCACGATATGATACATGATACATATAATATTTTATATTACATAATATATAAGACCATATAATACATATCACCATATGATACATAATACCATATGATAATATAGAAATACGATAAATTTGAAGATATGTCATATGATAAATAATACATATATATCAATATTATACATAACACCATATGATACATAATACCATATCATAATATCCCCATAAAATACATATAAATATTTCTTGGTCGAACAGATGGTAGAAATTAGGGTTAATATGATTTTACATGAATGGTACTGCTCTCTGCCAGTTTGAACAATTTTACATTAAACAGCGAGACAAGTATGATGAGCGAACACCCACTCAGCAGATCTGCGCTGTTCAGTCCAGCTTGTCGGACATAACTCCCTGTGCAAGGATTCCAGATGCTGACAGCACATTCATGGACGGAACATAGGTTAATATGGTATAGATGGGAAATATTGGTTATCACTGTTTGAAATATATCTGCAAAGGGACCATGTTTACTCTTAATCTTTCCAGTGTTGCAGTTGATGTGTAGGCTAAGCATGCTCACTTTAAGTTATGAGTTCTGTGAACGCCCTGGTACCGAAAAGATATGGTAGATTTTAATACTCGACCATGTAGTAAGTACATGTAGTAAGTACATGTAGTAAGTACATGTTGGTCTAGATGTTAACTTGACAAATATTTTGGTTCAATTCTTTATCCCACAGGGACTCCTAGTGCTAGATGTCTAGAGGACTGAAGTATTGCTCCACAGGGACTCCTGGTGCTAGAGCCAACACGTGTCTGGAGGACCGTAGGACTTTCCCACAGGGACTCTTAGTGCTAGAGCCGACACATGTCTGGAGGACTGAAATACTACCCCACAGGGACTCCTGGTGCTAGAGCCAACACGTGTCTGGAGGACCGTAGGACTTTCCCACAGGGACTCTTAGTGCTAGAGCCGACACATGTCTGAAGGACTGAAGTACTGCCCCACAGGGACCCTGGTGCTAGAGCCAACACATGTCTGGAGGTCCGTAGGACTTTCCCACAGGGACTCTTAGTGCTAGAGCCGACACATGTCTGGAGGACTGAAGTACTGCCCCACAGGGACTCCTGGTGCTAGAGCCAACACATGTCTAGAGGACCGTAGGACTTTCCCACAGGAACTCTTAGTGCTAGAGCCAACATGTCCATGTCTGGAGGACTGAAGGACTTTCCCAAAGAGACTCCTATTGCTAGAGCCGACACACGTCTGGAGGACTGTAGGACTGTCCTACTGGGACTCCTAGTGCTAGAGCCGACACATTTCTGCAGGATTGAAGGACTAACCCACAGGAATTCCTAATGCTAGAGCCGACACATGTCTGGAAGACTGAAGGACTTTCCCAAAGAGACTCCTATTGCTAGAGCCGACACACGTCTGGAGGACTGTAGGACTGTCCTACTGGGACTCCTAGTGCTGGAGCCGACACATGTCTGGAAGACTGTAGGACTATCCCACAGGAATTCCTAGTTCTAGAGCCGACACATGGCTGAAGGACTGTAGGACTATCACACAGGGACTCTTAGTGCTAGAGCCGACACATGTCTGGAGGACTGAAGTACTGCCCCACAGGGACTCCTGATGCTAGAGCCGACACATGTCTGGAGGACTGTAGGACTTTCTCATAGGAACTTTTAGTGCTAAAAGAGTCGACACATGGCTGGAGGACTGTAGGACTATCGCATAGAGACTCCTATTGCTAGAGCCGACACAGGTATAGAGGACTGTATGACTATTCCACAGGAATTCTTAGTGCTAGAGCCGACACATGGCTGGAGGACTGATTGACTATCCCACGAAGACTCCTAGTGCTAGAGCCGACATACGTCTGGAGGTCTGTAGGACCTTCCCAAAGGGACTCCTAGTGCAGCCGACACATGTATGGAGGATTGAAGGACTGTCCCACAAAGACTCCTATTGCTAGAGCCGATATATGTCTGGAGGACTGAAGGACTATCTTACAGAGACTCCTAGTGCTAGAGCCGACACAGTTCTGGAGGACTGTAGGACTATCGCACAGGAACTCCTAGTGCTACAGCCGACACATGGCTGGAGAACTGTAGGAATAACCAACAGAGATTCATATTGCTAGAGCCGACATATATCTGGAAGACTGAAGGACTGTCCCACAGAGACTCCTATTGATAGAGCCGACACACGTCTGGAGGACTGTAGGACTGTTCCATTAGGACACCTGGTGCTAGAGCCGACACATTTCTGCAGGATTGAAGGACTAACCCACAAGAATTCCTAATGCTAGAGCCGACACATGTCTGGAGGACTGAAGGACTTTCCCAAAGAGACTCCTATTGCTAGAGCCGACACACGTCTGGAGGACTGTAGGACTGTCCTACTGGGACTCCTAGTGCTAGAGCCGACACATGTCTGGAGGACTGTAGGACTATCTCACAGGAACTCTTAGTGCTAAGAGAGCCGACACATGGCTGGAGGACTGTAGGACTATCTCACAGGAACTCTTAGTGCTAAAAGAGTCGACACATGGCTGGGGGATTGTAGGACTATCGCATAGAGACTCCTAGTGCTAGAGCCGACACAGGTATAGAGGACTGTATGACTATTCCACAGGAATTCCTAGTGCTAGAGCCGACACATGTGTGGAGGACTGAAGGACTTTCCCAAAGAGACTCCTATTGCTAGAGCCGACACACGTCTGGAGGACTGTAGGACTGTCCCACTTGGACTCCTAGTGCTAGAGCCGACACAGGTCCTGAGGTCTGTAGGACTATCGCACAGGAACTCCTAGTGCTACAGCCGACACATGGCTGGAGAACTGTAGGAATAACCAACAGAGATTCCTATTGCTAGAGCAGACACATGGAAGAAAAGAAAGTTAACAATTTTTGGTAAAGTGTGTGTAATAAACACCTTAGCTGTTACAAAACTGATCTATAGTGGGTCGATTTTGGCATACCCAAGTAACGAAACAATTAAATCTATAAATTCTAAGATTTTCAATTTTCTTTGGAACCAAAGAGACCGTATAAACCGAAACACTTTGATTGGCCATATAGAACAAAGCGGTATAGATATAATTGACATTGAATCTAAAATTAAGTCAATCCGTGTTTCATGGATTAAAAAAAATCATATGTGGTGAAAACTTGGTGAAAACTTGTTGAAACATTTTTTGAATAGCTACTGTATTGAGAAAAAGGTTGACTTGAATTACCTTTTAAAAACTAACGTTACAAATATTATTGATTATAAGATAACTGACAACTTACCAGTTTTCTATAAAGAGATGTTCTTAAGCTTTAACCTGTGTAAAAAGGTGTATGATATTTCAAGTATCAATCTATGTAATTTTCTTAGTCAACCTTTGTGGTGCAACAGGATTATAACTTATAAAGGCAAGAGTTTGTATTTTGATAGTTGGATACAAAATGGTTTGCTTTATGTGGTAGATATTGTTGATGAAAATGGATTAAGACCTTTAGAATGGTTTTATGCAAATCTAAGATATAAAAATAACATACTGTGTGAATATATGATGATGAAACACTTTTTTAACTCCTTAAGAACACTAACCTTTCACGATTTGCAATACCAAAACATTCATATTGATTTAAAATTTGAGCTTCTTTCCAAACAACATGTACAAATTTTCGAGATTAATTCAAAACTTATATACGAAATTTTAGTAAAGAAAAAATTCCATACTCCCTTACATCAGTCTTTTTATTCTAGAACGTTTAATATCCAAAAAAACTTCATGGAGATTTATCTACAGAAATAAATTCAAACATATTTACGAAAGGAAAGTTGCCGAATTCAATTACAAACTTTTAAATAACCTTCTGTGTAATAATATTTTTCTCAAAAAAATTAAAAAGGCACAATCAGACTTATGCACATATTGTATGGAATATAGAGAAGATAGTGAACACTTAGTCTTGAAGTGTGAAAATGTTTCTTTAATATGGAATATAGCGTCTGTTGTTGTAAAATTTGAAATTTCTTGGAAACATATTTTAATTGGATTTTATTATGAAGATAATCAAAAAATAACTAATTTAAACAATATTATTTCTACAATAAGTACCGTTATATATAAGTATAAAATGTACTGTAGAATTAAAAACTTGGAAGAAAAACCTGAAAATATTCGATTACATGTAAAAGAATCTTTAAATAAATACTCTATGGTTTACAAGAAATTAGGAAGAAATTGCTTTTCGATATTTAAGAAAATAAGTGATTTATTGTAAAACAATCTTACTATATCAGTAATATCATTATCATATCTATGTTGTTTTCTTCCTATGCTTGTCAAGGACTAGAGTCTTTGTGCTTATATATTTATATCTTCATGTTATCTTTGTTATGTTAACGACAAAACGCTGTGCCCGAGTGTTTTGCTTATTTTGTAAGGGCAATTATCTAATGCAAAATAAAAAAAAAAAAAAAAAAAAAAAAAAAAAAACAGAGATTCATATTGCTAGAGCCGACATATATCTGGAAGACTGAAGGACTGTCCCACAGAGACTCCTATTGATAGAGCCGACACACGTCTGGAGGACTGTAGGACTGTTCCATTAGGACACCTGGTGCTAGAGCCGACACATTTCTGCAGGATTGAAGGACTAACCCACAAGAATTCCTAATGCTAGAGCCGACACATGTCTGGAGGACTGAAGGACTTTCCCAAAGAGACTCCTATTGCTAGAGCCGACACACGTCTGGAGGACTGTAGGACTGTCCTACTGGGACTCCTAGTGCTAGAGCCGACACATGTCTGGAGGACTGTAGGACTATCTCACAGGAACTCTTAGTGCTAAGAGAGCCGACACATGGCTGGAGGACTGTAGGACTATCTCACAGGAACTCTTAGTGCTAAAAGAGTCGACACATGGCTGGGGGATTGTAGGACTATCGCATAGAGACTCCTAGTGCTAGAGCCGACACAGGTATAGAGGACTGTATGACTATTCCACAGGAATTCCTAGTGCTAGAGCCGACACATGTGTGGAGGACTGAAGGACTTTCCCAAAGAGACTCCTATTGCTAGAGCCGACACACGTCTGGAGGACTGTAGGACTGTCCCACTTGGACTCCTAGTGCTAGAGCCGACACAGGTCCTGAGGTCTGTAGGACTATCGCACAGGAACTCCTAGTGCTACAGCCGACACATGGCTGGAGAACTGTAGGAATAACCAACAGAGATTCCTATTGCTAGAGCAGACACATGTCTGGAGGACTGTAGGACTACCCCACAGATACTCCTAACGCTAGAGCCGACACATGTATGGATGACTGTAGGACTGTCCCACAGAGACTCTTTTTTGGTAGAGCCAACACACATCTGGAGAACTGTAGGACTATCCCAAAGAGACTCCTAGTGCTAGAGCCGACAAATGCCTGGAGGACTATTGGCCTACCCCACAGAGACCCCCCTAGTGCAAGAGCCGACGCATGTCTGGAGGACTATAGGACTATCCCACAGAGACTCCCAGTGCTAGATCCGACACAGGTTTGGAGAACTGTAGGACTATCCCACAGGGACTCCTAGTGCTAGAGCCGACGCATGTCTGGAGGACTATAGGACTATCCCACAGAGACTCCCAGTGCTAGATCCGACGCATGTCTGGAGGACTATAGGACTATCCCACAGAGACTCCCAGTGCTAGATCCGACACAGGTTTGGAGGACTGTAGGACTATCCCACAGGAACTCCTAGTGCTAGAGCCAAAACATGTCTGAAGAAGTATTGTAGGACTGTCCCATCGACTGAGAGTTATATAGTATTGTGTTTTGCAAACTATCAAATTCTACTAATTTGTACGTCAGCACCTGACTACTTAGCCATGTTCTCAACTGAAAATTAGTAGAATTTGAAATTGATCAAAGACAATATTATAAATGATAGTGTTGTCTGCAGATAACATCGCCTTGTGTATCACATGATCTCTGTATACGGTTCTTTCAAATCACTGGATAGGACCTGCAGTGGACCACCTGCTTGGCGGTTACCAGTCTCTCAGCGGTGATACATCACGCAAGTCCCTCCTAGCATGTTTAAGGTAAGTAACATATTACCACCTACTACTTATCAAGATATGATATACTAGTATATTACCATATAACAGATGCCATCATAAAATACATATCACCATATAATAGATGTCATCATAAAATACATTTCACCATATAATTCTAAAAATGATATAAACACCTCACCATATCATACATATTGTCATTTTATATACATGTATGTTGTCTTATCATACATGTATACATTTGTATTGTGGAATAATAGCTATTACCATATGATGCAATAATCATTTAAGTTGAAAGCTTATAATATCAACGGCAAAATTCTAAGCTGGGTTGAAAATTTCCTCGAATATTTGAACACAATATGTGGTCGTTAACAGATGTAGGCCGGATAGTTTATGTCGGTGTAGATTCAGAAAGATTAGCATATGCCATTATTATCGCAATTTATTACCACATATTACACTTATCTCAATATATTTTAATGTACTGTACTTTTCGCAATATATTACCTTATACGTATATATTACCATATGCTATACTTTTCTCTATATATTACAATATACTTTACTTATCTCAATACATATTACCATATACTGTACTTATCTCAATATATTACAATATACTATACTTATTGAAATAGGGGCAGGCTTGGTGTAGTGGTTAAGCGCTTGGCTTACGGCGCCTACGATCCGGGTTCGATTCCCGGGTTGCGCCTCTACATGTATGTTTAAGAGGTTGATAACCTCCTGTTTCCATATCGCGATATAACTGAAAAAATTGTTGAAAGCGACGTAAAACATCAATCAACCAACCAACTTATTGAAATATATTGCCATTCAAAGCAATTGTTTATATTCCAGAACAGTTTGATCTGTTGCAAACTGGGATATTGGTTCAGATAGCTAAGTTGGTAGAGTATCCGTATAATAAGCGAAAGTTTCTAGTTTCGAATCACAGTCTGATCTGCTTGTGCTGACTTTATTTGCGAAGCGATTACTAAGTTTACATGACTTAATGTGGGCATTTTACCTCAGGTATTGGGAGATTTTATGTATTATAACCAAAGCTGTCGATAGTTACCAGAACCCATGTTACAAACCGCAAGATTTCATATTCGACCGTCAAATTGACGGAATTTTCCGTAGAGAACCGTGAGGAAGGAGATAACGGTGTAATCTCAATATCACCCTATATCATACAAAATAGCACTCAGAAAACATACTGTTGTGTGAAATACCAGTGCTCTTTAAATGTAAATCTAAATAAATAAATGGATAAACAAAATAGAATAAATAAATGAATATACCACACGGATTAATGGCATTGAGTAAAATTGACCGACACAAATATAATGTGACATGTCAGCATCTTACCTAAGAGTTGCCTCCCGATTACATTTCGTACCAGGGGCCAGCACTCCTTACAGTCACTCTCCACTAGATTTCTATAGAGATCGGCATCCATCATAACTATCACTCCAAAGGATATCAAAATACCTGTAGATGGAGCGAACTTAACCTCAGCCGAATTGGTATCTATGACGCTACGACATAGGACGGTCTATGACGTCATAAGTTGCTGAGGAAAATGTAGAGACGCAACATCGATGCGCGATATGAATCTTATGTCAAAAAAGCATTTTAATAAGATATGGGCGGCAAATATAGAGGTGATGTGGAGCGTTCTGGGGAAGGAAGTCGCAGACAGTTTCTGTGGTAAGAAACAACTCGTGTCTGTTCATATTTATTATTTTCACAAGCAAAGGAAACAAATGAAAATGAGCTGGGACAGCGTAGTGGTATCTACTTTTGATGGGCAGAGTGGAATCTAATTCATTATGTTGCATTTCATTTAAATACAAGTTTAAAAAAAATAACAAGTGTGTGTGTGGTGGTGGTGGGAGAAGGGAGTATGTTCACATATACGCAAATACGCATTTAGCAAACTGTACGGTTCAGAATCAGAGGTAAAACATTCTCAGGGTTTACGGAGACTCGGATTCAACTCCACACCTGACCATCACTGTTTCCCACTGAGTTCTTCTTCTGCTTCTTCTTCTTCTTATTTTTTTTTTTGGATTTATTATTATTATTATTATTATTATTATTATTATTATTATTATTATTATTATTATTAAAATTATTTTTAATATTGTTGTTGTTGTTGTTCCTGCTGCTGCTGTTATTAATATAAATATTAATATCATTATTATTACTATTCTTCTTCTTCTTCTTATTATTATTATTATTATTGTTGTTGTTGTTGTTGTTTTTGTTTTTGTTGTTGTTATTATTATTATTATTAGTAGTAGTAGTAGTAGCAGTATCATTATTTTACAATATTTTCATATAACGAACTCTCATCAAAGAGCAAAGCAAAGATATTTCAAGACTTTCCCTTCTATAAACTTGTGATATTTTGATATTATAAAAGTCACACATTTACTCATACCTTAGTAAGAGAGATATATATGACTTCTGAGACTACAATGTTTTCTTTTTCTATCATTCGATGTTTGACAGTTGAATACGGTTTTCTAATATTCAATGTTTGGCAGTTAAATACGGTTTTCCGTCTCACAGTCAATGTTGTATACGGTTTTCTAGTATTCGATATAAGACAGTTGAACACGGTTTTCTAATTTTCAATGTTTGACAGTTAAAAACGGTATTCTAATATTTATTGTTTGACAGTTGAATAGGGTTTTCTAATATTCAATGTTTGACAGTTAAAAACGGTTTTCTAAAATTCAGCTTTTGACAGTTGAAAATCGTTTTCTGACATTCAATGTTTGACAGCTGAATACGGTTATATAGTATTCAATGTTTGACAGTTGAACACGGTTTTCCGACATTTAGTGTTTGAAAGTGGAATACGGTTTCCTGACACTGAATGTTTGACATTTGAACACGGTTTTCTGACATTTAATGTTTGACATTTGTGCAGGGTTTTCTAACATTCAATGTCTGACAGTTGGATACGGTTTTCTAACATTCAGTGTTTGACAGGTGAATACCGTAATGAGTCGAATAAATGTAATAATTGTCGTCTTCATATACTTTTATCCGATCCGCTGTGCAAAGTATATACATGGCTGACAGTTTTATTTATAAATTGGGGGCGGGGGTGTTCTGATTTTTTTTTTTTTTTTTTTTTTTTGCGGGTATTGTTTTGGTTTTTTGTTTGTTTGTTTGGGTTTTTTACTGAAAAATAAATCGACTTTGAGTTTCAGAGGAAAAAGATGTTTTTGTTGAAATAATTGCAGCACCTTTGAACAAAATACACAACGATCCCACAACCACCATACACAAGATTGGTACACATAATTTCTATGGTGAGAAAAAGATGATCATTTTCATGTAAATCTTTGTCAATGTCAGTATCACACAGCGCCACTTCCTGTTATAAAAGCTACCGTGAATATTGTTATATGCACCATTGACCATACTCTTGTTTCCACGACTCAGTTTGTAGAAGACCTTGATTTTTTTTTTTTTTTTTTTTTTTTGCTTTCCATTAGTTTCGGAAGCATACATGTCATTTTGAGTTCATATAGTGTTCTACCTTTGTTATTTGCTTAGTATAATGTATCAAATGAATTGCATCCTTCTTAAAATATATATGGTAACTAACGAAATCCTTTTATACTAGTTTACATATCATAATATCATACACTCAAACTCCTATTTTGTTATAAAGCGTAAGGTTGATTGCTTTGAAGAAACCATCTCTGGTTAAACTTATCGTCTTCCATCTTTGAGTATTTAATAAAAATAACAAGTTTATATGTAGTTTGTATTACAATAAAATCAGACAAATTCTGTCCCATCTGACCTTTTCCGTCTCTGCAACATGTAGCTATGGATGAATTTACCTCTCATCATTTTTTTCCTGCTTTTTCGCAAATACGTCCTCTGTCAACAGTTAGCAATAATGTCATGTGATCAGATATGGTACACTAGAAAAACAGCAGATCATTGTATAAAAAACCAAAGGCCCTCACGAGTCTTGAGCTCTATCGATTATCCATTACTGTACAGATGTTGATGTGTTTGATTGAAATAAAACATGCGTCCTTATGGTGTGTATACACATTATGTATTTTTGACGGATCCAGAAGGATTAACAGGGACTGAATCCCTTTCGAGTGAAAAGTGTACCAAAATGGTAAGCTTTGAAGATAAATCCCTTCTCCTTTGCAAAATGTTACTACCGAAGGTTTTGAATGTTTCTGCATCCGTTCCTGTATACAATAAACAGTGGCGAATCCAGGATTTCCGAAAACAAAAGGGGGAGGGGGCACATCTGTATTATCCAAACTACTCAGCCATTTTTGGTGCCAAATCTGGATTTCCCCTCTAAATCCGCCACTGATAAAACTAGATTGTTCCGTGTATGAATCCAATAAATGCTAAGTGTAAAGGGTATAAACGTTTAAATTACATAAGGATTATACATATTCAAGTAACCTTTGATTATTTCCTTCCAGAGGATAGCGTAGTGCCTATTCCGTGTTTTAACTCTCAGAAGAGTCCATGTGCCCCAGGCATAATCATCCTGTCACAGAAGCGGCGCACCTTACTGCAACTCCTTACGGGCACCCCTTCCACCAGGATCTTCTCCGAGTTCGTGTGGGACTTTAGTCCGCGTGACATGGCGGACAATGATCGCCTGCAGGTGTTCAGGACTACAGGAAAGGGCGACGATGATCGAGTGTTCAGATTCAACTGTTCTAGGACTAAAAATGGTATAACCAAAACAGTAAGGATTGTGTTTCGAGGAAGACACGTCTCAGAACTGCAGTATAAACCAGAAGAGCTCCTGAATGTGAAATTTGACAGTTCTATGGTGGGTAAGTATCACGTGGCATCTTCAATAGTTACACTGTAGCTCTATATTGATATCGTTCTCAATCATCCTCTCACGACATTAAAGATATTATTAACCAAAAAATTAAAATCCAAAACAAAATAAAAACACAAACAAGCCAAAGCCAAAAAAAAAAGATTAATTAAAAATAAAAAAATAATAATAATTAAAAAAAGGAAAGGAAGAAAAAATACAGACAAAAAAATCCCGACCCCCAAATAATAATAATAATAACAATAATAATAATAATAATAATAATAATAATAATAATAATAATAATAAAACAAAAACAGAAACATACAAACAAACAAAAAATAAATAAATACAATAAAAAAAAAAGAAAAACAAAACAAAACATCTCGGCCTGCTTCTCTACAGGAATCGATACTCAGGTCCCTTTTTTCCTTTGTTGGATCATTATAGACAATTATCAAAATTTGGGAAGATGCGCATTTGTTTGATTATATCTTTTCAGCAATCACAACAATGCACCATATTGTAATTTTTTTCACTAGACATTGTTTATCAAGGTAATTGTTATTACTTATATTCAGTACGTGTTATGGGCTGAGCGGTCCAGGACATCAGATTTGTATTGTTATTGACATACTTGCACCTATATCATATGCAGAACTCTTATCTCTTTGTAATGATCTCAAGGGGTTTGCAATTTATCTGATTACAACTTCGCTCGATTTTTAATCCTCTCGTATTTGTAAAATGTAGGAAAAGTTATTAATATTAATCGTTCATGAAGTGATCTGGAGTTTGAACAAAGATATTACATAAATAACACGAGTTACATTAATGAAATAGATATCAAATAACTTGCATTTGGGCTTGTCGGAAAAGTCAGTTACAATCAAAATGCTCCCACATTCCCTGTATTGGTTATTCATTGATAAGTTGGGGTATAATTGACAATATAATCATAGAGACGACTAGTTTTCTGCTTGAGTCCGATATAGAACTACATTTAATAGATGTGTTGTTCATTAAAGTTTTCATCCTTCAAACGCCGAATTTTAAACAGAGAAAGGATAACAGAAAGATTTTTATGACTATTTACGGAGATCTACTGGAGTTTTAAGTATCTATATTAAATTACATGTAATGAGGGAACTGACCTAAAATAATATATCTACTCCTCCAACAGATGAAATCTATAATGAATCAAAAGTAAATTAAGTTCTCTAGTCGGAACCATCAATATATTTCAACTGATTAACTGCCAAATATCCCTTATCTTACTTGATGCACTTCTTCAACATTAGGTCCTATAAGACCTCTCAAACAGTGATTTGACGTCACGATGAAATTACGTAGTGGAGTTGTTAAACGGATTCATCTCATCATAAACGTACATTGTGCAAAGGAATTGAAATTTGGCTGATGGAGATATTTATGACGTAGATGATTTATCAGAATGTTTGTAGGAGGTATTCAGTATATATGTCGAGGAACTTGAATGAATGTTGGCGTAGATGCTGTGTGAATGCCGTTGCCTTATTCCCTTCGGTCGTTCCCGTATAAACGACGCCGTGAATATTGATAACGTAAATGTAAAAAGTTTAGTCCGATTTTTCACTTAAGTGCATTAACAACAATGAATAATTTGAATTTAACAATATCCCATTTTTTAGCCAGATTTGATGTCCGAATTATATAATTAGTGACCAGTTTGGTGATGTCATTCCGAAATACATATGAGAATCAAATTTTAATGCATATACGTATATAAACTAAAAATAAACATGCCTAAGGGCCGCAAAACAGACTACATACACGTACAAATATTGGAGAATTAAATAAGGTGATTTATCTGCCCTTGAAAAGAACTCTTCTGTATTCTGTATATCATGGTGATGAATAAAAACATGACTGCTGATTGACTGACCATATCTCATCAAGGTCAGTTGACCAAAGAGACAAAAAGAATAGCTTAAACTAACAATCATTGCAGAACTTTTATACTAATTCTCTTCCACTTCCGCGGACTACTGAATTGAACCAGCCGATGTGGCCCAGTGGACAAGGTGTTTGGATTGTGACCAAAAGGTCCCGGGTTCGACTCCCGTCATGGGCACATCAGTGTTCTGTCTTTCGGATGAAACAGTAAAATTCTAAGACATTTTTTCGACTTTTTAGAAAACGCTCGTCCAAGGATAACTCCAACATATCTCCTGACGATTTTTGTCAATATTTTAGAAAAATATTGAATGATGACAGGGAGTTTAATGATCAAAATAATATAGATGTCGTAATTGATGATACATGTTATGAGGAATTAGATGTTGATATTACGGAGGAAGAGATTTTAAAGACCTTGAATAATGCCAAATGTAATAAGGCACCGGGGTCGGATACAGTGCTTAATGAATATTTTAAGAATTTTAAAGATGTATTTATATCTCTACTGTGTAAACCCTTTAACTACGTTTTCCGCTTGGGAACTTTTCCCGAGGCTTGGTCGAATGGTATAATTATACCTATTCACAAGAAGGGTGATAAGAACAACCCAAATAATTACAAAGGGATAACACTGGTCAGTTGCTTGTCGAAACTATTTACTTCACTGTTGAATAACAGACTGTTGAACTGGTCCAAAAATTATGATATTTTATCTGATGCACAGTTTGGTTTTAAACCTGGTTTTAGCACTGTTGATGCAATATTTGCCTTGCATAATATCATAAAGAAAAGTTTATCATGTAAAAATAAACTGTATTGTTGTTTCGTTGATTATCAGAAAGCATTCGACAGTGTCAACAGGTGCAAATTATTTTCTAAACTTGCTAAAGCTGGAATACAGGGGAAAATGTTCATAATATTAAGATCTTTATACAAACATGTGAAATGTTGTGTAAAATATAAATCTGAATTTTCCGACTTTTTTGATGTTACTAAGGGGTTGATCCCCTTTTCTGTTTTCTATGTATATAAATGATTTTGAAAATGAACTTATAAATAATAATTGTGAATCAATTGAGCTCAGAGATATTTCGCTATTTTTACTTCTTTACGTTGATGATACGGTCTTATTTTCTGAATCATGTGAAGGTCTACAATCTATGTTAGACACTTTATATAGTTATAGCAATACCTGGAATATTACCGTTAATGTGGATAAAACCAAGATCGTTGTATTCCGCAATGGCGGCAGGATATCTCATACTATCACATATTGAAGTTGTTGACAGTTTCGCATATCTTGGCATCACCCTACTTTATAATGGAAAATTCAATAGAACTCAAAGTGTTTTAGCTCTTCAGGGCAGAAAATGTATGTACAATATTTTAAATATTTGTAATTCTCAATCTTTGAATATTGAGACAAAATTATTTGTTTTTGATACATATGTTTCTAGTGTTTTAAATTATGGAAGCGAAATATGGGGATTTACCACCAGTAAAGATGTTGAACGTGTACATACTGATTTTTGTAAAAGAATTTTAAATGTAAAGAGAAATGTCCCTAATTACATGATATATTCGGAATTAGGAAGACTGCCATTATGTATTCTTAGAAAATTATCTATATTGAAATATTGGATGAAATTACTTGTGACTGACAACTGTGTTTTAAAATCATTGTATGAATTTATGTATAATCATATTGATACACAAGAAAGTTGGCTAAAAGATGTAAAAGGCCTTTTATTTAGTATTGGGCTTGGATATGTCTGGATAGCACAATCTGTTGAGTGCAAAGAATGGTTTTTAATTGATTGTAAAACACGTTTAACGGAATGCTTTTATCCAGAAAATGAATATCTTTTTCGAAAGATCTCTAAAATGCCTGTTGTACAAACACTTACCTGATACATTTTTCATGCAATATCATCTAAGAAAACCTTTACCAGATGCCTTCAAATTTGTCTTGTCCAAATTCAGATTATCAGCACATAACCTTAATATTGAGGAAGGAAGATATCATAACGTGGTTAGACGTGATCGTTTTTGTCAGAAATGTGATCTTGACGAAGTAGAGGATGAATTTCATTTCATTTTAGTATGTCCTGTATATAACGATCTACGATATATGTATATCAAACGATATTATTACAACAGACCATCGATGTTTAAATTGGTACAGTTGCTTTCAATTAAAAACAAGAAAGCGTTGTGTAAATTATCAAAATTCTTGATCAAGGCATTGAAATTAAGATCCAGTAATTAAATGTAAATGTCTATACCTCCATTATAACACTCTACTCGATTTACAATTGTATTATCTGTTTATATTTATATATGTATTGATGTTTCTGTGTATAATGCTGATTAGTCGTAAGACTAAAGGCAAAATAAACTATAAAAACCGAGGTCTCGTGTCACGGAAGGTGTGACACGTAAAAGATCCCTCACTGCTTCGGGTGGGTCCGCTGTGAAGGTATAAATTTCTATGCGATGCATCAGGCAGATGCCGTCATCATATACGTTAAATAATCGTGACGTAAAACAATAATCAATAAATCTATCTATCCGAATAGCAAATAATTCACCGTATCAAACCTTCCTACAGTGTGTTTTTGGACCATTACCGACAGTTATTGTGACATAGGCACCCAAAGCTCATCTTAATTGCTTACAAAGTCTCTACGAAAATTGTTGTCAAAGCCGTAAATGTGGAGACTAAAAATATTTCAAAATGACGTAATATACATCTGAAAGTGAAAATGAAAAGATGGAAAGCTGCGTACATTTGCATGATACATGTTTCACTTTTTACGGGAAACGTCACTAGTCACCTTTCTACAAAACGAAAGTTTTCTTGTGATGACGTCATGTAGGGTCTGATAAAACTCCGACATATGACGCGTTTCTTTATGACGTCATAAGTAAAACAATTGAAAATCGTCTGAATATCACGTTCATTTACTCACCGTGGAAGGGAAAATTCTTATCAGTTCTTTCTAAAATGTTAGTCCCGCAGTTAATGTGAAAGGGTCTATTGGATGGCTATATATCTTAAATTGCTTAGCTTATGAAATACGTGATAATCTACAACTTTGAATGATTTGGTGATCCTTTTATTTAGAACTTCATTATGAAATTTGACCTGTTTACTCTTTCTATGCATAGATTTGACCCAATTCAGCGGTAGAGAAGTCCTGATGGTTGACAAAGTCTTTACAGCTGATACAGCCAAGATCGAAGTGTGGATCAATGATGAACTAGATTGTCAGAAACTGCTATCCAATTTTGTTATAGGATTTACGGTAGGTATTACACGGTGCATGACTACATATGAGGCATGGATTATACAGAGCTGGAAAATACTCTTTGAAATTATGTAATGAATATATATTGGTATATTATTATTTCATTTCAGTTACATGTTCTTCCATTTTGCCACGTTGAAAATTAATCTGCATCTGTCGAGTAAATGAATGACTGTCCTCGAGATGGACTCGAAAAATTGAAATCATTTTCAAATTTCTAAATTAATCACTTAAGATTTATATGTGTTAATCAAATTCATTTTATCATAAATAATGATATCAACTTCGTTAGAATCATTAACACAACAAAAGAACAGTAACAGGGACGTCAATATACCCAAGAACGGTAACTCCGTAGGAGAAACATTTTTTAAATGACAAGGTCTCCTAGAAATGCTGACAAATTTCTCTACATTTAGAATTTTAATCCCTATCGTGACAGTGAATCAATTTGGTACAAACATGTATGTTAATTGTTACTTCAATTTTATTTTTTGTCACTTTTCGACCCTATAGAATTGTTGTATGGGACCTCCTATTCCTTTTAATTATTGACTTGAATCCAGCCGACATGTAGGCTAACTCCGATAGGTCCAGTAATATCATTTTCAATTATGACAAAAGTTTTGATTTCCCAGACACCTATGTTTTCAGAAGTATTCTAATTATTTCTCCTGTGCGCAGATTTTGAGGCAATGACAGCTTAAGTAGTTATAATTGTGTATGTGCTTAACTCGGACAGGGAGGTCTGGGGTTCGACACCCATTTATGGCTCGTTGGTGTCGTATCTTTCAGGTTAGATAGTAAGAAGTGAGATCCCGGCGTTGGCATTGAATTCCTGCACAGTTTCTGGTTGGTCTATTCGTAGGTAGAAATTTCAGTGCAGACGCCACTAGCTCGATGATCAAAGCTCGCTATAAACGTGACGTAAAACACCAGACAAACATGGTTCAAGCATCGATAGGAAAACTATGCTTCCAACGATATAATCATGGTATACCCGTCGAAGCTAATCAAACACTGCAATAGGGTCTTCTCGTTATACAGAGTTATTTCCCATATGAGCAGGTATCCGACGTCAAACCATTGTGACGTCATACAATTTTTATATCATTTCCCGTATTTTTACACCAGTTTCCATAGAGCTGGTTGACGTCACAATAATTGTATCCACACTTTAGCGATATAAGCGGCTTTGCGTAACGTGTCAAAGGTCAATGGGGAAAAAGCCCCTTACGCACTCGCCGAAAAGTAATAACCGTGTAGTAAAAGCGAAGATAAAAATGTGCCAAATTATTAAATCAAACGCTGCAACTTTAAGAAAAAAAATATTATAACCATGTAGAGGTTAGTATAAATATTAATTTCAAATAGATTTTTATGTTAGTTTCATTCAATATAATAGAAATATGTAGCACTGCTGTCAAAGTAGCCAGTGTCAACATCACGTGTGGACTGCAATCGGAACACCGTCGCCATTTTTTTTTTTACAAAAATAGATATTTGCGTATGGAAATGGACGAGTTGTTACGATTGGTGTGGACCGGCATGAACATTAGTATCAATGAATTATAACAATGGATATTGTTGTAATGGTGGGTCCCACTTATTTTGAAAGAGGTTCCAACATGTTTTGATCGAGGTCCCAGGCAGGAAAGATGGTATGTAGAAGTGTATACATGTGTTAATGTGTGATGGAAACGGGGAGGTTGTGCAATGACATGAACTTTTTAGGTTAATATTCCAAATGAAAATGGGACTCTAGGTTTTCCCATGCTAAAACCATCTTCTGCATTTGTGTATTACCTCACAATGGTATTAAACATGTACACTACTGGAAAGGGAATGGTTATGTGATTTGCATTTTGTTGAGCATGATGTACTTTGCCTTTATGGATTATATGAGCAAGGTTAGAGTTATTTCGTTTAAAATGAAATTTCATGTTACTATTTTTTTTTTACACATTTTCACATTCTGTTGGTGATGGGTATGCCCTGAAAATGAAACTTACTGAGAAAGTAAAACAAAAATACAAATTGAAAATATTCGTTGTTGCGAAACGGGTAATGTCTGTACTTAAATCTTTTAAGCATTTTGAAAAATGATTAGAAAGTCAAGTTCTATACTGGAATACCTACATAGTACAATCCAGTCTTTTAATGATATTTTAGAGTATTGCAGGGTAGGGTTAAGCATATGAAACAATGGAAAGGGCCAATCATTTGTGCAACCCACTAAACTATAGTATAAAAGAGTGGTTTGTAAATTTGTCACTATGTTACTTTGTTAGACATTGACTCTGAAACATGAGTTTGTTTTAACCATGATGAAACTCGGGTTATGTCTCCTTATTGAAGATTTTGTAGGCAGATTTGGAATTTCCAACACAATGGCATCTACTACATTGTATTTTTACTACATTGTTAAAAGTTCTTTCTCACACTATATATAGGTGCCCTTGTCTTTAATACTCTAAGGATGTATACGTAGTTAGGCAAAATCTGCCTCTGTCATTCAAAGATTGTGTCTAGGTTTTGCGACTTCATGTCTCCATGCGACCCTTGAGTCGAAAATCATTATTTACATAAATGTGTTGTTCATTGCAAACTGCTTCCTGATTGGTTCTATGGTATCACATGGAACCAATCAAATAATGCCAAGTTACACCAACTTTGGTATATTTAAACAATTTTTGTCTGGAGTTTGCATGGAGATAAGGAATCGCAAAACCCTGACATTGTGAAGACGGTTTTTCGTCATGGAAAACTATCACAACTACCATATAAAAGTCATAGTTTTACTGGAATTTATTTATCAATAACAGTATAACATTAAACAAGAGGCCCAAGTGGGCCTATATCGCTCACCTGTGCACAAAGTGCATATTTAGAAGCAAGCAAAAAATTCTGTGCAGGGGTTCTGGAGAGGAAGATGAAAATGTGTCAATCAAACAGAGCCAATGGCGGCTATCTTGGATTACGGATTGGCATGAAAAACCTATACTTGGTAGAGGACCTTGAGTACTTACTTTCTATGCAGTTTGGTGAAATTTTGTGCAGTGGTTCTGGAGAAGAAGTTGAAAATGTGTCAACCAATCAGAGTCAATGGCGGCCATCTTGGATCACGGATCGGCATAAAAAACACCAAACTTGGTTGAAGTTTGATGAAATTCTATGCAGCTGTTCTGGAGGAGAAGTCGAAAATGTGTCAACCAATCAGAGTCAATGGTGGTTATCTTGGATCACGGATCAGCATAAAAAACACAAACTTGGTAGAGGACCTTGAGTACTTACTTCCTATGGAGTTTGATGAAATTCTGTGCAGCCGATCTGGAGAAGAAGTTGAAAATGTGTCAACCAATCAGAGCCAATGGCGGCCATCTTGGATCACGGATTGGCATAAAAAACACAAACTTGGTAGAGGACCTTGAGTACTTACTTCCTATGAAGTTTGGTGAAATTCTGTGCAGCGGTTCTGGAGAAGAAGTCAAAAATGCGTCAACCAATCAGAGCCAATGGCGGCCATCTTGTATCCCGGATCGGCATAAAAAACACAAACTTGGTAGAGGACCTTGAGTACTTACTTCCTATGAAGTTTGGTGAAATTCTGTGCAGCAGTTCTGGAGAAGAAGTAAAAAATGTGTCAAGTTGGTAGAAGACCTTGAGTACTTACTTCCTATGAAGTTTGATGAAATTCTGTGTAGCAGTTCTGGAGGAGAAGTCGAAAATGTGTCAACCAATCAGAGCCAATGGCGGCCATCTTGGATCAAGGATCGGCATAAAAAACACAAACTTGGTAGAGGACCTTGAGTACTTACTTCCTATGGAGTTTGGTGAAATTCTGTGCAGCAGTTCTGGAGAAGAAGTTGAAAATGTGTCAACCAATCAGAGCCAATGGCGGCCATCTTGGATCACGGATCGGCATAAAAAACACAAACTTGGTAGAGGACCTTGAGTACTTACTTCCTATGAAGTTTGGTGAAATTCTGTGCAGCGGTTCTGGAGGAGAAGTCAAAAATGTGTCAACCAATCAGAGCCAATGGCGGCCATCTTGTATCCCGGATCGGCATAAAAAACACAAACTTGGTAGAGGACCTTGAGTACTTACTTCCTATGAAGTTTGGTGAAATTCTGTGCAGCAGTTCTGGAGGAGAAGTCGAAAATGTGTCAACCAATCAGAGCCAATGGCGGCCATCTTGGATTACGGATCGGCAAAAAAACACAAACTTGGTAGAAGACCTTGAGTACTTACTTCCTATGAAGTTTGATGAAATTCTGTGTAGCAGTTCTGGAGGAGAAGTCGAAAATGTGTCAACCAATCAGAGCCAATGGCGGCCATCTTGGATCAAGGATCGGCATAAAAAACACAAACTTGGTAGAGGACTTTGAGTACTTACTTCCTATGGAGTTTGGTGAAATTCTGTGCAGCAGTTCTGGAGAAGAAGTTGAAAATGTGTCAACCAATCAGAGCCAATGGCGGCCATCTTGGATCACGGATCGGCATAAAAAACACAAACTTGGTAGAGGACCTTGAGTACTTACTTCCTATGGAGTTTGGTGAAATTCTGTGCAGCGGTTCTGGAGAAGAAGTCGAAAATGTAGAAAAGTTAACGACGGACGACGGACGCCGGACGACGGAGCGTAGCTCAAGTGAGCTAAAAACAGGAATACATGTACATTCAAATTAAATCACAATATTACTTGAATATAGTGTGATACATGTATTTAATGATATGTTTTGGAATATCTGATTTCATATATCAAGATCATAATTATCGTATGTTAAGTTAATAAGTGTTTGGGATAAATTTTTGAGAAAAAAAAGTTTAATTCTGAATTCCTTACTCATGTATATGATTCAGGCATAAAAATAATGGTTGGAAACACCAGAAAAAATTGTAAGATTTATTTCGATTTTGCGACTGACACTACAATCATCTTGAAGTCTGTAGAAATGCATTGATTGAGAAGGGAGTATTTATTTCCTTTACTATATCATAATTAGTGCACAATAATTTCCCATGAATTTGAGAATATGATTTGTTCAGAATTTTCAGTTAAAGAGATTTGAATAAAAAACGTATTTAAAAGGTGATTATTGTAAACAAAGAAAAGGTAAGATATTTTGTTTAACACTACCGGGGTACACTGCCTTTTCATGGTGAAATTTCCCGAATGTTTCACTGGTGAAAGTGCAGATGTATAATAATAATATACACAATAAAGGTAGCGTTTAAAGTATAAACAACAAGATAAACCCTAAAACAAAGTCAAGTTAGCAACACTCTGCTCTTTGTATGTGCTAACATCATCTTGAACAACAGCATTATTGTAGACAGAACAAAAATAAACTTTTCTCTGTGATGCCATTTGCGCTACAATAGTTCTTCTTTTAGATAGTACTTTACAAGTCCTCATCTCCCCAAATAATCGCGTAATGCATCCATTTTCCAGGATTCATCAGTATGATATATTATCCAAACTATATGGGTACGATATGGTGTACTATATATAACGAGTAATGAGTTCAAACATGAATAAACATCGAAGATTTTCACTAAACGATGTACGCCGCCATTGTTTCCATTGTAAACAACGCGAAAGTTTTCCCCATTAACCCTTGACCCGTGACGCCATATTGCTTATATGACGTAAGTGTGGATGGGTCTATGGTTGGACGTCAAATACCTAGGAAATAACACTGTATAAGGAAAAGACCAAATTCGTTCTTTAGGTATAGGAGTTATCGCCCTTATCAGAATCAATTGAAACCTGATGCTTAAAATCCTCGCTGCATCGGACTCGTGAACATAAGGACGACGATTCGAAACCTAAAACGCACTTTGTCTTATCCACTCATAATCCGCAAGAAAATGTGACATGTATAGGTTGGTAATATAATTCTAAAGTAGATATATTATAAATCCAAACTTTTTATTTTACGTTATCACTGGGAATTTTTGTTGGTCGAGTTCAAAGTTATGCCGTGTTGTAGGTATGTCGTATAAAAATAGCGGGAACTGGTTCTAACAGATACATCCGAAGAGTGTCCCAACCAGTTTGTTCCAACAAAATCAAGTCGGTTTGGTATAATAGGATGATATACAAGAATATCTTCCACGGCATAGTACCCAATCAAAGGAAATATGGTACGTATTACAGACTCCAATTAAATTACCGATCATCATGAGCGAGGTCATTGCTAGAGTAGGACTTCACATGGGTAGACCATAACAAGCGGGCAAGATGGGGTGCGAGATCCTAACGCAACGCATCCACCCTACGGAATTCAATCTGGCAAAAGGAAAAAAAACCAAACAAACCAAAATAAAGGGGGGGGGGACCAAAAATCCAACAACATACACACCAAAACAAAACTCCCCCCAAAATTAAAACAAAACAAAAACTAATCATAATAATAATAACAAGGAACAAAAACCAAATACCCTTAACCTTATATTTGAAATTAGTGTTAACTTTTCCTTACTTTTCTTCCTTCCCATAGGGTTTTAGCCTTGAGTCCAGTTGGCAGTGCTCCAACACATTCAGGGGAACAACAATTTAGCCCCTACCTTTTAGAAAAACATTCCTACTGACTTGTTCTGGAATAAATTAAAGAGAGTTGTAACACAGAAATATACAGACGACCAAGAACATGTACATAGGCAGAGGCATTGCTTGTTTCGTGTATTCAATTAAAAAAGGCAGAGGAGTCTGTGGAAAGCAGAAATTATATCTTTAAAACAATACAAACTTAAAAATATTGATTACATGAATTGTATACACTCTAGATCTAGTAAATATTAATAACCAATGATGAGCTACAACATGATCAGTATTCATTTGCAATTTTGCTGAAAGGGGGCGCTACACCATTAATAGGCACCGAAGAAGGTGATTATACATGTTCTGAGATTTGAAAGATTTTTGAAAATTCTAAATATTCGAAGTTGTTCATAATTGAACAGGACTATAGTAAGGGCACTTACTTTTCAGCAGTATGTATCCAGTGAAATCATGTGATTTCTGCTGTGATTCTGACTCCAATAGGTAACGGGTCCGAGCTCACTCTCAGACGGGCAGAGCATGATCGGATCTTGCTTATGTTTTTTATTCTTAAATTTTATTCAACTCATATTATCTGTGCGTGTATGCATTTCAGCTTTATCTACCTGTCAGTCCTTGTTCTCTATAGCTAGATGTTTGCTTATTGATATTTTATTTTTGTTTGTTTGTTTGCTTTGTTTTGTTTTTTGCTGTTGTTTTCTTCTTTTTGTGTTTTTTTTATTTTTGTTTTTGTTTGTTTTTTTTGGGGGGGGGGGTGCCCCTTGTTATGATATTGTAGTAACTGGGTTGGGGGTCTGCAAACTGATTAACCGAACCAACTGAGTTACTATTGACACTTCAACTGACCGACTTAAGCCGATACCAAAACTTCATCAAAATCCAATATATTGTTATGCCTTTTGATGTGCATTGTCGTCTTTTTGCTGTGTATTATTGTATGGAAATAGAGAATTTACTCACAGTCAAAACTATTTTATGTTTGCATGCTATATGTGTGACGATAAGTTGTGTCACGTCAAGGACGAAACTTTTCGAAGAAATTCAAAAATGATAATGCATTTGACACTGCTTTGATACACACATTATCGCTAAAATAAACGTAGGTATAGTTAGGTATGCTAATTTACTGACGTTGAAACAAGTCCCGAAACACAACCCTCCACATCAACGATTGTATGAGAGACACACGATGTTTGGTCTACTGACAAGTCTGATCATCGAGGATGCACATTTCAAGTCATTTGATATTAATGTTTTGGGCCAAAAATATGTCAGTTATAAATCATGTAATACTAGTTCATTTATAAATCAGATTTAAATTCATTCAAGTATATTCTATACTCTAGAGGCCAGTATCTCAGACACAGAAACGGTTAATTTCGTTAACTTTGCATACGAAATGAAAAACCAATGATTAACTTCCGCGCTAGACCTAAGTATCTGTTTTTCATTGAATGTAGAGACTGTGTTTTGTAGGCGGGGAGTCCGGTGACGTGCTTGGACTAAGGAACAGGCCATTCAACATTTCCCGCAATATGCGTATACAACCTGCATAGCTGTAAAGTAGGCATGTGTGTTCTACAATCATATGGAAGTCGTCACATAATATCAAGATGTAAATTAACAGATAAATCTAATTCAAATGCAGCTGTGTTCAGTTTTATATTTAATTGCAATACGTGTTAAAATACAATCTACATGTAACATTTCTTCTAAGAGTTAAAGCGAACACAATGATATGGGTTTAGTCAGATTTCACCTCTGATTCCTTGATTTTCAATTAATTCAGTATTGATTTCTTGGGGTTTTCAATTATGTTTCCTATCCAATGAAATATGGGATTCTTTGAATCTGAGAATATGAGAGAGAGAGAGAGAGAGAGAGAGAGAGAGAGAGAGAGAGAGAGACTGTGTCAATGACAGCTTCCTCCCTCGAGATCATTCATTGGGAGGATCAATATCTGGTCTTTTTGTTACACAGAGTTACTTCTAGCTTGGGACGGTATATGAAGTAAAATAATTGTGACGTCATTAAAATGCTATGGAAACTAATCTAAAACTCAGGGAAGTGATAGTCCACAAATGACGTTTCACATGATGACGTCATAAATGTTTACGTCAGATACCTTCCCGAGTGGGAAATACATCTGTTTAACGAAAAGACTCAATAATGGAATGTAAAATTCCATTACTTATCAACCATAGCATTATTACGTGGACAATCCCAAATAGTTCTCTTTGGTTATCTGCATGCAAAATGTAGGTAAAATTTAATTAAAATTATTTCGTTTGTAGTTCGATCACAATATTATAAATTTCCTAGAAGCAAGAGCCCCTGGCGTAGTACGTAACGAGATTAATTAATTACTCATTACTTTTTATTTCCTAAACATCGTAAAAGGTGTACAGATAAATTGGATGAACAAGTCAGTAACCGTTTGTTACGTCATGTATGTAATGACAATACGTTTGTACTTAGGTAGATTACCTTAAGATAGATATATCAGGAAGAGGAAGAACACATTACGAAATATCTGGAAGAGCAGGTACGCATTAAAGGTAAATCTGTCTATTAAAAATTACTGACAACAAATTAATGATATTTGGCATGGTACATCTCGAATCTATACTGAATTCAATTCTGAAAACAAATAAGAAGTCACTCCGCTTCCCTCCGAGAAATCAGCAGCGCCATATAAGGGGAACAATAAATAAATTAATTAAAAACATTCTGAAGCATCTTTCCTCTGTCCTCTAATTGCTAAAATATTTCTGTTGATTTATTTCGGATTTCGCATTAGTCTTCGGGTACAATGTTTATCATTTATATTACAATCATTCTTATGATTTCTATTCATTAAATTTTTGACTTCATACGCAATATACATGTATACAACAGTGTATTTTTTGTGGTCAGATTGTGCTTAACGATACTGCGAAAACGTACAAGTGCATATCTATATAGCCGCAAGTAGTGGCCCTAAATGAATGATAGGGCCACAATTACTTACGTTGCGTAAATTTGCATTTTTGATAAACGGAATGGCCGGCACGATTCTACGCATTTCGGCATCGAATGGAGCAAATATGTCATATATATAAACATAAAGCAAACGATCGGCAATGATAACTTAACCCCGATCTGTCGTCTGAAGGCTCTACAACATTTTTTCCCAACCTGTTTCAAATTTACCGGTTTCTGTGTCAGCCATTCGGTCTCGCGAGATCTCGTTAAAAGAAACCTCATAAAAAGAGGCGGAGCTGACGAAAAACAGATCGGGGGTAAGTTATCATTACCGATCGTTTGCTTTATGTTTATATATGTTAGATATTTGCTACACTTGATGCCGAATGCGTAGAATCGTGCCGGCCATTCCGTTTATCAAAAATGCAAGTTTACGCAACGTAAGGAATTGCGGCCCTATCATTCATTTAGGGCCACTACTTGCGGCTAATATCTATATAGATATGCAGCTAATACGGTTTAAACATATTTGTGTGATTATGTTATTTTAAAATCCAGGTATAGTGTCTACATGCAAAAAAGACTTCACCATATATTACAACATTGACATTGTTAGGTGATATACATAAAATATAAATGTACAATAATGTATTTAAAAATGACAACAAATATTCAAGCAACACAGTATTTTGTGGTGAATAATCTAATTAAGCCGTTTGACCGACCCTGGTATATATAATTATATATATATATATATATATATATATATATATATATATATATATATATATATATATATATATATATATATATATATATATATATATATATATATTTTTTTTTTTTTTTTTTTTTTGTTTTTTTAATTTATAGAAGCAAAATAAAAAGTCGTAGAAAGCTCGAATCTTTCGACTGTTATTCGGGCTGCACTGCGGATTTGACTGAATGGTATGCGGTCTGGACGGTAACTCGGTGTTCGAGTCTCCGCATGCCCTTATCGTGTGTGGATATATATATTAGAGCGCGCTGAGGTCATGGTGCCCGTGTCGGAGTATAAACACGGCAAGGCAGACCATAAGCTGTTAATGGGAGCCCGGCAGCAGTCACAGTTTGGTAACTAGATGAGCATGTACATTCACTTTATACATGTATCTGAAACATCACTGAGGATATACAACATAGATGCAAGGCTACTCCTTGTTTCGTGCACGGTTCTAATCAGCATAAAGTTCTTATTACAGCTACCACACCCTTCGATCAGTCGTTTGATAACTTCAGTGGGCTCTATTATTCGCCGTTCACCTTCAATCCATGGCAGTTTAACATCATTAAATTTGTTTGGATTTGACATCCGTTTCGTGTTTGTCTTGTTACGCAAATGTTACTTTCGGCGTGTAACAGCCTTTGTTTTTGTGTAGACTTGACTAAACGTCCTTTACACGATGCCATTTTGAATCCAGCGACGTTAACATATCGCAGGAAACGTCATACAAACGCGTCGTTCTTGATGCGCACAGACAATGGGCAGATTTACCTCCAAGGTGAACCATTCAGATATAACATTAGGTAAAGTAAGAAAACATTAAGATGGACCACCATGTATAATAAGTACGCATTAAATGGGCGATCAAGTATAGCAAGTATATATCAAGGAAGACCATCAGGTATAGTTATGTACATAAATTAACAAGATGGATCATCACGTATAGTAAGTGCACATTAAGATGGACCATCAGGTATAGTAAGTACACATCAAGATGGACCACGGGTTATAGTAAGTATATATCAAGATGGAGCATCAGGTATAGTAAGTGCACATTAAGATGGACCATCAGGTATAGTAAGTATGCATCAAGATGGACCATCAGGTATAGAAAGTACATATCAAGATGGACCATCAGGTATAGCAAGTACACATTAACATGGACTATCAGGTATAGTAAGGACATACCAAGATGGACCATCTGGTATATAGTTAGTGAACATCAAATGAACCATCCGGTATACTTAAGTGCATAACAAGATGGACCATCAGGTATAGTAAGTATGCATCAAGATGGACCATCAAGTATAGTAAGTACGCATTAAATGGACTATTAGGTATAGTAAGTACGCATTCAATGGGCGATCAGGTATAGCAAGTACATATCAGAGGACCATCAGGTATAGTAAGTTCACATTAAGATGGACCATCAGTTATAGTAAGTACATACCAAGATGGACCATCAGGTATAGTATGTACATAACAAAATGGATCATCACGTATAGTAAGTTCATATTAAGATGGACCATCAGGTATAGTAAGTACACATCAAGATGGACCATCAGGTATAGTAAGTATGCATCAAGATGGAGCATCAGGTATAGTTATGTAAATAAATTAACAAGATGGATCATCACGTATAGTAAGTGCACATTAAGATGGACCATCAGGTATTGTAAGTACACATCAAGATGGACCATCAGTTATAATAAGTACATATCAAGATGGACCATCAGGTATACTTAAGTGCATAACAAGATGGACCATCAGGTTATAGTAAGTACACATTAAGATAGAGTATCAGGTATAGTAAACTTGTACAAATTCAGATAGACTATCGGGTAGAGTTAGTACGTATTGACGATAGACCATCAGATAGAAAAGTACACATCCTGATAGACTATCAAGTATAGTGAGTAAGCATTCAGATAGACTATCAGGTATCGTAAGTAAGCATTCAGATAGACTATAAGGTATAGTAAGTCCACGTTGGATAGAATATCAGGTATAGTAAGTCTTCATTCAGACAGAATATGAGGCATAGTAAGTCTTCATTCAAATAGAATATAAGGCATAGTAAGTACGCATTCTGATAGACTATCAGGCATAGTAAGTCCACATTCCGATAGAATATGAGGCATAGTAAGTACGCATTCTGATAGAATATGAGGCATAGTAAGTCCACATTCAGATAGAATATGAGGCATAGTAAGTCCACATTCCGATAGAATATGAGGCATAGTAAGTACGCATTCTGATAGAATATGAGGCATAGTAAGTCCACATTCAGATAGAATATGAGGCATAGTAAGTACGCATTCTGATAGACTATCAGGCATAGTAAGTCCACATTCTGATAGAATATGAGGCATAGTAAGTCCACATTCTGATAGAATATGAGGCATAGTAAGTCCACATTCCGATAGACTATCAGGTAAAGTAAATTCGTTCGAATTCAGATACACTATTAGGTATTGTTAGTCTACACTAAGATGGACCATCAGGTAGAGTAAGTATGCCTTCAAATGAACTATAGTGTAGTATAAGTATACAGTCATTCAGATATATCATCAGGTAGGGTAAGTACACGTTCAAATATACCATTAGGAAGAGATAGTACATATGAAACATTGTTATTGTACCAGTCAATGTCGGGATTCTACTTTTTCGCTGCTCATAATCCAATTACTGTCCAGTTACTATTCAGTTACCATTCATTTACTTTCCCGTCAGGTTATACAGAAACTAGCTCTTAAGCTTGGACCATTTATTGAATATTGGCGGAGACGGTCAAATAATTTTTCAACATAACGACATACGTTACTCTCCATATAGATGTAATAACATCCCATTATCACCTGTGTATGATATCTTTGTCTTGCAACTGATTCCATATTTCTGACTGTGCGTGGGCCTGTCCCTCCATTGAGCCTGTAAACACAACTTGGTACACACTACTACCGATGTTGAGAGTATGACGTCTATATTTTTTTTCAAGGTCAGGGATCAAAGGTCAAGGTCATATGCGAAATATTGTTGATAAACTGTGTAACCAAAATAGAGACCTACCCGGTTTTACTAGGGCCTTTAAACTTCTTACTGTTTTTTCAAAGTAGGGGATTAAAAGTCTTAAGGTAAACTAGCTAGATAAAAATAGTAACCAAGATTTAGACCGAACTGTATTTTACTGGAACTGTCAAACTGGAAGCACATATATCTTATGACAAGAAAATAACCCTTGCTTATCAAAAGATCGTGTCAAATCCTGAATATTGCGGAGAATTGTTGCTAAACATTTTTAACTGCAATTTTCAAACAAGATACAATGAGAAACATTTGAGTTAGTACCATCATATATTTTCCTTATGAAAGAGGACGACTTTATTCTTTTTCATGATCAAGGATCACAGGTAAGTTACATGTACACGTTGAATTTTGTATACAAGATACAGATCTAGAGCGAAGGTTTTTGCTAGAACCCTCAAACTTTGTACACCCATTACATGACAGGAGGAGAACGCCTACTGTTTTTCTATGAAGGAGGTCAAGATCAAAACATAAACATTGTGCATAAATTGCACCATGTACACAAGATACAAACAGAACCATTGGGTTAGGACCATCAAACCTGGACCTCCTATTTTATTCATGAGGACATGGTCAGGGTGTTTCGAGGTCAGGGATCTGAGGTCACACGCTAAACATTTTTCACCATTTTATGCCAAATGCAAATGTAACTACTTGTTTGACTGTGGTATTCACAGCAATGCAGATGTACCACGGTAGGTATTAAGTATCATATCATCATGCTATTTGTTTAAATTCAGTTTTTGTTATGTTTACTTTGCCTTGGTTGTTTCCTTTGTTTGAGGATGCTAAAGACCCTGTTTACCTCTTTTCTTGAAATAATAATAATAATAACCAATCAAATTCACGTGTGTAATATCGATGACCCATGCATGACCATCAAATGTTCCTGTGAGGACCGGAAATACAATTGAGAAGTCCGCAGTTGAAGAAAAAATGTATGCAAATTTGTCACTGCATAATAGACATAAAAACTGACGACCTAACACACTCGATAACAGTATCACTATTCTTTATAAAAATAACAATAACATGTATACAGTAATGATATACAAATAACGTTAACAAACTAAATACCAACTCGATATAATAATCAAAAGATAGTATAAAAATTACATCACAAAACTAAACATTTAACAGGGCTTCCAAGTAATAATGCATCAAGAAGAAAATTCCAGTGATTAAACATACTCATGTGGTATGTTACTAGGACCATGTTAATGAAATATGTCAAGATCATGCCAAGATTAGTTTACTTCTTCACATGGTGACGTCACCTGTGTGACGTAATCCACAGACCTAAACCACGGACTCGCCCAAAGTAGTGACGGATCTGTACATCCCGACGTTTACGGTGAGCTCACCTATTATATTGCATCTTACCGACCAGGCGACGTCTACCGTGACTTCACTTATACTGTATCATCCCAGATACAAGGTACCGACCAGGCGAAGTCTACCGTGACCTCACTTATACTGTATCATCCCAGATACAAGGTACCGACCAGCCGACGTCTACCGTGACTTAACTTATACTGTATCACCCCAGATACGAGGTACCGACCAGGCGACGTCTACCGTGACTTAACTTATACTATATCACCCCAGATACGAGGTACCGACCAGACGACGTCTACCGTGATTTCACTTATACTGTATCACCCCAGATACGAGGTACCGACCAGGCGACGTCTACCGTGACCTCGCTTATACTGTATCATCCCAGATACAAGGTACCGCCCAGGCGACGTCTACCGTGACCTCACTTATACTGTATCACCCCAGATACAAGGTACCGCCCAGGCGACGTCTATCGTGACTTCACTTATACTGTATCACCCCAGATACAAGGTACCGACCAGGCGACGTCTACAGTGACCTCACTTATACTGTATCATCTCAGATACAAGGTACCGACCAGCCGACGTCTACTGTGACCTCACTTATACTGTATCATCTCAGATACAAGGTACCGACCAGCCGACGTCTACCGTGACCTCACTTATACTGTATCATCTCAGATACAAGGTACCGCCCAGGCGACGTCTACCGTGACCTCACTTATACTGTATCATCTCAGATACAAGGTACTGACCAGGCGACGTCTACCGTGACTTCACTTATACTGTATTGTCCCAGATACAAGTTACCGACCAGCCGACGTCTACCGTGACCTCGCTTATACTGTATCATCCCAGATGCAAGGTACCGACCAGCCGACGTCTACCGTGACTTCACTTATACTGTATCATCTCAGATACGAGGTACCGACCAGGCGACGTCTACCGTGACCTCGCTTATACTGTATCATCCCAGATACAAGGTACTGACCAGGCGACGTCTACCGTGACTTCACTTATACTGTATTATCCCAGATACAAGTTACCGACCAGCCGACGTCTACCGTGACCTCACTTCTACTGTATCATCCCAGATACAAGGTACCGCCCAGCCACCGGTTTGACTCCAGCTCGGGAGCATTCGGTCTGGAGCCAAAGACGCAATCAAATTAAGTAAGCGAACTGACTACATGCATTCATTTAACCTAAACATTAAATAGTTTTAATCAACATAAAATACATTTGCTTAATCACGACATTCGAGTTTAATAGTCTTCGATAAATCTGTACAGATACTGTTTTGTACGTGTGTTTCGTTGTTCTCTAGTTTCCCGCAATTTATAATTGAGTATAAAGATGAGTTTGGTACAAGTCTGAATCAAATGAGGGTAACCTTGAATTAGATGGAACAGCCATGTCAAATTGTAAGCTGTCACGTAAACTGGACTTTATTTCTTTACTGATACTATTAACAATGTCTTGTTTAATGTCTAGTATATCCTGTCGTGAAAGTGTACAGTATGACATCCCGTTTGCTGGTGACTGATATCCCCTGTTGGCATGGGACGTCTTACCGGAAATGAGACCGTGTAAAAGGCAGGAGATCTCGTGCTTCAAATCATGAATAAGCTTCACTGTGCGCTCAGTTTCCATCTTTCTGTCGTCTCGTAATTCATATCTATAAACGAATACATGGTTTGTGTTGAATATTTACAATTTGCGCAGCTTGCATAATGTTTACAAATGGTTCCATAACTGTAGGACTTGAAGGGCTGGTGTGCACTTCCACCAGGAACACACGATAACTGTATGTATTGTAACACGCCAATACTTCGTGTAAGCATCTACATATTTATGAATTTTAGTAATGCCAGAAAATGAGATTTGTCGTTTGAAAGAGATCAAAAAACCAATTTTCTAAATATCCTCGGATACATATATTTCCCTTATTATCAGACAACCGTAATAAAGCAAGTCAATCGTAAGATATAGTATACTGTAAACACCATTTTTAAAACATACGTTGAATTTAGTACAATGAATTCTATACCTTTATCATGTGAACGGCATTGAGCAGTCACTTGAGTATTTGGTATAAAAACTCTGATGTTAATATTATTACCTAAGACTTGATATGTCTTGCTTGATTTCCAGAAGGTCATCTTCATTCACTCCATCTTGTTGTTTCTTCTTCTTTGATAAATGGATATAACGACTCACCAGTCGCCGCATTACATCCTGTAAATAAAATAAAAGATACAAGGCGTGAACATCTTCTGTCCACTCACAACACTCGCCTTCAAACCACCAGGATTCGACCAAGATAAAGTGGCACATCTGATCTCGTATCCTCCCCCCCCCCCCCCAATCAACTGTAAAATGTTAGGGATAAACAGGTATGTAATTTGGAATCGCTAATATTTTGATATTGTAATTTGAATCCAATAAGTTACCTGTTAGCCCTGTTACGATAAAACATGGACTCGCCTTGTTTGTAAACATGTGCTTCTTTGTCTTTATCGGAATATGAAATCACATAAATATCTCGTAGTAAAGATGGTATTCCACAATACTCTGTATAGTTCTATATATAACACTAAACATTTTCATCAGATTAAATTTTATTTGAAAAAAAAATTAGATATTACGTAAAGTTTTACATACTTTGCCAATTTTACATTATTTTATTATTAATTTTGGTTTTGAAATAAATAATGTTTATAGCACAGTAGATGATTTAAAATACTATGTGTCCGTACACAGGCTAACCACGCCAATTGGGTTATCTTATTGTTTCAATTGACTGCCCTAATTTGGCATATGCCGTGTAATCAAGCTCTTTGTGACATCTTTGTACATGTATTTCCTTATGGACCGTTGTTTAAATGAGTAAAGGGATTTATCATATAGATGATTCTGCTGTGGAATTCGTATTTATTTGTTATTGTGTATGGACCATTGTTAATCAGTTTATCCGTTCGTCCGTCCTTCCATCATCTCGGCCCAATCTCTCTCTCTCTCTCTCTCTCTCTCTCTCTCTCTCTGTGTGTGTGGTTTATTATGTACAATTTCTTGTAATGCATTTAACATATATACCGTCATTATATGAGCGACATAATCTTGTCGTGATATCAAGTACACCGATGTTGTTTATTACCTGGTAATGCATATGGTTGTAGGAAGGTGGCGCTTTGTATTGCTCCTCGTGACAGTATGGTCTCTGAAGATGCAATGTAAATTCTACATTACTCAAACAAGTACACATTACATAATCCAAAACTGATATATGACAACTGTCTGTTTTATGTATGAATAAATGAATGCGTAATAGTATAAAAATTGAGTTCATATCATTCGAAGTGTGGAGTGGTGTCACGGCTCTCTACAATGAAGCCAGGCGGAAGGCATATTTCTCTTTACCAGATGTAGAAATACTTAAAATAAATCCATACATCAACAATACTGTAAATAGAATATTTTCTTTTTCTGTGTTAATCTGAATTTAATCAATGGATCAAAACTTGTGATCTGAAATGAAAACCCTTGTAAAAATATATCTATGTTTGAAACATAAAAGATCTTAATCTTACGGTCTTATAATAGGTGAAAGTATGAAATTACCGATGCAAGCTATTGCCATGAGGAATCCATGCATGAAATATAAAACCCTTAACCCCTACCAGTAAGAGATATGAAAAAGGCAAAGGCCAAATTTCAAGACCAAGTTACTATATCAAACATCATGGCGCCAGTGGATAACATTTTTCATAAGCGCCCTATGTTTGAAATACAAACGCCCTATCCATATTTATACTATGGATATAAACTTTTAAAACTTCTTAACCGTACAGACAAACAGACAGGACGATTCCTATATATCCCCCGAACTCCGTTTCCAGTACGATAACCCTATGATACCATGAGAGTATATGAAATCTATAAGATATTATAGACGCCATGTTCACTCACATCGGCTCCGTCGTTGTGATGCTGGAATGTCTCCGCGCTCTCACATGTCTGTGATGCAGAAGAAGCATATATAAAATTTTATGGAAGTGTTAATTCGCAATGTTTAGTTACATAGGAATGTGACATGAAAGAATTTTATTCTTAAAGAAACAAAATATACATAATGATATACACTGATTTGTACTAATTAATGTTTACTCATTATTCTTCTTTACTTCAAAGTATTGTAATATGTTGGAGAAGGTTTAGGACTAAAGCTGAGAAGCGTGAGGTACCAAAGACACAATCACATCATTACAAATATCTGAACATCAAATTGAAAAAAAAATAAATTCTTGAATGTATTTATGCGTTCAACACACTACATAGTCTACATTCGTAGCGATAGAGTTGTCAATATTCTATGAAATACAAAAGAAACTATACTATAGATTGTCCTTGTCACATTCGTAATAGTTGATATGATATAATTTTATTAACAAAAAATCTAAGTATCAAAATATAGGTAAGTACTTAATTACATATTGCATCTGTAACAAAAATTGAATTTGTATGCAATTTTTCTCAAAGTTTTTGCGAAAAGAGATAGTTTCCTTAGCTTGTCTCCCATAACCTCCCTATCATTTATTAAGGATTAAAGATGACAGAAGGAAAATGTTTTATGGGATTTTTTCATTCATAACTCTGCTACGTAAAACATCAAGTACAAAAATAGCTCCGACGAGGAAAAATACAAGGCGGCGTGACAACAATACAAGCAATCATGGTACTTATTCAGAATAATGGAATATGTAAAAGGCATGTATACAAAGATACACTCGTCAAATAACATACCAATATTCTGTTATATTGAGAACAAGGAAGCACAATGGCAATTAGGAAACAACGCTCCAATAAGGAACATGTCAGCTTGTGTAGTGTGCTTAAAAGAAGGGCATAGTAAAGCCACTCATATATATATTTATATATATAACACATGAGAAACAACTGCCACTAAAGCTAATATACATATATATGTACTTAAAATCATGAAAGATCACGAAAATACCCGGCACGTGACAACACTCATCTCACCGCAAATACCGAGATATCATCTAGCTTAACTGTACTCGACGTCGACGGGTAAGGCTTTGAAATATAATATATTGGGCTTAATATGACTAAACGATTGATAGTGATTATTAAAATAAGCATGAATACATATATGTGACAGAAAAATCATTCTGTTGACTGTACTTAGTACATGGATTTCTTGTATGATGACGCCTTCGTATTTAGGGCAGAACTGAATTCACTACTTGAATATACTGTCCACGGATTTTCTTGATTACTATAGAATGGTTATGTTATCGACACAGATGATGACGCCACATGACCTTCATTAAAGTGAGGCGTAAATGCATATTGCGGTTGGCTTCTGAACCCTGAACACCAGCCGACTAATTCTGAACCCAACATCCGCAAAGTAGAAAATTGCAGAAATTCAGTTGATTAAAGGATAACCTACATGTACAAAGCGAATAATTGGTATGTTTTGGAATGACCTATAATTAAGGCCAAATGTTGTATAACATAAAGAAAACAAAACAAAATCTTATATTAAGACAAAGACTGTTTATAAATCCTTGATTAATATGTTGTATGGAATAAAGAAAACAAAACCTTTTATTACTTAAATACAAAATCCAAAACCTCAAACCGTTGGATTTCCTATTGTTAATTTCCCTCATTTAAATGACGATGTCCATAGACTCCCATCATATGGTATTTATATTTGTCAGTTGGTTCGGTTTGCTAGAGTCAGCACTAACGTTTTTGGATTTTCATGCAAAATGTTCAAATCACTTTCAAACTTCTAAAACTCAGGATAGATAATTTCGAAAACCTTTTGGTAAATTTTACAGATCTTATGCAGAAATTTTATCTAAATTCGGAAATGTGATTCTCAACAATACGTATCCAGGGGAATTTCCCATCCCAATGTCTATGGTGATCTAGTGTACAAACTAAGGAGTGTTCAAGGTTCCGATAATTTCATATCAAGTAGTTCTAAAATAATCAAACGCCTTTGACATCGACAGTATCACCCCTAGATCATTACAAAGACCATAGGTCTTGTATTGTGTCCCTCTACAGTCTTGTTCAGACTTCTACTTGAGCGTTCAACGCTGACTAACAAGGCGGTGGGGACTCCATGGTGGGCCTCGTCCAAACCTTTTCAGAGGAGACAAGGTCTTGAGTCTCGTCTCTTCTGACTGTTAGTCGGGACTCTTACATATCAAGGATCTGAGCTCACTTACAGACGAGAAGAGCATGTCTTACTTATGCTGATGTCGCCTAACATATTTTTGATACTATCATATACTTCTAGTGTACGTTTCGTGTATGAAATTTTTATGACCTCTCGTCTTGAGAAACATGTTGTTCCGTGTTGTTCCTCTATTAGGAGTATTATTTATAAATTTTTAATGTATGTCCTTTGATTGTGCTGCTTTTATGATGAGTTTGTTACTTTAATTGACCGTCCTAAGTCGGTATCGTAACTGCAATACAATTGAATAATTATATATCGTTTTCTGTGTTTTTCATTATTATCAAGTTTATGGGCATGTCGTTGATGATTTGTGTCATACAGCTTGGTCAGATGTCTTCTGTTTTTTCTTTCACGTGACCACAATGCTTTCATATTAGAGAGCTCGCAGTAAGCTATTTCAAACATTCCGTAGCCGAAGTTTTTATGATTTCTCTTTTTTAGACTGATATGGTAAATTCCAGTTTGAATGAAATAGGAGGAAATTCCATGAAAATGTCAAAAGCACTTGCTACAGAACTTAAATCGAACTTTTTGATACGAAGGTATTATAGTTTGGATGCAACGTGAATCATACAGCGAATGGTGAATAATAATTTGGTTTGATTTTATAATGTCTATTCGGATTTCTAAGAATTTACATAATTTTGAAATAAATTTACATTTGTTGATTGAAAAAGCTCTTTGAATTTGTGAATATTTGGTCTAGTATAAATTAGGAATATAAAGATTTCTTGCTTGTACAACGTTATAGGTATTGGAAATGTATAAGTGGTGAAATTCATGTCCAATTTCATTCATATTGCAAATAATACATTTCCTATTGCATCATTCAGTATTATTCCAATGCCCAATTTCAATAAGTAATTTGAAATTGCAGCTTTTATATTCATAAAGACTGCTTTAATGTTGTCACTATAAATACTTGTCATTAATTTAGCAAATCAAACTCGATGAATAACTTAGAAAATAATACAAAGGTATTCTGCTGCCATAAAGAAAGAAATTCCTTATTGCATCGTATTTGAATTTTAAACTTAAATGCACTCTATACTTAGTACAAAATCTGTCGTAGGTATATGAATAATCGCGTCTTGTGATAAAATTCATTACAATACATGAAATAAATAATGACATTGTTTACAAACATCAAATTCCATATCTGAAATCATTTCTTTATTTACCCAATGACTTGTTTGTTCTTAATTTCTTTGTCAGTATAAAATTAGCTTTTGTGTAGGTCAATAGATCTAAAAACTCTCCTCATATCGTACAACAAAGTCAACCATGAAACTTCATCAAATCTCAGCGAACCAATAGTTACCGACTAGCATCTTGGGGACTGATACAGGCTGGTTTAAGTATATTTCACATGTTTTATTGAGGTCTGACGTAAACAGCACTTATATAGCGACATATAAATCACATACAGACTCAGATCAGATCTACTTCAATTAGAAACATTGTGAAATTACTAACAATTTATTTGTTTATATAAATGAATCGGGAAGTAATGAATAAATTGTTCAAATCAATAGGGACCAATGAAAGCGATGACTCTTAGTTGACGCCACTCTAAGATGGCATTCGGTTGTTCTAACAATCTACAGAATCATAAGCGTATGAGGGATTACGTGCATGATTATTCAAAAATTTCAACAGAAAATGGAATTATTACAGTCACAGTCGGGCATGTAGGAAACGAGAGGGGGGGGGGGGGGGGGGGGGGGGGGGGGGGTTACACTTTTCGGCCGATCATGAACTGAATTTTTTTCATGGTTATTTTTTTAAGGTATGCCCTTCCCCCAACTCTTTTGTATTACTTGATAAAGATATATTGTATATCGCTAAAACTCTTGTCTGAAAAGGCTGTAACACGAGGATGGCACTGGTTACAGCCTCCCAATTCCTACAAATCTAAAATTACTGTCCGTGACAAGAGATGCTTGAGAACAGCATATCTAGCACATGGGGATTATCTGCCTATGTTTATAACCAGAAACTAGATAAACATCCTTCTCGATTGCTTTTAATCACTGATCACAAAATCCAGCCACCAACCACCCTCCCCCTTTCCCCTCCCTTTCTCCATACACGAATCATAATTCCCTCTGTTACAAATGACATCAGTACGCTATAGAAATCCTTAATGACTTCCAATTGTTCAATATTCTTTGCTGCTGATGACGATATTTGTTTAATATAGAGTTTGAACCATAGCTTTCGAAGTCTTTACTCTGGTTTAATAACTCCGATGCCTATCTAGTATGCGACTACATTAGTCTATATAACTAAAGGCTGTCTCTTACAGAGTTCTTCGGATCCAGTCACTGGAAATGATAGTCCAGATAAAGACTTTGCTCGGAACCACATCAAATAAATCAAAGGACAGAAAAGTGTTGTGGGTTGAAAATGCGTTTATAATTTTCGTTTCTGTATCCGTAAACATGGGCGTAGAAAATCCAATACAAATATTTTTAAGATGGCCACCTTAAGATCATTCCTATGAAGATTATTAAATTCGCAGTCAAAGAAATGAGAAAATCTAGCTCTACAATTTTAAAGATGGTTGCCACATTCAATTGCATTACAAAGCATTGTTTTGTATGTTTATCAAATATCGTGATTACTGAAAAGTTTCATTGTAATTGCTACAGCGATGAGGAAGGAGCTAAGAGAACATAACGGAACGTATAGACTATATAGGAAAGTGACCATATCCATTTTCTGGGGCCTATGGTCATGGACTAGTACAAAAATCGTACATGCACAACATACCTGACTACCTGAGACCACTGTTCGCTTTATTTTAAGTTCACGACGAAAATCCGAATAGTTAATGTCATACCCCCGGCGTCGTCATTGTCGTCGACATCCATGTCGGCGTCCGTAAACAAAAACTTCAACCAGGGTTTTAACTTTTGAATCAAGAGGGGTAGAGTCTTGAAACTTTACACATAGATACATTGCAGAAGCTTTCATTTAAGACCATGACCTTTGTCCTTGTGACCCTGACGTTTGACTTACATTTAAAAATCTCTAACCTTGGTTATAACACATGGATACCTTAGTAAAAGCCTTTTCATTGGGACCATGACCTTGACTTTGTGACCTTGACCTTAAAGTTTGACCTTCTTTTCATACACTTTAACCTTGGCTTTAACTGTTGAACCAAGAGGGGTTTCCCTTAAAAATTTCACATATAGATACACATATAGACACTTTCATTTGGGATCATGTTCATTGAACTTTTGACCTTGATCTTGGAGTTTGACCTACATTTCAAATGTTAACCTTAGCTACAATATTTGAATCAAAAGGGATAGGGCTTTGAAACTTCACACATATATACCTTGTGGAAGACCCTTTCATTTGGGACCATCACCTTTGACCTTGCAATTTGACCTACTTTTCAAAAACTTTAACCTTAACTATAACTTTTGAAACAAGAGGAGTAGAGCTTTGAATTTTTTGGGGGGAGGGGGTATTATATAGGAATTACCTTGTCCGTCTGTCTGTCTGCCCGTGTGTCTATCTGTCTGTTTAGAAAAACGTAGTCTGGGCCATAAATTGAGAATCAGAAGAGATGGGGCTTTCACTTTGCACATGTGTATTCCTCGTGGCAAAACCTTTTTGTCGGCACTGACATTTTTACCCCAAGACCTTGACCTCCATGTTTGATCTACTTTTGGAAAACTTTAACCTTGGTCATAACTTTTTAACAAGAAGAAATGGGATTTTCATACTACACGTGTATTCCTCGTGGCAAGACCTTTCTGTCGGCACCCACATTTTTCACCCCGTGATCTTGACCTCAATGTTTGACTATAGAAGAGGCAGGAGTATAAGTCCTGCTATGCAGACATCTCTAGTGCTTTTAAGAATTGATTAACTTTTTGAAAAGTCAACTTATTAATCAAGATATATTATGATGTAAAAACCTTGCACCAGCGAGCTCTGTTGTCTTCTGACAACATTTGTTTATTAAAGCTGTCAGTAGTAGTAATCACAAGCATTTGTATAGAGATTTGTGTAGAGGAAGGTGACCACGCCCCTTTTCTGGAGGTCAAGGACCAGAACCAAAATCGTTCACGTACAACTAGACCACATACCTGACAAAATGAAGCTAACAGTGCCGTCCTGTTGCGAATAACTTCAGAGTAGAAGTGATTGTTTACGGCTGGACGAACAATGAACAGCAAGGTATCACATAAACTCGACTGGACTTTGACCAGAAGAGCTAAACGACATTCAGGATTTATCTTATGACATGAAGAACCCCTGAATAATGACCGAATCAACTTGTACATTGAATGGTCTAATCAATGATAGATACTGTAGATAATTGTTAACATTTGCATTTAGTTGTTGATATACTGAGACTTATATTGTGTGTGTGTGTGTGTGTAGGTGTGTGTGAGTGTGTGTGTGTGAGAGAGAGAGAGAGTGTGTGTGTGTTCCCTTTGTATGTTGAAATAGGGTACATGTACTTGTATATTTAGATTCTAATTGAACTTTTTATCTATCTTATGTGATTTATACACTTCAGGACAAAATCTAAATGCGTTCTTTACCTTGATGGTTCCAACAGATGCCCGTTTTCGTGGACTATATCTCGTAGATTTTCTGTAGGTACACTTTACCACGATATTCCGAATATGACAGACTATATACCAGACGGATTTAGGGCTAATGATGAGATTAAATGGCGAAGGTAAAGTAGACCCTTCATCAAAGTAACTCATCCACAGCTTGGAACGTGCAAACTTCCATTCCATGTCCGCGTGGTTCTACAACAATACAACATTTGTTTTAATCTTATGTTAAAGGGGTAAAAAAATTATGTTTCTGAAGAAGCATTATTCTTTTAGTTTCAAGTTAGTCGAACACAAAATCGACAAAAAGAGGTAAATCTATTTGAGCTTATGTGACAGAAGAATACAAGGTATCTACAGTATGTACAGGATTGTAACCGCGATTTGCAACTCCTATCCACGCCCTAATATTATGGAATTGTTAGAGACTTAACACGACTTCTTACTTCTATCAACGCCCTAACATTATGGGATTGTTACAGAGTTACCACGACTTGTTACTTCTATCCACGCCCTAACACTACGGCATTGTTACAGATGTCTTTTTCTAATTTCAAATTTTTGTTATTTTAAGCGAGCACATGACTATTAGTCATGTGTTCACTTTAAATAACAAAACTTTAAAGTTAGAAAAAGACACGGAGTTACAACGCCTTGTAACTTCTATCCACGCCCTAACACTATGCGATTGTTACAGTGTTACCGCGACTTGTAACTTCTATCCACGCCCTAACACTATGGGATTGTTACACAGTTACCGCTACTTGTAACTTCTATCCACGCCCTAACACTATGGGATTGTTACAGTGTTACCTCAACTTGTAACTTCTATCCACGCCCTAACACTATGGGATTGTTACAGTGTTACCTCAACTTGTAACTTGTATCCACGCCCTAACACTATGGGATTGTTACACAGTTACCGCTACTTCTAACTTCTATCCACGCCCTAACACTATGGGATTGTTACAGTGTTACCTCAACTTGTAACTCCTATCCACGCCCTAACACTATGGGATTGTTACACAGTTACCGGTACTTGTAACTTCTATCCACGCCCTAACACTATGGGATTGTTACACAGTTACCGGTACTTGTAACTTCTATCCACGCCCTAACACTATGGGATTGTTACACAGTTACCGGTACTTGTAACTTCTATCCACGCCCTAACACTATGGGATTGTTACACAGTTTCCGCTACTTGTAACTTCTATCCACGCCCTAACACTATGGGATTGTTACAGAGTTACCGCGACTTGTAACTTCTATCCACGCCCTAACACTGGGATTGTTACAGAGTCCCCGCGACTTGTAACTTCTATCCACGCCCTAACACTATGGGATTGTTACAGTGTTACCTCAACTTGTAACTTCTATCCACGCCCTAACACTATGGGATTGTTACAGAGTTACCGCTACTTGTAACTTCTATCCACGTCCTAACACTATGGGATTGTTACACAGTTACCACTACTTGTAACTTCTATCCACGCCTTAACACTATGGTATTGTTACAGAGTTACAACGCCTTGTAACTTCTATCCACGCCCTAACACTATGGGATTGTTACAGAGTTACCACGACTTGTAACTTCTATCCACGCCCTAACACTATGGGATTGTTACAGAGTTACCGCGACTTGTAACTTCTATCCACGCCCTAACACTATGGGATTGTTACAGAGTTACCGCTACTTGTAACTTCTATCCACGCCCTAACACTATGGGATTGTTACACAGTTTCCGCTACTTGTAACTTCTATCCACGCCCTAACACTATGGGATTGTTACAGAGTTACCGCGACTTGTAACTTGTATCCACGCCCTAACACTATGGGATTGTTACAGAGTTACCGCGACTTGTAACTTCTATCCACGCCCTAACACTATGGGATTGTTACAGTGTTACCTCAACTTGTAACTTCTATCTACGCCCTAACACTATGGGATTGTTACACAGTTACCACTACTTGTAACTTCTATCCACGCCCTAACATTATGCGATTGTTACACAGTTACCGCAACTTGTAACTTCTATCCACGCCCTAACACTATGGGATTGTTACAGAGTTACCACGACTTGTAACTCCTATGCACGCCCTAACACTATGGGATTGTTACACAGTTACCGCTACTTGTAACTTCTATTCACGCCCTAACACTATGGGATTGTTACAGAGTTACCACGACTTGTAACTTCTATCCACGCCCTAACACTATGGGATTGTTACAGAGTTACCGCGACTTGTAACTTCTATCCACGCCCTAACACTATGGGATTGTTACAGAGTTACCACGACTTGTAACCGATATCAACGCCCTAACACTATGGGATTGTTACAGAGCTACCTCAACTTGTAACTTCTATCCACGCCCTAACACTATGGGATTGTTACACAGTTACCGCTACTTGTAACTTCTATCCACGCCCTAACACTATGGGATTGTTCCACAATTACCGCTACTTGTAACTTCTATCCACGCCCTAACACTATGGGATTGTTACACAGTTACCGTTACTTGTAACTTTTATCCACGCCCTAATACTATGGGATTGTTACAGAGTTACCGCGACTTGTAACTTCTATCCACGCCCTAACACTATGGGATTGTTACAGAGTTACCGCGACTTGTAACTTCTATCCACGCCCTAACACTCTGCAATTGTTACAGTGTTACCTCTACTTGTAACTTCTATCCACGCCCTAACACTATGGGATTGTTACAGAGTTACCGCAACTTGTAACTTCTATCCACGCCCTAACACTATGGGATTGTTACACAGTTATCGCGACTTGTAACTTGTATCCACGCCCTAACACTATGGGATTGTTACACAGTTACCGCTACTTATAACTTGTATCCACGCCCTAACACTATGGGATTGTTACACAGTTACCGCGACTTGTAACTTCTATCCACGCCCTAACACTATGGGATTGTTACAGTGTTATCTCTACTTGTAACTTCTATCCACGCCCTAAGACTATGGGATTGTTACAGAGTTACCACGACTTGTAACCGATATCAACGCCCTAACACTATGGGATTGTTACAGAGTTACCGCGACTTGTAACTTCTATCCACGCCCTAACACTATGGGATTGTTACAAAGTTACCGCGACTTGTAACTTTTATCCTCGCCCTAACACTAAGGGATTGTTACACAGTTACCGCGACTTGTAACTTGTATCCACGCCCTAACACTATGGGATTCTTACAGATGTACCTCAACTTGTAACTCCTATCCACGCCCTAACACTGGGATTGTTACAGAGTCCCCGCGACTTGTAACTTCTATCCTCGCCCTACCACTATGGGATTGTTACAGAGTTACCACGACTTGTAACTCCTATCCACGCCCTAACACTATAGGATTGTTACACAGTTACCTCAACTTGTAACTTCTATCCACGCCCTAACACTATGGGATTGTAACAGAGTAACCACGACTTGTAACTCATATCAACGCCCTAACACTATGGGATTGTTACAGAGTTACCGCTACTTGTAACTGCTATCCACGCCCTAACACTATGGGATTGTTACAGAGTTACGGGACCTGTAATTTGTATCCACGCCCTAACACTATGGGATTGTTACACAGTTACCGCGACCTTTAACTTGTATCCACGCCCTAACACTATGGGATTGTTACAGAGTTACCGCGACTTGTAACTTCTATCCACGCCCTATCACTATGGGATTGTTACACAGTTACCGCGACTTGTAACTTCTATCCACGCCCTAACACTATGGGATTGTTACAGTGTTATCTCTACTTGTAACTTCTATCCACGCCCTAAGACTATGGGATTGTTACAGAGTTACCGCGACTAGTAACTTGTATCCACGCCCTAACACTATAGGATTCTTACACAGTTTCCGCTACTTGTAACTCATATCAACACCCTAACACTATGGGATTGTTACAGAGTTACCGGTACTTGTAACTTCTATCCTCGCCCTAACACTAAGGGATTGTTACACAGTTACCGCGACTTGTAACTTGTATCCACGCCCTAACACTATGGGATTCTTACAGAGTTATCACGATTTGTAACTTCTATCCACGCCCTAACACTATGGGATTGTTACAGACTTACCTCAACTTGTAACTTCTATCCACGCCCTAACACTGGGATTGTTACAGAGTCCCCGCGACTTGTAACTTCTATCCTCGCCTCACACTATGGGATTGTTACAGAGTTACCACGACTTGTAACTCCTATCCACGCCCTAACACTATGGGATTGTTACAGTGTTACCTCAAGTTGTAACTTCTATCCACGCCCTAATATATGGGATTGTAACAGAGTTACCACGACTTGTAACTCATATCAACGCCCTAACACTATGGGATTGTTACAGAGTTACCGCTACTTGTAACTGCTATCCACGCCCTAACACTATGGAATTGTTACAGAGTTACCGCAACCAGTAACTTGTATCCACGCCCTAACACTATGGGATTGTTACACAGTTACCGCAACTTTTAACTTCTATCCACGCCCTAACACTATGGGATTGTTACAGAGTTACCGCAACCTGTAACTTGTATCCACGCCCTAACACTATGGGATTGTTACACAGTTACCGGGACTTTTAACTTGTATCCACGCCCTAACACTATGGGATTGTTACAGAGTTACCGCGACTTGTAACTTCTATCCACGCCCTATCACTATGGGATTGTTACACAGTTACCGCGACTTGTAACTTCTATCGACGCCCTAACACTATGGGATTGTTACAGAGTTACCGCGACCTGTAACTTGTATCCACGCCCTAACACTATGGGATTGTTACACAGTTACCGCTACTTGTAACTTCTATTCACGCCCAAACACTATGGGATTGTTACAGAGTTGCCGCAACTTGTAACTTCTATCCACGCCCTAACACTATGGGATTGTTACAGTGTTACCTCAACTTGTAACTTCTATCCACGCCCTAACACTATGGGATTGTTACAGAGTTACCACGACTTGTAACCGATATCAACGCCCTAACACGATGGGATTGTTACAGAGTTACCTCAACTTGTAACTTCTATCGACGCCCTAACACTATGGGATTGTTACACAGTTACCGGTACTTGTAACTTCTATCCACGCCCTAACACTATGGGATTGTTACACAGTTTCCGCTACTTGTAACTTCTATCCACGCCCTAACACTATGGGATTGTTACAGAGTTACTGCGACTTGTAAATTCTATCCACGCCCTAACACTATGGGATTGTTACACAGTTACCTCGACTTGTAACTTCTATCCACGCCCTAACACTATGCGATTTTTACAGTGTTACCTCAACTTGTAACTTCTATCCACGCCCTAACACTATGGGATTGTTACACAGTTACCGCTACTTGTAACTTCTATCCACGTCCTAACACTGTGGGATTGTTACAGAGTTACCGCGACTTGTAACTTCTATCCACGCCCTAACACTATGGGATTGTTACAGAGTTACTGCGACTTGTAAATTCTATCCACGCCCTAACACTATGGGATTGTTACACAGTTACCGCGACTTGTAACTTCTATCCACGCCCTAACACTATGCGATTTTTACAGTGTTACCTCAACTTGTAACTTCTATCCACGCCCTAACACTATGGGATTGTTACACAGTTACCGCTACTTGTAACTTCTATCCACGCCCTAACACTATGGGATTGTTACAGAGTTACCGCTACTTGTAACTTCTATTCACGCCCTAACACTATGGGATTGTTACACAGTTACCGCGACTTGTAACTTGTATCCACGCCCTAACACTATGGGATTGTTACAGTGTTACCGCTACTTGTAACTTCTATCCACGCCTTAACACTATGGGATTGTTACAGAGTTACCGCGACTTGTAACCGATATCAACGCCCTAACACTATGGGATTGCTACAGAGTTACTTCAACTTGTAACTTCTATCCACGCCCTAACACTATGGGATTGTTACAGAGTTACCGGTACTTGTAACTTCTATCCACGCCCTAACACTATGGGATTGTTACAGAGTTACCTCAACTTGTAACTTCTATCCACGCCCTAACACTATGGGATTGTTACACAGTTACCGGTACTTGTAACTTCTATCCACGCCCTAACACTATGGGATTGTTACACAGTTACCGCGACTTGTAACTTCTATCCACGCCCTAACACTATGGAATTGTTACACAGTTACCGCGACTTCTAACTTCTATCCACGCCCTAACACTATGGGATTGTTACACAGTTACCGCGACTTGTAACTTCTATCCACGCCCTAACACTATGGGATTGTTACAGAGTTACCGCGACTTGTAACTTCTATCCACGCCCCAACACTATGGGATCGTTACAGAGTTACCACGACTTGTAACTTCTATCCACGCCCTAACACTAAGGGATTGTTACACAGTTACCGCGACTTGTAACTTGTATCCACGCCCTAACACTATGGGATTCTTACAGAGTTATCACGACTTGTAACTTCTATCCACGCCCTAACACTATGGGATTGTTACAGAGTTACCTCAACTTGTAACTCCTATCCACGCCCTACCACTTGGATTGTTACAGAGTCCCCGCGACTTGTAACTTCTATCCTCGCCCTCACACTATGGGATTGTTACAGAGTTACCACGACTTGTAACTCCTACCCACGCCCTAACACTATGGGATTGTTACAGTGTTACCTCAACTTGTAACTTCTATCCACGCCCTAACACTATGGGATTGTAACAGAGTTACCACGACTTGTAACTCATATCAACGCCCTAACACTATGGGATTGTTACAGAGTTACCGCTACTTGTAACTGCTATCCACGCCCTAACACTATGGGATTGTTACAGAGTTACCGCGACCTGTAACTTGTATCCACGCCTTAACACTATGGGATTGTTACACAGTTACCGCGACTTGTAACTTGTATCCACGCCCTAACACTATGGGATTGTTACACAGTTACCGCGACTTGTAACTTCTATCCACGCCCTATCACTATGGGATTGTTACACAGTTACCGCGACTTGTAACTTCTATCGACGCCCTAACACTATGGGATTGTTACAGAGTTACCGCGACCTGTAACTTGTATCCACGCCCTAACACTATAGGATTGTTACACAGTTACCGCTACTTGTAACTTCTATTCACGCCCTAACACTATGGGATTGTTACAGAGTTACCACGACTTGTAACCGATATCAACGCCCTAACACTATGGGATTGTTACAGAGTTATCTCAACTTGTAACTTCTATCGACGCCCTAACACTATGGGATTGTTACACAGTTACCGGTACTTGTAACTTCTATCCACGCCCTAACACTATGGGATTGTTACACAGTTTCCGCTACTTGTAACTTCTATCCACGCCCTAACACTATGGGATTGTTACAGAGTTACTGCGACTTGTAAATTCTATCCACGCCCTAACACTATGGGATTGTTACACAGTTACCGCGACTTGTAACTTCTATCCACGCCCTAACACTATGCGATTTTTACAGTGTTACCTCAACTTGTAACTTCTATCCACGCCCTAACACTATGGGATTGTTACACAGTTACCTCTACTTGTAACTTCTATCCACGTCCTAACACTATGGGATTGTTACACAGTTACCGCGACTTGTAACTTGTATCCACGCCCTAACACTATGGGATTGTTACAGTGTTACCGCTACTTGTAACTTCTATCCACGCCCTAACACTATGGGATTGTTACAGAGTTACTTCAACTTGTAACTTCTATCCACGCCCTAACACTATGGGATTGTTACACAGTTACCGCTACTTGTAACTTCTATCCACGCCCTAACACTATGGGATTGTTACAGAGTTACCTCAACTTGTAACTTCTATCCACGCCCTAACACTATGGGATTGTTACACAGTTTCCGCTACTTGTAACTTCTATCCACGCCCTAACACTATGGGATTGTTACAGTGTTACCTCAGCCTGTAACTTCTATCCACGCCCTAACACTATGGGATTGTTACACAGTTACCACTACTTGTAAATTGTATCCACGCCCTAACACTATGGGATTGTTAAACAGTTACCGCGACTTGTAACTTCTATCCACGCCCTAACACTATGGGATTGTTACACAGTTACCGGTACTTGTAACTTCTATCCACGCCTTAACACTATGGCATTGTTACACAGTTACCACTACTTGTAACTTCTATCCACGCCTTAACACTATGGCATTGTTACACAGTTACCACTACTTGTAACTTCTATCCACGCCTTAACACTATGGCATTGTTACACAGTTATCACTACTTGTAACTTCTATCCACGCCCTAACACTGGGATTGTTACAGAGTCCCCGCGACTTGTAACTTCTATCCACGCCCTAACACTATGGGATTGTTACACAGTTACCACTACTTGTAACTTCTATCCACGCCCTAACACTATGGGATTGTTGCACAGTTACCGCTACTTGTAACTTCTATCCACACCCTAACACTATGGGATTGTTACACAGTTACCGCGACTTGTAACTTCTATCCACGCCCTAACACTATGGGATTGTTACAAAGTTACCGCGATTTGTAACTCCTATGCACGCCCTAACACTAAGCGATTGTTACAAAGTTACCGCGATTTGTAAATTCTATCCACGCCCTAAGACTATGGGATTGTAACAGAGTTACCGCTACTTGTAACTCCTATCCACGCCCTAACACTATGGGATTGTCACACAGTTACCGCTACTTGTAACTTCTATCCACGCCCTAACACTATGGGATTGCTACACAGTTACCGCTACTTGTAACTTCTATCCACGCCTTAACACTGTGGGATTGTTACAGTGTTACCTCGACTTGTAACTTCTATCCACGCCCTAACACAATGGGATTGTTACACAGTTACCGTTACTTGTAACTCCTATCCACGCCCTAACACTATGGGATTGTTACGGAGTTACCTCGACTTGTAACTCCTATCCACGCCCTAACACTATGGGATTGTTACAGAGTTACCGCAACTTGTAACCGATATCAACGCCCTGACACTATGGGATTTTTACAGAGTTACCACGACTTGTAACTCGTATCCACGCCCTAACACTATGGGATTGTTACACAGTTACCGCTACTTGTAACTTCTATCCACGCCCTAACACTATGGAATTGTTACAGAGTTACCGCGACTTGTAACTTCTATCCACGCCCTAACACTATGGGATTGTTACAGAGTTACCACGACTTGTAACCGATATCAACGCCCTAACACTATGGGATTGTTACAGAGTTACCTCAACTTGTAACTTCTATCCACGCCCTAACACTATGGGATTATTACACAGTTACCGCTACTTGTAACTTCTATCCACGCCCTAACACTATGGGATTGTTACAGAGTTTCCGCTACTTGTAAACTCCTATCCACGCCCTCACACTATGGGATTGTTACAGAGTTACCTTGAATTGTACCGCTACTTGTAACTTCTATCCACGCCCTAACACTATGGGATTGTTACAGAGTTACCGCGACTTGTAACTTCTATCCACGCCCTAACACTATGGGATTGTTACAGAGTTACCTCGACTTGTAACTTGTATCCACGCCCTAACACTATGGGATTGTTACAGAGTTACCTCGACTTGTAACTTCTATTCACGCCCTAACACTATGGGATTGTTACAGAGTTCCCGCTACTTGTAACTTCTATCCACGCCCTAACACTATGGGATTGTTATACAGTTACCGCTACTTGTAACTTCTATTCACGCCCTAACACTATCGGATTGTTACAGAATTACCACGACTTGTAACTTCTATCCACGCCCTAACACTATGGGATTGTTACACAGTTACCGCTACTTGTAACTTCTATCCACGCCCTAACACTATGGGATTGTTACAGAGTTACCGCGACTTGTAACTTCTATCCACGCCCTAACACTATGGGATTGTTACACAGTTATCGCTAACTCCTAACCAACAAGCTGTTACAGTATAGAATTGTTGCCGATCTACCGCGACTTCTAACTCCTATCCACGTTGCTACAGTATAGAATTGTTACAGAGTTACTGCGTCTTGTAACCCCTACCCACGCTGTTACAGTATTGGAGTGATACAGAGTTACCGGGATGTATAACTCCTATCCACGCTGTTATAGTGTATAATTGTTTCAGAGTTACCGTGATTTGTTACCCCTACCCACGTTGTTACAGTATAGGATTGTTTCAGAGTTACCGTGATGTATAACTCCTATCCACGCTCTTATAGTGTATAATTGTTTCAGAGTTACTGTGATTTGTTACTCCTACCCACGCTGTTACAATATAGGATTTTTTCAGAGTTACCGTGATTTGTTACCCCTACCCACGTTGTTACAGTATAGGATTGTTTCAGAGTTACCGTGATGTATAACTCCTATCCACGCTGTTATAGTGTATAATTGTTTCAGAGTTACTGTGATTTGTTACCCCTACCCACGTTGTTACAGTATAGGATTGTTTCAGAGTTACCGTGATGTATAACTCCTACCCACGCTGTTACAATATAGGATTTTTTCAGAGTTACCGTGATTTGTTACCCCTACCCACGCTGTTACAGTATAGGATTGTTACAGAGTTACCGTGATTTATAACTCCTACCCACGTTGTTACGGTATAGGATTGTTACAGAGTTACCTTGATGTTCTTGATGAAGCTGTTACAGTAATAGATAGTTAAACAATTACCCCGATGTTCTGGATGAAGCTGTTACAGTAATAGATAGTTAAACAGTTACCTCGATGTTCTGGAAGGAGCTAGACATCATGGCTATCAGCATGTTGATGAAGACGATGATGGCCATACCGTGATAGGCCATGAACAACAACATACCCATGAGCTCTGTGAAAGACTGACCATGATGAATAGAGATGTCATTCTTACGGGTGATTCCAAACAGTGACCAGTATAACGTCACGTAACTCTGGCCTAACCTATCAAATAACACATAGGTACATGTAACTCTATAGTAATATCTACATTTATCGTTATAACTTCTGTTTGGTTACTACTTAATATAGTTTTCTCTATACGCACATATATACATAAACCTGTATTGATGGCCACCTTTGTATAGCGGTCAACCCCTTGAGTTAAATTACCATAACATTTGTTTTCTTGCAGAATAAATTATTAATAAGAAAAGTGATAACACATGTATGTATGTATGTATGTATGTATGTATACACATTCAGAACTACCTCGTTCTTTTGTTACACAATTTAATTTTCACATAAACCATTCTCTTGAAATATTTGAATTATAATAAAAGACAGCAAATAAATACGGGTACTCAGTTTTTCTACATTGAATAAATGAAAGCAATGACACAAAAATGTGTGATATCATTACTTTGTCAAGGGAGGTTGTCCTTTTGGGAATATGTCGCCCGCTCTTAATCTTCCCTTTGATAGACCTAGCCGAAAAACAACGAATTCGGTAGGTGACCTTGAGAACTTCATTCATATATTGTTTGACGAAAATCCCAACAGTGGTTTTGGAGAAGTATAAAATGTGAAAAGTTTACGAACGGACAGACAGGCGACACGACGGACGGTGCGCTAATACAATAGCTCACTTGAAAAAAATTGAAATCTAAATCACCTTTTCAGTCAAATAATTGTTTTACCTATTTATTTCCGATAAGATTACAAAATTTCATGAATATTACACCATGTTACATATTTTAAAAAGGATTCAGATTTTAAAATATTAAAATCGTCATCAAGCTGTCTCACCAAGTATATCCTGATTTGATGCATTGTGTAAGACGAATGAGCTGCCATATAATCGATGCCGAGTCATAATGATGCCAGATGAATATTTCATCAAAAACGTAATATATCTAATTATCATTTCCCAGGGAAAGCTGAATCTAATCGGCAGTGATATCGAGAAAGCTTTCAGATAAGCAACCTTTATGCATTCAAGAACATAGAAATAAAATGCGAATTCAAATCAACCTAGTTTACATCAGATCCAATCAAGAAAGTAATCTGCTAAAACCCACAAATTAAAACTTACTAATGGCTTGATGTATTATGTATTGATTGTGAACACATTCGGGCGTAGCGAGACATCGTGTGTGCAAAGATTTCCATACTTATTTTCATATTTTAGCTCACCTGAGCCAAAGGCTCAAGTGAGCTATAATAATAGTGTGCCGACTGTTGTCCGTCGGTCCTAAACTTTTCACATTTTCGACTTCTCAAGAAGCGCTGAACAGATTTCTATGAAACTTAATAGGAATAAAGTACTCATGGTCCCCTATAAGAGTTGCTGTTGTCCCAATCCGTCAATCCGGGCAAAAGTACGTCACAGAGGGAATCCTCCTATGACAAACTTTTTCTTCAGACTGGGTGCATACTGAGACAAACTGATTGCATAGGAATGATCTAGAGGAATGTGTAAAGAAGTCTTGTTATTTTTGGTTCTATTCCGAAATCAATTTTTTTGGCGTTTTTGCAATATGGTTTTGGACTTAGTAATTTCAATGCAGAAAAGTGTCATGTTTCTCAGTTAATTGATAATGATGATTTCTTATGGGCTACTTTGATCATAATTATGGTAAGGAATGTCATTGTGAAAGAATTTTGTCAGTATCTCAATTTTTGGATTTTTTTATGAATTTTTAAGACTTCCAAAAAAAAAAGGGGGGGGCCGTTTTTCACATTTTCAACTTTTTCTGCAAAACTGTTGAAAGAATTTTGATAAAACTTGGTAGAAATAAATAACTTATCACCCCTTCAAATTTTGTCATTTTCATTCAGACATCTTTACAGGTGGCGCCACCACAGTCAATAGTACTAGGTCAAAAAAGAGTACCCTCCTTTGAAAATCTTCTTTTTCATACTGGCTGTATACAAACAGAATGCATAGAAATGATCTACAGGGATGAGTGAAGAAGTATTGTCATTCTGGTTCCCTTCCAAAATCAAATTTCAGAAATTTTTTTCCACATTTTTGGACCTAGTGATTTCAATGCAGAAAAGTGTCATATTTCCTACTTAATTGATAATGATGATTTCTTATGGACTATTTTAATCATAATCTTCTTCTTCTTCTTCCAATACGAAGTGTACTCAAAAGTTGAGCATTATACTTCATGTGGCAGTCATAATTATGGTAAGGAATGTTATTTTGAAAGAATTTTGTCAATATCTCAATTTTTGGATTTTCTCTGAATTTTTTAAGACTTCCAAATGAATGTGTATATGGACAATTCTTCACATTTTTAACTTCTGCTAATTTACCACATGAAAGATTTTGATGAAACATGGTATACATAAAGTACTATAAGTCCTCTAGCAACTTTGAACATTTCATCCAAATTGGTCAACAGGTGGTGCCACAGTGGTTAAAAAATAAGTCTCACAATGGTACATATACCACTTGGTAATTAAAATATGGAGAGTAGCGGTTCAAATCCTGCTGTGGTCAATTTTTTTTTTCATTTCTTTACACATCTAAATAATTTTTTAGATGTTTCACAACACTCAACATATAAAATTAGGCCATTTTAAAAGAAACAAATCTGTAAAAATTCTCACCTTTCTATTTTTTTTATTGATAGCATATTAACAGTTTCTATGGGATATAATAACTTCAGTAATCATGAACTGATTTTCATAAAACTTATACAGAATACTGTGATAAAATAAAAGTATATACCTTTCGACTGGGAAATATCCCCTTTTTCAGTACAGAGTTATGGGTCTTTGATCTTTTTCTTTTTTAAAAAAATTTTTGAAAATCATTAAAAATTTCTCACTCAATCTCTTTCAAATTTAAATTTGTGCTAGAATTATACATGAACTTTAATATGAATATATATTACTGGTTTTTATTTTTCTTTTGTATTCTTACATATTTGATGTAGAAGAAATAAAAGGAAGGGGGTTTAAATTCTTCTCTGGGCATTAACTTTATGGATTTCAATAATATTAAACAGGGTTGTTGCCCAGGGCCAAAGCATGTGTAATTTTGAGTCCTGAATAATTCGCGGGAAAGCCTCCACACTTTGATATGTTTTCCTATCAGACTAAGCTACGGGTGTATAATGCCACGCCAGGCATTGCTCTTGTTAAGCATTCATTTCCTGTTAATCGGTACAGATTTAAGGGTTTGAATATATTTTTTTATCAGCAAATTTTTCAACCTATCAGTTGAATAAGCAAATTAAGGTCAGGTGTGCAATATAGGCCGACTTGGGTATCTTGGGGGTTTTTGGGGGGGAGGGGTTGTTGTTTTTGTTTTCGTTTTGTTTTTTGTCTTTTTTTTTTTTGTTTTTTTAGGGGGGAGGGGAGGTTTGCATTTTTTTTTTTTATATCTTTTCAAAATAAAACTTATAACAACCCCACTCTACTGTGTAACTGTCACACTTGTTATATCTTCATTTTTATCTTTTTACTGTATTGTTATATACCCTTTTATGTGTTGTGTGGTTGTCACACCTTCTATACAGTGTTATTAGGACCTCTTTCTTGTGTTGGGTGGCTGTCACACTTTCTATACAGTGTTATTAGAACCTCTTTCTATGTTGTGTGGTTGTCACACTTTCTATACAGTGTTATTAGAACCTCTTTCTATGTTGTGTGGTTGTCACACTTTCTATACAGTGTTATTAGAACCTCTTTCTATGTTGTGTGGTTGTCACACTTTCTATACAGTGTTATTAGAACCTCTTTCTATGTTGTGTGGTTGTCACACTTTCTATACAGTGTTATTAGAACCTCTTTCTATGTTGTGTGGTTGTCACACTTTCTATACAGTGTTATTAGGACCTCTTTCTATGTTGTGTGGTTGTCACACTTTCTATACAGTGTTATTAGAACCTCTTTCTATGTTGTGTAATTGTCACATCTTCTATACAGTGTTATTAGAACCTCTTTCTATGTTATGTGGTTGTCACACTTTCTATACAATGTTATTAGAACCTCTTTCTATGTTGTGTGGTTGTCACACTTTCTATACAGTGTTATTAGAACCTCTTTCTATGTTGTGTGGCTGTCACATCTTCTATACAGTGTTATTAGAACCCCTGTCTATGTTGTGTGGCTGTCACACTTTCTATACAGTGTTATTAGGACCTAGCTCTTTCTATATTGTGTGGTTGTCACACTTTCTATACAATGTTATGAGAACATCTTTCTATGTTGTGTGGCTGTCACACTTTCTGTACAGTGTTATTAGAACCTCTTTCTATGTTGTGTGGCTGTCACACTTTCTATACAGTGTTATTAGAACCTCTTTCTATGTTGTGTAATTGTCACACCTTCTATACAGTGTAATTAGAACCCCTGTCTATGTTGTGTGGTTGTCACACTTTCTATACAATGTTATGAGAACATCTTTCTCTATGTTGTGTGGCTGTCACACTTTCTATACAGTGTTATTAGAACCTCTTTCTATGTTGTGTGGTTGTCACACTTTCTATACAGTGTTATTAGAACCTCTTTCTATGTTGTGTGGCTGTCACATCTTCTATACAGTGTTATTAGAACCCCTGTCTATGTTGTGTGGCTGTCACACTTTCTATACAGTGTTATTAGGACCTAGCTCTTTCTATATTGTGTGGTTGTCACACTTTCTATACAATGTTATGAGAACATCTTTCTATGTTGTGTGGCTGTCACACTTTCTGTACAGTGTTATTAGAACCTCATTCTATGTTGTGTGGCTGTCGCACTTTCTATACAAGTGTTATTAGAACCTCTTTCTATGTTGTGTGGTTGTCACACCTTCTCTACAGTGTAATTAAAACCTCTTTCTATGTTGTGTAATTGTCACACCTTCTATACAGTGTTATTAGAACCCTTTTCTATGTTGTGTGGCTGTCACACCTTCTATACAGTGTTATTAGAACCTCTTTCTATGTTGTGTGGTTGTCACACCTTCTCTACAGTGTAATTAAAACCTCTTTCTATGTTGTGTGGTTGTCACACTTTCTATACAATGTTATTAGAACCTCTTTCTATGTTGTGTAATTGTAACACCTTCTATACAGTGTTATTAGAACCTCTTTCTATGTTATGTGGCTGTCACACTTTCTATACAAGTGTTATTAGAACCTCTTTCTATGTTGTGTAATTGTCACATCTTCTATACAGTGTTATTAGAACCTCTTTCTATGTTGTGTGGCTGTCACACTTTCTATACAGTGTTATTAGAACCTCTTTCTATGTTGTGTGGCTGTCACAATTTCTATACAGTGTTATTAGGACCCCTGTCTATGTTGTGTGGTTGTCACACTTTCTATACAGTGTTATTAGGACCTCTTTCTATGTTGTGTGGCTGTCACACTTTCTATACAAGTGTTATTAGAACCTCTTTCTATGTTGTGTGGTTGTCACACCTTCTCTACAGTGTAATTAAAACCTCTTTCTATGTTGTGTGGTTGTCACACTTTCTATACAATGTTATTAGAACCTCCTTCTATGTTGTGTGGTTGTCACACTTTCTATACAGTGTTATTAGGACCTCTTTCTATGTTGTGTGGCTGTCACACTTTCTATACAAGTGTTATTAGAACCTCTTTCTATGTTGTGTAATTGTCACATCTTCTATACAGTGTTATTAGAACCTCTTTCTATGTTATGTGGCTGTCACACTTTCTATACAAGTGTTATTAGAACCTCTTTCTATGTTGTGTGGCTGTCACACCTTATATACAGTGTTATTAGAACCTCTTTCTATGTTGTGTGGCTGTCACACCTTCTATACAGTGTTATTAGAACCCCTGTCTATGTTGTGTGGTTGTCACACTTTCTATACAGTGTTATTAGGACCTCTTTCTATGTTGTGTAATTGTAACACCTTCTATACAGTGTTATTAGAACCTCTTTCTATGTTATGTGGCTGTCACACTTTCTATACAAGTGTTATTAGAACCTCTTTCTATGTTGTGTAATTGTCACATCTTCTATACAGTGTTATTAGAACCTCTTTCTATGTTGTGTGGCTGTCACACTTTCTATACAGTGTTATTAGAACCTCTTTCTATGTTGTGTGGCTGTCACACCTTATATACAGTGTTATTAGAACCTCTTTCTATGTTGTGTGGCTGTCACACCTTCTATACAGTGTTATTAGAACCTCTTTCTATGTTGTGTGGTTGTCACACTTTCTATACAGTGTTATTAGAACCTCTTTCTATGTTATGTGGCTGTCACACCTTCTATACAGTGTTATTAGAACCTCTTTCTCTGTTGTGTGGCTGTCACAATTTCTATACAGTGTTATTAGAACCTCTTTCTATGTTATGTGGCTGTCACACCTTCTATACAGTGTTATTAGAACCTCTTTCTCTGTTGTGTGGCTGTCACAATTTCTATACAGTGTTATTAGGACCCCTGTCTATGTTGTGTGGTTGTCACACTTTCTATACAGTGTTATTAGGACCTCTTTCTATGTTATGTGGTTGTCACACCTTCTATACAGTATTTTAGAACTTCTTTCTATGTTGTTTGGCTGTCGCACTTTCTTTACAACCGTTATTATAACCGTATTCTACCATGTCGATATTACACTAACCATACAGTATCATTATACCCTCCTTTTTAGGTCGCTGGGACCAATGTCCGTAGAGCTATAGTCATTTCCCCTGTGTCTTCGTCGTCGTAGTCATCTACAGAGAACAACTTTACCCGGATGAAAACATTTGAACCATTAGAGACAAAGCTTTATTATTTCACTTGTTTATTCCATGGGTCAAGACCTTTCATTGGGTACCAGAAGTTTTGACCTTGAGACCTTGTCCTTGAAGTTTGACCTACTTTTAGAAACCTTTAACCCGAAGGCTTAGTCATTACTTATGAACAGTAAGTATAAAAAACTTTTACGTTTTCACCTTGACCTTGAAGATTGACCTATTTAGAAAAGACTTCACTATCTAAATTTGGTTGCCAATACCCAACCGGCGAGGTGTGTTGTCTTCTGACAACTCTTATGTTATTTGGCTGTCATAATTTCATTACCGTGTCAGTCCAATTGCAGTGTTGAATACTGTATGAATCGTCAGCATGTTTTCACATCCATGGTGGGATAGCGCACCAAACAGCTGATGAATATTCCTCTTTGGTTTCTGGTCCATCGTCAGTTTTAAGCGGTCAATGAATGTCTACCTTGTTTCATCATTCGTATTTAGAATTATTCTGTACATGCTATTTAACAAAATGTCTTGTTTATGTATGTTGTGTCGCGCTGTGTTTTAATTAGATGTTGTCTGTAGATCTCACCCCGATTTGTCCTTCTGCTATTATGTGATATATAATCCGCAATGTTCCAACATCGTGTAAGAAGCCATGTCCAGTACAATTTCGTCAAAACAATGTGATACCAAAATCAATTTCCAAAGACAACCGCCAGAACATTACTTTCCTAGAGTTAATGAATTTATCACAATGTAACACGCATTGGTCAAGGTTAGCCTCTACAGGGACACCACTGTCATTGTGGACAAATATTACTAAGGCTATTAACTTCTATTCAAGATTCAACAGGTCGTTTGTCGCTCACTGGGTTGTATTATGTTTCAGGATAATCTGTGCCATTATAAGTTCGTATTTCCTTTCCATTATAATGTTGCTATCGCATGCTCCTCCATCATCGTTTATATTTACACAGAAGATTGTTTGATATATAATAGGTTGAAGAGGATTCCCTCAATTCTCACCCATCTTGTCATCATGTAACTGAATGATGAATCTTCCTAAACACCGCACTGAACCACATGTATTTCTCGATTCTGTGTTAAACTTGCTTGTCCAACAGGAGACTCTTCCTTCTCCTGATCTCGTCCTTTATTTCCACAGAATCATTACTAACCACTACACCATGCATTCGTAGACATATAAGAAAATGCTAAAATAGGTTTAATATACACGTCTTAATGCGAGGTCGTTCCATATGTATAGATTCCAAGTATACTTTCCTTTTTTTAATTATTCACGATTAAAAGTTTGCAGTCGCGATGCCCACTAAGAGGACGGCATACAGTATTATATAACAATGCAGTCACCATATCGACTTATAAGACGACATACGGTATTCTATAACATTGCAGTCACCATATCGACTCATAGGACGGCATATAGTATTCTATAACATTGCAATCACCAAATCGACTTAGAGGACGGCATGCAGTACTCTATAACACTGCAGTCACCATATAGACTTATAGGACGACATACAATATTCTATAACACTGCAGTCACCATATCAAATTATAGGAAGACATACAGTACTCTATAACATTGCAGTCACCATATCGACTCATAGGACGACATACAGTACTCTATAACACTGCAGTCACCATATCGACTCATAGGACGATATACAATATTCTATAACATTGCAGTCACCATATCGACTTATAGGACGACATACAGTACTCTATAACATTGCAGTCACCATATCGACTTATAGGACGACATACAGTATTCTATAACATTGCAGTCACCATATCGACTTATAGGACGGCATACAGTATTCTATAACATTGCAGTCACCATATCGACTTATAGGACGGCATACAGTATTCTATAACATTGCAATCACCATATCGACTTAGAGGACGGCATGCAGTATTCTATAACATTGCAGTCACCATATCGACTTAGAGGACGACATACAGTACTCTATAACACTGCAGTCACCATATCGACTCATAGGACGGCATACAGTATTCTATAACATTGCAGTCACCATATCAACTTATAGGACGACATACAATATTCTATAGCATTGCAGTCACCATATCGACTTAGAGGACGACATACAGTATTCTATAACATTGCAGTCACCATATCGACTCATAGGACGGCATACAGTGTTCTATAACATTGTAGTCACCATATCGACTTATAGGACGACATGCAATATTCTATACCATTGCAGTCACCATATCGACGTAGAGGACGGCATACAGTATTCTATAACATTGCAATCTCCATATCGACTTACAGGACAGCATACAGTATTCTATAACATTGCAGTCACCATATCGACTCATAGGACGGCATACAATACTCTATAACATTGCATTCACCATATCGACGTAGAGGACGACATACAGTATTCTATAACACTGCAGTCACCATATCGACTTACAGGATAGCATACAGTATTCTAGAACACTGCAGTCGCCATATCGACTTATAGGACGACATACAGTACTCTATAACATTGCAGTCACCATATCGACTTATAGGACGACATACAGTACTCTATAACATTGCAGTCACCATTACGACTTATAGGACGGCATACAGTATTCTATAACATTGCAATCACCATATCGACTTAGAGGACGGCATGCAGTATTCTATAACATTGCAGTCACCATATCGACTCATAGGACGACATACAGTATTCTATAACAATGCAGTCACCACATCGACTGATACATAGGACGGCATACAGTATTCAATAACATTGCAGTCACGATGTCGACTTAGAGGACGACACGACATATAGTATTCGATAACATTGTAGTCACGATGTCGACTAGAGCCAATACATTAAGTTAGTTGTTGTAGTAAATCATTTTACGGGCCTTGACGTTCTAATACATTTTCAAGGATAAATATTATTTAAAATGCCTTTTATTTTACTAATTACGACTTCTTTTTAATTGTTTGGCTTCTAAGTTTATTTTCAAATTACTTACGAGAAAAATGCATCCGGATCCTCTTCATCTTTGTTTTTGTTGTAATACCAGTATAAGCGATTCAGTCCGCAAGCGAATGAAGTCAACACCAAGAAGAAGATAATCAGAAACTTGGCAATATCTATGAGCATGCATCCTAAAGAAATCTGTAATGGACCCAAATGCTGATTTGCCTGCGCCAGATAGATAATACGAGAGAAACTAAAAACATTGGCAACGGCGAACAGCCCCTCGGACAAGAGAGTGGGGTCCAGCATGGGCCAATCCTTTCTGTGTAGTACTCGAGGACCATAATTCTCGGATTCTATTTGAAGATATGCTACAAAGCGCAGCGAGAAGGTAGCCAAATATAATGAAAGCATGATGAAGTCCAACCAGTTCCACCACTGTCGAACGTAGGCCTTAAGTCCTTCCTCCCACAACTGCTTACACTCTGCCCAAACAAATCCTAGAAAGTAATGAAACACATTACTAAAATATTCTTCTTTTCTATACATGCAAGACATGAAAAGATTGAAATTTGAGAGAGGGGGCAGTTCAGTATTTTGAAGAATTGATTATCCACCCATTAGCAATATCACTTTGTGCAAGAAAATGTTTACACCCCTTGTCTGTAATACTTTCCGAAGGGAGATTGAGGGCGCCTTCAAATATAATCCAAAATAATCTTTTGTGCCATTTCAACCAATATTCTGAACCTTTCGCCTTTGGATGCGAGTATGGCTTTCAGGATTAGAGCATGACCACTCAACAAGCCATTCGGAACATTACTTTTCCTTTTCATACTTACTTCACGCCCGCTATTCCTTGATTCGAGGGACAGGCTTGGTGTAGTGGTTAAGCGCTTGCGGCGCCGACGATCCGGGTTCGATTCCCGGGTTGCGCCACTATGTATAAGAGGTTGGTTACCTCCTGCTTCCATGTCGCGATATAACTGAAAAATTGTTGAAAGCGACGTAAAACACCAATCAACCAACCAACATTCGTAGTATACCTACCCATGACCCAGAAGCAAATTAGCCACTCCAGTTGAGAGGGAGGAGGTCCACGATGTTGTTCCCGTCCAACTTCTGTGCTAAAGTCAGTAGAAAGGCACACTAATAAAATAAGAAACACCCCGAATGATGCGCTGTGATAAAGGAACTTCATGAAGGGACTTCGGAGTAGCTGCCCGATCTTACTGCGTGGGAATATGAGATAGTAGACCGCCATAAAAGGTACGATAAGTATAAGCCCCATACACAGGAGGAATTTAGTCGGTCCATTACGTTTCCTCCATCCTGGTAATCCTTCGTACCAGATCGAGGTTAACAGCTGCTGACAGTGAGGATGGGCGACAAACTGAAATTAAGTAACATAAAATATCAATTTGTATCGTGTATACTTTATTCAATATGACTGTCTTCATTTAATGATGCACTGAACATTGCCTATAGAGGAGGAGCGTTCCACTCCACTCACCCAACCCCCCTAAAATTCAGAAAATTATTTGATTTTGACTCCTCGATCCCGATACAATGATTCGTAATTTAGAAATCTGATGTGTATAATATTTGAGCCTATTTCCAAAGTAGTTATAGTCAGAAAAACAAAATGATGATCGACATCTATAGTTAAAAATTAAACCTCAGTATTATCGCGTTTTAATGAAGTTAGTATTTTTTTTTTGGAAGAATTCACTAAAATACATTACAATGGAAGTTAAAATAGTTTTGGAACATTAACAGAAAGGGGCTTGTTCTAGGGACGTATACCGTAATACATCGGCCCTCTTTGGGACGTTTCGCGTAACGTCCTAATATGGGCTGGTACCGTAGCACGTGACCTTTAATCTACAATAACACGCTTGATCCGCCAAGAACGTTAACAATAACACCCTTGATCCCCCAAGGAAGGTCTACAATAACACGCTTGATCCGCCAGGAAGGTCTAGAATAACACGCTTGATCCGCCAGGAACGTTAGCAATAACACCCTTGACCCCCCCCCCCCCCTAAGAAAGTCTACAATAACACGCTTGATCCGTCAGTGACGTTAACAATAACACGCTTGATCCCCAAGGAAGGTCTAGAACAACACACTTGATCCACCAAGAACGTTAGAAATAACACGCTTGATCCCCCCACCCCCAAGAAGGTCTACAATAACACCCTTGAACTCCCAGGAAGGTCTACAATAAAACGCTCGATCCGCCAGGAACGTTAACAATAAAACGCTTGATCCGCCAGGAACGTTAACAATAGCATGCTTGATCCCCAAGGAAGGTCTACAATAATAGGCTTGATCCGCCAGGGACGTTAACAATAACACGTTTGATCCACTAGAGACGTTTTAAAATAACACGATTGATCTGCTAGAAGGACGTTAATGTTAACACGTTGGATCCGCTAAGTACCTTACAATAACAAACTTGATCCACCAAGACCTTTTCAATAACACCCTTGTCCCCCATTGGGGACATTAAATCTAATACGCCCCGCCCCTCTATGGATGTTAGTTGACAGGAATGTTAAGTAATTAGTCGCTAAGAACGTATAGCGTAAATAGTTTGACCGCTTGTTCCGTAAGCAAGTTAGACTTCGCCCTCGGTAGACCCGTTGGGGAAATCAATACAGAAATATCAGAACGCACCCTTGGTCATTTATGATTAGAAAAATGATAACAGCAATGTCATCCATTGTTATTCGGGGAGACTATTTACTCAGTGATCCGTCCTCTACCTTTGTATAGAAGGAAAAAAGGCATCTGATTCACTACGAACAAACAAGAATAAGCACATAAAAAGATATCACAAAACTATTCGATGGTAATACAGTTCTGGTACCAACTGAGATCGCTCAATTGAATTGACAATCGGCAATCAGTTTGGTGTGGGATTTACTGGATTACGGGCCCACCTTCCCACTCATTACAAATCGGTACCATCGCCATCGGAAAACACATTTAGAAATTGAAAAAATATAATCCTCCGCATAAAAAAAAAGATTAACAGATTACCACAGTTGAATTGTCATAAAATATAAACACGAATAGTAGTATTATGGGATACAATTTTCATACCCAAATACAAACATGTATCGTTTATGGCAAGTTATCAGTTAAAATTTTCCTAAAAATCATTCAATATCAAATATCTGCAGCACTACATAACTCAAATATGATTAAAATATTTAATCTAAAAGGATGAAAGAAAAGATTCATTAGACTGTAATTAAAGATATTTTCAACACATACTACCAAAAATCGTATTAACTTCGAGTTGTACTGCGATGTTAAGTGATGATTCACTTCATGAACAATGCCAACACAGAATGAGTTGAGATAACATGCCAGGTGCTCGCTAATTTTGTCTGTTAAATGTACACTAGGGTCATTATCCTAGTATGCGGTGGCGCCCGGTGCTGAGCGGTAGAGGAAACTAGAAAACCCACGCAAGACCACCTCCTTTGGCAGGTACCACATCTTCCCACTTACCCCGACCACAGAACATTTCAGGGCGAAGGACTTAAAACATGTCAAGAGATATGATGGTACGAAATGAGGTTGTATGACACGTGGCCAGATAAGATTTGATGTCCTTGGACGTGGTGATAGGATATTGGTATTATGATTGACCATCTAGTCCAGTACTCCATAAATGGTATCAAATAATGCATCTCCATCTATTTACCATTTCAGCGAAACAATTTTATGATTATCGTATATAAACAGAATGGTTAGATCTAACAGATAGAGACATAGTTTGCAATAACTGTGCTTGATGAAGTGGGAAGAGTGGAAATCAGAGGGTATACTATTGATGACTATCAGGAATTGGAGACACCAGAACTTATGTACTAGTAGTAGGGGAAAAGAAAAAGTCTTGAAAAAATATCAAACCATCTCAACACTGGTTTACGGCTGTCATTAGATCTTTCCATGGTACACATAGGTAATCATTATCCCACGTTATAAACGATGTGATAGACAACAAGTTTGGAAGATCTAGAAACTTACATTGTTATCCTGAACATTATTATTATAGGCTGAGGGGAAAATCTGCATTTCAGTATTTTCAGAAAAGAATAACTTGCATATAAGTGTTGACCAATTGTAAAGTACCTTGTAAGACATGAACAACCCCAACAAAGACAACTATGCGGAATATCGAAAAACTAAACAAACACGTAAAAAGACGGATTTATATATATGAATTCCCAGCCATTCGGCCACGAGCATCACTGAAGAGACACAAGTTGTCGAAATGCACATCTGGTGCACAAAATTAAAAGGTACATGTATCTTTTTTCTATATTTATGATAAAGAAACAAAAAGCGATATATCTAACTTTAAAATTAAGAGAGAGAGAGAGAGAGAGAGAGAGAGAGAGAGAGGCTTAATAAATGTCATTAATGCAGAAAAAGGCTTGGATGTCTTCTGCTTAAAAGTTAAAGAAATTTTAAGTGGAAAATAAAGAACAAAATTTCATTTAAAGAATTCTGTAAGGGTACCAATGTTTTGAAATCATGTTAAACATTCAAAAAACCATGAATATACCTCCGGAAAACAGTTTTATAGGGTATCTGATGGTGAAAACTGTCGTATTCGGTCGGGGCAGAAGCCCCCAAAATCCATCACTACCTAAGATACTCCGTTGTGGGAGATTCACAGACCTTCCTTCTATTTTTCTTTTCATTCTATGACTGATAGCTTTTTCATAGTATTTGGTATCTTTCCGCTTTCATGGAATTCCATATTTGATAGCTAATAAAATAAATATATTATTTGACAGTTTGCTTGGAACTATTCATCATAGCAACCTGTGTAATTAAATACTTCTGATGACATTAACGAAAGTAATTTCAAAGAATATTCTCCGTCGACTTGGAGGCATTAGAGAAAATTAATCCTCTGCGCGTGGCCTTTCAGCGACAGGGTGGATCAATAAGGTAAGGCGTAACTCGTCACGACATTGCTCTTTTAGATACGCCATTTACATAACATCACATCATGCTTACACAACACATCCTTCGTGATGCACATTAAAATTCAAGGTAAGTATTGACGAATGCAGACGACATAAATACGTCTAATCAATGGAACTCAAAGGAAACACGTCTGATTTGTATATTGTATATTCTCCTGTATGATGTAAATTCCATCTTTATATAGTGACAGGCTCATTACCATTTATCCTTGACGAATACAATGGTTTTAAATCAATCACATGCCAAGCCCTTATTGTTTCATTAACGGAAAATCTACATGTAGTTCTTTTTCATTATATCTAACGTAAGCCCTTGAAGATATTGATATTTTTAACCCATAAAATGTCGTCGTAAAAATAAGAAATATTAAAGTTATATTCAACATCATTTGGTACATTGACAATCAAATTCTCTGTGTGTCAATGTTGTCTACACAAAAAAATATAAAGAAAAACTGCTAGGAAACTTTAAGCTTATAATTATTCTCTTTTTAAATATTGTGTATCCATGGAATTTCCAATTTCTTCATATTGCAAACAGGGAATGATAATGAATAACCCAATAGGTAATATTTCTTTTTTTTTTTTTTAAACCCTTCCAATCTACAGCTGACGACATGTCAGTATTAAATGTGGGGTAGGTGACTGCGTGATCAGACAATCTTCGATATGAAATGGTTTGTAGGTGAATAGAATTTGGAAATATCCAATTATTAATGAAATGAAAGTGAACTGAAATTCCTAAGGTGAAAAGTAATGCAATCACAAATTGATAGATACAGCAATTAATATAAAGCCAACGAAATTGTATTCTTTTCTTTTTAAATATTGTGTATCCATGGAATTTCCAATTTCTTCATATTGCAAACAGGGAATGATAATGAATAACCAAATAGGTAATATTTCTTTTTTTTTTTTTAAACCCTTCCAATCTACAGCTGACGACATGTCAATATTAAATGTGGGGTAGGTGACTGCGTGATCAGACAATCTTCGATATGAAATGGTTTGTAGGTGAATAGAATTTGGAAATATCCAATTATTAATGAAATGAAAGTGAACTGAAATTCCTAAGGTGAAAAGTAATGCAATCACAAATTGATAGATACAGCAATTAATATAAAGCCAACGAAATTGTATTCTTTTCTTTTTAAATATTTTGTATCCATGGATTTTTCAATTTCTTCATATTGCGAATAGAGAATGATAATAAAAAATCCAACAAGTAATATTTCATAAAACCCCTTCCAGTCTACAGCTGATGACATGTCATTATTGAATGTAGGGTAGGTGACTGCGCGATCAGATAATCTTCGACGTGAAATGCTTTGTAGGTGAATAGGATTGGAAATTGTCCAATCATTAATGAAATGAAAGTGAACTGAAATTCTTCAGGTGAAAATAATGCAATCACAACTTGATAGATACAGCAATGAATATAATGCTAGTGTCACTCTGCCTGTACATGTGGCATGCTTGGTACCGGTATTGCTTTAATCCAAGTGGTGTCCGTCTGAGACCAGTTACTGCTTTAGGTTAAGCTAACCAAGGGTTAAATTTCATCTAACTTTAAGACATTAAGTCATATTCTGTGTACTGATTTGTAGCATATGAATCAAGCTTTGTAAAGTAATCTAGATTTTTTTTATACAGGAATATTATAAATAAAATAATTGTCTCTCAAATTTTAACTACTGGTTAGCTTAACCAGTGGTTAAAGTTTCGAAGAAGTGACTCCTGTTAGAGTCTAGCTGACGACTCGACAGTATCATGTCTATCGATGAAACAATAAGAGGCCAATAAGGGTCTATCGCTCAACTGAGCACCTCGAGCTTATGAGAGAAAGTATCAGAATATTCTCTTACAGAAGTATCCTTTCCAAAAATGCAATTTCAAAATGAAACCAAAAGCAACATCACATCTCTCTAAAACACACATACATTATGAAAACAGAAAATTCTGAAATGTGCTGAAACTCCAGAAGATGCTAAAATTGTCAAAACTTGATTTCGGAATGGAATCCAATGAAGAGCTTTATTAAAAACGTGATATCTGCGGTTTTACTCCCCACCGATTTCTCCAATAAGTAAAAACGCTTGTAGGGGACTTCAAATACTTTATTCCTACTAAGTTTTATCAAAATATCTCCAGTAGGTCTGGTCAAAGTGTTTAACTAAAGTTTAAAACATAAATGTTCTAAACCAGTGTAACAAAAGCATAGTATTTAATGAGAGTCTTGATTGGCTGATCTAATGTAGGGAGAGAGCGACTACTATTTCAATATGTCAGGGGATGAAATTATTTGATCAGTCTATAAATAAATATTGATTCTGCTGTAAAATCATGAATTTTTATGTCATTTCGATAATATGAAGATTTTATGACCTAAAATGTGTTGTTGCTTACATTTGAATTTTGACATTTTTTTTGGGGGGGGGGGGGGTGTTGGTTGACCCCTTCCAGCATGATTTTGTCGAAATTAAGGTGGATGACCTATGGTAAACTGTTAATATTCTGTTAGAGAAGGGTCTGACAAAGATTTTGATATATGGATTATATATAGCTATGATGTAGAACATCGTGTAAATATTAATGGAAGTTTGGTAATGTAACATGAGACTCTATGGGAAATGGAATCACTGTTTTTTGACTTTCAGAAGAATAAAATGGATGTATAAAAAGTTTACGCCTGACAGATAGCCGGACGAAAAGTGATCACAATAGCTCACTTGAGCCTTCGAAGTCCGGAAGACGTTTGCGTCGGCTCAGGTGAGCTTTACACCGAGGTCCTGTATCACAGAAAACGTTTGCTTCGGCTCATGTGAGCTTTACACCGAAGTAGCCTGTCACGGAAGACGTTTGCGTCGGCTCAGGTAAGCTTTACACCGAGGTCATGTGTCACAGTAGACGTTTCCTTCGGCTCATTGCGCTTTACATCGAGGTCCTGTGTCACGGTAGACGTTTGCTTCGGCTCATGTGGGCGTCACACCGAGGTACCGTGGTCACGGAAGACGTTTGCGTCGGCTCAGGTGATCTTTACGTCGAGGTCCAGTGTCAAGTATCGAAAACGGTTTCTTCGGCTCAGATGAGCTTTACATCGAGGTCCCGTGCCACGGGAAACGTTTGCTTCGGCTCAGGTAAGCTTTACATCGAGGCCCCGTGTCACGGAAGACGTTCGCGTCGGCTCATGTGAGCTCTACACCGAGGTTCCGTGTCACGGAAGACGTTTGCGTCGGCTCAGGTAATCTTTACACCGAGGTCTCATGATACCGTAGACGTTTTCTTGTGTTAGTCCGTTGTATACATGTGGATCTAAAGACTCTTAAATGAAAAACTCTTGGCTTCACGTAAATCAAGGAAGAAAGTGTGTGTTCTTTTGGAAACTTCATGTCGCGTATATTTTTCATAGACACAATCAGTTAAAGAGAGTTTTTTTCTGAGACACGTTACCAATACTTCATAATGTGATGTCGAGTTGTCGATTTCTAAGACATATTAATTAGTCATAAACAGACACAGAGTTATCTAACCAGATAGTAATCTAGGCTACATTATGGATATTTTTCTTTATTGCCAAAATGCCCAATTTCTTTACAGAGAATATGGAATACGTTTGCTGTAAAATCAATATAATTATCATATGCTCCGGATCGAAAGATTTGGGGTTCGTCCTGCCTGTCTATCACTCTGTTTGTCTGATGAAAATTTTAACATTTTACATAAATTTTCAGTCATACTAACCAGAGCTTCCATATTTTACACGGGTTTTCTTTGTTGCAAGACCTCTCTGTTGGTACAATAGATTATGACATTGTGACCTTGATATTCATACTTGACTAGCATTTCAAAATTTAATTAACAACGTAACTCTTCAGCCATGGGAGGTAGGTATTTCACATTTCACGTACGTGTTCCTTGTGAAAGACTTCTTCATTGATGCAACAATTTATGACGTTGATTGCCAAGTCTGGCCTACACTTAATGTAAACTAAAAGATATAAATCATTCATATTGGATTCACTTTTGAACCGTAGGAAATAGGGCCTTCCATATGCGAGTTCCTTCAATCTGATTAAAACCATATCCTTATTCGCTTCCCTATTTGTCCCATTGCGGATAAAGATCTGGCGAAATTCCGTAAGGGGTCTTGTTCTGGTGAACTCTGATTTTCAGCCATTCAGTGGATCGGCTTCAAATTCCTAGGAATGAAATTAACATCCACAGCGTGTGTGACCAACAAGGTAGATTTTGAACAGTGGTTGTTTACATATTGCGTCACTATCACGTGCCTTGCAGAGTCATTGATTGCATTTGGCTATGGGAAATAACGGTTTCGGTGACTGAAACGTCATCAGAGTTCACCAGAACATGACCCCTTACGGAGTTTCGCCAGATCTTTATCCGCAATGGGACAAATTGAGAAGCGGAATAAAGATATGGTTTTAATCACATTGGAGTTCCTTATGACGAGACCTTGCCATTCGTAACTTCGACCGAAATTTAAAAAAAGGGTCTTCATCAATACTATATTGCAACCTGTGGCAAACAATTTCAGTTTTTCCCTTTTCGATCGCAATTATGTTGTGCATTTAATCAAACAGAACTGTTCCATATTGTATTTTTCTTTATTTGTTTCTATTTTGATCGAATTGTTCTCTTTAAAAATCAATACTTATTCTAAATTGAAAGATATAAATCATTCACATTGACTTCACTTTTGCACCGTAGGAAATAGGGCTTTCCATATGTGAGTTCCTTATGACAAGACCTTGCCATTTGTAAACTTCGACCGGCATTTAAAAAAAGGTCTTCGTCAAAAATATCTTGCAACCTGTGGCAAACAATTTCATTTCCCCCCTTATCGATCGCAATTATGTTGTACACTTAATCAAACAGAACAGTTTCATATTGTATTTTTATTTATTTGTTTCTAGAGAGAATTGTTCTCTTTGAAAATCAATACATGTGTGTCCGTTAAGGTGGAAAGTTGCGTACGAAATTTTAATACTTCATATGAATTGTTATATTTGATAGGCACTCAGTCATTACGATACAAAAATAATGAAATAAGGAACTCTATACGAGATACTGTATAAAATATTTAAGATGTGCTTGTGAAACACGGATGTCCCGGCAAATTTTGAAATGTAGGTCAAAGGTTACGGTCAAGGTAACAAAAGTTCGAAAGTTATGTCCAAGGTTAAAGTTGACAACAGACAGACAGACAAACAAATAGATGGGTGAAAAACAATATGTCCCCGATCTATCGGTCCCGGGCATAAAAAAGTCAGAATATGAAACAAGGAACTGTCGAGAGATACATACCGGAGGTTATAAATGAAACAAGGAATGGTCGAGAGCTACATACAGGAGGTGGTATGTGAAGCAAAAAATGGTCGGGAGCTACATATAGGAGTCAGTATGTGAAGCAAGGAATGGTCGAAAGATACGTACAGGAGGCGATATGTGAAGCAAGGAATGGTCGAGAGATACTTATACATTGTAGGATGTGGTATACGAATGTGAAGCAGGGAATGGTCGAGTGTTGCATGCAGGAGGTGAAATGTGTAGCAAGGAATAGTCGAGAGTTACATACAGGAGTCAGTATGTGAAGCAATGAATAATGGAGAAATACTTACAGAAGGCATCAGCAACGTCTAATATGAGGCGTTTGCAGAGCAAGGAATGGTCCAGAGATACGTACAGGAGTCGGTAATTGAAGCAAAGATCGAAAGATACGTGCGCAGGAGGTGGTATGTGAAGCAAGGAAGGGTCAAGAGATACATACAGAAGTCAGTATGTGAAGCAAGGAATGGTCGAAAGATACAATGGTCGAGAGATATTTATACATTGTAGGTTGTGGTATGTGAATGTTAAGCAATGAATGGTCGAGAGCTACATACAGGAGTCAGTATGTGAAGCAAGGAATGGTCGAAAGATACCTACAGGAGGCGGTATTATGAAGCAAGGAATGGTCGAGAGATACTTAAACATTGTAGGATGTGAATGTGAAACAAGGAATGGTCGAAAGCTACATACAGGAGGTGGTATATGAAGCAAGGAATGGTCAAGATCTACGTACGGAGTTATTATGCAAATCAAGGCGTTAACAACGTCTAATATGAGTCGTTATGCGAAGGATTTAATTTACTATAAGAAGCAAGGAATGGGTCGGCGTGAATCAGTATGTGAGGCAACGAATCGAATAGTGGAAGGTTACGATCAACAGTTAGTATGCGACATTTAACGTAAATCAGTATGTGAAGCAATGAAGCAAGGAACTCACGATATATACGAACAGTTGGTATGTGAATCTAGACTTTAGCAACGGCTAACGCATGTTGGTATGTGAATACAGAACCTGGTATCTGAATGAATGTGTACGAAATCAACGCAAAGGAAATCCTACATATATTGAATTTGTAATAAAAATCGTTTGATATATGTTATATATATTCAATGATAATATATGTAATTACAAGGGCACGTACCTGTTTCTGCTCATACTTTAGTGCCAGTTTTAATCTAGATAGCGTTAGTTTATCTGAGCAATATACATCTTCTGTGAAGACTTCGTCTTCACTGTCGTCATCAGACTCTTTGTTCAGTACAGCAATTACCTCTTCACTACTACGACACTGATCTAAAAGGTCACATGCATAAGTTTTACACTGTTCACTCAGCTCCATGTAAGTATCTTTGAATTCATTCTCTCGCATCGCCAATTTTTGTAGTTCCCATGACAACCTAAATGACGTCAGGATGGGATCAGGACTAGTGAGTGATATCCACGCCGGACTGGCCAATGCTCGGTAAGAGTTTATACGGAAAAGAGAATGTCGGAGGCTGTCTTCGTGTACTTGTTCTTGACACGTTTTACACGAACATGACAATTGATGTGGCGTTTCTATGTTTGCTCCCCTTAAAATCAACAACTGTAGAATCTCAAATTGGTTACAATGAGCGGCGAGAATAATGGGCGATATGTCGGCCGAGTAATCAGAACTCTCCTCGTCACGATGTTTCGATTTTGACCAATCAGGACCCAGCATTTCTAAAGTAATAGTTGGATGGTCAATGAGCATTTCTACGATCCTGTATACACCTTCCCTAATGGCGTACAGCAAGGCATCTCCTATTTTGACACCCTTTTGTTGTAAGAGGATCTCAACCAGTTCTACATTCTCATTGTCTACAGCGATTTGTATTCCTGAGCGCCCAAGCATGTTGGTGCAATTCACATTTACTGGAACCGGATCATTTAGACACTTAGTCATAGTGTGCTTATCTCCTCGCTCTATTGCCTCCAGAAATACCCTGAAAATAGCAGTGAAATACCCTGAAAATAGCAGTGAAATACCCTGAATAAAACAGTGAAATACCCTGAATATTACAGTGAAATATCCTGAATATAACAGTGAAATACCCTGAAAATAGCAGTGAAATACCCTGAATATAACAGTGAAATACCGTGAACATAACAGTGAAATACCCTGAATATAACAGTGAAATACCCTGAATATAACAGTGAAATACCCTGAAAATAGCAGTGAAATACCCTGAATATAACAGTGAAATACCCTGAAAATAGTTAAAAATAAAACATGGCCAAAATGTCATTTACTAGAAATATCCTGACATAACATCGCATTGCCTCCAGATATACCTCATCAGCTATGGGCTCTACCCTATATCTTTATAATAGAACATCGTCAGTAAATGACTCCAAGTATACCTGAAAAATAGAACAACGACAAGTTTTGCCTCCAGAAATATATTGGAGATAACACATCACAAGCAAATACCTTCAGAATATCCTGAAAATAACACATTACCATTCATTGCTTCAAAAAAGACATAGAAAAAATAGCACTTCATCAGAGAATGCCTCCAGATATACCCTGAAAATAACACAGTTTCAGTCATTGCCTACAGGAATAGTCTGAATATACATGTAGCACATAATGAGAAACTGCCCCCAGAAACACCCTGAATAAAGCAATTCATCTGCTATGACTTCCAGAAATACCTGAAAATATCATACACTCTTCATCGACATCGAGAAATATCTTGCTTTCAGTTTTATCATGGAAATGACATGATACCCAATGACTATGAATGCTTAAATGTGATTTATGAGATATGTATATTCTGTCTATCATGAATCAATATAAGATGAGAGTTCACGACTACTCATTATGTAATAAGTAACACTACAATGAAACACAGAGCAGTTATTCTACGTACAATGAGGTAATTACATTTCACATACATCTGGATGACCGCTTTTAATCGAACACTCCCCAGGCAGTCGTACAAATTTCGTGCTTTAATAAGAAATTTTCATAATATAGTATTTGAGTCACACTCTCATATAAAATGATAGATTTATGTTCACAATGAGATCGTTACTGGAAAGTGAATTGTTGTAATTATATCAGAATTTTGATTTACAGTACTTGGTCACATAAATCCTGTTAGTGATTTGGATCTTGTTATATACAATAAAGCCAGTGTACATCTTTTAAACATCAGTGAATGTACAGGCGACAAAATAATTACTGAATCAAGATCGGTTATCAAATATATTCTGGCATGCCTTATCACAGGGATTTTTATCTTGATTATTCACGCAAAATCAAAACTGAAACGTAGTTCATTGATATATTATAAATAACTGTAATCAGCATTTATTGACGATCTTTTATGCTCAGCGCTTAGAAATAATCCATCTCATACAAAAATTAATATTCATATTCCTCCATTGTCCTTCCACAGATTTCATTGACGAAGTAATATTCCCAATTCTCCCTCATAATGCATAGTTTCTTACGCATATATCTATCTTCATTACCACATTTCAGAAGATGTACGGAATACAGCTTTGTTCTATTGAATGATAGACTTCTTAAGTACGCACCAACTCCATGACATTTAACCGCAGTACTAACACGTACCGAGAAACAGTCACAGGAATGCAGCCCTAGCCAGTGGCGGATTTGGAGAGGGGGACCCCCTCCCTTTTTTTTTTTGTTACATATTTACTAGTAAAAATCCAGATTTTGCACCAAAAATGGTTGAGAAATTTGGCTAATACCCATTTGACACCCCCCCCCCCTTTCGGAAAACCTGGATCCGCCACTGCTAGCACCCTGTGCTACAGACCTATATTCAGGAATTACGCAACATCGGGTAATGATGGTGAGCTGGCGATTGATCACGACTTTATACGACAATATAAAAACCATCGAGCATTATTAAAATAAGGCTTGTTCTCTATGACTTGTTGATCAATTTCCTTTGCTACTGAGAGATCTGATCTCTGTATTTTATTTTTCTACTAAACTCTAAAACGTCACTGTATAACAAGCATTGATATTACAAGCTTACCTCTCCTTGGTGTGGATGTGATGTGAACCTTTCAATGGCTGGAGAGGCATCTTGATTGGCCGCAGTTTAGTAGACCGTTTATGGCTCCTCTTCTTAGATTCTTTCATGCTGACTTTTAGAAGAAGTTATGGCAATGTTAATATCGAACAAAACAAAAATCAGATGGATTTGGTACAGACGCAAAATGGAGTACAGCAAAATCACCTTTTATGTACATAGATTTTAATTGCGCATAAATTTGCAAGTCTGATTCAGCGCGAAAAAAAATTATTTGCCGATAATACATTACCCTTCACTATGAAATACATGAAAATTATGAAATACATGAAGACTTCTTGCAAAAATTAATCACTTGAATAAATTATATGATTTTTAACCACTGTCTGTGATCACTAAAGTACACGGCGGGTGTGATCGGTCAGCATAGGTTGCTTACTCCTCTATGGCACCTGATTCCACCTTGTTTTTCCAGACGTCACTGCACACCTATTATTTTGTTATAGATACTGGATTGCGATGCTGTTAATACATCGGCACTTTATATCTGACAATGATACTTTCTCTTATCCTCATCAATGACTTTGTAGTAAAAGTAAATCAATGAAGAACTAAAATACAATCTACAGTCAACAGAAATTGATATGATATCACAAAAGCCGACAAGGTAACAACTATCTGACAAGTATGTAAAGATATATGCCACCATATTTGACAGTAGAGGCATTTTTTTTTTTCATTTTTCTTCCTTTCTTTCTTTTTTTTTTTTTTTTCTTATACATGTATATGTCTCACTTAATTTGAGTGCTGCAAAATATTTTTAAAGACTTGACACTTGTTTTGGCGTAAAATGTCCATTACAATTGCCTTTAGATAAGATTGAACCGTTTCCCTCTAGCATACCAGAATTGACCTATATATCATAACTAGTAAACAAAAACTCATAGAAATGAAAACTAAATTTTGACATGAAAATTTCCAAAAACTTTCAAATAGATATTTTCAAATGAGAGTTGGCAAAGAAATGCTTTACTGCTTCTCTTTGTATATTGACAAAATCAAAGAATGACACAAAATATGTAAAGAAGACTAAGATTTGTGTTTATGATTTATTGAGTGCCGGGAACACTTTAAAACTTGTTGTGGTATGAAATGATATTAAATTCTTTCAATGCTGTCCAACAACGTTTATAGTTCAAATTTACCTTGAAAACATTATTGTAAAGTATTTCAAAACGAAGAAGTATCTCTTTCATGCACAGTTCTGTTCTTTTTTTTTTCATTTATTTATTTATTTATTTATTTATTTATTTATTTATTTATTTATTTATTTTCACTCTTACTTTTATTATATTACTGTTTTTTATTTATTTTTTAATAATTTATTGGTTTTATTATCTATTTTTGAGTTTGGACTTTGAACATCACCAAGGAGACGTAATTTGCATATGGTGTACCATAATCACTAAACGTATATATGTTCTGACATTCATCCTTCTAAAACACTCAGATACAATTAGTTAAAATCCATACATCCCATCTGTAGAAGATTTTTTAAAAGGAAAGTACCCTCTTAGGCATACAATTATCTGCAATGGCGCCACCTGTCGACAAACCTGAATCAAAACCCCAGATTTGTAGAGTTCACTAGAACTACAAATACATGTATATTAAATTTGGCCAAAATCCGCCGGGTAGTTTCGGAGCTATAAATATTGTAAAAGTTTAAGACGGACGGATGACGGATGCCAGGCTCATGCATGTGAGCTAAAATGAAGAACTGTTGGTAGAAGGAGAGAGGGACGGGAATTATTTCAATGTAGACAAGGAGGACTCTCTTAAAGTCTTAAGCCTTGTACTGAACATAAAATGCACTTTTCCTTGCAATTTGGAATGTATCACCGCTGACGTTCCAACTAGACGTGTACTCTAAGACCATTTTAAACATAACTAAATTTAAATAAACGACATACTACCGACTGGAAAACCTGAAATTATCCAGATTTTGTTGCATGTAGCTTGTTTCGGGTTTAGCAAGAGCCCCTAGCCATTTAACATTAAAGATAAATGTTTTGCTGCAAGATCGAGCGTAAGCATTTCTCAGCAATATTCAGATTTATGAATGCTATCTCGCAGAGACGAAACATTCTGTGACCTCCCAACAATGAAATATCAGTAATGCCACTAATTATACGACTTTGGTGGTTATACGACTTTGATGATTATACGACTTTAGTGATAATACAACTTTGGTGCATGTATGATTATACGATTTTAAATGATTAAACGACTTCTTTGATTATACAACTGTGGTTATTGTACGACTTTGGTGATTATACGATTTTGGTGATTATACGACTTTGGTGATTGTACGACTTTGGTGATCATACGATTTTGGTGATTATACGACTTTGGTGAATATACGATACGCAGGATAAGTCAGATCATTGAATCATGGTTGACATTAATGTCAGACATGGTATCGGGGAGGAGTAAGCATCTCCTGTATGGTTAGTCACATCCGACATTGAGACCTATAACAACACAGAACACTAAAATAGCTCAACTCGGCACGTTATAAATGTAGATTAACACCGCATAGAATGTATCAAGGTCATACAGTAGAACGAGAGTGTAACACTAAGTCAAACTCTGCTGGAAGAGAATCTTATATGACAACTCGACGGCGTAGGAAAAGTGGGGAGCAGACTGGACACGAGTTAGCTCGTCTTGCCACGTTTATTTTAGAACTACTGGGTTTTTTCAGTCTCAGCTATATGTATGCCACTGTACCTTGGCGTACATGACAAGATCAATGATTGGACATTAATACAGATATCTCTTATCAGTATTCTACTTAACACTGTGTGGACACTAATGGAGAATTATGCCAAACAATGTAGGAATTATGATGCCTTATGATATACGTTTCATTAAATCATACCATTGTTACACAAGCATTGTGATGTGCATGTGAAGTCATGGAGATTTTTCACATTACTTAGACAAGAGCAACGCCTAGCGTGGCAAACTACGCCCGTAGCTAAGTTTAAGTGGGAGGATTTTGAAAGTATGGAAACATTCCCTCTTAAATTTTTAAATTATTCCATCCCCAATAGTTCATTCTGTATCCTGCCTACAAGGTTTTCTAACCAAGTAGTACTACGATCTTCATCTTTGACCTTGAAAAAAAATAAGCGTCTTGTCTTAGCATCAGGAGTAAGTATACCAAGTCTTGGCATGAGGAGTAAGTATACCATATTTGACAGTCCTAGCCCCAACGGTTTGGGCTGTATTCTGTCTACAAGGGTTTCCTACCGACTAGCACTACGACCTTGACCTTTGGCCTCTAAATATTAGGGAAATACGACAATCGGAGCCCCCTCTGGTAGAGATATGGGAGAGGTACTTATCCGAGATTGCACAGGCCCAGGTGTTATAGTTTAGTATAAACTTGAATAGCCCAGTGGTCCAGAAATTATACATAAATCTTTACCTGAGTTTCTAGAGCTTCACATGCAAAAACACTACAGAATCTACCTGAGTGTCTAGTGCTCCAAATGTAAAACTACAGTATTTACCCGAGTGCCTAGTATTTCACATGCAAAACTACAGTATTTACCCGAGTGTCTACTGCCCCAGATGTAAAACTATTTTAGTATTTACCCGAGTGTCTAGTGCTCCAGCTGTCATAATTCATATTTGACCTGAGTGTTTTGCGGCCAAGGTGTCATAATTCAGTATTTATCCGAGGGTCCTTTGGTTCAGGTACATGTATCATAATATATTTTAAGTATTTTCCGGAGTGTTCTGCGGTCCAACTGGTATAGTTAAGCATTTACGCGAATTCCCTGTGGTCCATGTGTCACAGTTAAGTATTTACCCGAGTGCACTGTGGTCCATGTGTTACAGTTGAGTATTTACCCGAGTGTCCTGTGGTCCGTGTGTCACAGTTGAGTATTTACCCGAGTGCACTGTGGTCCATGTGTCACAGTTGAGTATTTACCCGAGTGCCCTGTGGTCCATGTGTCACAGTTAAGTATTTACCTGAGTGCACTGTGGTCCATGTGTTACAGTTGAGTATTTACCCGAGTGCCCTGTGGTCCATGTGTCACAGTTGAGTATTTACCCGAGTGCCCTGTGGTCCATGTGTCACAGTTGAGCATTTACCCGAGTGCTCTATGATTCATGTGTCACAGTTGAATATTTACCTGATTTCCTTGTGGTCCAAGTGTAATAGTTGAGTATTTATCGGTATGTACTGTGGTCCGTGTGTCATACTATTGTATTTACCAGAGTGTCCCGTGGTGTAGTTGTCATATTACAATGTTTACCCGAGTGCCCTTTAAATAGTGTTATAGCAGAGTATTTACCTGAGTGTCCTGTGGTCTAAGTGTCATATTACAATATTTATCTAATTGTCCTTTAGTCCAGGTGTTATAGCAGGGTATTTACCAGAGTGTCCTGAGGTTTAGGACACTAGGTGACATACTACAATATTCACCTAATTGTCTTTCAGTCCAGGTGTTATAGTAGAGTATTTACTGGAGTGTCCTGTGGTCTAGGTGTCATACTACAATATTTACCTGAGTGTCCTGTAGTCCGGGTGTTATAGCAGGGTATTTACCAGAGTGTCCTGTGGGCTAGGTGACATACTAAAATATTTACCTAACTGTCCTTTAGTCGAGGTGTTATAGCAGGGTATTTACCAGAGTGTCCCATGGGCTAGGTGACATACTACAATATTTACCTAATTGTCCTTTAGTCCAGGTGTTATAGCAGGGTATTTACCGGAGTGTCCCGTGGTCTAGGTGATATACTACAATATTTACCTAATTGTCCTTTAGTCCAGGTGTTATAGCAGGGTATTTACCGGAGTGTCTAGTGGGCCAGATGACATACTACAATATTTACCTAATTGTCCTTTAGTCCAGGCGTTATAGCAGGGTATTTACCAGAGTGTCCCCTGGTCTAGGTGACATACTACAATATTTACCTAAATGTCATTTAGTCCAGGTGTTATAGCAGAGTATTTACCGGAGTGTCCAAGAGTCATCGTTCAGTATTTTGCGAAGTGCCCTGTGGTTCAGCCGTCATAGTTGAGTATTTACTCGAGTGTTCTGTGGTCCACGTGTCATGGTCGAGTATTTATCGGAATGTTCTGTGGTCCGGGTGTCATGGTTGAGTATTTATCGGAGTGTCATGTGGTCCAGGTGTCATGGTTGAGTATTTATTGGAGCGTCCTGTGTTATAGCAGAGTATTTACCCGAGTGTCCTGTGGTCTAGGTGACATACTACAATATTTACCTAATTGTCCTCTAGTCCAGGTGTTATAGCAGAGTATTTATCGGAGTGTCCTGTGGTCTAGGTGACATACTATAATATTTACCTAATTGTCCTTAAGTCCAGGTGTTATAGCAGAGTATTTACCGGAGTGTCCAATGGTCAAGGTGGCATACTGGAATATTTACCTAATTGTCCTTTAGTCCAGGTGTTATAGCAGGGTATTTAGCGGAGTGTCCCGTGGGCTAGGTGACATACTAAAATATTTACCTAATTGTCCTTTAGTCTAGGTGTTATAGCACGGTATGTACAAGAGTGTCCTGAGGTTTAGGACACTAAGTGACATACTACAATATTCACCTAATTGTCTTTCAGTCCAGGTGTTATAGTAGAGTATTTACTGGAGTGTCCTGTGGTCTAGGTGTCATACTACAATATTTACCTGAGTGTCCTTTAGTCCAGGTGTTATAGCAGAGTATTTACCGGAGTGTCCCGTGGGCTAGGTGACATACTACAATATTTACCTAATTGTCCTTTAGTCCAGGTGTTATAGCAGAGTATTTATCGGAGTGTCCCGTGGGCTAGGTGACATACTACAATATTTACCTAATTGTCCTGTAGTCCAGGTGTTATAGCAGGGTATTTACCAGAGTGTCCTGTGGTCTAGGTGACATACTACAATATTTACCTAATTGTCCTGTAGTCCAGGTGTTATAGCAGGGTATTTACCGGATTGTCCCGTGGGCTAAGTGACATACTACAATATTTACCTAATTGTCCTTTAGTCCAGGTGTTATAGCAGAGTATTTATCGGAGTGTCCCGTGGGCTAGGTGACATACTACAATATTTACCCAATTGTCCTGTAGTCCAGGTGTTATAGCAGGGTATTTACCAGAGTGTCCCGTGGTTTGGGTGAAATACTACAATATTTACCTAATTGTCCTGTAGTCCAGGTGTTATAGCAGGGTATTTACCAGAGTGCCCCGTGGTCTAGGTGACATACTACAATATTTACCTAATTGTCCTTTAGTCCAGGTGTTATAGCAGGGTATTTACCGGAGTGTCCAAGAGTCATCGTTCAGTATTTTGCGAAGTGCCCTGTGGTTCAGCCGTCATAGTTGAGTATTTACTCGAGTGTCATGTGGTCCAGGTGTCATGGTTGAGTATTTATCGGAGTGTCCTGTGGTCCGGGTGTCATGGTTGAGTATTTATCGGAGTGGCATGTGGTCCAGGTGTCATGGTTGAGTATTTATCGGAGTGTCCTGTGGTCTAAGTGTCATGGTTGAGTATTTATTAAAGTGTCCTGTGATCTAGGTGTCATAGTTGAGTATTTATCGGAGTGTCCCGTGGGCTAGGTGACATACTACAATATTTACCTAATTGTCCTTTAGTCCAGGTGTTATAGCAGGGTATTTACCGGAGTGTCCAAGAGTCATCGTTCAGTATTTTTCGAAGTGCCCTGTGGTCCAGGTGTCATGGTTGAGTATTTATCGCAGTGTCCTGTGGTCTAGGTGTCATGGTTGAGTATTTATCGGAGTGTCCTGTGGTCCTGGTGTCATAGTGGAGTATTTATCGGAGTGTCATGTGGTCCAGGTGTCATGGTTGAGTATTTATCGCAGTGTCCTATGGTCTAGGTGTCATGGTTGAGTATTTATCGGAGTGTCCTGAGGTCCTGGTGTCATAGTTGAGTATTTATCGGAGTGTCGTGTAGTCCAGGTGTCATAGTTGAGTACTTATCGGTGTGTCCTTGGGTCCAGGTGTCATAGTTGAGTATTTATCGGAGTGTCATGTGGTCCAGGTGTCATGGTTGAGTATTTATCGGAGTGCCCTGTGGTCCAGCAGGCATAGTTGAATATCTATCGAAGTGTCCTTTAGTCCAGCAGTCATAGTTGAGTATTTATCGGAGTGTCCTGTTGTCCAGGTGTCATGGTTGAGTATTTATCGGTGTGTCCTGGGCTCCAGGTGTCATAGTGGAGTATTTATCGGACTGTCGTGTAGTCCAGGTGTCATAGTTGAGTATTTATCGGAGTGTCTTGTGGTCCAGGTGTCATGGATGACTATTTATCGGTGTGTCCTGGGCTCCAGGTGTCATAGTTGAGTATTTATCGGACTGTCGTGTAGTCTAGGTGTCATAGTTGAGTACTTATCGGAGTGTCCTGTGGTCCAGCAGTCATAGTTGAGTATTTATCGGAGTGTCCTGGGGTCAAGGTGTCATGGTTGAGTATTTATCGGAGTGTCTTGTGGTCCAGGTGTCATGGATGAGTATTTATCGGAGTGCCCTGTGGTCTAGGTGCCATGGTTGAGTATTTATCGGAGTGTCATGTGGTCTAGGTGTCATGGTTGAGTATTTATCAGTGTGTCCTGTGGTCCAGGTGTCATGGTTGAGTATTTATTGGAATGTCCTGTTGTCCAGGTGTCATAGGTGAGTATTTACCCGAGCGACCTATGCTTTAGGTGTCATAGTTTAGTATTTAGAATGTCCTATTTTACAGATAGCATGCTGTAGTATTTACCTGAGTGTCATGAGGTCAAGCAGTCATAGTTTAGTAATGACCCAAATGTCCTAACAGTGGTCCAGGTGTCGTACTATAGTATTTGCTGCAGTGTTCTATGGTTCAGGTGTCATGGTTCTGTATTTGCCCGAGTTTTGTTCAGTGTTTTCCCGGGTGTCCTGTTGACATAGTTGAGTATTTATCTGAGTTTCCTGTAGTTCTGATATCATAGATGAGTATTTACCCGAGATTCCTGTCGTCCTGGAGTCAGAATTGAGTATTTACCTGCGTTTCCTGTTGTCCTGGTGTCATAGTTGAGTATTTACCTGCGTTTCCTGTTGTCCTGGTGTCATAGTTGAGTATTTACCTGCGTTTCCTGTTGTCCTGGTGTCATAGTTGAGTATTTACCTGCGTTTCCTGTTGTCCTGGTGTCATAGTTGAGTATTTACCCGAGTTTCTCGTTGTCCTGTTGACATAGTTGAGTATTTACCTCAGATTGCTGTTCTTGTGGTATCATAGATGAATATTTACTTGAGATTCCTGTTGTCTAGGTGTCATAGTTGCGTACTTACCGGAGTTTCCTGTAGTCCTGGTGTCATAGATCAGTATTTACCTGAATTTCCTGTTGTCCTGGTGACATAATTGAGTATTTATCTGAGTTTTCTGTTAATCTGGTTGAGTTTTTACCTGAGTTTCCTGTTGTCCAGGTGTCATAGTTGAGCATTTACCGGAGTTCCCTGTTTTTCAGGTGTCATAGTTGAGTATTTACCTGAGTTTCCTGTTGTACAGGTGTCATAGTTGAGCATTTACCTGAGTTTCCCGTTGTCCTGGTGTCATAGTTGAGCATTTACCGGAGTTCCCTGTTTTTCAGGTGTCATAGTTGAGCATTTACCTGAGTTTCCTGTTGTCCAGGTGTCATAGTTGAGTATTTACCTGAGTTTTCTGCTGTCTAGGTGTCATAGTTGAGTATTTACCTGAGTTTTCTGTTGTCTAGGTGTCATAGTTGAGCATTTACCTGAGTTTCCCGTTGTCCTGGTGTCATAGTTGAGCATTTACCTGAGTTTCCTGTTTTTCAGGCGTCATAGTTGAGCATTTACCTGAGTTTCCTGTTGTCCAGGTGTCATAGTTGAGCATTTACCTGAGTTTCCTGTTGTCCAGGTGTCATAGTTGCGTATTACCTGAGTTTCCTGTTGTCTAGGTGTCATAGTTGAGCATTTACCTGAGTTTCCTGTTGTCCAGGTGTCATAGTTGAGTATTTACCTGAGTTTCCTGTTGTCTAGGTGTCATAGTTGAGTATTTACCTGAGTTTCCTGTTGTCTAGGTGTCATAGTTGAGTATTTACCTGAGTTTCCTGTTGTCTAGGTGTCATAGTTGAGCATTTACCTGAATTTCCTGTTGTCTAGGTGTCATAGTTGAGTATTTACCTGAGTGTCCTCTGGTCTAGTTGTTTAATCCTTGTATTCCTGTTAGTAGAGAGCTTGATGTATATACGTCTACACGCCTCTATCACCGAGCTCTATATACATTATATTGATTGAATTTCTCAGAGCATTCTAATGCACTATTATATGTCATGATTTTGTCGCCAATGCTTGCTTGACGACCAATATCTTTTTTACCACTCTAATAAGCCAATAAAACAAAAGAAAAGGGAAAGAAGAAAAGGGAAAAAGTAAAACAAAACAAAACAAAAAATCCAAAAACAAAAACAAATCCCCTGACTATACCCAATTATATATCGAATGAAAGAAATCTGTTTACTAAATTGAAAAAAAAAGAATTCTACATTCATTGTTTTTCTTGAAACTTTAATAAGTTAGGTTCAACACGTGTAATGGGGTTACCAATATAATTACACAGGTAATTACTGGGGTAATTGGGTTATCAATATCATTAGACAGACAGATCCTCGTGTTATGGGCTTACCATTATCATTTGGCAGGTAGTTCCTCGTGTAATTGGTTACCAATATTATTAGACAGGTAGTTCATGTAATAGGGTCACTAATATCACTAGGCTGGGTAGTTCCTCATGTAATGGGGTTACCAATATTTTTAGACATGTAGTTCATGTAATGGGGTCATCAGTATCATTAGGCAGGCAGTTCCTCATATATAATGGGGTTACCAATATTATTTGACAAGTAGTTCGTCACTAATATCATTAAGCAGATTAGTTTCCCATTCATATTTACAAATATCACAAAGGCGACGCATGATGCAGTCTATACATGGATTAACATACTTTTTGTTTGAGTTATATTGCACATTGTAGACCATGTAATTTGATTGTTTAAGATTGTTTTGTGGCGACACCTGTCAGGTGCATAACTTATTATTTCACCCATATTAATGAATTACTCCCACGCAATGAGGATTTCTCTGCGTATTAACGCATACCATGTGACGGGACATAAGATTGAATTACTCCACGCATTGTGGATTCCCTGCGTGTTAACTCATACCATTTGATGGGGCATACAAATGAACTACATTACTTAGCACAATGAGAATTTCTCTGCATGTTAACGCATACAATGTCAAGGGACATACAAATGAATTGTTTCACGCAATGAGGATTCCTCTGCGTGTTAACGCATACCATGTGACGGGACACAGAAAATGAATTACTCAACACAATGAGAATTTCTCTGCGTGTTAACGCATACAATGTCAAGGGACATACAAATGAATTGTTTCACGCAATGAGGATTCCTCTGCGTGTTAACGCATACCATGTGACGGGACACAGAAAATGAATTACTCAACACAATGAGAATTTCTCTCCGCGTTAACGCATACCATGTGACGGGACACACAACTGAATTACTCCACGCAATGAGGATTCCTCTGCGTGTTAACGCATACGATGTGACCAGACATACAATTGAATTACTCCACGCAATGAGGATTCCCCTGCGTGTTAACGCATACCAAGTTTCGGGACATACAACTGAATTACTCCACGCAATGAGGATTCCTCTGTGTGTTAACGCATACCATGTGACCAGACATACAATTGAATTACTCCACGTAATGAGGATTCCCCTGCTTATTAACGCATACCGTGTGACGGGACATACAGATGAATTACTCCACGCAATGAGGATTCCTCTGTGTGTTAACGCATACCATGTGACGGGACGTACAATTGAATTACTCCACGCATTGAGGATTCCCCTGCTTATTAACGCATACCGTGTGACGGGACATACAGATGAATTACTCCACGCAATGAGGATTCCTCTGTGTGTTAACGCATACCATGTGACCAGACATACAATTGAATTACTCCACGCATTGAGGATTCCCCTGCGTGTTAACGCATACCATGTGACGGGACATACAGATGAATTACTCCACGCATTGAGGATTCCTCTGTGTGTTAACGCATACCATGTGACGGGACATACAATTGAGTTACTCCACGCATTGAGGATTCCTCTGCGTGTTAACGCATACCATGTGTCGGGACATACAGATGAATTACTCCACGCAATGAGGGTTCCTCTGAGTGTTAACGCATACCATGTGTTGGACATACCAATGAATTAATCCGAGGATTAAGGATTCCTGTGCGTGTTAAGGCATACCATAAGACGTGGCATTTGGTTTACACTGCCTCACTGAAGGATAGGGAGCGAAGCATAAGATAAACAATGAGACATATACGAAATCGCCTGTCCCACAGCCGGGTTTAAAGACTGACCATCGGGTTTTAAAAACTCTGTTGTGATACAATATACTGCTAAGTTGTGACTACGCACCTGAAAATATTAAAGGCGGTGAATATATAAGTTGCAATTTATTTCTGTTTGCTCACTTTTTTCAATTCACGTAGAATAATAGTAGTATTAGACAAGATACATCGTAAATTTGATTTTGAAAGTACCAAATTGTTTGATGAAAGTAACACGAACACGTCATTACGGCATTCTCAAAAATGTAGCGCGATTGACTTTCATTCGAGGATCCCTTGAAATCAGGCAGGAGACAAGGATCCCTGGAAAAGTAAGGTGTTCTGAGTGCCAAGATTAGCGTGGCATGAATTCCCAAAACACATAGATGACTCAGAATGGTCTCAGCACTGATCACGTGTGATAAAGTGGACTATCACAACCAAGTAACATCATAACAAGAGTAAGATACTATAGGAGCTTCACAATGCTAATGCAATATATGTAACAATAATACAACTGAATCAACATTAACATACGTGTATACTTACACATATTCAGAAACACTATAACCCATGTTCTGCTCTGACATCATTGCTCTCGTAATCACCAGCTGCATGGTGAGGCGTGGCAGTTTATAAACGTGACTTTACAGACTACACTATTCACAGTAGTGCTTACTACTCCTCTGTAATCGGATAGCAGTACCCGTTATGGGGTGTCATATCCTCGATATGTAGAAGAAAATAAGCAAACATAAGCTTCTTTATTTAATAAATGATAGATACCTTAATAAAGAAGCAGATAACCTCCAGACTCGATATGTCAAATATATCTATATATATATATAAGCACAGGTAAGCGATAACGATTCTAAAACAATTAAAAAATTGCCAAATTTTCGAAGCAATCTGCTTCTTCTTCAGGACACACACATACAAACACTAAAACAATTGAAAAATTGCCAAATTTTCGAAGCAATCTGCTTCTTCTTCAGGACACACACATACAAACATTAATTGGTTGTTAGTCCTGAAGAAGAAGCAGATTATATTATATATATAAGCCGGCGTGGCCTAGTGGTATATATATATATAAATATATATATATATATATATATATATATATATATATATATATATATATATATATATATATATATATATATATATATATATATATATATATATATATATATATTGATTAAATTGAATATATTTTTCATTATTAATAAATGTTCTTGTTTTTTCATCCATGATTTTGTATCATATTGTAGCAGGAAGGTTGAAAAATCAGTTGGTAGAGCATCCGCCTTGTTAGCGGAAGGTCCTGGGTTCGAGTCCCGGTCTGGCCAATGATTTTTCAACCTTCCTGCTACAATATATTACATATTACATGTACATCCAAACTTATTTAATATACATTTAGCACCAATGATATATTCTTGTTTGTTAAGTCATGTGTGTGAAATCTACTCTGCGCAGGTATTCACCTAGCCGCAAGCAGAGGCCCTATATCCATATAAGGCTTGCGGCTAGTATTCACGATGTTTGAATTAAAACGTACTTGATGTTTGAAGTGAACAGTCGAACTTAGTTTTTGTCACACTGGCCTGATTGACTTATAAGCAGTAAACTCCTCAGTTTAACTCTTAACTCTTACATAAGGCACGTCGATATCATGTGAAGTATCATGATTAGTATGTATAAATGAATCCTACATATCTTGGGTCCTAGATATCATGTTTTGTGTCCATGTCCTAGGCGATTTTTTGTCATACAGCTTTGTCAGATGTCTTCAGTTTTCTATTTTGATACTATAGTGTACTAGTACACCAACCCTCTTCTACATGGTACAGTAATGTACTGGTACACCAGCATCAGCCTTTCTCTACATGATACAGTAATGTACTGGTACACCAGCATCAGTCTTCTTCTACATGGTACAGTAATGTACTGGGACACCAGCATCGGCCTTCTTCCACATGATATAGTAATGTACTGGGACACCAGCATCAGTCTTCTTCTACATGATACAGCAATGCACTGGGACACCAGCATCAGCCTTCTCCTACATGGTACAGTAATGTACTGGTACACCAGCATCAGCCTTCTTCTACATGATACAGTAATGTACTGGTACACCAGCATCAGTCTTCTTCTACATGGTACAGTAATGTACTGGGACACCAGCATCGGCCTTCTTCCACATAATATAGTAATGTACTGGGACACCAGCATCAGTCTTCTTCTACATGATACAGCAATGCACTGGGACACCAGCATCAGCCTTCTTCTACATGGTACAGTAATGTACTGGTACACCAGCATCAGTCTTCTTCTACATGGTACAGTAATGTACTGGGACACCAGCATCGGCCTTCTTCCACATAATATAGTAATGTACTGGGATACCAGCATCAGTCTTCTTCTACATGATACAGTAATGTACTGGTACACCAGCATCAGTCTTCTTCTACATGGTACAGTAATGTACTGGGACACCAGCATCAGCTTTCTACATGGTACAGTAATGTACTGGGACACCAGCATCAGTCTTCTTCTACATGATACAGTAATGTACTGGGACACCAGCATCAGCCTTCTTCTACATGGTACAGTAATGTACTGGGACACCAGCATCGGCCTTCTTCCACATGATATAGTAATGTACTGGGACACCAGCATCAGTCTTCTTCTACATGATACAGCAATGCACTGGGACACCAGCATCAGCCTTCTCCTACATGGTACAGTAATGTACTGGTACACCAGCATCAGCCTTCTTCTACATGATACAGTAATGTACTGGTACACCAGCATCAGTCTTCTTCTACATGGTACAGTAATGTACTGGGACACCAGCATCAGCTTTCTACATGGTACAGTAATGTACTGGGACACCAGCATCAGTCTTCTTCTACATGATACAGTAATGTACTGGGACACCAGCATCAGCCTTCTTCTACATGGTACAGTAATGTACTGGTACACCAGCATCAGTCTTCTTCTACATGGTACAGTAATGTACTGGGACACCAGCATCAGTCTTCTTCTACATGATACAGTAATGTACTGGGACACCAGCATCAGCCTTCTTCTACATGGTACAGTAATGTTCTGGGACACCAGCATCGGCCTTCTTCCACATGATATAGTAATGTACTGGGACACCAGCATCAGTCTTCTTCTACATGATACAGTAATGTACTGGGACACCAGCATCAGTCTTCTTCTACATGATACAGCAATGTACTGGGACACCAGCATCGGCCTTCTTCTACATGATACAGCAATGTACTGGTACACCAGCATCAGTCTTCTTCTACATGGTACAGTAATGTACTGGGACACCAGCATCGGCCTTCTTCCACATAATATAGTAATGTACTGGTACACCAGCATCAGCCTTCTTCTACATGATACAGCAATGTACTGGTACACCAGCATCAGTCTTCTTCTACATGGTACAGTAATGTACTGGGACACCAGCATCGGCCTTCTTCTACATGATACAGCAATGTACTGGGACACCAGCATCAGTCTTCTTCTACATGATACAGCAATGAACTGGGACACCAGCATCAGTCTTCTTCTACATGATACAGTAATGTACTGGGATACCAGCATTAGCCTTCTTCTACATGGTACAGTAATGTACTGGGACACCAGCATCGGCCTTCTTCCACATGATATAGTAATGTACTGGGACACCAGCATCAGCCTTCTTCTACATGGTACAGCAATGTACTGGGACACCAGCATCGGCCTTCTTCCACATGATATAGTAATGTACTGGGACACCAGCATCAGTCTTCTTCTACATGGTACAGTAATGTACTGGGACACCAGCATCGGCCTTCTTCCACATGATATAGTAATGTACTGGGACACCAGCATCAGCCTTCTTCTACATGGTACAGTAATGTACTGGGACACCAGCATCGGCCTTCTTCCACATGATATAGTAATGTACTGGGATACCAGCATCAGTCTTCTTCTACATGATACAGTAATGTACTGGGACACCAGCATCAGTCTTCTTCTACATGGTACAGTAATGTACTGGGACACCAGCATCGGCCTTCTTCTACATGATATAGTAATGTACTGGGACACCAGCATCGGCCTTCTTCCACATGATATAGTAATGTACTGGGACACCAGCATCAGCCTTCTTCTACATGGTACAGCAATGTACTGGGACACCAGCATCAGTCTTCTTCTACATGATTCAGCAATGTACTGGGATACCAGCATCAGCCTTCTTCTGCATGGTACAGTAATATACTGGGACACAAGTGGAGTCTAGCTGTATATGATACAATCATGTAGTGGACACCACATGTAGTGGACACCACATTTAGCCATGCTGTAAGTGATACAGTAATATACAAGATATACTACTGTCCGCGCCACTCACTTTGTAAACCGAAAAATCTGGATTTTCACTTACCTATCTTTAAAATAGCTTTACAAAATTAATATCAATCGACAGATCTTGTTTAGTCGTAACTTTTGGTGTATGTTATATGTTTCTACGAAGAAGCATTTGTATTTCATAGGGAAAAATCATTTTAGATAGGGCGTTTTCTATGTTAATTTTGACGTGAAGTCGCCGTTGTTTAACATTGAGTCTATGGGAAATTGGCGACGTCACGTCAAAATTTAACATGGAAATCGCCCTATCTAAACTTGATTTTTTCTATAAAATATGAACGCTTCTTCATACAAACATACGGCATACACCAAAAGTTACGACTAAAGATCTATCGAATGGTTTTGCCTTTTTGAAATTATTCTGAAAATGAATAACTGAAAATCCAGATTTTCCAGTTTCCAGAGTGAGTGGCGCGGACAGTAGCTCAGTTACCTACTACATGATATAGTTGTGTAATGGGCACCAGTTTTATCATGCTATACATTTTAGAGGAATTTAGAGCATTTGACAAATTGTGCTGTTCAATATGTTCAACAATACTTTAAAAGAATTATTACTTTTTAAAATGTATATTTGTATGTCCATTTTGATGGGCAATCAGAGGACAAGGGCTCTACCATCTGCTTTCTGAAGATTTTCTCTTCAGGTTGTTGTTCAGAATAGTGTCACTCGCGTCCCCTTGCCGCAAATTTCCAACCCCTCTCCCTGACTTCCCCTCGTGTTGTCCGCCCCTCATTTATATGCTAGGTACTGACTGATGTGTTAACGTTAAAATGAGTGGCCAAAGAGATCTTAATTGCATTCATTTCACCGAAGCATATATGCAATTCAATTCAATTTATTCAAATGCCATACGGCATATAGAAATAACAACATATTTACAAGTATATACATATACATAACATACGAACAAAGCAGTACAAAACAATAATATATATATTTACAGGATAAAACACATATGGAAGTATTTACAATGATTTTCACTAGAGGAGAGTGAAATTATATGTATAAATAAACTAATTCGTCTGCGAACATCTTTGTTTTGAGGCTAAATATAAATACTTTCCAAGGTTTATAAGCTGTTTCACATTATTAACATGCACTGAGTAATTTAACTAATTTGAAAACACAAGGCCTCCTATAATAATAAGGTTTGATATATTTTGTTCGTAAAGTTCTATAGAAAGGACATATCAAAATAAAGTGAAATTCGTCTTCAATTTCATTCTGGTCACAATGTGCACATATTCTACTTGCTCTTGCTTCGTTGACGTATCTGCCTTGTTCAATTCGCAGATTATGTGCCGATAGACGAAATTTAGCGATATATTTATTATACAATAAAGGGATAGGTTTTGTTAAATAATACTGAAGTGTGAAGTTGTCAATCAGGTGTTGATATAAAAAATGCAAAGTCGATGTTTAAATTCAATCATGCACATTTCAAAATTTATGGTTGCCATATCTGTTGACCATTTTTAATTCCTTTCAAGTTTCATTCAAATCAGTGCAACAGGACATTCGTTATATGATTTTAACACATTTATTCAAATGTAAAATAAAAACAAACTTAACTTTAAAATGAGAACTAAAGTAAAACCAACAAAAATGTATATCTTAATTCACTTAACATATATGATTACAAAGGTAAAATGAATCCCAAGTGGGCCTATATTGTTCACCTGAGACTTAGAAAACATTGTACAATAATATTGAACAATGCTTGTAGATGGCCATAAATCTTTTATTTCTTTAAAACTTTTAAAACATGTAAAATTGTACGCGACCATCTTTGCTTAATATCTAGCAAGTTTTCTCAAAATCAATCTAGAAGAAGTGAAGACAAAGTTAAAAATGTGAATATTCAGTATATCAAATATATCAAAAATATTTATGAAATGCTTTTTTGTATTAAAATGACATAGTTCAGAACCGAATAAAATTATCATTCGGACAGGAAGACAAAACAGCAACACTTCCTCACACATCCATTAGTAATAAATGGAAATTCCCCCCATGAATACCAGAGACTGAGAGACTACACACTTCACTATAGAAACTAGGACTAGTATAAAGACCTATGCAGTTAAAGTAGTGTTTGCATATTATTTGTTGAGTTTACTTTATAGTAGCATGTGTTTTGTTAATGGCCTATATTACAATACAATCCTGACAAGTATTTATTGGCGACAAGACAGTCAAGAAAATAAATAATTTGTCCCAGGATATCAAGGAAATAAATATCCTTCAAAGATCTGAAAATAAACAATCTGACTCAAACGAATTTGCCAGCCCCCTCCCCCCCTTTCAGAATCAAATGGTCGTCCCCTAAGGTCTATGAGTGGACAGACACCAATGCAAGGATATGTCCTGGGACGTTACACCACATTATCAGGTATCAGGGCATGTACTGGTTTTCAACAGATTGTGGAATATCGATGCTTACATTTGCTATGTAGACACATTGGCGACGCACCATTACTTAACATACAACAATATCAAATATGATACATGAAGCTACGGCGTCCGTACAACGTATTAAATCGCAAGTTGTGAATTCTAAGGTTCTCTCTACTGAAACATTTACTTACATTCAAAGTTGCCGGCCTCCTCGACGGACTGTTCACGGAAATAATGCTAAGTAACACAGTTCGATACTTCTACACTCATAACTTTTTTCTTTAACGTGGATACTGCGATGTAATTACAACCTCTTAGTTTCACAATAAGCCTGTGTCAGACCATGTTGATCAAGCGACCGAGTGCCTATTAAGGGAGAAAATCAGACATCGTCCACGCTAGTAGTGCACAATCAATAACTTTAGCCTGAGAATTTGGCAAACGGGATATAATCTTCTTCACGTTATGATAACATTTTATACCGTATCGTATGGAAACTGATGCGGCGACTGATACAACTAAGTATCAAAATTATCTTATGAAAGGATTATTTAAGATGAAAAATATCATCATAAATTTAATCATATTAACAAACCACGTCACATCATAGTGTGTCCATCATTGGCAGATGTACATTAATCATTAGTAGAAGGAAAATGACTGCTCCTTATGTTTACACTTCATATTCACCTGCTAGCTGATGCTTATTGACTCCTTTAACTACCACCTTTTACTGTACTCTTGTCCGAAAGAGGAAGTTTAAAACATCCAAGAAATCATTTTAAAAAATAGGTTCTAGCGGCAGATGAATTCGGGTAAGCTAGGCTCCTACAACAAATACATTTCATTAGTTTCAGTTTTGTTGCGTTTACGGCTACTAATTTACGAATAATGATTAAAAACATTCTCGTTCCCATGTATTTAGGAATACACAGGATTGAAAGAAATGTCATTATTTTTATGCCTTCGGATCGATAGATCGGGGGCATATTGTTTTTGTCCTGTCTGTTTGTCTGTTTGTTTGTTTGTCTGTCTATTGTCAACTTTAACTTGGTTATAACTTTTGAACCATGAGGGATAGAGACTTTATATCTGACATGCGTACTCAACTAATGAAGCCCTTTCAAATGACACCAGGGTCGATAACCTTTTGACCTTGAAAATGACTTTCACGCTAAAAATAACTTTTTGGACTTTGGTGCTGTCGAGGGCATTAGTGTTTCACAAACAATATGATGTTTCAATATAATCTCCTTTCATCTCAATAACGCCTCTGGTTACTCGCAACCTCATGACGTAGCATCGTACATGCAAGTCATTTGCATAATATGCACCATTTATCGTGCATTAAGTTTTGTAGGTGGTCGAGACCACTGCATGCTTCGTTTCTTAGATTCAGGATCATAATGGTGAACTCATGTTTCGTTCAGAGTAATAATTCGCCCCATAAAACTGCCGGGATCATCCTTGTAGCGAGAAAAAAAGATGCAAAGAAAAATTAAATCTGTTTCTGTCTTGATCTTCAGTCAACATTCTAGGGACCCCTCTCGCTGATATTTTAGACATGCCCAAGATGTCGATGAAAATTGATTGAACAGCCTTATAACTTATGCTAACTGCTCTGGCTATATTTCAGAGGTTTCGCCCTTCTGACACATGAAAATAATCCACACAATACATGTATCAATGTTTTCGTCTGTGATAACCTCCTTGGAATGTCCAGATTGTTCATCATCCAGTGTTTTGGGGTTTTTTTAATCAGGTCCGTTATAAGGTCCTTTCCAAAAGAAAATTCCATCGAGTTTCCCCAAAATTGTTCTAAATTCTTCCCAAACATTGATCTTTTAGCATTATGCAAATGGGACCAAAATCCCATATGAAAAGGCACAAGACCCTTTGAAATAAAAAACAAAAAATACATAAATAAAAAAAAAAGTACAACCCCCCCCCCCCAAAAAAAAAACAAAACAAAACAAACAAAACAAAACAAAACAGAGAAACCGTCAAAGATGATATGACGGGATTGCATAGAATAACATTACAGCTTACCTGTAGGATCTTATCTAGAAACATGTCTCTTTAAGTTTGAAGATGTTTCAAGAAGTTTTAAGTTGGTATCATTAATGGTATGCAAGAAATTATGCTAAACACAAAATCAGACTGTGTTCACTGAGACGTTAAATCGATGTCAAGGTCACCAAATTTTGTGTCTGTCGGGAAGAACTCATCAATGTCTACAAGCTGATCGTGTTTGAAGTTGGTATCATTAATGGCATGCAAGAAATCAAGCTAAACGCAAAATCAGATTGTTTTCACTGAAGCATAAAACTGAGGTCAAGATCACGAAATTCTGTGTCGGTCGGAAAGAATTCATGTCTACAAACTGAATGAGATGGAAGGTGGTATCATTAACGGTACGCAATATCAGACTGTTCACTAAAGCGTAAAATCGAGGTCAAGGTCACAAATTTTGTGTCTCATCAGTGTCTACAAACTGACCAAAGTTTAAAGTTGGTATCATTAACGGTATGTCAGAGATCAAGCTAAACCGAATTATTGACGCTTGACGGACAGACACCGCCAATTTATAGACCGTACCTGCTTTGCAGTCCGGTCCAGTCTACAAAGTGTTACGATGGCTGTGTATGTCGATTTAGTTGCCTACGTGGTAGATCGTCCGACGTAAAAACGGAAGGTTGTAGGTTCGAATCACAGTATGACTGTACAAATTTCTCTCGTATGTTTGATTTGGTGCCCGACTTAATAGCAAAACGTGGTTGCAAGTGTCGGAGATTTCCCTGGGTGGCATTTTCCGGTAGAGCGAGGAAGAAATGTAAGAGAGACTTATCCGTCAACCCTTTATCTCAGTTGGTAAAGCATCCATTTTGATGGAAAGATGTAGATTCGAATAAATTTACACTGCGAGTGACTAAATCTTATTGATTCACTTATTATCATTCTACCATTACTAGATAATTCGACAATGGATAGACTTTATATAAGATGAACAGCAAGCCCACTATGTTGTTGATATGAGTAACTTTTTCTTTTGAAGCAATACGAGTTAGCATTTTTGTACTACCGTCATCACAGAGAATTTCTTCAAACTTTAAATCGAATCGACATGATTCAGTCCTTACTATGTCTGATTTGGCAGTGTGGCCCCAAGTCTCAATAACAGCTGTCCATGTCACTGAAAATAAAGGTCCATGTCGTGGCTGACGCTGCTTCGGTTGTACACTACATGTACATCCGTGTAAATTTCTGTGGGATGAGACAGACGTCGTCACCATAAAAGTAAAATTATCTGGATGCGACACAAAATTAGAAACGAACAAATTCTTACCCTCTAAATTTCTAATGCACTGTGTTAGGTTGTGAAAATATGTATTGAACAAATACAGATATGCAATCAGTATAATTCAAACACTACTGGTTGATTGGTAATTGTTTTGTGTTACTCTTGTGTAACTGGTAATTGCATATTTTAAGTAGAAGTTACAGATTACACTGCAATAAACTATCAATAATTACACTTACTGGAGTACTACAGAACTGTTGAGATTTACAAGATACATGCATGTTTGCATGTCTTCCATGTACATGTATTTCCAAGACAATCTGACAAGCTTGTGAAACAGAAATACCCCAAACGACAACACTGCACTTTAATCATGTTAATACAGAAATTTCTGAATGTGGGACAAACTGATAGGTGGCAATATTGATAGATAGTCAAAACTAATATATGTTCCAGAAATTTTTCGAATAAAGTTTAACAAGAGCAATGCATAGCATGGCATAACAGGCACGTCGCTTAGTTTGAAGGGGACGATTTTGTAAGTATGGAAACATTCCCCTTTTATATTGTTAAATCCCCAATACTTCATTCTCAATCCTGCCTACAAGGTTTTCTAACCAAGTTGTATATATGACCTTCACCATTGACCTTGAAAAACAATGAGAATCTTTGTCTTGGCATGAGGAGTAAGTGTACCAAGTCATGGCATGAGGAGCCGAAATGCTTTGGGCTGTATCTCGTCTACAAGGGTTTCCTACCAAGTAGTACTATGACTTTGACCTTTGACCTTCAAAAACAATAAGCGTCTTCTCTTGGCATGAGGAGTAAGTGTACCAAGTCTTGGCATGAGTAGCCCCAATGCTTTGGGTTGTATCCCATCTACAAGGTTTTCCTACCAAGCAGTACTATGATCTTGACCTATGACCTTGAAAAACAATAGGCGTCTTTGTCTTGGCATAAGGAGTGAAAGGACCAAGTTTGACAGTCTTGGCCCCAAGGTTTGGTCTATATCCTGCCTACAATGTCAGACAGACTGACATAGCCATACCATAATACATCCAATCAAAGACGGAGGCATTAAAACAGCATGTTCTGGTTTAACATAATGTTTTGAACAGGGACAAAATATAGTAATATCAAAATACATCTATGAAACAAATATCTTTATTAACATAAATAAATGTCATCACATGAATATATACCACATATCTTGTCATACACAGATCACATGACACAGGTAATTCATCTACTAGTATATACAGTATTCATGACATCTACCATCTTCGTATAATGCTGATGAACCATTCCACTGTGACTTTCTTTGGAAGCATCAGGTAATTTGTCACTGCAATGTCCTGATGAAATGCTGTCAGACATATCAGAACATGTTATACCATCTTCTTCATTTTCCATGTTCATATTGTCCAAGACATTGTCTGTTACTGCACATACATGTATGTTCTCTTTTGGAAACAAGTTAAAAGGATTATTCTGCACTTTGTTAAACTTAACTTCTATATAAATTTCTTCTTCAACATTGTGTATTTTTTCATCATATAACATTTCAGTGCTTGTTTTTATCAAATCACTTCTGTCAGCTTTGGTGTTGCTAGGCAGTAACTCGATCAGGTCTTCATTTGCAGTTTCATCATGTGTATCACATCCCTTTTCCATATCTCGCTCAAAACCTGACTTCCTTTTGCGCTTTTTCTGGAAAATAATATTGAAATTAACATGCTATAACAATTGAAACACAGAAATAAACCTCTTTAAACATGTATTGGGAATGGTACAGCTATAAGAGTTCAATCTGCATAATACAAGTAGTTCTATGCTAACCATAAACTTCATCCATCTATCTTGTATCACTTTATTATCAAATGTAGAGTTTAGCTGACTATATTTCAATCTGGGTTGATTTTATCAAAAAGCAATTACATCCGATTTCAAGCCAAGCCAGTCGAACTTGTACTCATTTTGGTTTTTAATTTTATAATGCAATAAAGAAATGAAAGAAACTTTCAAGTTCAGTCCAAAACATGAGCATTTTGCTAAAATATGCTACATGTTCAAACTGAATTTGTCTCCCTTCTTCTGCTCATCAACCAATTAGCATTCATCAAGTATTATCTAGTCCTTGTATCCAACAGTTTTCAGTCTACAAGTTTTACTGATATGTAGTGATATGTCCAAGAAAGGGGCTACTATGTTATCTTCTCTTAATAGCACCATTACAAAACAATGTATCCTCCAAGTCATAATAACTGATAATTCTATGCTTTACTCTTTGATACTGTTTTACATAGTTACATGAATATCAATAAATTTTATCTTATAACACAGGGTCAACATCATAAGAATAATTTTAAACTGGAAAGTAGTTTGTAGATGAGAAACTTGTGCTTTTGTGCAGTTGTCAGAGCCACATTTGCGTCTTAGCAACACTTAATAACCATAGGTAAGAGGTCTAGAAGTCAAGGGTCTACAGAGAAAACCTCTGTATCGACAAGAACCAATGGACCTCACAACAGAACTGTTGCCATAGATACTGTAGTGTTTGCTCAGAGAATGGATTGGTCGTTTTCATCATATAACTGCAGTTGAAGTTTATAAATAACATTTATATTCAGTATTTTTGAAGAACATTCCCCATCCACCAAATAGTCATGTTTCTTCCATCTCTCTGCAGATGTATGTCATCACAATCAATTGTTGACAGACAATTAGAAAGATTAGCAGACACGATTCCTAAAGGATATTAGTGTATTAATGCTCAATAAAACTAGAATTGAGTTTTCAACAAAAAACTGTATGACAGCAAGCTATGGAGATCTTGGTCTTTAACCTATCAATTCTAAAAACTAAGGGTACTGTATTTTGATATTGGGTATCCTATGTGTGAAGTAACATAACTCTAGAATGGAAAGCTACTTCTCTATAGTCTAGATATGGAAGACACAAACTTTCCACTAAGTAAATCTAAAATAAAACCAAAACTACTTATAAACATATAAAATGCTAACAATATCAAGTACGAGGTTAATTCTAATTGTAATATTAGTGACTGTCTAAATTTCAATATGTATTCTTGTACTCTTTATATTTTTCTTTTTTCTTCTTTCATTTTTCCAATCATCAGAGCCACATCTACGTCTTAGCAACACTTAGTACACATTGGTCAGAGGCCAAAAGGTCAATGTCAACAGAGAAAACCTCTGTATCAAAATGAACCAATGGACCTCACAACAGGGATTGTTGCCATGGATACAATGGTGTTTGCTCAGAGAATGGATTGGTCGCTTTCATCATGTGAATGGTCATACTATCATAAAGATTTAATATTACATATGCAGAGATGTTGTTCACGGGATGAACATTTAACAGCCAAATCTGACTAGGTAATAATACTTTACAACTTGAATTGATACTTGTACTTGTAATGTTTGATGAACATATGAATATGAAAGAAATGACTCTCATGAATTTCATAATGTCAATCACTGCAAAGCTTTTATTCACTATCTTCATGGAACTGGGGTCAAGGCTTTGGTGTTCTCAATTCCACAGCATTTTGCCCAAATTCGGAAAATCGGATTACATAAAGAGATCTTGGTACATGTATTTGATGTTATTCTCACAGTATGGAATTGATTTCAGGACTTCTTAACATCCTTGAATTTTATCACACTATTATTCACTGATTGACAACATGTGTACTGAAAAAGCCTGCATGCTTAATTGGGAGTTTTTTGGTAAAATTTGGGGAAAATTCGCAATTGGGAATACCACCTACAGAGACAATTGAAAAATGCTCTGGATGATGACCTTCAAAGATCGTGATTTGATAATGATGGTACCACCTAGTGTTTGTTTTTGTTAACAAGGAACCTGAGTCAAATACAATATTACCATGTTAGTGACTGCATTCAGCAGCTGCCTAAATTTAACTGGTAGAACTAGAACACATGCATAATTTTGCTTGTCTAGATGAATAACAAAGGTGTTAAACCTATCTCTAAGCCATAATAGTATAAAGTACTAGTAGTAAGATGATGGATAACACCATTTCAGTAGTCCGCAATCATGAAACAAAAAGGTGTAAAAATGAAGCAAGAACAGATAGAAATCTATCTCTTCAGCCTATGCTAAAGTTGAGCTACAGAATTTGCAACTAGTTTCTATGGTACCAAGTCAAACTTACTTTGAATGGGAAACTAAACCAATGCAAGTTACCTCTACTAGCTGAAGTCAGTACCTATTTATTGCCTAGTAAATAATTTGGACAAAGAGTCTTTTCTAATGAGCATTTTTAATCTTGAGCATTATGTTTTTTTTCAGCATCATTTCCAAACTTATTAATGAATAGGTAATTAGGTTATAAATAAATAAATGAATATGTTACAGCAATTGTCAGAGCCATACCTACGTCTTAGCAACACCAAGTAACCATAGGTAAGAGGTCAACAGGTCAAGGGTCAACAGAGAAAACCTCTGCATCAACAAGGATCAATCAACCTCACAACAGAAACTGTTGCCATGGATACTCTAGTACTTGCTCAGAGAATGGATTGGTCGTTTTCATCATGTAACTGCTGTTAACATTATTGCATTCTGACAGGTCACTGTATTATACAAAACAAACTAAACATACTACAAGTAGTAGTCCAGATTAAGTACTGACCCATGAATGTTACTGTGTCAAAATTTCTTGGGAAGACACCTTCAAAATGGTAATTTGACAAAGAAGAAATAATACCATACATTTTTTAATCTAATCATGTCTGTAAGTAGGTCACACAAAACATTAGTACGCTAAACTTGAACTCATACCTTAGGTTTTACTGGAGGTCTATTTGTGTCATGCAATTTTTTATGTTCTCTCAGCTTTTGCTGCAAAAAAGTTGTTTTATTGTGTATCGTTAATTAATTTAAAGACATAATTATAGTACATATGTAATATTTGTGACATCATTAACACATACATTATTTCATATGTTTTGGTGACGAATTTGATTTAAAACACTTTTCCACATACTCCCTCTAATTAACAGAGCAAACAAGATGCTTTTTTTTAACTTTTAGAAAAAAATTACATAAAAAAAAAAACATCTATGATTTTCATTGAAATCCTAAGAAAATCTCAGATATAGATTAAATAAAATTATACAAAATATTCAAGGGTTAATTCAAGATTTTCACCTTCCTATACATTTATACTATTTATGGTGTAATATCAAGATTAATTCCCCTTAATGTTACTTAATTACTGATGTATCTCTGGGCTTGAAATGGATGAAAAAATTTTGGTAGTCAAATTAGCAAATTTTAGGTAGCCCAAAGATATTTTAAGTTGTTTTGATGACCAGATGACTGCTATTTTCGAACCCTGTATCTTTCAGCACCTCCTTTCCCAGTGAGGGATCCAATTCCCTCCAAAATTTTCTCTTTTCACTTTCTAGTACTTATGTGTTTGGCAATATATAAGGAGGTACACTTCCTTTTCAGGGGAATGTAAAATGTAAGGCTACTGTAACTATGGCATCTTCCTCCTGTCAACAGGAGTACTTGTGCTGTTTGTTTTAATGTAGTCTGAACCATTCAGTCTGGGTCTTATTTACAAGGTTTATTAGCAATATAAAGCATGTGACCTTGACCTTTGATCCCTGATCTAGAAATACAAAAGTCATCATCCCCTTAGCTTCAGTAGTATGTGTACCATGTTTGACAGTCCTAGTAAAATCTGTTGGGTTTGTAGCTTATATACAAGCTTTATCATAGTTCAGCAAATGACCTTAATCTTAGACCACTGACATTGGAAAACACTATATGTCGACCTCTTTTCACAACAAGCAAGTGTATCAAGTTTGACAGTCCAAGTAGTTCCCTCTGTATCTAATTTACAAACTAAATCAATGTTTAGTATGTAACTTTGACATTGGACTCCTGAACTTTAATAATTAAAGGTAATGTCCCTAAAAATGTATGGAGTTTGATGGTCTTAACCCAGACAGTTTGGTCTGTACCACATCTACAAACTCCGAAGACAGTGCTGGAACTACGATACTTTCTCATCGTCACACAACCAATCCCTGTTACAGCCAGCCGGACAATGTAAAACTCTTTCTGTCAAATGGTGTTTTTTTCCTAGTTATTCAGTTTACTCCAATGTCTAAAGTCGGCTGTTACCATACAAACAAAATAATCTGAGTGTGACACTAAACAACTAGTATCTCTGTTAATCAGATGTACCCATGATTTTGGTACCTCACTAAACGTCTTGCAATTTTAATGTGAAGACAAAAGTCTTGTCATCTATATTTATCAATTATACTGGGTTTTATCAGTATAGACCTCACTCCCCTTACCTCTGTGACAAACTTCCTATCACAGTCTGGCTGAGGACAATGGAACCTCACTCCATCATGATAGGATCGTATGTGTGCTGTTAGGTTCCTCTGATCCAGGTAAGCTCTCCCACAGTTTTCCCGAGGACACACAAACATTTCTCTTGAATCCTGATGAATTTTTTTATGTTGTTTGAGCCACTGTTTCTGTGAAAACTGTTTGTTACATTGTGGACAGGTGTGTACTGAAAGAAACACGTAGAAATGTTTGTAACAGACATAAACACTAGTAAGAGATCATCTATTGATATAATCAAACAATGCACTTTAATCTGTGATTTCAATGTTGGAAACATTTTTTCAACTAGACTCAGTATGTGGTTAGATGTACTTTTAGTTACCAGTATAGTCCATGTAATTATTGTAAAAGGCAGTAACCCTGTTACTTGAAAACTACAGCCTTATTTTCTGATCATGCTGCAGGCAAATGAAGCAAACAATTCCATTTGTTGAGAAAACCTGCACTGTTGATGAACTGATCAGCTGGCATGATTTAGTTGGTTTTGGAATCAAACTAAGCAAATGGCCTGCATGTTTAATAACTATGCAAGCATCTAGCTACAGTCACTAATCTCATTCTGCCCCTTATAATTTCTAAAGCTCATGTCAAATTTAACAAACTGGACCGTTACTCAAGTCCTTGGCTAAAGCTACATGTACCCAGTGGTTAAATTCCTTATCCAATGGACAAAATATAACCCCTGGAAAAAGAATGTGTTTTTCAAATTTGTCAACCAGATAAATTAGAAGAGTGGACAAACATCTGGATGATTTGGACTACATTAAAATTCTCTTAAAATCCAGCATACTTGACAAACGCTATGAAAAAATCCAACATATTAAATGATAAATATTGTATACATAAGATGTGACAAGGACCAGGATATGACAATGATCTTGCTAGATATTCCTGAATCAGATATAGATACGATACATACCCGTAGAATGATGTACTGCTCTGTGCTTTCTGTAAAGGGTCCATTTAGTAAACACTGCTTCACAACCCTCCTCCTCACATGTATAGCCTACAAATGTAAGGATTATAAGACTGGTGGAAGTAAGCATAAACGCCTATGCTGCTGATTAAGTTTATAAATACTGTTATATGTCACACCAGATACTTCATCAATATAGTGGTGGCACTTATCTTGCATGTTACTCATTACATTTTGACTGATGCAACCCGACAACAAGAAGCAGCGAGGACCAATTCTATGTCACCACATCCACAACCCTGGCGTCTAGTCTCTTCTAAAGGATTGGGAACGAGATTCTGACAGGATTTGTTTGATTTTTGTTTAACACAAAATGTATATCACAGCCAAGATTACTGCACATACATGGTGACAGCAACTGCCTACCAAATGTAATGCACAGAGATTTAGATCTAAGCAATGTACCCACACAAAGCAGCAAGCAATCTTTTACAAGCAACATCTACCGTGACAGTAGACCTCAGTTTTTGCTGTGACAGGAGGCCTTGGTTTTTGCTGTGACAGAAGGCTTTGTTTTTTGCTGTGACAGGAGGCCTTGGTTTTTGCTGTAACATGAGGCTTTGGTTTTTGCTGAGACAGATGCCCTTGGTTTTTGCTGTGACAGGAGGCCTTGGTTTTTAGCTGTGACAGAAGGCCTTGGTTTTTGCTGTGACAGGAGGCCTTGGTTTTCGCTGTGACATGAGGCCTTGGTTTTTGTTGTCTCATCTGAAAGACAGGACACCACCGAGCCACCAATGGACCTCAAACCTGGGACCTCTCGGTCACAAACCAAGTACCAAACAGATTGTGATAATCAGCTCCTGACAGGAATAAGAAATAGAATGCTTCAGATCTAGTGATGATCATCTTCAAAAACAAACCACTATCCAAGTGTACTGTTATCAGTTTACATCACATCAAGACTGAAGCACCTACTTGGTGACAATAACTGTAAGACTGAATCACCTACATGGCGACAGTATCTGTAAGAATGAATCACCTCCATGGCAACAGTATCTGTAAGACTGAATCACCTACATGGCGTCAGTATCTGTAAGACTGAATCACCTACATGGTGACAGTAGCTTTAAGTCTGAATCACCTACATGGTGACAGCATCTGTAAGACTGAATCACCTACATGGTGCAAGTGTTTGTAAGAATGAATCACCTACTTGGTGACAGCATCTGTAAGACTGAATCACCTACATGGTGACAGTGTTTGTAAGAATGAATCACCTACATTGTGACAGTAGCTTTAAGTCTGAATCACCTACATGGTGACAGTATCTGTAAGTCTGAATCACCTACATGGTGACAGCATCTGTACCTGAGTAGCTGCACATAAATATTGGACCTTTGCAATCTTACGGATATATCTAGTCTGTAAAGGATCTTCATATTCCTAAGTATACCACAATACAGAAAGAGGTTATTTCTGCCTGGTACATGTTTTTGACTGAAATGCTATTTAAGAACTATCTATTGACAAATAACAATATTACAATTTAGTTTATTAGTCAGTGTTTTTCATACCAAGGGTTAAAGGATTTTTAGCGAGCACATTTCTGCCAGAGAGAAAGTTCAGACAAACATTGAAACTGAAAAGTGAGGTATAGTCTTTTAGTGCTTTTACTTTTATGGGAGACTGACTAACTGATTTTTGTTTAAAGTCACACCACGAATATTCCACATATATGGTAACAGCATCTGCCTAAAGCGGGGCAAACAAATTTTGACCTTTGCAAAGGACCCACCCAAAACAGTGAGGGATCTTTAACGTGCCATGCATACCACGACACGGGGCCTCGGTTTTTACTGTCTCATCTGAAAGACAAGACACCGGCATGACCAGAGCGGGAATCGAACCCCGGCCTCCCAATTAAGAGTCCAGCGCGATACCACTAGGCCACGCCGGCTTCTTTTATGGAAGACCTCTCTTCTTATTGAAATGTAAAGGAAGCTTCAAATGCTATTTGTTTTTAAAAAAAAAAAAACTTCTAAATTCATTAACACATATTCCTATGGAAAACTACTTTGTCACAGCGAACCATCGCAGTGCCAAGCAGCACCTTTCTTTGGTGTTTCACAAAAAATTAATGCTTTCAACAGAAAAATTTGTAGGAAAACGTTTTTTACTTGTAACAGTAAACAAATCATGTTTTTATGTTTTTTATTTGGCCTCAGGTAGATATAATATATTAGATTATGTATTGAGTTTGTCAGACAATGTGAGTTAATGTGCTTACCATCATGGCTCTTCATGTGCCTCCTCAGCTTACTGGGCAGCAGAAATGACTGACCACAACCCTCATGCTGGCATCTAGAAATAGATAATGGCTGCAGTCTTAATCAATAATTAAATTCTAATAAGATTAGGTAAAAATAGGTAACAAATACCAACACTCACAATTATAGAAGTACGATACAGATACATGACACAGATCTATAAAAGATACTGATACTGCATACAGATAAAAGACGCAGACACATCCCACAGATTAAAAACAAAAACTACAGGTAGATGACCAAGATGGGAAGTATACACATAGAAGATGATATACAATTAAGAAGAGAGCTTCATGCACTTTCTTATTACATGTATAATATATTCAGTTTTTATTAACAATACATAGCTATAGAGAAGACTTTTTTAAAGATATGCTTTATGATCTTTCTGACTATGTATTCATTTTTTATTATGCATAAAAGTCTACAGACATTTTATGTTATCACTATACTGCTCTCTGCCTAAGGACTGCCTCCCTGCATAGTGGTCATGAATTTCACAATTTTGGTAGAAAGTTCATACTCTTTCTAACAATGTTTTCAGTTTTTCTATACCATGAATAACAGTCTTACCATGCGCCTTTTAATACAATGGTACATCATTTCAAGCGTTTTTATGTTCATGCCTCTTGTGTACGTTTTTTCTCCCGGTTTGCCGGATTGACAGTTAGAGTGACAGAGTTATTAGTTTCAAGATGAATGCCTTTGAGGCTTTGAAAGCTGGGTCACTGGCCGTGGCCGATAAAAAGAGAAAGCAGAACGAGGAACCGCCGAAAATAAATGTTACCTTTAATATAAAGAATGATTTTGTTTTGAATATTTTAGAATATTTCAGTTCCGGCTGGTAAAAATTTTCATTGGCTAGTAGATTTGTGATGACCACTAGCCCTACTGGCTAGTGACCTGAAAAAGTTTTCGGAAAGACTGGAATAAAAGAGGAGCAGAAATTTAAAAGACAGTTTACATTATCATTATATATAAATCTGTTGGTCCCACTCTATGACTGAACCCATTTTGGTAAAGAGCTTCATACTCAATATAATTACTGTCCGCGCCACTCACTTTGTAAACTCAAAAATCTGGATTTTCACTTATTTATCTTTAAAATAGTTTTACAAAATTAATATCAATCGACAGATCTTGTTTAGTCGTAACTTTTGGTGTATGTTTTATGTTTCTACGAAGAAGCATTCGTATTTTATAGGGAAAAATCACTTTAGATAGGGCGTTTTCTATGTTAATTTTGACGTGACGTCGCCGATGTTTAACATTGAGTCTATGGGAAACTTGGCAACGTCACGTCAAACTTTAACATGGAAATCGCCCTATCTTAAATTGATTTTTTGCCATAAAATATGAACGCTTCTTCATAAAAACATATAGCATACACCAAAAGTTACGACTAAACAAGATCTATCGAATGGTTTTGCCTTTTTGAAATTATTCTGAAGATGTACAATTGAAAATCCAGATTTTCCAGTTTACAGAGTGAGTGGCGCAGACAGTAGGCATACATTTTATTCCTTCAGATGTGCAGAAGTATATAAGATTTTTGAAATTGCCATTCTGACTCCACCTCTCAGGTCGCAGGTCTAGGAGGATCATGAAATTCACGGTCTATATCATTGTTATTCTTAAGTCGCTTCATTTGAAATTCGGTCACAAATGGTACACTTGTTTTCCAAAAATTAAACAACTTCTAAATCGAATTGCTTAAACAAATAATATTCCTGCAGATGTCTTTGCTTTTACTACAACAGCAACACAGACGCTGGTTAGGCCTAAAAAAAATATAATTGTGTTTCCTATAACCCGACCAACCCTGTTTTTTTCCCCGACTCAAGTTTTTTTTTCCAAGATAAATATCGGGATTGACATGACAAAAAAAATTGAGATCGTATTTCACAAACAAGGAAGGCTTCTTGCAGCAGGCAACTGTGCTGGCTGTAATATGTAGTAAACCAGGATACCAGACAATATTAGACAGACATTCCAGCCTATACAACCTATCTGAGTAGTAAAAAATACAAAAAAAAAAAAAAAAATTTCAGCCTGTACGACCTATCTGACCTACCGACTCTTAAATTTTCAGCCATGTTATAGGAAGCACATATATATTTTTTGAGCCTTACTGTAATTTGCTTTCATTATCCCAAAAACCAATACAATTGTATACATTATACATTACTATTCTTTTTGTTATCTGCATTCTCATAGTCGGCGTGACATCACACTAAAATCTAAATGAAGATAATCCCGAAAATATTCCGAGGATGACCTGGGGATAAACTCAGTGTTTATCATAGACCGTAATGCAACTTTGTTCAATTCTATTTTGAGCACAAGAGTTAAATGACTCTTAAAACTTTTGAAATTCATTGAGAAATCTCATGAGGAATGACTCCCATTCCTTCTTCGTATTCTATATGACCGCAGTTTGCAGAAATTAGATTTCAAAATATCGGATTCTTCGTAGAGAGCGATGATAAATCCCGAGAGTTATCCCCCAACAAATATGAATTTATGATGCAAATTAGGTCATGTGATCAGTCCGACTTCAAGAATATGTGGTACATGTATTAAATAATGCATTGATCTAAAAATGATCTAAAAGTAAATCTCAAGTCAAATCATGATATATATATATATATATTTCATGTATAAACATATTTCATGTATAAATAACCCTTGAAAAGCTTCTTTGGATATCCATGACTTCATAGTTAAACAAAAAACCAGGGTCATAACTTCCCACTCGCCAATGCCACCAAATTCTGACTGTGGGTGACACCGAATTCTCCGAAACTGATCGCCCACATGGTGATTGGCAAAATCAGCAAAATTAGAATCCATATTTTGTTCGTTTTTTTTTAATTCTTATTCCATTTAGTTCGAGTCTGTCATTTAGACGCTTGCATATAAGTAAACAATGATCACATATAGAAGAGTTTATTTGAGTGTGAAATCAAAGTCAACAAGAGTTATCTGATAAACAATGTGGTGATCCCAAGGAAGCTATTAAGCATTGGAATAAAACATCCATAATGAATAGAAGACCAAACCAAAATCCAAAAACAGCCAGTGAACTATAGATGAAGCAGAAAAACTGAGTGAGGGCATTATAGAGGAGCTGGAGAAAAGCAAGCAGATCAAAAGAAGTGAAGAGTTTTAGAAAAGTGAGGAGATAGAGAGAAGTAAAGGAAGAAAGGAGAATGAAGAAAGCGAAGATGAAGAAAAAGAGGAAATTTTCAAAAGAAATAGAGAGGGAAAATGAATTAAAGTTAATGAAAATAAAATGTTATTATGTTATCAATACATTAAATTTAATATAGAAAATTGTTTGAATTTATTGTGGACTCATAGTTTACTGTGTGGGCCCCTAAAATTTATGATCTAGGGGCCCACTTGGCTACTGGAAATTTCAACAAAGTTGTGACCCTGAAAAACTGATACACATATGCAGTAATTTAATGTTTTAATTTTGTTTTCTTTAGTTTAGTCTTCATACATTTTGTAAAATTTTACAACACTTTTGTTCTGGGTCAATCTATCAAAATCTAAGAAACATACGTTTTCCTATGCTGCTCTGAAAGGAATATTCATTTAGGCCATATACAATTAATTCTATGTTTTTCAAACACCGCTGTGTGCTCAAATCTGCCGTCAGCAGGTCGTATTTATTGCAAGTTAGTTGCCATGTCTCCATTTTAATCCACTGTTAAATATAAATTATCTATTTATAAAAGATGTTTTTGCCCTAGGGGAAAGAGAAAGTACTATGTCAGTGTTAATAAAACACTTTATGTAATGCTGTTACCAAAAAACGTTTTTATGACCTTACTTGAAAGTATCCCATAATAATAATGCAAATGGTGGCCAGGGGGAAGAAAGATAGTTTTCTTCTAAGCATTAAAGTTAACTTTAAGGAAGAAACAGTCGTGCAATGGGCGATTCTACATGTACCATTTGTAAAAAATACATTAATTGCCCAACTAATAAAGGATGTGTTGTCAAACAAAGATTAGAAAATTCAACCTCACGCAAATCCAGAGGAAACGTTTTAAACAATGCTGTTGAAGAAAAAATACAAAAATTAAATATCCTACCTACCTTGCCACTTTTTGAGACCAAATAATCTGAGAAACATAGAATTAATTTTACATGGCCTTAGTATGTGTGTTTATGGAATCATACAAAAATGAATAAAGCATGAATCCTACCATGTTACAGGAAGTCCCATGAGGAAGACCAATCGCAATAGGTCAACTGAGTGAATCAGACGACCTATTAATATATATAGGTATAATATACGGGTATAAGGTACATATGTACTGATTTAAAACACTAGTAATCTAGTACAATGAAATTTGACTTCAACAACTTACTTAAATGGGTTTACTTGGGTGTGTTCATACTGATGAATGGTCAGGTGTTGATGCTTTGTAAAGCTCCTACCACAACCAATCTCTGTACACTGTAATCCGAAACAAATAAAGTAATACATTTACCAGTTACTACAATCTCTGAAAAAAAGACTATACAAGACAAGGTTTCCATATCCTGGCATGAGCAACAATTGTGAGGTTTACTGATCAACACCATCGCTCTTCTTCAATATATGTTAAAGAACCAGAATGATTTCAGTAGTTTTTAATTTTACCATTACAAAATCGAATGATACTGCAGTAATCAAACTGAACAATGTCAGACACATTTACATACCTGATAACGAGCTTGTTCATGTTTTCTTCTGATATGTTTCTTTAAGTTATGGTGTGAGGTAAATTCTTCTCCACATTCCTCCTCTTCACATCTGTAACACACAAATGTATAATTAATTTCTATCAATTTCAAATTTAGGTAGTATTGGCATTTTAAAGAATTGACCTGACCTTTATAAATATCTACATGGATGGCGATTAAGCACTTAAGAAAACAAGCAATGATTATGAAATACAAATGCCCCAGCAGCAACTTTAAAAATTGTCAGTATAAGCTGTTATCCTAAAACAAACTCAAACTCCAAGGTCAATTTCATAAGGTTGAAAATTTGGTACCAATGGAAAGGTTTTACCACAAGGAATGCACATGTGAAATATGAAAACCCTACCTCTTATGACTCAAAGATATACCCAGTGTTATAATTTCCAAAATGTAGTTTAAAGGTTATGGTCAAAGTATAGTAAACCAGGTCAAAATCATTGACAGGCTAAAAACTAGATGGCCCTGAATCTTTGATTCCTGTGACATAAAAAATACACCTTCTCTGTGATAAAACAATTGCTGCAATTATGTATAGATAAACTGCAGTGCGTAGCAAGGCACATTACCATCTGAGACGCGAGTAAATGAAAATGAAAATAATTATAGTTACACATCAGTACTTACAGTTTGTATAGTAATTAATGAAATATGTTCAAGATGGACACGTGTAGTTTGGATTGCTTAAATTTCTGATTTCAGTGATTTTATAATAATCAACATTTATGGACAATAAATCATTAATCCAGATACCTGATCTTCTCACATCTGTGCCGGACTTGATGACAAACTTGTTTATGTCTGGCTAAATGTGCAGCTCTCGTATAGGTCTTTGTGCAATCATCGAAATCACAAACAAATGGTCGCTGTTGAAATAAGACATAAAATAAAACTTGTCAGAAGACAACTGAGCTCATCTGATGGGTTTCATTCTGTCTAACAACTTTATTTTCATGTAAATTCCTGAATCTGACACATCACAACGAAAGGCACAGGATATGCATGCACTTTACTATCCTAGCTGTGTGAGCGCTACCCGATTGCCAATTCACCAAATGCGAATTCAAAATTGAAATGGCTGGATGTTTTTAATACATGAATATCAAGTCGGTGAATACATTTCGCAAGTTCAAAAAGTCTGGCTTTTTCATTTTTTTTCTTTTTATATCATTAGCATAAATCATGGTCATCACATCACTTTAATTTAGTTACTATTGATATCAACATTATAAAAAATCAAAGTGATCGCGATGTAAACCATCTCTAAACATTCTGAACAGTGAACATGGCTAAACAAAGTTCCTTTACATCATTTCAAGGGTTTATACAATCGCTGAGCAGCTTCCATTATTAGAATCTGTGACAACAGACACAGAGTTCAGGTATCGATGTTCGTTGATATGCATAGTACTACCTCATTATGAGGTAACAAGATGCGTGTCAACAAACATCAATACCTGAACACTGTGAAAACAGATTCATTAAGAAGATGAACCACCAATTAAGAAAAAGAAAAATGCTAAAAAACGTAATAAGTCAACTTGGTTTACAGAGTTTGGATCGTTAATAAAAAATAAATGATGAATTTTATTGTCAGTTGAGTTATCAATCATTTTTTCAATTTTAAATTCAGTTTTTTTTTTCAATATTAAATTAAAAAGTGCATATATATAGAATAACTCAGTAAGTGTCTTATTTTGTGTTTTCATGCAGGAATGAATTACAATGGCTGATGCATTTATTATGTCTAATAAAATTAAATGCATAAGCCATATTAAATTCCTGCATGAAAACACAAAATAAGACACTTAATCTATATATATGCGCTTTTAAGGCCAAAAATATCAAAAGGAAACTTCCATTTCCTATTTATAAACCGCATCAGTGAATCATTTCGGAGGGAAGTTAAAAATTGAAAGAAACAGCTGGTGTCCCATGACAATGTAATATTTATCCAGAATGACAAACTTTCATTAGATGTCAAGCACTTTAGCACGACTGATGACATCACGCAATGTTGGACAAGTCGGCCATTTGATTATGACGTCATATGCATAACAATCAAAAGTCTGCCAAGCATTGCTTTCTGAGTTGAAAAGCGACCTGAAATGTGGGGAGTTATGACATCACCCATCAATGCTGATCAATGTTTATCATACAAAAATAAACAACAAATGTCATGAAGGCTTTATCTTGGGCAATTAGTGAGGTTGTGCATACATCAATACTGGTGTATAACAGAATTTTCAATGAAACTCCACCTAAATACACTGCCAGTGTTGTAATACAATTAATTACTAGTGTGTACATGTACATGGCAATTAAGCTTCTTGAAGTACCAATATCTGATTATCCTGACATATACAAGCATCAGGACATTCCACACAATGAATCTTAATCTGCCTTGTAACCACAGTAATAGTCAGGACAACACTTTGTTCAAATTTCTGGTAGACATGAGGCCCCCAGATCATGGGCCCACAATAATATCTACCCGTCCACAATAAATCTAACTGAACAGTGTTAAAACTACTTTATTTCATTATTAGAGAAATTTCATTCCAATTCTATTTCTCATTCTTTTTCTAGAAGATTTTGGAACACTTCTTCATTCTCATTCATGTCACTTTCATTCACTGACTACCATTACTCATTCATACATGCATCCCTCTCACTCCCAACAAGTTCTGCAATTGCATTTGCAGTGTTATAGCAGGGCTTGAAATTGGCAAAAAATTTTTGGGCCGTCAAATTGGTTGGTTGATTAGTGTTTTACGTCGCTTTCAACAATATTTCAGTTATATCGCGACATGGAAGAAGGAGGTTACCAACCTCTTAAACATAGTGGCGCATCCCGGGAATCGAACCCGGATCGTCGGCGCTGCAAGCCAAGCGCTTAACCACTACACCACACCTGCCCCCCGTCAAATTGGCAAATTTGAATAAAATTTGGACGACCTCCATTATACTTACGGAAATTTTACATTGCCAAAGAGACTGTAGGTTGTTTTTGACCATTGGACGACTAATTACGAATCCTGAATAGTACCAGTATATCATGGAAATGCTTGATAAAACAAGCTTACACTCAGTGTTGCATGCAACACTCGTCCCCTGCCACAATCTGAATCTTCGAAGTGACTAATACCTTATTAGCAACATGAAACGGTCATATTAATAAAACGATGCTATATTTTTGCTGTCAATTTCACTTGAATTTGATATAAACTTCACAGAATTCAATGTTTTTTCTTATTAAATCATGCAAAAGATTACCAAGTTCACATTTATGTGAATTGACAGCAAAAATATAGCACCGTTTTATTTATATCTGGCATCAGTATCTAAAGTCATCATCTGGAAACTAATAGTATAATATTGATGAATCACTATTTTCAGTAACAAGTCTACAACTGAACTATGCTGATGTCTATATCAAATTAGTAACAGTGACCCTTAAAGTTGACCTTTTTTACCCCAAAATCTATCCGACCCTAGACCTATACATAAGCTAGCATTATATAAAGTTTAAAAGAAATCAACTATTCTTCACTCAAGTTTTTATCTGGCAACCGAAATGCAGTGATCAATGTCTATCTTTAATAGCAGTGATCCTTAGAACAGACCTTCTGACCCTAAAAATCAATCTCACCCTACACCTTTACAAAAGCTAGTCTCACATGAAGTTAAAAAGAAATCAATCATTCTTAACTCAAGTTATTATCTGGAAATAGAAATACAATGATAAAAGTCTACTTTTAGTAAAAGTGACCCTTAGTCTTAGCCTTAGAGTTGATCTTTTGACCCCAAAATCAATTCTATATTAGATCCAATCCCATATTAGATCTTTATATAAGCTAACATTGTATGAAGTTTGAAGCAAATTGGTCATTCCTCACTGAAGTTACTGTCTGGAAAGCATCCGGATAGACAGACAGACACATGTACGATCAGACGGACGACAAACACTGTAGTACCCTCCAGTTTCACTGGCAGGGGACTAATAAAAATACATAAGAGTCCAGAAACTAATTGTTGATGTCTGTCGCCATCCCTACATCAAATGAAGAGACTAAATGTCAAGTTTTGTAACTAGACTAGAAATTATGAGCGATGACGAGTTGTCTTCTTTTGGTGATAAGTTGTCTTTTTACGAGCTGTTCACATAGACTGGAGTTACCAGGTAGTAAAATTCATTAAAATACTTCAGGAGCCATGTGGGCCCCTAACTTACAAAATTCAGGGGCCCCACATAAAATTTTAGGGGCCCACATGAAAAAAAAAAATCAAAGGACCTTCAGGTCCTGAAAGATACCCTTACTAACATCTTGTTGTAAGTAGAGATCTATATGCTTCACACTTAAAGAACACCCCGACCTCACTTTTTATGAAGTTGATTGAAATGAGTTATATTAATGAAAATAAGGTAGTGCACAGAGAAACCTGCTTGTAAGGTTATCCCATCATGTCTGATTCAATGGCAGTGGTGGATTCAGATTTTTACTTGTAAATATGTGGCGCAAGGAAGAAGAGCCCCCCCCCCCAACTCTTCCCCTTTGCGCCACATATTTACAAGTAAAAATCCAGATTTGGCACCAAAAATTGGCGGAGTAGTTTTTGAGAAATCCTGAATCCGTCACTGCATCGAATGTCCATCTTTTCCAATTAGGTGTTTTTAATTTTTATTCATACTGATTCGTATATTTGAGGGCTAGATTTGTTATTCAAATGATGCTATGAGATAGATGAACTAAAAGCAACAGTGTTCCTTGCAACACATTATCCCTTTAGTGAAGGCTACATGTTGGGTTAGGCCATTTCTTGGAAATTTTATGTTTTGCGTCCGTTTTGGATCATTTCCACCAAAAAACAACAAAAAATAAATATCATTAAAATTCACTTTAAAATCGTAATTTCACCAAAGTATTTTGTGTGACAAAAGTTTTTGCGCGACTCGACTTAGACTAAAAAATATTAAGTCTTTTAAACGCTTTTTAATACGACTTTTAAACGTTATGACAAGTGTCATCATTACACAGAAGTTACTTGCAAGGCCCCCACCTCGCATTGCGAAAAAACCAGCTTTTTAGCCCCCAAATAAGGGTGAGGATGGCTGGGACAGTAATATGTGTACCACTTTCGCAAAATTCATTAAGCATTCTATCGCCTCATCCATTTACAGCTGAAAATGGGCAAACTTATTCTCAAATACTTGAGGGGCTTTACTTGGCAAGTGCTAGGGACAGCTCTGGTACTAGATTTAAGAGTCCAATAGTTATGTCCGACAAGACATTGATAATTGAAATGTTTTGCATCCCATTCATCGGGATCTTTATAATCAAATACAAGTACATACTGTTCATTTTTTTTATAATTTTATTCAAATTTTAAAAATGTTAGAAATGCTCATCTTTATCACGTTGGGGGCAACTTCTCATTTGAGAGATCATCATTCAAATGAGTAACTATCACTGTTTTCAGTAATCAATTTCAAGCAATGAACAGAAGTAAACAAGTACTAAAAGATGAAATTTTGGAATTATGATTTGAAATTCAAAAGGGCACATGTTTACAACATACTGAATATAGTTTACATACAAGTTGACATTTTTAACTTACTGTTTTGGAGTTTATAGCTGCACAAATGTTGCAGCTAATAACTCCAAAATGGTAAGTTGAAAAGGTCAACTTCCTTTGTATTTTATGTTCAGTATATTATAAAGATGTACCCTTTTAAGTTTAAGTCAAAATTTTGAAATTTTAATTTTTTAGTACTTGTTTACTTCTGTTCATTCCTTGAAACTGATTACTGAAAACAGTGATAGTTACTCTTTTGAGAGATTATCTCTCAAATAAGAGGTTGCACCCAACCTGTTTATAATCAAATACATATTGTTTTTATTTTATTTTTAATTCAAGCAAAGACATTGCAATGATCTCAAATTCTAGTCATTATACATTTCATTTGTTTTTTAATTTCAAGGTGACGCAAAACATAAAATTAACAAGAAATGGCCTTATGATATGTTTCCACATACGTCCTTAATTCTCAGTAACGACGGTGTATTGCAATGAAAATCGTTCAAGATTCTCAGCTCCTCTTCTCCTACTTTCGATATAGGCGGTTTGCGGAAATTCCAATGATTGATGAACAAAGTCTCTCTGACCCTCTCTCACAAACAACTGATATCAAAAGTGGGAGAAGAGCAGAGAATCTCAGACTACAATAAAAACTGTAAAGTAGTCCCTAGACAAGTCGATTTGACCGTAGTTCGGGTAAAAGAAAGTATGAATAAAAAATCATTTCATAAAATTTTCATCTTTATACAATTGTAGTTTGAAATGTGTTATCTTTATTATTAAAAGAAATGTGCGAACCCCCCCCCCCTAAAAAAAACCAAACAAACAAACAAAAACCATTTCAAAATGTGAAAATTAAGAGAAAAGAGAAGAGAAAGTCGGCAATTTAGTAACACATACAAATGTTGGTCAACACCATTCTGACATCCTTGACCTTTAAGTAGGTACAAGTAAAGGGCAAGGTTGTTCCAAATGGGTCAACAAGAGTGTTGATCGCGAACATAAATTCATACACCGTCGTTTTCGCCTTGGTGGGGGAGGGGACGTTTTCTAATAGAATTCACACGACTGTGGTCAAAACTTATCTTTAAGAAAAGACTCTTACACCGAATCTATTTAATCATCACAGATGTCCTCACTAGAAAAGACAAACATTGACATAGACATCGCACTATTTCTTCAAAGGTTGTAGTTGGGTGGATGTAAATCTGACCTTTGGACTTTGAACACGATAACAGTAAGATACTCCTTGATAAGGAGTGTCTTAAAAAACCAGATAGTTTATTTCATTTCTTTATTATTCTTTTCATTTGATTTCAAATTCTTTCAATATCTGTTTCCAGCAATCTTCCAAACATTTCGCTTTCTGATTCATCCAGATTTCTTCATTATCACTCTTATTTTGACAAAGTCTTAGATTCTCAATTTTATTTACTGACTCGCTTGCTGACTCACTTTTAGTCAGATTATTTTTCTCTTTCTCTGAATTCCTGGTCTCTTTCCATAACTTTCCTGTATCATTTTAACCCTGATTATGTAGCGCCACATTTATACATGAAGTCCAGGGTGCGAAAATAACAACACAACTTTGTGAATGTGAACATGAAAACGAAAGTGAAAGTAAAAAATATCAATGTATAAGAAAACGCAAACAAAAAGAAAGATCAAACACTGAACAATATTAGTACCGAAAAAAAAAACCATATGCCTTTTTCTCGGATTTTAACCATTTGATTCAGACCATACTAAACCCGAAACGAAAACTTCTGTCCAGATTTTGTAACTCCCCATGTGGGCGACCATGTAGACGATTTTGGTTGCCCAAAGGTAGCTTTCAGTCGCAAATGCAAGTGGTTAAGTGCGAATTTTTCTCCCTAAATTACCTACTCTTGTTTGCTATCGCTGCGCTAAGAGTCAGGTGACCACCACCACTCTGGAGAGGCTCATCCCACTCCAACTAGTGTTATTTTTAGAACAGGAGGTAAGGGCAGATTAATCCCTTTTGAGATTCTTGCACGTGGCCGTTTTATTATGCTGTTGTTTACTACTGCCGCTCGCGCATGGCAACAGTAAACGGCAGCATCATAAAACGGACACGTGCAAGCATCTCGAAATAGATTAAGGGCAGATAACAAGGAGTACACACTGCATATAGATAAAATTCGTCTGCAGTAGTATATGCAGCATTAGTATACAGTATATAATGTAATTTATGAGAGGCGCATGATGCTTATCCACGAGGATGTAATTAATTCTGTTAATAATTGTTGATTCTAGCCTCTAGGTTAAAATGAAAGAAAACAAAATCCAGAGATATAAATAACCAAGAACATGTCACTTGAACTTAGATAAGCCTCGTTATGAATTAGTGGTCACCTGTCTAGACATTTTAAATTATTGACAGGCACTGTCAGTCTAGTTGTTCACAATTATGTAGATGTGTATGGCGAATTTCCTCTGACTAGACACTGACAGAGTTCGTTACATTTTAGTGAATATATTATTGTATTACCTCTCCAGTATGCGTTCTCAGATGAATAATAAGCCTATTGTTTCTCGAGAAGGATTTGTGACAACCATTGTGAGGACATATAAATAAACTTTTCCCGTTTTCTTCCTGAAGACATTCCTCACCACGTGTATCCATACTTTTCTTTTTAAATTTTTGTAATATGTAAAGTGAAACCGACAACGGGATATGTTGTTCCGTTAATGTGTAAAGTGAAAATGACAACGGGATGTGTGGTTCGGTCTGTCGAAGTAAACAATAATATTGCAAATTTGCCCTTTCCCCTCTCCGCCCCTCCCCTCCCTCACTTTCGCCCCCACCTCCTCCCTCCCACATATTTACAAACAACCAGTGTGGTTATTTTTGTCGTTTTTAAATTAATGTAAGATCCCCTCCCTGGCCTAGTCTAGTCTCCTAACTCCTCTTCCCTTTCACCCGGTCCGATACTTTATGGATTACATCCTTGTTAATTATTATATGTATTTTATAGTTATTATCTTGTTTTACATATTTCATCTTAATGTTACACTCCCTCCACCCTACCTCCTCCCTCCCACTTATTTGAGAACATCTTATGTGATTATTTTTGTTGGTTTAAAATCAGCGTAAGACCTCCACCCCCTACTACATAATTTCCCTTTCCCGCTCCCCCACCCCCTCCTCTTTTTTACCTCCTCTGTCCTCTCACCCTATCCGACACCTCATATATAACATCTTTGTTAATTAATATATGTATTACATGATATAGTTATTATCTTAAATGTCTTATAGTTATATTTGTAATAACGCTATATATTGAATATGTTATTTTAGCGGAAACGCGCTAAATGTTATACGTGTATACGCTATGACGTAATTCTTTGTTAACTGTAATTTTTCATTTATCGGTTATGAAATATGATGGATATTACATAGCTTAAGCCACCAATACCAATTAAATTCACTAGAAGAAAGTCAGGAGACCGAAATATTGTGAATACTGAGTTAATTGTTCAATATACAAATTTAAGCACCGATTTTTGACTATAGAATACAGAGGCTCCTTAAACGGGCTAAATGACAGTGTGTAGCGCAAATAGCGGCATAGCCGCAGGTGGCAGCTCCTCGATTGCGAGACGCCTCATGTAAAAAAAACCGAGGGAAGTTCCCCGCGAATTGCCTCGCGTAAACAAAGGTATGGCTACGGATTCTTTAAATAGAAAATGAATATCATTCAACATTATGATTATGGTGGTGGGAATAGTACATAAACATATCTAAACAATCATCAGCGGAAAATATACATATATAATTACGTCACAGATGTCTATTACACGTCAATCTGTGTGTGTAGACTCTAGTCATAGTATGATCGATCTATGAATTCCGTATCTTCTTCTTCCATGTGAAGCGTAGGAAGCTTTAAGCATTGTCGCACTGTGAACATTTTACAGTTGACCGTGAACTGCGAACATGGTACTGGTTAAAAGTAACTAAAAAGATGAATTTAAAAGCATTAAGATATTCAGCTGCATATGAAGCACTCTAGGCTTGTAGCCATGACTAGCTGCTCCGGCTGCTGGTTCCGAAAACTAAAGTAAGTACTATTCCGGATGGGAAGAAGGATCAGGAGATGTCATTTCTGCTGTGGGGATGAAAAAGGGCATAGTATATCCCCGGGTTGTGAGGCTGATTGCATCCGGAACACACAGATAGTTTTTTTTAGAGACATAGACTGAAATAGTCTCTGCATGTCTCTGGTTTTTGTTTTCAATAGAAACACCAACCCGGACGCGAACTCTCTTTGATCGCGGAGGCACTTCACTGGTTACTGTTATGTAATACAAGCGTACACAGGCGATTTACGTGTAAAATTTTAACGTATTCATACATGCACTTCCGAGTCTGGTTACATTCTCTACCCAGAGTTATCGCTCCTTACTCTCAGCGCACGGAACTCTGGGTAGATAATGGTCGGGTTACAGGTACATGTACGTAGTGCAAGCCTAGCTTTTAAAAAAGCTTAGATTGCAATCGGAATAGCATTAAATGTTCAAGATGTTGGCTTTATGTAAACAGAAATTACTTGTTTTTGAAATTCATCTAAAGGAAGTAAGATACTTTTATAGAATTATTTCTTCTGATGCAGCCATCTGTTTTGCGCAGTTGTGAATTTTCCTGCTAAAATCTCTGAAGCCACCCCTCAATTTTTCCTTATTAGGAAAGTAATCGCGCCATTTTCCTTTTTAGGAAAATCTCTCGGGTGTTATCGTTAATATTCGGAACTAAGTAGTTTTTGTATTGAGCAAATCATTTTTTTTTTACATCGTGACCATTTTCATAAGATTTATTTCTAGAAATCTCAATATTAAAAATAGAATTACATGTACATGTATGTGTTATTATTGTTTCTTAGTACTAAATCATTACCCAACATGCCACGCTAATGGAGTTTGCACATGCGCTCTCAGGCCGATTGCAATAAAGAACCGACTCATGTGTCAGGCTGGTCGGGCCGGTGGAGATATGTTGCCGCAGGGATGTGGATAATTAAGGTTGTAGGTGATGCGGTATCCGCTCAATCACATATAACAATTTTGAGTTGTATGTCTCTTGCCCAACATATGCATATCCATGCATAGACTAGATACAGTAACTTTACTTTTAATCCAATATCTTCTAAACGCTTACCAACAACAGCAAAATGTGCATCAATGACTTAAATGGAGAGTCATTGTGTGCATGCACTCCCTTTTGTCGCCGAGATGAGTTTAAACCCAAATAAAATTCTAGAGCCAAGCCATCTCAAGGACTCGAAAATCATACTCAATAACAACATGATACTGCGTTAGACGACATTCAGTCGAGTACAACTGACGACCTGTAATTTCACAACAATAAGAGTTCATAACTATTATAGCCAAAATAAAATATATTTTCCCCTTATTCAAACCGGAAAAAATACCACGAAGTCAAAAATTATTTCTCGGAAAAAAAATTATCCCCACATCAACGTTAATCCCTATATTAGTCGAACCGCTATACATATAGACCGCAGTATAATTTATGAGGTAAAGAAATGCTGGTTGACTCCACTGGATGAAAAATGAAAAGGCATCATGAATTTTCGGTCGAGTAAAATTGTTCCGGACAACAAATTTTTAGCACAGCCTGCTCGAATGGCAGTTGAAGATTCCTATGGACTTCTAACCCTGTTTAAAGGTTGTTAATCTAGTCAAAACAGCAAATAGACAACGCCAAGCACAACGCCCAGATAATCCCCCTTGACCTTGATATAAAGGTTGTTAATCTAATCAGAACAGTAAATAAACAACGACAAGCACAACGTCTAGATGATGCCACTGACCTTGATTTAAAGGTCGTTAGTTTAGTGCAGTAAATAGACAACGCCAAGCACAATGCCCAGATGATCCCAATGACCTTAATTTAAAGGTTTTTATGTAGTCAGAACAGTAAATGGACAATGACAAACACAACGCCCAGATGATCCCACTGGCATTGATTTAAAGGTTGTTAATCTAGTCAGAACAGTAAATAGACAACGACAAGCACAATGTCTAGATGATCCCACTGACTCGGATGACTACATCCTAGACACCAACACGTCTGGGGTCTTATTCACAAAGAAACTTAAGTCTAAGTCTAAGAACTGATACCCAAAATACCATGTGTCATTATTCTAAGACTGTCGAAAGTTTGCCTGTTAGTAGCTTCAAGATATACTGTTTATAGAAACTTTTTATTATTTCTTAGAATTAAGACACATGCTACCACATAGGTCTCAATTCTCAGACTTAGACTTAAGTTTCTTTGTGAATAAGGCCCCAGAACTCCTTCTTGATGATATAGGCAGCAAACGTCATCTCCTACTTTGTACTGAACTGCAACTAAGGCTTCAAGACGTGGTACATGGATAAAACTTTTAAAGTGGTAAATCGTCATTGACAGCAGCTCTTTACTATCAACGCATTTATCGAATCTAAAGACAATGCACGCAGGTCCCACTAATTTTTCGTTTTATGTCTTAACAGTCAGCTCAGGGTTATTTTGAAATTTTCAGGGCCTTTGACCACCTGTTTCCGAGATGGATAGCCTTTGAATGAGCTGTACTGGAGTTTGAGAGTACGTTTGGAATGCATTGGAAGACAAATTTCCATGGTGTATTTTGCAAAGTCCACAAAGGCCTGTAGTAGGCAAATAACCAACGTTGCGATGTCGATGATTTTGTTCAGCAAGTAATGACACTACCACGTGAACACATCTTGGACACATTTTTATGGTTAGATGACTGAACAGATTCAGTTGGTTGGTTGGTTGATTGGTGTTTTACGTCGCTTTCAACAATATTTCAGTTATATCGCGACATGGAAGCAGGAGGTTACCAACCTCTTAAACATAGTGGCGCAACCTGGGAATCGAACCCGGATCGTCGGCGCCGCAAGCCAAGCGCTTAACCACTACACCACGCCTGCCCTCGAACAGATTCAGAGGCAGTTCGTAGTGTGATGGTGTATGTATGCAACAAATGAGTATTTCCATAACATTCCATCCAAGCCAATCTATGGAAGGCAAATCTGAACTAACAGTGCCCTTACAATCTACCCCAAACGACTGAATTCAAGAACCACCACAAGAGAACCAGTGCCACTCTACCTACTCCTTCTGGAACTATAAGGAGACCACTGACATTCAAATGCAGGTCCGATTGGTGAGAAAAGAAGATACGAAGACTCCAGAGGAAACGTGCAGAAACAAGAGGGGCTGGGAGTATCAACAGAAGACATTTATTGTGCCAATTTCTATGGACCATCTGTCCAGCAGTAATTATGTGAAATAATACATGTAACTGGTATGCTGTCGTGGATATGTTATTTTTATAATTACTAGTAAGCAGAACAATATTATGGTTTAAACTGTTTTGAGACTTTTAAAAGTGCTTTTATTCTTAGTTCTATCTATTGTTTGATGTACATGTAAACGTCTATGTTATAGTAATATCAATAACACATTCCTTTGTAAAATAATTTCGCCATAAATATGATAAAATATTTGCGAAGTATTAATTTATACCTGCATAACAATAATTTTGATTCCTATTTTTCTCTTTCTTACTCTCAAATTTTGTAGAGTGGCAGCCAAAATAAAATTCAGTGATACAATAGTTATACACAAGCACACTTTACAGTGTATATAAATATTCATAATTTAGTTTAAGTTTTTTAAAGGTCTTAGATGTCGTACGTAGACATTGAAATAGTATTTCATAGATGCCGAAACAACTTAGAAGTGCCGATATAACTTGATGCTGAAACGTCGATAATCCCTTTATTATTATACTATTTGCTTTAAATCTATTCAAAATAGCTTTGTTCCTTATCTATATAAGAGATCACCCATGAAGAAGAAGATATCGTGTTGGACCTGTCCGACCATGCTATTGATACATACGTCAATCAGATATATAGACTTTGGAAGTAGTCTATGTCTCTGATATAAGTATATGAGCATAACTACCAAATTTAAAATGGCACATAAGCCAATGACACGAGCCACGACTTTTACTCATGTCATTGGCTTATGTGTCATTTATTTTAAATTGTCCAACTTTTAATATTTCTGACATGTATACTTATTTCCAACTTGCCACCACTTTATATATCTTGGTGTGAATTTTGAATATCTGCTCTTTCATTGTAGAATATTGCTTTCTTATTCTCCTGCTTTCTGGGGGTATTGAAACCAATCCTGGCCCGCACTATTTAAGTAGTGTACATGATTTATCAATCTGACATATTAATGTTCAAAGTATATATACTAAACTTGATTTGTTAGCGGTTGAGCTGGGGAAATTTGATATTATTACCGTAAGTGAAACATGACTTGATCAGTCTATCAAAGCATGTGACTTATCGTTATCCTCTTATCAACCTCCCATCCGTCTCGATCGTAACAGGCATGGAGGGGAAGTGACTGTCTTGTAAGAAAATAGTATTTCATTTACAGGACGGCACGATTTGTCCATTCAAAATCTAGAAGCTGTTTGGATCGAAATATTGAGCATAAACGAGTTTTGATGGGAACTTTCTACACGCACCCTAGGTTTAGCGATTGAAATAATGTAGAGGTTTCTATTGAAAAAGCGCTCGAATCATGCCAAACATTATACTGTTTGACGACTTTAATGAAAATCTATTCGATCCTCGTAAAAATAGAAAATATATGTCATATAATAGACAATTTTGGACTCATTCAATTGATCGATACTCCAACTAGAATAACACCTACCTTATCTACGTTAATCGATCTTATACTTGTGTCAAATTCTATCAAATGTATATACGTATTATGTCAAATCAAATATAGTCAAAAGTAAAGATGGTTATTTTGTATGATCAGGCCCCAAAATATCGGATAACATTCTTGAAATAGGAATCTGAAATTGCGATAGATCCCTATAACGACCATAGAACTTCCTCAGAGACAATTCCAAACGTTCCTCAATATATCCTGTGAGAGTAGTTTCGTGGCAAGAAGCCTCGCTCTCAGGACGAAATTTCTTATTTAGAGCATGCCCTTGCATAGCGTATAAGTTGTAAAATGAAGACGCCATATGCGGTAAAGGAAAGTATGTTGCTACTCAGAAAAGTGAAGTTGGTAATAATGAAATTGAAATCGTCACGTTTGCCATAGAAAGAGGTTACTAATGAACCATAATCACTATTTTCTATGAGTATATCGAGGTATGAAGCACTAGATGCGTTCTTTGTAGTATCTTTTATCTCGACTTCCTTTGAATATATGATGTTGAGGTGATCCTCACATACAGGGTTGTCAATCGAAAAAATATCATCAATGTATCTGTATGTAAAGTTGAACCGAGATGCTAACAGTTTATTGCCTTTAGAGAGCAGAGACTGTTTGAATTCTGCTTTGTAAGAGTACAAAAATATGTCGGCCAGAAGTGGCGCGCAATTAGTACCCATAGGAATGCCAACAATCTGTTGGAACACTTTCCCACCAAATTGCACAAAGATATTATCTATAAAAAATTCGAACATTTGGATGATCTCTTTTTCTGTATACATGTACTTTCTGCTGGAATCAGACTGTTCTTTTACAAAATATGTGTCGTTGTGGCCTAAAACGAGATACTTATACCTGCGAATTCCTTTTTTGTTAAAGAGGGCGTTTTGAATAATTGATGATATTCTGTTCTATAGTGACGTTATTGAAAGTAGTAGATTTTAAGTGCTCTAGAAGTTCTTTGGAATTCTTAAGGATCAACATCTGATTGATTCCGCTTCTCGAGTAAGCAGTAGAGCAGTATTTCTGAGGACCATATTTGATTTCTGTTAGAATTTTGGAGAGTAACACGGAAAGAGGCTTGGTGGAACACTTCGAAGATCCAGCTATGAATTAATGCTTATATGGAGTTTTATGCATCTTTGGAATCCAAAAAATGTATGGTAGCTCGAGATCAGATTCATTTGTAGTTATACCGAATGAACTGAGAACTGACTGGTGATTTTCCAATACCTCTGAAGGAGATAGATTTGTCACTGTGTAAGTTTGATTACCAGGCAATGAATGAAGACCACGCTCTTCTATAAGACATTTAATATAAAATGCCTTACATATGAATGTGTAATTGTTAGCTGCCTTGTCAGCAGGAACAATAATGAAATGTTCGTGAAGTCAAGAAAGTTCTCTAACGACACTGGAGTCACAAAATATAGAACACTGTTTGTTCTTGAAAAACTGACAGTCTTCTAACTCTTCTCATTAGCAGACTTCTGATCGACTTCAGCCATTCAGAAATAGTGGCTAATTCAACCTCTTCTCTATTAGCCCAACGTCTGGCATATGAGTTCATAGTAATATCAAAATTATGACGGCAAGTAAATGACTAGATAACTCCTATGGTACTAGAAAATAAGCATAACACTTATTTTGTAAGCTTATGTTGTCTTGTTGCGCAAATCGGGACATGCCGCTTTTAGAATATATGATGTCCGTAAAATACGAACAAAAGACTACAGTTGATTGAGGAAGACATACTAACAATCATTACATTGTATTTTGATCAGATTTTTGTCGTAGGTTGTTAATCGTATCATAATTCTTCCAACTACGAATTAAGGAAATTTCATAATGACACACAAATTTATGATACGAGACCTAGCTTGAAGGCAAAGCAAATTTTTTATAGTACGAATATACGTTTTAACAGTAGTGGTCGTTTGCTGCTTGCGAGAGAACAACTTCTTGGCGTATGTGTGTGTGATTTTGTGATTTTTATTGAGAACACGGAAAAATATTGCAGTAATAGGCTTCTTAATCGGATACCTCTCTTTTATTTTTATTATATTAGTACGGGTCGATATGGGAGGCATATCAGAAGCTACAAACGCCTGTGGTCAGCTCAACACCCCTATTGAAATACCTGATGACAGACGGGAATCATTGAATAAGCAATGTCGCCGTCTAAAAGTGGAAAGATATAAACAAAACTTTGTGGACAAAAAGGCGCATTCTGTTTTGAGATTTATCTTACAAAAAACGAGATAATATTTACATTAAACAATAACTAGCGAAAACTATTTGCGTGTTGGTTGGTTGTTTAAACGATTGGGTTTTAAATTATCAACAATGTATTCAGTCATATAGGAACACTGAAACAGAAGCTACCCAGCCTCCTTAACAAAGTGGTATAATCCAAACATCGAACCCGGATGGTATGTACTACAAGAACATATTGTCATTTTATGCCAATGACGAGTTTACATATGTAGATTTATCTGTTTGTGAGGTCCAGCATTTTCATAATCACATAATGTTCTATACAATGACGACTCCATCGAATGTAGGAATATGATAACAAGTCTTGCTGTGAAATGTAAATATTTAGGCAGTTGTATAACGACATAAAGATCTATACCAGAAGAATGTTCTCTTTTTTGAAATTCTGAAAAATTTCAATGAGAATTGGAATATTATGTAATCCTATGATACAGAGATATGAATAGCTTGATTCTTTATATTTTTAATTGATCTGTCCTTTTGTATACATGGGAACACTACTATATGTCAAAACATATTCGGCCCGATAAACTTTGATATAGATTTAATAAATAAAATATAGAACCCCAATCAACATGTTATTCGTTGATAAGTCTGCTCTTGAAATATATACAATTTCGGCCTAAAGCATTACTGAAGAGACATTAGTTAAATAAATGCACATATCGTGCATCAGTTTCATACGCGTGCAGATGTTTTGATATAATTACTACTGGGTCGAGATCGCTGCTGGTGGACTGTTAGTTCCCGAGGGTAATCACTGCCTCTGTGCTGATCCGAATTCTTTCAACAATTTAACAATTGAATTTATACTTCCTATTCACTGTGACATGATTAATCAATATTGGCTGATTGATTCTTTCACATATATGGTGACGACATCTATCTGATGCGTCGCATAGAAAGTTATCCCGGACCATACTGAGCAGTGACGGAGAAAATCAATACTGTTAATACATTAATACATTAATACATGAGCATGATAATGTAATTTAAGAAGAACGGATACCTATATTTTACCTTTAATTGAACGAATCGTATTTGTTTGTTTCTATTTTTAAGTCAAAGTAAGATTATTCACATTATATATTGATGTCTCTTCAATGATGTTATATTCATGCCGACTCAAATGACCTATAAAACCATATCTAAATAGTAAATAAATATTAGAAGATATATACGTTATAATTTTGTGTCCCAGATGAGTATTCACACAACTTGTGTCTCTTCAATGATGCCCATAGCCCAATGAATGGTATTCTAATGGTATATAAATTTTGAAGCATTAAGCATAAGGAACTGGAAGAGAACCAATGATGAATGATGACAGCTTTCTATAATAGTAGGCCACACTTATTGATGGTACGAGGAATGTACGGCTGCCATGACGTCTGATTCAAATGTTCCCGAGATCAAACAAGAAGAGATCAATACGCACACCGTCAGTGTTAAAGCCTATATCTAATCAATAATTTCTTATATTCATAATTTTTACTTTATAAGCAGAAACACAGAGCACACTCTGTAAAGTGATTACCATGGCGACATCTAAAGATGATCACAAGGAGCTGGAGGAAGAGGTGTATGATGTGAATGAAGCCAAGTGGGCCCGAACACGACAGAGGTTCACTCGATCGTCCACGTTGACACACGAAATTACAGAAAGGCCCATATCCAAAGGGAGGGAACCCATTCGTGTTGACTCTGTGCTCAACGGTTATGTATTGTCGAGAGTTAGTTGTAAGCATTAGTTTACTTACTTTGTTGTCTATTCGTCATGTCAAATCTGTATCACGTGTGTAGTTTGACATTAGTCTGATTCACCACAATGGAGAAAATATGAATAAGAATGTACAAGGTAGGATCAAAAAGTTCTCCGCCCGATACACTTTGAGACAATAAATAAGTATAAAACACAAATCAACCCAGTATTCAATCCTTTTGAACGTTTTTGGTAGAGAGAGTAGTATTTCAAAGATTTTGACTATATACGGAATTCGCTTTTTAAAATTGAAGGGTTCGTTAACACGCCATAATAGACAATATTGAAGATAGAGCAATGAAGAAGTATCTAGCATAAGAAGGGGATTCATGAGAACGTCACAAAACGCCTTGGGCTGCTGAATTTAGTGAAGGGGGACGGAGAACATCGACGAAGATGCACTGTCTGGACGTCTAAGGGAGAGTACCACGCTGATGTTGTGCACACTTTTATCATATGTGACAGAAGGCGAAACCTCCGAGGCATTGCGAGCAAAGGTCTCGGCTAGATTTGTCCTTAGAATAAAAGAGAAACAGGTACGATGTTTCTTTGCATCTCTTGTCTCGATAAGAGAATAATTCAGAGGATTTTCTGTGGAATTAGGAATTAAACTTAAGTTGATCATTTTGACCCTGAATGCATGTAATGGAGTCACCCTGGCTAACTACTAAAGCAAACTTGAAAAGAGTTTTCTCAGATGGAAAATTCAAGGCCTCTATCTTTAGGGACAATCAGGAAACAATCATGATTCATTTTCTAGAGTAAGGCCCCACGATCAGCGGTGCGTATAATGCAAATGGGTCAGGGTTAGGGTTAGGGTTATTTGTATTTTCTGAATTTAAAATGTTCTTTGGTACATGTCAGTGGTTGTTCTGAGTTTTTCTCTCATATCTGCGTATTTGATACAGAGCAGGCCCATGTAAAACAGCTATGTTATATTCATGTGTATTACATATCACGTAACGTCATTGTGACGTCATGATTTCCGCACCGAACACGATGACGACGTCTCAGTAAAACGTCAATTAAAAACTCCTTTTTCAAAACTCCTTTTTCTACATTGCTTTACATCTTTAAGGCAAAGAGACTAACGTTCACGGTTTATTCATTTAGAAGAAACCAATTTTGGGGACGCTGAACACGAATATGACAAAATGTCCTGATTCGATAACGTTGAATATTTTCCGAGTTTTTGGAAATTCAATATTCCTTAAAAAATATGAGAGAATAATACTCTTTTGTGTTAGCTGCTATGAAAGATGCATCAGTTACACCTTCGGGGTCTCAAAATCATGCAAAACTTGATTTTGATACCCTTCGGGTGTAACTGATGTATCTTTCATAGCAGCCTATAAAAGAGTCTTATAATCTCACTCGCTGTACTTGTATTTACTTGAATTTGTTGATCTTGGTTAATGTACACTGTCTCTAGATAATTTCATATATTTTTTTTGTTATAACTATATTTTCATATTCACTTTATTGCATCTTTATATCCTATTGCCATTTGCTATATGTTTGTCATGTCTTTATATTTGTCTATTATATGTCGTTATTACTCATTGTAGGTCAATGCCTTTTTACTTACTTACAATAAAATTGAAATCTGGAAGCCTTTTACCTCATTACTGCTCGGTCACAGTAGCATTAGACTTTAGTGAAATTTTTTATTTATTTATTTATTTATGTTTTATTTTTTGCTTTATTTAAGCATATTTGTCCAGGGAATTCATAATGGATAGGAGAGAAAAGCTTACTGAAGGCGTTCTGCAGGATAATGCACCCACTCACACTTTCCCAGTTGCAATAACAAGGATAGAGAAAATGCATAAAAAAGGAAGATTACTTTGAAAAATTATGACAATTCTTTCAGTCCTGTGTATTCGTAAGTACATGGGGCCAATATTTTTTTTATCATACCTCGTATGAAAATGTCCATTTTCCCTAATATTTTTGATAAGGATACAGCTATCTGTTTGATGACTTTTGACAATATTAATGCTCTAAATGTTTTCTGTTTGTTTCTACCATAATTGTTCTTTCTTTTCTGCATCTAGGCACACAAAAGTTGTGAATTATATTTGTCTTCTATATTTAAGTTCTATCACTAGCTTTCATTAACAATCCACAATTAAGCAGTTGAAGTCAATGCGTACTTTTTGCCATAATGTGATGTGATAGTTAATTCATATGCACGAATGAATTGTATAAAATTTATATTTATTAACTGCATCTAAGTTAAAGAGTGTCTTAAGTATCAGTTATCAACTCATCGCCTCCAAGTCCTAATTGCCGTCAATACATAAATATGTTGTACAGTTCTTGCCTATACTGTAATATGTAGTTTTGTTTATTCTTTTCCTGTAAGTGTCAAAATACATATGTTCAACGTCATGCCTTAAACGACCCTTATTTGACAATGAACTGGCGGCAGGTCGGAAGACTGGGTTGTTAAACACATACAAGTTAAATACGTGTAGCAGTGGAGATTTGAATTGGAGAAGAAGTAGAGGATCATAGTAGATCTAGAAACAAGAGAAATAAATAAGAATTCCAAGGAAGTTAAAAGTCGCTAATTATTCTATAAATACTTTGAAAGGAATTTTGTGTTACTGCTATGAACAGGGTTTTTTTCTGGGCAGTGACATATGCTTATTTTACAATAATATTAGAAGTCACTGTTTTTGAAGAATTGGCGTGTCAAATGATGCCGCAAAAATACGTCATAAGATCAAACAGATGAAAGTTTAAACTAAGGTGCAATAATAATAATAATGCTACTAGAATTTATACTTGTTTTGCAACTATACTCAGGGACTTGAATATCTGCTTGATATTGTGTAATTGCGGTAACTTTCATGCTATCGGCGAGACAAATCACTCAACTATAACGTAATACTGCTCAGCCGTGCGCTTTTCAAAAAGTACTCGACCACATGCTCTACATTGAGACATTTTCTTCAGAAATAACGTATACTGGTACCTAGTGCCTTTATCTATCCTGATTTCAAACTTTGCTTCATTAAAACTCACACTTGAAATGCCGAGTCTGAGCAACAGGGTATGCCGTTCTTGGCCTTGTAGACGCCGACGTAAATCAAGGTATAATTTGCTTCAACGTCCATTTGTCTACAATCACGAGACTTGTACGTAAGTATCGGAACACAGAAAGTGTTAAGGATCGTCCTCGAAGTGGTCAGCCACGCGTAACGACAAGACGTCAAGACGTTTTCATAAGACAACGTCATCTACGTGACAGGTTTGCGACAGCCGTAAGCACGTCAAGAGATGTGATAGGTCGTCACGGTAGGCAATTCTACCCCAGGACAGTACGCCGACGATTGAAAAAGCAAGGTTTGTCGTCGATCATTGAAACGCTTGATCCTAACTCCTCGCCACCGAAGAAATCGTCTGACCTGGTCCTGGAACATGCTGGCCAATCGACGTAATTGGTATGACGTAGTGTTCAGCGACGAATCAAGATTCAATTTGTCCATGGCTGACGGTAGACAGCGCATTTAGGGAGCAGGCATTTGATTTTTACGGGGCGGGGGGGGGGGGGGGAGGAGAGGAAGACTTTCACCAGCCTGAAAATTTTTGTTTGCCCAATTTCATAACCGAGTTTTTTTTTTTTTTTATTTTTTGCCGGCTTTTCGGGCCGGATTATTTTCCCCTTTTTAAAGTTTAGATGAGCGTTCATGATCCCGGAAAGTTTTTTTTTTCACCAAACATTTGAGCCAGACATCTTGGGGTTTTTTGTTTTTGCAAAGTCTTCCTTGCGGTCCAGATTGCGTGCATGCGTTAAAGCAAATGGAGGAGGGGGGCATACTCGTTACTAAACAAAACACATGAAATTTTGGACGTGGTATACATAACTGATAAAATCAAATCATTTTTTAAAAGAAACGTATGATAGTATCAATCATATTGTCAAATATAATTCAAATTTTGGAAATAAATGAAGTTTGATGCAATTATTTAGTTGTTGATTAAACTATTGTGATATTAGATTTTTAAAGTCCCTGAGTATATGTATTGTATTAAGGTAATTGTGATTCGACAACAATTAATATCTTCAAAATGTGCTAATCGTGGGTGTATATCGGAATTTAACAAAGAAAGACAGTCGTCTTTACACCATGAAATTTCCGAGCGTCAATTGATTGAAAGATGACTATTTTCTTGTTCTGTTTCATAGAATTACTAAACTTTCAATCTTCTTAAAACAAACCGAGGCAGCAATAGATGACATATGCCTGCATTTTTTTTAACACAAAGCAAGTCATTTTAAATTGAGACGGAATACATGTATATTATTATACTGTTTTTCTGATATCAAATTTGATATAAATTTACTACTTCTTATCCAGAGGAAGGATCTCATATGAAGAAGAAATAGAAGAATATTCATTAAAATATCTGTAAGAAGAGCTATTAAAAATATATCGGGGAGCGGAGTAGGATGGGGTTATGAATTACAATATTAAACCATGGTCTAATTTTTGTATTTACCACTCTAAGTAAATGAAAGCACTACAGCATAATAATAAATGCTATACCAGTTGAGCTACGCCGACTCTTGGTGGGTGGATAAGACTGACCAGTGTAATTTAAACAACAAGTATTCACAGTACTGGTGGGTGGATAAGACTGACCAGAGTAATTTAAACAACAAGTATTCACAGTACTGGCGGGCGGATAAGACTGACCAGAGTAATTTAAACAACAAGTATTCACAGTACTGGCGGGCGGATAAGACTGACCAGAGTAATTTAAACAACCAGTATTCACAATACTGTTGGGTGGATAAAACTAACCAGAGTAATTTAAACAACAAGTATTCACAATACTGCTTACTGGGTTTCACTGTAGTAGGTAATGTCTGTGTCAGTATAATTAAACGAAATCTTTCATACTTTTCTATACTTATCCTATACAGGTAAACTGCTGAAATGATTGCAAAATAACTACTTTTGATCAAGTATCCGAGTGTCTTAAGTCCTATCTTACATAAAATATGTTTAACTGGGCCAAATCTATCTTGTGAACTGGGCCAAATCTATTTTGGCAAATAATTTATGATAGCTGCGTTTCAAGATAAAACTGTCATCTTGTAACAGCTATACATGCAGATCTGAGTAGACAGATCAAACAGCCGAATAGTCGACATTGCTGTTGGGGGATAAGCATAACCAAGGTAAATATCAAAAAGATGTAATATAATCAAAGGACTCAAAAGTCCTGATCGGCTTTGCTGATTTTAAGTATGTAATCATTTTACCATTTTAGTGGCGGATTCAGGATTTAAGGAAAATGGGGGGGGGGGGCAAAAATTAGGTCTTTGTTGCAACTACATCGTCATTATACCTATGTACAAAATGCTAATAAAATTTGCTCTCTTCATACTATCTTACGGCAAAGAGTTTGCAATTGCTTGTATCCGAAGTGAACGTGCAATCGACAACTTCATGGCAACAAGTTTTACTGCATTGTTGTCACGAGTCGAAGCTGAGCCAAGGAACGACATTCCTTCAAGTGGGACATTAAATAATCATCTTATTCACGATTCTCATAATGTTTTAACATCATTTATATTTAGAAACATACAACATTTACCTAAATATTTATAATGCATTTTCATTATCAGAGGAAATGCGGGAAGATCGATCTTTAAATTTGTCATATATGTGAAAAAGAACTAAAGTTCCATAACATGTTGGGGAAAACTTTAATTGAAATATCTCGATATAAAAAGCGATACAAGATCAAGACAAATGTTTTGTCCGGAGAATTACACAATCGAGTACATCCGACGGTGTCGGTGGTAAACTCATCGTAAAGTAGTCACAACTACATATTATTACGCGAAATTTGAAAACATTATTGCAATTCCTTTTTCGAGTTATTGAAACTAGTTTATGTTTAGCTTAAATTAACTGAGCTAAAGGTACATTGTGCTGATCAAGAATTTTTAAGACAACATCAGTAATTTTTCGGCACTTTATTTTTCAGCGGCGTAGTAAGCTCTATATCGGTAGTGAAAGTTATAACCCCTGAAAAGCGAGAATTTGAAAAGCGATGCCATTGAGTCTAGCGCCCTATGAGAGCACCGACTCAAAAATACTTATATTGCAGTGAATTGTCAGCAAAGAATTCCAAAAGATTACTAAAAAATGCTGCACTGAGTTTATAATAATTTGTAAAATTTCTCACTGTTTCTCCGAAAGGAAAATTATGTATTTATGTACATATATAAGAATATTTTTATCTACCTGTATAAAACATCATACAAATATTTCTTATAATACTACTTGCATCGTTCCCTCTGCATAGGCTTATATATTTCATTTATTTTTGAAAATCCCCTATGATATCCAACAGCACTTCTTGTCAATAGAAGGTAAGTAAAAAAGAAAAATAGAAACTTCACAATACTAAAATCTGAAATGTACAAAAACACTGTTCCCGTATTAATTACACTGCCTTATCGATCATTACTGCATGAGACGGATACTTCAACATGTTAAAGTAATAAAAGATTATCTTACTGATTTCTTTGTAAAGCTATTTATAGAATTCCTGATAATGCGTATCAATTACGGTATATCTCTCGGCCATCGCATTTATTCAATTTTAAGGACAGTGATCTATGTGCAACTCCCCCTCCCCCTTTAATTTTTACATTTGTGTCTTTCAATCAAAGGATGAATATTGTGTTTCGGTCCCGACTGGATCAGACACCATATACATTTATGACACAATGCATAAAAAGATAGTCGGTTAAGGTAGTAATACTAAAACTTTATATAAAAGAAAAAAACAGAGGACATCTGACCACGCTGTATGACACAAATCACCAAGGACAAGCACATAAACATGATAATATTTTAAAAACAAAGTCATAAAACGACAATACAAAAATATTCGATTGTATTGCAATTACGATACCGACTTAGAACGGTCAATTAAAACAACAAACGTCACTCAACTGGTGTGGTAAGAGACATGGAATTTGCCACTAGATAAAGTTATAAGACTGTCGCTTACTTTGGATATTTTAGACATATTTTTCGTTTTGTTTTATTTATTTTCTATTTATTTATTTAATATTATTATCTCCTGTTCAAAAGTGGAAAACTTTTAAACATAAAGTAAAAGACTTTTCTACATCCTTTGCAAAATTAAATCAAAATAAAATGAGAAAAGAAATTGCGGAAATCGAACATGAAATTTCCGTTTTAGAGCAAGAACCTTATAACATTTTTGATTATAATCGCATAAAAGCTCTGAAATCTGATTTAGATCAACTATATGATATAAAAGCTAAAGGGGCGCAAATCCGTTCGAAATGTAAATGGGTTTCTGAGGGAGAGAGAAATACTAAATATTTCCTATCGCTAGAGAAACAACATCAATCTTCAAATATAATAAAAGAGTTAAAGACTGATGATGGTAACACCGTCAATAAAACAAATAGTATAATGGGGGAAATGTGTAGTTGTTATGAATCTTTATATTCCTCTAAATGTATCAATAATGAAGATATTAATCAGTATTTATCTTCAATGGAATTACAATCTTTAACAGACGAAGATAAACTATTTTGTGAATCTTTTCCGACAATGGAAGAATGCAAATCAACCGTGTTTGAAATGAAAGAAAAAAAATCCCAGGGAATATCGGGTCTACCGAGTGAATTTTATAAATTTTTTGGGATAAGATAAAAGATATATTCTATGAAGCACCACTTAAAGAAATTTTCTTGTGTAAGAAGATGAGTTATTCTCAACGTTTATCAATTATTACACTTTTATTTAAAAAGGCGGATAGAAATCTTTTAAAGAACTACAGACCTTTAATCCTACCCAACGCAGTTTATAAAATCATTGCTTTTGTTTTCGCTGAAAGACTTTTAAAAGTTCTATCAAGGTTTATGAATAAAGAGCAAACTGCATATATAAAAGGGGGTTGTATAGGAGAAAATGCTCGACTTATTCTAGAAATTTTTGACTATTGCGAAAATGAAAATATAGACGGAATATTACTCTTAGATTTCGAAAAACTTTCCATTCTGTCGAATGGAATTTTTCTTTTAAAGGTTTTAAGTAAGCTTAATTTCAGAGAAAACTTTATAACATGGGTTAAAATTCTGTACAAAGACCCAATATTCAAATTAAAAAGCAATGGATGGTTATCTCGAACATGCTCAATGAACCGTGGAATCCGTCAAGGGTGTCAAATATCTGCTCTATTGTATCTTTTCATTGCTGAAAGTTTGGCATTAAAAATTAGAAATGATATTGATATTAAAGGAATTTCCCTAAAAATTTGGACACAGCCATAAAAAAACATTCAACACGCAGACAATTTAACAGTAGCTCTTAAAGATGAGACATCGCTTAAAGAAACATTAGGAATAATAACAGAATTGTGTAATTATGCGGGTTCAAAAATAAATATTAGCAAAACAGAATGTATTTTATTAGGGAATTATAAAAATACTAAAGAATACATACATGGTATACATGTTACGAATAAAGCAGTGAAATGTCTTGGTATATATCTAGGCCACGATAAGGAGGAATGTTACAATAATAATTGGATGAAAATATATCGTAATGTTGAAAAGCTTTTTGAATCCTGGAAGCGTAGAAAATTAACTCGTTTTGGAAAATCTTGTATTATTAATAAGTTGCCTTTGCCTAAACTTGTATATGTCGCATCTATCTTATGTTTTCCAGAACAATGTTATAAAAAGAAATTGCAACGATTAATTTTCAATTTAGTATGGAAATCTTCCGAAAGAATTAAAAGAAACACCTTAATTGGCGATGTTTAAGATGGGGGTATTTCAATAGTAGACATTGATTCTAAGCTGAAAGCTCTCAAAGCAGCTTGGATTCCACGTATGTTGAATTCAAGAGGCATTATATTTGATATAGTAAACGCTTTTTGTAAAAGCATGAAAAAAGGTATAAATTACGTCATTAAATTTGACGATAAAGATATAGAAAATCTTAAGAAAATAAATAAACTTTCTTTATTTTATAGAGAAGTAATTGGTTCCTTTATTCGGTGTAAGCAAAGTAAAAATTTAAACAATGTAGTTGCTGACAAAATACTACAACAACCCATATGGAACATTTCCCTTTATAACTTAAGGGGAAAATTATTTTTTAACAACTGGGTTAAGAGTGTCATTTTATATGTTAAAGATCTTTTTAATGAAAAAGGAGAATTTAAGAAAATATCAGAACTTTCGAATATTCTAGAACAAATCCAATTAGCTATGCGAATATGAAATTCTAAGATCAGTTTTTAGAAACATGTGCAAGCGTTTCACTTCTCAAACAGTTGCCATATAAATGTTCGATTGTATTGCAATTACGACACCGACATAGGCCGGTCAATTAAAACAACAAACGTCACTCAATTGGTGTGGTTTAAGACAAGGAATTTGCCTCTAGATAAAGTTAAAATACTGTTGCTTACTTTGGATATTTTATACATATTTTTCAGTCTTTCAGTCATATATATATATATATATATATATATATATATATATATATATATATATATATATATATATATATATATATATATATATATATATATATATATATATATATATATATATATATATATATATATATATATATATATATATATATATATTGGTTTTAGTTTTTCACGATCTTCCAACTATGTATTGGCAAATTACACAAAAATCCATATAAATCACGTTTTATATCAAATTCTAGTCATCGCTCTACAGCAGTGCTTTCTAAGCATATTACCTCCGCTCCTACTGCATGTAAAGACCATGTTATCAAATACTGTAATGTTGTCTTCAGCAACACTAACGTCAATTACTGTTGGTCTATCATTTGAGAAATTCTAAGGCAAATAACCTTTTCTACTTTTGATTTTTCGACACTTTATACCTCTCGACCTCATGATTTAATCAAAACCAAATTGTTGTCTCTCATACGCTGGTGTTTCAACAAAGAGTCTAAATCATACCTCTGTACTTCAGTTACATCTGCACTTTTTTCTAACAACCAATCAAACAATATGATAATTGTAAATACTGGACTTGTACTGAGTTGTGTAATGGCATCACATTTTTTTGTGGATAATATTTATGTACAGTTTGATGGCAAGACTTATCAAGATATTATTGGGATTCCCGTGGGCACTACCTCCGCTCCCCTTATAGCAAATTTATTTTTATACTGTTATGAGAGAGACTTTATGCATTCTGTTCAAACCTCTAAACGTTTCGACCTTATTGATAAGTTCAATGACACCTCTAGATATCTCGATGATATTTTAGTTATCGATAACCCTGAGTTTGAAAACTATATTACTCACTGAGGAAGTTCTACGGTCGTTACGAGACTCTTATTACTCCATATGATATCTCGTTATCCAGACTTTTAAATGATATTCTGGACTGAGACCGATTCCGATCACTTTACACAGATTTGACACCTTTTATACTAGAAGGTTACCTACTTCGACTTCTCCATATATAAATACATATGGAATTAACACGATTTGACTCTTTCTACGGGGTATATGTGACGGGTGTTTCTAGCAAGCAGGAGATGCTCACTCTCCCCGGGCACCTGATCTCACTCCATCACAGGGGTTCACATATGCTCTTCAAGTAGACATATTTTGTTATTTTCCATTTGTTTTTCATTTTCACTGATTTTGTATGTCCTATGGTTTCATGATTTTTGGACTTGTGGTTTGGATTTATCCATCATCTTTATAATTTCAACAACTGTCCATGTGTCACTGCTGGTGGACAATTTGTCCCCGAGGACACCTGTCGGGCAGTCCTATATATATATATATATATATATGGATAATATTAATAAGAAAACCATAGTGGCTGAGGCGTCGCCCACTATAAAAAGGCCTCAAACTGTAATGTGCAAGGACACGTGCATAGCAGTTAACTTAGGTGTCCCCAATATTATCTTAAATGACATTAGAAATCAAACATTTGTGGTAAGCACTAATAATGAACTCTGGTATCAACATGCGGATAGCTTCATAAACATCAAGCCCTGTAAGGTTAAACTAGTTGACGTAATTAAAGATTACCAATTCTCCCCTTATGATTGTGAAATATCTAAGTGCGGGACCAAAAATTGCAAAACTTGCAACATCTTAATTACAGACAATTCTTTTACGAGTAATTTAACCAAACATACCTTTCATACGCATAGTTTTGACCATTTGAATTGTAAGAGTTCAAATATTGTGTACGGTATTGAGTGTTCACTCTGTGGGTTAATATATGTTGGAGAGACAAAGGGACAACTCCGTACAAGAGTATCAGGTCACAGGTCCAAAATAAATTGTGGCGGAAACCAATTACTTTATCGCCACTTCAACCAGCCTGACCACTCTATTCTCTCAATGAAAATTAGAATTATAGAAAAAATATATCACCCACAAACAATGCCAATTTGAGCACTCCTTTTCGTCGGAAAAGAGAATACTGGATAAGACGTCTCGGCACTGCTTCGCCCTATGGATGCAATGACAATATTAGTAGTATTGGTAATCTCACTAGTCCTGCGTGTCAATCAGTTAACGTACTCGGTTTATTCAACAAAAGCCACAGGAGGCATCGAAGTCATGGTACACGCAAATACAACAAACCTGAAATACATAATATTTCCTTTGATGCTCTTTTGCCATTTATAAATAAACCTTTGGGCCTTCATCACATTCGTACAAAACTTTATTCTATTTCACTCAGAAAATTACACGAGTTGTACGTATCGTCCAGACACCGTATATTTACTGATATAAGCTCTGCAGAGTATAGACTAGATGGCATTATTATGGACATATCGACCGCTAGACTTTTTCGTCCCGTCAAGTCAGATATTTCTATGGAAAAATCTAATCGCCCTTTCATCAAAATTAAATTTGCAAATAAAGGCATTGATTATTTAAATTTCGGCCAAATTTTAAATCATAAGTCTGTTTTAGAGAAAATACCTCCATATTTCAAAAACAAAGATCCGCCATGTATTTCCTATAGCTACACGCCATCAGTTGCATCCAAAATTTATAATTACAAAGGGTTTCTACAGTGTCTTGATCTTAGCAACTCTGCATGCCATCCTCAACCGTGTGCATGTTCCTCATCTAATTTCGTATATTCTCCTTGTGGCCATGTCATTACTGGTGATCTCGATATAGTTAAAAACACTAAATTAAGAGAACTTTTACTTAAAGGTCCAAAATACAGAGAACCCAGATCATTCACATGGAGCCAAAATTTTGAGAATATTATGAACTGCTGCGAAGAATATGCCACACGATGGGCAAAAAGAGAGGAAGTACAAGTCGACACTCTTTCGGAATGGATAAAATCTATTGCAGTACTGCTAAGATCAAAAATTAAAAAATTACAAGGTTCTGTAAACACCAGATTCGAATCTATTTTTAAAGATCCTGATGTTGTCAGAGAACTTACCTTCCTCCAAGAACATTATATCATTACACCAGCAGATAAAGCATCTAATAATTATACATTTACTTGTAAGAAATATTACTTTGACAGCCTAGTGAAAGAATTAGGATTAAATTCAGCTCCAGGAAATCCTACTTATACTCTCACGAACTTTTCGGTTTCGGAAGTACTCGAGAATCATAAATCTGTCCTCAATACGTTTGGTATTGACTCAAATAAATTGAATTTAGAACTTCCATATTTGTACTGTATTCCAAAAATGCACAAAACTCCGTACAAACAACGCTTTATCGCTGGTTCCTCGAAGTGTTCCACAAAATCTGTATCGATGCTACTCACAAAAATATTATCAGAAATTAAATCTGGCCTTCATAGATATTGCGAAACAGTATATTCCAGAAGCGGAATTAATCAAATGTGGATCCTTAAAAATTCAAAAGAGTTGTTAGAACATCTAAAATCAAAAAGTTTTACTAAAATTCGCTCCATCAAGTCTTTTGACTTTTCGACTCTGTACACAACGATCCCTCATCAGAAATTAAAAGACAGATTAGCGGAAATTATTCAAAATGCATTTACTAGTAAAAACGGAAGCCGCAAATTCAAATATATAGTAATAGGACACGATAAAACTTACTTTGTTAGGGAAAATTCTGATTCCAAAAATAAATACACTGAAACAGCTGTCATTCAGATGTTGAACTTTCTTATCGATAACATTTTTGTGGTGTTTGGAGGTAAGGTTTTTCAACAAATTGTCGGCATTCCAATGGGCACTAACTGTGCTCCGCTTCTGGCTGACATATTCCTTTATTCATACGAAGCTGAGTTCATTCAGTCTTTGCTTTCGCAAGGAAAAAAACAATTGGCTCTTGGCTTCAATTTTACTTACAGATATATAGATGACTTGCTTTCAACTAATAATCCTTTATTCGCGGATTACCTTAGCATCATCTATCCAAGTGAACTGGAGGTCAAAGAAACCACAGAAACTAGTAATTCTACTTCGTATTTAGATATTATGTTGTCTTTCGACATTAATGGTCAATTGAACACCTCACTCTATGACAAACGTGACGATTTCAATTTTGCTATCACAAACTTTCCTTTCATAAGTAGCAACATTCCATCATCGCCCGCATACGGCGTATTCATTATTCGTTATTCCAGAGCATGTTCAAATTACAATGACTTTGTTCTGAGGGCTAGGCGACTTTCAGTTAAGCTGCTCAACCAGGCTTATATATGTGCTAGACTAGCATCGTCACTGAGGAAGTTCTACGGTCGTTACGAGACTCTTATTACTCCATATGATATCTCGTTATCCAGACTTTTAAATGATATTCTGGACTGAGACCGATTCCGATCACTTTACACAGATTTGACACCTTCTATACTAGAAGGTTACCTACTTCGACTTCTCCATATATAGATACATATGGAATTCACACGATTTGACTCTTTCTACGGGGTATATGTGACGGGTGTTTCTAGCAAGCAGGAGATGCTCACTCTCCCCGGGCACCTGATCTCACTCCATCACAGGGGTTTACATATGCTCTTCAAGTAGACATATTTTGTTATTTTCCATTTGTTTTTCATTTTCACTGATTTTGTATGTCTTATGGTTTCATGATTTTTGGACTTGTGGTTTGGATTTATCCATCATCTTTACATTTCGACATTAATGGTCAATTGAACACCTCACTCTATGACAAACGTGACGATTTCAATTTCGCTATCACAAACTTTCCTTTCATAAGTAGCAACATTCCATCATCGCCCGCATACGGCATATTCATATCTCAGTTAATACGTTATTCCAGAGCATGTTCAAATTACAATGACTTTGTTCTGAGGGCTAGGCGACTTTCAGTTAAGCTGCTCAACCAGGGTTATATATGTGCTAGACTAGCATCGTCACTGAGGAAGTTCTACGGTCGTTACGAGACTCTTATTACTCCATATGATATCTCGTTATCCAGACTTTTAAATGATATTCTGGACTGAGACCGATTCCGATCACTTTACACAGATTTGACACCTTCTATACTAGAAGGTTACCTACTTCGAGTTCTCCATATATAAATACATATGGAATTAACACGATTTGACTCTTTCTACGGGGTATATGTGACGGGTGTTGCTAGCAAGCAGGAGATGCTCACTCTCCCCGGGCACCTGATCTCACTCCATCACAGGGGTTCACATATGCTCAAGTAGACATATTTTGTTATTTTCCATTTGTTTTTCATTTTCACTGATTTTGTATGTCCTATGGTTTCATGATTTTTGGACTTGTGGTTTGGATTTATCCATCATCTTTACATTTATCCATCTGAACTTCAATTAAACAAATCTAATACTTCCGACCAGGTAACACCTTTTATTTTTACTTAAATATTAAAGGTATTAACAACAATATTCATACTAACATATATGATAAACGCAACGACTTTGGATTTCCTATTGTAAATTTCCCTTGTCTAGATGGCGATGTCCCCAGATTCCCATCATATGGTATATATTTTAGTCAATTGGTTCGGTTCACTAGAGCCTGCACTAATGTTTTAGATTTTCATGCAAAAATTCCTCATATTACTTTTAAACTTCTTACTCAGGATTATAGATATCATAAACTTCGAAAAGCTTTTGGTAAATTTTACAGATCTTATTCAGACATTTTACCTAAATTTGGACATGTGACTTTTCAACAATACGTATCCAGCGGAATATCCCATCCCAATTTCTATGGTGATTTGGTGTACAAAAAGGGTCAAAGGTTTCGATAATTTCATATCGACTGCTTCTAAAATTATTAAACGCCTTCGACATCGACAGTCCTATCATACATAAAATATGTTAAACTGGGCCAAATCTATCTTGTGAACTGATCCAAATCTCTCTTGGCAAATAATTTAGTTGCGTTTCAAGATAAAAGTGTCATATTGTAACAGTTATATATGCAAATCTGAGTAGACAGATCAAACAGCCGAATAGTCGACATTGTTATTGGGGGATAAGCATAACCAAGGTAAATATCAAAAAGATGTAATATGCATAATACTTATACTAGTATTGCAGTGAACTGTCCGCAAGAGTTTATAATAATTTGTAAAACATCTCACTGTTTCTCCGAGAGAGAAAATATGTATTTATGTACATATATATGAATATTTCTATCTACATGTATAAAACATCATACAAATATTTTCTATAATACTACTTGCATTGTTTCCTTTGCATAGGTTTATATATTTCGTTTATTTTTGAAAATCCCTTATGATATCCAACAGCACTTTTTGTCAATAGAAGGTAAGTAAAAAGAAAAAAATAAAAACTTCACAATACTAAAATCTGAAATGTACAAAAACACTGTTCCCGTATCAATTACACTGCCTTATTGATCATTACTGCATGAGACGGATACTTCAACATGTTAAAGTAAAAAAAGATTATCTTACTGATTTCCTTGTAGAGCTATTTATAGAATTCCTGAGAATGCGTATCAATTACGATATATCTTTCGGCCATCGCATCTATTCAATTTTGAGGGCAGTGAGCTATGTGCAACTCTCCCCCTTTAATTTTTATATTTCTGTCTTTCAATTAAAGGATGAAGATTGTGTTTCGGTCCCGACTGGATCAGACACCATATACATTTATGATACACTGCATTAAAAGATAGTCAGTTAAGGTAGTAATACTAAAACTGTATATAAAAGAAAAAAAACAGAGGACATCTGACCAAGTTGTATGAAAGAAAAAAGAGAAGTTACTGGCTCAGTTATGTGGCAGAAGTCACCATGGAGCTATACAATACATGAATATAAATAATATACTAAAACATATAACACATTACAAAAATATTTGATTGTAGTGCAATTACGATGTCGACTTAGGACGATCATTTAATTTGACAAAAGCCAAACAAATGGTGTGGTTAACCGGTTTACGGGCCCACCTTCCCACTCACCGTAACAGCAGAACAATAAAAGGACGTACATTTAAAAATTTATAAATAATCCTCCATGTAAAGAACAAGGGTCAACAGGTATCGCATATTGAGAGGTCATAAAAATATAAACACGTAAGGTATTGTAAAACACATAATGGTATAAAAATATATGCGACATCAACATGGTAAACCGTGCTCTGCCAGTCTGAAAGCGAGCTAAGACCCTAGATCTGTAGGAGTCCCGACTAACAGTCAGAGGGGACGAGGTTGAGGACTATGTCTCCTCTGAAAGAGGTTTGGACAAGGCCCCACCGCCCTGTTAGTCAGCGTGCAACGTTCAAGTAAAAGTCTGTATAAGGCTGTAGAGGGGCCAAATACAAGACCTATAGTCTTTTTGATGATCTCAATATCATATTGTCTATTTAGAAGACGTTTGACTATTTTATTACATAATAAAATAACGTTATCGCAGCCTTTTACTTTCCTTAGTTTATATACGAGATCACCGTAAAAATTAGGATGGAAAATGTGCTTGTCCTTCGTGACACAAATCACGAAGGACAAGCACATAAACATGATAATGATTTAAAAACAAAGACATAATACAACAATACAAAAATATTCGATTGTATTGCAATTACGACACCGACATAGGACGGTCAATTAAAACAACAAACGTCACTCAATTGGTGTGGTTAAAGACATGGAATTTGCCTCTAGATATAAGACTGTTGCTTACTTTGGATATTTTAGACATATTTTTCAGTTTTGTTTCATTTATTTTCTTTTTCTTTTTTATTTATAATAAATATAGAACATATATACCTTATTATTTAATGCACCATATGCGCATTTCGACAACTTATGTCTCTTCAGTGATGCTCGTGGCCAAATGATTGGAATTCTCAAAATATATAAATATTTCAAAAGCAGTGTTGAATGCAAAAAGGACCAAAAAGTGAACCAAAATATTTATTTAAGGACAGAGCTATGCATGAGGGAGATACTATTTAGTTTCAGAGTGATTTACTTAATTTGATGACTGAAAATTTGAAGCATATATTTCATGTCAGTACAAAAGCACTGAAAACTAGACTTATGATGCCCTCGGGGACTATCAGTCCACCAGCAGTGACACCGGCCTAGTGGTTATAATAAATATAGAACATATACATCTTATTATTTAATGCACCATATGCGCATTTCGACAGCTTATGTCTCTTCAGTGATGCTCGTAGCCGAATGGTTGGAATTCTCATATCATGTAAATATTTGAAGAGCAGTATTGTAACCAAAATGACCGAAAAAAGTGAACCAAAGAATTAATCTAAGGACAGAGCTATGCCTGAGGGAGATACTCCTTAGTTTTAGAGTAATTTAAATAATTTCATGACGGCAAATTTAAAGTATATATTTTAAGTCAGTGCAAAAGCACTGAAAACTACACTTATGATGCCCTCGGAGACTATCAGTCCACCAGCAGTGACACCGGCCTAGTGGTTATAATAGATATAGAAAATATATACATTTTAATTTTGTGCACCAGATGCGCATTTCGACAACTTATGTCTCTTCAGTGATGCTCGTAGCGGAATGGATGGAATTCTCATATCATGTAAATATTTGAAGAGCAGTATTGTAACCAAAATGACCGAAAAGTGAACCAAAGAATCTATCTAAGGACAGTGCTATACATGAGGGAGATACTCCTTAGTGTTAGAGTGATTTACTTAATTTGATGACTGAAAATTTGATTCTTTATCTTAAAGCGAAAACTTTTTTCTTTCTTTTGACATTGGTAAAGAGGTACTGATTTGTGAGCAGTTTCAAATTTACGCATGTATTACATATATGTCCAATCACTAACGTCCAGAGATACAAAGGCAGAAAAGCAATGGAGGAGTGAGCATCCTCTGCTGACCGGTCAAACCCGTTGGGAATCTATGAATTTTAGTTATCATATTACAAACGGAAGTTCAAGTCACATAACTTTCAAACGTCTCAAAGTAAAATCAGCAATAATTCAATTTTGATCAACCTTAGAATATGAAACTTTGAAAGCAAAATTAGGTCACAATAGTGAATCATATGCGGAATTGATTGGGTTCTTACTTTAATTTTAATTACTTTCACCATGATGATTTTCACTAATAGTATATTTGACGACTGTAATACATCTTACATCAGCTGTTAATATAAGATATATAAAAGAAGAAAGAGGAGTTACTGGCTCAGTTATGTGGCAGAAGTCACCATGGAGCTATACAATACATGAATATAAATAATATACTAGAACATATAACACATTACATAAATATTTGATTGTAGTGCAATTACGATACCGACTTGGGACGGTCATTTAATTTGACAATAGCCAAACAAATGGTGTGGTTAATAATAATATGTATTTGATTGTTATAGCACTTCTGTCGACATGGATTCAAAGAATTTTCTCCTGGTGGCAGCCATCGACTTTGGCACAACGTATTCCGGATATGCTTTCTCATTTCGTCATGATTTCCAGAGAGATCCGACAAAAGTCTCTTCCAGAAATTGGTATGCCGGATCTGGAAATTTACTATCACACAAAACATCTAGCTGCATCCTCTTCAAACCAAACAAAGAATTCGATTCGTTTGGTTTCAAAGCAGAAGATAAATACTTTGAACTGGCAGAAGAAGAAAACCATGTCGGATGGCATTTCTTTAGAAGATTCAAAATGCAGCTTTATAATGCAAAGGTAACCATATTTACAGTTATCTTCCTATATGCTTGTTATATTTGGAGTAATCATTCAACTTGTCCTTTTTCAAAAAGATGATCGAAATATATGATGGCTATAACAATTCAGACTCTTTTGTTTAAAGGGGGTAGGTCAAGGTGAAAACGGGGGTGGGGGTTATTGCACGGTCTTCAGCCCCCACTATTTTTCATATGTATGTGTATATGTATAGTTTGTGCCCCAACTTTCGCAGAATATATGTCAATTATAAATGAATAGAAAAGAATAAGATATGGTTTAAACGTCCATGATCATCGACTCAAAAAGCAAAACCTTCAGCCTCTATCGGCCATTCACGGCTCCTCAATTTTGTTATCTTCAAGATAAGAATGGTCGAACTGTTTCTTCATGTCTTCCCCGTTACCTTGTATTCAGACCGCAATAGTGTTTTATGACAATGTGCGACAAGTGGGCTCCTAAAATAGCAGTGTACATTTCATATATAATTCTCTTTCTATGAAATTTATACGATGTTCTAGTGATCTTTGTACAAAAAAGCGTTCTCAGTCAAATCCATAGTTTGGCTGTTTTAGAGATTTACTATGTCCCTGTAAAAACATGAAGTGTGGATTTTTGTGCAATAGAACTGTATGAATAGCCTCCACTGGATGTTACGAAAATTTGAATGTGATTCAGTGTAGTAATGTCTTAAAAAAGACAAAAGTCATCTCAGACAAAAAAGCAAACAATAAAGACGTCACAAGAAATCAATTACAATGTAGTAGAGGCACCGACTTAGGGTGGTCAAATAAAATAACGCGTGTTACTCGATTGGTGTAGTTTACGGGCTCACCCACCAACTTATCACAACGGCAGAACAATTAAAAGACATACATTTAGAATTAAATAGAGTTTAGTCCATATATATAGATCAAAGACCAACAGGCTACCCAATTTGGGTAAAAACAACAAAAAACAAATGTATAAATAATGAAAACAAAACTATAAATGTATATAAAATGTAAAATTGACGTCAATTTGAGCCTATCGTGATCTACTTTTATGAAAGTAAAACATGAAGAAGTACCGAAGGGTAAACCATATCTCATAGTCCATGGAATAAAAGGACAATATCCTGTAAAGCGCGGTAAGGTCCTTATTCCATTGGAGTCCCGACTAGCAGTCAAAGAGGACCTAAGAATTTGGTCAATATAATTGTCTATGAAACAAAGCGTTTATCGACATGGAAACAGTTGACTTGAGAAACAAAGATAAAAATATTTGCTTTTTATTCTTATTGAACGATACAGAAAAACATTTACATAAATTATTGTTATGTTTGGATCATGCTCTAATACTCTTCATGCTTTTTGTTTCAAAATTTTTCCAGCAGATTGCTGGCATTCCAGTCCTAATTTTGTACCCCTCCTGAAGAACTCGTTTTTCCTACACATGTGAGGCAGAATTCATTCAGTCATTGCTCTCTTCCGAAAAATAAAACAAATAGTATCTCAGTTCATCTTCCATATCATAAATTTTTCCTTTCTCAGCAGCAACATCCCATCTTCGTCTGTCTATGATGCTGTAATTTCACAACTTGTATGCTTTGCCAGAGAAATTCCTCTTCAAAGTGTTTTGTTAAGAGACTATCAAAACTTCTCACACAAGGCTACGAAATCAAACGCATGAAGACGTCATTAAGGAAGTTCTATGATTGATATAAAATTTATTAGTGTTGAACTGTATGATGTTTACCTTTCCATAATGTTGTGATACTCTGAAACACGACTATACATAGTTACGTCCTCTTACCGATGTGACATACTACTTATATGCCTTTACAACTGAACACAAGGGATTTCTATTGAACATATGCAATGGGTGTTAAATACTAGCAGGAGACGCTCACCTGTTATTTGGGGGGGTTCTTTTTTTTTTTTTTTTTTTTTTTTTTTGATTTTTTTATTTATTTATTTATTTATTTATTATCTTTTTTTTCATCACCTCGGAGATTGTAGTTAACTGAGATTTGTATGCTGGACATCGAATGATACTCTTTAGAAAGTTTTATGTTTAGGACTACCAATAGAACTCAATAGATCTCAAAAATTATCATTCAGTATAAATGTATTAGAAATTGAAATATCGGAATTGTTTAAAATGAAACGTTAAGTAAAAAAATCAAAAATACGAAAAGACATTTAGAATTATAATTGAATGTCAATTATCCAATAGTAAACCAGGACATGCAGCTGAAATGCTGAGTGACTGCCTAAATCCGAAGGTGAAAAAAGTCTAATTCGATGATCGTACGATATATATATATATTCGTTCCCCGTCTGGGACTCGAACCCACGACCTATGGTACCGAATCACCTATTGAATATTGTAATGACTTTGTTAACAATAGTAACAATTCTGGCAAACTCATTGAAAAACCCTGAAACATTTTAAAGCATATCAAGTTTCTACCTTTGATTTTTGAACACTATGTACCTCTGTACTTCATGAATTAATTAAAACCAAGTTGTTGTCTCTCATACGCTGGTGTTTCAATAGAGAGCCTAAATCATATCTCTGTACTCCAGTTACATTTGGATTTTTCTCTAACAAACGATATGATAACTATAAATATTGCACTTGTTCTAAGTTATTTAATGCCATCACAATTTTATGGATAATGTTTATGTGCAATTTAATGACAAGATTTACCTGCATATAAATTATTCTTATTGGGAATACTATGTGCACTAACAATGCTCCCTGTGTAGCAGATTGATGTTTATAATGTTATGAAAGTGAGTTTATGCATTCTGTTCACACTAGAAACGAAACGAAACGTTTGGACCTTATTGGTAAGTTCAATGATACCTCTAGATACCTCGATGATATTTAGTAATCGATAACCCTGAGTTTGTACAAGCTGTGTTTGTGAAATACTAATGCCACCGGCGACAACAAAGTCCAGAAAATTATTTTTAGGGTGAAAGTCAAGGCCCCTTGTCAAGGTCAAAAGTTCATCGACCTTGGTGTCATTTGAAAGGGCTTCATTGTTGAGTACGCATGTGATACATAAAGTCTATCCTTACGGTTCAAAATATATGGCTAATGTTAAAGGTGACAACAAACAAACAGACAGACAGACAGACAAACAAACGAACAGACAGACAGGACAAAAACAATATGCCCCCGATCTATCGAACTGAGGGCGTAAAATATATTTCTGACAATTATCCACCTGAACTTCAATTGAGCAAAAGCAATACTTCTGGACTTAGATATAAAAATTACTAACAATAATACCCATAACACACGATGAATGTGACGACTATGGATATCCTCTCATCAGACGGTTTTTATATCTATCAATTGCTTCGATTTGCATAGCCTACACTAACAATTTTAAGTTTAATATTTCAAATTCCTTTGAAACTTCTTACTAGGGATTATAGATATCATTAACTTTAGAAAACATTTGGTAAGATTTACAAATGTGATTCATATTACCTCTGCTCTAACTGCTAAAAAAGATCATATTATCAAATATTGTGAAGTCGCATTTCATAATAGTAACATCAATTACTTTTGGTCGATTAAAAATTCTCATGAAGTTATAGACAAACTTCTTTCGCTAAATTTCAAAGCGACTCAAATTTCTACATTTGATTTTTCTACACTTTATACATCTCTGCCTCATGATTTGATTAAAAGCAAGTTGCTGTCTCTTATACAATGGTGTTTTCACAGAGAATCTAAAACGTACATATGTACTTCTAATAACTCCGGATTCTTTTCCAACAAACAATATACTTCATATAAATACTGGACTTGCAAGGAATTATGTAAAGCACAAGATTTTCTCATGAATAATATTTTTGTGCAATTTGATGGCAATATATATCAACAAATAGTTGGGATTCCTATGGGTACTAACAAATATATCCACCAGAGCTCACATTGAATAAAGCTAATACTTGAGATAAATCTACACCTTTCTTAGATTTAAACATCAAAATTATCAACCACCTAATATATATTAATATTTATGATAAACGTGAGGATTTTGGATTTCCTGTTGTAATGGCGATGTCCCTCGACCCCCATCATATGGTATCTATATATCTCAATTGATTCGATTTGTCAGAAGCTGCGCCGATGTTTTGGACTTTCATAAACGAAATTTACAAATTACTACTAAACTTTTAACTCAGGGTTACAGATATCACAAGTTAAGAAAAACATTCGGCAAATTCTTCAAATCTTATTTAGAACTTCTATCTAAATTTGGAAATATTTCTTTTCAACAGTATGTATTCAATGGAATTTCCCATCCTAATTTTTACGGTGATCTCGTATATAAACTAAGGAAAGTAAAAGGCTGCAATAACGTTATTTTATCATGTAATAAAATAGTCAAACGTCTTCTAAATAGACAATATGATATTGAGATCATCAAAAAGACTATAGGTATTGTATTTGGCCCCTCTACAGCCTTATGCAGACTTTTACTTGAACGTTGCACGCTGACTAACAGGGCGGTGGGGACTATATGACGGGCCTTGTCCAAACCTCTTTCAGAGGAGACATGGTCCTGAACCTCGTCCCCTCTGACTGTTAGTCGGGACTCCTACAGATCTAGGGTCTTAGATAGCTTTCAGACTGGCAGAGCACGGTTTATCATGTTGATGTCGCATATATTTTTATACCATTATGTGTTTTACAATACCTTACGTGTTTATATTTTTATGACCTCTCAATATGCGATACCTGTTGACCCTTGTTCTTTAAATGGAGGATTATTTATAAATTTTTAAATGTACGTCCTTTGATTGTTTTGCTGTTACGGTGAGTGGGAAGGTGGGCCCGTAAACCGGCTAACCACACCATTTGTTTGACTTTTGTCAAATTAAATGGCCGTCCTAAGTCGGTATCGTAATTGCACTACAATTAGATATTTTTGTAATGTGTTATATTTTCTAGTATATTATTTATATTCATGTATTGTATAGCTCCATGGTGACTTCTGCCAGATAACTGAGCTAGTAACTCCTCTTTTTTCTTTCATACATTTTTATTTAATTCGGAAATGTGACATTTCCTCAATATGTATCTGGTGAAATTTTTCTTCTCAATTTTTACGATGATCTAGTGTACATTCTATGGGGGATCAAAGGATCCGAACATTTCATTTCTTCGACATCGACGGTATGACCCCGCAAGCATCGTAAAGACCATATGTCTCGTATTGGGGCCCCTCGACAACTTCATACACACACTTCCTGACGCCGCATGCTAACAGGGCTGTGGGAACTCTATGACAGGCTTTGTGAAAACCTTTTTAGAGGACACCAGGTTTTGAGCCCCGTCCCCTCCTACTGATAGTCGTGACTTCTACGCATTAAGGATCTGAGCTCGCTTACAGATGGGCACAACACGGTTGACTTATATTAATGTTGCCTAACATATACATGTATCTTCGAAACTGGTATATTATTTCGTAAAACGTTTCGTGTTAAAATTTCTATGACCTGTCGTCTTGAGAAAACTCTTGATCTTTGTTCTCTTTATGGAGGATTATCTATTAATATTTAAATGTGTGTCCTTTGATTGTGCTGCTTTTGTCAAATTTGAAACTTTAGAAAAACCCATTGTTGTTTATCTGATAGAAAATGTTGAATTAGGTATTTAAGGATGTTTTTATGCTTTATTTATCTTATATCTATCTATATATATATATATATATATATATATATATATATATATATATATATATATATATATATATATATATATATATATATATATATATATATATATATATATATATATATAAATTGAACAAAAATTAAATTTTGGATGAAAAATGAGACTAAAGGTGAGGTAAAACTTTTTCTGGGCAGGGTGTTTATATATCTTGTTAGATCAACTGCAAACTTCATATTTTAACTTCTGCCCTTGTGGTTAGTGGGAAGGTGGGCCCGTTAACCACATTAACTGAGTAATCAATTGACTGTCCTAAGTCGGTACCTCTACTGCCTTACAATTGATGTTTTGTGCTGTCTTATCTTTACTTTGCTTCTCTGTATGTGATGACTTCTGTCATACAACTGAGTCAGATGTCTATGCTTTCGGTGTATCATGAATTTGGGTCAAGGTCATACCTACAAGGTCAGGGTAACAATGCATTTAATTGTTTAAAACTTATATATATATATAGATCAATAAAAGTGTTCTTGTGTATAGAATAATATATCTATAAGTAAAATATCCAACATTTCCGAGTTAATCGTTGTATTTCACACAAGTACTTTCATGTTTTTATAAAACAATCTTCAGGCGAACTGAATAACATGCTTATAACGTAACTATGTTACTGTAGTACAGTGTATATATATATATATATATATATAAATATATATATATATATATATATTCCAAAATTTGATCTTTTAACATTTTAACATTGTACAGGCACCTTTCAGAAACACACACACCTGTTAACCATACCAAATGAGTGACGTTTGTTGATTTAACTGGCCGTCCCAAGTCGGTATCTGTAATACAATCGAATATTTTTCTGAAATTAAGAAAGGTTGGATGGTGTGCAATACTGCAAAACTTCCCAGGAAATGGTTTGCTGTGAAGGGAGAAAGATCTTTCGATGCTAATGGAAAATCTACTACACGTTTACATACCAAGTTTTATAATCTGCTAAGTATCTAAGTCATGCGACTGCATTGGTTTGGACATTGATGATTGATTAATTGATTGATTGATTATTGTTTTACGTCACTCCACGATTATTTCACGTATATGGTGACGGCATCTGTCTGATGCATCGCATAGAAATTTGCATGGGACCCACACAAAGCAGTGAGGGATCTTTTGGGTGCCACGTCTACCGTGACACGCCATATCGGTTTTCAATGTCTCATCCGAAAGGCACAACACCGGTGTTCCCACAACAGGAGTCCAACCCGGAGCATTCTGGCCACAAGCCAAGCATCTCATCCACTGGGCCACACCCGCTTTACATTGAGGAACTACACTGATATATTTGCATATACATGAACATTTGTCTGAATTCAGAGTGAAAAATATAACCAAAATCCAAATGACAATCATCGTTAACAATATCATTTCGACATTAATTACAACAGTCCCTGACATCGTTGTATGGTACTTGGAAAACATGTTAAATCAGGGATTGTTATAATTGATCAAACCCATTAACCAATTTCATGCAACACACAGCAGTTAAAACACCAAATCAATGTATCTGTCCTTTCAGAATATTCACAAAAACTTTCCAATCGAATCGGACAATGGAACCACTCTACCAGCGATAACAGTCTTTTCTGAATCCATACGATATTTAAAACAAGCAATGCTGGATAATTGCATGCAGCAAAATAGTGATCTAGATATGGATGACATAAAATGGGTGTTGACGGTGCCAGCCATCTGGTCTGATCCTGCCAAATCTTTTATGAGAGCAGCTGCAGAGGAGGTAAAATGTAGTCAAACATCAAAGGCAATATATAAGAGTTGCACATTAAATATTTTCCATAACTGCATTTAGACATAGGGGTAAAAATTTAAAAAAAATGTTTGGTTGCGTTGATGTCATTTCTTCGTAATGTTCCTCAAACTAGAGAAAAGACATGTCCAGGCGATAGTAAGGCATGTGTGGTTCGGTTATAATGTAAAGATGATGGATAAATCCAAACCACAAGTCCAAAAATCATGAAACCATAGGACATACAAAATCAGTGAAAATGAAAAACAAATGGAAAATAACAAAATATGTCTACTTGAAGAGCATATGTGAACCCCTGTGATGGAGTGAGATCAGGTGCCCGGGGAGAGTGAGCATCTCCTGCTTGCTAGCAACACCCGTCACATATACCCCGTAGAAAGAGTCAAATCGTGTGAATTCCATATGTATCTATATATGGAGAAGTCGAAGTAGGTAACCTTCTAGTATAGAAGGTGTCAAATCTGTGTAAAGTGATCGGAATCGGTCTCAGTCCAGAATATCATTTAAAAGTCTGGATAACGAGATATCATATGGAGTAATAAGAGTCTCGTAACGACCGTAGAACTTCCTCAGTGACGATGCTAGTCTAGCACATATATAACCCTGGTTGAGCAGCTTAACTGAAAGTCGTCTAGCCCTCAGAACAAAGTCATTGTAATTTGAACATGCTCTGGAATAACGTATTAACTGAGATATGAATACGCCGTATGCGGGCGATGATGGAATGTTGCTACTTATGAAAGGAAAGTTTGTGATAGCGAAATTGAAATCGTCACGTTTGTCATAGAGTGAGGTGTTCAATTGACCATTAATGTCGAAAGACAACATAATATCTAAACACGAAGTAGAATTACTAGTTTCTGTGGTTTCTCCAGTTCACTTGGATAGATGATGCTAAGGTAATCCGCGAATGAAGGATTATTAATTGAAAGCAAGTCATCTATATATCTGTAAGTAAAATTGAAGCCAAGAGCCAATTGTTTTTTTCCTTGCGAAAGCAAAGACTGAACGAACTCAGCTTCGTATGAATAAAGGAATATGTCAGCCAGAAGCGGAGCACAGTTAGTGCCCATTGGAATGCCGACAATTTGTTGAAAAACCTTACCTCCAAACACCACAAAAATGTTATCGATAAGAAAGTTCAACATCTGAATGACAGCTGTTTCAGTGTATTTATTTTTGGAATCAGAATTTTCCCTAACAAAGTAAGTTTTATCGTGGCCTATTACTATATATTTGAATTTGCGGCTTCCGTTTTTACTAGTAAATGCATTAGTTAGGCTCGTGATCAATAAGTTTCCTGGTACTACTTCCAGCGGTAGCTGGTCGGTGTCTGATCTCTCTGATCAGGGCATGATGAACTTCTGCCTTTCAAACGATACAAGAATACGTAGTCAAATATATCTGTAGATGTGATAGGTAGAATGCTCTAAAGGTTTGAGATATTTAAACTATTTTACGGAGTGTACAGAGCTGATGCTGATACCCGCATTTATTCCTTCCCGGAAACAAACGGGCCTGCGCCCAACTTTCCATCTAGGAAAAAGCGCCCCAGTATACAATTTCCACCTAAACACAGCACGTGTTTTCCCCGTTAGCTGATATTCTCGTAATAGGTTTGCTACTAGAATTTAATTTGTGTATTATGGTTGTTTTGTGTATCATCTTTATGTAAAAATTAAGAGAAACTAAAAGGTTGTTTTGTATAAATATATGATCAGGCGTCCTGATCTACATGCATTTAATCTTTGGATTCCTATATGGAGGTTTTTAGGTTTATCGTTTTATTAATTTTCTAGGTTTTATTTAATTTTAAATTATCCTTTTATCCGTTTTGGTCCATATCGACACCCGTTACTCCCCTTCTCATATCTCTTTTGCTGGAATGGGCTAAAAGAAATTAATAATAATAGCTTTTTCTACTATATAAATAGTTACATTTCCTAATGTTATACTAAAGTAAACAATGCTGTTATAATAAAGTTTAAACATAAATAAACTTTAGTATAACACTAATATGTAGACATCTTATTTCGTTTTATCTGTATTCGCAGTAGGTGTTATGGTCCTTATCTTAAAGCTCTGTGGATTACCTTTGCTGCTCGCTAAACAACTCTAGCGAATTTTACAAAAATATATTTCAGGATCCGACAAAGGGGTGGGACGTATATATATTTCGTACGTTTTTCTAGAGAAGTAAGTCTTAGATTCCTTTGGAATTTAAGCATGTGGGATTTCTGAACCATTTAGTTTCCTCAGGAAATGTTGATAATCTATGAAGATTCCTTTTCCCTATATATAAGGCACACTGTATTATTTTTTCTGAGGCTCTTTATCAATTCATTGGTCTTCCATGTTTTGCCATGACAGCGAGAAAAATAGTTTATATCGTATTTCAGACTAAATCAGCTCATCCTGATAACTACATAAATTTACTTTATAGACAGCTGTCCGAAGTCGACTCAATGGACTTGTTGGTCGCAATTGTGTTTCTCTCTTTCTATGAATAATAAATACATGTCATGTTTTCCATTGTAACCTGTTCTTTTGTTTGAATTGGAGGTATTTATGGAAAAATACTGGTATAAATATACTCAGTAACCAGACACCACTACTTAATTACATTTTAATGAAATACTGAATACTCAAATCCTAAATAAAAGTCACTTTCGTTCAGTTCGTTTCGCTCGACGATTATTTTGTTAAGAAGAAATCTGTCAGTAACGCTTTTTGCGGACCATAACTTTTTAACTTTTAACCCCTCACCCCATTAACTTTATACTTGATAGAAATGTTCATTATGGAAAGGCAGTGTGTCATGATCTTGAACTAAGATCGTAAAGTCAATGTCACATTGCTTGTGGTGGTTAAAACCTTGTAAAGATTTTACTCGATATGGATTTGAATAATATTTCACAGAAATGTTGCTCAGAACCCAAGGGTTTGTTATGATAATTTCTAGAAATTTTCGCTTCTGTTAAATAGGATATACCAAATTTTGAGAAAAATGAAAACCAAACATGGAAGATTCCGGATGAGGAAATCCGAAAAGTGAAAGGGGAGAATTCTATCCCAGGATGGATTTTCCACTAGGGGGAAAGCTATACTGACAGCTGTCTAAGGGGGGATTATGCTGGAACCGTTTCCCCGCCATGGAGGAAACACCGGCCCAGGTCCGTTTTTTCCTAGGGGGAATCTATGCGGGGGGAAGTCTATGATACAACACTGCCACAAACTTGATGAAATATTCCGTGAATGTTTAGATCAGATATTATCTAATCAAAGTATCTACAGATCATTTGTATTTATGTACATACATATACATATAAATGAACCCCTGTTGGTAGGCTGGTATTCCAGAGGAAAGATTGGTTATTGCCTTGGAACCAGAAGCTGCTGCCATGTTTGTAAAAGAACTTCCGACTTGGAAGAAAAAGGAAGGCGGTCTCGGTGATAGTTTTCGCACATTTGGACCCGATTCTCGATACCTGGTACTTGATGCCGGAGGTAATTGATGGTTGTATTTTACTTAACGTATAATTGCAGACTTAAGAATTAATAAACCGATAATTAAACTTCATGTCAAATTTCAATATTTTGCACCATATACGTATTCCGGATAAATATGTGTAATTTTTACAGAACTTTTGATGTATGAAAATGTAAAGGCTTTGATTAAATCTTTATGACAAATATAGTCATTATCATGCCAGTTGTTAAAAACATGATATAACTTGCTATGACGTAGGTGGAACAGTAGACATAGCTGTACATGAAGTTAGATGCGACGGAACAGTAAGGGAGGTAATTGCTGCAAATGGTGGTAACTGGGGAGGTACCATGGTAGATAAATCGTTCCGAGAGTTTCTCGATCAAATTATAGGACAAGATGTCATGGAGGAATTCAGCAAAGTTTCCAAATCAGATTATCTGGAGATGTTCAGAGATTTCGAAGTCAAAAAGAGATTAATTACTTCTACAACTGACACTAAAATTGTCATCAAAATTTCAGCACATTTGAATGAGATATTCACCAATATGAATCCAGGAGTGACAATGAAGGACAAAGCAGCATCACACAGATTTTCACAACATATCTCATTTTTGTCGGACAAGATCCGAATAAAGCCTATCGTGGCCATGTCCTTCTTCGATGAATCCATTAATGCCAACATTGATCATTTGGAACGTCTTCTTGAAACAACGGAAGTACAAGATACCGAATCTATCTTGATGGTTGGTGGTTATTCCGAATCGTCACTTCTTATAGAGCGAGTAAGGGCTGTGGCAAAAGGGAAGCGTTTAATAGTTCCCCAAGAAGCTGGCTTAGTTGTACTTAAAGGAGCTGTTCTATTCGGGCACGATCCATCTCTGATTGCAGAACGGAAGAGCAAATACACGTATGGTGTGGATTGCAGTGAAATATTCGATGAAACAAAACATGACGGAAAATATAAATACGTTGATGCTATGGGAACAGTTCGTTGTGACAAAATCTTTTCTAAACACGTGGAAGAAGGAGAAAGTGTCTGTGTAGGTGTTTACCAATCTTCTGTCGTTTACAACCCTGTCATATCTACTTTTACATTCAAGATATTTGCGTCTTCAAACCCAAATCCATTTTATGTAACTGATGAAGGATGTACTTCTCTGGGAGACATGTCAATTGAACTACCATACCAAGACATCAACTTTGGCGATGATCAAATCACTATGAAATTTTGCTTTAGTGGGACTGAAATAGAAGTTAAGGCAATCGACAAGAGAACGGGAGCAACCTTCCTTAAGCACATAGAAATTCCTAAGTAAATTTTTATGTTTTAATGTGGTGTTCACAATTTCCATTTTGATTCGTTATGGCTGTATAAATTCAATGCAAAATATGTAACAGTATACTGGATTCAACTGACGTCAAACAATGTCTAAATTTGAAAAATAAAATTCATAGATCGAATATGTATCCTGAGCTCATATATATATATATATATATATATATATATATATATATATATATATATATATATATATATATATATATATATATATATATTTCATTTTTTGTTGAATTCCCAAATCAAATTATTTTAACTGATTGCATTGTAATAAAAGTATGAAATAAAATACAAGAAAACAAATGAGTAGAATATTTTGTAGTTTTCAAGTTCATAAAATGTGGAGACAGTATATTATCAGTATGTAATAATTAGTTTTGATGGACTTCTCCTTCAGAACTAAGTGAAAAAAATTGATTAGTACTGATTGTTAGATATGAAGTACTAAAAACTGCACTCCACAAATGTTGCCGTCGTCGGTCAAATCCGTCAAGGGATTGGTCCAGGACAGGGTGACAAAGGCCCCAGCGGGCACCCTCCTTCGCCCAACGTCTTCAGACCAGCTGCATAGATAAACAAACTGAATGCATCAGAGTGATCTAGAAAGGTATCTTAAGGGTTTCCATTCTGAAATCAGATTTTGACACTTTTTCGACATCTTCTTGGACTCAGTTGTATTTTCACATTTTGAAGTGTTTCAACTTTAAGTCTTAGAATATGACGTGCTTTTTTAGCTCACCTGAGCTGAAAGCTCAAGAGAGTTATTCTGATAGTCGTCTGTGGGTCGTCGTCTTTCTGAATGTAAACTTTTAACAACTTCAACCTCTTTTTAGAACCGCTGAAATGATTGATGAAACTTAATATATATAAAGAGCTTAAGTCCTCTACCACGTTTGTACATTTCGTCCAAAGCCATAGACAGATGGCACCACCATGGCTAAAAAAAACAGGTCTCAGAGGGTACCCGTCTTTGAGAATCTTCTTCTCGAGAGCCACTGTGTTGATTATAAAACTAATGGAATCTGCGTAATGTAGAAGAATGTATGTTAGAACTTTGTTCATTTCTTTGAAATCGGTTAATTAACTGTTAGCGTTTTTATGTCTGTTCGGATTTCAACATTTTCATACTAAACTAACATGGTTTTCATCAATATTTTCCCCATGTTTATTTCAGCCAGAATATAAAAAAAGAATGATCAAAAGTTTACTTTTTCGATTTTTCATTACATTTTAAAGATTGCAAAAGTGGTAGAGAGAGGGATGGGGTATTTTCACGTTTTAAAATTTTACTATGGAAAGACTCAATGGATTTTTATGACTCTTTATATACATGAAGTACTATAGGTCCTCTACCAACTATATTCATTTTGTCCAAATCTATAAATAGGTGGCGCCATTATTGCTAAAATAGGTCTCAAGGGGTACCTTTTTTCTCTCCAGAACCACTCTGTGGATAATAAAACAATGGCAAGTGAGTGTTTTAGAAGAATGGAAGTTTCAAGTTTGTCCATTTTGTTAAAATCGGATAAATAATTTCCAATGTGATGTTGACATTTTGGGGGCTAAGGGTTTAATGTAAAATAGCATGGTTATCATCAATATTTTCCCTATGGTTGATTGTTGATGCAAAAACAAAAAAAGCCAGAACACAGTAAAAGAAAGTTTTATTTTGGTTTTTCTATTTTCTCTTTCTTTATCTTTTTGTTTTTTTTTTTTTTTTTTTTTTTGTTTTTTTGTTTTTTTTTTTCTTGTTTGAATTTAGATTTTTTGATTTTTTATGAATTTTTTAAGACTGCTAACAAGGTACGGGGGCGTATTTTCTATGTCTCGCGTTAGCAATATAGGCCCACTTGAGCCTCTTTTCTTTAATAATGGCCAGATATGTCAGAAACAACTGAAGTCTCCACCTTCAAACCAGGTAATTATTGGTTCCTTGTGTCAACAAAAGTTCAATGACACATAGGCATAGAACCCCCGGATCATGTTTGACCTCGTCCTTTTATAAATGGTCTAGAAGTTTATGGATACCTTTCTGCTTTTCTTTTTGGGCAGTTAGATGCTCAGGTTAGCGATGTGGCCCATGTGCTTTGATATCATAGTTCGACGCCGTGAATTCGATATAAGGTCGTAAGAGGTAGCCAAGCTCTTTTTAGATTACTTCATTTTCAAATATCTTATATCACTCTTTACCTTCCAACAGAAGTACTAAATGTTGATTGAAAATCAATTTATTCATCAATTTCTTTCCCTTTCTGTGGACTGAAGGCTATACAAACGAAGGCAGCGTAGGAATGTGTCCTGTAGGCTCACCGAAGAATATTGATATTTTACTTCTTATTGACGAGCTTTCACAATATATATTTCATTGTTACTTTTTATCATATCATATCAAACACCATTAACGAATTAAAGGATATCAACATGCTTGTGTTTCCAAATTTCCAGCATGTAAGCAATGATTTGCAGGTCGCAAATTGAGGCTTTGGACGAGTTAGCATGGTCCAAAATGTGTAAAATGAAAAATTGCGTTATAGTACTTTGAAGTTACAACCCACGTATTTACGTCATGACGGAAAGTCCAGCAGAAAGCAATTTGTTCAATCATTTAAGACCGCAAACACAGGTCTACTGACGTACTCCTTGTCTAGTTGAGATGTCTGTGAGGACATAATAATGGTAACGGACGTGGGTAGATCTCATCATCGTTTGATTGTCGGAATTTCCACTTTCTCTCATACTTACGTATACACTATACAGTTTTCCCATGAAAGAAACCTATGAAGACTAAATGTATCTTTCTTTCATATCATGTGACCGCGGATGAATACATAGCACATGTTTCGTCTGCTGTTTGTAAACATTGCATAATGACGACCTCAACTTCACGATTTCAACAGATAAATGTCAATGATTTCATAGAATATCATGAAAATAAATGTTAAAAACACAGTTTTGACGATATGGTAGTAGTATAATGGGAGGAAGTCAAGAGTTCGCTACAAGAGATGCTCTGAAAAACAAGAGATGCTCTGAAAAACAAGAGATGCTCTGAAAGCTAAACAAAGAGACCTGAAATCACAAGGTAAAGGGTCAAAGCCCATGAAAGCAGAACCAATAACTGATCAGGAAATAGAGACTTTGTATGAATCAAACCAGCTAGGAAATTTTAATCCAAATTCTGTCATTTGTGTTTTTGAACACTTTGCATTTTGGAATGAGAGGGGGTCGACGGAACATCGTGCCATGCGATGGGGTGACGTTATTTTGAAACATGATGATGAACGTGACTTAGATTACCTGGAATATCATGAGCGGACCACTAAAACGAGGACTGGAGATGATGTGAGGAACGTAAGACCTTGCCCCCCCCCCCCCCCTAGAATGTATGCAATTCCAGAAAGACAAGACAGATGCCCCGTAGCGCTATATATGTTATATAAAGTAAAAATGCTTGAAGACTTTTGTTCTCCCGATGACCCATTCTACCTTGCTGCAGTTACTCATGACCAGAATCCGTCAATCTGAGATTAGTGGTTTTTAAGAGCACCAGTTGGTAAAAATACATTGGATAACATAATGAGAAATGTGGCAGAAAAATGCGACTTACCCAGAATGACAAACACTAGCGTCCGTGAAGTCTTAGTACAAAAGATGACTGATTGTAATGTTCCAGATAGTCTTCAAGTATATGTGACTGGGCACAAGAACACTAATTCTTTAAATAATTATCGCACTCTAAATGATAGCCACAAATTCATAATTTCCCGAATGTTGTCAAACACGGTACCGTCGAATTCGCTTCCCAATAGCTATAGTCCATGTACACAACTTAATCCAGCAATCAACGCTAATTCAACAACTTTTTTGCATTTACCACAACATACGTCTTCGAATCTTCCTATTTCTGACAAGAATCTAGAAAATGAATGTCATCAGCCACTTGTTTACAACTCGGATCACCTTAGACCTAGGTCAACACAGGTGGCAAGTTCTAGCCAAGTATCTAGTCGCATGGAGTCGCTTTTTGCATCATCAGCCTTGAATAATTGCGCTATAAAGTATAAACATTAACTTTAACAATAAATATAGAACATATATACCTTTTAATTTTGTGCACGATATGCGCCTTTCGACAAGTTATGTCGCTTCATTGATGCTCGTAACTGAATGATTGGAGTTCTCAAAATATATGAATTAAAATAACACTCCCACGAAAAGGAAAAGAATTATCTTTCACTCTAATAGTGACTAAAATCCCTTCTCGCACGTCGAAAATGTTTCCTGTACTCACATACTTCGCGCCACATGAACTTTTACCTTGAAGTATCACCACTTACATAAACTGACGTCATACATGCTTCAAATGAGTGTTTTTCTCTTTTCACTGGAATGGATCAAAGTAAATGAACTTGAATAACTATTATATTACAATATATTTTCATTATAAATCATAATTAAGTCTGAATATTAAAATCTTTCAAAACAATTTGGAACTATTTCTTTTTCTTTTCTTTTTTTTTTTTTTTTTTTCGGAGGGATACGAAATTTCACACATGCTGATCAAGAAACTACTATGAATAATCAGTATTTTCAAAGAGAAATAACTTTTGTATTATTGGATTATTCTCTTTATCCTTTTAGTTTCAAGTCCTCTGTATCGAGTGTGGCGAGTTCGATTCTTTAAATATTAAGGACCTACTACAAAAAGGAGAAATAGTAGACATTTCCAAGATGGCGTCGCAGTTTACATCAGATAGTTTATTTGTCATTAAGCCAAAAAAGTATGAAAGCCTCGGGTTTCACAGGCTTTTGCAACCCTCGGGTGGAATTACCTTATATTCAATATATATATATAAAGTCTTATATTCCATTGACTGCCTTAGTATTTCTGCATACTAAGACATGACGAAAACAAAAATATATCTAACGCATTCGCATATGAAATGAATACTGGAAATACGGTAATGATAAATATATCATTCGTGCAAATAAGGTATATTTTTTCAGCAGCAGCAATATTATATTGTTTGTAGCCAATTATAGACAAAGCACACTAAGATCTGTAGCTGCCCATCGTCAGAGTCTGCGTCTATGTTGGACATGGCACACTTAGGGACTATGCAATATTTATTATCGGGGTGGGACCGGTGCAAAATGTGATGGGACATACACTTTTTTATGACCATACAACATGGGACAAAGAGATTTTTCACAGAGATTCTGCATGGGATAACTACTTTTTTTTACAACAATGCACTGATTTTTAGCTAACCTGAGCCAAAGGCTCAAGTGAGCTATAGTTATAGTGCGCCGTCTGTCGCCCGTCTGTCGTTAACCTTTTCACATTTGCATTGCAGATTTGGATCAAACTTTGTATAAACTATGTACTCAAGGTCCCCTACTAAACTTGTGTTCGGGGTTAAGGTCTGTCAAATAGAAAGTTACGTTTTTTTTTTTGTTTTTTGACGTGTTTCTGGACTTAGTAATTTCAATGCAGAAAAGTGTCTTGTTTTTCAGTTGATTGATATTGATGATTTCTTAATGACTATTTTGATCATAATTATGGTAAGTAATATTATTGTGAAAGAATTTTGTCGATATCCCAATTTTTGGATTTTTATAATTTTTTTAAGACTTCCAAAAAAAAGGGGGGCAAATTTCATATGTTGAGTATTGAGAAACATCTAAAAACTTATTTAGATGTGAAGGAAATTTTTAAAAAAAATACCACAGTTGGATTTGAACCGCTACTCTCCATATTTTAATTACCAAGTAGTATATGTACCATTGTGAGACCTATTTTTTAGACATGGTGGCATTATCTGTTGACCAATTTGGATGAAATGTACAAAATTGATAGATGACCTATAGTACTTCATGTATACCATGTTTCATTAAAATCTTTTATGTGGTATAACAGCAGAACTTAAAATGTGAAAAATTATCCCAATACACCCTCATTTGGAAGTCTTAAAAAATTCATAGAAAATACAAAAATTCAACAGATAATGCCACCATGTCTAAAAAATAGGTCTCACTTATATCGGTAGCTGCCCATCGTCGTAGTCTTAGTCTGTGATAGACATGGCACACTTATATCGATAGCTGTCCATCTTCAGAGTCTGAGTCTGTGATAGGCATGGCACACTTATATCGATAGCTGCCCATAGTCAGACTCTGAGTCTATGATAGACATGGCACACTAATATCAGTAGTTGCCCATAGTCAGGGTCTGGGTCATTTATAGACATGAGACACTTAGATCGGTAGCTGCCCATCGTCAGAGTCTTAGTCTGTGATAGACATGGCACACTTATATGGGTAGCTGCCCATCGTCATAGTCTTAATCTGTGATAGGTATGGCACACTTATATCGATAGCTGCCCGTCGCCATAGTCTTAGTCTGTGATAGGCATGGCACGCTTATATCGGTAGCTGCCCATCGTCATAGTCTGAGTCTGTGATAGGCATGGCACACTTATATCGGTAGCTGCCCACCGTCATAGTCTGAGTATGTGATAGACATGGCACACTTATATCGGTAGCTGCCCACCGTCATAGTCTGAGTATGTGATAGACATGGCACACTTATATCGGTAGCTGCCCATCGTCATAGTCTTAGTCTGTGATAGGTATGAAACAATTATATCGATAGCTGCCCATCGTCATAGTCTTAGTCTGTGATAGGCATGGCACACTTATATCGGTAGCTGCCCATCGCCATAGTCTTAGTCTGTGATAGGCATGGCACACTTATATCGGTAGCTGCCCATCGTCATAGTTTTAGTCTGTGATAGACATGGCACACTTATATCGGTAGCTGCCCATCGCCATAGTCTTAGTCTGTGATAGGCATGGCACACTTATATCGGTAGCTGCCCATCGTCATAGTTTTAGTCTGTGATAGACATGGCACACTTATATCGATAGCTATCCATCGCCTTAGTCTTAGTCTGTGATAGGCATGGCACACTTGTATCGGTAGCTGCCCTTCGTCGTAGTCTTAGTCTGTGATAGGCATGGCACACTTATATCGGTAGCTGCCCATCGTCAGAGTCTTAGTCTGTGATAGGCATGGCACACTTATATCGGTAGCTGCCCATCGTCATAGTCTTAGTCTGTGATAGGCATGGCACACTTATATCGGTAGCTGCCCATCGCCATAGTCTGAGTCTGTGATAGGCATGGCACACTTATATCGATAGCTGCCCATCGTCATAGTCTTAGTCTGTGATAGGCATGGCAAACTTATATCGATAGCTGCCCATCGCCATAGTCTTAGTCTGCGATACGCTTCGCACACTTATATCGGTAGCTGCCCATCGCCATAGTCTGAGTCTGTGATAGACATGGCACACTTATATCGGTAGCTGCCCATCGTCATAGTCTTAGTCTGTGATAGGCATGGCACACTTATATCGGTAGCTGCCCATCGCCATAGTCTTAGTCTGTGATAGATATGGCACACTTATATCGGTAGCTGCCCATCGTCATAGTCTTAGTCTGTGATAGGCATGGCACACTTATATCGGTAGCTGCCCATCGTCATAGTCTGAGTCTGTGATAGGCATGGCACACTTATATCGGTAGCTGTCCAACGCCATAGTCTTAGTTTGTGATAGGCATGGCACACTTATATCAGTAGCTGCCCATCGTCATAGTCTGAGTCTGTGATAGGCATGGCACACTTATATCGGTAGCTGCCCATCATCATAGTCTTAGTCTGTAATAGGCATGACACACTTATTTCGGTAGTTGCCCATCGTCAGAGTCTTAGTCTGTTATAGGCATGGCACGCTTATATCGGTAGCTGCCCATCATCAGAGTCTTAGTCTGTGATAGGCATGGCACACTTATATCGATAGCTGCCCATCGTCATAGTTTTAGTCTGTGATAGGCATGACACACTTATATCGGTAGCTGCCCTTCGTCATAGTATTAGTCTGTGATAGGCATGACACACTTATATCGATAGCTGCCCATCGTCATAGTCTTAGTCTGTGATAGGCAAGGCACACTTATATCGGTAGCTGTCCAACGCCATAGTCTTAGTTTGTGATAGGCATGGCACACTTATATCAGTAGCTGCCCATCGTCATAGTCTGAGTCTGTGATAGGCATGGCACACTTATATCGGTAGCTGCCCATCGCCATAGTCTGAGTCTATGATAGACATGGCACAATTATATCGGTAGCTGCCCATCGTCATAGTCTTAGTCTGTGATCGACATGGCACACTTTAATCGGTAGCTGCCCATTGTCATAGTCTTAGTCCGTGATAGGCATGGCACACTTATATCGATAGTTGCCCATCGTCAGAGTCTGAGTCTATGATAGACATGGTAAACTAATATCAGTAGCTGCCCATCGTCTCAGAGTCAGGGTCATTTATAGACATGAGACACTTAGATCGGTAGCTGCCCATCGTCAGAGTCTGAGTCTGTGATAGACATGGTACACTTATATCGATAGCTGCCCATCGTCATAGTCTTAGTCTGTGATAGGCATGGCACACTTATATCGATAGCTGCCCATCGTCATAGTCTTAGTCTGTGATAGGCATGGCAAACTTATATCGATAGCTGCCCATCGTCATAGTCTTAGTCTGCGATAGGCTTGGCACACTTATATCGGTAGCTGCCCATCGTCATAGTCTTAGTCTGTGATAGGCATGGCACACTTATATCGGTAGCTGCCCGTCGCCATAGTCTTAGTCTGTGATAGGCATGGCACACTTATATCGGTAGCTCCCCATCGCCATAGTCTTAGTCTGTGATAGATATGGCACACTTATATCGGTAGCTGCCCATCGTCATAGTCTTAGTCTGTGATAGGCATGGCACACTTATATCGGTAGCTGCCCATCGTCATAGTCTGAGTCTGTGATAGGCATGGCACACTTATATCGGTAGCTGTCCAACGCCATAGTCTTAGTTTGTGATTGGCATGGCACACTTATATCAGTAGCTGCCCATCGTCATAGTCTGAGTCTGTGATAGGCATGGCACACTTATATCGGTAGTTGCCCATCGCCATAGTCTGAGTCTGTGATAGACATGGCACACTTATATCGGTAGCTGCCCATCGTCATAGTCTTAGTCTGTGATCGACATGGCACACTTAAATCGGTAGCTGCCCATCGTCATAGTGTGTGATAGGCATGGCACACTTATATCGGTAGTTGCCCATCGTCATAGTTTTAGTCTGTGATAGGCATGACACACTTATATGGGTAGCTGCCAATCGTCATAGTCTTAGTCTGTGATAGGCATGACACACTGATATCGGTAGCTGCCCATCGTCAGAGTCTTAGTCTGTGATAGGCATGACACACTTATATCGGTAGCTGCCCATCGTCAGAGTCTTAGTCTGTTATAGGCATGGCACGCTTATATCGGTAGCTGCCCATCGTCAGAGTCTTAGTCTGTTATAGGTATGGCACACTTATATCGATAGCTGCCCATCGTCATAGTCCTAGTCTGTGATAGGCATGGCATGCTTATATCGATAGCTGCCCATCGTCATAGTCTTAGTCTGTGATAGGCAAGGCACACTTATATCGATAGCTGCCCATCGTCATAGTCTTAGTCTGTTATAGGCATGGCACGCTTATATCGGTAGCTGCCCATCGTCAGAGTCTTAGTTTGTGATAGGCATGGCACACTTACATCGATAGCTGCCCATTGTCATAGTCTTAGTCTGTGATAGGCATGGCACACTTATATCGATAGCTGCCCATCGTCAGAGTCTTAGTCTGTTATAGGCATGGTACGCTTATATCGGTAGCTGCCCCTCGTCAGAGTCTTAGTCTGTGATAGGCATGACACACTTATATCGATAGCTGCCCATTGTCATAGTCTTAGTCTGTGATAGGCATGGCACACTTATATCGATAGCTGCCCATCGTCATAGTCTTAGTCTGTGATAGGCATCGCACGCCTATATCGGTAGCTTCCCATCGTCATAGTCTTAGTCTGTGATAGACATGACACACTTATATCGGTAGCTGCCCATCGTCATAGTCTTAGTCTGTAATAGGCATGGCACACTTATATCGATAGCTGCCAATCGTCATAGTCTTAGTCTGTGATAGGCATGGCACACTTATATCGGTAGCTGCCCATCGTCAGAGTCTTCGTCTGTGATAGAAATGGCACACTTATATCGGTAGCTGCCCATTGTCAGAGTCTGAGTCAATTATAGGCATGACACACTTATATCGGTAGCTGCCCATCGTCAGAGTCTTACTCTGTTATAGGCATGGCACGCTTATATCGGTAGCTGCCAATCGTCAGAGTCTTAGTCTGTTATAGGCATGGCACACTTATATCGATAGCTGCCCATCGTCATAGTCTGAGTCTGTGATAGGCATGGCACACTTATATCGGTAGCTGCCCATCGCCATAGTCTGAGTCTGTGATAGACATGGCACACTTATATCGGTAGCTGCCCATCGTCATAGTCTTAGTCTGTGATCGACATGGCACACTTAAATCGGTAGCTGCCCATCGTCATAGTGTGTGATAGGCATGGCACACTTATATCGGTAGTTGCCCATCGTCATAGTTTTAGTCTGTGATAGGCATGACACACTTATATGGGTAGCTGCCCATCGTCATAGTCTTAGTCTGTGATAGGCATGACACACTGATATGGGTAGCTGCCCATCGTCAGAGTCTTAGTCTGTGATAGGCATGACACACTTATATCGGTAGCTGCCCATCGTCAGAGTCTTAGTCTGTTATAGGCATGGCACGCTTATATCGGTAGCTGCCCATCGTCAGAGTCTTAGTCTGTTATAGGTATGGCACACTTATATCGATAGCTGCCCATCGTCATAGTCCTAGTCTGTGATAGGCATGGCATGCTTATATCGATAGCTGCCCATCGTCATAGTCTTAGTCTGTGATAGGCAAGGCACACTTATATCGATAGCTGCCCATCGTCATAGTCTTAGTCTGTTATAGGCATGGCACGCTTATATCGGTAGCTGCCCATCGTCAGAGTCTTAGTTTGTGATAGGCATGGCACACTTATATCGGTAGCTGCCCATCGCCATAGTCTGAGTCTGTGATAGACATGGCACACTTATATCGGTAGCTGCCCATCGTCATAGTCTTAGTCTGTGATCGACATGGCACACTTAAATCGGTAGCTGCCCATCGTCATAGTGTGTGATAGGCATGGCACACTTATATCGGTAGTTGCCCATCGTCATAGTTTTAGTCTGTGATAGGCATGACACACTTATATGGGTAGCTGCCCATCGTCATAGTCTTAGTCTGTGATAGGCATGACACACTGATATGGGTAGCTGCCCATCGTCAGAGTCTTAGTCTGTGATAGGCATGACACACTTATATCGGTAGCTGCCCATCGTCAGAGTCTTAGTCTGTTATAGGCATGGCACGCTTATATCGGTAGCTGCCCATCGTCAGAGTCTTAGTCTGTTATAGGTATGGCACACTTATATCGATAGCTGCCCATCGTCATAGTCCTAGTCTGTGATAGGCATGGCATGCTTATATCGATAGCTGCCCATCGTCATAGTCTTAGTCTGTGATAGGCAAGGCACACTTATATCGATAGCTGCCCATCGTCATAGTCTTAGTCTGTTATAGGCATGGCACGCTTATATCGGTAGCTGCCCATCGTCAGAGTCTTAGTTTGTGATAGGCATGGCACACTTACATCGATAGCTGCCCATTGTCATAGTCTTAGTCTGTGATAGGCATGGCACACTTATATCGATAGCTGCCCATCGTCAGAGTCTTAGTCTGTTATAGGCATGGTACACTTATATCGATAGCTGCCCATCGTCATAGTCTTAGTCTGTGATAGGCATGACACACTTATATCGATAGCTGCCCATTGTCATAGTCTTAGTCTGTGATAGGCATGGCACACTTATATCGATAGCTGCCCATCGTCATAGTCTTAGTCTGTGATAGGCATCGCACGCCTATATCGGTAGCTTCCCATCGTCATAGTCTTAGTCTGTGATAGACATGACACACTTATATCGGTAGCTGCCCATCGTCATAGTCTTAGTCTGTAATAGGCATGGCACACTTATATCGATAGCTGCCAATCGTCATAGTCTTAGTCTGTGATAGGCATGGCACACTTATATCGGTAGCTGCCCATCGTCAGAGTCTTCGTCTGTGATAGAAATGGCACACTTATATCGGTAGCTGCCCATTGTCAGAGTCTGAGTCAATTATAGGCATGACACACTTATATCGGTAGCTGCCCATCGTCAGTCTTACTCTGTTATAGGCATGGCACGCTTATATCGGTAGCTGCCAATCGTCAGAGTCTTAGTCTGTTATAGGCATGGCACACTTATATCGATAGCTGCCCATCGTCATAGTCTTAGTCTGTGATAGGCATGGCACGTTTATATCGGTAGCTGTCCCTCGTCATAGTCTTAGTCTGTGATAGGCATGGCATGCTTATATCGATAGCTGCCCATCGTCATAGTCTTAGTCTGTGATAGGCAAGGCACACTTATATCGATAGCTGCCCATCGTCAGAGTCTTAGTCTGTTATAGGCATGGCACGTTTATATCGGTAGTTGCCCATCGTCAGAGTCTTAGTTTGTGATAGGCATGGCACACTTATATCGATAGCTGCCCATTGTCATAGTCTTAGTCTGTGATAGGCATGGCACACTTATATCGATAGCTGCCCATCGTCAGAGTCTTAGTCTGTTATAGGCATGGTACGCTTATATCGGTAGCTGCCCATCGTCAGAGTCTTAGTCTGTGATAGGCATGACACACTTATATCGATAGCTGCCCATTGTCATAGTCTTAGTCTGTGATAGGCATGGCACACTTATATCGATAGCTGCCCATCGTCATAGTCTTAGTCTGTGATAGGCATGGCACGCTTATATCGGTAGCTTCCCATCGTCATAGTCTTAGTCTGTGATAGACATGACATACTTATATCGGTAGCTGCCCATCGTCATAGTCTGAGTCTGTGATAGGCATGGCACACTTATATCGATAGCTGCCCATCGTCATAGTCTTAGTCTGTGATAGGCATGGCACACTTATATCGGTAGCTGCCCATCGTCAGAGTCTTAGTCTGTGATAGAAATGGCACACTTATATCGGTAGCTGCCCATTGTCAGAGTCTGAGTCAATTATAGACATGACACACTCATATCGGTAGCTGCCCATCGCCAGAGTCTGAGTCAGTTATAGACTCGGCACACTCAGATCGGTAGCTGGCCATCGTTAGAGTCTGAGTCTGTGATAGACATAGAAAACTTGGATCCGTAGCAGCCAATCTTCATAGTCTGTGACAATGATAAACATGTTCAAGATTTCTATAATTATGTGCCTATCTGTCAAAAGGCAGTATAAAGATCTCTAGTTCCTCTATAGTCAGTGCAACCAGATACAGGTTGTTTCGCCATGAAATATGGACACATTGCTTAAAATAGCAGTATGATTAGTCTTTCTCTAGAATGTAAATTCATTTTCTAGTGAACAAAACTTCGTATTACGGAAACAAACAAACAAACTAAGCCTAAGTAAATATAAACCATCAGAATTTAATTATAACTCATTCCAGCCGAATAGCCATAACCATTTGAGAATCGGTTGCCATGGACAAACAATCCGAATGGTTTTCCTTGGATATGCATCATATGATGAGCCCCAGGTGTGATGGACACATCGAACACGTTGTAGGTAACGCCTTTAAGATTCACGGTGTATACAGTCGGGGGTGGTGTCACTGTGTTGTTATTCAGCACCAATCCAAGCGAATCAGTCTTTGGAATTATTACAGTGATATGATTCTGAAAATTATGTCCGTCATCCCAAACAGCGAAACTGTATTCCGCCAAATAACGGTCAATTCCGGGAACTACCATCATGAAAGGCTCGTGGTATACCGGTGCACAACATGCATGGACAAACATAGTTACTAACACTTTCTGTGATGCTGATACAGTTCCTAATCCAGGAACAACAGTGTCTAAATAGCTACCGGTGGATACGAGGGATTTTGTCACATGGACAGCGCCCGCAGTTTCGTACAAGTTAACTGTCGTTGTCCCGCCCGTAGCGGCAATGATTTGAACCGTGCTGTTCTTTCGTTCATAGAGCTGTGGAATGATGAAATCTTTGGAGTATGACTTTGTAGCAGGTATCATGTCCAGTAGATGATCACATCCCACTCCCTCTAAATGGGTACATCGGTCACCTGACACTACGGCTAAAGGCTTAGAACTCAGTACATGTGTACCGGCAATAGGAGAATAGGAATTCAGTTCAAACGTTTCTAAGTAGCCTAGAATGGCGTGGATACTGTCGCCGTCAAAGTAATCCCGCCCATTATAACGAACCCTACCCCTTCTCTGTATCTGTAATTTAATTGTTACGTCATTGTTATCATACGGGGAGAGCAAAGTCATTTCGTTTTCTCCAGAAGTTGAGGGTATGAAGTACTCGGTGCCGAGTTTATCCACGGGGATGACGGCGTACCCGTCTGTATTAAATCCCTCCACATTCATTGCAAATAAAGTAATAGGTATAGTAGAGTGGATCTCCACGCCCTTCTTCTCCACGTGTACGTTTATCGGGATAATAGCTTTGGAAATGTTGTATTTAGTCAAACCTTGTGGTACAGACAGCGTGCTGGATATATTGAGATAGGGGATACTGATGTCCACCTGGCCAGCCTGCCGGCTGACTATCAATAACTCTATGTGACCACCAGAATTCCCGTCCATTTTAGCAAAATCTACATAGAACGAAGTACCTTCGATGCCAGCCTCTACAACAAACACATTCTCTTAAACAATAGAATTTCTGCACGTATTTATTTAATAATAATAAAACAGTGTTTATTGTAAATTACTATAAGGATACGGTCCTTTACATATCAATGTAGCCATGTTTGTTATAAATGTACATTGTATATTTCTGAAGCCGGTGTGGCCTAGTGGATTAGATGCTGGGCTCGTGCCCTAGAGGCCCTGGGTGCGATTCCCGCCCGGTGCACACCGGTGTTCTGTCTTTCGGATGAGACAGAAAAAACCGAGGTCCCGTGTCACGGTAGACGTGGCACGTAAAAGATCTGTCGTTGCTTCGGATGGGTCCGTTGCAAAGATAGAAATTTATATGCAATGCATCAGGCAAATGCCGTCACCGTATACGTGAAATAACCGTGGAGTGACGTAAAACAATAATCAATCAATGTACATTTCTGGGCGTGCCTGCCTCAGTCGGGAAAAGTGCTTTGTTCATGACCTCGAGGTTTCCAGATTCGAGTCCCGCCGGGGGCTCGTCGGTTCCCTGTGTTTCGTGTCCTTATTCGGTCTTTTCTTTATACACAGTTACTTCCCATTTGGGACGGTATCTGACGTAAAACAATTATGACGTCATCAAATTCTATGGAAACTGAACGAAAACTCAGGGAAATGATAGTCTACACATGACGTTTTCATAGGAATTTGATGACGTCATAATTGTTTTACGTCAGATACCATACCAAATGGGAGGTAACTATGTTTAACGAAAAGATTCATTACAGTAAAAACTGAGGCCCCGTGTGACAGTAAACGTGTCAAGTAAAACGTCCGTCACTGATTCGAATGGGCCTATTGCTTTAGTATAAACTTCTATTCAATGCATCATATGATGTCACCATAGAAGTGCAATGCATTATATGATATCATCACAGAAGTGCATTGCATCATATGATGTCACCATAGAAGTGCAGTGCATCATATGACGTCACCATAGAAGTGCAGTGCATCATATGACGTCACCATAGATGTGCAGTGCATCATATGATATCATCATAGAAGTGCAGTGCATCATATAATGTCACCATAGAAGTGAAGTGCATCATATGATGTCACCATAGAAGTGTAGTGCATCATATGATGTCACCATAGAAGTACAGTGCATCATATGATGTCACCATAGATGTGCAGTGCATCATATGATGTCACCATAGAAGTGCAGTGCATCATATGATGTCACCATAGAAGTGCAGTGCATCATATGATGTCACCATAGAAGGGCAGTGCATCATATGATGTCACCATAGATGTGCAATGCATCATATGATGTCACCATAGAAGTGCAATGCATCATATGATGTCACAATAGAAGTGCAGTGCATCATACGCTGTCACCATATATGTGCAGTGCATCATATGATGTTACCATAGAAGTGCAATGCATCATATGATGTCACCATAGAAGTGCAGTGCATCATATGATGTCACCATAGAAGTGCAATGTATCACATGATGTCACCATAGAAGTGCAGTGCATCATATTATGTCACCATAGAAGTGCAGTGCATCATATGATATCACCATAGAAGTGCAATGCATCATATGATGTCACCATAGAAGTGCAATGCATTATATGATATCACCATAGAAGTGCAGTGCATCATATGATATCACCATAGATGTGCAGTGCATCATATGATGTCACCATAGAAGTGCAGTGCATCATATGATGTCACCATAGATGTGCAGTGCATCATATGATGTCACCATAGAAGTGCAGTGCATCATATGATGTCACCATAGAAGTGCAGTGCATCATATGATGTCACCATAAAAGGGCAGTGCATCATATGACGTCATCATAGAAGTGCAATGCATCATATGATGTCAGCATAGAAGTGCAATGCATCATATGACGTCACCATAGAAGTGCAGTGCATCATATGATGTCACCATAGAAGTGCAGTGCATCATATGATGTCACCATAGAAGTGCAGTGCATCATATGATGTCACCATAGAAGTGCAATGTATCATATGATGTCACCATAGAAGTGCAGTGCATCAAATGATGTCACCATAAAAGTGCAATGCATCATATGATGTCACCATAGAAGTGCAATGCATCATATGATGTCACCATAGAAGTGCAGTGCAACATATGATGTCACCATAAATGTGCAGTGCATAATATAATGTCACCATAGAAGTGCAATGCATCATATGATGTCACCATAGATGTGCAGTGCATCATATGATGTCACCATAGAGGTGCAGTGCATCAAAGATGTCACCATAGAAGTGCAGTGCATCATATGATGTCACCATAGAAGGGCAGTGCATCATATGATGTCACCATAGATGTGCAGTGCATCATATGATGTCACCATAGAAGTGCAATGCATCATATGATGTCACCATAGAAGTGCAGTGCATCATACGCTGTCACCATAGATGTGCAGTGCATCATATGATGTCACCATAGAAGTGAAGTGCATCATATGATGTCACCATAGAAGTGCAGTGCATCATATGATGTCACCATAGAAGTGCAATGTATCACATGATGTCACCATAGAAGTGCAGTGCATCATATTATGTCACCATAGAAGTGTAGTGCATCATATGATATCACCATAGAAGTGCAATGCATCATATGATGTCACCATAGAAGTGCAATGCATTATATGATATCACCATAGAAGTGCAGTGCATCATATGATATCACCATAGATGTGCAGTGCATCATATGATGTCACCATAGAAGTGCAGTGCATCATATGATGTCACCATAGATGTGCAGTGCATCATATGATGTCACCATAGAAGTGCAGTGCATCATATGATGTCACCATAGAAGTGCAGTGTATCATATGATGTCACCATAGAAGGGCAGTGCATCATATGACGTCATCATAGAAGTGCAATGCATCATATGATGTCAGCATAGAAGTGCAATGCATCATATGACGTCACCATAGAAGTGCAGTGCATCATATGATGTCACCATAGAAGTGCAGTGCATCATATGATGTCACCATAGAAGTGCAGTGCATCATATGATGTCACCATAGAAGTGCAATGTATCATATGATGTCACCATAGAAGTGCAGTGCATCAAATGATGTCACCATAAAAGTGCAATGCATCATATGATGTCACCATAGAAGTGCAATGCATCATATGATGTCACCATAGAAGTGCAGTGCAACATATGATGTCACCATAAATGTGCAGTGCATAATATAATGTCACCATAGAAGTGCAATGCATCATATGATGTCACCATAGAAGTGCAGTAATCTTGGTATGACGTAAAACAAGAATCAAACGATTTACATACCGCAGAGTCCACATGTCCGACTGCAATCAGCTGAAAATACAGGATCCGTGCATGCGTTAGAAACATTTCCTGAGGACATAACTGTTTTGCTGCATTCTGCGGGGTTAATATCCAGACATCGTGGTGTTGGTTTTGCAAGTAGTGACAAATCTAAAAGAAAAACCCGACCATTAAAATTCAAGATTCACATACTTATAACCAATGGTACAGTTATCGGTGCCTTAACAAGTGGGAATAAGTTTAGAGCGTTCTGTCCAGTGTCTCAATAAAAATCGCTGTATATCCGGGCTAATCGTCAATTCTTTACATGTTGAAAATTGCTGACAGAAAAAGAGAAGAACAAGGCTTAGACTTCAAACCGGATCCAACCACGTACCGTTGTAATTAATGCTTGACATTCTACGCTGTAACAATAACCATGAATGCCATGTATAACCTTGTATGGGACTTGTCATGTTCTTTTGTCATTTCAAAAACTTGATCGAGATACCAAAACTCCAGGTGCTTTGGTGATACATACATACATATATCAATACATTATAACCCCCCGCGTGCGTGTGTGTGTATGTGTGTGAGGGCATGTCTTTTTTCTTTTCTTTTGGAATTAGGAAAGAGGAAAGCGGGAAGGGTGGTGTTATACGATGATCCTTGAAACTTGAAAGTCTTTTCTTTTGCAATGACGTAAAAATGTATCACATGGCCATAAGAAGCATTTTAAACGTGAGGGAACCAAATCTGGAATTTCGTTTCGTAACATGATTTGAAATTGCTCCATGATCGGCTAAATTAGTGGGATATGGGACCGTCTCGGTTCCTACCGGCCTGCTGTATCTTAATAATAAATGAATAATTGCTGTTATTTTCTGCCTTTGTATACACTGCTTGCGCGATAAGAAAGACCTGTAAATCGATGTAAATGGATGGGCACGGTCGGATCTCTGACCTCCTCCTCTCTTTAGTCGCCCTCAACCCATAGTAGAATGAATGATTATACCTTCATTACAAAAGTCTGTGGAACAGCACGCAGAAGTCTGGCCTGAGATCTGCAGACCTGATTGTCGCTTCCCAATTATTGTGCCACCACCATTGCTAGATTTACAAACCTTGTATAAAAACGATATAAATATAATTTAGAATCTCCTACAATGCAGCCTTATTATAAAAGTATGATATAATCCGTGGTTATTGAACACTCGTAAATTTCAATGTATAAAGATATTTACACACGTAAATGAATTCTTCATTCTCACACATGTTATCAACATGTAATTTGTGACTAGCTATATTGTCTCACACCAGTAATTTAAAATAATAAGGTGTGGAATGGGTGACTGATTGAAAATATAATCTGGGATCAGATGATTTATCATAGTATTGTATAGTATAGTATTATGTATACAATTCTTTAGATCATCATTTTCTTCATGGGTGATGTCAATGGGACTAAAGTTCCCTGGTGTTCTATACGCACCAATCCTTCACTGTCGCATCCCAGAGAATATACATCTTGAGAGTTGAATCCAGCAAAGTGATGAAGAAAGCAAGCCTGAAAAATATCATCTGTCTAGCATTATATCTACAAATATGTTTTACATACTAATAATTAAGATTGTCATGAAGATGTAGCAGTAAAACGTCTATATACGCTGTGTACATGTAATAGTTACATGTCTTTATATTGGATGTAGCACCAAACAATGAAACAGATCAAGGGGAGATTTGTAGTAATCTGCGAGTACAGTACCTTATCAAAGGGGCAGTCTACAGCATTAGTACAAACTCCTGGATCCGTTACTGATGAGCACGATAAACACTGCAAGCTGTATGCTAAAAAGACGTAAAACACAAATCATAATACTACAGAGCCAATGTAAGATATATGTAAAAGAGAAAACAGAAGACATCTGACAAAGCTGTATGACAAAAATCACCAAGGACATGCACACAAAACATGATAGTAGAATATACACGGAAAAACGACATTACAAAAATATTCGGTTGTACTGCGGTTACGATACCGACTTATGACGGTCAATTGAAGTAACAAACGTCATTCAGTTGGTGTGGTTAACCGTTTTACGGGCACAAAACTTTAAATAGATACAACATTGCACATTTATGCTTGCCACAACCATGTAAACCACAAAAATTACTAATGCTACCACAACACTGCAAACTCAAAGCTAGATACAATGTAGAACTCTAAGTAAATTTCGTAACATAGCGGACTCCATACTACCATAAAGTTTGTGCATACTTTGTACTTCAGTGGAATAATAACAGCATGATGTTATGTATATATTGTACTTCAGTGGGATAATAACAGCATGTTGTTATGTATATATTGTACTTCAGTGGGGTAATAACACCACGATGTTATGTATATATTGTACTTCAGTGGGGTAATAACACCACGATGTTATGTATATATTGTACTTCAGTGGGATAAAAACACCATGGTGTTATGTATATATTGTACTTCAGTGGGATAATAACACCATGGTGTTATGTATATATTGTACTTCAGTGGGATAATAACACCATGGTGTTATGTATATATTGTACTTCAGTGGGATAATAACACCATGGTGTTATGTATATATTGTACTTCAATGGGGTAATAATACCATGACGTTTATGCATATATTGAACTTTAGTGGGATGATAACACCACGAGTTTTATGTATATATTGTACTTCAGTGGGGTAATAACACCATGATGTTATGTATATATTGTACTTCAATGGGTAATAATACCATGACATTTATGTATATAATTATTCGTCAATGGGATATTTGTAGTTCCTCAGTAAAAATAGCTTAAATTAAGCAACTTTCAGTAAAATCGATTTTGTTTTTTTTTTTTAGAATTCTGTATATTACAATTTCAGATAATGTAGAGTAAATAAATCGTTTTACCTCTGTTGATGAACATAACAATGACAAGTACCACCACACCTGTGAATACATAAACCTGTATAGTGTTTACATACCGTTAGATATAACTGCTGATATAGCTACATGTATTTAAAAGTGTGTGTATTCCATCAAATGATGTTGTTTGATGGGTCTTTTACGTCGCTTACAACAATTTTTCAGTTATATCACAACATTGGAGCAGGTTAGTTAGTTTTTTTACCAAAAGCACGTGCTTATAGATTTATTGGTACAGTCCGGGAATCGAACTCCGATTGCCTGCATCGCAAACCAAGCGCTTTACCGCTATATTAAGTCTCTCCCATTTATATAATGTAAAATGAAAAAAGTAATTAAAATAATGCATTAGCGGCACTATGACATCTAGTGTAATCCGAGATGGACTTTCATGAAAGCTTTTGTACTCCGAAATAAACTTTCATGAAATCTAATTTTGACGGAATAAGCGCGGTACCTTCAATGTTTATTATGACATCAATAGATACCTAATCAAAAGATATAAAGGACAATCACAGGTCGTGGTAAAGTGCTCAGAGATATAAAGGACAATTGAAGGTCGCGGTAAAGTGCTCAAATACATAAAGGAGTCAAAGGTCGCTGTGAAGTGCTCAGAGATATAAAGGACCATCACGAGTCGTGGTAAAGTGCTCAGAGATATAAAGGACAATCACAGGTCGTGGTAAAGTGCTCAGAGATATAAAGGATAAATAGCATGTCGCGTTAAAGTGCTCAAATACATAAAGGAGTCAAAGGTCGCTGTAAAGTGCTCAGAGATATAAAGGACAATCACGGGTCGTGGTAAAGTGCTCAAAGGTAAATATAAAGAGAGTCACAGTACTGTGATCAATGTTAGAGGGCAGTCTCAGGTCGCGGTACTGTGATCAATGTGAGAGGGAAGTCTCATGTCGCATTACTGTGATCAATGTGAGAGGGAAGTCTCATGTCACATTACTGTGATCAATGTGAGAGGGAAGTCTCATGTCACATTACTGTGATCAATCTGAGAGAGAAGTCTCAGATCCCAATACTGTGGTCAATGTGAGAGGGAAGTCTCAGGTCCCATTATTGTGGTCAATGTGAGAGGGAAGTCTCATGTCACATTACTGTGATCAATATGAAAATGCAATCTCATGTCACATTACTGTGATCAATGTGAGAGAGAAGTCTCAGATCCCATTACTGTGGTCAATGTGAGAGGGAAGTCTCATGTCACATTACTGTGATCAATGTGAAAGAGAAGTCTCAGATCCCATTACTGTGGTCAATGTGAGAGGGAAGTCTCAAGTCACATTACTGTGATCAATGTGAGAGAGAAGTCTCAGATCCCAATACTGTGGTCAATGTGAGAGGGAAGTCTCAGGTCCCATTATTGTGGTCAATGTGAGAGGGAAGTCTCATGTCACATTACTGTGATCAATGTGAAAATGCAATCTCATGTCACATTACTGTGATCAATGTGAGAGGTAAATCTCAGATCCCATTATTGTGATCAATGTGAGAGGGAAGTCTCAGATCCCATTACTGTGATCAATGTGAGAGGACAGTCTCATGTCACATTACTGTGATCAATGTGAGAGGGCAGCCTCAGATCCCATTACTGTGATCAATGTGAGAGGACAGTCTCATGTCACATTACTGTGATCAATGTGAGAGGGCAGCCTCAAATCCCAATACTGTGATCAATGTGAGAGGGCAGCCTCAGATCCCATTACTGTGATCAATGTGAGAGAACAGTCTCATGTCACATTACTGTGATCAATGTGAGAGGACAGTCTCAGATCCCATTACTGTGATCAATTTGAGAGGACAGTCTCATGTCACATTACTGTGATCAATGTGAAAGGACAGTGTCATGTCACATTACTGTGATCAATGTGAGAGGGCAGCCTCAGATCCCATTACTGTGATCAATGTGAGAGGACAGTGTCATGTCACATTACTGTGATCAATATGAGAGGTAAGTCTCAGATCCCATTACTGTGATCAATGTGAGAGGGCAGCCTCAGATCCCATTACTGTGATCAATGTGAGAGAACAGTCTCATGTCACATTACTGTGATCAATGTGAGAGGGCAGCCTCAGATCCCATTACTGTGATCAATGTGAGAGGACAGTGTCATGTCACATTACTGTGATCAATGTGAGAGGACAGTGTCCTGTCACATTACTGTGATCAATGTGAGAGGGAAGTCTCAGATCCAATTACTGTGATCAATGTGAGAGGACAGTGTCATGTCACATTACTGTGATCAATGTGATAGGACAGTCTCATGTCACATTACTGTGATCAATGTGAGAGGACAGTCTCATGTCGCATTACTGTGATCAATGTGAGAGGACAGTCTCATGTCACATTACTGTGATCAATGTGAGAGGGCAGCCTCAGATCCCATTACTGTGATCAATGTGAGAGGACAGTCTCAGATCCCATTATTGTGATCAATGTGAGAGGACAGTCACTGGTCGCAGTACTGTGATCAATGTGAGAGGGCAGCCTCAGATCCCATTACTTTGATCAATGTGAGAGGACAGTCTCATGTCACATTACTGTGGTCAATGTGAGAGGACAGTCTCCGATCCCATTATTGTGATCAATGTGAGAGGACAGTCACTGGTCGCAGTACTGTGATCAATGTGAAAGGGCAGTCTCATGTCACATTACTGTGATCAATGTGAGAGGGCAGTCTCATGTCACATTACTGTGATCAATGCGAGCTGGCAGCCTCAGATCCCATTACTGTGATCAATGTGAGAGGACAGTCTCATGTCACATTACTGTGATCAATGTGAGAGGGCAGCCTCAAATCCCAGTACTGTGATCAATGTGAGAGGGCAGCCTCAGATCCCATTACTGTGATCAATGTGAGAGAACAGTCTCATGTCACATTACTGTGATCAATGTGAGAGGACAGTCTCAGATCCCATTACTGTGATCAATGTGAGAGGACAGTCTCATGTCACATTACTGTGATCAATGTGAGAGGACAGTGTCATGTCACATTACTGTGATCAATGTGAGAGGGCAGCCTCAGATCCCATTACTGTGATCAATGTGAGAGGACAGTGTCATGTCACATTACTGTGATCAATATGAGAGGTAAGTCTCAGATCCCATTACTGTGATCAATATGAGAGGACAGTGTCCTGTCACATTACTGTGATCAATGTGAGAGGGCAGCCTCTGATCCCATTACTGTGATCAATGTGAGATGACAGTGTCATGTCACATTACTGTGATCAATGTGAGAGGGCAGCCTCAGATCCCATTACTGTGATCAATGTGAGAGGACAGTCTCATGTCACATTACTGTGATCAATGTGAGAGGACAGTGTCATGTCACATTACTGTGGTCAATGTGAGAGAACAGTCTCAGATCCCATTATTGTGATCAATGTGAGAGGACAGTCTCATGTCACATTACTGTAATCAATGTGAGAGGGCAGCCTCAGATCCCATTACTGTGATCAATGTAAGAGGACAGTCACTGGTCGCAGTACTGTGATCAATGTGAGAGGACAGTGTCATGTCACATTACTGTGATCAATGTGAGAGGACAGTATCATGTCACATTACTGTGATCAATGTGAGAGGACAGTCTCATGTCACATTACTGTGATCAATGTGAGAGGGCAGCCTCGGATCCCATTACTGTGATCAATGTGAGAGGACAGTCTCATGTTGCATTACTGTGATCAATGTGAGAGGACAGTTTCATATCACATTACTGTGATCAATGTGAGAGGGCAGCCTCAGATCCCATTACTATGATCAATGTGAGAGGACAGTCTCAGATCCCATTATTGTGATCAATGTGAGAGGAGAGTCACTGGTCGCAGTACTGTGATCAATGTGAGAGGGCAGCCTCAGATCCCATTACTGTGATCAATGTGAGAGGACAGTGTCATGTCACATTAATGTGGTCAATGTGAGAGGACAGTCACTGGTCGCACTACTGTGATCAATGTGAGAGGGCAGCCTCAGATCCCATTACTGTGATCAATGTGAGAGGAAAGTGTCCTGTCACATTACTGTGATCAATGTGAGAGGGCAGCCTCGGATCCCATTACTGTGATCAATGTGAGAGGACAGTCTCATGTTGCATTACTGTGATCAATGTGAGAGGACAGTCTCATATCACATTACTGTGATCAATGTGAGAGGGCAGCCTCAGACCCCATTACTATGATCAATGTGAGAGGACAGTCTCAGATCCCATTATTGTGATCAATGTGAGAGGACAGTCACTGGTCGCAGTACTGTGATCAATGTGAGAGGGCAGCCTCAGATCCCATTACTTTGATCAATGTGAGAGGACAGTCTCATGTCACATTACTGTGATCAATGTGAAAGGGCAGCCTCAGATCCCATTACTGTGATCAATGTGAGAGGACAGTCACTGGTCGCAGTACTGTGATCAATGTGAAAGGGCAGTCTCATGTCACATTACTGTGATCAATGTGAGAGGGCAGTCTCATGTCGCATTACTGTGATCAATGTGAGAGAGGTCTCAGATCCCATCACTGTGGTCAATGTGAGAGGGAAGTCTCAGGTCACATTACTGTGATCAATGTGAAAGGGCAGACTCAGATCCCATTACTGTGATCAATGTGAGAGGACAGTCACTGGTCCAGTACTGTTATCAATGTGAAAGGGCAGTCTCATGTCACATTACTGTGATCAATGTGAGAGGGCAGTCTCATGTCGCATTACTGTGATCAATGTGAGAGAGGTCTCAGATCCCATCACTGTGGTCAATGTGAGAGGGAAGTCTCAGATCCCATTACTGTGATCAATGTGAGAGAACAGTCTAAGATCCCATTACTGTGATCAATGTGAGAGGACAGTCTCAGGTCACATTACTGTGGTCAATGTGAAAGGGCAGTCTTATGTCGCGGTACTGTGATCAGTGTGAAAGGGCAGTCTTATGTCGCGGTACCATGATCAATGTGAAAGGGCAGTCACTGGTCGTGGTACCGTGATCAATGTGAAAGGGCAGTCACAGGTCGCGGTAATGTGGTCAAAAATGTAACGGTCAATCTAAGCTTGCTGTAAATGCCTCTCTATTTTACTATATGACAAAAATCTTTTTTTTTTACATATTTTGCGCTAAAATATATACTCATACAGTAAATGACATTTTTAAAAATTTTATATGATACAGAATCAATTTTGAAATATTAATATTCTCTGCTGGACAAATGAGGTAATACACAAGGCTAACTAGAAGCCACATGATAATTATGATTTTTTTTTCGTCTGAATGCCTTTGAAACCGATCAAAAACTGTAAATAAAATTATTACGACTTACCTTTGGATGCCATCTTTAACATCTACATATAAAATGATTACATGGTAAAGATTCCACCTTATCATTGTTATCTCGGTCTTCTGTAAGTTAAAGGAAGTACTATTGTGTCACTCCTTATAGTTCATATACACCATAAGAATGCCATGATGACCATGGTGAATGTGCAATACGTTATCACAGTGATTTGTAACACAGAACCCATAGTAAGAATGGTTAATTGCTAAATATCTTACTTTCAGATTCATTGCAAATATCAATGCTTTTCGGAAGTTTTTTTTAGATCAAGAACATATCGGGGTATATGAAAAATCAATGTGTATTTTATAAAAAGGGATAACAATCATTCAGAAAGTTCCAACCCTACAGGAGTTCTCCCCTGAAATTTGACTAAGACTCGCATCAATCTGTTTATGCTTGTTATGCTAGTGAAGAGTACAACAACATCGGTACATGTGGTAAAACAAGCAAACAGAAATAAATTACTTGTTCATTGTATTATCTGCCGCTAAGATTGATCCCCAATACGGTAATGACGTCAGCGTGATGCATTACACAGTTATTTGGACATATACGTCTGACCTACGGTAGCCGAAGCAGTGGTGATCTTGACTTTTACTGCCATTTACGAATTGCAGATCATCGGTCGACTTGTCGGCCAAAAAAGTGATTTTCTTGGCTTTTACTTCCTCCTACGAATTATACAACATCGGTCGACTTATCGTGAGCCGAGCAGTAATTGTCTCGGCTTTTACCGCCTTTTACCAATGGGGTATTTTCACAAACGCTTAGATGATCCAGATTCCTGATTTGTTATGATGTATACTCCTCGGGATTTATCTTCAATTTCTAGGTAACATCTTATTTTTTAATCTTTTGTTTTACCATGATTATTATCTTAAATGAGAAAATAATGAAATATATATATTGTATGTATACTTCTTCATTGAATTCAAATGTGGATTTCAAAATATTTATAACAGGATTTGTAAAAAATTACTGAAAAATTGCATTATGGCCTAGGATAAAACCAAAGTCATACCCCCTCATGCATTCGGAATCTCTCCTGCCTTTACTCATAAAAGAATGCTGCAATATGTAAAACTCAAAACGGATACGTACAGTGAAATAGCCCCATTACACAACATCGGTCGACTTGTCGCCAACCGAAGCAGTGATGGTATTGGATTTTACTGCCATTTACGAATTATAGATCATGGGTTGACTTGTCGCCAGCTAAAGCAGTTATGGTCTTGGCTTTTACTGCCATTTAAAGCCGGCGTGGCCTAGTGGTATCGCGTCGGACTCCTGATCGGGAGGCTGGGGTTCGAGTCCCGCTCTGGTCATGTCGTGGTATGCATGGCACGTTAAAGATCCCTAACTGCTTCGGGTGGGTCAGTTGCAAAGATCAAAATTTGTATGTCCCGCATCAGGCAGATGCCGTCACCATATACGTGAAATGTTCGTGGTGTGACGTTAAACAAAAATCAATCAATCAATCAACTAAACGAAAAGCATATTGATCGTTAATATATTTATGTTGCTTTCGCCATACACCGTTCCACTTTTCAGCATAGAAAGCGATGTTTAGCGGATTTTTGATTGTTATACTTATGACGTCATAATCAAATGTCGGACTTGTCCAACCTTGCATGACGTCATCATAGTCAGATTTTGCGCTAAAGTGCTTGACTTTTGACGAAAGTGGAACGGTGTATTGCAACATAAAACCCTTCCATAGTTCGTAAAAGAACGTGTTCACTGAAGATTTTCAACTGTAATACTTGTGACGTCATAAACAGATACGTCATTCGTCGATGGGTTGTCAGATCTCAGATGACGTCATTACTATGAAAATTTATGTTTTGTAGAACAATACACCGATCCACTTTAGTCGAATGTTACGTACTTTAGCGCAAAATACGATTATGATGACGTCACACAAGGTTGGACAAGTCGGACATTTGATTATGACGTCATAACAATAACAATCATAAGTCCGCCAAACATTGCTTTCTATGCTGTAAAGTGGATCGGTGTATTAGTTCGAATTACGTCAAATCGAACTCATCGTCGGCCGAGCGTGACGTTGCGCAGACGTACGGCCTCATTAAAATGCTGATTTTATTCTAAGTTTTGAACGTACATATAATATTCGAGTACAAAACTGATCACATTTCTCTCATTTGATGTGTCCTGTGCAAGTGTCAAAGTATTATTTACAATACCAGACTTAACTTTCAACCTTTGGACCCCAAATCAATGGGCTTCTGCCTCTTTTGCTCTCCTGTACAAGTATGGTGGCCATAGACAATATGGCTTGAGGAATCTAAAATGTGACTATGACTTTCAATCTTTGGATCCCCAAATCACAGACTTTTTTTCTCATAGATCACTCTTTTGTACAAACTAAGTAGCCATAGAAAATTTTTAAAGAGAAAACGAACAGAAACAAATTGCTAACAGATGCACAGTGATAACTGCAGTGCATCCACATGGGACCTACTCATCTACCATTGACTCCAGTTCGCCTGTTGTAGAATTGAAAGTTATGAAGCCATATATCACTGATGGATGCTCCCCGAATGGCAACAATAATGCAGGAAATTGATGACTCAATTCATATACAAGAGCAACGCCTAGCGTGGCATAATACGCCCATTGCTTACTATGGACGGGATCAATGTGAACGTATGTTTTATTACCCGCAAATATGGGTCTCTTTGGCAATACTTTTATGACATATTGAAATCCAGAGATGGATCCAAGTCCTACAACTCTGTAACAACAAAATGGAATTTGCTCAAAACTGAAAAGTGGCTTCCCCTACACTATTTAAGCATTCTGTACAAGTTTCATGAAAAACAACTGAGGTTTATTTGATTTATCACATTACAGAGCATCTCCATAGTATCTTATTATAGTAACAAAGTTTTATTCACTTTGCATGATGTGACCTTCATATTTGACATATGACCTTGGTTCAAGGTCATGACACGCCCTTGGGTCATAAGTAGCAATTCTGTGAAATATTACTGAAATCCATGCACAGGGGAAGAAGTTATGGCCTGAACAAGGTTTTATTCACTTTGCATGTTGTGAGCTTGACCTTTGACACATGCTTCATGACATAACACATGCTTCAGTGCTAAGTAACAATTCTGTGAAATACTATTGAAATCTATGCACAGGGGAAGAAGTTATGGCCCGAACAAGGTTTTACTCACTTTGCATGTTGTGACCTTGACCTTTGACCTTGGGTCAAGTGTAACAATTCTGTGAAATATTATTGAAATCCATACACAGGGGAAGAAGTTATGGCCTGAACAAGGTTTTACTCACTTTGCATGCTGTGACCTTGACTTTTGACCTATGACTTTGGGCCAAGGTCATGACACACCTTTAGGTCCTAAGTAACAATTCTGTGACATATTATTGAAATCCATGAACAGGGCAAGAAGTAATGGCCTGGACAAGGTTTTACTCACTTCGCATGTTGTGACCTTGACCTATGACCTATGACCTTTGGTCAAATACATGACAAACCCTTGGGCCGTATGTAAGAATTCTGTGAAATATTATTGAAATCCATGCACAGGGGATGAAGTAATAGTCTGGAAAAGTTTTGATTCACTTTGCATGTTGTGACCTTGACCTTTGACCTTGGGTCAAAGCCATGACACACCCTTTGGGTCTTAAGTAAAAATTCTGTGACATTTTATTGAAATCCATGCACAGGGGAAAAAGTTATGGCCCGGACAATGTTTTACTCATTTTGCATGTTGTGACATTGACCTTTGACCTATGACTTTGGTTTAAGGTCATGACACAGCCTTGGGTCATAAGTAACAATTCTGTGGAATATTATTGAAATCCATGCACAAGGGAAGAAGTTATGGCCCGGAAAAAGTTTTACTCACTTTGCATGTCGTGACCTTGACCTTTGACCTATGACTTTGGTTTAAGGTCATGACACAGCCTTGGGTCATAAGTAACAATTCTGTGGAATATTATTGAAATCCGTGCACAGGGGAAGAAGTTATGGCCCGGAAAAGGTTTTACTCACTTTGCATGTTGTGACCTTGACCTTTGAGCTATGACCTTGCGTCGAGGTCATGACACACCCTTGGATCCTAAGCAACAGTTCTGTGAAATATTATTGAAATCCATGCATAGGGGAAGAAGTTATGGCCCGGACAAGTTTATCCTGGACACCAGACGGACAACGCCACAACATAATACGCCCCGTCTAAGGACGGGCATATAAATGGAAGGACTTGAAAGTCCTCAAGGTCGGAATTGCATGGTCAAGTACATCAAAGGTAATAAAGTCGTGATCCACCAAGAGATCACACACCAAGCGTATAATGTATAGGATTAGTATTGACAAAAAGACGGTCTGCGCACAGGTGCTCGTTTTCATATAAACAACGGCTCCGCCCTGTACGTCTCCGTCTCGTACTATATAGTTATCTCATTCTCTCTTATCACTTTTGATCTTGACAGTAGTGTGAAAATAGCAATCTGGACAGTCTCCCGCTGTACATGTACATTTGGGGAAAACCACGTCTACACATGTAGATATATAAATAACGGGCTATTTTTAGTAGCATTACACATCAACAACTACCAAGACGTTTGTTTATCGTTGTGACGAGAAGATTGTAGAGTACTTTGAATTCCACTGCTATAAAAAGAAGCGATATTCTCAAGTTTTATTAATTATGATACAACGGATACTAGTACGGACTAGTAGTGTACTTCTTAGTTACGGCACAACTACACAATAATGTCAATCGTACTTTTTCGGTACTTTCCGTCGAGTATTCGGAAAGACTGCATGTCCTCCAGCGCATGAATATAACTCGTCTAAATCGATGGAATAACGGCACATCTATTTTCTCATTTGATCAAACTTATTTTGTATTGACTCGTACAATATGAACTATAAGTACTAAAAGTAAATCTAATCACGCTTTTTCTAAATATCGACGCACTATTTATACACGAGGAGGTATTTTCTGCGTTCCACGCATTCACCACAGCATATTGTAACGACTAGGGTCTGGAATTGCTACGCAATTCCGGCCAAAAATCAGTAAAACTGATGGATGCTCAAAGAAGCACAGCAAATATGAAGGAAATGAATGACTCATTACATAGTAAATCATTGTATTAATTGATGACAATTTCAAATCTCAATATATCATATGGATATCTAATTGAGTCAACTGTAGAACAACAAGTAATTGATTGATTATTGTTTTACGTCACTCCACCATTATTTCACATATATGGTGATGGCATTTGCCTGATGCATTGCATACAAATTTAGACCTTTGCAACGAACCCACACGAATTAGTGAGGGATCTTTTACGTGCCACTCCTACCATGACACGGAACCTCAGTTCTAACTGTCTCATCCAAAGACAGAAAATCACTGAAACATGATCAAATTCTGATGAAAGGTGTAGAAGGTAAAAGTACTTCATGGTATTTTAAGTAATAGTTAATAAGTGACCTTGATCTTTCAGAAATTACCTTGAGAGACCTATATCCCAAAGCCCTTAACTTAACTAACATTTTATTGAAGTATGATCAAGTTCTGATGAAAGGTATAGGAGATAAAAGTACTTCACGGTATTTCAAGTCAAACTTAATAAGTGACCTTGACCTTTCAGAAATGACCTTGAGTAACCTTTGTCCCAAAGCTCTCAACCTAAATAATATTTTGGTGAAGTATAATTAAATTCTGATGAAAGGTATAGGAGATATGAGCTCAAACAAAAGGACAGACAGACGGATACAGATACACGAACATGACAGCGACTATGTTCTCCATCGAAAATGATGGTGAGGAAATAATAAACAAACAACTCAGGCATTAAAACTGCAAAATCAATCATACATTGACATGGTCATATACATTAATTCTGTATTAGCATTTGTGTTTATTTTCAACCTATTTCTAAACTGTAATAATCTCAGAGATCATTTATTTATGACAATTATGACAATTATTAGACGGAGGTGGTAATATGTTAGGACTAGTCTATTGTATGGAGAGAAATTTTCAAAATTTCAATATGTAAATAGTGGTAAACACAAGAACAGACACCATATTGTTTAAATCAATTTTTATTTCAATGGATATATATAAAGGATATGTACCATTCTTATTTGTTACACAAAGCAATTAACCATTTCACTCCTACAATCACTGCCAACACTTTGAATCAATGTTTGTAGAATGACACAGGAGACGGTTTTCACAAGTAATGTGCGACAATACTTCATTTTTACTCTGAAGCAATCAGTATGGCTAAGCTGAATTTTAATTGGAGACAATTAGCTGGTTCACATGAGTTTTATTTGAGACAAACGGTATGATTCACTTGATTTCTGAATCGATATCCTTGACATCCTTGATGATATGGTGTTTTGAGAAAATCCCTTTCAGCAATGTTTTTATGTACTCCTTTACTGCAAATTAGATACAAAAATGTCGATACTTTTGAATGACATGAAACTGGCATATGAAATCAAAACTAGAGTTTATCCCTGAAAAGGACTAATTCTATGAGGCAAGGAATTTGGAATAAAAGCAGTTCATTATCAATTAATTCAATTAATATCTAATGAAAGGTATTGTGAATAGGTCATGGTCAATGGATCAAAACTTTTGATCTCACATGAAAGCCTTGGTATCTATGTTTAAAATATGAAAGACTTAAACATTACAGTTTTGAAAAGAGGTAAAAATACCAGGATCAAGTTCACAAGGTCAAAAGTCATGATCTCATGTGAAAGCCCTTGTCAAATAATAATAATATCTTAATATTAAATATGAAAATTCTAACTCTTCCTGTTTAAAAGTAGGTAAAATATCAACTTGAAGGTCAAGATCACTAAGTCAAAAGTCATGATGTCATATGAAAGCCCTTATCATATTGAATCCATATTTGAAAGATGAAAATTCTATTACTATTAAAAAGAAGGTCAAATGTTAAGGTCAGTTGGATCATGGAGAAAATTTGTGTAAAATATTTTGTCACTGGAAATGTAACATCATGATGAAGTTATGGCCCAGACAAAAATTCTGGCCATGGGTTCACTGTGACCTTGACCTTGAAGATATTATCTGGGTTCAAGGTCAAGACACACCCTTGAGTTTCCATGTGTGAAATACATTAGCTGGCCCTGAAAATGACTGTTTTTAAGCATTTTTCAAGTTTCAGGATGAGTGTTTGGTTTCCAATTTTAAGACATTCGAGTTATGGAAATTTGACAGTATTTCATTTTCAATATTACAGTGATATAATGCATAAATGTAATTAATTAAACTGAAAGTGATAAATTGATAAGGCACATGCAATGCTAATTGTTAAGTATAAGTTATAATAATAAGAGCTGTCATAAGACAACATGGCTCGCTGGCTGGGTATTGTCAGAGGGGAAGTACACATTTCCTATATATTTTTTTTTAATAATCACAAATCTGAAATATGAAAGCTCTACCATGAGTAGCAGATGAATTATGGCAAGCCGGCAAGGTTAAAGTTTTTATGAAAGTAGGTCTAAAATCAAGGTCAAGGTTGCCAGGTCAAATATAATAGTACTAATGGCAAGGTCTTATTACTTGTCACAAGTGTGAAAAATGAAAGCCTTATGTTTAATAGTTTCAAAGGCATGGCGAAGGTTAAAGTTTTTGTCTAAGACGCCGACACCAGGACTATGACATTAGCTCTCCAGATGTTTGTCCTGGCCTGCTAAAAAAAAGTTTTCATTGCATCAATAACATAAGCACTACTTTTATATGATTTTTTCCAATCTTTTAAAGATATTAAGTTCTGTTCATATGGACTTTAATGGCTGGTTCTTATAAATAAGGTATATCGTAAAATACCACTTGCATTATATTGTGATATATAATTGCATGTTAAATATTTATTATACTGATCCATATATACCAGTAATACTGCACATCACTTTTTTGGGGGGTATGATGATTCCATATGCTTTTTTTTTTAAGCTATAAGATGATGTTACTTCCAGTGTCTGAAAATACTTGAGACTCGTTGTCAAGTAACCTGCCAATGGGAACTTGGAGATCTTGACATGCCTGTCGTATCTCCAACTTAATATACATAAATTCCCTCATTACTTACTTCTAGTCATATCATGCTTCATCCAGAAGTGTGAGTTATGAATTGAAAAATGATAAAGCCTAACTGTTGCCATTATTAACTTTATAAAGAATAAGTACAGTCAAACTTTAATATCTCGAACAATGATATCTTGAATACCAAATTTAAACGGAAAATAAGAATGATAAATACAAATTTCAATCAGGCACAAGCGTAATTGACCATTATCAAAAATGTATTGTTGCAAATGTCACTAGTTAGTCCGAAACTGAAATTAAAATAATGAACAATAAGTTGTTAAATCAGATTGGTATTCAGCAAACATATTTCTGACCTAATCTATGAGCACACTTCCATTAGAAATTTGTCAAATTATCTTTAAATGGGTAGAATTTCTGAGAGATTCATCTGTCGAGATATGTGATATCACCAACATTATCTGTAATGGGTTTTATTCTTAATAAAAAAGAAACTTTCACTCTAAAAAATATTCCTTACAATTTTATCAATAAATGGTGTGCTTAGACTAAAATTAATTATTAATCAAAAATAGTATGTGCTATACAGTAATTCAACTCTTGAATACTAACAATGGCACAAGTCTAACACGCCTCTGAACATGTCCTAACATTTATGGGCATTAAGTCATATTCTGGATAACTCAAACTCCTGTTATCCAAGCATTTTCTATAGTCCCTACAATTTCGAGTTTTGATTGTACATATCGTGTAATTTAATTCTGACACGATCTCTCAAACAGCTATCATTTAATGTCTTGATTATTTAATAATAAATCCTTATCTAAATGAAATACTTCAAGCATTAATTTTGAAATGTGCTTCTTTACTAACCTTCATCAGAACTTTTTCCAGTTGAGCTTAGTTGAACTTTGTGTGTCAAACTGCGTGCAACACTCTTGAATACATCCTAAAAAGTACCAAAATAATATAAAGTACAAAAAATAAAAATTTACAAGAGTTATTAGAAGACAATAGAGCTTGCCAGTGACAACCAAATTTAGATAGCAAAAGTTATTTGTAAGTAGATCAATCTTCAAGGTCAAAATGTAAAAAAATTAATGAAAGGTCTTGTCACAAGGAATACACACATGAAATATTTAAGCACTACCTCTGTTTATAAGTTTGACCAAGGTTAAAGTTTTTTTAAAGTAGGTCAAATTTCAGGGTCAAGGTAAAAACTTTTGGTACCCTATGAAAGGTCTTGGCACAAGGCATACACATGTGAAATAGTAAAGCCCTGTTTCTAATGATTCTAAAGTTACGATCCAGGTTCTAGTTTTTGTCTACAAACGATAAAAACAACGACAACAATGCCAGTGGTTTGACAAATGGGTCTTTTTGTTATGCAGAGTTATTTCCCAGTTGAGCAGGTATCTGACGTCAAACCCTTGTGACGTCATACAATTTCTATATCATTTCCTGTAATTTTACACCAGTTGCCATAGAACTGATTGATGTCACAATGGTTTGACGTCGTATACCTGCTCAAATGGGAAATAACTTTGTATAACAAAAAGACCCAATAGCTTTCGGGACATTCATCTCAGTGTGCTAATAAAAAGCACAACAAAAAAAAAATGATCATTAGGTCTGGTCATCACATAGTGGTTCTACAAAAAATATGACAGGACCTGTAATAATGACTAGGACAGAACTGAATGTCCTTATAGTTCCATATATTTTCATATTAAAAATTTTGCAATATTTTTACAGATCAATTCCTTTTATTACACCAAAAATGAATATCATATTTCAAATATTAGCCAAAATGTATTACTAATACAAGATTTACCCCCATCTGATTTAATTTATAGTCATTATTCATATCAGTGTGTTATAAATACATGGTACTTTAACTTGACAATGTACGTGGCCTCAACCCTCGGTGTCTTGACAGTTTATTGTATAATTCACTTACTTATGCTCTGATATAAATGACATAACTTGATCATACAAGAACAGTAGTTAGTTAATCAGATGATAATCAAATGAATTTCACTGGTGTACTTTTTTTATTAATTCTACATCAAAAACAATTTGCTTACATAGTGGAGGTGTCACACCAAAAATAATCCACCTACACTGTTGGTGCCACACTAAGAGCAATTCAAAATATTGATATAATGCCACACAAGGAATAATTCAACTACAAACTGGTGGTGCCACACCAGGAGCAATGCACCAATGTAGATATGGTGCCACACCAGGAATAATTCCACTACACACTTGTGGTGCCACGCCAGGAGCAATTCACCAATATGAATATGGTGCCACACCAGGAATAATTTAACTACACACTGGTGGTGCCTCACCAGGAGCAATTCACAAATATGGATATGGTGCCACACCAGGAATATTTCACCTACACACAAGGTCATTTGAAGGATAGGACACTGAATGAATGATGAGTCACTGCACCTCACATATCCCTGATTAACTACTGATGTTTCTTTGTGCTAGTTACTTGTGACATACGAAAATTCAAACCTTTGAAGAGAATTTCTTTTCCTTATAATAAGGCGTAAGGTATTTCACGACCTGATCTGCAACAGTTTTTAATGTTTCTGAATTAAAGCCCGAACTTTTTACATCTGCTTTATTAGGCTTGCAATGTGATGCTGGATCTGCAGTTTTCCTGTTTTTCCTTTTGTTGCTTTCTCTTTCTTCTGAATTCTATATAATGAAAATATTAGATACATTACACAAACAAAAATGCTATTTTAAGACAAGAAAGTAAAGTCATTGACATACACATTTTAATATAATACTGTTTACTTCAACTTCTAATTATGAAGACTGGAATTCTTTTCAGAAATTTTGTTCTAACATCAATAATATAATAAATTTTTTTAGAAATTGTGTTCATACATCAATTATATAATAAACAGGTTTAATGTATTCACAAAAAGTATTAAATATCTTAAACTACCAGTATCTTGATACATTAACAGTATCATGATGCTCTTAATGACAATCACCTCTCTATATATAGTATCAGCAGTATCATAACTTCTTTTGATACCCTTTCGATTTTCATTCAAACCTGTTGAGGTCTCAAAACTTCTTAATCCATTTGAATTGTTTAATCTCCATTTTTCATGCTCATTTGAGGCACTTGTAAGTGATCCATGTGAGGCATTTGAAATATCAAACTTGGAAGTACTAGCTTTAGGTGACAGCTGGTCTTTAACAACATCCGTTTCAAAAAAATATTTGATTTTTGGAATTTCTCGTTTAAAATTTCCTCTCCCTGAAGAGATATCACATGTAGAATCCTTGTCTTCTGATTCCACAGATGGAGTAAAACTTGAAGATTTGGTCACTGTTCGATAATCATACAATTCACCAGCCTTGATCAATGGAAGAACGTTTGCATCAACTTTTTCTGTTAACATTTCTTCTGATGATGTTTTACCATGGACGATACCTGAATCTTCAGAAGTTTTGCTGGAAACAGAAGAACTTCCTTTGCTTCCAAATGATTCAGTTTCAAATGAGGAAGCCAAGGATTTTGCAGAAATAAACCCATCAGTAGTACATAATGCAGATGACTTCACCGTATTATCATCAAAATCACTTGTCATTTCTAAAGTGGGCAGAGGTGGCTGTGACACAGAACAATTGCCGACACTATCACCATTGCTTTTATTATCAGCATTCCCCTTTTCACTTTCTAAGTTTGACTTTGGCACCAAAGCTTGATGAAGTTCTCCAGTTTTAGTGCATTTCTTGACTTCATTCACAACTTTCATAATACTTGCTTTATAAAGGTTTGCTAATTTGCTAGTCCTGAAAACTTCATACTCTGAATCTAATGCACAACATTTTGGTTCATACTCCACTGCAGCTAGTCTATGTGACACGTCTTTGTAGAAATTTCTGAAGTTGTCTTTCAGTGCATTTTCTATCATAAAAAGGCAGTGTTCACGAATCTGTAAGAACAATGATAATACATGATTTAAAGAGTTCAAGAATCTGTAAGAACAATGATAATACATGATTTAAAGAGTTCGAGAAAAGAAATCTTTATAACATTTGTGACATATCATTTCCCATTACTTACATTTTATGAAGTAAAACTTTTCTGACTAATTTAATTTATGTTTGCTTACATTAAAAATGTCTTTCAACCGAAATCTGACTACAACAATTTCAAAATTTCCAAATAAAAGGAAAACTTTTATTAGTCAGGTATGTGTTCTTATTATTGCTCAAAAATTATAATGATAATAGGAAAAAAAAATGTATGTGCAAGTTTCAAACCTTAGCAGTTTAAAAGTTTTTCATTTAATAATTCTTTTTTATTTTGATTTTCTTAATTTTATGAAGATTTATTTAAGGCATTACCTTAACAGTGAGTTTTGGTATCCTTTGACTGGATGCTTCCCTGAGGCAGCAGTCTTCTGATGGGGGTATAAAGTCTGGCTCCTCTGATTCAGCACTATTGCCCTGTACAAGACACAACAGTTGCATTAAAATCCATTTCAAGTCATGATTGCTGATAAAGGCTGAGCTTTGTCATGATTTCTACAGTGTTAAAACAGATGAGAGTCAGACCTCCTTTCAAAAGAACAAAGACTAACTAGTGATCTTTCCATTATTCTATCATCAAAACATGGGCTCTATTAAATAGCTCAATATCGCAACAAAAATATGTATTTAATATATTACAGAAGAAATAAACTATATTAAAATGCTAAGATGAAATGTTTTGTATTGCCTAAAGTATAAAAAGAATGTTTTGTATTACCTGTTAGAAGAAATGTTTTACACTAACTAATACAGAGAAATTTTTTTTGTATAACCTAAGGTATAGAGGAAAAGTTTTGTATCATCTACCGGTAATGTACAGAGGAAAAGTTTTGTATCATCTAATGTACAGAGGAAATGTTTTGTATTATCTAATGTACAGAGGAAAAGTTTTGTATGATCTAATGTACAGAGGAAAAGTTTTGTATTATCTAATGTACTGAGGAAAAGTTTTGTATTATCTAATGTACAGAGGAAAAGTTTTGTATTATCTAATGTACAGAGGAAATGTTTTGTATTATGTAATGTACTGAGGAAAAGTTTTGTATTATCTAATGTACAGAGGAAATGTTTTGTATTATCTAATGTACAGAGGAAAAGTTTTGTATTATCTAATGTACAGAGGAAAAGTTTTGTATTATCTAATGTACAGAGGAAATGTTTTGTATTATCTAATGTACAGAGGAAAAGTTTTGTATTATCTAATGTACAGAGGAAATGTTTTGTATTATCTAATGTACAGAGGAAAAGTTTTGTATTATCTAATGTACAGAGGAAAAGTTTTGTATTATCTAATGTACAGAGGAAAAGTTTTGTATTATCTAATGTACAGAGGAAAAGTTTTGTATTATCTAATGTACAGAGGAAATGTTTTGTATTATCTAATGCATAGAGGTAATGTTTTGTATTATGTAATGTATAGAGGAAATGTTTCGTATTACCTAATATATAAGGACATGTTTTGAATTATCTTATGTTTACAGGAAATGTTTTTTATTATCTGAAATATACAGGAAATGCTTTTATCTAAGAGAAAAGGAGGAACAAGATGTATTTTTGAAACATGAATGCCCCCAGCAGCAACACAGTCCAAATAAGGCAAATTTCTGAAATGAGGGTCAAAGGTCATGGTCAAGGTCACAAACAGACAAACAGACAGACTGGCAAAACCTAGATGCCCCTGAATCTTTGATTCCTTGGGCATAAGAATGCTTTGTCTTAAACTGCTTTTCAAATAAGGATTAATACAAATAGAGTATTGGAATAAATATAGGAAAAAATCAATTTGAAAGCTTATATTCCTACAACTATGAACCAAGTTATTCAACAGCAGATTGCTTGACGGTATATAAAACAATCAACAGCATCCTACATTATGTAAGTTTTAACTATTGATGTATCACACTTTTCTCTTTTTAAACTCCTTAGCTATAAGCGATGATCTCTCTTTTCTCTCCTTTTCATCTTCACGTTGTTGTCTGTAATATTCACCCTCTTCCTCATCACTTTCTCCCCCTAAATATTCTCTCCATTCTCTACAATAAAATGAAAAAACATCTCATATCACCAGTCTATAATACACATAATGTACAATATATTATCCCTCATACAAATACATCATCACTCAGCCTTAAGTTTCCCTCCTCTCATTTCTGCACATATCAAAGCTCAACCTCTCGTTTCCCTGCTCCCATCTCCATATCATCGCTACGGTAATCTTCTAGCTCTTCCAATCCCATCTCTGTGCATAACATTGCTCACCCTGTAACTCCCCTACTCCCACCACCAACATATCATTGTACACCCTCTAGCTCCCCACCTCCATACATAGCACTGCATAACCTCCACTTCCCCTTCCACTACATGTACATCATTATTCACCCACTAGCTTTCCCCCTCCAACCTCCATACATATCACAACTCATCCACTTGATGCCCTCCTCCAACCTCCATACATATCATTATTCATCCACTTGATGCCCTCCTCAAACATCTATACATATCATTACTCATCCCCTTGATGCCCTCCTCCAACCTCCATACATATCATTATTCATCCACTTGATGCCCTCCTCAAACATCTATACATATCATTACTCATCCCCTTGATGCCCTCCTCCAACCTCCATACATGTCATAACTCATCCACTTGATGCCCTCCTCCAACCTCCATACATATCATAACTAATCCCCTTGATGCCCTCCTCCAACCTCCATTCATACCATAACTAATCCCCTTGATGCCCTCCTCCAACCTCCATACAATCATTACTCATCCACTAGCTCCCCTTCCAAACCACTGTGCACATCAATGCTCATCCTGTAGCACCTCTCCTCCATTCTGTACACAGTGGGGTTTTTTTCAAAGATGGCTTTACCATTTCATTTGGGAAGTTTTTGTCTGATTGGCATAATGCTAAAAGGTCAATTTTTGAAAAAAAAAAATTCAGACAAATTTAGGGATGAATCAATGAAATTTCCATTGGTAATTGCCCTTATAATGAACCTGATCAGAAGAGAAAAAACACTGGTATATATCATTGCTCACCCCAAAACTACTCTCTTCTTGCCTCTATACATCTCATTTCTCACTCTCTAGCTCCCCTCCTCCCACCTCCATAAATACCATCAGACTCACCCTCTGGTTCCTTCCTCACACGTTAGCTCCCCTCCTCCCCACCTTTGCACATATCATTGCTCACTCTCTAGCTCCCCTCCTCCCTATCTTTGCACATATCATTGCTCAACCTTTAGCTCCCCTCTTCCCCACCTTTGCACATATCATTGCTCACTCTCTAGCTCCCCTCCTCCCCACCTTTGCACATATCATTGCTCAACCTTTAGCTCCCCTCCTCCCCACCTTTGCACATATCATTGCTCAACCTTTAGCTCCCCTCCTCCCCACCTTTGCACATATCACTGCTCAACCTTTAGCTCCCCTCCTCCCCACCTTTGCACATATCACTGCTCAACCTTTCGCTCCCCTCCTCCCTACCTTTGCACATATCATTGCTCAACCTTTAGCTCTCCTCCTCCCCATTTCTGTAAATATCATGGCTCACCCTTTAGCTCCCCTCCTCCCACCTCCATACATATCATCACAGTCTCCCTCCTCAGAGTAATATATTGCCCCTCCTGCTGCTCCTTTCTTCATACTCCCATAACAGCAACGCTGCATGTCATCTAATCCCTTGGCAACCTTTTTAGGATCACTGCAATGGTCACATGATTTTCCACATTCTGGCTTGGTATCTCCAAAGTACTTAGCAATAGACCAATGTCTGCACCTAAACAAAATAATTTTATACAAATCTTATCAGTAATAAGGAGGGTAATTTGAATTTTGTAATGTAAAATGTAAAAGGTACTAGGATAATGGCCCATAGAAGCCTCCGACAGATAAATATAACTAACCTTCTGTTACAATTGTACATGTGTTACAAGACATTCAGATACATACAGGTAAAACAACCACAATGTTTGAAGGTACATGCATGGCTTGTCACCCATTTTTCAAAAGAATGACGCCTACCAGACAGATTTACAGACTGACAGAAGGATGCAGTGCAATGTGATTATTATATCTGAGTTTGCTCCAAAGAGAGCACAATAAGGCCATAAGAAGGTTAAAGTTACTCACCTCCAATGATCAAACTTCATTTGCAAGAGGTATAACAAATGTAAGTTAAGGTCAAAGGGAAAGGGAAGTCCTATAAATATCAAACACAACTTATATTTTCTTTCAGAAGAAATTTACGATATTGAAGAAGATGAGCTAAAGATAAAATCAAGATAATGTAAAAACAAATTGTAAAGATTTTGTGTACCTGTTCCAACTAGTTAATATCAGTGAAGGATTAACAAAATCCTCACTTACATGAGATTTTCACAATATGACACTAATGAATTGAAGCTCTCCTCCGAAGCTTTAGTTTGTACTTTCTGGGCTTCCTTGTTTCTCTACAAAAGAATCAAATATTATGATTATAATAATCAAGAGATATCTGATAGCCAACTCTCATTAGCGGCAACATAAATAAGGCAGTATCATAATTAACATGCTGAGGGTTCTTAAAACTTCCATCAGGTTTTTCTTTCATCATAGAACAAAAAGAGTAAACATTCAACTGTATCTGTATAATCACCATAGATTGGAGAACTTATAAAATTGTCAATAATAAGAAAGTTATTAACTGAAGCTATTCAGTGACATTCTTGAAATCAGTGCATGTCTCATCAAACAGCATCTTCTAGTAAATTACTAATCATTATCATTACTTACTGTGAATCTGGAGTTTTCTTTGTTAATAAGGAATGCTACAATATCCCGTTCCCTCCTGGAGTAGTATAGACGACAGTATGACTGGTTGCCATCTCGTCCTGCACGACCCGATTCTTGATAATATCCAGCCATTGACTTGGGTATGGTCCAGTGAGCAACAAATCTACATAAGCAATACATAGTACACTTGTCTTTTTTTCAGGGCAAACTGCTTGCATATGTTATTATAATGGAACACAGAAAATTTCATGTACAGTCGAACTTCGATAACTCGAATCGCAAGGGACCGTAGAAATTACTTCGAGTTTCGGGGAGTTTGAGTTTTCGAAGTTTGTAGTTTTCCATTTGATTTTGAAAGGGGGGGGGGGGGGGTAAAACCAACTCTGTAAATCAATAAAATAAAGAAATATCTAGCGATTTACCTTATTTATTACGAGATAAAAGATCAATATCAAGACATGGTATAACACATCAAAATGCGGAAATAAACATTGAAAAGCACTAGAACATAAAATCACAATAATAAGATGTCAGTTAAGCACAGTCCATGGACGTAGCACACATATCATAGCCACTATTAATTACAATCCACTTAATTCACTGAAAAAAGTCCGTAATGGACGATTGCTTGGCACACTTAGACACAAAAACGTCCTTGGATAGCACATCGGAAATCGTACACATGTTGCTGACAATGTCACTAGTGTTGTCTCTCTTTGTGAAGTACTGCATAAGAAGTTCACACGCTGCGAGGGCGTCACTTGCAGTAGGAGTGGGTCGTATAGGCTCGTCGTCTTCTGGGTCGTCATCATCGTCGTCGGCGGGAACCTTCTGTGAGTTGTTGGCGGCACGAACCTCCTCTACGATATCGTCGTCTGTCATCTCGGCGCATGCTGGAATGCCATCGTCGACGTTGATGAAGTTGTCGATCGCTATCTGTGTTAGCCCATGCTGCTTGAGTTGTGCGAGTGGGATGTCGTCATCTAGGTCGTCATCATCATCGGTCTCGGATCGGGAGACACTTCGAGTTTCCGAGGGTGAAATAAGGCACATTTCTAACTGTGGGACCAGGAAATTACTTCGACTTTTCGGGGGTTTTCGAGTTTTCGAAGTTCGAGTTTTCGAAGTTTTATTACAATGAATTATATAGAAATTCGACCAGGACCGATGGATTACTTCGAGTTTTCGGGGGTTTTCGAGTTTTAGACGTTCGAGTTTCCGAAGTTGGACTGTATGTTTGTTTAAAATTAACATTACCAGTACATTTTAGTATTATACATTTTAAACATTCATTACAGATTTATATTCAAGTTTGAATTGATTACTGACAATTGATATTACAAACTAGAATGCAGGGTTCCAAAGAATATTTTGTCATCTGGGAAGACAGACATACAGACATATTTTGACAAACAGATGGACAAATAAACTGTAACTATGTGTGACACTGTTTTTCACTGACAACACCAATGTAATCATACACACTTGGATGAAATAATTCCTTGAGAAATTCTAGGGTTCACACCTGACATTAGGCTTGTCCACACCCATTCCAAAGCTGATAGTAGCAGCTATGACAGGAAATTCCCCTGACATCCATGCATTCTGAACAGTTTCCCTTTTATCATTCTTCAGGCCTGCATGATAAGCTTGAGTGGGTACTCCTTTGCGAGACAAGTGTAATGCCACCTCACCACATCCATCCCGAGTACGGCAGTACACAATACCACATCCAAACTCTGACTAATAAGATTGCAAAACATGTGTTCATAGCTTACTTATGATATCATTAAAGGTATAATAGGCAAGGCAAATACAAGTTTTACAACAAAGCTTACCATTTACATACAAAAGTATTACATAGACATACATTACAATATACATTTTTAAAATTCTGTGATATAGGTATAGGTACAGGTATTACATTTTAGTATATCTATATGAAAGAAAACATTGATGAAAAAATCAATACACCAAGTTAAGTTTATAGGTAACAAGATGTATTTGTAGAACACAAATACCTCCGGCGGCAACAAAATCCAAATATGACAAATTTTGCAATGTCCTATATCTTGATTACACCTCACCACATGGGAATAACCATGTGAAATATAAAAGCCCTACCTAATAAAATTCAAAACTTATAACCAATGTTAAAACTTTTTGAATGTAGGTCATTGTCAAGGTCACATTAGGTCAAAAATTATTGTACCCACAGAGGTCTTGTCACAAGGAATAAGAATGTGAAATATGAGAGCCCTACCTCTTACGATTCAAAAGTTATTACATTATTACGAATGTTAAAGTTTTGGAAATGTAGGTCAAAGGTCACAACATCAAAAATTACTGCATTGATTGAAAGGTCTTGTTGCAAGAAATATACATATGAAATATGAAAGCCTTACCTCTTACAATTCAAAAGTTACAAGTATTATAACCAAATTGAATGTTAAAGTTTTTTGTCACAGACAAACAGACGAACAGACATAGCAAGAAAAAGAGGCCCTGAATCTTTGATTCCTGAGGCATAAAAATAACAATGTAAACATAGAGATTGTAAATAACATTCAAGTGCATAAACTGACAAAATAAGATTATTTTATTTATATATCATTAAATGTTTTGAAAAGTAAGTTCCAAGATTTTCATATCAGAGTACTTAACATTTCAATGATTCTCCATACAGATATTGTCTTAAATTGACAAATGTAATAAAATGATTTAAATATACAATCAGACCGTCGGTCATTCAATAGCTGATTAGAGCTTTCTTTGTGAGGTAAACAACACTTGTTAGTAACACAAATATCTTTAAGTTACACGAAATAAAACATTAATTTGAAATCTATTTTTGCTAATTTTTAAGCTTTGACTAGAAATATAAGGTAAATTGTTGTGACCTTGATCTTGCATTCGTTATTTTGGAATACATCAAGGTAAACTTACATCAATTTTTTAAAAGAAATATGTGGTACATGTGAAATACATGACTAAATATTGCTTACCCAATTTTCAATTCTTGCATTTTCTTCATCAGAATATTCAAGCCGATTTAGAGATGTCAATGAAAAGATTTTGAGATCTTCATAAGGGTCACCAATTACATCCTTCATTTTCACTTCATAAAAGAGATTTGGTCTAAAACAACTACTTTTGAATGTAGAATATCCATCCCTCAGCATCAACTGTTTTACAATGTCCGTTACAACATGAGGTGTAGCTGTGGCCGTTAAGGCGATGCATGGCACATTTTTCAACTTCTTACGAAAAAAACCAAGTTTAAGATAATCTGGTCGAAAGTCATGACCCCACTGTGAGACACAATGGGCCTCGTCTACCACAAAATAGTTCAGAAGGTTACGTTTGAAGAGAGAATCTGATAATGCTTTAAAGCTATCTGTGGCAGCTTGTTCTGGGGTGATGTAGAGTAATTTTGTTTTGGGCTTGTCCTGAAAAAGTCAAATAAACACAACCACAATATGCTTTCATCAAATAAAATGATTATCTTAAGCTCATCGTCATGTTTTCTATAATTTGGTTTTGAGATTCTCTAAACTACATGTAAACAAAATGTATAACCAATCATCTAGAGAGCTAGTAGCTTGAAGTTGTTCTGAAATTACCTATGGACCTACATATGGCTTGAATGGATCATGAAAATTGTAGAACTATACAAACCTATGGTTCAATTCATACTGTTTAATGCTATACCAAAGTTACATCCCCTACATGAATACTATGTTTAGTGTCACAAGACACAGAAGACCACCAAATGTTGTATTAATAAATATACTAGTGGACTTTCTCATAGCCATAAATGGGATTCTAATCTACACATGAAAAAATCTTTATGTTCTAGTGAAGCTCTTAACAGACTCCTCCATCAACAAGGACTCTTATACCATATGTATAGTGCATACAAATGTAGTCCCAGGTTTTTTTAGCATACACATAGCTTTTTAATACTTACTTTTTGGAGATCTCCTATTACCCGTGTTCTATCTTTAGCAGTAAGTTTGGAATTTATTGTTTCTGCTGGTATATTAAGGGCATCAAGATGATCCAGCTGATCCTGCATCAGAGCAATCAAAGGGGAAACAACAATTGTAATGCCTTTCACTGACATCACTGCTGGCAGCTGGTAACATAATGATTTACCAGCCCCTGTTGGCATGGAAATAAAAACATCCTTCTTCCCTGGAATCAAGAGATAACTTTAAAATGATGTTCCTTAATTATATCAAGAAAAACTATGAACATGAAATTATTGCTCTTTCTTGGATATTGTTTAAGGTAAATAGATATACATGTACAGACCATTAAAATGACAATAGATATACAGCTATTTCGAAGATCCACAAACAAAGCATTCCTGATGATACAGATATGTGAAAATAATAAAATTTGTTATTTATCAAAATTCAGAAATGAATATGTTACACATCAGAGTACAAAGTAAATTTCAGCACAGCCGTACGTGTCCGTTTGAAACCGAAGTCAGCTTTTCCAAATGATTGAGACCGCTGTCACACAAGGTAAACAAACCTTGTTTTATCGCCGATAAAGATGTCCTTAAGCATAAATAAGAAGTATTTACATTTCTTTACACTTACACTATTCATAACAATTAAGTTTATGTTGTTATTTATTTAAATAAGACGAATATTCGTCTTGACATCCGAAGTCGGCCGTCGAAGTCCGTGTACTAGTTTTAGTGAGTTTGTAACAGATCAGTGCCTCAAATGATAAATTTGGGACTTAAGTTGTGAATATCTGGCATTGAAAAGAATAAACATGTCCATTACAATGTCTGTAGAAAGTTTCACAAAGAAATATTTGGAACTTTTAGAGAAATCACTATTTTTCATTTTCAAGTCATACTTTCTGAAGTCCGCGTCGGCGTCCGCATACTAGTTTTAGTGAGCGCCCTTCATCATGCATAACCAACTACAGTGATGTTTATATATTGACTTTAAATACACCCAAAACGTTTCAAAAAGACATTGGATACTTCTAAAGGCCAATTGGCTTTAGCCATGTTTACTGTTTATTGCCAATAGTGTGAACCGAGAGCAGCCGCAGGAGAGAGGAGTATCCGAGTATATCGAGTCAATTAAAACTTACTGTCCAACACACATCGCACAGCTTGTTTTTGTAGTGGCGATTTGAATTCATAATGCTTGAAAACCTTGTTAAGAACATTATACATGTGTTCATCCATAGCTTATTTATAAATGTTAACGCTGAATTCTATGTTAAAACAGCTGATCACTGCAGATATCGGATCACTGCAGACGGATTTCGTCACTGACATTGAAACGCTTTACTTGGGATTCAGAATGATTATATTAAAGATCTCGAAAAAAAGAGGTTTTTTTTGTTTGTTGTTTTATTTTTAATCTGTGTACCAAATGATGAAAAGCCCCGGCTGGTCTTCGTTGAATTGCTGGAAGCAAGCACAAAGAAAATTTGGTCAAAATTCTTGGCCGAATTTATCTAGCGGAACTTTCTTCTTCTTCTTCCAATACGGATTGTACTCAATTGTTGAGTGTTATAGAGAGTTTTCGAATGCATGGAATTTGATTGGAATTATTTCCCTTTCCGTCATTTCAGAGGTGAAGCTGGAGTTTTTGCTTCATATTCATACCAGAGAAATACGTCTCTGTTCATACCGACTTTATTTAATTATTTTGAGAAAATTGTCTATATATTCACTCCTCTGAAAACATTTTGACATTGTTCAATAGGGTCATTCTCTGACAACTTTAATCTTTACACTTAAAATGCGTCCATGCGATAAAAAATTATTTTATACATTAAAAAACTCCCAATTTTCGTTAATTACATAAACTGTGTGTATAAAATATTAATGCAAATATGAAAAAAGGTACTTAAAATATAAGCAACACTATTTTTTGCCTTTGACATATCTTAATATTTTACCGTCACAATTTTTCTAGCGGAACTACTCACTATATAAAAGGCAGAAATTTATCATTAATGCTTATATTGAATTTGCTCCAAATAGTATCGCCTTAAATTTGAAATATGAATGTTATAGTGATCTAAAAAATATATATGTATTTACCGTCACAGCGTGACGGTAAATGTCCCAGATAGGTAACATCAACTTTTTAATCTACATATAAATATTTTAACTGCTGTAAATGCCATTAATGATGTTCACTCGGCATTTGAAAATTTCTCTTATAAGATAAATTAATCTCAAAACATACTATTTATGTTGTCCGCAAATAGTTTGTCTTTACCGTCACGATATTTGACAAGAAATTCTTAAATTCCCTAAAGAGCGGCCCCATATTTATGACGTAATAGTGAAAACAAGATGGCGGACAGAACCTTCTGATTCAACTAAATTACGAGGGTAAGTACCATTTTATGAAACGTACATTTATTCAGTGTCTTTACCGAACATATTCTGCTTCATAAAAAATAATATATATGACTTTCAAAAATACATTAACTTTAAGAGTTTGGCGCCCGCCAACATTAAGCACAAGTCACAAGTAAGTGTAATGTATACATTCGAACCTATAACATTCTAAACTCCGGAATGTCTTTACCGTCACATGTCTGTGAAAAGCTATCAAATTTGTATGACCTTTGAATTCACAACAACCGACTAGCTGTAACATGATTTGGCAGCATTGTTTTTATCGAGTTTTTATTGAAGTTTAATGAAGTTTTTGCGTTATAGTATTCGTTTTCAAATTACATATTCGCGTTGAGGTTGAAGTCTGAATTCACAGAAAAAGATAGAAATGTTCAATAGTTTTATCATTGCATAACAATTGCAAAAATTCAAAAAGCATTCTTAGTTTGAAGAAATTCCTTACACAATTTGGTTGACTTATGCACGAATATTCTGTCATTTACCTCCAACATGGCGGAAATGGGAAGTAAGTATATATATATCCGATATGTTCGTAGTCCCGCCGGTGTAGGATTGAATTTGGACCCCATTGAATTTAGACCCACCGGGTCTAAATTCAACGGGCTGCGATCAAGATTCCACAGATTTTTCATGTTGAATTGTGACCCTAGAGACGGGGGGTCATTGTATTACGACCCTACCCACGGATAAAATTTTGACCCGCCGTTGAATTATGACCCCACCTTCACAGTTTCAGCTTACTGTGTAGATATAGATACAAATCTACCCGTTTCCTCCTGAAAATGTAAAACACAAAGAAATTGATACTATGTCACTTTGGTAATCACAAAAGAGTACCACAATGGACATCAATTCCTCCCTATTGCCATACCGTCCGCCATGAGGTTAGGGGTGTACTAGAATCACCGTGTCTGTCTGTCTGTCTGTCTGTCTGTCTGTCTGTCTTTCTGTCTGCCTGTCTGTCTGTCGCCCACATTTGGGCTTCCGGACCGTAACTTCTCTCCCTTTTCATCTATCTTCATGACACTTGGTACACGGACTCCCCATGAGTCAAGGATGATCGCGTGGATCTAAAGGCGGACGACAAACCCCCTTCTAACGCACAGTTTGGTCAAACGCAAATGCGTTGAATGGGAGATTTTTAAAAAATATTTTTCGCGATATAACGCGAAACTTTCGCGATATAACGCGTAACTTTCGCAATATAACGCGAAACTTAAGGTAACGGTCAAGGTAACAAAGTCATTTACCTAAGATAGCATACCAAGTACGAGGCAATATTCTATAGTTATGTTGAATTTATGATTAATATTTATGTGGCGGATATATAGACAGGACAAACCTCTCTCCGATTATTGATCAAGGGAATAAACGATCAAGATGTTGTGAAAATTTATACATTTTAAAAGGTCACATTTCCGTTTCAACTCTAATTCTATTTCAGAGCTCTTCAAGTGATATTGAGAGCACTGTATTTAATTAGAGAACTCTCTAAATAATTGAGGATATTTCAAATTGGTTTACCATACATTTTACTAGCCATAATAGACAGTTTATGTGTTCAGCATGTTTTAAACTAAAAGTTCTGTGGTCAGATACGATGGAAATGCAACCTTTTAAAATGTATACATTTCAAAACATCTTGATCTTTTTTATTCCCTTGATCAAACTAGAGCTGTCCTAACGAAATTAATACCCCCGGGGCAACCAATGTAGTTACACAGACCTAAACCCTGCTTTTATCCAGAGTCAATGAAGCATAAAATTAAGGTCAGATACAGCATCTGCAGCATGCATCCAATTCTGCATCCCAGAATACATCACTGGTGCAAGTTTGGTTGAGAAAGCACTTGTACTTTGTCAGAAATTGACATTTCACAAACTTCTTAACCGGGTCACTCAAGCGGAAAATGTAGATCTTGCACAGCATCCGCAGGCTAGCATGCATCCAATTTAACATCCCATAGTACATCACTGGTGCAAGTTTGATCAAGATAGCACTTAAACTTCCCGAGAAATTCACTTTTGAAAACTTCTTAACCGGACAGACAGACGGACGGACAGAGTGTTTCCTATATACCCCCAAACTTCGTTTGCGGTGGGGAGGGGTATAATAATCGGAGAGAGGTTTTTCCTGTCTATATGTCCGCCACATAAATATTGATCATAAATTCAGCATAACTAGAGAAATTTGCCTCATATTTGGTATGCTATTATATAAATATCATATGGCATTTCGGGTAACAGTGATATTGTCACCCCGTGAAACGAATGTCACCGTCGGCTTGCGCCTCCGGTGACATTCTGTTTCAAGGGTTGACAATATCACTGAGACCCGAACTGCCATATGATATTTATTTTATTATACCGAAAACTGTATCAAACTGATATTTACAACAGTGGTTGTCGGTTTCAGTCACGTGATTGAGTAACATTGACTGTTACTTGATCACGTGATTAGGTAGCAGTGAATGTTAGGTCAATCACGTGGACTACTCAAAGGCAATGTTACATGAACTGTATTGACATGCAAGAATGATACATGATACACTAAGATTGAGGTATAATAACTATTAATGAAACCCTAGGTAAATGACCTTGTTACCTTGACCTTTACCTCATGTTTCGCGTTATTTCGCAAATGTTTCGCGTTATATCGCGAAAGTTTTGCGTTATTTCGCGAAAAATATTTTTTTTTACCTGAGCTCAATAGGCTTTCGTACCTGATCGAGTCGAATGCTCAGATAACCTATTTTGTGATCTCTCCATCCGTCGTCCGTCATGTAACTTTTCTATTTGTCTACTTCCTGTCTGAAACCACTGCAGTGAGTTCAACGACACTTCACAGAAAGCAAATAACCAAAGTCCCCACCATGTTTGTTAATGTCACTTAGTTCGCTTCAGGGGTGGAACCAGGAGATGGGGACAGTATAGGTAGCAGAATAGGCAGTTCTTGGCAACTCTTTTTTTTTTTTTTTTTCTTTACAACAGCAGAATCAGATGCCGACGACAATTTACGAAATGCATCGGAACTATCTAAAAATTGTAAAAAAAAAATAAATAAATAAAATACAAAATTCTTTCTTGTATTCTTTATCTTAATTGGCATATTTTGCACATTTGCTTACGGTACTGAAGTGAACGATTTATATCCTCTTGGTCTCATGTTTATTAGGAATGAACTCTATCGATTTTGTCTTTCAATTGTCGCAATTGTTTTATTATGCCAAAATTTCTTAAATACGTCCAGAAAAAATACCAATATCTATGATATTTCACTTGAGATGCCATTTTAAAATGTTAATTTGTTTTTCTTTCTTTAATTTTACGCAATTAATCGGTAAAATATATTTCTCGTGTCATTCTCTATAATAAACGGTGTTCCAATTTTATTTTTGTACATGTACTTGAATTTTAACATCTACATATAGGAACAGTCACATTTCAACGTTGAATTATGACCCGGGTCATTATCCAATGTTAAATTATGACCCGAGTCATATCTATGTTAATACACTTAGCAATATCTGAACTCTTAACCTACTTGTCTTTGATCAAATATATGCGTCTTTATGTCGGTTTAAGTACACAATGACATCTTTTAAAGGGCAGGTAGGTAGGGTCATGATTTCACGTTGAATTATGACCCGGGTCAATATTCCACGTTGAATTATGACCCGGGTCAATATTCCACGTCGAATCATTATTCAATGTTAAATTATGACCCGGGGTCATGATACAACGTGGAATTTGGACCTGTCGGCGGATTTTTATCCGTGGAATTTTGACTCAAATTGGTGTCAAAATTCAACAGCGTGATCAAAATTCAACGGCCAAGGCGGGTCATAATTCAACGAAAAATCCATTGAATATGGACCCGGGGTCAATATTCAATGGGGGGGGGTCCAAATTCTATCTTACACCGGCATCATCAAGTTCCGTCTGTAAACTTTTACATTTATTTATATTCTTTTTCACCTTTCATTAAAGCGAAGGACCGCTTAAGCGGCATCATCTTACTGTGATAAAAATGTGTGCGTGAGGGGGAATCCACGTCAGTATTTACAATTTAAAAAGCTGCTAAAACATGTGCTAAAGGTCTTATGGCACTTTGAAAACTGGATTCTGGTTTTGAAGATCTCGAAAGACTGCCTCTGTGAACTGTGCTGGCAGATGGTTCCATAGCCTGATGGTGGGGGAAGGAAGGGCTTTTTGTAGATGGTGGTTCGGCTGTATGGGATCCTGTACCGATGTTCATGTCTTCTTGTGGTTGCTCCTATCTTGGTGAATTGAGGAGACATTGGAATGGCAACTAAGCAGTGGACGATGCGGTACATCATAGTGGCTTTGGCTTTAATTCTTCGTTGTTGCAGACTTTCCCATTTGAGCCGGTCAATCATGGCTGTGACACTACTGGTGGGATTGTAGATGGTGGTGGTGGTGAATCTTGCTGCTCTTCGTTGTACTGTTTCAATCTTCTCGAAGTTCTTCTTTGTATGAGGGTCCCAAACTGTAGATGTGTAACGTGAACGGGTCCCAGCGGATTATTATGAATGTTGGACTGATTCTAATTTGAATAGAGATTTGCTACAAATATGATACACACCATTTTTGTTTCTAACGACTATCTGTCTTAAACAAATGATTATATTTATTTGAATCAAATATGCACATACAATGATTGGATTTGTAATCAACGCAAACTGACCTCAACTGACGTGCCAAACAAATGACGTGACAAACAAATGACTTGCCACCAAATAGTCAGTCACTCCCTGACGTGTCACTCCGTGGCGTACCACTTTATGACGTCCCAGTAAGTACTGACGTGTCACTGGTGTGTTCGGGTCTGGGTGTATTTCCAGTCAGCCTAACCTTATCAAATGCAGTTCAAGATCTAAACTGTTTACTACTGGTGGATAACATGACTTACAACACTGCTGTGTAAATCTACTCGAAGTGCCACACCGTAGCACGTCAACCGCTCTACCTTAATTATTTTGACTTATTGTATAGTCAGCTATTTTCTACTTTTAGATATATAAGATAAGTTGGCTCTATTCGGGCCTTTGCTCTATTCGGTCATTTACCTAATAGAAAATTCCTTTAGCTTTTACCTTTTAGTTCGATGTCTTCTCTTCACCAGCATACAGCATTATACTGAAAGCACATGGTGCAGGGTTTACATAGTCACTGGTTTATTCCATTGAGCATTATAAGGGGTCAAGTATTTTCACGTTTGTTTATTACAATTATCGTATAATACGATAGATATAATTGTCTAATTATGTACAATTGCATATTTTATATAAAAAATTGTTTTAATAGAAAAATATAGTAAATGTACAAGCGTATAGAAAGTAAACTAAACTTGAAGTGCACTTGGAGTAAACTTGGAATCAAGTTTAGTACTAAACTTGGAATCAAGTTTACTACTAAACTTGATTCCAGTTTACTACTAAACTTGATTCCAGGTTTCCTCTGTTGTCGCCAAGTAAACTTGAAAAGCAGTCATAAAGTTAACGTGAAGTGCACTTTATGTAAGGTTAGGACTGCACCTAACTGTATGTGAGACGCTTGACTGGCTTCTGTCGTGATGCGATGATGTTGGTGTCTATCATGACGATGTTATGGTCACTCAGCCCTGGTGCTGGCATACATTTGTTCAACAGGGAGGGTCGGTTTGTGATGAGGATGTCCAGGGTATTGTTACCTCGAGTAGGAAAGTCCACTACTTGTTCTCCTCCGATGTCGAATATGGTATCTGTAAAGTCTGAATTTATCTTGGCCCGATTACTGTGGGCAGATATACTGTGATGTCTTCCAGTCAATATCAGCCAGATTGGCATCTCCTCCGATCCATATGACCGAGCCTGGGTATCTTCTTGGTAAGCCTCTGGTAGCTGAGCAAAGTTCCTCTGAGTATTCCGTCTTGCGGTTTGGTTTTCTATAGAATGAGCGTATAATCAAGGGGCGATTGCTGTGCTTACAGTTGATAGCAGCTGCTGTATATTCAACACATGTATCTCTGTCCACCTGGATCCCTGTCATATCTACTTTGGCGATGACTGCAACTCCACCATAGGCATCGTTGGGACGGTCTCTCCTGGCTAGAAATTGGTAGTTTCCTGGTAGAACCTCTTTCTCTGCAATCCCAGGGTGTAACAAGGTTTCTATGGCAATGATAATGTCAGGTTCGACTTCCTCAAGCATATTCCTTAGGGACTCCCTCTTCGTTTTGATACTCTTAAGGTTGGCAACTATGACACGCAGGTTTCGTCTGATGATCTCCCTTTTCCGATGTCTGTATGGAGCTGTTGGAGAGGACATGTGTTGTGGTGGACCAACAGTTTCCAGATCAATATACAGTTGTTGACTGGGGTTGAGGTCAACAGCTGATTTGTTGGACTCGAGGATGAATTGTTGACCGAGGCCGATGGAACCATAACTCACAGCTGTTGCATGCAATAGAGTGTACACGTTTAGACAACTTGCAAGCTTTACTACAGATCTGGCAAGGGAATTTTTTTCAGAACCACTAAAGGAAATTTAATGAAACTTGATACTCATTGTACATTGCTAGTGTTCTGTTCTGACCCAGATACATATATACACATACATGTATATGTATACGTATATATGTCTCTGTTCCACCAGATCTGTGAAAGAGTGAATCAAGATACGGACAACTTGTGTCCCAAGGAACACCCTCATCTGGTAAACTTCTTCTTCAGACTGACTACACTGGCAGATCCCCACACAATCAGAAACATTGAGGTGATTTTTTTCATTCCGAGATAAATCTCCAGGCCTTTCTTGTATCTTTTCGACAGATATATGTACAACACGTCTTTTCTCTTTGAACCTTGACATTTTTTAACAAGTTCTGCCTTTGATTTTCTTTCTGTATATAGCTTTCAATTAATGCATAGATTTTTATGTTTTCAGCAAATTTTAGGGATATAAATGTTATTGTAAAAAATGGTGGAGTGAAAAAGCCTCTCTCTCTCTCTCTTCATTTTTAAATATTAAAAATAGGAAAGAGGGGGAACTGTGTGCTCCTGTGAACTGTATAAGAAATCTGAGTCTCTTAGGGTTGCTTGTTTGTTTTGGAATATTGTTTTGGAATATTGTTTTGGAGTATTGTTTTTGGAGTACTATTTTGGAGTATAATTGTTTTCGCTTTTTATAGTGCTACCAATTTGCACTACAATATTTTCAAATATTTATACAATAACCGTTATTTATATTTATTTTCTATATATGAGATTGCATTTTATTACAAAAGGCCTAGTTTATGACCTCATAAGCTTTTTTTTCATAATTACTGTAGTTAGTTAGTTCCTGGCATTATATAAAAGACAGAAAAATATCCCGGCCAACCAAACATACAACCATCACTACCACCACCACCCCTCCCGGAGAAAGGTCCTGTGTTACAGTAGATATTGGTGCGTAAAAATTCGCACAGGTCGAAAGCATGTCAAAAAACATACGAGAGACACCTTCACAGTGGTGGTTCCAGGAGGTTTGGGGGGTTCGGACCCCCCCCCCCCGTCCTAAAAAAGAAAAACAATATGTCCCCGATCACTTGATCGGGGGGGGGGGGATATAAAAACCGCACACTTAAAAAGAGTTATCAATCGTTGTCAAACTAGATGTTTGATTAATATTAATTAATTAATTTTTAGTGAGACATGATAAAAATGTTTAAATGTTTCTTTTATATTCATCAGTGATCATATATGTTCAAATATTCAATAAAAAAATTAACTATCAATTTTTGCTCTGTTGTGTCAGTAATTTGAGGAAACGAAGGTCCTGTCAAACGGTTACATTTGACAGGTGAAGAAACAATAGAAACCAGTCATCAAGGTCACTAATGTCCAAAATATGCTTTGAAACATGTTTTCTGAATAGTAATGAACTGTTTAATTGACTGGGTGAACTTAGACAATTTGCTATTGAAAACATGGACAGAATCGATATACCCAGAAAAAGAACTCTGCCCGCGGAGATCAGCCCAGATAGCTCAGTTGGTACAGCATCCGTCTTGTTAGCGGAAGGTCCTGGGTTCGAGTCCCGGTCTGGCCAATGATTTTTCAACCTTCCTGCTACAGTTTGGAGGTTCCACCAACTCTCATCAGTTGGCAGAGGTTGTATGCCACTGTGAGAGGGGGGAAACCTCATATTGGCAGGGGAGGTATGTGGCAGACTGGGACATCGGCCCAGATAGCTCAGTTGGTAGAGCATCCGTCTTGCTAGCGGAAGGTCCTGGGTTCGAGTCCCGGTCTGGCCAATGATTTTTCAACCTTCCTGCTACACGGTGAATCGAAACACCGAAACGGCACTCTAAACACAGAAACGACAGGGTAAACACCGAATCGGCACCGAAACGGCACTTAAAATTGATCAAAGAAACAAAAAACAACCTTTTTATGATAGATATATATATATATATTATAATACAATGACCAAGTGATATTATGACATAGTATACACATATATGTATTCTTATAAATTATATGATCTTACATTTTGTGTATTGATGTTGATGTGTGTTTTGTAATAATTTATATGTGTTGATTTACAAGAAACAAAGAAAAAAATAAAGTGTGTAAAAATAGTTTATCTTTATTTATTGTCACAAATGGTAGCAATATGCATGTACAACGGTGTTACGGTGTAATAATTTATATGTGTTAGGTAGCGCAGTTGGTAGCGCGCTCGCTTCTCACCAATGCGACCCGGGTTCAATTCCCGGTGTGGTACGTGAGATGGTGGGGCTGTCACCAACCTGGCTTCGTGGGTTTTCTCCGGGTACTCCGGTTTCCTCCCACACAAACGACACCCTTACGCCAAGATCCGTGCCAACGAGCAAGATTTATATAAGTTGTTAACTTGTTTCTAAATCGTTGTTAAATGAATAAACTTTAAATTTTACAACGGTGTGATACTTATGACGGCTGCAGTCAGTTATAGTTAAGAAGACTGATGTATGCAACCTTGCGATAAATAGGCAGATGACTGTGATCAAATGATACTAAACTAATTCTGAATACTCAACAATGATAAATATGCCCGAATATTCGGGATCGAAATATTTTCTTGGAGACTATGAAACATTTTTACGACCAAGAAGAGAATTTCGTTTCGAGACGGATAGTATACCGTTTATCATACACCCATTTTAGGACCATGAACGTGTTTTAATGTGACCCTTTTTTAAATGAAAGATTTATACATGGTACCATGAAACAGTAAGTACTGTACTTGTAACCGAAATATAATATATCTAGCCTAGGTGAATACGTCTGGTGTAAAGATGTTCGTTTTACCCTTCCAGTCAGCCAGTCCAAGATAGCAGCTAATATACCAGCCTTAGTGTGAGATTCTCTGCCCCTCTCCCACTTTTGATATCGGCGATTTGTGGGAGACAGTCAGAGAAACTTTTAGTTACGACTGCAACGGAAGAGCTATTTTGTCCCGTCGAAGAGACGGGACAAAATAGCTCTTCCGTTGCAGTCGTAACTAAGAAACTTTGTTCATCAAAAGTTGGAATTTCAGAGATACCAGCTGCTATCGCCTATCGGGCTGTACAAGTCTCTAGCGTCAAATAAACATTTGCCCAGTGAACTTGCAACCTATAATGAACATACTACTTACTCAATCATAGCAATTATATAATCTTTTCCAATTAAGATCTATAACTTATACTAGTTGCCATTTTATCTGAAAACACGAGGAGATTCTCCATTTCGTCAGTAGTTTATCAATGTGTACATGTATGACATCAGATCTTGCCAAACGCGACTTTGCATTCGTGATGAGGTTGAATCATGTTTTTCTTTACAAAAATGTGTCAGCTGCTGAAGGGTCACCAATGCAAAGTTGCGTTCTGCGAGATCTGACGTCATGCATACTGTAAACACAAATGGCAAAATGAGAATATTGTTGTGTTTGCAAATAAAATGGCAGCTAGCAAATGTAATAAACCTTATTTGGAAAAGATATCTCTATGATCGACTAAGTTAAATGTTTATTGGATTATAGTTTGCAAGTTCGCTGTGCAAATGCTTATTTGTCACTAGAGGCTTGTACATGTACATCCTGATATCGGCTGTTGTCGTTAAAATTCCAACTTTTGATGCACAAAGTCCCTCTGACCTTCTCCCGCACTCTGATATGAAACGCGGGAGAAGGGCAGAGAATCTAGCACCAGCCTGTAATAATGCATGGTGTAAACATTTTCTACCCCATTGTATCAATCTATGATGTGTGATGGACGGGTATTGGCCTGGATAGGAAGGGCATTTTTACAAATGATAAAAATGCCCTTCGTCAGATTTGACAGACTACAGCTTGGATAGCTCATTGGTGAGAGCATCCACCTTGATAACACAAGGCTCTGGGTTCAATTTCTAGTAGTCTGACAGGTCATCCCTCTTATTGCCTTCTTAACAGCATTATTTTGTATTTTTGGTTAGGGGTCCTACAGACTTGTAAACGAAAAGTTGTGGAGAATTGAAAAAAACAAACCTACCAAAATCGTCTTTCCCCATTTCTTTCAATACCCTTATGTGGTTAGATTTTGTATTCATTCCACCCTGTTTGATTCCAAACTTCCAGTCCCATTCAAGTAAGCCACCATTACACATTTGCATTTAGCCGGTCCAATCTCTCGACAATCTCTGAGCTGGTGTGCTGAATGGTAGCTGTTCAAACTCCACTAAAGACTTTTCTTTCATTTCATGATTTAAAACTGTTTCTCCGGAAACTCATATGGAAAAAAATATCATTCAGATTCAGGCCGTATGTGGCATGCAGAGGGGTACCAATTCAAATCCTGCTTAAATGTGTTTTCATTTCATTTTACAGATGTACACAAAAACAGTTTTTTTTCCTGCATTCAAAAAATTGAAAAAAAGAAAAAACATAAAAAAAATGGAAAACATAATACTTAAATCTTTTTTGCTTACATATTTTTAAAGGTTTTACATGTATGTCATGATAATACTTTGTTGATTTTCTATGCATTTTTTCGCACTGTTTGTTTTACATCCCCATCACATCACTCTGCGATGTATAGATATAACATCCCTAACACATCAGTCTCTGATGTATAGACTTAACATACCCATCACATCAGTCTCTGATGTATAGATTTAACATCCCCAGCACATCAGTGTGTGATGTATAGACTACATCCCCAGTCTGCAATGTGTAGATTTAACATCCCCATGATATCACTCTGCGATGTATAGATATAACATCCCTAACACATCAGTCTCTGATGTATAGACCTAACATCCCCATCACATCAGTCTCTGATGTATAGATTTAACATCCCCAACACATCAGTCTGTGATGTATAGACTACATTTACAGCACATCAGTCTGGTGAATAGCTTTAACATCCCCATCACATCAGTCTGTTATGTATAGATTTAACATCCCCAGCACATCAGTCTGTGATGTGTAGATTTAACATCTCCATCACATCAGTCTCTGATGTATAGACTTAATATCCCAAGCACATCAATCTGTGAGGTATAGACTACATCCCCAGCACATCAGTCTGTGATGCATAGATTTAACATCCCCATCACATCAGTCTGTGATGTATAGATTTAACATCCCCATCACATCAGTCTCTGATGTATAGATTTAACATCCCCATCACATCAGTCTCTGATGTATAGATTTAACATCCCCATCACATCAGTCTCTGATGTATAGATTTAACATCCCCATCACACCAGTCCCTGAATCCTGAGCACATCAGTCTCTAATGTAAACTTACATCTTACTCATGTAATAAGAAGAATTGAATTGTAAAATATATTTTCTATTGTTAAACAATATAGTGTATATTTAAAAGGAAATTGATGTGTGCTGTAATCATTCAATCATTCAGTGACATTTTTGGTGATTATTTAGAGGAAGCTTCAGTGGAATGTTTTATCAATGAATGTAGAAAGCTGATGGCAATAAATCATTCCCTGGGTAACATAACCTAAAACAACCAGGGGTCAAGGTGTCTTAACCCAACAACTGAAAAGATCAAAATAACAAGGAGTCAGGTAGGGTTACATTCTTGTTGTTAAATGGGCTATAGTAATACATGTAGTATATACTATGTAACTGGCTATAGCTTGTCAGTGTTGTCAGAGGTCCAGGTGGTTGAGTGGGCTATAGTGATATGCAGGAACTTGCTCTAACCTGTCAGTCTTGTAAGGATTCAAGGTGCCCGAGTGGGCTATAGTGATACCCAGGAACTTGCTTTAGCCTGTCAGTCTTGTCAGGATTCAAGGTGGCCGAGTGGGCTATAGTGATACACAGGAACTTGCTCTAACCTGTCAGTCTGGTCAGGGTTCAAGGTGGCCGAGTGTGCTGTAGTGATACACAGGATCTTGCTCTTACCTGTCAGTTTGGTCAGGGTACAAGGTGGCTGAGTGTGTTGTAGTGATACCCAGGAACTTTCTCTATACCTGTCAGTCTTGTCAAGGTTCAATGTGGCCGAGTGGGCTACAGTCATATGCAGGAACTTGCTCTAACCTGTCAGTCTGGTCAGAGTTCAAGGTGGTCGAGTGGGCTATAGTGATACCCAGGAACTTGCTTTAGCCTGTCAGTCTTGTCAGGATTCAAGGTGGTCGAGTGGGCTTTAGTGATACGCAAGAACTTTCTCTAACCTGTCAGTCTGGTCAGGGTTCAATGTGGCCGAGTGGGCTACAGTCATACGCAGGAACTTGCTCTAACCTGTCAGTCTGGTCAGAGTTCAAGGTGGTCGAGTGGGCTATAGTGATACCCAGGAACTTGCTTTAGCCTGTCAGTCTTGTCAGGATTCAAGGTGGTCGAGTGGGCTTTAGTGATACGCAAGAACTTTCTCTAACCTGTCAGTCTGGTCAGGGTTCAAGGTGTTGGAGTGGGCTACAGTGATACGCTAGAACTTGCTCTAACCTGTCAGTCTTGTCAGGGCCCAAGGTGGTATAGTGATACACAGGATCTTGCTCTTACCTGTCAGTCTTGTCAGGATTCAAGGTTACTGAGTTGGCTCTAGTGATACAGTGGAACTTGCTCTAACCTTGTCAATCTGGTCAGGGTTCAAGGTTCCCGAGCAGACTATAGTGCCAGATTGGATAGCTTGACACTTGTAAGAACTAACTTTTGTATAAACTTTACTGTAAATATTCTTGTATAAGATGAAATTGTCCAGTCCAGTGTTTTGAGGTCAGGGTCAGGGCAGAGTAGGGGGTTATTGACAACAGATCTGTATTTCAAGTGTTGGAGGTATGTACATGTATCTGTGAGGATGTCATATTGGTGCTGATGTGTTGGCCATCTGTTTGGAGGTAAATCTTGTCAGGACAATAAAAGTGTTGGAGGTATATCTGTCAGGATGGCATATCAATTCTGGACTACTGATCTGTCTTACATGTTCTTGGAGGTGTATCTTTTCAGGGCAGCATAAAAGTTTCAGACTACAGATCACTATCGAAAGTGTTTGAGGTATCTTGTTAGGGCAGAATAGGGATTATGGACTACATACACATGTACATGTATCTGTATGTCAAGTTTTAGAAATATATCTTGTAGGGGTAGTATAGAGATTGTTGACTATCAATCTGTATGTCAAGTTTTAGAGATATATCTTGTTAGGATGGTATAGAGATTGTTGACTACTGATCTGTATGTTACGTGTTAGAGGTATGTCTTGTAAGGATGGTATAGAGATTGCTGACTACTGATCTGTATGTCAAGTTTTAGAGGTATATCTTGTAAGGATGGAATAGAGATTGCTGACTACTGATCTGTATGTCAAGTTTTAGAGGTATATCTTGTAAGGGTGGTAAAGAGATTGCTGACTACTGATCTGTATGTTAAGTTTTAGACGTATATCTTGTAAGGATGGTATAGAGATTGCTGACTACAGTGATCTGTATGTCAAGTTTTAGAGGTATATCTAGTAAGGATGGTATAGAGATTGTTGACTACTTGTCTGTATGTCAAGTTTTAGAGGTATATCTTGTAAGGATGGTATAGAGATTGCTGACTACTGATCTGTTTGTCAAGTGTTAGAAGTATATCTTGTAAGGATGGTATAGAGATTGTTGACTACTGATCTGTATGTTAAGTGTTAGAGGTATATCTTGTAAGAATGGTATAGAGATTGCTGACTACCTACTATTTGTATGTCAATTTTTTGAGGTATATCATGTAAGGGTGGTATAGAAATTGCTGACTACTGACCTGTTTGTCAAGTTTTAGAGGTATATCTTGTAAGGATGGTATAGAGATTGTTGACTACTGATCTGTATGTCAAGTGTTAGAAGTATATCTTGTAAGAATGGTATAGAGATTGCTGACTACCTACTATTTGTATGTCAATTTTTAGAGGTATATCATGTAAGGGTGGTATAGAAATTGCTGACTACTGATCTGTTTGTCAAGTGTTAGAGGTATATCTTGTAAGGATGGTATAGAGATTGTTGACTACTTGTCTGTATGTCAAGTGTTAGAGGTATATCTTGTAAGGATGGCATAGAGATTGCTGACTACTGACCTGTTTGTCAAGTTTTAGAGGTATATCATGTAAGGGTGGTATAGAAATTGCTGACTACTGACCTGTTTGTCAAGTTTTAGAGGTATATCTTGTAAGGATGGTATAGAGATTGTTGACTACTGATCTGTATGTCAAGTTTTAGAGGTATATCTTGTAAGAAGGATATACATGTAGAGATTGTTGACTACTGATCTGTATGTCAAGTGTTAGAGGTATATCTTGTTAAGGTGTTATAGAAATTGTTCACTAAACACATGTATATTAAGTAGTCAGTTAGAGGCACAGTGCAATCCAGGTGTTGTGTAATTTTTCTACCCACCACATGGGCCACATCCAGTTTTATATTTATAATATAAAGGTATGAATAAACACAGGTAAGTTTCCACCTGGATTCTCTTTGCGATTTTGAGTGTTTTTCCAACTGTGTGTTGTGCAGTTTCTCCAAAACACCTGGACTGTATTGTATATTTTGTCAGGGCAACATAAATGTTGTGGACTACAGATCAGTAGGTCATGTGTAGGAGATATAGTTTTTCAGAGTGGCACAGAAGTCTCAGCCAACAGATCAGTAGGTCATGTGTTGGAGATATAGTTTTTCAGAGTGGCACAGAAGTCTCAGCCAACAGATCAGTAGGTCATGTGTTGGAGATATATTTTTTCAGAGTGGCACAGAAGTCTCAGCCAACAGATCAGTAGGTCATGTGATGGAGATATAGTTTTTCAGAGTGGCACAGAAGTCTCAGCCAACAGATCAGTAGGTCATGTGTTGGAGATATAGTTTTTCAGAGTGGCACAGAAGTCTCAGCCAACAGATCAGTAGGTCATGTGTTGGAGATATAGTTTTTCAGAGTGGCACAGAAGTCTCAGCCAACAGATCAGTAGGTCATGTGTTGGAGATATAGTTTTTCAGAGTGGCACAGAAGTCTCAGCCAACAGATCAGTAGGTCATGTGTCAGAGGTACATGTATATCCAGGTATGGTGGTATACAAGTTGTGGACAACAGATTTATATATATCAAGTGTTGGAGATAAATCTTGTCAGGATGACACAGTGGTTTTGGATGTCAAGTGTAAGAGATTTTGGTATGTCAAGTGTAAGAGATTATCTTGTTTGGACAGCTTAAAGGTAGTAGACTACAGATCTATATGTCAAGTGTTGGAGGTATATTTTATCAGGTTGTAGGTATACATGTGTATTTTGTCAGGTTGGAGGTATATTTTGTCAGGTTGTAAGCAACAGATCAGGAGGTGACAGGTTGATGGAGGTGTATGATCATATATCTTGTCAGGATGGCATATTGGTTCTGGACTGCTGATCTGTGTGTCAAGTATAGGAGGTCTGTCTTGTCAGTGTAACACAGAAGTTGCAAGAACAGATCAGTAGGTCTAGTGTTGATAGTATATATTGAGTCATGATGGCACACAGGTTGTGGACTACAAATCTGTATGTCAAGTGTTTGAGGTACATTAAGTCATGGTGGTACAGAGGTTCTGGACAACATATCTGTATGTCAAGTGTTTGAGATATATCTTTTTAGTGAGGTTCAGTGGTTGTAGACAACATATTTGTATGTCAAGTGTTCCAGATATATCTTGTCAGGGCAGTTCAACAGTTGTAGACAGCATATCTGTATGTCAGGTGTTCAAGATATATCTTGTCAGGGCGGTTCAGCGGTTGTAGACAACATATCTGTATGTCAGGTGTTCAAGGTATATCCTGTCAGGGCAGTTCACCAGTTATAGACAATATATCTGTATGTCAAGTGTTCCAGATACAACTTGTTAGGGCGGTTCAATGTTGTAGACAACATATCTGTATGTCAGGTGTTCAAGATATATCTTGTCAGGGCAGTTCAGCAGTTGTAGACAACATATCTGTATGTCAAGTGTTCCAGATATATCTTGTCAGGGCAGTTCAGCAGTTGTAGACAACATATCTTTATGTCAGGTGTTCAAGATATACCTTGTCAAGGCAGTACAGCGGTTGTATACAACATATCTGTATGTCAAGTTTTCCAGATATCTTGTCAAGGCAGTTCAGCAGTTGTAGACAACATATCTTTATGTCAGGTGTTCAAGATATACCTTGTCAAGGCAGAACAGCGGTTGTAGACAACATATCTGTATGTCAAGTTTTCCAGATATATCTTGTCAGGGCGGTTCAGCGGTTGTAGACAGCATATCTGTATGTCAAGTGTTCCAGATATATCTTGTCAGGGCGGTTCAGTGGTTGGACTTTAGAATAGTAGCCCTGCTGTTGGAGGTGTAAAGAATCATGGTATGGCAGAGGTGGGCGACTTCATATTGGTAACGTGAGTGTAAGTGAAGTATATCAAGAATTGCTGGCAACGGACTTGTATGCCTAGTGTTTTAGGGGCACAAAGATCTGGGCATCGTCGCAAGCCCCGGGTTTTGAGTTTGAGGGAGAAGAGCGAAGGGAGTGGACTCAGTAACCGTGGCTTGCGACGATGAATTCTGGGTTGTGATCTAATCTCTATTTCAGTAGCGATTGTTGAAAACAAACAAAACAAAAACACCTATTTGTGTCGCCATTTTACTGATGAAATAAATCCCAAGAAAGTTACGTAAAGTCGATGTAACAACATGCCACTTGTATCCCCCCTTGATCTACGTTTGCCATCTGCCAATCACAGTATACATAGCATGTAGAAGAAGAATGCGTTATAGCTATTGATGTAACGTGTCTGTTGAGCAGGGTGCGTTACTGCATGCCAGCCTCTGGGTTTGATTGTCGGAGTTGAAGCTGGTTACATTACTCCTGGAGTATCTAATAATACAATCTGGACGTGCAATGGGAAAGTTTTATTAGAATCTTTCCTGATCTAAGCCTTGGTGAATTTTGAGTGAATTGACGTACAACTTGAACTCTAGAATTTGAGTGCCCGAGATAAGTCAGTGTTTCAGATAATGGCCGTCACTGAGTGTAATGGATCTATTAGGCATTAAGGTAACCATCTATCTCTTATAAGTCAACTGACATAACGATTTAAAACACTTCATTCCTAAAATAAATGTTATTAAACAGTATCGACTTCAAAATCAAGATGATCAGCCGTTATAATTTATATTTCCATGAAATGCTGTTATCTATAAAATTCATCGTAATTAATATTAATATATGAATATACATATTGGGATTTTAATTAAAGTCTGTTGGTGTAGCAGTTGCTACATTTGTATAGTGTATATGTATGGGAATACAGGACAAGCATCACTCTACAGAGAGTGTCAGGACATAGAGGTATATTGTACTAGATGCCGTACAGCGAAATGTCTGCTATCTGTTAAATAAAGCACTATTCCATTGAAAAAGAGGGTGTCCATGTTATGCACATGTAATGCACTCTACCATGTAAAGGGGAAGTGCATGCACTACAGTCTATATAATGTACATACGTTAATCACTAACAACTGTGTGTTAGAAATTCCTTCCTGTTTCTGTGCACGCAGTTTGAGATTTTCCGAATATTTCAAAAGGTGACACATTTAAAACTATCTGGTTCAGTTATCATTACCGAAGTATTTACCCTTATTGTATAATTGTGTATAACGGGGGGTTTTCCTTGAGTTGATGAACCATTCATCTCATTCTGTTGGTATAGATCGAAATGTATCTTTTAAATTTTCTATTATTTTGTTTATTGGAGAGAGAGAGTGTGTGTGTGTGAAGGGCAGATTTGTCTCACGACTTTGTTTAGCAATCAGATAGTATTCAGAGCTTCCAGGACTAGTGTAACCACCAAAATAATTAAAGCTTATCAATGTACATATGTCATACACCGTCCGTTTATTTTATGGTTAACCGTTAATATGATTCAACGGAGAGATCCACCAAGCTGCCCTGGATTCCCATGATGATTATATTTAGCCTTATTAAACCCAATATTCTTGATAAAATAGTTAATTTATAATATTTTATTGATGTTGTGTAACAACTATGACCGTAATTAAACTTGAAACTTAATCAGTATCAGTGATGTTGAAATGTGTCTGTACGAAGGTTTTGACGGACAAAATTTCATTCGGACTGACAAAATTCTGAAATTGTTTCTATATGTTGCACTGTCCTGACTGACAAAATTTTCAAAATCACTGAAAATGACTGACATGTTAGAAAACATTTCAACACCTCTGCAGTATATGACCTAAATAGAGATATGTATATCTAATAGTCAGATATAGAACAAATGTGAGGTTGGCGCGGCAAGGAGGGGGATTGTTATTTTTTACATCTTATTTTTTTCTCTTTTATATGTATATAATATTGCTTTCAAGCTGAAGTGTAAGTACTTTATTATTGTGTGAAAACCTTCCGGTTACTTTACAACTGTTTGTCGTTTAGGTCAAATGAGTTAACTTTGTTCAAGTGCTATGTCTCTTGAGTGAGCAGCAGTGTAAACCTCGTATCCTTGATTAATTTCGTCATTTACCTTCAAGAGAATCTTCATCAAATTGGATGAAATGTGTTTTTGCACAAATTTTGGGCTCACAGTACCCATTTTATATTTCGCATCTTGCGATATTTTATTCTAAAATGGCGACAGAAGTTTCATAAATGTGACACATAGAATACAACCGAGAAAACCAGCACCTTTGTTTTAATTGTATCCACCTAGTTCGAATATAGGCCACATAATTTGTGACAGAATTTAATGGCCTGAGAATGTGTCTTTTAAAGAATTATCTATATTTTTGAACTTTTTATCTCACCCGAATCCAACGTTCAGATGAATGATAATCACCAGTCTTCGATGAGCTAGGTATCCGTCTTTCCTGCTGACTCGGTCATAAACTTTTTACATATTCAACTTGTTATGAACCAGTGAAAAATTTGGATGAAACTTGGTAGTGAAATAATGAAATATCTGTGTTCTTTTTCTACAAGTGTTCATGTTTTTCAGGCAGATTCTCCGAAGTGGGGATCCAAGGCTAGACAGAGTATATCAAGGAGGATATCCTCCTTTGAGATACGTCTCGAGATGGACGTTCTAAAATGAAAATTGAGCATTTTTTGTTGTTGTTGTTGTTGTTGTTGTTTGTTTGGTTTTTTTTTAAATTTATTTTTTTATTTTTATTTTTATTTTTATTTTGATACAGAAAATTGTCATATAGTTACTGTAAAATTTGTCATAATTTGATAGTTAGAAAAAAGTGTGTTGCGGTGTTTCTTAAGGAGGTTTGAGTATTACTGGGGTTTTTTTTTGTTTTTGGTCAGAAGTAATTTTTACGTGATTTTGACCCTTATTTCTTCGCTTATTAAGTGACGCGCTAGACAAGTGATACCATTTCTTAGTGGAGAATGTAGATGAGAACAAAAATCGTGATGTGGCATTAAACAATAGCCGATGATTAATCGATCGATGATATTTTAATGTACAGGAAATACAGTACAACAGGCTATAAACAAAACATCTGCTACACTATGATATACTTGTAAAACTATCCACTGGCTATAGTTTAACGTGTTTTTTTTTCATGCTCAGCTGTGTCATTATTTTAATGTTTTTTTTTTTTACTTTCGAAATGTGCTGTTGGAAGTTTAACATAGAAAATAGAATACCGGTATATCCAATATCAGAGACATCCCTCATGTAAAAGCACTGTTGACTGATTACTGTCAGGCAAGCTTTTGTCGTGTATATGTAATTACAGGCATTATTGTTGATACCGACCAGTCCTGGCTTGTTCTGCTGTAATTATTATACACTGAATGTTACGTCATACCTTAAATACTATCTTTGTGTGTTTATTCATTGCAGGAATGAACCATGCTGTCTGTGTCTACCGATTGTTTTTATCTGAAATTTACACGGAAAGCTTTACTGTAATATTTTGATGTTTCCGATGCGAGCGAAGCCTAAGAATGTTTTTATCCTGTTGGGAATTGTGTGCACCTTACCGATCCTCTGGATATCAGTCCTGTCGAGAAATGGTGAGTACAACATGTTTAATGGACCCATCATGGCATGATGTACTTTGCATATATGTTTTTCTACATGTACATAACTAGTTATAGATATCAGTACATGTATGTAGCCCTTCTCCTTTTTCTTTGAAACGGAGAGTTATGATTTTGTTCGGTGTGTCCATTATATTTTGGCTTCATTTAAAATATGAAATTTAATGATTATGACTAATTATTAAATTTATTGTGATTATTTTTAGCTCGTCCAAACGAATAAACAGCAATAAAGTCTTGCCCTCAGCGTCGACAGCGTTGTCCTTGACCTTGTCGACGTCGGATGGGACAGAAACATAAGGCCTCTGGATGGGGCAGACAGCTAGGTTAATTGTTATGCCATAGACTTATATAGGTCTATTTGTATATAGGTCTATGAATATATCTTCTTTACTATACAAGTAAGGATGTATATATTTCATGTGTATTCTGCTTTGAATTTTGTTCCTCTGACCTTGACCTGGAATACAGAAATAATTGCTAGTTTTGTTTTTTCTTGCATTAAAAATTTAATTGAAAAAAAAAAAGAAAAATGGGAAAGGGGTATGCTACTATTCTGTAGTAATAAGTTTTGATGGACTTCTTCAGAGTTGATTGAAAGATTTTCATGAAACTTGGTAGGTAAGAAGTACTCAAGGTTCACAACAAATTTTGTTGTTTCAACCAGATCTGTCAAGAGGTGGATCCACTGTGAGGCAAGATAAGCCAAAGAGGGTACCCTTCTTTGACAAACTTCTTCAGACCAAGTGAATAGATCATCAAGATGGATGCATTAGAAGGATGTAGGTGGGTGTCTTACGGAGTATAGTTGGATTTGGTTCCATTCCAAATTAAAAAGGGTTTATTTATTTAGCACTTGTAATGTATATGTTTCCTACATCCATAATGATTGATTGAAATAAGTTTTTCATTCTATGAATTTACCCTTGGAGAAAGTTAAAGATAAATATCTAAGATTAATATGAGATAGCGATTTCATATTTGTGAAGTAGTTTTTTTTTTGGATGAAGATAACTTTTATTTTTGATGATATTCCTATAAGCGTTATATCCCAGCTGGGGAGGTCTGCTGTCTTGTGACAACTCTTGTTATAAAATTTTAATTGCAGGGTTTAGGTACGTGTAATTGAAACTCAATGTCAGATATTAAATATGGCATGGTTGGCATTATGAATAAGTCAACCTCTTTTAAAAGAACCAAATGAATGATTAGATTTGTATAAAACTTTGTAGGAATGAAGTACTCATGGTCTCTTGCAAGTATTGATGTTTTTCATCCAGATGTTTGCAGGTTTTTGACCATTCATTTCCGGTAAATCATTGTAGATATTAGGGTTATTTACTTTAATTTGGCCTGCATAAACGATTGCTTAATGTTGATGATGATTCAAATTTTACACTCAGTTTTCAGTACAAAATGTAGTCACACCACAATAGAAATTAGGGAATGTATATATTTATCTGCAAATTTTTCAAGCTGTCAGTAGAATAAACAAACAGAGGTCAAGTGAGCGATATATGACCACTTGGGCATCATGTTATCGGTCTACCTGTGGGGAGGTAGTCTCAAGACATCCCTGAATATTCCTCTGTTTTATCGCTCTACCTGTGCACCCGTTGCAGTAAGGTTAGATATCATTTCCTCGTTTGGTACTTCTAAACCTACCGGTATTTACATGTATCGTATCATAAATTAAACGCAGTAGGATCAGAGTTATTCCCATCTCGGCCCGGTCCCGTCTTGTCATACTCCTGTAGTTCATTAATTCAGATACTAATAGAATCAAAATCAAAGTTGAAAATGATGCATGTATAGTTCTTCAGTAAGTTTTAAATTTTGAGATTCATGAAACTGATTTTTTTAATTTTTGTGAGCTAAGTATATCCCTCCGTGTTAATATATTTTTCACGAAGGAAGGGGGGGGGGGGTGTTGGTTGTATAACTTCCTGTGTAAAAGTATATACAGACGTGCGGCTGGAATGGAGTATAGTTTTTAGGCCACCCAATATATTTATGGTTATCATTTTCCCTTCAAATATATTTATCAATAGGTATCTTTCTAAACAAAATTATATGAATAGGTAAACGTATGTGGAGATTAGAAGAGTAGATATTTTGCACTAGAATATTGAATGCAGAAACTGATTGCAAGCATATTCATGGTTAATATATTTAATAGGGGAATTTGCTTTTGGTGTCATCTTTAGTGAGACATCTTTTATTGCATATTACGCAAAAGTTTATGTGGAATTCGTCAATAATATTCCGAATTCGTCAGTATATAAATTGGTATGTTTTACGCTTTGCTCAATATATTAATGGGTAGGATGCCAGCAACTCCAACCGCACGTCCGTACCACTATGAAGTCAGTTGCTATTATCCCCGGTCCGTAACAGATGTTGTGATAAAGATGTATATGTAATCATTACATTTTACTGAAATGATTTGCCACCTGTTGGCTATTGGTATAACCATTATACATAAAATATTGCCATTTACGATAATTGGCCAATACATGTATAATTTAGTATTTAGGCTTCGGTTTCAGCAATTTGGCTTACGTGAGTGGCAGGTCGGATCTGAGGTGACGTATATCTCCTTAATAAACTTCTTCTGCTAAGATTAACAATTAGATTGCCTCAAAGTGATCTAGAATGGTATTTCAAGAAGTGATGTTGTCTGTGGTCCCATCCGGAAATAAAAATTTTGACTTTTTTCACCTTTTTTGATAGCTGCATAGAATTAAATACCAATTGTTGTGTCACATTGTTCAAGAAATATGCAGTCTTGTTTGGGATTTGATTATGATGTGAACACTTTTTTTGAAAAAAGTTTTGAATCTCATTTTATACTGTGCCCAATGTGCTCTGCTATGTGAGCGATATATACCCACTTAGGCCTCTTGTTTTCAGTTTGATATTTTCGCGTTCGTTGATCAGTTATGTAACACTTTGTAAAGCATTTATAACTTATCTATGTATGTAGGAGTTATCTTATCGCAAATTCTTTCAACTTATGAGGTTAAATATATCATTCAAATATATATTAATACAGATTTTCACTACAACCAAGTAATTGATAGAAAATATGCTGAAGTCAGCGAAAAACTGCAGTCGGAGGAAATTCTTTCCAGACAGAGAGCAAATGAGTTGCAAGTACTAAGGAGTCAATTCAACAATGTTCTTCAAATGGTGCTATATCAAAACAAATCTTTGAATCAGTAAGTTGATATTTATTTTTAATGTACAAAGATTGCTATCCCATGTCAGTAGTTGGGTTGTCTTTATATCTTTTTAAATTGATGATTTTACTCACCCTTAACTGATATGGAAAAGGAAACTTATTTACACCATTTTACAAAAGGAGTAATTTCAATTAGTCGTACTTATCATTTTGGAATAGTATCGGAGAGAAATAAAAGTGACAATTAATGAAATAAAATCTTCTCCAGAGGCATCATTGAGCAATCATCACCGTGTAATGTTTACATGCAGCATTAACAGAAACTTTCCTGTAAGTGCAGTGGCGGATTTAGAGGGGGGAGGTGCCCCCCTTTTGGTTACATATTTACTAGTAAAAATCCAGATTTTGCACCAAAAATGGCTGAGAAGTTTGACCAATACCCATTTGCCCCCCCCCCTTCCCCTTTTTGGAAATCCTGTATCCGCCACTGAAGTGTGCATATCTCTGGCATTGAGGATTTAACTATGGTACTATACTAGAAACTGAAGAAAATATATATCTAGTAAATGGTGAATGCATCAGCATTTTTAATTTTGCGAAAGACTGATCTGTCCGTTAGGGAGGGGAATCGTTTATCTGCCACGCCTATCGTGACACGGAACCTCGGTCTTATCCGAAGGACAGGACACTGGTGTCACCACGACTGGAGTCAAACCCGGGGCCTCTCGGTAAAGAACCCAGTACTTCATCCACTGAACTACGCAGATGTCCACAGATTATTACATACTCTAACAGTGATAAGGGATTTTATTACACCACGCGTTGTGGAGTTGTAAATAGAAAAATATTATCGAGGATGTGCACTATCTTTTGTGTCAAAATGTACCTAAAATTGAAGGTCAGCTGGTCAGCAATTTCGCCTCTTTATTGCCATATTTATTGTGTTTACGTTCAGTATTATTCATCGTGTGGCCGCTGTTGAACTCGTGTGATCCTTACATGGGTATGTGAACCTGAACATATGCAGTAAGTATGAAGAGGGAGGGGGTGTCATTAGAACACTTCTCCAGCTTAAGATGAAAGCAGCAGTGACCTAGATCCAGTCCTTTTGCAAATATCTGAATGAATTTGTATGAACTGTATTACTGAACACATGATCGATGTCCGTTCTGTAACTGAATAACTCTAATGCAGATATTCAATAAAATGGTCAGTAAAGTCAATAATGTATTTAGACCAGACCTCAATAAGCGTGCTAATTTGTGACTTTCATTACGGATGCCATGTCGCAAATGTCGCAAATGGTGGTAGGTACAATGAGGAACATGGTCGACGTAGGAAAGCATAGTAATTTGAATAATAAAAAAAATGCAAATGAACTTAAGAAATTCAAATGCATGCTCTGGAAATACAAAACTATACAAAATGGGGATGTACGTTCAAACTATGGAAGAACATTGTGTAAATTATGTTTTATTTGAATTCATGTTGCCCTATACAATTGACGTTGAAACTTTAGAAAGCGACACGAATCAAGAGAACTGTTGTAATATATTTGTCATTTGATTATTTTTTATACTCCTGATCAAAAGTGATCAGGTTGCTATGTGATCACTTTTGACCAGGAGTATCAAAAGTTATCAAATGACATATTGAAGGACAGGCTAGGTAAAGTTGTTATGCACTTAGCTTGCGGCGCAGGCGATCCATGCTCGATTCCCGGATTGCACCACTATGTTAAAGAGGTTGGCTACCTCCTGCTCCCATGTCGCTTTACGACCGAAAAATTGATAAAGCGACGTAAAACACCAACCAACCAACCAAGAAGTTGATATGTTGACCAGAATGTGGCCTTTATTACTCTGGATATAATAAGCGTATCTCTAATAGACGTATAGTGTTAGTAGGATATCGACATTTCTTTTGGAGTATGGATTCCTCCAAGGCTTGGACTCCGTGGTGCCGTCATTTACTTCTTCTTATTCATATCCGGTCCATTCAATCCACGTTTCTTCTTATCATCTTACAATGAACTTTAGATAGCATTCCTTAAGTGAGTGATTCACTGTCGTCCTTTTTGTCACGGGCTCAAAGGCTTATTAAGTGCTGAATTCCCATCGCAAATCGAACTCTTGCTCACATGGCTGAACTTTGTGACCAACCAAACACGCATTTAATCTTCGTTAAGATGACAGCTCTCATAGTTCATACAGAAAACTAAACTAATATTGGTAATATTCTGTTGCTTCAGATTTATGACGTTGTAGATGGCAAAATCAAGTTAGTTATGATGTATCTCCTGGATTAATAGACTTTGGGAAATCTAATATTAAAGCTATCGTGCTATTTATATACATGTATATATAAGGGGAAAACATGAAAGTTTAGATGAATATACCGCTATTGACTTTCTGAAGGATGGAACTTTCTTCATTCATGGCAACTTCTTAAGCAGATACTAAATAATATAACTGTGTAGGTGTATAATAGTTTCATAAATCGTTGTAAACTAAAGGTAACAACTTCTAAACACAGCGTTTTAAGTCTGTATTTCGTGTAAAATCTGAGACATTATATAAGTATATCAGGAGACATCTACATTTTAGATAAAACATTTTAAGGAAAATGGAGAAAAATTGTATTCATGCATCTATATACAATGTGGAACTGTTTGATTAACGCTCGCGGGGAAGGCGGTAGACAGTCAAAGAGTTATCATAATTTCTCAAACACTATAATTCATGTGAAATCTAATCCGGTCTGAGTGTGAATTAAAGCAACTGAAAATATAATTATGTAATGTTTGATAGTCTTTATCATATAAGATCGCATACTTTCTTCACTTTGAGCACGTTTCGTGTAACATTCCTTGGCTGTTTGTATCCTTTTAAAGTCGTATACCATATCTGTCTCTAAAGATATTGATATACAATTATATCATATGTACAGTCTAGTCAAAGTGTCAAAATTCAAGGCGAGTGAAAATTATGAGATGAACAATGATTTATCAATGATATTAATAGATTTTTTTTTTTGTTTATGTAAGGGATTCAGCTCGCTCAGTGTAAGATTCTTTTTTGTATAAAATGTCTCGAATTTGATGAGTTTATTGTGAAGAAACTCCGAAATTTCGTCTTCACAGCTGATCTGAACAAATTACAATAGCATAAGGTTTGTATTGGCGGCTTCATTGGTATCTCTAATTAAAACTCACAGTAACATGTGTTACATCTGCTCTATGTGATTCCTTACACTTTAATCTTTGAAAAAAAGTGGAAAACTGTACAGGCTGTGTTTTTAACTTCTGTTAACCCTCTTGATTTCTTAACTTCATGGCTTGCATTGGGGAAGCGAAACGGGGGGAGGGGAGGGCATCGGTATAGTCCAGTTTACTAACTTATCGCAGTCATGATATGTTGAGAGGTGAACTTGATGAAAATTATTAGTTTTCGTCTGACTTTGGTACATGTATTCTTTATTACAATACACCATGTAGACGAAATCGTCAAAAACGCACACGCAACCAATACCGGTTCTCCCTTGTCATTTATTTAGTTTAACAAACTATCGATTTGTTAACCACACCATTTGTTTGGCTTTTGTCAAATTAAATGACCGTCCTAAGTCGGTATCGTAATTGCACTACAATCAAATATTTTTGTAATGTGCAAAATGTTCTATTATATTATTTATATTCATGTATTGTATAGCTCCATGGTGACTTCTGCCACATAACTGAGCCGGTAACTCCTCTTTTTTCTTTCATAGAGAACTAGGTAGATATAAAATTAGAAGAAGGAAAATGAAGATTGAAAGAAAGCAAACACGAAATGACTCGTAAATATTATAAGATGATGCATAGAAACATACGTTTCTCCTATCTGAAATCCGTAGGGAATATTAGATTTCTAAAGTGAGAGTGTTTTCTGCCTAATGGGTCCATATGGACTCGTTTTCTTCTGTGGATGTGTCTAGGTCTTCGATACTGCATAGAAAACGAGGATACATATCGACCATGATCGTAATCTCCTGAAATGTACTCCTTGTTTGGCTTTTGAAGTGTTTGGTTTTCCATCTCATGCATGATGCATGGTCGCCGCAATATTACTCTGTCTGATAGTGATGGTAGACCGCTAGCGATCGTGGTACACAAAATACAGGAGCAGCTAATGTAACACACACTATTAATTTGTAAATACGTCCATTTTCCGTGTTCATTAAGCTGGTGTGGCCTAGTGGATGAGGTGCACGGCTCGTGACCTGGAGGTCGCACCAGTATCTTACGGATGAGACAGTAAAAATCGAGGTCCCGTATCACGGTAGGCGTGGCACGTAAAAGACCCTCCCCCACCCCCCTGCTTCAGGTGGGTTCGTTGCAAAGTTAGAAATTTCCATGCAATGCATCAGGCAGATGCCGTCACCATATACGTGAAATAACCGTGGAGTGACGTAAAACAGTAATCAATCAATCAATACGTGTTCGATACATTTTCATGTAGCAGTAGCATTCGTCATATGAGGGGGTTTAAAAAGGATATGCCAATGTGCATTGACAATGTGAACAGGATTTGGAACCCATTGACTATTAGAAGTTAGTTCGTATAGACATGTTTGAGCATGATTTGGATCTCATTGACCATTAAAATTAGTTCGTATAGACATGTTTGAACATGATTTGGATCTCATTGACCATCAGAAGTTAATTCGTATAGACATATTTGAACATGATTTGGAACTCATCGACCATTAGAAACTCGCGCTAATCCCATATATCTCGATTGTATAATATATCAACTATGGACGTTTATTCCTCTCTCAAGCTGCATTATTCTGTCTTTGATGTTTATATACGCTAGCATTACGTGTTGAAAAAATAGAAATGTATCATTGTATGCTGGAGCATTTAGATTTGCTTTTGGTATGTTCTAATAACCTAAAGAATCAGATGTGAAGACAATGACAAGTGAGGATATAATGATGAACGACGAATTTTGCTGAGACTACACGGCGACGTAACCTTTGTTCATCTGAATAGTCGTTTTTAGTTTTTTATTTCTTGTTTTGTTTTTTTTTTTTTCTTTTTTGTTTGTTTGTTTGTTTTTTTTATTTTGGGGGGAGTTGTTGTTTCTATTAGTTTCTTTTTTTTTTGTCTTCTTCTGTTTCGTTTTTATTATTTATTTTTTCTTCAGATATCGTAAGGCAAGAGAAAGTTCATCGTCGGAGACCCACGTCTCATTACACGCAGCGCAAGCGGAGAATAGGTAGTCGGTTTCCGACGATGGAGAAAGTTTGGAAAATTTATAAAAGTGGAATTTTGAGTACAAATCTAGTCTTTTCTCGCGTAGAATTAGTGCTCGAGTGTTTATAAAATAACATACGATTCTGTTCAGAATAAATGTAACACACAATAACTCAAGTGATTCAGATTAAATTTGATCAGATTAGAAATAAGATACTTTTAAAAGTTATAACATTTTTAAAATGATATGTACACGTGATTATTGCGTAGTGAGTCGGAGAACACATTTATTTATTGCTCTTCGTTTATAAATAGCGTATTTGATAACAGACACAAGCAATGAAATTGCAGGATAAATTAGAAACAGTTTTCGATTAGTTTTGGCGTATATTATTGCCTCAGTGATAACAAGAAAATTTACACACAAAATAAGTTTTAACTTAGATAAGCAGTCTTCGGTTATAAAATCCAAGCAAAGAATTACATTTGTATAAAGATAAGAAAATTTGTAAAACGAGCTCGAGAACAATGGTATATTAGGCTAGATAAAATAAGCACATCTCAACATCATTATTTTCCTCCATGAATTTTATCGCCCTCTAGCATTTTCGATCTCAGAATAATATGCTCATGAATATTAGAGGACATTCTCGTATTCAGATATGATGGTATAAAAAAGGGAGGGTTAAAACCTTTAAAATAATGATTCTTCATACAGGCCACTGAAGCAATACTAGTAAAAATACTTGGCAGTTTGGAAATGTGTACAACTATTGAGAAAGATAGAAATTTGAACATACAAGTCCCTGGCACATGTCTCATCGGTATTTTCTCATTTATTGTATTATTGCTAATTGGCTATACATATGTACACTGCTTGATGCCAAATATAATTCTGATGAGTTGTACATGTGTATGTACCGTCACGTACACGCACTTCCGACCCTCAGGTTTATCAGTCCGTTCATCTTTTTGTTTTTATTTTTGGCATTTTTGTTTTTGTTTTTGTTAAAACACTTTAAAGAATAAGGATCAAGTGTATATTTATATTTCATTTTCCGCCTGTATGGTTGAGCCTGTCGTCATTTTCATTTAGATACGTCCGAGGAGGCTTTCGCATAAAAAAAATAGTAAACAGAAAATTGTAATCGATCTAAAAATGTCGTGACTAACTTCACTGTATCAGACAACTGGAATGGGACAGGAGAAATCCCAGCCTGAAATCTTTAGATTTATCATCCGGTCTTATATCATAGCGACGAGAATTATGTTGTAGCAAACATGCATGCATATTATAGAAAGATGTAGGCGCCGCGTTCATCTCTATGGATTTCATGTATCATGTTGTCTTTTGATTTGGGATTAAGTGATAGTTATTATATCTTGGATTTCAGTGTTATTTTAAGATATCTGTTTAGATCTTGTGTGCTATGTGACCCATGGTGATGCATTCAATTCAGTTGATGTTTCATTAAAACATCGTCCTCATAATTAAAGTTTGAACAATCAAGAAGCTTTGATGTTCGTTACATTAAAATGAACAGAGTATGGTCCAAACAGAGCACTATTCAGTCACAATCGAACAATCGATGTATATCTATCTGTCTGTCTGGTTGTCTGTCTGCCCGTCTCTCTCTCTCTCTCTCTCTCTCTCTCTCTCTCTCTCTCTCTCTCTCTATATATATATATATATATATATATATATATATATATCGTCTCTCTCTCTCTCTCTCTCTCTCTCTCTCTCTCTCTCTCTCTCTCTATCTCTCTCTCTCTCTCTCTCTCTCTCTCTCTCTCTCTCTCTCTCTCTCTCTCTCTCTCTCTCTCTATATATATCGATATATATATATATATATATATATAGAGAGAGAGAGAGAGAGAGAGAGAGAGAGAGAGAGAGAGAGAGAGAGAGAGAGAGACGGGCAGACAGACAACCAGACAGACAGATAGATATACATCGATTGTGATATATATATATATATATATATATATATATATATATATATATATATATATATATATATATATATATATATATATATATCTGTGTATGTGTGTGTGTAGTTGTGTTTTTGTGTGTGTTTGTAGGTGTGTGTGTGTAGGTGGTAGGTGTGTAAGGGTATGAGTGTTTTATAGATTTTTAGACACTAGGTGGTTATACTGATTATATGTTATTTATTCAAGTAAAGCAGTTTGTGTGTTAATTATAGACACGTGGTATTTATACCGATTGTATGTTACCTATTCTAGGTATACAGTTGGTGTGTTCATTTTAGACACATGGTGTTTATACCCATTGTATGTAACCTATTCTAGATGTACAGTTGATGTGTTCATTATAGACACATGGTGTTTATACCCATTGTATGTTACCTATTGCAGGTAGACAGTTGGTGTGTTCATTATAGACACTTGGTATTTATCCCGATTGCATGTTACCTATTGTAGGTAATACAGTTGGTGTGTTCATTATAAACACATTGTGTTTATACCCATTGTGTTTATACCGATTGTATGTTACCTATTCTAGGTATACAGGTGATGTGTTCATTATAGACACATTGTGTTTATACCCATTGTGTTTATACCGATTGTATGTTACCTATTCTAGGTATACAGTTGGTGTGTTCATTATAGACACATTGTGTTTATACCCATTGTGTGTATACCGATTGTATGTTACCTTTTCTAGGTATACAGTTGGTGTGTTCATTATAGACACATAGTGTTTATACCAATTGTATGTTCCCTATTCTAGGAATACTGATTATTTTCTATTTTTAGCTCCATTGCAGAGATGCTACCTGGTCCTCTTGCTAACATCAGTGAAGCATCTTCAAAGGGTTCTCTCCACTTGCCAAGCCTTTTCACTTACCTTCCTCACCTTATTGACAAACCTGACAGTTTAAAGCCAAAGTTTCAGTTGTCCAAAAATAGATATGGAGGTACAGTACTGGCTTTTTATTAATTCAACAGTATACACATATGTATGAATATGTAACTTTTCGAAATTATAGTTTATAGAGCATGCTTCTTGCCAAAGGTAATGTACATTTTATGCTAATAAATGCTGCTTATCATAGTCCAGTTTAGATAAAATTTGACATTAATTGTAGTGCTGTGCACTCTTATAAAAAGTTCTATCACGTAATAGCCTGGCTTTTCAGTATTGCCTTTAATTTGTATTATGCATGTCTGTTAAAAAGCATGATGACAGAGATTTTTTTCAAAACTCTCTGAAATCTTTCCCTGATGAGTTGATGAAAAAAGATCATAATGACTTGAACTCAGACATCAAGTTAAATGATCTGATTATTGGAGTGTATTATAAAGCAGTAGACTTTTGCTTAATGGGATTTATAGAACATCCATAGTTTCATACCTCTTAACACTTTAAAATGCCTGTATTCTCTCTGTGCTATGAACATATCAAATTGAAATAACAATAGTCAAGGACATTGTTATGAAGATAAAATCAGTTCAATGTAACCATAAACTGTAGAGTCTTTAATATAAGTGAAATATATTGAATAGAAATTTAATTTCAAAATTAAAAATATAGATGTAGATCTAGTTACTTGATAATGTTATTCTGAAACTACTCATCTTTTAAGCTCACTTCAGCAGAAAGCTCATTAGTGTGCCATAACAATAATGATATATTTGTCATTAGCCTGGAAATCTGTTTTCATTAAATTTTGTGTATATCATAAGATTTTTGGGAAATATATCTTATTGTAAAGGAATCTAAGATTTTCTTGCTCATTTCTTAAAGATTAATAATACAGAAGGAGGGATTGATTTATTTTCAGACCACTGAATTGAGCAATATAGTCCTACTTGGCCTCTTGGTTTTCTATTTATAACATTTAACTATAGGCCTGTAGTCTGATGTTCCAATAGAGATTTAAGGAAGTTTTTGTTGTGGCCAGGTACATCTTGTTATAGATGTAAATAGCATATCTTCTGCAATACGAAATATCGCAACTACAGTAATGTCAACATACATGTACATGCGCACTTTGTAATTGTTATGACATCATATAATTAGACGTAAGTTGCCCACATAAACATGCCCATATCGAGAACAATAGATTTGGTAGATGACTAAATGCAAACCGTGACAGATTTTAGTGGTTGCGATACTCTGTATTGTTGATCACTTTAAACATGCTGATCTCAGGATGACAGTCCCTGTCAGCATTGTACAGGTTTTTCTGAGCACCGAATATTTGCTGTCTTTAAGAGATGACATAATGATGCAATTCTTGACTTGTTAAGTGGTCAGTGCATATGGATCAAAGTCTAGAGAATTTCATAATTTTAATTTATCTGAAAAGATGTGCATTTGATTTGAAAACTTGAACTTTTGACGTTTTGTTGAAGTTTAATAGTTGATCTAATTTTACATTGCTGACCATTGCAGTTCTGTATGAATTTTGCTATATATGAGGAATAATCTATATATCATTTAGAAAATCGCAAAAAAGTATAAAGTTTGGTACTTTAATTATTGCCATAAATCAGAAAGGAATTTAGGAAAAATTGCAAAGAAAATAAAATAGTAATTACAATCAAACCATTCTTAGATATAAACTTAGATGTAACATACCTAATTGCCAAATATAATCCCTGTGGTTTGATAGTACAATTAATGATAGTTAAGTAATGATTCAAAATATTATATTGTAACAATTCTAATTAATAAATTATGAAAACAGTTATTATGAATACTGGAAAAGTCTGATAAAGAGATTGGAAACAAAACTCACTGTATTGAAAATTAATCTGTAAACAAATGTAGTTTTGCAATACGAATGGATAACTCTCCTAACATATGTGTGTTACAATTTGTGGATAACTCTCCTAACATATGTGAGTTACAATTTGTGGATAACTTTCCTAACATGTGTGTGTTACAATTTGTGGATAACTCTCCTAACATATGTGTTACAATTTGTGGATAACTCTCCTAACATAGGTGTGTTACAATTTGTGGGAGATAAATATAGTCCCAACTTCAAACAATTACTTTTATTAAATGAACACTAAAGTGAAAGTGAAAGTTTATAGTGGATCTGGCCCTAGTACATGTGCGGCCCCAGTAGATCCGACCCTAGTCGGTTATGACCCCATTATATATATATATTATATAGTTAATAATGATTCATCAGTATATTTAGAGAGTAAAGAGAATGAAAATTAGAAAAATTAAAAAAACGTTTGTATCATCTGATATCTCTCTGTCTTTCATGAAATTAATTATATCAGTTGATTCACGATTCAAGCTGACACCTTATGAAGGCTTTGACAACAATTAAATTCAATTAGCTGAAGTTCTTAAATTATAACATCAAAGTGAACACATATCAAACTTCAAAGTGATCATGATGAATACATATCAAACTTCAAAGTGATCATGGTTGGTAACCACAGCTGACTAAAAGAGGATATAAGCTATATAGACAAGATAACATCGTCATTTATATACACCCCTCATTTGTGTGTTGTAGGCAACTTCGATGTTTGCCCCAGACAAAATTTATGAGGTGGCAGAACAACCTGTAGCAGTGAGGGATCTAGTTTTTAGCTCCCTGGGACAAATCTTTGGAGAACTATTGTCAAACCCTGGTGTCTTCATTGGATATTAAAATTTTTGACCTTGTGACTACTTTTCAAAAACTTTAATGTTGTTCATAACTTATGAACATTAAGAGATAGGGCTTAAATATGTCATTTGTGTTCTCCTTGTGGCTAGGCCTTTCATTACATATCAAAATTTTTCATGTTTTGACCTTGACCTTGACCTTGAAGATTGACCTACTTACAAAAAACTTTTGCTATTTATCTTTGGTTGCCACCAGCGAGCTCTGTTTCTGTCTTCTGACAATACTTGTTTACGTCTGCTCTTACTGAGCCACAAAAGCCTTTTTCTAATTACCGTAAATCTTTCTCACCCAAAAGATGGGACATTCAATAGTTACCAGTGTACCTTAGCCTGGGACCTTTTGGTTCTTAGCCAAACACTAATGGCTAATTAAATATGGTAAAAAGTAATATAACTTAAATATTGCAGCTTCCATAGTGATTGGCATTCCCACCATCAAGAGAGACAAAGTGAGCTATCTGAATCCAACCATAGCCTCATTGATCAAAGGCATGACCGAGGAAGAAACCAAGAAATGTCTTATAGTGGTCTTTGTTGCTGAGGTGAGTGTAACTGACAAATATGTTTTATGGACCATTTCACTACGATGAATTTTCTGCCCTTATTTAGTTAGTTTGCAGAAGTGGAAAAAGAGGGGTATAAAAATTTAGCGATGACCATTCAATCAATTTACTATCCTTTTTTGTATATTCTGTAGGTCATTGTGAGATAAATTATGATTAGTGAAGTAGTGGTCACCTTGATACTGGGTATACCTCACTGTAATAAGCAGAATGTGAAAGAGTTCTAATCAAGGGCAGATAAATCACCTTATTGAAATAGTCAATATATCTGTGTGTAAGTACTCTGTAATGCATTCATCCATATAGAATGTATGGCTCAGTAGTTAGAGTTGTATTTGTTATTTGATTATAAATGGTTCAGACTACATCTTTGACATTGCATTTTAACAATGTGTCCATAGACGAGCTACTTTTTCTGCATTATTAAAGTGTACTTGGGTACTGGATGAATGGCTGCAGCTGGGAACTTAATCCTCCGATGAACTAAAGTCCAGTTCAAAATCTTCTGATGAAATAGTGTCCAGTTCAAAATCCTCTGATGGATTAGTGTCCAATCCAATAGAAGTCTGGATCTTATCCCTGAAGCACCGTAGAAACCATCATAGACTCCAGTAGCCTTAACTTTACCATCCCAGACAGGGAAGCATACCCCAAAATGTTACATGATTAGCATCATAATAAAACAATATGCTATACAGAATACACTATCAAAGAGATGATATATTGTAGGCACTCAATATATAAATTATTGCCAAATACATGGGTGATAGAAAGTGAAGGTGGGAAAAATTGGATGGGGATCAAAATCTACTTTGACTCCAGTTTTTTAGCTCTACTGGTCTGAGCTCATGCGATGGTCCTTCGTCCGTTGTCCGGCCGTCCGGACGTCCGTCCGTAAACAATTTTTTGTTCCCTCTTCTCCTCTGAAGGTATATACCCCAGAGACCTTATTATGGGTTCTTCTTGTTGGGTAGGTGGTCTAGTTGTGCATGTGCAATTTTGGTCCAGTTCGGACCCCTTGGGGGCCCACAAAAGGGCGTGGTCCCAAAATCTTGTTCCCTCTTCTTCTCTGATTGTATATATCCCAGAGACCTAATTATGGTCTCATCATGTTTTGTAGCTGGTCTAGTTGTGCATGTGCAATTTTGGTCCGGTCCGGACCCCCTGGGGCCCCTACAAAAGGGGCGTGGTCCCAAAATCTTGTTCCCTTTTCATTTCTGAAGGTATATATCATAGAGACCTAATTATGGTCTCATTTTGTTATATAGGTGGTCTAGTTGTGCATGTGCAATTTGGTGTGGTCCGGACCCCCTGGGCTCCCAGAAAGGGGCGTGGTCCCAAAATCTTGTTCCCTCTTCTATTCTTAAGGTATATGTCCCAGAGACCTAATTATGGTCTCATTTTGTTGGATAGGTGGTCTAGTTGTGCATGTGCAATTTTGGTCTGGTCCGGACCCCCTGGGGTCCCAAAAAGGGGCGTGGTCCCAAAATCTTGTTCCCTCATTTTCTCTTAAGGTATATATCCTAGAGACCTAATTATGGTCTCATTTTGTTGGATAGGTGGTGTAGTTGTGCATGTGCAATTTTGGTCTGGTCCAGACCCCCTGGGACCCCACAAAGGGGCGTGGTCCCAAAATCTTGTTCCCTCTTCTTTTCTTAAGGTATATGTCCCAGAGACCTAATTATGGTCTCATCAAGTTTTGTATGTGATGTAGTTGTGCATGTATAATTTTGGTCTGGTCCGGACCCCCTGGGGTCCCAAAAAGGGGCGTGGTCCCAAAATCTTGTTCCCTCATTTTCTCTTAAGGTATATATCCTAGAGACCTAATTATGGTCTCATTTTGTTGGATAGGTGGTGTAGTTGTGCATGTGCAATTTTGGTCTGGTCCAGACCCCCTGGGACCCCACAAAGGGGCGTGGTCCCAAAATCTTGTTCCCTCTTCTTTTCTTAAGGTATATGTCCCAGAGACCTAATTATGGTCTAATCATGTTTGGTATGTGATCTAGTTGTGCATGTATAATTTTGGTCCAGTCTGGACCCCCTGGGGTCCCACAAACGGGTGTGGTCCCAAAATCTTGTTCCCTCTTTTTCTCTGAAGGTATATATCCTAGAGACCTAATTATGGTCTCATTTTGTTGGATAGGTGGTGTAGTTGTGCATGTGCAATTTTGGACCAGTTTGGACCTCCTTGGGCCCCACAGGGGCGTGGTTCCAAAATCTTGTTCCCTCTTCTTTTCTGAAGGTATATGTCCCAGAGACCTAATTATAGTCTCATCATGATTGATATGTGATGTAGTTGTGCATGTATAAGTTTGGTCCAGTCCGGACCCCCTTGGGTCCCACAAAGGGGTGTGGTCCCAAAATCTTGTTCCCTCTTTTTCTTTGAAAGTATATAGCCTAGAGACCTAATTATGGTCTCCTTTTGTTGGATAGGTGGTGTAATTGTGCATGTGCAATTTTGGACCAGTTTGGACCCCCTGGGGCCCCACAAAGGGGCGTGGTCCCAAAATCTTGTTCCCACTTCTTCTCTTATTGTATATGTCTGTGAGACTTAATTATGATCTCATCATGTTTGGTGATGGTCTAGTTGTGCATGTGCAATACAAAAGATACATGTGTGGTCCAAATATATTTTTACCCCTTCTTCTCTGAAGGTAAATTGTTGTTTGAGTAGAGGATAACAGTAGAGCTCCAGTCTCGACAGAGACTTCTGGTATTAAACTTCTCTGAAAATTCTAGAAATGGCAGTTTTGATAGCTTTGTAGGATGTGTACCCATATGATATAAAATTTATTCAGGGATTCATCGTATGGTTTTTGATAAACTTAGCTGAATGTGGAAAATAACAAATTTTATCATGCCCCTATATAAATGCTTCACTGAGAGTAGTTCCAATCTTGTGTCCCAAATTTTATATAGACAAGAAGATGCATTAATACATTAGTTTCTTGCAAATATCATACAGAGTTTGATGATACTCTCTAACTTAAATTCTCTTTAATTTTTACATGTGTTTATACTATATGAAGATTATCAATGGACACTTTCTGTAGAAATATTGACTAAAGCCAATCTTTTTGGGTTTTTTTTTTAGAGATTATGCATTTAGGCTTTATGAACTAATGTTTCCTTTGCGCTTAAATATATACTTGATTATGTCAGTTCCGAGCCACTGAGTTCTGAGCTACAGTAACGGTTGATTAACCACACATTACTAATTACCTATATTTAAATGAAATTCTATATATACATGTATAAACATAGAGTGGAAATTTTGCCCTTGAATAGACTGAGGCTACTGAGTTAAAACAGTTGTAAACTGCATTGTAGTCAAAACTGATTAGAGATTAAACATTAATTTTAAGCTCCTAGAATCATATGCTTTGGTCATATATATATACCTAATTATACCTATATACCTACCTATATATTATCATCCATAACCTTGTTGTGGGGAGTAGTTAGAAAACTGACCTTGTAAGTGGAAGGTTACAGGTTTGAACCTCACTAAACAATTAGTTAGTATGTCAGGTGTCATATTTTACTTATAGCTGACATTAAATTGGACTATAAGTAAGGATCTGAAGAAGATGGTTATTTAACTTAAGACAGGTGACTGTTAAATACAAGTGGTCTTTACAGCATGCACATATGACGGCTAGGATTGTTAATAAAATTGTTGTCGAAGATGAAGATTTCTCTCATGATCACGGAGTTGTTGAGGGAGTTTCTTGTCATCATTAGAGGAGCTGATGATAAGCTGCATGAGATCATAATGCTTCAGTGCCTATGATGTCACATAAACATTGACGCTGCAAATGTTGAGAAAAATTGGCTCAAACTAATTGAAAATAAGGAAATAGGAGAAAAATAATCAATTGCTCGGGTCTGATGGTGAATAAGATATCAAATAACCTAAGTGTCAAGTTAGTTTACTCCATGTCAAGGCTTTCCAAGACATGGACAAGTTAACTTTGCATGAGGGTTATTGAATTTTTCTATCACCAACAGACTCTAGCGATAGATTCTATTAATCAGGTTCAAAATATCTAGCTGTCCATAGTGATGGTGTTTGGCAACAGGTCTGGGTTTGAAACATATACAATGTAAAAAGGTGTACTTGCAAGACACAGGTGCAAAATTACTTGGTGGAAGTGCAGGTAGGTAAATGGAGTGATGATGCCCAGATTTTGTGTGATGAACAAGAATCTTAAATGTTGCATGTTGATTTCTGTTATATATCAGTGTATTTAATTTTACAGCCTTGGGATATTGATTATGTTGCTAAAGTTGGAGAGCTTGTTCAAAACGAGTAAGTGCAATTCATTATTTAGTTAGGTTTATTTTGATAAATTAATTTATATGCCCTGGCCATGAAGTGGCCGGGGGCATATAGTATTACACTGTTCCGTCATTCCGTCATCATTCAGTTTGTGCTCATTTTCTCTATAAAGGTTCAATGGATTAAATTGATACTGGGTATATAGATGTATCAAGGGAAAATGCAGGTCAAGTTTGAATATGGCTTGGTCTGGTAATTTCTAACAGAGTTATTGTCCTTGAACACAGAATATTTCTTTAAAAAGACAGTTTCTGCTCATTTTCTCTTTGAAGGTTAAATGGATTAAATTGATATTGGGTATATAGATGTATCAAGGAAAGATGCAGGTCAGGTTTGAATATGGGTATGTTCTGATAATTTTTGACAGAGTACTTGCCCTTGAACATTAAAATTTTGTTGAATTTTCAAATATTACTTCTCTGGTAATTATATTTTACTACCTTAGCAGCCAGTGGGGGCATCTATGTCGCACTGACATATTAAAATTCTAGTTTTTAAAATTACAGAGATTGAAAGTTTCATATTGTAAATGAAGAAGAATCACTACTGACTTATTCACAATTACATAATTATCTTGATGAATACTCACTTGGCATAAAATAAAATGATTTTTAAAAGGACTTTTATGTTATGATTTGTATTTGAAAGAAAATACATACTGAACATTTTACATTTGCTAACCTAGATATAATCCAAGGTTTGTGTAAGTGGGAGGGTAGCATACATGTAATGAGATTGTTTATGGTTTTCTCCAAGCGCTCATGTTCCCCTTTACCAACAAAAGCAGGTCTCTGTTAATGAGTGGAATATAAAGCCACTATGTGAAATGGAGGGCCAGCAATCACATTTTGTACAGCATTGTGTCCATATATCTACCCCGAGCAATTCATGTAACTAAAGTAACAGAACGGGTATATTTAAAGGGAATGTATTTTAAGACATTTTGTTTTTGCACAAAAAGCTTTCTGACCATTATTAATTGATTGTTTATGTAATGTTGGTTCCCAGATCAATAAGATTTGTGATCTTTTGTCAATATTTTTCTCTAATGTATTTTCTTTTTATACAAACTATTCAGACACTTGATATCAAAATTTGTGTCAATAAAATCTTTGTTATGCAAATACCGTTTGAAGTATGGTATTAGTTATTTGCACATGCACATATATATTATGGATGGATTGTGAGCTGTTTGAGTGGATGATGTCTTTTGATCTGTCCATTAATCAACATTTTTCAATATTGTTTTGTTATATAACAGTTTTCTTGTTGTAAATACTTGATAGAATTTCATTTCATATAGGAATTAGCTCTTATATGTAATAGTAGCATCTGACCTTGGAGAATACTAAGAAGTGGTTACACTCAGCTTTGATTTTCATGGAAATAAGATAAATAAACAGGATGGTACACTGTAACTGAATATGTAAGGTTTATTGGTGTGTCTTTTGACTTCTGTGTGTTGATTGTGAATTCTCTTCTATATGAAAATCTTTTCTTTCTTTAGATTTTCCACCTACATAAACTCAGGTTTGGTAGAAGTGATCTCCCCTTCTTCAGACTTCTATCCCAATCTGGATGATGTTCCTCAGACCTATGGTGACACCAAGGAGAGAGTAAAGTATGTTATAGATGAGTTCTTTGTTATCAGTCATTGTTACATTTACTCTTTATCTGGACAGGTTTGCTCCTGGCTGATTTTTCCAGTTAAACAGATTACCAGATCTTAGTACATTAGATGTTAAAGAATCTCATTTCTTGATGGAAGAAGGGATGTACACACAATAAAACTTAATTAAACGTACATTTCTTATATGTGTTTAATTTGTATACAAAGAAATGTATATCTACTATGTATTTGATTTATTAAAATCTTTAGTAAATTGCACATTAATTTCAGCCAAACTCCTAAAAGCTCCTTGATTTTTCATTTCAATATCCTCTATTTGAATGTTGACAGCTGCCTTTACATATAACTTGCACTTGACTAATTTCACTTCTATTGCTATCAGAGTGTTTATCTAATGTCCTGCTGTGTTATACAAATTTAGCATTGAAAAGAATTTATGTCTGGAGAAATTTATACAGTGTGCATGTTTTAAATATAAAAATGCTCTATCACTATAAAACAGAACAATAACTAATAGTTAAAACTTAAATCTACAAAATAATGTAATGAACACTGATTCGCACTAATTAAGAATATGTTATCAATGATCGATCTCTGATAGAAGAGTGACGCTACCTACAGTTTGGTTACAATTGAGAGCCCCAATATTTAGTTAACAGTGTAAGCTGTGAAGTTGACAATTCACTTTTATTTACTATCATTCAAATAACAGTAGTTTTCCTTTCTGACGTGAGCGTGTGCTGACTCATTAATAATCAATCATCATGATCACCCCAAGTGGTCAATTCTTAATTGGATAGGTAATTAACATACCATACGTAGGTGACCAGGTAAATGTGTGGTTTCACTGTTAGACAAACAATTGATCAGTGCAGAGTGGAGATAAATAATGTGGCTTCATGTATTAGTTAAAACTCTGTTATTTGCTACAGCTACGTCTGGATGGCAAATTTATGTCCCAATTATCGGAGCAAATTAAACATACTTTGGGAATTTCGTGCCCAGTTTTCCTTGTTGGGATCTGAAACATGGATTTCCAAATTATTGGATTAAAATATCATTTGGGAAATCTGTTCCTGCAGTTTCTTGTCCAGAAAGTGGATTTTCGGGATAAACGGAGCTTCACTGTATATCATCTGTTTAGGCAGTACCTACACTGGGTTACAGATTTAGGATTGACATAAGGGACCCACCAGAGGAAGTCTGAGTCTTGTGTGCTGACAGATTTCAGGACATTGACATGATTCTGATAGAATGTAAACCTGGTACTTTCAGACCCTGAACACTTACACCACTAAAGTATTCCGACCTCTGTAAACAATGTGTTCTGTATGATGACCCAGTACATATCTCTGAAGTATCTTAAATCAATGACATATTCTGACTTCTCTTAACAGAGTGTTCTGTTTGATGACTCAGTACATGTCTCTGAAGTATCTTAAGTCACTGACATATTCTGACTTCTCTTAACAGAGTGTTCTATGTGATGGCTCAGTACATATCTCTGAAGTATCTTAAGTCACTGACATATTCTGACTTCTCTTAACAGAGTGTTCTCTATGATGTCCCAGTACATGTCTCTGAAGTATCTTAAGTCACTGAGGTATTATGACTTCTGTTAACAGAGTGTTCTGTATGATGTCCCAGTACATATCTCTGAAGTACCTTAAGTCACTGAGGTATTCTGACTTCTGTTATCAGAGTGTTCTGTATGATGACTCAATACATGTCTCTAAAATATCGTAAGTCACTAGAGTATTATGACTTCAGTGAACCGAGTGTTCTGTATGATGTCCCAGTACATGTCTCTGAAGTATCTTAAGTCACTGAGGTATTCTGACTTCTCTTAACAGAGTGTTCTGTATGATGACTCAGTACATGTCTCTGAAGTAACTTAAGTCACTGAAGTATTCTGACTGCTGTTAACAGAGTGTTTTCAATGATGTCCCAGTACATGTCTCTGAAATATCTTAAGTCATTGAAGTATTCTGACTTCAGTGAACAGAGTGTTCTGTATGATGTCCCAGTACATGTCTCTGAAGTATCTTAAGTCACTGATGTATTATGACTTCTCTTAACAGAGTGTTCTGTATGATGACTCAGTACATGTCTCTGAAGTAACTTAAGTCACTGAAGTATTCTGACCGCTGTTAATAGAGTGTTCTCTATGATGTCCCAGTACATGTCTCTGAAATATCTTAAGTCATTGAAGTATTCTGACTTCTGTGAACAGAGTGTTCTGTATAATGACCAGGCGCATGTTCCTCATAAATTATATTGGGCCTTTCCCTTCACAGTTTTAGTTTCAAAGTGTCTTCTGATATGTGTCAGAGTTTTACCCCACAAGTCAAAATGGCTGAAGGAAAAGGGGAAGGTTGATCATGTGTTATATTTCTCTAGACTTCAATTTGGCTGGATGGATGAGGGGGGGGGGGGGAATTTGGTCCAGTGGCATTGCACTGGACTTAAATGATTGGAGGGAAAATGGCAGGTTGGTCCAGTGGAATTGCCCTGGACTTCATATTGCTGGTGGGAAAGGGGCAGGTTAATCAAGTGGCATTACACTGGATTTCAAATGGGCGGTGGGAAAGGGGCAGGTTAATCAAGTGGCATTGCACTGGACTTCAAATGGTGAGAGGGAACGGGGCAGGTTAATCAAGTGGCATTACACTGGACTTCAAATGGTGAGAGGGAACGGGACAGGTTAATCAAGTGGCATTACACTGGACTTCAAATGGTGAGAGGGAACGGGGCAGGTAAATCAAGTGGCATTACACTGGACTTCAAATGGCTAGTGGGAAAGGGGCAGGTTAATCAAGTGGCATTGCTCTGGACTTTAAATGGTTAGAGGGAAAGGGGCAGGTTGGCCTCATTCCACATAAAAGATCCTTCGCTGGTTTTTCACTAACAAATCTTACTTTGTAGGGTATTAATACACATATCTTGCTTTGTAGGGTATTGATACACAGAGTCTTGATTATCGTAGCATTACACTACGATGAATGATAGAGATCTTCTGAAAGAGATTAATCAAGTGATGCATAAACTAAATTACAATCTGACACATCTGGCTCATAACGATCAAGTAAAAAATCTATGAAATAATAATAATGAATACACTAAATATTGAAACTTGTATTGTAGATGGAGAACAAAGCAGAATTTGGATTTCTCATTCCTGATGTTGTATGCCAGAAGTAGGGGAGTTTATTATGTACAGGTAAAGGATTAGATTTTTTAGGTGTTTGATTATTTCATCTCCTGGAAATGTAATGTCTCAATATATTACAAAAGCAGGCATGCAAGGCAGTATTCTGTTTTACATTTTGCATGTTGAGAGCATGTGTTCTTATGGAAAGCATGTTCACTGTATACAGTGTAAGAGGTCATTGGATCTATATTTGTACTCTCACAAAGTTGATTGGGATGTATTGCCCAGCTGCATGCTAAAGATAGTGTTTACATGTGTATTTAGATATACATGTATATGTTTTTGATATCTGATTAAGACTGATATCACAGATGTGATTGTTCTCAGGACCTTTGCATTTCCTGAGATCCAGAGAACATTATTTTTGAGGTGAATGTTAATCAGAAAAGAAAATTGGGGTTGGGAGGGGGAGACCATCTTTGATATCCAAAGGTTAGATGATATCTTAATCATTGTCCCATATGTCTTCTCTCTCCTTTTCTTGAACAATTTAATGATTTTAAAGTTTCAAGTACTAGTCAGTTCATTCTGTGTATTGACATTTGATTCGAGTGTGTTCATGTCAATGTATACTTCAAGCACTTTGTCAACTCTGACTTGGTCAGAATGGACTGCTGATAGATAAAGAGTTGTTTCTACTATAATTATAGATATGGACAATAAAATTTAAATGGGTATTGGTAGTTACAAATATTCTGTTGAAATTGAGTGGAAACTTTAGAGATGCTCAATTATTGTAGTGAATCAAGAAGGTTGAGACATATTATTAAAATTCAAATTCTGTGCTTTGTTTATCACTGATTGTGTACTGATCAAAGGGGAAATGTCCAGGCAAAATTCTGTGCTTTGTTTATCACTGATTGTGTACTGATCAAAGGGGAAATGTCCAGGCAAAATTCTGTGCTTTGTTGAATATCACTGATTGTGTACTGATCAAAGGGGAAATGTCCAGGCAAAATTCTGTGCTTTGTTTATCACTGATTGTGTACTGATCAAAGGGGAAAAGTCCAGGCAAAATTCTGTGCTTTGTTTATCACTGATTGTGTACTGATCAAAGGGGAAAAGTCCAGGCAAAATTCTGTGCTTTGTTTATCACTGATTGTGTACTGATCAAAGGGGAAATGTCCAGGCAAAATTCTGTGCTTTGTTTATCACTGATTGTGTACTGATCAAAGGGGAAATGTCCAGGCAAAATTCTGTGCTTTGTTCTTCACTGATCATGTGCTGATCAAAGAGGAAGAAGGCATTGATGGATAGTGTGCTCTCCAAACTCATATTAAGAGATTGAAAAATCATCTTCCTAACTAGCTTTAAATAAAATTTAAAGATGTATAAAATGTGAAATACCAGGAGTTTCCAGGTTACTGGATAATGTCCCCTTTCCTTCTCTCTCACTGACAGATATTTCTTCTCTCTTCTCTCAGAATCACATCCCGTTGATTGACTCATCCATGAATTATGTTTCTGAGATTTTTAGTTAAGGATAATTGTTTTACATGGATGTATGTAATTAGTGCATTCAACAATGAGTAAAATGTGATAATCAAACCAGAAACTTAACATAATTTTACAATAATTAGGTTGTCGGATATGTTTTCTCTCTCTATACCAGTAGTCACTTTTTATATAGCGATGTTATAACATCTACAAATGTATGAAATGTTACCAATACTAAAGAAAAAGGTGTAGGGTTTTCCTCAGTTTACTTTCTAACACATAGTAGTTATACTTTCATTTTATATAGTATGAAATTTATTTATTCATTATAGCATTCCTTTTCAGCTAATAATGATTGGTAATTTGGGGTTCAATTTTACTCATGAGTTTTTTCTTTTGACTTTTATTTGCTGAGTTTACCAATTTTAGAATTTGCTTTGTGTTGTTGATTTATAGTAAAAATAGAAAACTACCCATCAGGATATCTAACATGTGTTATATTGTCTGATTTCTCATAAATTTGATGTTATTTAATGATTGTTTTTGTTAATTTTGTTTTTGTATTAATGTACTGAAATGAGTAAATGTTAAATCTAATTGTGCCTTAACTTAAATGTCTTGCATTATTTATTTTTCCACATTTCATTTAGATTTATACTTTGTATTAAGTGCTACGATAAGATATGGTAGGAATTATTAGCTGCAACATGTGGCCTTGTTTTATTGGCTGTGACACATGGCCTTGTTTTCAGAATATATAGCAGGTAAACAGAGCCACAATTCTTCATGTTGCATAATTTTTCACTGTTGAGAACCTTGGCAGGTACCATTCAGTGGTTGCATCAAATGAAGCAAATGTTTTGCATATTTAATCATAAACAAGCAGTCAGCAGTAAGAACATACTTGGATCTGACATTAGAAGGAACTACACCGATTATTGCTTGTGCCAGTTTCCCAGTTCATTAATGAGGCAGTCTAGTCTGAATATCAACATGTTTATAGCTAAAAACCAAATGTCTGGATGATTCAGACTTTATATGAAAAGAAAAAAATGGCAAATTTTACAGGAACTGTTGAGAAACCTATGTAGTACCATCTGATGTAAAATTAGGGGTAAGGCTCTATGTATCCACAGCATTTTCCACATTTTGTGGCTAAAGAGTCATGTGCCATTGACATATTTTGTGGCTAAAGAGTCATGTGCCATTGACATATTTTGTGGCTAAAGAGTCATGTGCCATTCACATATTTTGTGGCTAAAGAGTCATGTGCCATTAATGTATTTTGTGGCTAAAGAGTCATGTGCCATTGACATATTTTGTGGCTAAAGAGTCATGTGCCATTGACATATTTTGTGGCTAAAGAGTCATGTGCCATTGACACATTTTGTGGCCAAAGAGTCATGTGCCATTGACATTTTGTGGCTAAAGAGTCATGTGCCATTGACATATTTTCACTCTACAGACATTCCACCAATATGAAACTCTTAATTCTGATTTACTTCTTCATTATCTACTTAGTTTTGTTTGTAGAACATTGACATTAGAAAAAATGTGTTGAAAGTTATCTCTTACATGTATAGGTTTTAAGTCTTGGGTAGGTTCATACTTATTAATACTAACAGATCTGATGTATTTGTAGTGCAGAAAACATGACTGTGTACCTTGTTATGTCCTGTGTATTATTAGCTGTAGTTCTGACTTCCAGTATGACCCTTGCGGTCATAGAGAGGCTCACATTTCTCACTTCAGAGTGGTTGAACTGAGTTTTGTCGTTAAGTGTATAGTATGTTTGTGGGAGTTTGTATAGCATTGTCCGTAGCTATGCATGGTCAGGATATCCTGGGTTTGAGTCCAACCATTGGTTTATCAGTGATTGGTCTTTTGGTAGAAACAGTTAAAAACCAATGTCTTTGTCAGGGTAGGGGTTTGCACATGAATGATCCCTCACTGATTCAGATACTATTATTATTAGGTCCATTGCATAAGTGTATATATCTGTGTGATGGATCAGGCAGATGTAGTCATCATTTAAGTAAAATAATGTTGGCATGACGTTTTATACGAAAGGAATTAAAAAATGAAGAAAGTACTTCCTTTTCAAGCTGTTTCACATATCTGTAAGATCTTTATTCAGTTACTTGCATATATATATATATATTATATAAAACCTGCAAAACAAACCCAATTAATGATGAAACCAATGTAATTGTTTTACATCTAGATGAATGATGTTGTGACTTATTTTACTACTAATACATTTTTTCACTAGAATTAATAAATTCATTACTAACCATTAAATGTTTTCCTATTTAGGGATTTAGGTATATGACCAGAGCTAGCCATATTCATTACAATGTATATTGTTGAAATAATCTTTATTTTCATTCTCATTTCCATTTCTATACAAATTTTTTAATGATTACGCTGCAGTTCATATCAGAGAATTTGTTTCCTTTTCATTTAACAAATGTCCAGCAATTATTTAATAAATTTCTTAATAAGAACCAAAGAAGTCGAATTAAGTGTGTACCACTGGTATGGTAATGGTACACTGATATTAATGCATTGTAAAAAGTTGCTTTTTATCATCCATGTTGGAGACTCAAGATTTCTGAATTGTACAACCATGTAGAAGAAATTGGTTTTCTCCACAGGCATTTGTAGCTTCATGTATGCCCCCTTACTGTGTCATGAACTGATATACATTATTCTAAAACTAAAAGATATCAGACCAAGTCCGATGTAAGGAGGCATATAGGAAGTTACTAATACATCTGGTTACTTCCTGCTTCCATATTGTAATAGGATTGAAAAATTGTTGTAAACGATCCAAAATTTCCAAGTGACCAACCATCCAATGGAGGGTTCAAGCTGCAAGCAGCTCTGTAATACTGATTTATAGTAATTTCCTTATATAAAACAAAGTTATTGGAAATAGACACTTCTTAAATACTATCCATCAATTTTAGTGCTATAATTTATACATTTACCATGGCAATATAAACATATGATAGAATTTTTTGTAGAAATGAAATATGTATGAGTACACTCTATGTATGAATGATGAATATATAAACTGTGTTGAATTATTCAATTCCATGCATTTTTAGAAAGATGCAGTTTTAAAGTATTGTTAACATGATAAATATTAATCACTGATAGCACAATTTTATTTGAAATTACTGAGACCATTTTCACAGTTTTGATAAAAATAATGTGTTTGTTATTACAGTTAGAAGATGATGTCATAGCCAAACCAGGATATTTTACCATAATGGAAACATTTGCTGAACAGCAATCATCCAATAAATGGATTTTACTAGAATTTTCTACTCTTGGATTCATAGGTAATGATTTATAGAATACATGCTGACTGCTGATTGAGTGCACTTAATAATCTCATAATGTTCTTTAGTAAAATGGCATCTCAGACCTTATTATTCTGTTCTAAATCGGTGTGGCCTTGTGGTATCATGTCGGACTCCTGATTGGGAGGCCGGGGTTTGAGTCCCGCTCTGGTCATGCCAGTGTCCTGTCTTTCGGATGAGACAGTAAAAACCGAGGCCCCATGCCATGGTATGCATGGCACGTTAAAGATCCCTCACTGCTTCGGGTTGGTCTGTTGCAAAGGTCAAAATTTGTATGCCCCGCATCAGGCAGATGCCGTCACCATATACGTGAAATATTTGTGGTGTGATGTAAAACAGAAATCAATCAATCAATAATTCTGTTTTAGTGGAAACTTGAATCACTAAATGAATTGATATTGCTTGGAATCCTTCCTATACATGTAATTTAAACACATGAATTTTTGACCATCTAGCTTTTACCTAAATAAATGGTTTTTAAAAAATAAACAACTGTTTACATGAAATCCATTGCTTCATTACATGTGTTCAATGCTATAATAATGTTTCTATCATCTGCCTTTCCATCATGCATCCGTCTATCCATCTGCTAAGTAAACTTAAGTAGACTTATTCTTTAGAACCACATAACAGATTTTGATGGAGCATAATAGAGATGAAGTATTGAAGGACCTTTAGAAGTTTTGTTGTTTTTTAGCTAGATCCTGCAAGGGATGGATTGAGGGTGGAGCGACATAGGACTCCATAAAGGTCCCTCCTTTTCTTCTTACATAGACTTACTGCATAGATCATTAAATTTATAGCATTAAAGTGATCTGGAAGAGCACTTTAACAAGTGTTGCTGATTTTTTTCCCCACTGAATTTAAAAATTTTAATGTGTTTTCATCTTAAATTTTTGCACATTTTCATTTAATTTCTATTATTTTCTCTTTGTTCATTAAATATTTCTAATTAATTATATGTAAGTTATTAAATTCTAAAGAATTTTATTGTGAAGTAAATTTTGAAATTTAGTTTCACTAGATATGTTCAGGGGTAGATCCTGGATAAGGCAAATCCAGGAGGTACTCTCCTTTGTAAAGAGGTATTTCAGATAAGCATCATAGAATGAAAAACTTAATATTTCACTATATTACAGAAGGTTGTGGGGATAGATTTTTACTTTTTTACTGGAGAAAATCCTGATACTTATTAATTTGATCAAGGTGCTCAGGTGAGCAATGTATGCCCACTTTGGAATCTTGTTTCATTTGTATCCATGAATTCTTTCTTATTATATAATAAAAATGTACCTGTCTTTTGTCTTTTATCTTCAGGCAAAATGTTCAAATCTTCTGATTTGCCAACTGTGGTAGAATTTTTCCTGATGTTTTATAAGGATAAACCTATAGATTGGTTGTTAGATTATTTATTGGCAGTAAAAGTTTGCAATCCAGAGAAAGATTCGGTAAGTACTTACTATATACCTCATATTTCTAATACATTTATACCTATCCTCATACCCCCATATTATATACCTCATATCTCTATACATTTGTACCTATCCTCATACCCCCATACTATATACCTCATACCTCTATACATTTGTACCTATCCTCATACCCCCATATTATATACCTCATATCTCTATACATTTGTACCTATCCTCATACCCCATACTATATACCTCATATCTCTGTACATTTGTACCTATCTGCATACCCCATACTATATACCTCATATCTCTATACATATATACCTATCCTCATACCCCATACTATATACCTCATATCTCTATACATTTGTACCTATCCTCATACCCCATACTATATACCTCATATCTCTATACATTTGTACCTATCCTCATACCCCATACTATATACCTCATATCTCTATACATTTGTACCTATCCTCATACCCCATACTATATACCTCATATCTCTATACATTTGTACCTATCCTCATACCCCATACTATATACCTCATATCTCCATACATTTGTACCTATCCTCATACCCCCATACTATATACCTCATATCTCTATACATTTGTACCTATCCTCATACCCCCATACTATATACCTCATATTTCTATACATTTGTACCTATCCTCATACCCCCATACTATATACCTCATATCTCTATACATTCATACCTATCCTCATACCCCCATACTATATACCTCATATCTCTATACATTTGTACCTATCTTCATACCCCATACTATATACCTCATATCTCTATACATTTGTACCTATCCTCATACCCCATACTATATACCTCATATCTCTATACATTTGTACCTATCCTCATACCCCCATACTATATACCTCATATTTCTATACATTTGTACCTATCCTCATACCCCCATACTATATACCTCATATCTCTACATCTGTACCTATCCTCATACCCCCATACTATATACCTCATATCTCTATACATTTGTACCTATCCTCACACCCCATACTATATACCTTATATCTCTATACATTTGTACCTATCCTCATACCCCCATACTATATACCTCATATCTCTATACATTTGTACCTATCCTCATACCGCTATATTATATACCTCATATCTCTGTACATTTGTACCTATCCTCATACCCCCATACTATATACCTCATATCTCTATACATTTGTACCTATTCTCACACCCCATACTATATACCTTATATTTCTATACATTTGTACCTATCCTCATACCCCCTTACTATATACCTCATATATCTATACATTTGTACCTATCCTCATACCCCATACTATATACCTTATATCTCTATACATTTGTACCTATCCTCATACCCCTATACTATATACCTCATATCTCTATACATTTGTACCTATCCTCACACCCCATACTATATACCTTATATCTCTATACATTTGTACCTATCTTCATACCCCCATACTATATACCTCCTATCTCTATACATTTGTATCTATCCTCACACCCCCATACTATATACCTCATATCTCTATACATTTGTACCTATCCTCATACCCCATACTATATACCTCATATCTCTATACATTTGTACCTATCCTCATACCCCCATACTATATATCTCATATATCTATATATTTGTACTTATCCTCATACCCCCATACTATATACCTTATATCTCTATACATTTGTACCTATCCTCATACCACCATATTATATACCTCATATCTCTATACATTGTACGTATCCTCACACTCCCATACTATATACCTCATATCTCTATACATTTGTACCTATCTTCATACCCCCATACTATATACCTCCTATCTCTATACATTTGTACCTATCCTCACACCCCCATACTATATACCTCATATCTCTATACATTTGTACCTATCCTCATACCCCCATACTATATACCTCATATCTCTATACATTTGTACCTATCCTCATACCCCCATACTATATATCTCATATCTCTATATATTTGTACCTATCCTCATACCCCCATGCTATATACCTTATATCTCTATACATTTGTACCTATCCTCATACCACCATATTATATACCTCATATCTCTATACATTGTACCTATCCTCATACCCCCATACTATATACCTCATATTTCTATACATTTGTACCTATCCTCATACCCCCATACTATATACCTTATATCTCTATACATTTGTACCTATCCTCATACCCCATACTATATACCTCCTATCTCTATGCATTTGTAACTATCCTCATACCCCATACTATATACCTCATATCTCTATACATTTGTACCTATCCTCATACCCCATACTATATACCTCATATCTCTATACATTTGTACCTATCCTCATACCCCATGCTATATACCTTATATCTCTATACATTTGTACCTATCCTCATACCCCATACTATATACATGTACCTTATACCTCTATACATTTGTACCTATCCTCATACCCCCATATTATATACCTCATATCTCTATACATTTGTACCTATCCTCATACCCCCCTACTATATACCTCATATCTCTATACATTTGTACCTATTCTCACACCCCATACTATATACCTTATATCTCTATACATTTGTACCTATCCTCATACCCCATACTATATACATGTACCTTATACCTCTATACATTTGTACCTATCCTCATACCCCCATATTATATACCTCATATCTCTATACATTTGTACCTATCCTCATACCCCCATACTATATACCTCATATCTCTATACATTTGTACCTATCCTCATACCCCCATACTATATACCTCATATCTCTACATTTGTACCTAGGGGGCAGGCGTGGTGTAGTGGTTAAGCGCTTGGCTTGCGGCGCCGACGATCCGGGTTTGATTCCCGGGTTGCGCCACTATGTTTAAGAGGTTGGTAACCTCCTGCTTCCATGTCGCGATATAACTGAAATATTGTTGAAAGCGACGTAAAACACTAATCAACCAACCAACCAACCAACTACATTTGTACCTATCCTGATACCCCATACTATATACCTTATATCTTTATACATTTGTACCTATCCTCATACCCCCATACTACATATCTCATATCTCTATACATTTGTACCTATCCCCATACCCCCTTACTATATACCTCATATCTCTGTACATTTGTACCTATCCTCATACCGCCATATTTTATACCTCATATCTCTATACATTGTACCTATCCTCATACCCCCATACTATATACCTCATATCTCTATACATTTGTACCTATCCTCATACCCCCATACTATATACCTTATATCTCTATACATTTGTACCTATCCTCATACCCCATACTATATACCTTATATCTCTATACATTTGTACCTATCCTCATACCCCCATACTATATACCTCCTATCTCTATACATTTGTACTTACCCTCATACCCCCCTACTATATACCTTATATCTCTATACATTTGTACCTAGTATCCTCACACCCCATACTATCTACCTTATATCTCTATACATTTGTACCTATCTTCATACCCCCATACTATATACCTCATATCTCTATACATTTATACCTATCCTCATACCCCCATACTATATACCTCATATCTCTACCAGGGATTGATTTGGGCTGCGCCATTGCTATTTTCACGCAGAAAATGCTCAGATGGCTCAATTAAATCAAATGTCTGGGCTAAACTGACTCAGTTAAATAAAATTTGATGCATAACATGGTCGCATTACGGACCTAGTCTTTCACGATTTTCTGGTAACAAACGCAGTTATGGTTCGTTGATTATAACGAAAATAATATGCAACATGACCGCTGATTGTTTAAAAGTAGTTCAGTCAACCGAGAGCTTTAAAGAATCTGTAGTGTTAACATATATACCTATGCATGTAACTGATAGCGATCGAAATAGCAACTGCCACACAGAAACAACGGCAAATGGTTCTAATTTGAATAGTTTTGATTTTGATGAAGCACTTGATGTCTTCACACTATATACCTCCCATCTCTATACATTTGTACCTGTCCTCATACCCAACACTATATACCTCATACATTTGTACTGGTCCGTATCCTCATACCTCCAAACTATATATAATTCATGATAAAACATATTCCAGTATGATTGTCTTTTATGTTATCAGAAAATGATTTCATTTGGATTGTTTTGCTTGTTCTTCACACGAAGTATGCCACTCTTCATGTCTTATGCCTTATGCCTTATGCCTTACGCTTTGTCTGTTATCTGTCTTTCATTCCATCTATGAGGGTTCACTTTGTCACCTGTCTCTCTGTCCCTCTCTCAGAGTTCACTTTGTCATCTATTTCTCTGTCCATCTGTCTCTCTGTCCATCTATCTGGGTTCATATTTGTCTCTCTGTACATCTTTCAGGGTTTACTGTCTTTTATCTCTGTCCATCTCTCAGGATTCCTCTTGTCCTCTGTCTCTCTGTCCATCTCTCAGGATTCCTCTTGTCCTCTGTCTCTCTGTCCATCTCTCAGGGTTCACTTTGTCATCTGTCTCTCTGTCCATCTCTCAGGGTTCACTTTGTCATCTGTCTCTCTGTCCATCTCTCAGGGTTCACTTCATCATCTGTCTCCTTGTCCCTATCTCAGAGTTCACTTTGTCATCTATTTCTCTGTCCATCTGTCTCTCTGTCCATCTATTTGGGTTCACATCTGTCTCTCTGTCCATCTTTCAGGGTTAACTGTCTTTTATCTCTGTCCATCTCTCAGGATTCCTGTTGTCCTCTGTCTCTCTGTCCATCTCTCAGGATTCCTCTTGTCCTCTGTCTCTCTGTCCATCTATCAGAGTTCACTTTGCCCTCTTTCTCTCTTTTTATCTATCAGGGTTTACTTTATCATCTGTCTGTCTGTCCATCTATCAGGGTTCACTTTAACATCTCTCTGTCTGTCCATCTATTAGGGTTAACTTTGTCATCTGTCTCTCTGTCCATGTCTCAGGGTTCACTTTGTCTATTGTCTGTCTCTCTGGCCATCTCTTACATATGTGTTTAATTATCTACTCATTCAACATATGTCAAATGTTGTTTTTAACACGAAACAAGTTTTTTAACTAACTGACATCCACAGTATTTTACTAATATGTAAAAGTTGAGGTTCAGCTATGTATTATAATTTTAAGGCGCTATACTTTTTGTTTGATTATTGTTTTACGTCACTCCACGATTATTTCACGTATATGGTGACGGCATCTGCCTGATGCATTGCATACAAATTTAGACCTTTGCAACGGACCCACCCGAAGCAGTGAGGGATCTTTTACGTGCCACGCCTACCGTGACACGGGACCTCGGTTTTGACTGTCTCATCCGAAAGACAGAACACCGGTGTGCCCCGGGCGGGAGTCGAACCCGCGACCTCTCGATCACGAGCCGAGCACCTTATCCACTAGGCCACACCGGCTTAAGGCGCTATACAACAGATGTTTACATACAGATGTATGTGCCTACAATTAATGAATTATATATATGTTTTTTAACAGAGACATTGCAATAGAATGAAGGCAGATGTTAGACGTCGATATAAACCATCTCTTTTTCAACATGTTGGCATGCAATCATCTCTTAAGGGTAAAGTACAGAAGCTTAAAGTGAGTCTATATAATGTATTACTTTTACATTTTATTCAATTAAGATCTTTTGGGTTTTGTTTTTGTCAGTCTGTTTGTCTACAAAGCTCTGACTTGTTAACTGTTAGTGTACATACCTTGTTAGCTCACCAGGACAAAATGTTCAGAGAGCTAATGTCATGTCCCCGTGTATTGGCATCCTCGTGCACAAAAACTTTAAACTGGTCTGTATCTTTTTAACCAGTAGGGGGAGGGCATTGATACTTCTTCATGACAAGAACTTTCATTTGATACAATGATTTTTGACCTTGTGAACTTGACATTGGACTTTACTACTTTTTATGCCGCACTGGGGGAAATGGCTTGGGGCATATAGTGTTACCCTGTTTCATCATTCTGTTCTTCTCTCATTCCGTTCTTGCGTCCTTTTGTCATCTTTGAGTTTCTGCTCATTTTTTCTTTGAAGGTTTGATGGATTAAATTGATATTGGCTATACAGATGTATCAAGGGAAGATGTGGGTCAAGTTCGAATGTTGGTGTGGTTTGGTAATTTTTGACAGCATTATTGCACTTGAACATAGAAAATTATTTAAAAACGACAGTTTCCACTCATTTGCTCTTTGAAAGTTTGATGGATTAAATTGATATTGCATATATAGATATATCAAGGGAAAATGCAGGTCAACTTTGAAAGTAGGTGTAGTCCAGGTAATTTTTGACAGAAGCATTGCTCTTGAAATTAGAGAATTTCTTAAAAATTACAGTTTCCGCTCATTTTCTCTTTTAAGGTTTGATGGATTAAATTGATATTGGGTATATAGATGTATCAAGGAAAAATGCAGGTCAGGTTTGAATATGGGTGTGTTCCTGTAATTTTTGACAGAGTTATTGCCCTTGAACATTACAGATTTCTTAAAAATGACAGTTTCCACTCATTTTCTCTTTGAAGGTTAGATAGATTAAATTGATATTTGGTATACACATATATCATGGGGAAATGCAGGTCATGAACAAATATTGGTGTGTTCCAGTAATTTCTGACCGAGTAATTGCCCTTGAACATTAAAAATGTTTTTGAAAATATTAGTTCTCTAGCACTTATTGAACTAGCTTAGCTGCCAGTGGGAGCATTTGTGTCGCACCAACACATTAAAACTAAAGTAAAATAGTATAATTAACGCTATATTATGTGCTATGAATTTTGCCACTGTCAGGGGCAGTCCTGTCAACAGACACACTCTTCTGGTTAAAAACTTTAGCCTTAGCTATATCTTTTGACCAGAAGGGATAGGGATTTTATACTTTCACATAAGTTCCTCATGATGATACCATGATTTTTGACTTTGGGCCCTTGACCTTGGATTTTGACTCACTTTTAAAAAAAATTTAACCTGGACTATATCTTTTGAACCAATAAGGTAGGGCTTTGACGCTTCACACATAGGTCCCTCGTGTTAAGAGCTTTCATTTGATAGTATGACCCTTGACCTTGAACTTTTATCTACTTTTCAAAAACTAACCTTGGCTGTATCTTTTGGACCTTCACCTTGGAATTTGACTTACTTTTAAAAAAATTAACCTGGACTATATCCTTTGAACCAATAGCGTAGGGCTTTGATACTTCACACTTGCGTCCCTCATATCAAGACCTTTCGTTTGATACCATGACTTTTTACCTTGTGACCTTGACTTACTTTTCCAAAATTTTTTACCTGGGCTTTTTTTTTGAAATAATAGTGATAGGGATTTCACCTGAAGATTCATTATGACCAGAGCTTTCATCTGGTTAACTTTTGGCCTTTAACTTGGACTTGACCTTGAATTAAAAGAACATAGAAAATATGTGTTTTCCCTCTGACAATGCCCCATCGGTGAGCCATGTTGTCTTCTGACATCTCGTTAAAATAAAATGTCAATAGAACCATGATTGTGTTAAGTATGCCTTTACACACAAAGTCTTTGCATTTTAGCATCTACAATGGAGTTGTCTGTAACAGTTGTATTTGCTATTGATTTTATAATGAAATTTGTGAAGATGAAGTTGGCAATAATATATCCATGTTTAAAGTTAAAAACAGTCATCTAGAGTTCTCTGCTTGCGTGTTTCAGAATTTTGACATAATGGACATTGAAATTTCTAGAAACATGTCTTGATTGATTCTGTAAAACAGTTTATTTTCTCATAATGCCCAGAGGTTGCCTCCATGCAATAACAAAGTCTTTTATACCCTTTATTTCACATTAGAATATATCACATATATCAGTGTGATCACAAAAATTAAGTCACATGAAATAAAAGTAGGTGATTTTAAGAATTTTTAACACTGTGTTCAAGTAAATATATAATCTTATTTGTTTATTATACAAGTTCATTGCTTGTTTACAGGATAAGGACTTTGGTAAACATATGCTTCATAGAGCCCATGTCAATCCTAAAGCTCAGGTGAAGACATCCTTGGTGGCCTACCAAAAGTTTACACTACACAAGGCTTACATAGGAGAAGACATATTCTGGGCCACTTCTCCAGGGGCAGGCGATTTCCTTAATATCAGGCTTTCACCATCGGTCTTTGTAGAAGAGTATGTATCAAACTGATTGCATCTGTCTTTTTGTAGGATTTATGAAGAGAGAGTGAGAAGGGTATCATTATGATAAATTCTTATGCTATTGATGCTTTGGTTGTAATGATATATTTGTTTAATTTAGTGATGTTTGTTGTCTTTCTTTAGCTCACTTGAGCCGAAGACTCCTGGATTACAAAACTAATGGTTAAGTGTTCTAGAAGTATGTAACATTTTAGTTTTTTATTTTCATTCAAATTTGAAAAAAAAGACCCTTTTTAGCTCACCTCAGCTGAAGGCACAAGTGAGCTATAGTTATAGTGCATTGTCCGTCGTCGTCCATCCATCCGTTGTTAACTTTTTCACATTTTCGACTTCTTCTCTAAAAATTCTTTAAAAATTGTGTTCAGGGTTAAGATCCTTTAAATAGAAATTTACAAGTTTTTGACGTGTAATTTCAGTGCAGAAAAGTGTCATGTTTTTCAGTTAATTGATATTGATGATTTCTTAATGACTATTTTGATCATAATTATGGTAAGAAATATTATTGTGAAAGAAGTTTGTCAAAATCTCAATTTTTGGCTGAATTTTTTTAAGACTTCCAAAAAAAAGAAGGGGGGAGGGGTTGGCCATTTTTCACATTTTCAACTTTTATTACAAAACTGTTTTTTAAGACTTCCAAAAAAAAGAAGGGGGGAGGGTTGGCCATTTTTCACATTTTCAACTTTTTCTACAAAACTGTTGGAAGGATTTTAATAAATCTTGGTAGAAATAAATCACTTATGATCCTCTTCAAATTCTGTTGTTTTTGTCCAGACCTCTTTACAGGTGGTGCCACCATAGTCAAAAGTAGGTCACAAAAAAGTACCCTCTTTTGACAATATTCTTCTTACTGGCTGTATACAGAGACAAACAGAATGCATAGAAATGATCTAGAGGGATGAGTGAAGACTTATTGTCATTTTGGTTCCCTTCTAAAATCAAATTTAAAAATTATTTTTTCGACATTTGTTTCAATGCAGAAAAGTTTCATATTTCCTAGTTAATTGATAATGATGATTTCTTATGGACTATTGTGATCATAATTATGGTAAGGAATGTTAATTTGAAAGAGTTTTGTCAATATTTCAATTTTTGGATTTTCTATAAATTTTTCAAGACTTCCAAATGATGGTGTATAGGGACAATTCTTCACATTTTTGGTCGGAATTGCGTAGCAATTCCAGACCCTAGTCGTTACAATATGCTGTGGAGAATGCGTGGAACGCAGAAAATACCTCCTCGTGTATAAATAGTGCATCGATATTTAGAAAAAGCGTGATTAGATTTACTTTCAGTACTTATAATTCATATTGCACGAGTCAATACAAGATAAGTTTGATCAGATGAGAAAATAGATGTGCCGTTATTCCATCGATTTAGACGAATTATATTCATGCGCTGGAGGACGTACAGTCTTTCCGAATACTCGACGGAAAGTCCCGAAAAAGTACGATTGACATTATTGTGTAGCTGTGCCGTAATTTAAGAAGTACACTACTAGTCCGTACTAGTATCCGTTGTATTATAATTAATAAAACTATTGCTTCTTTTTATAGCAGTGGAATTCGAAGTACTCTACAATCTTCTCGTCACAACGATAAACAAACGTCTCAGTAGTTGTTGATATGTAATGCTACTAAAAATAGCCAATTATTTATAGATCTCCACGGGTAAACGTGGTTTTCCCCAAATGTACATTTACAGCGGGGGACTGTCCAGATTGTTAATTTCACACTACTGTCAATATCAAAAGTGATGAGAGAATGAGATAACTATATAGTACGAGACGGAGACGTACAGGGGTGTACAGGGGCGGAGCCGTTGTTTATATGAAAACGAGCACCTGTGCGCAGACAGTGTTTTTGTCAGTACTGATCCTAAACACTACACGCTTGGTGTGTGATCTCTTGGTGGATCACGACTTTATTACCTTTGATGTACTTGACCATGCAATTCCGACCTTGAGGACTTTCAAGTCCTTTCATTAACTTCGGCTGTTATACCACATGAAAGATTTTAATGAAACATGGTATACATTTAGTACTATAGGTCCTCTATCAATTTCCACATATATCAACATATGAAATTAGGCCATTTTAAGTAGGATCCGGACAATATTTGAAACATGTTCATGACCCAGACTTGAAATCAGTCAACAAAAGGCCCCATCTAAAGAAAATGGCAAACTTCTTGCCCTGAATCACATCTTGCAGAGACAAAACAAATGCTTAATATCAAAATCCCCTGAATGGATGTGCAAAAAAAGTGTAACAGTTGTTTTTTATTCTGGTCTGAAATGAAATTTGACATATTTTCAACATTTGTGTTGACTAAGTAACAGTAATGCAAAAATAAATGAAATCTTCCTTCCTGCATGACTGATCATTTAGGTACTCAGGTGAGCGATATAGGCCCACTTGGGCCTCTTGTTTATATCTTTTTGGACTCTGTCACTTCAGGATTATTTCTGATAATGTCTTAAATTTTCTCCTCTTAGGTTGCTTATAATGCATTGATTTTATGTTTTTAACTGATTTTATTGATATATATGTAATTGGAAAGAAGTGAATTGCAGACTGACACAAAATTGTTTTCAAACTCTGTGTTATTACACTGATTTAAATTAAAGAAATCATGAATCCTTTTTTACAATTAAATTATATGCATTTGTGTTACGAGTTTCCCATTAGTAAGAAAAATGTTGTTAATAATAATATTTCCACATTTGACTACCTCAACTCCATAATAAGGTGTGAAATGCATGTCACACCTCTCCTGTCCACCAATAATTCATGATATACCTAAGGAGATGTTTGTAGTTTCCTAAAAAATGAAAAAAAAAAACAAATAAGAGGGACAGTTATTATAGCATTTCAAAAGCATTTCTATTGTGTAAATTAATCTGATATTTATCAAGCTTGTCAACTGTGGCATGAAAATAAGTGGGAATGCACATGCTTGTAACGGATGGCATAAACTACATATACAGTGTTAATATGTGTTGAGCCGACTTGAACCTTCCTGCTTGTCTTGGTGTTTCAAATTGTGATAAAAAAAAATTTGAACGTTTTTAAGGTATAGTTCTCATAATTTGAAGTTAGCTTCCTTACCAAACTATCTCCTTTATCTGTGTCCTCTCACCTGTCAGGTTTGCCTTGGGTTAATATCAAGATCAGGAGTGTAACAGTATGTTCATGTCACGATACAGGATGCAATATGTATCAGATAAATAACAATACATCTGGTGAGCTCTGTTCCCTTCTGTCATGTTTAGTTCTAACTGTGGCCCTAGTATGTCTAGAGAACCAATCATTAGTTGTGTTTTGAAATCATTTATTTGTATTTCTACAAGACTGATATAATGTGAATGCATAAATCTATTGAGTATTTTTCATCTTTACAGAATTCTTATTCGATCAGGGAGTCCTGATCACTTGGAGGATATATTCTACAATACATCACTTTTAATCAAACCAGATCCAAAATTTTCCAACTCATTTCGAACGTTAGTGAAGGACCAAGTTGTCTCTTATCAGCCCAAAGAGGACGGGTTTTATAAAGTGGGTGAAGTGGACCAATCTGGACTAGTGAAGGTGACCTTGTCAGACAGGATTGGGAGAATAGAAGTGATCAAAATGCTGATGCATACCAATAGTAAAAACTGGGTTATTATAAGTGAAGTAAGTAATAATTGCATTTTCAGTATTCAAGTTTGACAAACCTCATCTGTGGTAGTCAAATTATTGAGGTGTCTTCTCAGTAGGCAGTCTATAAATAATTTTCCATGTTTTTTATATACCTTTTAGGTCAGGGATGCTGAGATCTTTACTGTAATTTTCCAGTTGCTGAATTTATGAAGGGCGGTCAAAAAATTTGTAGAACGAATTTAGATATTGCACAGCAGACAATGTAAAGATGATGGATAAATCCAAACCACAAGTCTAAAAATCATAAAACCAGAGGACATACAAAATCAGTGAAAATGAAAAACAAATGGAAAATAACAAAATATGTCTACTTGAAGAGCATATGTGAACCCCTGTGATGGAGTGAGATCAGGTGCCCGGGGAGAGTGAGCATCTCCTGCTTGCTAGAAACACCCGTCACATATACCCAGTAGAAAGAGTCAAATCGTGTAAATTCCATATGTATTTATATATGGAGAAGTCGAAGTAGGTAACCTTCTAGTATAGAAGGTGTCAAATCTGTGTAAAATGATCGGAATCAGTCTCAGTCCAGAATATCATTTAAAAGTCTGGATAACGAGATATCATATGGAGTAATAAGAGTCTCGTAACGACCATAGAATTTCCTCAGTGACGTTGGTAGTCTAGCACATATATAACCCTGGTTGAGCAGCTTAATGCTTGGTATTTAGCTCACTTGAGCTAAGGGCTTAATTGAGCTATTGTCATAGCGTGAATCCTGGCATCTGTCCATTGTCTGGCATCATAAACTTTTCACACTTTTGTCTTCTTCTTCAAAAACTGTGGAAGGATTTTGATGAAACTTTGTAGGCATGAAGTACTCATGGTCCCCTACATGTTTTGTTGTTTTATGTCGGTATCCATCAACAGGTAGCACCACAGCAGACAAAAGTAGGTCACTGAGGATACCCTACTTTGACAAACTTTTTTTTTCAAACTGGCTGCTGACATAGACAAACTGAATGCATAGGAATGATCTAGAAAGATGTGTGAAGAAGCGTTATTGTTTTTGGTTCTATTCCTAAATCAAATTTTTTACATTTTTTCAACATTGTTTTTGACTTGCAGAATGCAGAAATGTGCAATTTTAATCCTTTAGTTGATAATGTTGCTCTAATTTGGTTTGTTTTAATTATATAATGGTAAGGAATAATGTAACCGTGAAGAATTTTGACAATATCTTAATTTTTGGAATTTTTTTAAAGACAGCCAAAAAAAAAAAAAAAAAATGAAGGGGGGGTGGGGCATTTTTCCACAATTTCAACTTCTGCTACAGATTCTGTGGAAGGATTTTGATGAAACATGGTAGAATTGAAGGTCTCATGGTCTTTTGCAAGTTGTAATATTTTTCTCCAGATTTGCCCACAGGTTTTTGACCGGATTGCAAAGCAATTCCGTTCTATGAATTGGCGAAATCAGTCTGTCCATCCATCCGTCTGTCTGTGCGTCCGTCCGCACGGTGTCAACATTTTGCGTTTAGCTTGGTTTCTTTCATACCCTAAAGGGTACTTATGTCAAAGTTGTTAGGTTTGTAGAGACTTGAATGTTCTATCCAACCAATACAAAAATTTAGTGACCTTGACCTTGACTTTATGCTTCAGTGAACACACACTGCTTTTTGCCTTTATGGTGACCACTTGCTTACATGTATTGTTAATGTTAATGCAAAGCAATTCCGGTCTATAAATTGGCAAAATCTGTCCGTCCGTCCGTCAATCCATCAGTCCGTATGTCCGTCCGTCCGCCCGGCATCAACATTTTGCATTTAGCATTTGCAATCTGGTCATACCGGTCTTGACGATTTCTTGTTAAATATTCAGTTGCTGTAAGTTATTATAGATTTAAGGGCTGTGAATTTTAATTTGGCCTGCATAAACAATTGCTTAATGTTAATGATGATTCAAATTTTACACTAAGTTTTCAGTACAAAATGTAGTCACAACTCAATAAGCAACAGGGAATATATATATATATATATATATATATATATATATATATATATATATATATATATTTATCTGTAAAGTTTTTCAAACTCTTAGTTGAATAAGAAAATTGTATTCAGGTGAGCAATATAAGCCCACTTGGGCCTCTTGTTTTAAAAGTTTGAACATACATATGGTAACTCTAATCTAATGCATTTAACCTATATGATTAGAATAGCTGCGTAATTGTTCAAGTTTTCTGTGATGTCATATCAAGAAGCCAGCGTGGCCTAGTGGTATCGTGCTCGTCTCCTGATTGGAAGGCCCTGGGTGGAGTCCCGCTCTGGTTATGCCGGTGTCCTGTCTTTCGGATGAGACAGTAAAACCGAGGCCCCATGTCGTGATATGCATGGCACGTTAAAGATCCCTCACTGCTTCGGGTGGGTCTGTTGCAAAGGTCAGAATTTGTATGCCCTGCATCAGGCAGATGCCATCACCATATACATGAAATATTCGTGGTGTGACGTTAAACAAAAATCAATCAATCAATCAATGTCATATCAAAAACTGCAAAGAAACGTGAATCCCCTTGCAGTTTTCAGTTTGGTCAACCAAATTACGAACTGGATGTATAAGCAATTAGATTAATTATAACCTATTAATTTGGAAAATTTCATCATTTTTAGGTTATTCAGCTATGTTTCTCCTTGTTCTATGTTGGTCTTTGAGGATATCTTTTCAGACATATCGGATATCTGTAAACAAATATTGCATGATATTGTCAGTGGCATGTGTTTTTGAAATGCATCAGAAACCATGGATGATTGTGTAGGGTAAAAATCTAACAACTGAGTATATATATATTTATTTACAAACTGGTTTGTTTACATTGTTCATGAAATTCCTTGCCATGTAACAACATACTCATCTAGGCTCTTCAGAGATTAATTGAAAGCTTACTGTCAAAGATAGAACATACATACACAATTGTATTGAGATATTGGTCTTTCTGCCATCTCAGAGGTGGGGGTCATTATTATACACACAGAACAAGAAATTTGATTACCGTAGTATAACTGATACAAGTATATTGGTTCTGGGGTCATTGAAGGTGAATTGTAGTCATTTGCATTATGAAAGTATTCGAAAGAATGCAAGGGTGTCTGCAGGAATGCAATATTCTTTCAAGTAAGTTGACTTACAGGTCCATGAGACATTTGATTTTGCTTTAAAAAAGATATCTCATGATATCCTCATTATTTTCAGATCCATATAAAGGAGAGAAACTCAAAGAGATGACGAAAATTGATAATATATTAACAACTGATCATTTAGAGTCCTTGGAGCATTTTCTTCCATGGTCAAATAACAATGGTAACAAGGAGAGTATTACTGTGTACAAAAATAGTCTAGCTCTATGAAAATGCTACAGAGAAAAAGGACTTCTTTGCATTAATCCAGGTGTGAAAATTGTCTAATGTTCATTTCGGAAAAAATGAAATGTAGGAGTTGAAACAGTAAAACAGCCAACAGGACATCACTGTGTGTCTAATGTTTAGACTGGAATATGTTGGCAGTATAATTTGCCAAACTTGCCATTTGAAATATGCAATAATAACCTGCAGGTCATTTTCATAGCATATCTTTTGTCAATCAGTTTCGTGTTCATAGTACATCAAATTCATTTGATTATTCATGTCACTAGTTTTATCACCATATTTTGTTACCATGGAAACATCAGAGATTGTTTTCTTTGAAAGAAATGCCAAATATCCTTAATAATATTTTACTCCTCAATATTCTATTTTAAAAAGGTAGACAAGTACCTGCTGTACATTATTATTTATACAATGTAAAATAGAAAATACTACGGTGTATTGGTAATTGGAGAATTAATTCTGTATCAGGGATTACATATTTTATTTTGTACTTTTCTTAAGTTTTACATTTTAGGTGTGTAAGTTCTTGCATAGGCCATGTGTTTGATATATTTTGTCATTCTTCTCAACTCAGACTTTTAAATGCCTGACATTATTAGAATGTAAATTGGTATTGCTATGTCAATATATTCATCATTTCATAAAGTCTTGTCCCATGTTTGGAGTTAGTTTAATATACCTTCGAGGGCAAGATCATGGTAATGTTGCATGGGCTACAACTATGTATTCCTTTAGTATCCAGCTGTAGAAGAGATTTGATTCATGATCATATTTTTAAGGTCAGAAATTCAGTGAAGGTAGTGACATGCAGTCTGGGCTGTAATACTGCAGTCCCTTTCAGGTGCAGTGTCATTCTAAACAGGACTGTTGTCAATGACCTGAAGTTGTGTCATGATTTTGACATAAGATTTTTTCTCCCATGTCGTAACCCTGTACATAACTTTCTTTAAACTGGCATACATGTATTTAAACAAACTTTAACTGGCATATTATGCAACATAAGCATTGCTCTTGTACTGTTTTACAAAGTAAGAGACAAGTTAGTTACTCAGCATCGATATACATAGTTATAGATTGGAACTAAATATATATGGCTATGCTTGCTGTAAGAATTCATTTTTCAAATTTTTTAATTCTATCTCTATAACTAATAAATCACAAAAGCATTGTAATTTTTAACATTTAAAATTTTTTTCTGATTTTTATTGCTTTTATCTAGTCATTTGTATTGTTCTGTATACAGTCTAATGGTAAGGAATGTATTTGTTGGTAACATGGTACATTTACCCAGAGTATTAAATCATGCTTCAGCTCTACGCCCTGTTCTCATATCAAAACTTTTAAACGAGAGTGTGGTCAACAAAGACAAGTGTGTTATATATATATATATATCAGCATTTAATATTCTTTCTTTTCAATATAATATTGGCTAGTCATTCTCTTTTTGCTAATACCCATGATATGTAGTGTATCAATACTACATGTATATTATTTTAGATTTACCTGGATAATGGCTACTTGTGACTTACTTGCAGCTTTGTGTACATCATGTATCAGCAACTAGTCATCTTTGTCTTACAGTTCAGTATATTAACTAATGAAATAGCTTATACAGTTTGTCTTACTATATTCATAACAGCATTGAGATTTGTTCCTATTAATTAAACATGTCACAGTGGTCCTTTTAGTTTAGTGACTTGTGTCAGCAATTTGTTATGTCATTAAAGCTGTGTTAGTTATAAAATGTTTATTCCATGATATTGCATATCTATGTTGGAACAGCATTTGTTTATTTATGTCTGTGAAAAAAAAATTGACAGGGTCATAATCCTACATACTGTTATGCTTGGTAATTTGTTTTAATGGAGGTTACAGTAAGGAGATCTATGTGTGCTGTATATAAACTTTATCACATTATCATCTTGTGGTATATATAGTCTAATGCTACTGGACAGACCATAAGAATGAAAAAAGGGAATTGAAGATTAAAACATTTTATGACTTTTATACCATTTCTTTTCCACTTCCAGAGACTTTGTTATCAAACGAAGAAAAATAATAAGTGTTTCGACTGTAAATATGGAAATGGGCCGTTACATATTAAATTGTTAATGAAGTCATTGTTGGGAAAGTTTTTATATCCCCAAAATTGGAGTTTGAGGAGCATGTTCTTTTTTTTTTTTATTTGAGAGTAATACTGATCGATGTAGTTTTTATTTAAAAACAATGTTGATTTTAATATGGGATTTATTGTTCATCAGAATGATTAATATAATTGGTTTTAATTGTGTATTGTGTTTTTATGTGAAAGTTAATTCTGTTTTAAGTGAATGTTGTCAAGAATTAAGTATATTGTATTTTATCCAGAAGCCAAAGATTACGTTTACCATTTTGTTTTTTGAATGATTAGATTGGATGCTTACTAGTCGACTGATACAGGAGTATAACTTTACATGTCTTGTAGCTCCAAGAATAACATTTCCTGAAACATTTTGAGTGATTTTACTTCCCAAAGTAATTTAACATTGGTTGGATAGAAGTACAGATAAACATGTATGACATATTGCAGTTTACCTTTACACAGTTGCAGTACAATCAGTTTGTTGTCCCCCGCTTTTAGCGAAAGCGTAGGGACATTAAATCTCATTTGTCTGTCTGTCCGTCCATCTGTCACAAAAACTTTAACTTTGGTCATAACTTTTTAACTGTAAGATGTAGGGCCTTCATAATTGGCATGTGTGTCCCTAATTGCAATACCTTTCCGTTGGTACCATAATTTTTATCATGTGACCTTGACCGTGACCTTTGACTTACTTCAATGTAATTTTTTAACCGTAAGACGTAAGGGCCTTCATATTTGGCATGTCTGTCCCTAATTGCAGTACCTTTCCATTGGTACCAGTATTTTTAATCATGTGACCTTGACTGTGACCTTTGACCTACTTCAATGTAACTTTTTAACTGCAAGAGGTAGGACCTTCATATTTGGCATGTGTGTCCCTAATTGCAATACCTTTTCCGTTGGTACCAGAATTTTTTATCATGTGACCTTGACCATGACCTACTTCAGTGTAACTTTTTAACTGTAAGACATAGGGCCTTCATATTTGGCATGTGTGTCTCTCATGCACAACCATGACTGTATGTCACAGATCACTGCACCCTTACTGATAGAACCCCCAAAGCAGGGGACCACAATTCTCTGAATTTGCTTATTGTAGTTAAATTTGAGTGGTTGTTGGGAGAAGTTTATTACTGTACAACCCAGCATTTGCCATTCTTAAACTTGTTTATAGTGTCATAATACAGTAACATCACACAAGTTTTCATGGTGACTTTGACTATTTTTCTCTATAAGTTCTTGTACAAAATGTTGATCAAAATGAGATGTACCATCTTCCTACTATTGATTTGAGGCTGTAAGTAATTACTGAAGTCCTTAATGAGTTTACTAGCATCATATTAGCAGAACTGGGTAAGGTGGAGGTTTGAGACCTGTAACCACCAGAAGACTTTGATCTTATATAAAAGATGATCATTCTCTACCTTGTCAAAAGGTTTTATATCTGTGCACTGTCTTTATTTATGAAAAAAGTAATACTGAAAATTTTAAGTGCACATACATTAATGGATCTTTTAGTCACAGGTGCTTTCAAGGTGCTAAACATTTTTATCAATATGTAATTTTAAAGCTTTTTGTCTTCGCAGTTGACATATTTATTCCTTGAAGTACTGTTATCTAGTTTCACTGTACAGTCTCATATGGACAGACAGGCATTAAATTCTTTAAAATCTGCACTACTTCTACTGTTTGGTTCATGTCTGAAGTTAGTCACAATTTTCTAAACTTTTTGCTTTGTTTCTTTTTTAAATATTGCATAGTCTTTTAAATGCATATGTAGCTTTTTGTTATTAAGTGTATCGTGTAATGTGGCACCACTTTTAATTAATCAAAATCTAAGGAACAACGCATGTAACATTGTTTTTTCAGTCTTACCTGGATCCATGCTACACACATGCAATATTTCTGTGAGGTGCATTCTTTTGTGGCATACCCTACTTTTTTTATATACGAGTCTGCATTGTTATGCTTTGCATTCTGGTCATACAGTTATTTGTTGAAATTTAAGAATTAGTATTAACAAGTTGATAACTTTAGCATAAAAAATGCTCTGATAGAAAAAATATATTATATTCATATTAACAATAGTTTCTTGTATGTTACATAAATATTAGAAAACATTTCCTCATATAGAGAGTGCTATTGTCTTGATGATGCTGAACACCTTTTGAGGAACTGAACTAAGAAAATATCCCGGTTGGAACATTTACATTCCCATATGCTTAAATTATAATTAAATAGAGTTATTTAGAAAATTGCTTTGCTATTTAATGTGAATACAGTTGTAGATGATTTTATAACAGTTGTAGATGATTTTATAACAATTGTAGATGATTTTATAGCAGTAACATTTCATGTAAATGACTAGGCAAAACAATCCCAGTTGTTGGGTGTAGATTCATACACATTTTTCAATTTTGTATAGAAATTTAAAAACATTTTTGGAAAATTTTTAAACTACCCATTTTCATTAAGATTTAAACATACTATGCTTCCTATGTTTACTCAAGAAAAAACATCCATAATAGTTATAGTTTTCATGTAAATAATGCATGTTTGGATATTTACCTCCATTTTTTGTTGCATATTTTGTATTTCTGTTACCAATCAAGAAGGTCAAAAAAATTTTTCTTCACAAATTATAACAAGAATAGTAAGGGTAGAGTTTTAAACATTATTTTGTATTTTATGTATTACAACAAAAGAAGTGTAGAATATACAGGGTAGATATTATCAATTATAATTATCATTTGAATTTGTAACCTATATTCGTTGCTTTTCATACTGATGTAGAAAATCACTCAAGACAAAGCTGCATGATACCCTTGTTGAGTATGCATGAATTACTTTATTTCAAATTTTTCATCATTATATGTATGATGAAAAAAATATATAAATTCTGTGTACATTTTTCATTTAGTGCAGAAATTTTACAAAGTTGTTATAAACTGAATAAAACATTGCAATGAAAACAGTGATAATAGTTACAGTGATAATAGCAGATATTGTCAAGGAATGACACAGTATTGTGTTATTTAAATAGTTTTAGTAATCATTTATTATTTTGATTTAGTAATCAATAACTTTTAATTACTACCATTAATTAGTGTCTAGTCAGCATTATAATGAGTGAATCTGGTTTGCTGTTATAAATTCCAGATTATAAAAAAAAATGTGTTCATAATGAATTATATAAAATGATATTGGAGTATGTTATTGATAAAGTTATGTATCATGTGATATGATTAAATCATGTTATTGAAATGATTATTGGGTGTTGATTGGTTATCTTTGTGGCAATGCTAGAGGTTTTCTTCAAACTTCTTTTAAATTTTGAGTATTAAACTTCTTGTAGCAGTCAAGCCTCAGAGGGTGGTATTTACAGTTAAAATGCTTTCTCCTCATCATGTGCCAAAATAAAATGACGACATTTTCATTGTCCTAGCGTTGACCACTATTCCTCCAATGAACAGGCTGATGTCACTGGTTTTAGAAGTTTTTTTCAATCCCCAATCGTACATAGGAAGATGGAGAACTGGTACACACCCCTTCTACTGGTAATTCATGACATATGAAAGCAATGTTGACCTTGGTCCTGATGTCAGTGTAAGGAATGGGACAGTAATGTTAGTATTTATGCATCAACGATAAAATGGTTTATTTCCATAACTTTCCAATTTTTGTAAAATTTTGCATTTTTATACGCCCATCGATAGAGGGGATGCATTATGGTATGGTATGGCGATTTCCTTCTGTCCGCTATGGAACACAATAACTTCAGTAAACGTCAGCTGTTTTTCATGAAGCTCATACAGAACGCTTAGATAGTGTAGATCTGTCCAGATAATTTCTTTAATTGCTCAAAATTAACAGACGCATTAATTCAATAATAGAACATCGATCTTGAACTTGAGTAAGCCCCGCCTCTTTTTATAATACTACGCATGTGATTTGCCATACGCCGGGTACTACTTCCATGACCCAAGTTCATGGGCCGATGAATCGAGTCTGTTTAGCATGGTTCATCGAAGGAATTAGACTAGCATTGTAAATATTGTTGAATGCCACACTGGTATCATTCCACCTTTATGGTATAACCAGTAGATTGTGGTGGAAGAAACCTATATGGTTACAACCAGTAGTTGGTGGCAGAAACCTATATGGTTACAACCAGTAGATGGTGGCAGAAACCTATATGTTTACAATCAGTAGATAGTGGTGGCAGAAACATATATGGTTACGACCAGTAGATAGTGGTGGCAAAAACCAATATTGTAACAACCAGTAGATTGTTGTGGTAGAAACCTATATGGTTACAACAAGAAGATTGTGGTGGCCGAGACCTATATGGTTACAACCAGTAGATAGTGGTGGCTCGACCTATATGGTTACAACCAGTAGATAGTGGTGACAGAGACCTACATGTATATGGTTACAACCAGTAGATTGTGGTGACAGAAACTTATATGGCTTTTCTCTTTTTTTATGAGGCTTTTCTCATTTATAGAATTCTTGTCCCATAACTAAAGGGTCTTCATCCCCGACGTTGTCTGTTAATTATATCAGAGACATATGTACACATGTGTATATATGTCTCTGATTATATCAATATGAATTGTCTGACTATCTGCATAGTTGGCTTACGAATGATACTTTCCCTAATACAAATTCATGAAAACGCATTGTTAGGAATGCTGTATCACCGAATTACTCAGATGCGCGATCCGCCCTAATCGTTAGTGACCCCGACTTTTCTCATTTCACTTCCATTTTTCGCTATAATTCTCTAGCATCGCTATGGGCACTACAACCATATCCACTGGCACTGAGACTACGCTTTGCAAGTTTATTGCCAAGCTCTGAACATACATATTACTTACATTGTGCGACGTCGTATGCACATGTCCTGTAACCTTTTCTAGACGTGAACAGTAGTGGTCATCGATTACAAATGACTTTAATCTCAATTTATATGTGAAGTTGTGTTCTTTATATCTGAAGATGAACTATATGTTACATTGCTTGGAAGAGATGTTGCTGCATTAAATGAGCAATATAGACGAAATTTTCGTTATGTTATCTTCCATTTTGTCCAGGACTGCTCTGGTATTTATAACCGCAATTTACATACATAATGTGTTTAAGGTATATTTATATCAACAGCGAATGCTGTATAAAATTTTGAGTTATGTTTGCTAAAACTAGGTATAGGTTTTTACGTTACTATAAAATTGTATTTCAGTATTTAATTCAATGTACTTGCAAGTATACTAGTATATCATCAACATACACTGAACCAGATACTCCAAGGGATATTAATTCAACCTGTATGTGACATGTCTCACCGAGAAAGTACATGGGTTTTTTTCCCATTTTGTACATGAATTAAATACTCTCTGTTTTCACATAATATACACATATATTCTCGTCTTATTTTCAAATTATATATAATTGTTTTAAACGCATGCCTATATTATACCGGTAACACATTTATAATCTCTTATAAAGAGGAAGTAAAAATTGAAGAATGATGGCTGAGTAACTATATGGTTACTACCACTAAAGAGTGGTGACCCAGTAAGATCAATTAACACGCTCACTCCACAACCGAGGCCTCTCTATATGGTTACTACCACTAAAGAGTGGTGACCCAGTAAGCTCAATTAACACCCTCACTCCACAACCGAGGCCTCTCTATATGGTTACTACCACTAAAGAGTGGTGACCCAGTAAGATCAATTAACACCCTCACTCCACAACCGAGGCCTCTCTATATGGTTACTACCACTAAAGAGTGGTGACCCAGTAAGATCAATCAACACCCTCACTTCACAACTGAGGCCTCTCTATATGGTTCCTACTACTAAAGAGTGGTGACCCAGTAAGACCAATTAACACCTCACTCCACAACCGAGGCCTCTCCATATGGTTACTACCACTAAAGAGTGGTGACCCAGTAAGATCAATTAACACCCTCACTCCACAACCGAGGCCTCTCTATATGGTTACTACCACTAAAGAGTGGTGACCCAGTAAGCTCAATTAACACCCTCACTCCACAACCGAGGCCTCTCTATATGGTTACTACCACTAAAGAGTGGTGACCCAGTAAGATCAATTAACATGCTCACTCCACAACAAGGCCTCTCTATATGGTTGCTCCCACTAAAGAGTGGTGACCCAGTAAGCTCAATTAACACCCTCACTCCACAACCGAGGCCCCTCTATATGGTTACTACCACTAAAGAGTTGTGACCCATTAAGATCAATTAACACCCTCACTCCACAACCAAGGCCTCTCTATATGGTTACTACCACTAAAGAGTGGTGACCCAAGTAAGATCAATTAACACCCTCACTCCACAATCGAAGGCCTCTCTATATGGTTACTACCACTAAAGAGTGGTGACCCAGTTAGCCCAATTAACACATTCACTCCACATCCGAGGCCTCTCTATATGGTTACTACCACTAAAGAGTGGTGACCCAGTAAACTCAATTAATACACTCGCTCAAAAACTGAGGCCTCTCGATATAGTTACTATCAGTGAAGAGTGGTGACCCAGTAAGCTTATTTGACAACTTCACTCAGTAACTGAGGCCTCTATAACCAGTTCATAATGGTGGATCAGTGAACTCTAGAGCCCCCTCTATGTGGTTACAAGCAGTTGATAGCAATGGCTGATTAAGCTTCAGTGCCATGCCCATTCAGCCATCAAACTGCTCTGTATGGTTTCAACCAGTAGATAGTGGTGGCCTAATGGAACTCCAGTGCCATGCTCAATCAGCCACTATGGCCCCAGTTATGGCCACGAAAAAGTCATGATTATAGAGTAAAAGGAAATGGTGTATAAATTCAATTATTAAATATAAGTCGTCTATTCTGTGAATATTGTTGAAATCTGACACAAAAGTAATTTGAAGAATTTGGAAAGCATGCAGATGTTATGTTAAGAAATGAATGATAAATGAACAAGTTGATTTGAGTATCATGTTTTCATTACTGGAAACGTATTTGTCTTTAAAGCAACTTAAAGTTTTTATCACAAAACTGGGCATTATGGGCATCTTGATAATACTGCTCCTTTACCATATTATTATAATTGAGAAAACTTAGTCTTATTTGCGTATCCCTTTTAATGCATCTTTCTAATTATTAAGAAAGTGAATTTGAACACTGCACAAGATAAGTTACATGAAAAATACTAGCAAACAAGATCTTTTGCATTATGTGTAGCAGCAAGCCTTATTTTCAAGTCCATGACTTCTCAAATTTTGTTAACAGTTCTATAACATCATCATCATCATTTTCTTTAGCTTCATCTAGTATGGTTTGTCCATCTGAGTTCTTTACAGACTTATCTGCCCCTGATTTCAGGAGGAGTTTCATTACATCTTGACTATTATTTCCAAATGCATACCACAGAGCTGTTTTGTTGTATATATCTACAAAGTTGACATCACAACCATGCTGAAATGTAATGAAAGATTATAAATAGCAACTAAAACACAAAATGCAAGAAGCCCAAATGTGTTCATATTGCTCACCTGAGCACACAATTAACTTAGAAAGTATCAAAATATTGCCCACCTGAGCACATGGGAATCTTAGAAAGTATCAAATTACTACCCACTTGAGCATATGGGAATCTTATAAAATATCAAAATACTGCCCACCGGAGCATATGGGGAACTTAAAAAATATCAAAATACTGCCCACCTGAGCACATGGGAAACTTAGACAGTATCAAAATGCTACCTATTTGAGCACATGAGAAACTTTGAAAGTATCAAAATGTTGCCCATCTGAGCACATGTGAAACTTTAAAAGTCTCAAAATACTGCCCCTCTAAGACTATGGGAAATTTAGAGAGTATCAAAATATTGCCCACCTGAGCACATGGGAATCTTAGAAAGTATCAAAATGCTGTCCACCTGAGCACATGGGAATCTTAAAAAGTATCAAAATGCAACCAATCTGAGGGGCGACCGAGGAAAGACAATGCACCATTAAAATAGTAACATAACCTCAATGGAGCCTCTGACTAAGGTGGGCTAAATAGGACAAGGGGGTACAATATTTGTATGTAATAATAAGTTTTGATGGACTTCTTCAGAACTAATGGAAAGATTTCTATGAAACTTGATAGGTATGAAGCACTTAAGGTTCCCTACAAATGTTGGTCCTAATTCAGCCAGATCCATTTAGTGGTGGATTCTGGATAGGGTGACATATGTCCCAAACGGTTCCCTCCTTTGACAACTTTCTTTTAAAGACACGCTGCATGGGTTAGCAAACTGAATGCACTAGAGTGACCTAGAATGGTGTCTTAAGAAGTGTTATGGTTTTTGGTTTCATTCAAAAACGAAGTTTAAACACTTATTTGACATTTTTGGAGTCTGTTGTTGTTGCACATTTTCTGGTGTTTTCTTGGATTTTCATACTGTATGAGTGTTTTAGAATGATGTGATGTGGTTTTTTATTTCTTTCAAAAATAAAAAAAATTCTGAAAAGAATACTTTTGCTAAAAACATTCCAATACTTTCTAAGTTTATAATGTGCTCAAGGTGCTGTGGTGAGAAATATAGGTCCATTTGGAACCTCTTGTTTTACCTTCAAAGCACTTATCATTCCCAACTTTTGCATACTATATAAATGCAAAGTAACCTACACATGAGCAAATTTTTCACCTTAGAAAGAATATTTGAAATATATCTTCTATATAATATAATACATGTATACTATTTTAAACCTTTGGTCTACATAATACACAATTGAGATAGAAGTAACCAAAAAAAAAAATAAATAAAATTACTAAATATTTTTCTTATAGTAACCTTGAGAAGTGACTTCACTACTTCAAAATTGTCATTAGCAGCAGCTGCTATCAATGGAGTTTGTTGTTTCTCTTTATACACAGCATCTGAGTCAGCACCTGCTTCTAGTAATAATTGAGTTATCTTCTCATAACCTAGTTTAGCTGCCGTGTGTAGGGGACTCTCACCATTTTTGTCAACTAGATTGATATTGCATTTTCCTACTGAAATATTTCAAATATCATTTCAATCAGCAATATACATTATCAATTACTTTTGTACTTTGAAAAGTAGTTACTTTGATTCAAGTTTGAAGACTTTATTGCACACTGATATCATATTGTTGTAGAGAGTCATTTCAGTAGATACAGTATGAAGAAGGTACAATGGAGGGTTTATTTAATAATTCAATTTGTTTGTTAGTTGTTCAATGCTACACCAATACTACTTCATTTATATGGTGGCAGCACTAATATAATGCATGTCCTAAAAAAAATATGTTTCTTTTGTCTTGTATAAATGTAATAATTTCATATGAGTTATCTTTCTTGGATTCATTCATTCATAAATAAAATGTTTTTCTCTTGTATTAGGTCAAGGTTATTCCACTTAGACCTTGACATCACCTTCTTGTTGCATCAAACAGAAATTTAGGCCTATGAGACAGGCCTACTCAAAGTAGTGAGGGATCTCTTAAATGCAAATATTTACAATGAAGAAGGACCTTTGTTTGTACTGATTCCTCACAAAGACAGGACATTGATGAGCCCCCTGCAGGATTCAAACCCAGGACCTCTTGGCCAAGAGTCAAGCACACTACCTATAGAGTCATGCCAGCTCCATTTATAAACAAATGGAATACATCAGAAAAGTATTTATATTAATAATTCTTTTACACTTCTTAGATTTTTATCATCAATCAATGTACATGCATATAGTGAATTAGAATAATTTCTGAATAAAAGATGGACTGCTTTAAGATTGTGCTATTTACCATGGATAAGTTCCTTGACAATCTCCATCCATCCTTTCTTGCACATGACACATAATGGTGGATCTCCATCAGACAGAGGTGTATTTGGATCCATGTTTTTTTCAAGCATTTTTTGGACAACCAATGGCAAATTCTTCATAATTGCATCCTCAAATGGAGAGACATTGTTTTTGTTGTGAAAATAAATGTCACACCCCCTGTCTATCAGCAGTAGAGCAAGAGTTTCACTTTCTGCAAAAAAAGTTATATACAAAGCACTTTTAAGGGATTTTTATTCTACACGGTTGCAATTTTTAGGGATTTTAATGCAATGTACAAGTTTGTGGAATTGTAATTTCATAAATAGCATCTCCCATTAAAACAATATATTTATGTATCATAAACATTTATAAAATTTCTTCAAAGAAATATGTATGTAGAATTTCAATTTAAACCAGCTTTTTTTTAACACAATGTTTGGAAAACAGCATATGTCCTAGTGTCAGCAATTCCTTACAGGGGAAAATTCATGAGAATAGGATAGACAGTTTGAAAGACAAAAAAGATCAACTGTCACATTCTTGGAGATTTTTCTGCTGTAGGGGTGATGGGCATAAAAACAATAGCAGACAGAAATATCCATGTATAAAGAAGCCAATTGTTACACCTTGCTGATATTTAAAATTTCATTATACTGTTAAAAAATTAACCACATGTATTATGTAATCCAATTTCCACTTCTAAATTTATGAATATACACTGACTGATACATCATATTGCATTTAAAAGTGTTCCAAAGCATTTTGTTCTGCTACACAAGAAAATACTGTACTATAAACAGAAGCATACATATTGTTAAACTGTGATGGTCTTAATCCAGGTCTAAATGCAGTTATTAAATGTGTATCATCATACCAAATATACTTCATTGATACTGTGATGACATCTACCTGACACATTGTACCCTTCAGTAGCAGTAAAAGTGATGACATCTACCTGACACATTGTACCCTTCAGTAGCAGTAAAAGTGATGACATCTACCTGATGTATTGTACCCTTCAGTAGCAGTAATAGTGATGACATCTACCTGATGTATTGTACCCTTCAGTAGCAGTAATAGTGATGACATCTATCTGATGTATTGTACCCTTCAGTAGAAGTAATAGTGATGACATCTACCTGATGTATTGTACCCTTCAGTAGCAGTAATAGTGATGACATCTACCTGATGTATTGCACCCTTCAGTAGCAGTAAAAGTGATGGCATCTACCTGACGTATTGTACCCCTCAGTATCAGTAAAAGTGATAGCATCTACCTGATGTATTGTACCCTTCAGTAGCAGTAAAAGTGATCACATCTACCTGATGTATTGTACCCTTCAGTAGCAGTAATAGTGATGACATCTACCTGACGCATTGTACCCTTCAGTAGAAGTAATAGTGATGACATCTACCTGATGTATTGTACCCTTCAGTAGCAGTAAAAGTGATGACATCTACCTCATGTATTGTACCCTTCAGTAGCAGTAATAGTGATGACATTTACCTGATGTATTGTACCCTTCAGTAGCAGTAATAGTGATGACATCTACCAGATGTATTGTACCCTTCAATAGCATTAAAAGTCATGCCATCTACCTGACGTATTGTACCCTCGGTATCAGTAAAAGTGATGGCATCTACCTGATGTATTATACCCTTCAATAGCAGTAATAGTGATGACATCTACCTGATGTATTGTACCCTTCAATAGCATTAAAAGTCATGACATCTACCTGACGTATTGTACCCTCGGTATCAGTAAAAGTGATGGCATCTACCTGATGTATTATACCCTTCAATAGCAGTAATAGTGATGACATCTACCAGATGTATTGTACCCTTCAATAGCATTAAAAGTCATGACATCTACCTGACGTATTGTACCCTCGGTATCAGTAAAAGTGATGACATCTACCTGATGTATTATACCCTTCAATAGCAGTAATAGTGATGACATCTACCTGATGTATTGTACCCTTCAGTAGAAGTAATAGTGATGACATCTACCTGACACATTGTACCCTTCAGTAGCAGTAAAAGTGATGACATCTACCTGATGTATTGTACCCTTCAGTAGCAGTAATAGTGATGACATCTACCTGATGTATTGTACCCTTTAGTAGCAGTAATAGTGATGACATCTACCTGATGTATTGTACCCTTCAGTAGCAGTAATAGTGATGACATCTACCTGATGTATTGTACCCTTCAGTAGCTGTAAAAGTGATGACATCTACCTGACGTATTGTACCCTTCAGTAGCAGTAATAGTGATGACATCTATCTGATGTATTGTACCCTTCAGTAGCAGTAATAGTGATGGCATCTACCTGATGTATTGTACCCTTCAGTAGCAGTAATAGTGATGACATCTACCTGATGTATTGTACCCTTCAGCAGAAGTAATAGTGATGACATCTACCTGATGTATTGTACCCTTCAGTAGCAGTAATAGTGATGACATCTATCTGATGTATTGTACCCTTCAGTAGCAGTAATAGTGATGGCATCTACCTGATGTATTGTACCCTTCAGTAGCAGTAATAGTGATGACATCTACCTGATGTATTGTACCCTTCAGCAGAAGTAATAGTGATGACATCTACCTGATGTATTGTACCCTTCAGTAGCAGTAATAGTGATGGCATCTACCTGATGTATTGTACCCTTCAGTAGCAGTAATAGTGATGACATCTACCTGATGTATTGTACCCTTCAGTAGCAGTAATAGTGATGACATCTACCTGACGCATTGTACCCTTCAGTAGCAGTAAAAGTGATGGCATCTACCTGACGTATTGTACCCTTCAGTATCAGTAAAAGTGATAGCATCCACCTGATGTATTGTACCCTTCAGTAGCAGTAAAAGTAATGACATCTACCTGACGCATTGTACCCTTCAGTAGCAGTAATAGTGATGACATCTACCTGATGTATTGTACCCTTCAGTAGCAGTAAAAGTGATGACATCTACCTGACGCATTGTACCCTTCAGTAGCAGTAATAGTGATGACATCTACCTGACGCATTGTACCTTTCAGTAGCAGTAAAAGTGATGACATCTACCTGATGTATTGTACCCTTCAGTAGCAGTAGTAGTGATGACATCTACCTGATGTATTGTACCCTTCAGTAGCAGTAAAAGTGATGACATCTACCTGATGTACTGTACCCTTCAGAAGCAGTAATAGTGATGACATCTACCTGATGTATTGTACCCTTCAGTAGCAGTAAAAGTGATGACATCTACCTGACACATTGTACCCTTCAGTAGCAGTAAAAGTGATAGCATCCACCTGATGTATTGTACCCTTCAGTATCAGTAAGTGATAGCATCCACCTGATGTACTGTACCCTTCAGTAGCAGTAAAAGTGATGACATCTACCTGATGTATTGTACCCTTCAGTAGCAGTAATAGTGATGACATCTACCTGATGTATTGTACCCTTCAGTAGAAGTAATAGTGATGACATCTACCTGATGTATTGTACCCTTTAGTAGCAGTAATAGTGATGACATCTACCTGATGTATTGTACCCTTCAGTAGCATTAAAAGTCATGACATCTACCTGACGTATTGTACCCTCGGTATCAGTAAAAGTGATGGCATCTACCTGATGTATTATAACCTTCAATAGCAGTAATAGTGATGACATCTACCTGATGTATTGTACCCTTCAGTAGAAGTAATAGTGATGACATCTACCTGACGCATTGTACCCTTCAGTAGCAGTAAAAGTGATGACATCTACCTGATGTATTGTACCCTTCAGTAGCAGTAATAGTGATGACATCTACCTGATGTATTGTACCCTTTAGTAGCAGTAATAGTGATGACATCTACCTGATGTATTGTACCCTTCAGTAGCAGTAATAGTGATGACATCTACCTGATGTATTGTACCCTTCAGTAGCTGTAAAAGTGATGACATCTACCTGATGTATTGTACCCTTCAGTAGCAGTAATAGTGATGACATCTATCTGATGTATTGTACACTTCAGTAGCAGTAATAGTGATGACATCTACCTCATGTATTGTACCCTTCAGTAGCAGTAATAGTGATGACATCTACCTGATGTATTGTACCCTTCAGCAGAAGTAATAGTGATGACATCTACCTGATGTATTGTACCCTTCAGTAGCAGTAATAGTGATCACATCTACCTGATGTATTGTACCCTTCAGTGGAAGTAATAGTGATAACATCTACCTGATGTATTGTACCCTTCAGTAGCAGTAATACTGATGGCATCTACCTGATGTATTGTACCCTTCAGTAGCAGTAATAGTGATGACATCTACCTGATGTATTGTACCCTTCAGTAGCAGTAATAGTGATGACATCTACCTGACGCATTGTACCCTTCAGTAGCAGTAAAAGTGATGGCATCTACCTGACGTATTGTACCTTTCAGTATCAGTAAAAGTGATAGCATCCACCTGATGTATTGTACCCTTCAGTAGCAGTAAAAGTAATGACATCTACCTGACGCATTGTACCCTTCAGTAGCAGTAATAGTGATGACATCTACCTGATGTATTGTACCCTTCAGTAGCAGTAATAGTGATGACATCTACCTGATGTATTGTACCCTTTAGTAGCAGTAATAGTGATGACATCTACCTGATGTATTGTACCCTTCAGTAGCAGTAATAGTGATGACATCTACCTGATGTATTGTACCCTTCAGTAGCTGTAAAAGTGATGACATCTACCTGATGTATTGTACCCTTCAGTAGCAGTAATAGTGATGACATCTATCTGATGTATTGTACACTTCAGTAGCAGTAATAGTGATGACATCTACCTCATGTATTGTACCCTTCAGTAGCAGTAATAGTGATGACATCTACCTGATGTATTGTACCCTTCAGCAGAAGTAATAGTGATGACATCTACCTGATGTATTGTACCCTTCAGTAGCAGTAATAGTGATCACATCTACCTGATGTATTGTACCCTTCAGTGGAAGTAATAGTGATAACATCTACCTGATGTATTGTACCCTTCAGTAGCAGTAATACTGATGGCATCTACCTGATGTATTGTACCCTTCAGTAGCAGTAATAGTGATGACATCTACCTGATGTATTGTACCCTTCAGTAGCAGTAATAGTGATGACATCTACCTGACGCATTGTACCCTTCAGTAGCAGTAAAAGTGATGGCATCTACCTGACGTATTGTACCTTTCAGTATCAGTAAAAGTGATAGCATCCACCTGATGTATTGTACCCTTCAGTAGCAGTAAAAGTAATGACATCTACCTGACGCATTGTACCCTTCAGTAGCAGTAATAGTGATGACATCTACCTGATGTATTGTACACTTCAGTAGCAGTAAAAGTGATGACATCTACCTGACGCATCGTACCCTTCAGTAGCAGTAATAGTGATGACATCTACCTGACGCATTGTACCTTTCAGTAGCAGTAAAAGTGATGACATCTACCTGATCTATTGTACCCTTCAGTAGCAGTAGTAGTGATGACATCTACCTGATGTATTGTACCCTTCAGTAGCAGTAAAAGTGATGACATCTACCTGATGTACTGTACCCTTCAGTAGCAGTAATAGTGATGACATCTACCTGATGTATTGTACTCTTCAGTAGCAGTAAAAGTGATGACATCTACCTGACACATTGTACCCTTCAGTAGCAGTAAAAGTGATAGCATCCACCTGATGTATTGTACCCTTCAGTATCAGTAAATGATAGCATCCACCTGATGTACTGTACCCTTCAGTAGCAGTAAAAGTGATGACATCTACCTGATGTATTGTACCCTTCAGTAGCAGTAACAGTGATGACATCTACCTGATGTATTGTACCCTTCAGTAGAAGTAATAGTGATGACATCTACCTGATGTATTGTACCCTTTAGTAGCAGTAATAGTGATGACATCTACCTGATGTATTGTACCCTTCAGTAGCAGTAATAGTGATGACATCTACCTCATGTATTGTACCCTTCAGTAGCTGTAAAAGTGATGACATCTACCTGATGTATTGTACCCTTCAGTAGAAGTAATAGTGATGACATGTACCTGATGTATTGTACCCTTCAGTAGCAGTAATAGTGATGACATCTACCTGATGTATTGTACCCTTCAGTAGCAGTAATAGTGATGACATCTACCTGATGTATTGTACCCTTCAGTAGCAGTAAAAGTGATGACATCTACCTGATGCATTGTACCCTTCAGTAGCAGTAATAGTGATGACATCTATCTGACGCATTGTACCCTTCAGTAGCAGTAATAGTGATGACATCTACCTGATGTATTGTACCCTTCAGTAGAGGTAAAAGTGATGACATCTACCTGACCCATTGTACCCTTCAGTAGCAGTAAAAGTGATGACATCTACCTGACGCATTGTACCCTTCAGTAGCAGTAATAGTGATGACATCTACCTGATGTATTGTACCCTTCAGTAGCAGTAATAGTGATGACATCTACCTGATGTATTGTACTCTTCGGTATCAGTAAAAGTGATAGCATCCACTTGATGTACTGTACCCTTCAGTAGCAGTAATAGTGATGACATCTACCTGATGTATTGTACCCTTCAGTAGCAGTAAAAGTGATGACATCTACCTGACACATTGTACCCTTCAGTAGCAGTAAAAGTGATAGCATCCACCTGATGCATTGTACCCTTCAGTATCAGTAAAAGTGATAGCATCCACCTGATGTACTGTACCCTTCAGTAGCAGTAAAAGTGATGACATCTACCTGTAGCAGTAAAAGTGATGACATCTACCTGATGTATTGTACCCTTCAGTAGCATTAAAAGTCATGACATCTACCTGACGTGTTGTACCCTTCAGTATCAGTAAAAGTGATAGCATCTACCAGATGTATTGTACCCTTCAGTAGCAGTAATAGTGATGACATCTACCTGATGTATTGTACCTTTTAGTAGCAGTAATAGTGATGACATCTACCTGATGTATTGTACCCTTCAGTAGCAGTAATAGTGATGACATCTACCTAATGTATTGTACCCTTCAGTAGCTGTAAAAGTGATGACATCTACCTGATGTATTGTACCCTTCAGTAGCAGTAATAGTGATGACATCTACCTGATGTATTGTACCCTTCAGTAGAAGTAATAGTGATGACATCTACCTGATGTATTGTACCCTTCAGTAGCAGTAATAGTGATGACATCTACCTGATGTATTGTACCCTTCAGTAGCAGTAATAGTGATGACATCTACCTGATGTATTGTACCCTTCAGTAGCAGTAAAAGTGATGACATCTACCTGATGTATTGTACCCTTCAGTAGAAGTAATAGTGATGACATCTACCTGATGTATTGTACACTTCAGTAGCAGTAATAGTGATGACATCTACCTGATGTATTGTACCCTTCAGTAGCAGTAATAGTGATGACATCTACCTGATGTATTGTACCCTTCAGTATCAGTAAGTGATAGCATCCACCTGATGTACTGTACCCTTCAGTAGCAGTAAAAGTGATGACATCTACCTGATGTATTGTACCCTTCAGTAGCAGTAATAGTGATGACATCTACCTGATGTATTGTACCCTTCAGTAGAAGTAATAGTGATGACATCTACCTGATGTATTGTACCCTTTAGTAGCAGTAATAGTGATGACATCTACCTGATGTATTGTACCCTTCAGTAGCATTAAAAGTCATGACATCTACCTGACGTATTGTACCCTCAGTATCAGTAAAAGTGATGGCATCTACCTGATGTATTATACCCTTCAATAGCAGTAATAGTGATGACATCTACCTGATGTATTGTACCCTTCAGTAGCAGTAATATTGATGACATCTACCTGATGTATTGTACCCTTCAGTAGCAGTAATAGTGATGACATCTACCAGATGTATTGTACCCTTCAGTAGCTGTAAAAGTGATGACATCTACCTGATGTATTGTACCCTTCAGTAGCAGTAATAGTGATGACATCTATCTGAAGTATTGTACCCTTCAGTAGCAGTAATAGTGATGACATCTACCTGATGTATTGTACCCTTCAGTAGCAGTAATAGTGATGACATCTACCTGATGTATTGTACCCTTCAGCAGAAGTAATAGTGATGACATCTACCTGATGTATTGTACCCTTCAGTAGCAGTAATAGTGATGACATCTACCTGATGTATTGTACCCTTCAGTAGAAGTAATAGTGATGACATCTACCTGATGTATTGTACCCTTCAGTAGCAGTAATACTGATGGCATCTACCTGATGTATTGTACCCTTCAGTAGCAGTAATAGTGATGACATCTACCTGATGTATTGTACCCTTCAGTAGCAGTAATAGTGATGACATCTACCTGACGCATTGTACCCTTCAGTAGCAGTAAAAGTGATGGCATCTACCTGACGTATTGTACCCTTCAGTATCAGTAAAAGTGATAGCATCCACCTGATGTATTGTACCCTTCAGTAGCAGTAAAAGTAATGACATCTACCTGACGCATTGTACCCTTCAGTAGCAGTAATAGTGATGACATCTACCTGATGTATTGTACCCTTCAGTAGCAGTAAAAGTGATGACATCTACCTGACGCATCGTACCCTTCAGTAGCAGTAATAGTGATGACATCTACCTGACGCATTGTACCTTTCAGTAGCAGTAAAAGTGATGACATCTACCTGATCTATTGTACCCTTCAGTAGCAGTAGTAGTGATGACATCTACCTGATGTATTATACCCTTCAGTAGCAGTAAAAGTGATGACATCTACCTGATGTACTGTACCCTTCAGTAGCAGTAATAGTGATGACATCTACCTGATGTATTGTACCCTTCAGTAGCAGTAAAAGTGATGACATCTACCTGACACATTGTACCCTTCAGTAGCAGTAAAAGTGATAGCATCCACCTGATGTATTGTACCCTTCAGTATCAGTAAGTGATACCATCCACCTGATGTACTGTACCCTTCAGTAGCAGTAAAAGTGATGACATCTACCTGATGTATTGTACCCTTCAGTAGCAGTAATAGTGATGACATCTACCTGATGTATTGTACCCTTCAGTAGAAGTAATAGTGATGACATTTACCTGATGTATTGTACCCTTTAGTAGCAGTAATAGTGATGACATCTACCTGATGTATTGTACCCTTCAGTAGCAGTAATAGTGATGACATCTACCTAATGTATTGTACCCTTCAGTAGCTGTAAAAGTGATGACATCTACCTGATGTATTGTACCCTTCAGTAGAAGTAATAGTGATGACATCTACCTGATGTATTGTACCCTTCAGTAGCAGTAATAGTGATGACATCTACCTGATGTATTGTACCCTTCAGTAGCAGTAATAGTGATGACATCTACCTGATGTATTGTATCCTTCAGTAGCAGTAAAAGTGATGACATCTACCTGATGCATTGTACCCTTCAGTAGCAGTAATAGTGATGACATCTACCTGACGCATTGTACCCTTCAGTAGCAGTAATAGTGATAACATCTACCTGATGTATTGTACCCTTCAGTAGAGGTAAAAGTGATGACATCTACCTGACCCATTGTACCCTTCAGTAGCAGTAAAAGTGATGACATCTACCTGACGCATTGTACCCTTCAGTAGCAGTAATAGTGATGACATCTACCTGATGTATTGTACCTTTCAGTAGCAGTAATAGTGATGACATCTACCTGATGTATTGTACCCTTCGGTATCAGTAAAAGTGATAGCATCCACTTGATGTACTGTACCCTTCAGTAGCAGTAATAGTGATGACATCTACCTGATGTATTGTACCCTTCAGTAGCAGTAAAAGTGATGACATCTACCTGACACATTGTACCCTTCAGTAGCAGTAAAAGTGATAGCATCCACCTGATGCATTGTACCCTTCAGTATCAGTAAAAGTGATAGCATCCACCTGATGTACTGTACCCTTCAGTAGCAGTAAAAGTGATGACATCTACCTGTAGCAGTAAAAGTGATGACATCTACCTGATGTATTGTACCCTTCAGTAGCATTAAAAGTCATGACATCTACCTGACGTATTGTACCCTTCAGTATCAGTAAAAGTGATGGCATCTACCAGATGTATTGTACCCTTCAGTAGCAGTAATAGTGATGACATCTACCTGATGTATTGTACCCGTCAGTAGCAGTAATAGCGATGACATCTACCTGATGTATTGTACCCTTCAGTAGCAGTAAAAGTGATGACATCTACCTGATGTATTGTACCCTTCAGTAGCAGTAATAGTGATGACATCTACCTGATGTATTGTACCCTTCAGTAGAGGTAAAAGTGATGACATCTACCTGATGTATTGTACCCTTCAGTAGCAGTAATAGTGATGACATCTACCTGATGTATTGTACCCTTCAGTAGCAGTAATAGTGATGACATCTACCTAATGTATTGTACCCTTCAGTAGCTGTAAAAGTGATGACATCTACCTGATGTATTGTACCCTTCAGTAGCAGTAATAATGATGACATCTACCTGATGTATTGTACCCTTCAGTAGAAGTAATAGTGATGACATCTACCTGATGTATTGTACCCTTCAGTAGCAGTAATAGTGATGACATCTACCTGATGTATTATACCCTTCAGTAGCAGTAATAGTGATGACATCTACCTGATGTATTGTACCCTTCAGTAGCAGTAAAAGTGATGACATCTACCTGATGTATTGTACCCTTCAGTAGAAGTAATAGTGATGACATCTACCTGATGTATTGTACACTTCAGTAGCAGTAATAGTGATGACATCTACCTGATGTATTGTACCCTTCAGTAGCAGTAATAGTGATGACATCTACCTGATGTATTGTACCCTTCAGTAGCAGTAATAGTGATGACATCTACCTAATGTATTGTACCCTTCAGTAGCTGTAAAAGTGATGACATCTACCTGATGTATTGTACCCTTCAGTAGCAGTAATAGTGATGACATCTACCTGATGTATTGTACCCTTCAGTAGAAGTAATAGTGATGACATCTACCTGATGTATTGTACCCTTCAGTAGCAGTAATAGTGATGACATCTACCTGATGTATTGTACCCTTTAGTAGCAGTAATAGTGATGACATCTACTTGATGTATTGTACCCTTCAGTAGCAGTAAAAGTGATGACATCTACCTGATGCATTGTACCCTTCAGTAGCAGTAATAGTGATGACATCTACCTGACGCATTGTACCCTTCAGTAGCAGTAATAGTGATGACATCTACCTGATGTATTGTACCCTTCAGTAGAGGTAAAAGTGATGACATCTACCTGACCCATTGTACCCTTCAGTAGCAGTAAAAGTGATGACATCTACCTGACGCATTGTACCCTTCAGTAGCAGTAATAGTGATGACATCTACCTGATGTATTGTACCCTTCAGTAGCAGTAAAAGTGATGACATCTACCTGATGTACTGTACCCTTCAGTAGCAGTAATAGTGATGACATCTACCTGATGTATTGTACCCTTCGGTATCAGTAAAAGTGATAGCATCCACTTGATGTACTGTACCCTTCAGTAGCAGTAATAGTGATGACATCTACCTGATGTATTGTACCCTTCAGTAGCAGTAAAAGTGATGACATCTACCTGACACATTGTACCCTTCAGTAGCAGTAAAAGTGATAGCATCCACCTGATGCATTGTACCCTTCAGTATCAGTGAAAGTGATAGCATCCACCTGATGTACTGTACCCTTCAGTAGCAGTAAAAGTGATGACATCTACCTGTAGCAGTAAAAGTGATGACATCTACCTGATGTATTGTACCCTTCAGTAGCATTAAAAGTCATGACATCTACCTGACGTATTGTACCCTTCAGTATCAGTAAAAGTGATGGCATCTACCAGATGTATTGTACCCTTCAGTAGCAGTAATAGTGATGACATCTACCTGATGTATTGTACCCGTCAGTAGCAGTAATAGTGATGACATCTACCTGATGTATTGTACCCTTCAGTAGCAGTAAAAGTGATGACATCTACCTGATGTATTGTACCCTTCAGTAGAAGTAATAGTGATGACATCTACCTGATGTATTGTACCCTTCAGTAGCAGTAATAGTGATGACATCTACCTGATGTATTGTACCCTTCAGTAGCAGTAATAGTGATGACATCTACCTAATGTATTGTACCCTTCAGTAGCTGTAAAAGTGATGACATCTACCTGATGTATTGTACCCTTCAGTAGCAGTAATAGTGATGACATCTACCTGATGTATTGTACCCTTCAGTAGAAGTAATAGTGATGACATCTACCTGATGTATTGTACCCTTCAGTAGCAGTAATAGTGATGACATCTACATGATGTATTGTACCCTTCAGTAGCAGTAATAGTGATGACATCTACCTGATGTATTGTACCCTTCAGTAGCAGTAAAAGTGATGACATCTACCTGATGTATTGTACCCTTCAGTAGAAGTAATAGTGATGACATCTACCTGATGTATTGTACACTTCAGTAGCAGTAATAGTGATGACATCTACCTGATGTATTGTACCCTTCAGTAGCAGTAATAGTGATGACATCTACCTGATGTATTGTACCCTTCAGTAGCAGTAATAGTGATGACATCTACCTAATGTATTGTACCCTTCAGTAGCTGTAAAAGTGATGACATCTACCTGATGTATTGTACCCTTCAGTAGCAGTAATAGTGATGACATCTACCTGATGTATTGTACCCTTCAGTAGAAGTAATAGTGATGACATCTACCTGATGTATTGTACCCTTCAGTAGCAGTAATAGTGATGACATCTACCTGATGTATTGTACCCTTTAGTAGCAGTAATAGTGATGACATCTACTTGATGTATTGTACCCTTCAGTAGCAGGAAAAGTGATGACATCTACCTGATGCATTGTACCCTTCAGTAGCAGTAATAGTGATGACATCTACCTGACGCATTGTACCCTTCAGTAGCAGTAATAGTGATGACATCTACCTGATGTATTGTACCCTTCAGTAGAGGTAAAAGTGATGACATCTACCTGACCCATTGTACCCTTCAGTAGCAGTAAAAGTGATGACATCTACCTGACGCATTGTACCCTTCAGTAGCAGTAATAGTGATGACATCTACCTGATGTATTGTACCCTTCAGTAGCAGTAAAAGTGATGACATCTACCTGATGTACTGTACCCTTCAGTAGCAGTAATAGTGATGACATCTACCTGATGTATTGTACCCTTCGGTATCAGTAAAAGTGATAGCATCCACTTGATGTACTGTACCCTTCAGTAGCAGTAATAGTGATGACATCTACCTGATGTATTGTACCCTTCAGTAGCAGTAAAAGTGATGACATCTACCTGACACATTGTACCCTTCAGTAGCAGTAAAAGTGATAGCATCCACCTGATGCATTGTATCCTTCAGTATCAGTAAAAGTGATAGCATCCACCTGATGTACTGTACCTTTCAGTAGCAGTAAAAGTGATGACATCTACCTGTAGCAGTAAAAGTGATGACATCTACCTGATGTATTGTACCCTTCAGTAGCATTAAAAGTCATGACATCTACCTGACGTATTGTACCCTTCAGTATCAGTAAAAGTGATGGCATCTACCTGATGTATTGTACCCTTCAGTAGCAGTAATAGTGATGACATCTACCTGATGTATTGTACCCTTCAGTAGCAGTAATAGTGATGACATCTACCTGATGTATTGTACCCGTCAGTAGCAGTAATAGTGATGACATCTACCTGATGTATTGTACCCTTCAGTAGCAGTAAATGTGATGACATCTACCTGATGTATTGTACCCTTCAGTAGAAGTAATAGTGATGACATCTACCTGATGTATTGTACCCTTCAGTAGAGGTAAAAGTGATGACATCCACCTGATGCATTATACCCTTCAGTAGCAGTAATAGTGATGACATCTACCTGATGTATTGTACCCTTCAGTAGCAGTAAAAGTGATGGCATCTACCTGACACATTGTACCCTTCAGTAGCAGTAAAAGTGATAGCATCCACCTGATGCATTGTACCCTTCAGTATCAGTAAAAGTGATAGCATCCACCTGATGTACTGTACCCTTCAGTAGCAGTAAAAGTGATGACATCTACCTGTAGCAGTAAAAGTGATGACATCTACCTGATGTATTGTACCCTTCAGTAGCATTAAAAGTCATGACATCTACCTGACGTATTGTACCCTTCAGTATCAGTAAAAGTGATGGCATCTACCAGATGTATTGTACCCTTCAGTAGCAGTAATAGTGATGACATCTACCTGATGTATTGTACCCGTCAGTAGCAGTAATAGCGATGACATTCAGTACCTTTCAGTACCTGAGTATAAGTAATGACATCTACCTAATGCATTGTGCCTTTCAGTGAGGACATCTACCTATTAGAAGTAGTATAATGTCAGCATCTGCCTGATGTATTACACACAAACATTGTTCCAGTGTACCTCCAGAAGCAGGATATAAGTGATTTTTAAGTGTTCATGTCTATCAATTTAGCCAGTTGGGTTTGAACTTGGATCTCTAGAGTTTAACTAAGTTAGGGTCAAATGTTGATTTAGTTATTTTACAAAATAAACTGTATGTTAATTTATACAAAGATGGGAACAGGAATCTGTAAATTTACATGCAACTGTATTATAGAATACATCATTCAAAGTCATATAAAATTTACACTTTGAATCATACAGACATGTTCTAAAAATAGACACTGTGATCAAGTGTTCTAAAGCTTCAAAAACATTATCCAAATATTTGAACAAAACGATAATATATTCATGAAAATAAAGAAAAAATAGGATGTATGGTGAATTACAAACAATAATTACTAAATTTTCAAGAACATTAGATAAGTTGAACCTTGATAACTCATAGTGCATGGCACCTTCAAAATCACTTTAAATATGAAGTTTTAATAGGTTTGACTTTTTGAAGTTGCTATATTATTCATGAAAACAAAAAAACACTAGAGGAGTTTGGGTTTCTTATTGCTATCATGAATGCATACAGTAAGGATATTCCATAACTTATAATGTAGCAAGTGTTTATGTTATTGATATTTGATATCATACATTAAAGTATAGTATATTATACATTATTTGGCTACATTTAATCATATTACCTTCACACAAATAATATTTTCAATGTATCATATGTTCTTACAATAAAACAGAAATAAGAGTTGAGCACTTTGACAGATATACTAATAGCTGCTTTATATGTCTTACTTTCACGTAAAAAGTTATTGATGATTTGTATTTAGATTAAGAGTGTCTCATGAGAAACAGATGCATCAACCACAGCTCACATTGTGTACTTAAGTTTGTCCTCGGAGAATCTCTTGTTACTATAACAGTGAATACTACAAAGTGGAGAAATGTAAGGAGACCTATCACAGGACAGTGCATCGAAATTTGAATTCCCACAACCTCGAAGGTAATTTTCCACTCTGTTTTGTATTGCTCCTCAAAAATATATGGACTACACCAGATTGGACTAAATCTGAATAAAGAATTGTTTCTCATGCATGAATTAGTATGAAGACAACTATATGGCTTACTTTGACTAAGAGCAAGCTGTAGAGGCGTCCAGCCATAACACATCACGTTAATATCAGCACCAGATTCTAGAAGATGAATCACATCCTCTTCTTTTCTTTCTCTCACTGCTAGATGAAGTTGCTGTCCAATGTTTGCCATTGTATATGGTCAATATATTATGTACCTGAATTAATGAATACGTGTAACATTTACAATACTTAAAAAACAAAAAGTAAAAGACATACATAACTGATCTACTATATTTCAAATGATATATTTGCAAGATTTTACTACATTGCTTTATTATTTACAGGGAGTTTTAACTTAAAGTCTTTACTCATGTCACGTACACATTGCCTAACAACAAAAATTACTGTAATACTGAAATATTATGAGTAAAGCCATGGTTTGTACCGAAACACAAAACTCAAAATCCAGACCTTTTCCAGGACTGTAGGCCAATTTTTCAGGCCTAAAATTGTATGAAAACTAACAGAAAAAATAAAAAATACAATTAATTTAGTAGTAGGCTCTATGTTAAAAACCATGCTTCGTTGCTAGTATAACAGGAAGTGAGAAAACAGTGAGCATACTTCTGCACAATTGTATATATACATTAAACACCTATACTTTAAGTGAGGTTACGTGAAAGTCATGTTGATGGATTAAAAAACGCTAGCTTACATCTAAAACACAACACAGTTTTTCTCTGAATCCAACACCAAATAAACTGGTACATATTAGGATATTAGAAAAATCCAGGACTTTTCCATGTAGGGCAGTAAGAATCCAGGATTTTCCAGGCCTTATCTCATTTTTCAGTATTCCTTCAATTTTCCAGGTATTTTCCGGGCTGTGCGATCCAGAAAGCTCATGTCACATACTGCCAGACAGTGTAAACTATTGTAATTCGAAAATAACACAAACTAAGTTCTTCACACACTGTCGGAGTCTGTAAACAATTGTAATACCATGAAGCTGGAGCTAACAACTGGTCTTGAAAGAAGAAGTAACACTTAAAAAATGACATTTGCAACTTCAGAACATATACATATCTTTAATTAAATTACAAAAAGTATCCACCCTGGTACTTCATTCCCTTGAAGATACTATAACTCCAGATTTCTGTTAAAAAAATTAATGTAATTAGATTAAAATTTTGCATCAAATTTTGAAGCCTACATAAAAGTTGTTACAGCACTACGGAGAAAGAGAAAGGAAAAACTAACCATCTCTCTGTTGCACTGTAACTACTGCAGGGGTCAAAATTACTTTTTTTCAATTTACTGGCCATCTGGGCCAGTGAAAGATGATTTCCACTGGCTTGACCAGAATTTCACTGCCCAGCATATAAAACTTGCAGAAAAGACAAAATTTTTAATTTCAATAATTCATCGCAGCGACTTCAACGCATAGTATAGGGGTATATGGCAATTGCTTTTATTTATAGAACTGACCTTTGTGAGAATAAAACCAAAGGTATCCAAGTTATTGTAGCTAAATTTAGCGAAGGAGTTTCCAAATTCTTTAATACTGGCCAACAGGACCAGCGCGAAAACAGATTTCAAGCCAAAAGTATTGGCCATAGGTCAGCACTGACCAGCGTTAATTTCGACCCCTTTAATGTAAAAGATAATCAAAATATGGACTAATGGACGTTTTTATTTTGTTTTGTTTCAATGTTTGTTTTTTGTTAATGAAATCAAAATATTTGTATATGTACGTCTGTATTAATATTCCATTATTTTGATTATAAAATACAAAGAAGATATCACTTTTAGTAATTTTCCGACTGTGATATCAAAGTCATCCCTTCCTCTCACACAGATATATAGAGATCACAGCGACTGAGCGAGTCAACGCTTCAGTCAGAGTAAACTCGCAAAATGAGAAAATCTACAAGTTCAGGCTAACATTTTATTCGTATATATTGATGAATCTAAAACAGGAAGATACCAATGAATAATAACGTTAGCTTCTAAAATTACCTGCATTGCAGAAATATACAATATAGGCCTAACTTACAATTATTCTGATATTTCAAGCGTCCTATGTTACCAACATCCTATAAACTCATTCGAAACTCCTCGCTCTTTTTTATCAAGAGTTTGTAAGATATTTTGGCGCGAATTTCAACACAATCGTAAAGACTCGTCCATTTCCGTACGCAGATAAGGTAAAAAATTTTGTAAAAATGGCGATGGTGTTCCGATTGTTTCAACAGTACGGACGTGTGGCTACAGTCGCTGGCACCCTACCCATTTACATACTGAGCAAAGTGTAGAAATATAGTGAAGACGTATTAGAAACTACCAGGCATGAATAAACTTTAGTATGCAACAAAAAGTGTCGTGTTAAAAATGATTGATTGATTGATTGATTTTTGTTTTACGTCACACCACGAATATTTCACGTATATGGTGACGGCATCTGCCTGATGCGGGGCATACAAATTTTGACCTTTGCAACGGACCCACCCGAAGCAGTGAGGGACCTTTTACGTGTCATGCATACCACGACATGGGGCTTCGGTTTTTACTTTCTCATCCGAAAGACAGGACACCGGCATGGCCAGAGCGGGAATCGAACCCCGGGCTCCCGATCAGGAGTCCGGCGCGATACCTCTAGGCAACGCCGGCTTCTGTTAAAAATGACACCAAAATTAAATTTCCTTGTTATTTACCATGAATAGGCTTGTAATCCGTTTCTGCATGCCCTCCAGATTCTAGTGCAAAAATATTATCTCTTTGGGATTAGAAAGATACCCATTGATATATAGGCCTATTTGACACAGGCAGAGACATCTGACACAGGGACAAAACTCGCTTGAACCCGGGATCGATTTCCGAATCGGTGTTTACGGATACATGTATACGAAAATCGATCCCCGGTGCAAGCGAGCTTTGTCACTGTGATATTTGAAGGAAAATGATACCCATTAAATAAATCAAAGATTTCTAGATACGCCTATACACCCAATATATTACAATCTGATTAAAACCATATCTTTATTCCGCTTCTCTATTTGTCCCATTGCGGATAAAGATCTGGCGAAACCCCGTAAGGGGTCATGTTCTGAAGAACTCTGATGACGTTTCAGTCACCTAAACCGTTATTTCCCATAGCCAATCAATGACTCGGCTAGGAACGTGATAGTGAAGCAATATATAATAAACACTGTTCAAAAACTAACTTGTGGGTCACCCATGTTGTGAATGTAAATTTCTAAGGAATTTGCAGCCGATCCACTGAGTTCACCAGAACAAGACCCCTTACGGGGTTTCGCTAGATCTTTATCCACAATGGAACAAATAGAGAAGCGGAATAAATATAAGGTTTTAATCAGATTGCTATAGGGGTAAACACCAAAGAATTTTTGTCTTTGGTGTTTACCCCTATAGGGACATAATAGATGTTTTTGGACTTCCAGAGCTTCAAATACCTGTGCCATAAACAGACACCGTTGTTGGCTAAGCATAATACGTGAAATTTTCCATGTTATGTCAGTGTAGTAAGACAGTTATCGATGTTTCATATCAAGGCAGACGATATGGTAACTGCAATATATCTTCACCACTCCGGGTGGACGCATTGCACATGTTTATCTCAGTACTTCTGAACAAGATGCTAGAATCAAGCAGATGCCATCACTATATGTAGGTGATAAATTCTTGACGTGGAGTAAACAAACTAACAAAACAGATATAGACCTTTAATCGGCCGGAACACACTCAGCGACTTCGCCGGAACACACTCAGCGACTTCGGCGGAACACAATCAGCGACTTCTCAGAAATTTTTTTCAGAGGGGGTCCAACCATTACCTTTTCTTGGGTAAAATTTTCGGATTCCAGGGGGGTCCAGACCCCCCAACCCCTCCTCTGTATCCGCGCATGAGCGACTTCGGCCGGAACACACTCAGCGACTTCGGTCGCTCCTATTTAATTTTCGTAAGCTTATCACATGCATCCAATTGCATGAATACATGAAGGAGATGGAAAAAATGGAGTTATCTTTCTTTGGTCACTGTTTGATTTGCCAACCTCCCCTCTTTCCTTTTCACTTGGATACCTTCTGTGTCTGGAATTACCAGGACTTTTTTATTTTCAATGTATCTCTCATTTTTATTAAAATTACAGAAAACTTTATTTTGATTTGTAAATGAACATTTGTACTGCTGCAAATCATATTATGTTTTGATATTATTCCTTTTAACATAAAATTTAATGATATATGACAGAAACGATTTTATACATTTAAAATTTTATGGCAACACCCTTCTAATATGATTTGCTCCGAATTGGGTTGGAGTATCTACTATTGACTGGTTTTTGATTGAGAAGGAATAAAAATAATTCGATATTAGATAGGTTATACAAAGAGATAGAAAGTTGTCTAATTTTGTTTGAAGTCAACAATTCTTGATTTATCGTGATATAACCATAGATCTAGAGAAGTTAATTTCTCAACAACAACAACAACAACAAAAACAAGCCCCTTTTTCTGTCGCATGTTTGTATGCCACAAGATCGATAGAATTGGAGGCATATTGTGCCCTCAGTATTGTAAAACAACCATGAGATGAAATAAAAACTTGAAACTTGTCTGTCGGTTTCTCTGTGGACAACTTTAACACTGTATACTACATGAAGAATAGTTGAGGATTTCTGCATCTACAGTTTTGTAACTAATTCTTCATAATTAAAGATGTCTCGAATTTCACCAGAAATACCTTTAATTTTAGTAAACTTACCTTCAGTTCAAAAGAGAGATTAGTTCTTATTGAATATAAAGAGATACACTATATCTCCAATACAAAGATATATATATATATAAATATACATAATTATAGATTTCTCTTATCTAAAAAGATACGTCTCCTATCTAACAGAAATATCTTTCTTCAAAGAAATAGACAGAAATATCTTTTCAGACAGATTTCTATGGCAGTCTTAACCATGTATCTATAGATTATATAGATCTATAGATATATAGAATCAAAACGGACGCTTGTCGTGTTGCTGTCCAACCCGCATCTAAAGCCAAGGACAAGAAAAAAAGAAATCCCTGACGGTGTTCGAATTTACGACTTTTATCCCAAGCCGAGCACATTACCGAATTTAAACGATACACATTGATGCTCTAAAATTAAACGAAATAAATGATTAAATTTCAGATAGACTGATTATATTCTGTCCCTCCATTTTAGTCGGTGTATATCTTCTCTTAAACCTTTGCCGCTGTTCCGAGTTAGAAATAGTATTGCAATATCGTAAACAAAATTCTGCAATGAATCTATTTCATCAACTTTTATGTTATTCCTATATTGTTCATTTGTGATCATGTTAAAATTTAATCTAATGCGACATTAATAATTCCACATTGGCTATTGTACTTTTATTACCATTACTATTTCCCTAAGACTCATTGTTGGTTACACATTGGCTATTGTACTTTTATTACCATTACTATGTCCCTAAGACTCATTGTTGGTTACACATTGGCTATTGTACTTTTATTACCATTACTATGTCCCTAAGACTCATTGTTGGTGACACATTGGCTATTGTACTTTTATTACCATTACTATGTCCCTAAGACTCATTGTTGGTTACACATTGGCTATTGTACTTTTATTACCATTACTATGTCCCTAAGACTCATTGTTGGTGACACATTGGCTATTGTACTTTTATTACCATTACTATGTCCCTAAGACTCATTGTTGGTTACACATTGGCTATTGTACTTTTATTACCATTACTATTTCCCTAAGACTCATTGTTGGTGACACATTGGCTATTGTACTTTTATTACCATTACTATGTCCCCAAGACTCATTGTTGGTGACACATTGGCTATTGTACTTTTATTACCATTACTATGTCCCTAAGACTCATTGTTGGTTACACATTGGTTATTGTACTTTTATTACCATTACTATGTCCCTAAGACTCATTGTTGGTGACACATTGGCTATTGTACTTTTATTACCATTACTATGTCCCCAAGACTCATTGTTGGTGACACATTGGCTATTGTACTTTTATTACCATTACTATGTCCCCAAGACTCATTGTTGGTGACACATTGGCTATTGTACTTTTATTACCATTACTATGTCCCTAAGACTCATTGTTGGTGACACATTGGCTATTGTACTTTTATTACCATTACTATTTCCCTAAGACTCATTGTTGGTGACACATTGGCTATTGTACTTTTATTACCATTACTATTTCCCCAAGACTCATTGTTGGTTACACATTGGCTATTGTACTTTTATTACCATTACTATGTCCCTAAGACTCATTGTTGGTTACACATTGGCTATTGTACTTTTATTACCATTACTATGTCCCTAAGACTCATTGTTGATGACACATTGGCTATTGTACTTTTATTACCATTACTATGTCCCTAAGACTCATTGTTGGTGACACATTGGCTATTGTACTTTTATTACCATTACTATTTCCCTAAGACTCATTGTTGGTGACACATTGGCTATTGTACTTTTATTACCATTACTATGTTCCTAAGACTCATTGTTGGTGACACATTGGCTATTGTACTTTTATTACCATTACTATTTCCCTAAGAATCATTGTTGGTGACACATTGGCTATTGTACTTTTATTACCATTACTATTTCCCTAAGACTCATTGTTGGTGACACATTGGCTATTGTACTTTTATTACCATTACTATGTCCCTAAGACTCATTGTTGGTGACACATTGGCTATTGTACTTTTATTACCATTACTATGTCCCTAAGACTCATTGTTGAAACATCATTGTGTCAGGAATATATAATTCGTTGAACATCAGTGTGATTTTGGGCTGTAATAGACTTGTCTTCAGTTTGATTAAATCATTATCTGAATACATGTATTTCAAACATACACGTTTATCTCTAATTCTCTATCTAAACAAATAAATAAAATTATAGATAATTGCAAGACATATCTCTAATTTATAGAGAAATCTCTAATCATGAAAATGTATATCTGGCTAGTTTTATACCAATATAGCTACCTTAATAGAGGTATCAGTAAACCTTGAGTAAAGTTATCTCCGTTTACATCAAATTACATGATGCCGACATGTTCTTTACACTCGCTTTTGAACACAGTTTGAACTCGTTATTATTCCGACGAGTTCTAGCGATATGGAGAGACAGTTTCTACGACATAGACATCTGGCCAGATGTTTGAAATTATAACCACTGGTTATGAGATTTCTATGTAAAATGTATATTACTTTATAAAGCCTGTTTCATATGCTACAAATCAGTACACAGGTAATGACTTAAAGTCTTCTCATTTCAGAGATACAGTCAGATGAAATTTAATCGTTGGTTAGCTTAACCAGTGGTTAAAGTTTCTAACAACTGGCCCGTGACTTGTAACTCGCACCATCTCTTGGCCCATGACGGAGTAAGAAGGACTTTACGTTTTATCTATTACCCTTTTTTCATGGTTAAGCACTTGATTTGCGACCCCGATGATCCGGGTTCGATTCCCGGATTGTACCAATACCTTTTAGTGGTTGGCTACCTCCTGCTTCCATGTCGCGATATAACTGAAAAATTGTTGAAAGCGACGTAAAACACTAATCAGCCAACCAACCAACCCTTTTCTCATTCATTCAACAACTACATGTACACGGACTCAAAATGAGTTCGGTTTAGACACATCAAGATTCTCATATTTATCAGAATCCTAGTAATTGAAAAAGGCAACTGCATGACTATTGATGAAATGTTCTTATCAGTGACAATTGCTATTTTACATATAAAGTGTATGTACACAAATCTATATCATATAGCTGTAAGTCAGTATTCAATGCGCGATGGGATAGGGTCGCTGTTTATATGTGCTAACGACATTTGCTCAATCAATACAAACTTTAACCAGTTTATTTACTGAAGTGTGTGCCTTTATTAACCAGTTGAAAAGGTAGTGACACACAACAGAAGGCACCCTGCGGCATATAAAATTAATCGAGTAAGTTACTCGCCGTCGATACCTCTAGCACTGAGAGTTACGCAGGACTGGAGCCACTTTCACGAGAAGCTTTCATCTACAGTAATTGTTAACGCCCTCTTTACGAGGATTTCTACACGAGAGGCCAGGTGAGACTTTTATATCATCTAGATTTTGATTCCTTTTTAAATAAGTAATATGATAGATTGTTTATAGTGTTAGAATTGTATATTCATTTTGATAATTTTCATTGATTCATATGTAGTAACATATATCTGTTATTGAGCAAGAGTCGAATGTAATTAATCGTTCACACCGCAAGACAAGCGTTTGTAGTCTTCACACCCTGTCTACACCTCGTTTATATTATTTTACATGATATCCTTCTTATCTGTATGATTAACTGTATGTGAAATTGTGCGTATACATAGCATTCTGTGCCACGACTATAAGTATATCTGCAATTATGAATTATTTAAAAATTCTTTATGGAATTTATTTTTAAACTTCATAAATGCTGTATATATGTGATATTACACTAAATGTACTGTCCTATGAGATTTGTAATTTGGGGAATTAAAACATGACTTTTATCATGCATGTTTTAATTTCCCAAATTACATATATGTCATGGGACAGTACTTCTGAACATTAATTAGATCTGTAGGAGAATATGAACATTTACTTATCTAACGACAGTAACGTTTTATTGAGCGTTTTAGTACGCAGTAGCGTATCTTAACCTCACAAAGTATAGCGGTATAACTTACAACTCTCAATCAGAATCAGTCAATAACATCCCACCCCAAATAAACCTATAAATTTCTGTGAAAAGGCGGATGCGAGAAAAACACACTTGCGTCTCAACTTTGGAAAGGAAAAGGGCTCCTATTTCCATCCACCCCCTCCTTTCCCCTTCCCCAAATCCTACGCTTCGGATACAATTGAAGTATAATGGTTATTATTTCTGCTTTCCTTCAAACCTATCTACAAGTAGAGTTCTTGAGGGCACATGATTGTTGTGAGAGAGACGAAAGTAAAGTTAGAATTCATTGAATGGTAGTAAATAGTTTCTAGATGTCGCCTTTTCGATTTCAACTTGTTTTATAATTGCCACACTGGGAAGTCGGTAGATAGAACAGTTGTTGTAGTAATGAATGCATTTATTTGGCGAAATTTCCGCAAAGAATGTGTTCACTTAATTCATCCAGACCAAAAAGATAGAAAGATGCAAGTTAATTCAAATATTAAACATAAGATCCCCAAAAGTGTAACCTGAATTCTTAGTCATAATAATTGCAATTCTAATATTCTAATTTTATGTATATGTATGCCCAAGTTTCATTACTTAGTACAAGAGATTGCTATGTTTTTTTTAAAGTGTTCTACATGTACATGCAACTCTCGACATGAAAGTAAATCTGTTAGTGAAGGTAAAATAACCATACAAGGTTTTTTTTTATGACGCCACAGATCCATAACCCCCACCCAACCCCTCAATATACTGTGGACCATTAAAACACCGTGAACCTTCAAAACACTGGGCGTTTATATGTATGATCATCAACGTCCATTGCATGATTGTATGTTTACAACCATTAGAAAATCACCCCCGTACAGCCATGGCATGATCATATGTGAACAGTCATTGCCCAATCACCCACGTACAATCATGGCATGATTACCTGCGTACAGTCATGCTATGATCATATGTGAACAGTCAATCACCCGCGTACAGTCATTGCATGATCACCTGCGTATAGTCATGGCATGATCATATTTGATATCATTGTACAACTACCTGAGCACAGTCATTACATGGTCATATTTGAACAGTCATTGTACAGCCAATTGCGTACAGTTATTGCATGGTAATATTTGAACAGTCATTGCATGATCATATGTGAACAGTCATTGTATAATCACCTGTGTACAGTCATAACATGATGAAATTTGAACAGTCATTGTACAATCACCCGCGTGCAGTCATGGTCTACGTAATGATCAGTATGATTGAATGCTTGTAGTCTACGTACAGACGTTTCATGATCACTGACGTAAAGTTCTATATTCATTGCTTGATCGCCTGCATAATCATTGCATATTCATATACGTTCAGTCATGTAATCACCTGTGTAGTCATTTCATGATCGAACGCGTACAACCACAAGCGTATATCACCTGCATGATCACCCTTGTATAGTCATTGCATGACCGTATGCGTACAGCGATGCAATCGCATGTTTAAAATCTTGATCACTAGCGTTCATTCATTCCATAGCCAACCATAGTCATCCATGTTCATATACGAAGTTAGTGCACAGTAGTTTGTTTCAGGGATTGAACGATAGCCTTCAGACATCTATTGCATGATAGCCTTGGTAATGTCATTCCAAGATAAAGAAACATTGCCTCCGACTTCCATTGCCTTCTCTTACCTATCCTTTTTAAGTCTTAGTGGAGCATTATAATCGATCGTGCAATTGTTCTGAAATGTTTCAGTTTCTTGGCATCTGTTGTCACAAGTTTTAAGAATTCTGATCCACAAGGTAAACCTGAGATGATGTTACTAATAGGATGCTCTTAGTTCCTGAGATGATGTTACTGATGGGATGCTCTTAATTCCACAAGGTAAACCTGAGTTGATATTACTGATGGGATGCTCTTAGTTCTTTTGCTTTATGTGTTTGATTTCCAGTTGGATGTTTTCTGTGGTACCACCCTCTTTGTTGACTGTGGTACCACCCACTTTGTTGACTGTGTTACCACCCTCCTTGTTGACTGTGGTACCACCCTCCTTGTTTTCTGTGGTACCACCCTCCTTGTTGACTGTGGTACCAACCTCCTTATTGACTGTTGGTCTTAGGTAAATTCATCAACTTCAGTTTCATCACCACCTATTGTAGCGGGATTGTTGTTAATAGTATTTGTTCTGATAACTAGGGTTTTTGCTACGTTAATTTTCAGACCTGCTTTTTCGGCCAAATCTTTGAAGTTCTTATACCTTGGATGTCATTAAACTTGCTTAATAGTAATGCAAAGTCATCCACGAATTCTGAGTCTTCAACTTGCTGGTTCTATATGATCCAATTTTATCTCTCCACGCTGTTCTTCATATATCCCAGTCCTTCACAGAAATGTAAAATACGAAAGTAACTGATGTCAAGTAACTATGGCATTAACAGCAATGTACCACAGCGAGCATTCACGGACCCCTGAATTCAGAGCTGACTCGAGACCAGGTGCCCGAGAAAAAGTAAGCGTCTTTTGAATGGCTAGCCACACCCACCATAAATGCCTGAGAAATAAATGCGCACATCAACATCCCTGTTTTAAACCTCACTTTCTACCCTCGCCATGTGTGATATAGTTGTTGAGTACATGTACACATAATTTGTTGTCGAGTACATGTACACATAATTTGTTGTTGAGTACATGTACACATAATTTGTTGTCGAATAGCATCTTCGTTGGTTCTGTGACTTTGAATGCTATACTGTACAGTCCATACCTCTCTGTGTATACTATCGAGTTTCCACTCAACTCTTTGCTCTATTATATTTTTCACCAGGATCAATATTTGGTCTGTTGTTCTTCTACGTTCATTGTGTCTCTCGTTTTCTTTAGCTCAAATCTGGATCCGCCTCTGAATTTCTCGTTATCCAAAATTAAGACCTGTCAAACAAGACCGGGTACAAAGAGGTCACAAAAGGTCTCCGCGTTGTACATCAAACTAAATGAAGCAGGGAATATAATCCCCGGACGCTCTTTATCAGGGCACATGGCACATGAAGTCGATTGCTATATTCCTATATTCAGGTGTCAATTAAGTTGCTGGTGTATATCTATGCAAGGATCGAATAATTGTCGTCTTTGTTGACTTCTTTCATAGGATGTGTCAAATCTATCTTGATCGTCGTTCATGCGGTTTTTGCTATCAAAAGTGTAAAAAGGTATGTCATTCTGTTACAGTAATTGGTTTGTCTTTATTTCATTTCGGTGTAATTTATGATTTACTTACAATGCATTTGTTCACAGCTACTAGACAAAACTGAATGTATATCATATTACTTAAGGTTCAATGCAGGTGTGTCTGGTACAGGGATATGCTTTAAATCATCCTGTCGTCTGGGTTTCGAGCCCCCCTCCCCTTTTTTCTGGAGTACGTGTCGCAGTTTCCTCGTTGTATATATGTAAAATATAAAATGTCCGTATCGACTTGGTGCTGGATATTGAGGTACTATATTATAAATACATGTAGCTGATAGCACGCCATATGTCATTATGGTAGCTAAAATGTTACAGCCCAATCCACATTTACAACCTACGACACAAGGAATGTCTTATTGGCTATTAGTTTTGTAGTATAGTATATTTATTATGAAAATGAACACAATGTCGCTTTCTTCATATTACTACCTTTGGTAGTTACTTAAACAGGCGAGAGAAATCTCATTTAGCAACAAAAGTAGTAGCCTGGGGGAATGTTACAAAGGGATTAATGAATTGTTACTATCGGGAATCGTTCAATTTATGTGTAAAATTCTTTTACATAAAGTTCTACAAGCCCCGATATCAATCTTACATTTTACGATGAGTCCAATTTTACTAGCAAATCAGTCGAAATAAAGTAAGGACTATACTGTAGTGTAGTAAGATTTAATCTGTTATGTGTATAGAAAGAAGACCTGAGAGAAGACAAAAAGTGTAAATTCTCTCTTTTTTGGCGAAAATGCGGGGACATTAAATCTCATTCGTCTGTCCGTCCGTCTGTTACAAAAACTCAAACCCTGGTCATAGCCTTTTAACCGCAAGACGTAGGGCCTTCATATTTGGCATGTGTGTCTGTAGACGTGTACAACCATGACGATATGTGACAGATCACTGCACCCTTATAATAATGATAGAACCCCGAAAGCGGGGGACCACAATTATCAGAATTTGCTTGTTTGTATCATTATAAATTCATGTATTCTGAAAGGGGTTGATGTGTAATATCCTGATGACAAATTCTTGGAGTTGTTAGAGTTTCGTTTTTATTTTTGTTCGTGATATAGTTAAACGTTTTTGCTTGTTTGTTTATTTTGATATTGATTAGTTTTTTTTGGGGGGGGGGGGGGTTGCTTTTTTGTTGGGTTTTTTTTTTTGTTTGTGGACTTTTTTTTGGCTTTTTGGGTTTTTTTTTAATGTTTTTGTCTGTCTGTTTGTTTGTTTTTGTTTTTGCTAACATAAATGGAAGGAAACTGGGAAAGTATGAATAACTCAAGGCCAATACGAGTGTTGTTATTTTCGGCCAGATCCGTCAAGCGGTGGATCTAGAGTGGGACGACATAGGCCCAGAGGGGACTCTTCTTTGACCAACTTCTTCAGAGCGGCTGCATAGATCAACAAACCGAGTGCACCAAAGTGACGCAGAAGAGAATCTTAAGAAGTGTTGTTTATTTTGGCCGAATTCCGAAATAAGATAGAAAAGAAATGGAATACAAAATTAGACGTCTTTTCGAATTTTGTTATTTTTACATAATTTCAGGAAATTTCTTTGATTTTCTCATGGTAGGTTACTTACAATGTATTGGGGGTTTTTTTCTATTTTATCTGATTTTCATAAAAGAGTTGTATTTGTAAAAAATTTAATTTGAAATAAATGTTTAGATTATGTTCCTTTTACAAGATTTAAGAAATAACAGGAATGGGTGGATGGTGCAAACTATAATTTATATTATGGTTCTTAAATCCTAGGCTGGGCTTGGTGGTTGACTCGTGACCGAGAGGTCCCGAGTTCCGCCGGTTTCCGCTTTTTCGGATGACACAGTAAAACCGAGGTCCAGTGTCACGGTAGGCATGGTGCATAAAGGATCCCTCACTGCTTCAGATGGGTCTGTTGTTTAGGTCTAAATTATAGTGCACTGTGCCAGGCAAAAAGTGCAGTCATTTTAATGTAACTTAAAACAATCAAACTAACACTTTCACAGAAGCTGATACAAGTTCATCTTTTGTAAACAGGGTTTGTTGCTTATTTCCTCGTGCATTCACTGAATTGAAATTAATCATTTTTGTAATATTAGAAACAGAAATGCCCACACTAACTCGTTGCAACTTAGTTACGTTCGATTCAAAAAATTTAGTAGTGGGCGGATTTATCATAATTCTTCTGTCTTAGGTGGTTTTAAGTCCGTACTTTAACCCTTTTACAGTGTTTTGCTTAATCATAACTAAAATTTGTGTAGATTGGGTCATTTTACTGTGACATATGTTTTACTGGTATCTGATCACAGTTTAATGCATTCTGAATTATATCAAATTATCCAAAATACAAATTTCCTCCTGCCCTCAGTGTACATGTAGGTGTAACACCGAAACTTTTGTGTCCCACTTGCACGAGTTTTGTGTAGATGTCATACCCAAACACTGCTTCACGGTCACAGTTTCAGTGTAAATGTAATACCCAAATTTTTGCTTCATGCTTACAGTGTTTGTATAACTGTAACGCCCAAACCTTTGCTTCACACTCAGGGGCCAGTTGTTCGAAACTTTAATCACTGGTTAAGATAACTAATGATTAAAGTTTGAGAGACAGTTAATTCAATTTATAAGATTTCTGTTTAAATTTCTAAATTACATTACAGTTCTATAGTTTTTGTGCTATTAATAGCTCTCACAGTGTTTGTCTAGTTTTAAATTTCATACCTTTGCCTTGCACTCACAGAGTTTCTGTAGCTGTAACATCCAAACCTTTGCTTGGCACCCACAGTGTTTGTCTAGCTGTAACTTCCATACCTTTGCCTTGCACCCAAAGTGTTTGTCTAGCTGTAACATCCAAACGTTTGCCTTGCACTTACAGTGTTTGTCTCGCTGTAACATCAAGATCTTTGCCTTGCACCCACAGTGTTCGTCTAGCTGTAACATCCAAACCTTTGCCTTGCACTCACAGTGTTTGTCTAGCTGTAACATGCAAACATTTGCCTTACACTCACAGTGTTTGTCTAGCTGTAACATCAAGATCTTTGCCTTGCACCCACAATGTTTGTCTAGCTGTAACATCCAAACATTTCCCTTGCACCCACAGTGTTCGTCTAGCTGTAACATCCAAACCTTTGCCTTGCGCTCACAGTGTTTTTCTAGCTGTAACATCCAAACCTTTGCCTTGCACTCACAGAGTTTATTTAGCTGTAACTTCCTTACCTTTACCTTGCACCCACAGTGTTTGTCTGGCTGTAACTTCCATACCTTTGCCTAGCACCCACAGTGATTGTCTAGCTGTAATATCCAAACATTTGCCGTGCTCTCACAGTGTTGGTTAAGATGTAACATCCAAACCTTTGCCTTGCACTCACAGTGTTTGTCTAGATGTAACATCCAAATCTTTGTCTTGCACCCACAATGTTTGTCTAGCTGTAACATCAAGATCTTAGCCTTTCACCGCTGTAACATCCAAACCTTTGCCTTGCACTCACAGTGTTTGTCTAGATGTAACATCCAAACGTTTGCCTTGCACTCACAGTGTTTGTCTAGCTGTAACATCAAGATCTTTGCCTTGCACCCACAGTGTTTGTCAAGCTGTAACATCCAAATATTTGTCTTGCACTCATAGTGTTTGTCTAAATGTAACATCCAAACCTTTGTCTTGCACTCACAGTGTTTGCCACGCTGTAACATCCAAACATTTGTCTTGCATTCACAGTGTTTGTCAAGCTGTAGCATCCAAACCTTTGTCTTGCACTCATAGTGTTTGTCTAGATGTAACATCCAAACATTTGTCTTGCACTCATAGTGTTTGTCTAGATGTAACATCCAAACCTTTGTCTTGCACTCACAGGGTTTGCCACGCTGTAACATCCAAACATTTGTCTTGCACTCACAGTGTTTGTTTAGCTGTAACATCCAAACCTTTGCCTTGCACCGCTGTAACATCCAAACCTTTGTCTTGCACTCACACTGTTTGCCAACTGTAACATCCAAACCCTTGCCTTGCACTCACACTGTTTGTCAAACTGGAACATCCAAACCTTTCCCTTGCACTCACAGTGTTTGTCTAGCTGTAACATCCATACCTATGCCTTGCACTCACAGTGTTTGTCTAGTTTTAACTTCCATACCTTTGCCTTACACTCAAAGTGTTTGCCAAGCTGTAACATCCAAACATTTACCTTGCACTCACAGTGTTTTTCTAGTTGTAACATTCAGACCTTTGCCTTGCACTCACAAAGATTGTCTAGCTGTAACATCCAAACGTTTGCCTTGCACCCACAGTGTTTGTCTAGATGTAACGTCCAAATCTTTGCCTTGCACCCACAGTGTTTGTCTAACTGTAACATCCAAACATTTCCCTTGCACTCACAGTGTTTGTCTAGATGTAACATCCTAGATGTAACAAACCTTTGCCTTGCACTCACAGAGATTGTCTAACTGTAACATCCAAACCTTTGCCTTGCACTCAGTGTTCGTCTAGCTGTAACATCCAAACCTTTGCCTTGCACTCACAGTGTTTGTCTAGATGTAACATCCAAACCTTTGCCTTGCACCCACAGTGTTCGTCTAGCTGTAACATCCAAACCTTTGCCTTGCGCTCACAGTGTTTGTCTAGCTGTAACATCAAGATCTTAGCCTTGCACGCAGAGTGTTTGTCTAGCTGAAACATTCAGACCTTTGCCTTGCATCGCTGTAACATCCAGACCTCCACGACATCAAATCCCTTCTTTGAATATTCAGAGCGGAGTGTTTACCTAATAGCCTTTATTTTGCTATGTATACTAGATTGTGACATTGTTTATAGTTTGGTATCCTAGATTTAACAAATTATTATCATTAAATTTTACCAAATTCTTAATTTATTGGGGCTTTTTCTCTCCCAATACATCGCAATTATAGGGACATAACAGGTTACATTTAAACTTAAAGTGCTATTAGAATGCTGGAGAATTTTGCGTTTTCATGTAATACTAATTGAATTGTTCCTTCATTGATAGAAATTACAACTTTTCCTGCCTCAATATTTCTCTGGGAGATGTTTCAAAATACCGATTTTCCCAGTATCACGAACAAAATAAAAGACTTCCGGTTTAACTTGTTACATAACCTTTGTACAACTTTTAACGTCATTTAGTATGACGTCACAATTCAAAGTTTAACGTAATAATAAAAAATCAGGGAAAAGTAGCACCTGTACAACTTCTGACGTCACATATTATGGCGATAAACTACTGAAATAAGCTATCGAACTTTTTACTGCTTATTGTATATATCTTGAGATCGGCGTCACGCATGAGCATAATATTTTGTGATCGACTCTTTTATGTACATAGGCACATAATATAGAAAAATTGAGATCATTCTAATTGCACTATTGCGTAAATCTTACCTGAACGCGTATATCGTGTTCATTAACCGATAAAGGATTCGATTGGATGAAACAATACTGATCTCTGTTTTACGACAAACAGAATTAAAAGACACAAACCAACCATTAGCAATTGCAACGACTCACACGTACAACCATTAACCACCAGAAACCAGAAAATCAAAAGAAGCATTCCTAAAGCTACAAAATTTAAAATCGATGATGAAATTGATGACATTTTTAATAATACAAGGATTACTAAAAGCAAAAGACAACCAAAAAATCTCTCTGAAACAAATTATTACATCTGCAACAATTGGTTTTCTATAATGATCATTCGAAAATCGAAAGTTTAGGAATATGCAAAAACAAAAAAATTAAAGTACATGTATCTGATAAAATGATAGTAGGAATCTTGTACAATTTAAAAACTGTAACCGGTCCATTTGTGAAGAAACGAAATCTAATTTGCATTTCTTAATTTGCAATATGTTTCATATCATGTATTTTTTGTGAAGAAGAATTCATTAATGTCAACACAATTTTTAACCACAGAGTAGTTTTACATAAAAGCAAAAGGGAACTTTCACTAAACGACTTTTATTGTAAATAAACACAATTACGCGTGGTTTTATGGCTATTTCAAAATCCTGTCCATGCGTACCAGACACCAACTATTCAATCATCATGATCAAAGAACAAGATTTCATAAATAAAAACAAACTCTCTCTTCCGTTACGACATATACCTTCAGTTTACATGTGTGTACGTAATAATTATAACTAGTGCATGAAGTTCTATGGAGGGTATTAATATCAGAGTTTTTAGCTCACCTGAGCCAAAGGCTCAAGTGAGCTATAGTCATAGTGCGCCGTCCGTCGTCCGTCGTCGTCGTCGTCGGCGGCGTCGTCGTCGTCGTCGTCGTCGTCCGTCGTTAACTTTTTCACATTTTCGACTTCTTCTCTGGAACTACATTGCAGATTTGGATCAAACTTTGTGTAAATGATGTACTCAAGGTCCTCTACTAAAATTGTGTTCGGGATCCAGATTCCCTCAGGGGTGGATCCAGGGCGGGACCAAAAGTGCCCAAAAGGGTACCCCTCTTCAAACATCTTCTTCTCCAGAACCAGTACATAAATGGGGAAACTAATTGCATTTCAACAATCTATAAAGATGGGTTATTAAAAATTGTGTTCGGGGTTAAGATCCCTCAAATAGAAATTTACGCTTTTTTGACGTATTTCTGGACTTAGTCATTTCAATGAAGAAAAGTGTCATGTTTTCCATTTAATTGATATTGATGATTTCTTAATGACTATTTTGATCATAATTGTGGTAAGGAATATTGTTGTGAAAGAATTTTGTCATTATCTCAATTTTTGGATTTTTTATGAATTTTTTAAGAGTTCCAAGAAAAAGGGGGGGGTTGGCCATTTTTCACATTTTCAACTTTTTCTACGAAACCACATGAAAGATTTTAATGAAACATGGAATATATGAAGTACTAAAAGTCCTCTATCAATGTGGTAAATTTCATCCAAATTGGTTAACAGATAATGCCACCATGTCTAAAAAGTAGGTCTCACAATGGTACATATACCACTTGGTAATTGAAATATAGAGAGTAGCGGATCAAATCCAGCTGTGGTCAAAAAAAATTTTTTTTTTTTTTTTACACATCTAAATAAGTTTTTAGATGTTTCTAAACACTCAACATATGAAATTAGGAATTTTACGTTTAAGACTTCCAAAAAAAAAAGGGGGGGGGGGGGGGTGGCCATTTTTCACATTTTCAACTTTTTCTACAAAACTGTTTGGAACTACATTGCAGATTTGGATCAAACTTTGTGTAAATGATGTACTCAAGGTCCCCTACTAAAATTGTGTTCGGGATCCAGATTCCCTCAGGGGTGGATCCAGGGTGGGACCAAAAGTGCCCAAAAGGGTACCCCTCTTCAAACATCTTCTTCTCCAGAACCAGTACATAAATGGGGAAACTAATTGCATTTCAACAATCTATAAAGATGGGTTATTTAAAATTGTGTTCGGGGTTAAGATCCGTCAAATAGAAATTTACGCTTTTTTGACGTGTTTCTGGACTTAGTCATTTCAATGAAGAAAAGTGTCATGTTTTTCAGTTAATTGATATTGATGATTTCTTAATGACTATTTTGATCATAATTGTGGTAAGGAATATTATTGTGAAAGAATTTTGTCATTATCTCAATTTTTGGATTTTTTATGAATTTTTTAAGAGTTCCAAGAAAAAGGGGGGGGTTGGCCATTTTTCACATTTTCAACTTTTTCTACGAAACCACATGAAAGATTTTAATGAAACATGGAATATATGAAGTACTAAAAGTCCTCTATCAATGTGGTAAATTTCATCCAAATTGGTTAACAGATAATGCCACCATGTCTAAAAAGTAGGTCTCACAATGGTACATATACCACTTGGTAATTGAAATATAGAGAGTAGCGGATCAAATCCAGCTGTGGTCAAAAAAAATTTTTTTTTTTTTTTACACATCTAAATAAGTTTTTAGATGTTTCTAAACACTCAACATATGAAATTAGGAATTTTACGTTTAAGACTTCCAAAAAAAAAAGGGGGGGGGGGGGTGGCCATTTTTCACATTTTCAACTTTTTCTACAAAACTGTTTGAAGGATTTTAATAAATCTTGATAGAAATAAGTCACTTATGATCCTCTTCAAATTCTGTTGTTTTCGTCCAGACCTCTTTACAGGTGGCACCACCATAGTCAAAAGTAGGTCACAAAAGAGTTCCCTCCTTTAACAATATTCTTTTTCATACGGGCTGTATACAGAGACAAACAGAATGCATTGAAATGATCTAGAGGGATGAGTGAAGACGTATTGTCATTTTGGTTCCCTTCCAAAATCAAATTTTAGAATTTTTTTTCGACATTTCTTTGGACTTGATGATTCAATGCAGAAAAAAAAGTGTCATATTTCCTAGTTAATTGATAATGATGATTTCTTATGGACTATTGTGATCATAATTATGGTAAGGATTGTTACTTTGAAAGAATTTTGTCAATATCTCAATTTTTGGATTATCTATGAATTTTTTAAGACTTCCAAATGAGGGTGTATAGGAACAATTCAATTACATTTTTCACTTCTGCTGTTATACCACATGAAAGATTTTAATGAAACAAGGAATACATGAAGTACTAAAGGTCCTCTATCAATTTGGTAAATTTTTATCCAAATTGGTTAACAGATAATGCCACCATGTCTAAAAAGCAGTTCTCACAATGGTACATATACCACTTGGTAATTGAAATATGGAGAAATTTTTTTTTTCATTTCTTTACACATCTAAATAAGTTTTTAGATGTTTCTCAACACTCAACATATGAAATTAGGCAATTTTAAGTTAGATCTGGACAATATTTGAAACAATTGTTGTTCATGACCCAGACTTGAAATCAGTCAACAAAAGGCCCCACCTAAAGAAAATGACTAACTTGTTGCCCTAAATGACTTCTTGCAGAGACAAAGGAAATGCTTAATATCAAAATCACGTGAATGGATGTGCAAAAAAGTGTTGTTTTTTATTCTAGCCTGAAATAAAATTTGACATATTTTCAACATCTGTGTTGACTTAGTCACATTAATGCAAAAATAAATGAATTCTTCCTTCATGCATGACTGATCATCTAGGTACTCAGGTGAGCGATATAGGCCCACTTGGGCCTCTTGTTGTTACAGTGCATTCGTCTCTTAAGCAGTCAAATCCATAGTCCCATAACGCGGTAGACAGAGCACGCAAGATATCCTTCATTGTTTGGTGGGTTCGTTGCATAGGTATTTTAAATTTCTTTGCGATATATCAGACAGATGACGTCACCATAGTGATAAGTGAAATTAACTTGGTGTGACATAAAACAAGAGTAAAACAAACAAAAACATCAAAGGAACCAGCAGCTCCCAATATAACGAAGAAAATAACGTGATGACGTTCTCTTCCAGTCCCGGTACGAAGGAGAAAAAATACTAATGTACGGCAATTAATCATTTTGATTTTTAAAAATAATAAACTAGTATAGAAAGCTACAAAACGTCACAACCTACATGTACAAACATGTAGGAAGACTCATTTGCTCTGTTGTAAATATTGCTCTGTGTCCCATTCGTGGATGAATGAGACGGTTGTCCCATTAATGTTATGCTTAGTGATTTTGTATTATGCATATACAGTTTGAAGGTAAGTACATCATCTAAATTGTATCTTAAAACCAGTTTGATGCCATCATTCATACCGAAAACAAATTTACACCTGTAAAAACATAAATGCTCTAACTTCTCTACAAGAAGACGTTTTATTCTCTTAGATTTACCGGCCATATTAAGGGGGTTTCGAATGTATATTTAAAAAAATAGAATAAAAAGACAAGAGTTAGATGGTTTCTTAGTCTAAATTAACATACACTCTGTATTGCTTATGCTGTTCTGTCTGTAATTCAAGTAATTAACTACTCAAGAAATAGAATGTGTAAATGAACAATACTTCAATCAACATGGAGGGTAGTATAACAGAAGTCCCGAGATCCATTGAGCAATTCATCGCACAGATGCCCATGTTTATATAATATTCATTCTGGAAGGAGTGACTATGTTGTGTGGCACATGTACTTTACGGTTTTGAAAAGATCTCCTCCTCTCTCTCTCATCGATTGGAAATGACATCATTCTGTCGTCTGTTGCTTGTACTTTTTGCACTATAAAGCTGGTGTTCTCACTAATCCAATCATGTACATGGAGAGATACATTTGCTTTCATATTAATTTTATTCATGTTGAACATAAAGCCCTAAAACAAGATTATGCAACCATTATGCTAGTACGGAGTATACCGTGTATTTGCACTGTAAAGTTCCAACAAATTGTAGCAATATCATTTCTAAACTTTTTGATGTATGAGCTTTCTCTGGCTGTGATGTAGTCCCACATTTACGTAATCTATAGAACAGACGAGTGGAAAACTCGCCTGATCACTATTTTTAGACAGACTTGGTAATTTAAGTGCAGCAAAAGTGTTGTGGGTTAGACTTTGAATTGTGCCTTTATAAAGGATCAGTGACCTGCATTTTGCATGTCTGCATAATGATTTAAAAATTGCTAAAATACCGGTAGCGAATAAAAACTCCCACACATCAGGTAGGATTATATATTAGGAAGCTATATTGATTATAAATGCATATGTCCTACTGCTCTTTCCGTTTCAAAACATTTTCAATCTTAGCATCATCTATTTAAAGGCATGTTTTACATTTTAGCATATTCAGACGTGGTGGCTGAAACGACACACTTAATAGCCGTATATCCAGGGAAAGTCACTGATGTAACAGCCGTATATCCAGGGACAGTCACTGATGTAACAGCCGTATATCCAGGGAAATTCACCGATGTAACAGCCATATATCCAGGAAAGTCTTTGATGTAACAGCCGTATATCCAGGGACAGTCACTGATGTAACTGCCGTATATCCAGGGAAAGTCACTGATGTAACAGTCATATATCCAGCGAAAGTCACTAATGTAATAGCCGTAAATCCAGGGAAGGTCACTGATGTAATAGCCGTATATCCAGGGACAGTCACTGATGTAACAGCCGTAAATCCAGGGAAAGTCACTGATGTAACAGTCATATATCCAGCGAAAGTCACTAATGTAATAGCCGTAAATCCAGGGAAGGTCACTGATGTAATAGCCGTATATCCAGGGACAGTCACTAATGTAACAACCTTAAATCCAGGGAAAGTCACTGATGTAATAACCGTATATCTAGCGAAAGTCACCGATGCAACAGCCGTATATCCAGGGACAGTCACTGATGTAACAGCCGTAAATCCAGGGAAAGTCACTGATGTAATAGCCGTATATCCAGCGAAAGTCACCGATGTAACAGCCGTATATCCAGGGACAGTCACTGATGTAACAGCCGTAAATCCAGGGAAAGTCACTGATGTAATAGCCGTATATCCAGCGAAAGTCACTAATGTAACAGCCGTAAATCCAGGGAAAGTCACTGATGTAACAGCCATATATCCAGCGAAAGTCACTGATGTAATAGCCGTATATCCAGGGAAAGTCACTGATGTAATAGCCGGTTCTAGAGAAAAGCAATCATGTAAAGTCAGGCATCTAGGAACAGTATGTAGACGTACTTCTGTGGAGAGACAGTAATGCATAGCCTTACATCTAGGGAAGGACATTTATATTCAGTCTAACATCCGTGGAAAGACACTCATGTACAGCCTAACATCTGTGGAAAGACAGTCATGTACAGCCTAACATCGGTGGAGAGACAGTCGTGTACAGCCTAACATCGGTGGAGAGACAGTCATGTACAGTCTAACATCGGTGGAGAGACAGTCATGTACAGTCTAACATCCGTGGAAAGACAGTCATGTTACAGCTTAACATCGGTGGAAAGATTGTCATGTACAGCCTAACATCTGTGGAAAGATTGTCATGTACAGCCTAATATTTGTGGAAAGACAGTCATGTACAGCGTAACATCTGTGGAAAAACATTCATGTTACAGCCTTACATCTTTGGAAAGACATTCATGTTACAGTCTAACATTTGTGGAGAGACAGTCATGTTGCAGTCGTAGGCCTAGGGAAAGAATGTAATGTAGCAGAAATATATCAAAACTATTGTCATCAACACTGGACCTGTATGCGTTACGTTACTCAAAAAACATCAAAATGACAAAAGAAGTGTCCTTAACGACAACTTACCGGCGATCAGAGGCACATTAAGCACAACAGCTTTGTCGAGGCGACACCCAGCTGATGGAATAAATGACAAGTGGTGAAAAGGAATTTTATGATTGTAAAAGGTCAAGAAAATTACTTCCCAAACAATACTGATTTCTCGAGACAATGAGGGATATGTAGTGTAATGAAGATTATTGTCGCCGTCGTCATCTTAAGAAATTGTTTCCTGATTACTTCGAATCGCATAAGGCTTGTCTGATTTGTTTCCTTAACCGAGGCAGTTTTGCTAAATTCAGGGATGGAAACTCAGGAAAATATCTAAGGAGCCAAACGGGCTCATGAAAGTGAAAATCTAGGAGCCCAGATTAAAAGTAATGGGCCTGTTATAGAACTGACATAAATCAGAAACTAATTTCTAAAACTTTGAATGCCTTTATTACAAACAATGTAGTAAGTTGATCTGGTGACAATATGTATTGAAATTAGGTCTACTCCATTTCCAATTCCATTTCCATTTCTGATTTCTTTTCAAATACAATCAATATCTCAAATACCCCTTCTACATCTGACATTTCACCATCCGCATCTGAATCATCCATTATTTCATTCTCTGACTCATCTCTTCCATCCCTTCTGCCATTCCCTGACTCATTACTACTTTCACTCATTGTTTCATTCTCTCTTTCACCATCTGAGACTTCTCTCTTCCCTCCTTCATTTTTGTTTACAGAGGACCCACCCAAACTCATCTTTCAGATATTCCGATCACTACACTCCTCTCCATGTAGTAAGGCCTCCTGCTCCCGGTACCATTCCAATAATGTATTGCCTCTGTGGGATCAAAATTTTGAACTGATTGTCTCTCAAGCTTTATTTTTCGTACTCTCTATCATAGTCTATTTTGCGACCTTGCTTGTTTTTTGTTTTATAGTCATTCAGCGCGGCGAACCAGGGCGCCGCCATTTTAGTTTACAATAACAACCGAGCAATTGTGGCCTATAGGGGGATACTAATTATTGACAGAATAGACTTCCAATCGAGCAATGGAAAGCCCATTGAAGCCAATCGTTCAATTGACCCAAGACGAGGCAAAATCAGAGTCAGAGCCCGCGAGCCAATTTGCCAAACGGGCTAATTCGTAAGCAAAACCATTCGCCCGATTACGATTTGGTCGCCTCGGGCGAACGGGCAATCGGGAGTTTCCATCCATGAAATTCTTTCCGCAAACCTTTATAAATACACATAAATCATTTTACCAGTAAAGAGACACAAAATGGCATGTGATTAAAAATATTCCGTATAAACAGATAACGAACTCAATCTACAAAGAAGGACAGCGTTCTGCATGTTTGTTTCAACAAATGAATGTTTATTCCAGAGCATGTACAATATAATTTAACACATTTCATTTTAAATTAAGGATTTCACAAATTGAGATTGCCTTATAAAATTTAAACTTTATTTATTTTACAACGATTAAGAAACAAGTTAACTTATATAAATCTTGCTCGTTGGTGCGGATCTTGGCGTAAGGGTGTCGTTTGTGTGGGAGGAAACCGGAGTACCCGGAGAAAACCCACGAAGCCAGGTTGGTGACAGCACCACCATCTCACGTACCACACCGGGAATCGAACCCGGGTCGCACCTGGCCCCTTTATATATATTGCCTAATGTAGTCATCTAATTTCTATACTAAATTTAATTTGCCCTTAAAATGGGCCAAAGAGTATACTATTAAACCGCATGTAAAGATTACAATGAAAAAAGTAATATATTTTGTACTTTTAATCTGTAGACAGTTATAATCCCAAATTGTAATGTCTGCAATAGGTATAGCTTTATTTGCTCTCTGATGGGATCGTTGCATCGTCTTTTATAACTTTATATAAAAAATATAATAATTATAACAATAATCACAATATTATACTATAATTGTAGTTGTATAATCTTGATTTATATGATATGTATTTTTCGTCGATGTTGTTTTCCAGTTGATGCCACTTTGTTTACATCCATGTGCGATGTCAGTTTCTGACATCAACGTTCTTTTTTCTCCCCCCCCCCCCTCTTCCAAAAAAAAAAAAAGAAGAAGAGATAATTATAAATAAATAGATAAATGAATAAATAAATTTACTCATATATAATGAATATAATAAATAAATGAATAAATAAATAAGATAATAATACAATAAAATACATAAGAATTAGAGCAACGACTGCGTTTTATAACAGTAAATTATATACGATTTTATGATTTGTTGGTGGAAATTGCAGTATTATATAATGTTATTTCTTCTGTTTCACTGTCGACATCGGCCACACAATAACTGATACAAGAAGATTAAAACATAACACTCGTTATAAAGATAAATTGTAAAATCAATTTCCGTTTCCAGGATGTACCTTGTCCGTCATTTATCTTGTATATTGTTAATGCTTCAGCGGATGTTGATAGTACATAGTTTAAGTTTACACCAGCAGATGTTGCTGGTAATCATAAGATTCTTACGCCAGGTCTCTTCCAACAGAGGTGATACCGAAAACGAGGGTAAGATATCTTGTTTTTCTCTTGTGGACATCGGACCAAATCTGTAATCTGTTGTAATTGTAAACCTACCATTTTATGGCACCTAATTAAGTATTGTTTTATAGCATTCCTCAATCACATTATAACATATTTATGTATGATCTGCCTTTACAAAGTTTCAACAAAATTAGCGTGTGTGCATTTGTATATTAAAGACACATTGTTCAATAAACATAAAACCAAGGAGGACTTGGATATACACATGCATGTGTTTGTATGTAAAGTAAGAAGTTTATCCTCAAACTCATATCCAATGTTATCTCCCTGCCATATTATGAGAATCTAGAATCGCCTCGAGTCCCAGGTCGAAAGATATCAGTCGAGGGTGACATGCTTCGACATAATCCCAACCAAGGCGTTAGCCGATGTTGGGATGTCGAAGTACAAATGTATGTCGCTTAGACTATCCTTCGATCTGGGACGAGAGGTGATTCTTGATTCTTTTTCTCGCCAAATAAACCCCCTTTCTATCCCCCTTTCCCTGACACTACACATCTTTGTCCTAGTTTCAATATTACGCTAAAAATAGATAGGAAAGTAATTGCAATCGGCCTCCGCCGATTGTATATTACGGTAGTAGATTCGCTTTGAGAGGGCATGTGCAAACTCCTTTAGCGTGGCATGCTGGGTAATAATCTAGGACTAAGAAACAGTATTAGCGCATAATTCTGCTGTAAATATTGAGATTTCTAGAAATAAATCTTATAAAGTGTTCACGATTTTTTAAAAAAGATTTGCTCACTACAAAAACCAAATTATTTCCGAAAATTGACGAGAACATCCGAGAGACTTTCCTAAAAAGGAAAAAAAGGCGCAGCTACTTTCCTAATAAGGAAAAAATGAGGCGTACCTTTAGAAATTTTAGCGGGAAAATTCACAACTGCGTATAAAAAGATGGTTTTAAAAACAAGTACATGTAATTCCTATTTACATAAAGCCATTTGGCTTTTCGACCAACAACTTGAAGATTTAAAGCTACAGTGTATTCCGATTTAAAAAGCTACGCTTGTTTTAATAACTATAATAGTGTATAACAAGAACATGAAATCAGTCAACATAAGTAAACAAAATATACATTTTGTAAACATAAAAAGAGTTAATTAAAACTTTCTTGTGTCTCAATATGTATACAAGTAGTAATAATTACTTGGTAATACACCGTGCTAGATCGATGTTCCAGATCGATAGCCTGGTACCCGAGGCCTTCCGATGTGCCAAAGCACGAAGCTTTGGCATATCGGAAGGCCTCGGGTACCAGGCTACCAGATCGATTGATATAGAACCCCACTTCCGGTGGAATGTGTTCGATTCATATAACAATCTCTATCTGAATGCGGTATATACCACCCACAGGGGGCGTTACATTTCTAAAAAGGGGCATTTATTAAAGTTGTAAAACTCCACAATAATTTGGATATACATCTGAGGAAGTGAAAATAAGTATGAAACGGAAAGTTCCATACATTCTAGTTCTGCTGTCACATGACATTATTATTATACAATGTGACTAGATGACGGAGATATAAAGATTATTGTGGACATTTCTATAATAATAAAAATTGGTTGAAATCATAGAGAGGTTTTCTTGAACATGACACTTTCACGTATGATGAATAAGCTTTCTTTTTGTTTTAAAAAGGGGGATTAAAGGAGAGGGAGCGTCTTTACAAACCTACTTTGGTTGCAGCGAGGGATCTTTTACGTGCCACGCCTACCTTAACTATAAATCTGTCAACAGTTATCATTGTTATCAACATAGCAGTTTCAACCGTTTAGAACTGACCCGATACAGAGTCGGTAATTTTGCAGATTTGACAAGTCCCTGTTACTCGTGCTCTCTAGTAATATTTTTCTATTGAATCAAATAAAACAAAAGTAAAATAATAATAATAATAATGATAATATTAATAATAATAATAATAATAATCGAGGAACTTCAGCGAGTCTAACATTTCCGATAATGAACTGTTCAGTGATTCCCAATTAAAAATCGACATGCCTTGTCCGGTCAGTTTATAATTTTTATTTCAGATCTGACATTTGATAAATATAGAATCAATTCTATCTTAAAATTTTTATCTGCTTTTCCAAAATCTCTGCTTGTTGACGAGATGTTTCTATGGAACACTTGCTACAGATGTAGCATACACGAGGAGATACTGACTCCTCCAGGACAACTGGCCTTACTATATTTGGGAGTCACAATCATTGTTGCTGAAATCAGCACCACCAAGTTTTATTGTTTAAACTGGATTTTGAGTATCGGGCATATAGTGCTAGTTTTAATACATGTACTTATAAACTGATTCAGGTATATATACTATAGTCTTTACGAATAAAATATTGGTGCAGTGGTGTTTGGTTAGGGTTAAAAGATAAGTCATGGACTCACAGGTTCGTATGATTGGTGCAATTATAAAAACTCAAGAAAATTATAAAAGTATCAAGAACTTGCATAAACAATAAATACAACCTAGCGTTTTATAAATATCATCCAGTGCTTTATTAACATCATCCAGCATTATATCAGTGCTATTTAGTGTGATATCAATACCACCCCTGTGATAACAATACCATCCAGTGTTATATCAATACCACCTCTGTCTAACGAATACTACCCAGTGTTATATCCGTACCACTCAGTGCCATATCAATACCACCTCTGTCTAACCAATCCCACAGGTGTTATATCAATATCATCTTTCTAACCAATACCACCTAGTGTTATATCCGTAAGCCGGCGTGGCCTAGTGGTATAGCGCTCGCCTCTTGATCGGGAGGCCGGGGTTCGAGTCCCCGTTCTGGTCATGCCGATGACCTGTCTTTCGGATGAGACAGTAAAAACCGAGGCCCCGTGTCGTGGTACGCATGGCATGTTAAGGATCCCTCACTGCGTCCGTTGCAAAGGTCAAATTTTGTATGCCCCACATCAAGCAGATGCTGTCGCTATATACGTGAAATATTCGTGGTGTGACGTTAAACAACAAGAACACAATGAGTGACAAAGAGGGCTAAAAAACTTATAATTAGACTGTCTCGTTTTGAGAATCGTGCACGGCGGCTATAGCCTTGGCTTATGCCTTCGGCATTAAGCCCGGCTAAAAATCAGTCAATCAATGTTATATTCCTACTACCCAGTGTTATATTAGTACCACCCAGTGTTAAATCAGTACCACCCAGTGTTATATCAGTACCACCCAGTGTTAAATCAGTTTCCACCCAGTGTAATATCAGTACCACCAGTCTTAAATCGGTACCACCAAGTGTTATATCAGTACCACCCAGTGTTATATCAGTACCACCCAGTGTTAAATCAGTACCACCCAGTGTTATATCAGTACCACCCTGTGAGGTTTTATTGTATCAGTACCACTCCCTGCGATACCAATTCTACACTGTGTGATATCAGGACCGCCCAGTGTTGTATCAGCACTACCCAGTATTATATAAATATCACCAGTGTTTTATCAGTACCACCCGATGTTATATCAATCATTACAAGTATAATACCGTTATTGCCCAGTGTTATATCAGTACCACCAATATTATATCAGCACCACCCAGTGTTATATAAATATCACCCAGTGTTTTAGCAGTACTACCCAATGTTTATCAGTGACTCCTAGTATAATACAAATACCGCCCAGTGTTATATCAGTTCCACCTCGTGTGATACTAACATCGCGTAGTGTTGTATCAGTACTACCAACTGTCATATTAATTCAGTCCAGTGTTCTGTACCTATTACCCAGTGTTATATCATAACTGCTTATTGTAATAGTAATACTACCCCGTGTTATAGCAGTGCCACCCTGTGTTATATAAATACAACCAAGCGTTTTATAAATATCACCCAGTGCTTTATTTACATCATCCAGCGTTATATCAGTAACAATTCAGTGTGATATCAATACCATCCCCTGCGATACCAATACTACCAAGTGTTATATTAATTCAACCTCTGTTTTAACCAATACCACCCAGTGTTATATCAGTACCACCCTGTGAGGTATCAATACCATTCCCTGCGATACCAATATACCACCAAGTGTTATATTAATTCAACCTCTGTTTTAACCAATACCACCCGGTGTTATATCAGTACCACCCTGTGAGATATCAGTACCACTTATTGTTGTATCAGTACCACTCCCTATGATACCAAATCTACAACGTGTGGTACCAGGACCACCCAGTGTTGTATCAGCACCATCCAGTGTTATATAAATATCACCCAGTATTTAAGCAGTACCACCTAATGTTTTATCAGTGACACCACGTATAATACCAGTACCGCCCAGTGTTATATCAGTACTACCTCGTGTGATACTAACATCGTGCAGTGTTATATCAGTTTCAGTGTCACTGAAAAACATTGGGTGATATAAATTTACACAACACTGGATGATGCTGATTTAACACTGTATGGTGTTGATATAACACTGAGCGGTACTGGTATTATACGTGGTGTCACTAATAAAAAATTGTGTAGTACTGATAAAAAACTGGATGATATTTATATAACACTGGGTGGTGCTGATATAACACTGGGTGGTGTTGATTTAATTTTGTCGGGGACGTTTAAGATATATACATACGTCCCTGCATTTTTCTAGCTGTATGAAAAAACGTAAAGTGCCAAATAATTCACGCTACTTTACATTTACATCAAAAATGTTAGCTTCACGGCGACTCACTATTTATCAATTTTTACATGCGCACGAACTGTACGGAGGTTATGTTCATTTTTGGCCCTCTCTTAACACGCTTTAACATCGAAGTCAGTTGAACTTTTTAAAGAAATACTCAATCTGAAAATGCAGAAAAAATCGGACAAGGGAAATCGGGAAAGTCATACATAAAAATTTCGTATGTGGTGCCTATATTAGTGATGCAGCGATGTATGAGAAACAAAAACATTAATGTCTTTGGCCTAAATAGAAAATGAAACACAGTGTCTTTGAAAAAAACAAAATTAAAAACAGATCAAGTAAAATCAAAATAGGTCATTACTGGAAGCATCTATATTCATGGTACTTGAACATGTCGCCGAATATTGACGTTAGTGGTATGCTCTCTATTACAGTAAAGCACCCAGGATAGGAAAATTAAAGAGGCAGAACAAAACACCACCATTAAACATAAAAATTTATGAAAAGAAAATATTTCATTGCACGAGTTGATTACAAGTTATTGCAGAGGAATTCTAAATACTCTTCAAAAGTTTTCTTTTTCGTTCATTTGATTCTTGTTAACGTCACTTACTGATGGCAGTTGCATAATGCAAAACACAGATATTTATTTAAACTACCGAAGCTGAGAGATTTATAACGTGCTACAGGGACAACGGATCTCAAGGAGTTTATTTGTTTGGCTGGTTTTTTTTGTCTGAGTTTTTCAGGCTCTCTCCAAAAAGACAGGTCATCTTTAAAGTTGCACTAGCTGTCATTTTCCGTATTAAGAAAGAAAGCTGTAACTTTTAACCCTGGACTCTCTCCTGAAGTTAAGCCTTTATACGAAATTACAATGTTATATAAGTTCGGTTAGTAGTGGAAAAAATCATTAAAATGTAATTAAATAATTACGACCTACCCGCACAAAGTCGGTAATTTTTTCTTCACCTGGCATGCTCAGTGTATCAATGACCTAGTCAACTAACGCGAGATTAGGGAACTTTCACTAATAACAACAACACTGGTGACGTAGACAAAGCTATCGGAGATGAGACATCCTCGATTAATGGCAGAATTCGATAACATCAGGGATGAAAAAAGTCTGTGACGGATTATTTTTAGAACAAGAACAACATAGAAGTTGCACTAGAGCGATGGGAACAGGGGAGAGTTGTCAATTTACACAAAATACTTCGCACGAGTTTTTAATGTTTACATTTTTCAATACCACGTCAGCACGAGGCCTTGACATTCCATTGTATTGATTACTTGCGTGTTTGTATTATGAAAGCGGTCCGATATTTACTGTCATTAAGTAAGGTAATCTCTTAAAATTAACTGTTGATCATAATGTGTAAAGTGGACGACATGAAAGAAACGTAAATGCATTTTGTAAAATTCTTTAAAAGAAATTGTTTTTTTAAGAGTCCCTTTTGGGGCCCCTCGATCAAATCATGTGGGACTACTAATGTGACATAAAGCATTAAAATGTTCGTTGTATATAGTCAAATTACTATTGACAGTATTACTAATGACATTTTTTTCTTTTCTTCTGTGCATTTAGTATGCGCATATATATCTTTGAGTTTACAAAGCTAGATAAAACATGTTTTAACGAAGATATACTCAACGACACACTTTAGTACATTGTTTTGATCACGTGATTTTGTGACCCGATCTACATACGTGTCAAATGTTGTGTAAATGGTGAATGTAATGGACATTTATCAAATCTTCCGGTTTATAAAAACGTGTCAATGTCGTCAAAAGAGTTGACTTTCGATGTAGTATAACTCCTGTTTTGTAGTTTGATTGTATGTAATTTCAGATAATTAAATGAAACATAATATTCTTGTTATACCAATTTTGACAGCTAATGCAACTTTAATTCTTCGCGGAGACTCGACCTCTGAATGCTCGGCCGTGAACAAAGAACAATACCATTGGACTCGGCCCTCAATGGTCAAACTTGTACAATTATTTACTATTGAAAACAGAAAACAGTTACGTAATCTTGCTAAATTTCTGAAACATGCTTCTCAAATGAGGGCAATGAGATTGTAATACATGTATGGTATTCGTTTATATGTTAACATTACTACTCATTTTATTGACATTTGCTGACTGCAATGCACCATACAATTGTATAATAATTTGATTTGCATTATTAACATATATGTTAGTTGTTTGTATGTATATATATATATATATATATATATATATATATATATATATATATATATATATATATATATATATATATATACTGAAGAAAGCAACACAACACATTCAGACCCATCATAAAAGACCTCGTAGAATAAGAATACTTTAATTTTACATGTAACACATTTTAATTGGTTTAAAAATTTGTAGTACATATCTCATCCACGAATTTTTTTCTCTGATGACGTAATTTCCCGCGTTTTCTTAACTGTGATGTCAATATTCACACCGCCGCGGCAGAAATTTACAGATGTTGTCAATGAGAAATAGCGCATACATATTGTACCAATTTCTGAGAATATGAAACATGTTTGAAAGGAATCAAATGATATGGAAGGAATCTAATTGTCTTCCGTTGGATGGAAGTATACCACGCAAAAAGAACGGGAAACTTACCGGTATGCATCATGTGCTACGCGCAATCATTGATGCAGTTTTCCGTCCTTTTTTCGTGGTATACCTCTATCCAACGAAAAACTTTTTAATTCATTCCTTAAGTCTGTCAAATCTTCTGGCAAAACTGCTATACAAATACATTTGCAGTTATATATGAATGTATACAGAGTCAATACGGTAATTAATTAACCATACTATAGGTGTAATTTATCGCTAATTTACACTTTACAATATTTTCATCAATTTACCGATTGACTCATAACTTAACACTAGTCTAGTCATCTCATGCAGCGTCTAATCCTAGCGTCCCTCGTCCGACTAAATGGTACATGATCTATATGACAAGCATTTGTCACAAATACGTTAACACCTCAAAATCTTATATGGAATGTATATCCCTTTAATATGAACCTTTACCTTCAGTGTGGCGATATGCTAATTCTGGAAAAATACTTTATACATATTACTTAAATTGACACTTCAGTATCATAAGATGGTAATCGATATACAGAAGTTAATATTATGCATGAAAAAACCTTTCATGTTCTAGTTTTACGAGAAGTTAAACATACTGTAAATGTAGTAAGACATGATGAAGCACTATAGACGCTCCGACACTGTAGGATAGAGGACAAACTTTATTTTCGTGTTGATCTTTTTGAACTCGCGTACTTATTGCGCTAAAATCATAAGGATGCATCCATCGTCTATACACCTGTCTGTCGTATATTGTCCGTCTGTTAAAGCCAGTGTGACGATTCTCGGCTCGTTACGATGATTGTTGTTTTGTTTTGTTTGTTTGTTTGTTTTTATTTATTTATTTGGGGGGGGGGGGAGGATTAGTTTTCCATTCTGAAGTTACTTTTCTGATGCTTTATTGACATCTTTTAAAATTTTGTCTTTTTACAGATTTTCAATTATTTTCTTTCATTTTTTTATGGCATGTTGCTTAAAATTCACAGAATTTGTGTATTCTGATTTTATTGAAAAGGGGAACATAGGATTTAAAAGTATTGTAAGATAAAATCGGGGAAATACCATTTCTATGTAATGTTAACTCTTAAATGGACTTCTTCGTCAGAGGTGATCGAAGAATATTAAACTTCGTACGGATGAGGTACTCAAGGTCTTAATAAATGTTGCTGTTTTCGACCAGATCGGTCATGCGATGTATCCAGGGCGGGGCGACTTATGCCTAAGAGGGTACCCGCCTTTGATAAATTTTGTTTTCAGACCGGCTGCATAGATCGACAAACCAAAGTTGATTTCTACGAGCTGTGTCTAGAAGTGTGGGTGTTTTGCGATCCATTCCAAAGTAAAAGTTTAACACTTTATAGACGTCTTTTCACAATTTGTCATTTTGCACATTTTCTAGTGATTTCTTTTATTTTTTGTGGTAGGTAGATTATAATGTTTACTACTCATAAGGTTCATTTTTGTAGGTCTGAATGGCTGCGGATATCTCATTACACCGAATGACCCTTTTGAAGGCCTGGATATCTGCAAATCTCTCACTACTCCAAAGGGCCTTTTTTGTAGGTTGGAATGCCTGCAGATCTCTCACTATTCCAAAGGGTCCTTTCAGTAGGTCAGAATGCCTGCAAATCTCTCACGACTCCGAAAGGTTCGTTTTGAAGGTCTGAATGCCTGCAGAGCTCTCACTACTCCGAAGGGTCCTTTTTGTAGGTCCGAATGCCTGTAGATCTCTCACGACTCCGAATGGTCCTTCTTGTAGGTCTGAATGCCTGCAGAGCCCTCACTACTCCGAATGGTCCTTTTTGTAGGTCTGAGTGATAGCAGATCTCTCAATTCTCCGAAGGGTCCGTTTTGTAGGTCTGAATGCCTGCAGATCTCTCACTATTCCGAAGGGTCCTTTTTGAAGGTTGGAATGCCTGCAGATCTCTCACTATTCCTAAGGGTCCTTTCAGTAGGTCAAAATGCCAGCGCGATATAATTGGCAGACCTTAATGACATGACATAAATGTAATAACAACAATAATTAACTATCAAAAGCAGTCTGATTTCCGTTTGGTCTGCAGTGGTCATGTATGACAGCAAACGTCACGTTGTTGTCACGTTATTATCTATATAACGTAAAGTAATACGCTGTATCAAAGCGAAGGTACGTATAAACAATTATAAGAATTCAATCATGATGGAATAAACTTCAAATGAAACAAGAGGCCCAAGTGGGCCTATATCGCTCACCTGAGTACTGAGATTATCAGTCATGCATGAAGGAAGAATTATTTATTTTTGCATTAATGTGACTAAGTCAACACAAATGTTGAAAATATGTCAAATTTTATTTCAGACCACAATAAAAAACAACAGTTTTTTGCACAACCATTCAGGTGATTTTGATATTCAGCATTTGCTCTGTCTCTGCAAGATGTGATTCAGGGCAACAAGTTTGTCATTTTCTTTAGGTGGGACCTTTTGTTGACTGATTTTAAGTCTGGGTCATGAACAACAATTGTTTCAAATATTGTCCAGATCCAATTCAAAATGGCCTAATTTCATATGTTGAGTGTTGAGAAACATCTAAAATCTTATTTAGATGTGTAAAGAAATGAAAAAAAAAATTTGACCACAGCGGGATTTGAACCGCTACTCCCCATATTTTAATTACCAAGTGGTATATGTACTATTTTGAGACCTATTTTGTAGACAATGGTGGCACCATCTGTTGACCAATTTGGATGAAAAGTAAAAATTGATAGAGGACCTATAGTACTTCATGTATACCATGTTTCATTAAAATCTTTCATGTGGTATAACGGCAGAAGTTAAAAATGAAGAATTGTCCCTATACACCCTCATTTGGAAGTCTTAAAAAATTCATAGAAAATCCAAATATTGAGATATTGACAAAATTCTTTCAAAATAAGATTCCTTATCATAATTATGATCAAAATAGTCCATAAGAAATAATATTTATCGATTAACTAGGAAATATGACACTTTTCTGCATTTAAATCACCAAGTCCAAAAAAAAAAATGTCGAAAAAATGTCTAAACTTTGATTTTGGAAGGGAACCAAAATGACAATACTTCTTCACTCATCCCTCTAGATCATTTCTATGCTTTCTGTTTGTCTCCGTATACAAACAGTATGAAGAAGAAGATTGTCAAAGGAGGGTACTCTTTTGTGTCCTACTTTTGACTGTGGTGGTGCCACCTGTAAAGAGGTCTGGACGAAAACGACAGAATTTGAAGGGGATCATAAGGGATTTATTTCTACAAAGATTTACTAAAATCCTTTGAACAGTTTTGGAGAAAAAGTTGAAAATGTGAAAAATGGCCAACCCCCCCCCCTTTTTTTTTATTTGGAAGTCTTAAAAAAATTCATAAAAAATCCAAAAATGGAGATGTTGACAAAATTCTTTCACAATAATATTCCTTACCATAATCATGATCAAATTAGGCCATAAAAACTCATCATTATCAATTAACTGAAAAACATGACACTTTTCTGCATTGAAATTACTAAGTCCATAAAAATGTCGAAAAAACGTCAAAACTTTGATTTCGGAACAGAACCAAAAATAACAGCACTTCTTCAAACATCCATCTAGATCATTCCTATGTATTCGGTCTGTCTCTGTATGCCCCCGGTCTGAAGAAGAAGTTTGTTAAAGGAGGGTACCCTCTGTGACCTACTTTTGCCTGTGGTGGCGCCACCTGCTGACGGATCTGGACAAAAAACAACAACACTTGTAGGGGACCATGAATACTTCATGCATACAAAGTTTCATCAAATTCTGTTCAGCAGTTCTGAAGAAGAAGTAGAAAATGTGAAAAGTTGACGACGGACTACGATTGATCACAATAGCTCACTTGAGCCTTCGACTCAAGTGAGCTAAAAGCAGTTATTTTTTGGTAATAGTTTTATATTGTTATTTTATTTATTATGGATGAAGGTCGCTTTTATTAACGTAATATTAATATGACATAGAAGGTTATATATCATTTATATATCTGATGGTAAATAGGTAGAAGACGTATGGTATGACCCAGGGCGTCTCACGTGGTGTATATTTAAACAAGTATTATAGGAAATAATAGGGACTTCTTACATGACTGAATGCCTGCAGATCTCTCACTACTCAGAAGGGTCCTTTCAGTAGGTCAGAATGCCTGCAGATCTCTCACTACTCCGAAGGGTCCTTTTTGTAGGATTAAATGCCTGAAGATCTCTCACTATTCCGAAGGGTCCTTTTTGTAGGTGTGAATGCCTGCAAGTCTCTCACTACTCCGAAAGGTCCTTTTTGTGGGTCTGAATGCCTGCAGAGCTCTCACTGTTCCAAAGCGTCCTTTTTGTAGGTCAGAATGCAGATACCTCACTTCTCCGAAGGGTCCTATTTTGAATGTCTGAATGCCTGCAGATCTTTCATTACTCCGAATGGTCCTTTTTGTAGGTCTGAACGTCTGCAGATTTCTCACTACTGCGAATGGACCTTTTTGTAGGTCTGAATGCCTACAGATCTCTCATTACTCCGAATGGTCCTTTTTGTAGGTCTGAACGCCTGCAGAGCTCTCAATACTCAGAAGCGTCCTTTTTGTATGTCAGAATGCCTGCAGATCTCTCACTACGCCAAAAGGTCCTTTCTGTAGGTCTGATTGCCTGCTGATCTCTCACTACTTCAAAGGATCCTTTTTGTAGGTCTGAACGCCTGCAGAGTTCTCACTACTCAGAAGCGTCCTTTTCGTATGTCAGAATGCCTGCAGATCTCTCACTACGCCAAAGGGTCCTTTTTGTAGGTCTGATTGCCAATGATCTCTCACTACTTCGAAGGGTCCTTTTTGTAGGTCTAAATGCCTTCAGATCTCTTACTACTCCGAATGGTCTTTTTTGTAGGTTTCAATGCCTGCAGATCTCTCACTATTCCAAAGGGTCCTTTTTGTAGTTCTGAATTCCTGTAGATCTCTCAATACTCGGAAGGGTCCTCTTTGTAGATCTGAATGCCTGCAGAATACTCAGTATTCCAAAGGGTCCTTTCAGTAGGTCAGAATGCATGCAGATCTCTCACTACTCCGAAGCGTTCTTTTTGAAGGTTGGAATGCCTGCAGATCTCTCACTATTCCGAAGGGTCCTTTCAGTAGGTCAAAATGTCATATATTTGGCAGACCTTAATGACATGACATAAATGTAATAACAATAATAAAAAACTATCATGAGTAGTCTGATTTCCGTTTGGTCTGCAACGGCACGTGATTATCTATACCACGTAAAGTAATACTCTGTATCAAAGCGAAGGTACGTATAAAGAGTTATAAGAATTAAGTCATGATGGAATAAATTTCAAATGAAAAAAGCAGTAATTCTTTTGGTAATAGTTTTATGCTGTTATTTTATTCATAACGGATGAAGGTCGCTTTTTAAGTAATATTATGACATCTGATGGCAAAAAGGTAGAAGATGTGTTGCATGATCCTGAGGAGCCACGCACGTGGTGTATATTTAAACAAGTATTATAGGAAATAATAGGTACTTCAGACATGAAATGAAGTGCGCGCAAACAGTTATTCCTGCAATAAGAAAAGTGAATTAAATTTACATAAGACCGTTGAAGATATACGCCGCTGTGATATATGAATAGCAGTGCATTAATATATTAATAAAATATCACACGAAGATGCAATATTATCATGACAAATCAATGACCGTGATTCAAGTATAATTAGGTATGATATTACACTAGTTCTAGTTAATAGTTCATACCTATAAATAGGTGTATAGATTCTGTACACCAAAAGAACTTGTTGAAATATTGTGATAAAGTCATTCAAAATATTTTATCAAGACACTTAACATGTCTCTGAAAAGTGAGGCACATAATTAATTGCATACATTATTAAGATGTATTTGGCTGTATTCATACGATTAACCCGACTTTGATTCACATATGTTCATACATTTGTCTTTTTCTAACTTTAAATAGTCATGTGCTCACATTAAATCATAAAATTCATAGTTAGAAAAAGACACATTATTGACATAACTCTGGGGGGTTTTTTTGGATCGAGAGATTTGTATCTAATATTTACTTTGTGTTATTGAGATGTAATTGGTTGTATTCATATGATTAAGTTATAATCCATCTTTAAGTTATATACACCTCAGATTATGTACCCTAAAATCTCTACGTAGAATTCCGGATATAAAAGTTTCCTGCTTGTTGTATATAGCACAACCGCATCACTGATTCAAAAAACACATATAATGAGATTCAGCGTAAAATGCATTATTAAGTGATGACGCTCCAAAGTTCAATGAAACCTTTATATGCGTAATAGAATCACGTACTACGTCACGCTTGCGAGCTATGTTATTTTCATCCTCTAGTTTGACTTGTGTTTTATACCAATGTTCTGGGGTACCACTCCGACACTTTCTATACAGTTTTGTGCGATCCACTTATCTGAAGTGTGCAATTTTGAAATTTGTTTGGTTGCCGGCGTTATAGAGTGAGAGTTCCTTCATAGCCATGCTTCCCTCGGCGGTCCTACTCTTGAATGCGACCCCTCTCCCCCTCCCCTGTCCCACTCACGGCGGTCCCACTCTAGAGGGAGCTCTAAAACAGAAGCTTCCCTTGGGGAAGTCTCACTCTACAACTAGCTATAGAGTGAGCGTTCCCCCATAGCCAGACTTCCCACCAGAAACAATATATTATATCTTGTCCATGCCATACTTGTCGTTTTAACTATATATAACTACGTCGTGGTCACGTTTTTCTACAGTTAACAGTGTGATATTGTAGCACCCTTCTTAAGAACGGACAAGCTTTTATTGTCGTATTGGAATGACCTAACCGGGCGAAGTATACCTCTGTAGCCTAGTGGTCGAGCGTTCGTCGAGCGACCGGGAGGTCGCGGGTTCGAGCCCCTCTCAGGTCATGCCGGTGTCTATCTTTCGGATTAGAGAGTAAACACCGATGTCCGGTATCACCGGTAACTGTTCAAATCGAGTGTTTGCCATAACTTCTTTATGCTACCTTGTATAATGAGTATACTTCATGCATTTGTTATCCATGGCCTAAGAGTGTGTCATAACATTTAACCAAGGTCATGTCTGTAAGGTCAATGTCACATTGCACCTATTGTCAGAATTCGTGCCTGTAATTTTACAATAAATTGTATTCGGATAGTACTTCACTTCAATGATCCAAGGATGTACATGTGTATCTCGATATTTAATCTAATCAGCGTCTTATCTCGCAGGTCAAGTGAACAGTGCACACATAGTCGACATCCGAGTCTGAGCCAGAATTTTACAATGATAACTTGGATTTGGGTAAATACTACACACAGTTATTGTCCTTGACACAGTGATGTCATGACCCTAATCCAAGGTTTAATACCGTTATATAGTAGTTTTTCCGCCTAGCCATTCCCCCCTCCCCGGAAAAATGGTTATATAGTTGTTTTCCTCCCGAAAAAAGGCGTTATAGTAGTTTTCCTCCGGGGGAAATTTGGCTATAGCCACCTCCTCCCCCCCCCTTTTATAGCCATTTTCCACGGGGAAAAACTACTATATAGTAAATTTTCCCCCTAATTTGACATTCCGGATTTTCTTTGCACACCGAAGTAAATCCAGCTCGTTCCTTTGTTAGCAATAAAAAGAGAGATTTCTATTTGAAACAGAGATATCTCAACTTTTGATATGGAGATATTTCCACTGAATTTAGAGATAGCTCATTTCCTCAAATAGAAACGTCTTCAGTATTAATCTCTTTTCCAAACACATTTGTATATATTCAGAATAGAAATATATCGAGATATCTTTATCTAATCCGAGAAAATCTATCTATCTATCTATCTATCTATCTATCTATCTATCTATCTATCTATCTATCTATCTATCTATCTATCTATCTATCTATCTGTCTGTCTGTCCGTCCGTCTGTCTGTCTGTCTGTCTATATATACTGACGGGAAAAAATCCAAGAAGTTCGTTTTTACCCCATCGGAATGAAATTCAGGGGCATCTAGTTTTTCACCTGTCTGTGACTCTGACTCTGTGGCAAATATTGACTATATCGTTTGCACCAAAAGGTGTATGACTTTGAATCTTCACATATTGATTCCTTGTGATGAGACCTTTTATTTGGGACCATAACTCTTGACCTAGTAACCTTGACCTTCGAGCTTGACCTACTCTTCAAAACATTCATATTTCACATAAATATTCTCTAAGATGAGCCCTTTCAGGTTATACCTATATTCTTGACGTAATGGCGTCCAACACGACCTTTGACCAACATTTATGGAAAGTTTAACATTGGCCATCACTATCCAACAGTTTCAGGTAGGCTTTCATATTTCACATGCGTAGTCTCTATGATGTGCCTAATCGGTCTCGCTTGGCCCATTGAAGACGTGTTGTTCACTGACGAGTCTCGCTTTACGCTCAGTCAGATGGACGGCTACGTGTCTATCGACGTCGTGGTAAGCGATATTCTGACGCTTGCAAAGTGCAAAGCGACATATTCGAGGGAGGGGGTTTGTTATGGTATGGGTGGGGATGTTTCACGTCGTGGAAACACCTCTCGTGGTTATCCTTACAGCAATATTAAAGTATCGGGATCAGGTCTTTGGACCACACGTCCTTCCTTTTATGTACCTTAACGTTGCAGTGGGACAACGCGAGGCCCCATGTTGCTAGGATTTGTTGTGACTTTCTGACTCACTACAACGCCCCAGTGCTTGATTGGCCACCATGCAATCCAGACTTGTCGCCAATGTTTCCATGAAGCGGATTCCAAAGAGAAGTCGAAATTGCATCAGCCAATCAGAGTCCTTGGCGGTCATATTTGTTGAGGGATCGTATTTCAAATGTTATCTATTTTATACAATAAGAAAGAACGCGTATAATTTCCAAACCGTTACGTAAGGGGAGAATACTACTATGGGGAAAAGACTACTATATAACAGTTTTTCCGCCATGGGGAAAAACTACTATATAGCCATTTTTCCCCGGTTGGAAAACTACTATGGGGAAAAACTACTATATAACACCTGTACATGTATCTGCACTGTCAAGTTTACAAATTCGTGTCCGTGTGGTAAATACTTTTTCTACTGATTTGGATATCACGTGATTGACTTTGTTGTTCATGTCCAAAGGGTGGGAAATGGCTCTGAAACCAATGTAATATATCTAAAGTCGAGGTCATAGTTGTAATCATAAATCCATGTTTGAGCCTTCAATTTCACTGCTTCGTTCGATCTGGATCAAATTTCACACAACTTTTGTTGATACCGCATGGATCATGACATTACCCAAGGTTGTATATCAGTCAAAGTAACAGTGTATGCCATGGTCAAAATTGTGTCTTGGACATAACATTGACTTTTTGTATCTTGATACTTTACTCATTTAATCATGATTCTGTGATTTTGATCATGAATTTAAGGTCATGCATCAAAGCTCAATTCACAAGATTTCTCAGTCTTCCAGTGTAACCTACAGTCAATACTTTGGGTATTACTGGCTGTAATATTTAGTGTTGATGCAGCGGTGGGGTATTTATTCCTTGTAGATATTAAGAATTACTTTGACAACACTGAGTACTATACTAACGGAAAAGAGATACACAAGTTTATATTTGTTCGTTATTATTATTTTACTTGAATCTTTGATGATTAGTTAACTGTTTTGGTCTGTCGATGATTTCATCATTACTGAATATGTATATATATATATATATATATATATATATATATATATATATATATATATATATATATATATATATATATATATATATATATATATATATATATATATATTTGTTGTCCAATCACAGACGGCGTTTGCGTGAATAGCGTTATTACAAGAGTTCCCTACGCCGTTTTATGATTTAAATCAATAGCGTGTGTCCATGTATGGCTTCGCTGAGGAAAATAAGAGATTCTCTTTGACATTGACCCCCTTAAAGTGTTAATTGCAATTAGAGGGTATTTTTCCACTCCTCAATAAGGGCCTGTTTGAGTTGAGCGACGTAATGTGGTACTTTGACGCGCTACCTAACCATTCTGTCCCGCTTGTCCTACAAATGCTCGATTATGGACAATTCTTGACTGTATGGTGGCCAATCAAGAACTGAGACGTTGTTTTGAGTCAAAAATTCACAACAAATCCTAGCAACATTGGGCTTCGCGTTGTCCTGCCTGCTGCAACGTTACTTTGTAGGTTACGTATACGTTGATGGAATTTCCAATACATTTGATTTCAGGAACATTTTGATTCACATGTTTACTTTTAAAGTTTGGGGTTAAACAGGGTTAAACAGTTATAATTCAGACAAAATCTGTGAGAGACAGATGGAAATACGGAGAGCAAGATGACCACGTGAGACATGATTACCAGTAAATGATTGCTGGAACTATCATCAAAATATAGATCGCTACAATAAAAAAAGAAAAAGACATCTGACTCAGTAGTATGACAAAACCTGCCAGAGGCAAGCAAGCAAAAATATGGACACAAAAAGACATCACAAGCTACATTGTAATGCGTATACGGCACCGACTTAGGACGGAGAGAGACTTGAATCAACGAGGGGAAGCTGATCCGCTGGGTTTCACTACAGTAATATCATTATATGGGGATTGATTCTTACTCAAAATTAGGCAGGGTAAAACTGGCTCTAGAGTGAGTCTTACTTCCTAAGAGGGAAGGGACACTCTAGAGTAGGGCCGCCAGGGGAAGTCTCTCTCAAACTTATGCATGGGAAAGGCTGGTTCTAGAGTGAGTCTTCCCCTCAAAGAGGGAAGTCTCACTCTAAGTCTGGCGATGGGGGAAGGCTTACTCTATAACACCGCTATGGCTTTGTGTGGTGTGTTTGGTCGTCAGTATGCGCATGTATGGTGTTTGGTCGTCAGTATGGGCTTGTATGGTATGCTTGGTCCTTAGTATGGGTTTGTATGATGTTTGGTGATCAGTATTGGTTGTATAGTGTGTTTGGTGGTAAGTATGGACTTGTATGGTGTGTTTGATCGTCAGGATGGGTTTGTATGGTGTGTTTGGTGGTCAGTATGAACTTGTGTGGTGTGTTTGATTGTCAGTACGGGCTTGTATGGTATGCTTTATGGCCATTATGGCTTTGTATGGTGTTTTGTAGTCAGTATGGACTTGTATGGTGCTTGGTCGTCAGGATGGGCTTGTATTGTGTATTTGGTCGACAGTATGGGTTTGTATGGTGTGTTTGGTGGTCAGTATGGACTTGTATTGTGTGTTTGGTCGACAGTATGGGTTTGGACTTGTATGGTGTGTTTGGTAGGCTGTATGGATTTGTGTGGTGTATTTGGTCGTCAGGATGGGTTTGTATGGTGTGTTTTGTGGTCAGTATGAACTTGTGTGGTGTGTTTGATTGTCAATGTGGGCTTGTATGGTATGTTTGGTGGCCATTATGAGTTTGTATGGTGTTTTGTAGTCAGTACGGACTTGTATCGTGCTTTGTCGTCAGTATGGGTTTGTATGGTGTGTTTGGTGGTCAGTTTGGGTTTGTATGGTGTGTTTGGTGGAAAGTATGTTGTATGGGGTGTTTTGTCGGCTGTATGGGTCTGTGTGGTGTGTTTGGCGGTCAGTATGGGTTCGTATGGTGTGTTTGGTCGGCTGTATGGGTTTGTATGGTGTGTTTGGCGGTCAGTATTGGTTTGTATGGTGTGTTTAGTCGGCAGCATGGGTCTGTATGGTGTGTTTGGCGGTCAGTATGGACTTGTGTGGTGTGTTTGGTTGTCAGTATGGGCTTGTATGGTATGTTTGGTGGCCATTATGGGTCGTCAGTATGGTTTAGTATAGTGTGTTTGGTTATCAGTAAGGCCACTATAGTTTGTTCTGGCTATAACTGTTTAACCCTCTCATGGATTTGAATTATATCTCACAGCATTGTTCCCCAAGAACCAAAAGTCATATCTGCAAGGGCAAGTTTACAGTGCATATAATTGGTAAATCTTTGTCCCGGTAATAACTTTTTACCCTTTGCATGTATTTGGATATTTTACAGAATTGTTGCCCAAACCCAAAGGTTTGTCATTACGTTAAACTAAGGTCATATCTGCAAGGCAAGGTCGAAGTGCATGTAATGGGTAAATCTTTGTCCTGGCAAAAACTTGTTACCCTTTGCATGGATATGAATAATATTTCACATAAGTTTTGAACAGGATCCTAGGGTGTGTCATGACTTGAACTAACTAAAGGTCATATTTGCAACGTGAAATTCACAATGTGTATGATGGGTAAATCTTTGTCCGTGCCATAACTTTGTATCCCTTGAATAGATTTGAATGTTCCCCACATTTGCAAGGTCAAATGGTTTTGTATGACAAACCCTTCACATTCTACGCTTTGCATTGATTTGAATAAATATTACTACATACGTACGGAATAATTTTGTGCACCAGATGCGCATTTCGACAACTTCTGTCTCTTCAATGATGTTCATGGCTGAATAATTGGAATTTTAATAATATATAAATATTTGAAGAGCAGATTTAAAACCAAAGTGACTGAAAAAGTTAGCCGAAAAATCAATCCAAGTGCAGACCTATGCTACTCATTAGTTTACAAGTGATTTACAAAATCTCATGACTGAAAATTTTAAGTTTATATTTCATGTCAGTACAAAATCACTGAAAACTAGACTTATGATGCCCTCGGGCACTATCAGTCCACCAACAGTGACTCCGAATTATGATAAATATTAGAACATATGTACATTATAATTTTGTGCACCAGATGGGCATTTCGACAACTTATGTCTTTTCGGTGATGCTTGATAATTTACAGAACTTGCAGGCCCCAAAGCAATTTTGAAGCCCTGAATAAGGAGGAGGGAAATTTCTGCATACATTTATTTAACCTCTCTACAAATTAAGCAACGGACGTATTGTGCAACGTTAGGGGTTGTTCTTGTCAGAAAAGCTGTCGTTTTAAGTCTGATGTGATACATGCAATAACAGTCCTCGTATCCCTTGTTGGGGCTGGATTAAGTATATCAATTTTCAATACAAGTGTTCATTAGAAATACGTAGAGCGTTGCATGCGCGGATCCAGAAATTTTTGTCAGAGGGGGTCCAACCAAAAAAGGTAATTTTTTCTCTTAGACGAGGGGGGTCCAACCCCAAAAATGCCCAAATATTACCTTTTTTTTGGTAAAATTTTCGGATTCCAAGGGGGGGGGGGGGGTTCCAGACCCCCCTAACCCCCCCCCCCTCTGTATCCGCGCATGCGTTGCCCACGCAGCATGAACGTGATTTACAACGATACGAATTGATGTATTGTGATTGATTATATTCGAGACTTGATATATGTAGTCACACCGCGATTACATGTCACGCTTTATACCATTTAAATACTCCTAATACTTATATACCTTTAATCAAATTCCAAACCGGCTTTCTTCACTAACAATAAAAGTCATGGTGTGGTATTGTAGTAATACAACATTCTGCCTCAGTACATTCACGCATGTAAGAAAATGTTAATTAGAAACGACTATATAAGGATTAATTCGTAAAATGTCAATTTGAAAACTATTATAATTACATTTTGACACATTCCATTGCAAAGGGATTCTTTTAAGAGGTTCCCCCGAAACATGTAACATGTACAACTGTACAGATGCTGTGTGAAAAAGACACATTCTTAAACTGTTGGCCCACAGTAATAATGTTTAAGTTTTTGTCTTTTATATTTTCAGGCATTCATGACCGGTATGGCTTGCAGAGCGGGAGACACCAGATTTTATCTCAGATTTCCAGGAATTCATGAATATTCCCTCTGTGAATGGGGAAGATATCAATAATATTTACATGTGGAATCATTATAACAAAATTTTGTGTTATAATTTTTTAAAATAAGTTTAATAAGTTTTTAATAGTATAAAGTTTGACGTTGACAATTAACCTTGGTCATATTTTCTCTGTGAGAAGGAATGTCATGTGGATTTTGTGAGATTACTTAGTAGATAAATGATATAAGATCATTGTGATACATGTAAATGCATATATGAACTTTTCATTATTTCAATATGTAATTATTTAGGTGTATTGTATGTTATTGAGCTGTATTACTCAATAGGGTAATATATACTAAGTAATCACATGATTTCTGCTATATAGCTCAATAGGGTAATATAGTAAGTAACCACATGATTTCCCTATATAGCTCAATAGGGTAATATAGTAAGTAATCACATGATTTCTGCTATATAGCTCAATAGGGTAATATATACTAAGTAATCAGATGATTTCTGCTATATAGCTCAATAGGGTAATATAGTAAGTAATCACATGATTTCTGCTATATAGCTCAATAGGGTAATATAGTAAGTAATCAGAGGATTTCTGCTATATAGCTCAATAGGGTAATATATACTAAGTAATCAGATGATTTATGCTATATAGCTCAATAGGGTAATATAGTAAGTAATCAGATGATTTCTGCTATATAGCTCAATAGGGTAATATATACTAAGTAATCAGATGATTTCTGCTATATAGCTCAATAGGGTAATATAGTAAGTAATCAGATGATTTCTGCTATATAGCTCAATAGGGTAATATATACTAAGTAATCAGATGATTTCTGCTATATAGCTGAAAAGGGTAATATACTAAGTAATCAGATGATTTCTGCTATATAGCTCAATAGGGTAATATAGTAAGTAATCACATGATTTCTGCTATATAGCTCAATAGGGTAATATATACTAAGTAATCAGATGATTTCTGCTATATAGCTCAATAGGGTAATATAGTAAGTAATCACATGATTTCTGCTATATAGCTCAATAGGGTAATATAGTAAGTAATCACATGATTTCTGCTATATAGCTCAATAGGGTAATATAGTAAGTAATCACATGATTTCTGCTATATAGCTCAATAGGGTAATATAGTAAGTAATCACATGATTTCTGCTATATAGCTCAATAGGGTAATATAGTAAGTAATCACATGATTTCTGCTATATAGCTCAATAGGGTAATATATACTAAGTAATCAGATGATTTCTGCTATATAGCTCAATAGGGTAATATAGTAAGTAATCACATGATTTCTGCTATATAGCTCAATAGGGTAATATATACTAAGTAATCAGATGATTTATGCTATATATCTCAATAGGGTAATATAGTAAGGAATCAGATGATTTCTGCTATATAGCTCAATAGGGTAATATATACTAAGTAATCACATGATTTCTGCTATATAGCTCAATAGGGTAATATAGTAAGTAATCACATGATTTCTACTATATAGCTCAATAGGGTAATATAGTAAGTAATCACATGATTTCTGCTATATAGCTCAATAGGGTAATATAGTAGGTAATCACATGATTTCTACTATATAGCTCAATAGGGTAATATAGTAGGTAATCACATGATTTCTACTATATAGCTCAATAGGGTAATATAGTAGGTAATCACATGATTTCTGCTATATAGCTCAATAGGGTAATATAGTAAGTAATCACATGATTTCTACTATATAGCTCAATAGGGTAATATAGTAAATAATCACATGATTTCTACTATATAGCTCAATAGGGTAATATAGTATGTAATCAGATGATTTCTGCTATATAGCTCAATAGGGTAATATAGTAAGTAATCACATGATTTCCCTATATAGCTCAATAGGGTAATATAGTAAGTAATCACATGATTTCTGCTATATAGCTCAATAGGGTAATATATACTAAGTAATCAGATGATTTCTGCTATATAGCTCAATAGGGTAATATAGTAAGTAATCAGAGGATTTCTGCTATATAGCTCAATAGGGTAATATATACTAAGTAATCAGATGATTTATGCTATATAGCTCAATAGGGTAATATAGTAAGTAATCAGATGATTTCTGCTATATAGCTCAATAGGGTAATATATACTAAGTAATCAGATGATTTCTGCTATATACCTCAATAGGGTAATATATACTAAGTAATCAGATGATTTCTGCTATATAGCTCAATAGGGTAATATATACTAAGTAATCAGATGATTTCTGCTATATAGCTCAATAGGGTAATATAGTAAGTAATCAGATGATTTCTCCTATATAGCTCAATAAGGTAATATAGTAAGTAATCACATGATTTCTGCTATATAGCTCAATAGGGTAATATAGTAAGTAATCACGTGATTTCTGCTATATAGCTCAATAGGGTAATATAGTAGGTAATCACGTGATTTCTGCTATATAGCTCAATAGGGTAATATAGTAGGTAATCACATGATTTCTACTATATAGCTCAATAGGGTAATATAGTAAGTAATGACATGATTTCTACTATATAGCTCAATAGGGTAATATAGTAAGTAATCACATGATTTCTGCTACATAGCTCAATAGGGTAATATAGTAAGTAATCACATGATTTCTGCTACATAGCTCAATCGGGTAATATAGTAAGTAATCACATGATTTCTGCTACATAGCTCAATCGGGTAATATAGTAAGTAATCACATGATTTCTGCTACATAGCTCAATCGGGTAATATAGTAAGTAATCACATGATTTCTGCTACATAGCTCAATAGAGTAATATATACGAAGTAATCAGATGATATCTGCTATATAGCTCAATAGGGTAATATAGTAAGTAATCACATGATTTCTACTATATAGCTCAATAGGGTAATATAGTATGTAATCAGATGATTTCTGCTATATAGCTCAATAGGGTAATATAGTAAGTAATCACATGATTTCTGCTATATAGCTCAATAGGGTAATATAGTAGGTAATCACATGATTTCTACTATATAGCTCAATAGCGTAATATAGTAAGTAATGACATGATTTCTACTATATAGCTCAATAGGGTAATATAGTAAGTAATCACATGATTTCTGCTACATAGCTCAATAGGGTAATATAGTAAGTAATCACATGATTTCTGCTACATAGCTCAATCGGGTAATATAGTAAGTAATCACATGATTTCTGCTACATAGCTCAATAGAGTAATATATACTAAGTAATCAGATGATTTCTGCTATATAGCTCAATAGGGTAATATACTAAAGAAATAATGACGTACTAGACGTTATCTACTGTCCAGTAACAGCCCCGAGTCGCATTAACCAATCAGATTGTCACCGAGCCACGCAGCGGCGAGGTGATAATTTGATTGGTTAATGCGACGAGGGGCGGTTACTCGACATTAGATAACGACTAGGACGTCATTATTTCTATTCTGACATGAACTGTAGAAACAAGTATGAAAATAAGTACTTTAATATTAATATTTTATTTCAACAACAATAAATTTAGGTTATATGCGCTTTATCCATTGTGAATGTACTTTATGTGTATAGAAAGTGGATGCAGACGACAGTTTGTGTATTGAAAGTGGATGTTACGTAAAAATCAATAATATGATTTTCAGAAAACCTAAATCGGTTTTCTGGAAATTGATTTTATTCACATTGTCAAAATCAATAACACCGATGGGTGGGGGCGGGGCTTTTAAACTCATGACTGCTTAGTAGGCATGGTGATTCTGACCGTGAATATATCGGAGAATAAAGCACGGTGAAACTCTATGGGACATATAGGGGAAAATTCTCAAGTCATGTTAGAATAAGCAGAGACATATATACAGAGAGACTGGAAACTCCCATTGAAAGCTATATAGCTCCCTGACATAAGTAACATTTCCCGACAGGCATCTCGATAAGCCGGAAGTCCGCCATATTGTTCTCGGCATTCATTCGCTTGAAAGCATTAAGCTTACAAAGAAGAGGAATTTTCATCGCTTTTTAAACAAGGTAGTTCAGATAAGTAAAAAAAAGCAATATACTAATCATTTGAATCATTAAACATTTCATTTATGATCTATTCAACGTGAAGACACAACCCCGATCAGAAGCCATTAGTTGTGATAGACCTCTGAAAACATTCACTTGGGTTTATGCAAAACATTTACACAACATTGAAGCACATGCCATCATTTTTCGTTTATAGCACCATCAATGTTTATTATAGTCAAAGTGTTTTAATTTTTGTATGAACTATCTGTAAATCATGCATAATTACCCGGCCGTATTTGAGGATCTCGCGACATTTTTCTCCTCACTATCAAATCCGCTGAGAAACGACAGCGGCAAGAAAAATTGTTAAAACAACAAAATTTAATGCCCTTTACATGACGAAACTCACACGTGTGTGTTAAGAAAGGTTTCAGACACATTTTATATCATTGAGTGTAGAAGACTTTATTCGTTATTTGATTTTAATCCAATTTTATATACGCGGTAAATCTTCAGTCGTTTAAACAAGAAAAACCGATACCATACCATATAGAACAAAATAATCATATAACCTGTCGATATATATATTGTTTTTATACTGAAAGTCATTCTATAAACATCAAAGAAGTAATGGTTGTTATTTTAGTACGAACTGAAGCAGTTATAAACACATAAGGGGACATCTTGCAATGCAAATTTTCTGTGGCCGGCGGGTCGCCATTTTGTTTTTGTTGTTTGTTTGGTTTTGTTGTTGTTGTTGTTTTTGTTTTGTTTGTTTGTTTGTTTTTTTTTTTTGCTTCTTTACAAAGGAGTAAATCTTGTTCGTATCACGTGAAGTGTGCACAACAGGTACAGAAATTATTTTGTTTTATGATTTACCATCTGAACATTAAAATAAGGCAGTGACTCCCCGTACACGGGATTGTATATGCCTATCCCGATGGCTAAACGTACACAGGGTAAAAAAAAGAGCCAAAACCAGTTTTGCATATCCGGAAGTCTTACTTTCCAGTCGGAGCTCATACTCAGTGACCAATGTTCAGTCATTGACACAATAAATCAATATTAATCAAACGATTTGTTCTCTTTTTCTTTTTACTGAGTTGTACTTATACACAGTATACTGAGAGTTCATGTGACTTGTTACAATGGACACGATGGATGAAGATCGTGAACTAAAAGTTGGGCTTTCTTTTAAGTCATATAACGACATTTACGAATATCTAAAGAGCTACGAAAAAAGAGAGTTTGTTCAGTTATATAAGAGGACGTCTAAAACAATACAAAAGCATTTAAAGACTATCAAAAATGAAAAAAATGTGAATATGGACCTGCAGTACTGGAGACTGGAATATGCGTGCATACATGGGGGAAAAAGTTCAAAACGGACTCTACGGGCGCAAGACCAAACACAAGGTAATTTTCATGAAGATGTTTAAATAAATAAATAGTTTATATGAAATTAATAAATAAATAGTTTATATGAATAAGTAAGATGAGTAAATAAATAAATGGATGAATTAATGACATAATTTTTAAATCAATTTATAATAAATAAATAAATAAATAAATAAATAAATAAATAAATAAATAAATAAATAAATAAATAAATGGCACCTAAGATAATAAAGACCTTATTTAGTAATTTTATATCTGCACATGTCTTTAGTCGTGTTAGAATTAAAACTTAATTATTTGAGCACGTTACATTTCAGTACATTTCAAATGAAATGTCCGTTCTACATAAAATTTGTTTACTTTTTATGGTTATGATTTCAATTCATGGAGCAGGTCGTAATTTTTTTTTCTAAATTTACAGGAGATGATGACGTAGCTGTTGATGTCCTGCCCATTCCAAGCTCCATACCAGACTCTAATGCTGTCACTAATGGCCAAGGTATTAACAATTTACCGTGTATTTTTTAAAATTATGATATTGATTTCACATCACACCAAATTGCAAGGTTTTTACATTGTATTCTTTTTTTTTTCAAACATTATCCTTTAACTTTTGATATTTTAGGAGATAATGACGAAACTATTGGTGTTACGGTTACCTCCGAGGGTCCACCCCGTGTACCAGGTCCAAGTTTTACCCCTGTGGACCCAGCTCCTTTGCAAAACTCTGATGCGGACGGTAATGTTGAGGATGAAATACAAGGTATTATATATTTCTGTGGGCGTTTTTCAAAGTCTGCATTTGAACATTTTTAAATGCTCCATTTCTCTTCCATCAGGTGACAACAGGTCTACTATGCATGAACAACCTCTGCTATGTGACATGACATTGCGGTTACCACCCCAGATGAAGAGACGGGGGCTTCCAAAGGGAGCTGAGGTCACAGTGGTGGGGTTGCCGAGGGGGAGACATAGGTCTGGGAGGACTATTCCATTTCTTAAAATGTCCCCTTTAGACAAAGAAAAAGGTGCTTGTGAAAACAAATTTGATACTGATATATTGCATATTATAAGTATGACAATAATTCTATCACATCAAACTTTCTCATTGGGCTCAATTTGTAATATCGTCATTTGTTTTTTCTTCAGAGATATTGACAGGGATATTGGGGAAGGACATGGCCGCAAACACTGTACAAACCTGTTGCCTGGTCCAATCTGATGTCATACCTTCAAAGCATGAAAAATGTATTGGTTTTGTAAATCATGTAAATAAATCAATATGTACTGCATACTGATATGGCGTTAATATTTCTTTTCTCGATTTATAAAGCTGCTGTAACTTTTTTTTTTAATCCGGATATGCGAAACCGGTTTGGGCTCTTTTTTTTACCCTGTGTACGTTTAGCCATCGGGATCATACACAACCCTGTGTACGAGGACTCACTGCCTTAAAATAAATATTAAATTCTTATTTACTACCTTTCTAGATGCATTGATAGCTCAGTATATAGATAAATATAAACAACTCCTATAAAATGGCAACAAGTGTTGTTTAGAAAATCAAATAATAAATAAATAAATAAAAATAATAAGTGCGGTGGGACACATTAACAAATTAAAATAAACAATATATATATATATATATATATATATATATATATATATATATATATAATATATATATATATATATATATATATATATATATATATATAATAATAATAATAATAATAACTAGAGCTGACCTTGTTGGCGAGCCAACAAGAAGGTTTCACAAGACTCAGTTGAAAAAGTTAAGACCAAATGTCTTGGCTTTTTGTTGTTCTTGGATTGAAAATGAAGTATTCATCCCTTTGTGGGGCCCCAAGGTATGCGGAAAGGACTGTGAAACCGTTTAAATCTGACCGCAAATATCTTAAAAACGGTAAGGGATATGGAAAAAAAACTTTAGGTGAATACATTATCCATTTTATTTTTCACGAAGAATCGATTCCAACCATTCCCGATTCGATCGGATGAAAAGTAAGGGAGCTATGACGTCATTTAAATAGTATTACGTCATGTTCAGGAATTTCGCACCATGCCAAATCCCACTTGTCAGTCGGTAAATATTTTTATTCTGTATCATGCTACCAAATTTCACACCACTAGCTTTATAAATAAGCGAAACACAGCTTCCTGAATTTGAAAAGTGTATTTTCAGGAATGATGAAACCATGAATTTTGACCGCAAATATCTCGAAAACGGTAAGAGATATCGAAATTCTGTTGTATTAATTAGGATGTTAAATTTTCACGCAGAATCGATTCCAACCATCCCCGATTCGATCCGATGATAAATAAGGGAGATATGACGTCATTTACAAAGTATGACGTCATTTTCAGGAATTTGGCTCCATGCCAAATTCCTCTTGTCAGTCGGTAGATATTCTCATTCTCTATCATGCTACCAAATTTCACACCTCTAACTTCCTCAATAAGCGAAACACAGCTTCCTGAATTTGAAAAGTGTGTTTTCAGGAATGGTGAAACCGTGAACTTTGACAGCAAATATCTCGAAAACGGTAAGAGATATCGAAATTCTGTTGCTGTATTTACCAAATTTTACTTTTTCACGCAGAATCGATTCCAACCGTCCCCGCCTCGATCCGATGAAAAATAAGGGAGATATGACGTCATTTACAAAGTATGACGTCATTTTCAGGAATTTGGCTCCATGCCAAATTCCTCTTGTTAGTCGGTAGATATTCTCAATCTTTATCATGATATCAAATTTCACACCTCTATTTTCCTCAATAAGCGAGCTATAGGCGAAAACATTTCATGAATAATTAATGAGTGTTGATGACGTCACAAACATCACTTTAAAGGGGGTTGTCGTGTTCAAACGCAAATAACTCGAGAACCGTAAGAGTTAGCGAAAATCTGAGAACACAATTCTGGTAGGTATTTGAACGCTCTATCGAATGGAAGAAACCCGATCAAAATCCGACTGCAAATAAAGTCGCTAGACCTTGCCAAAGATTTGATTCGAAAATTGTCAATAATTTCAAAAATATTGGCAGCATGCCATTTTCATTCTAGAGGTAGATTAAGAATGTGGAAACATGTTTAGATATAAAATTTCATGCCGATATCTCATTTAGTAAGAGAGATATTAGCGTATGAATATTTAATTAGCTTTGATGACGTCATAGCGAATTTTCCCACGCTCATTGTGACTTTATTTATGGTCCGATTTCAAAAATTTTTCATATTCCAAATCAGACCATTAAAATCTTTCATCCTACTGTCTAAAATCTAAGATTGAAATATTTTTTTTGAAATGAAAACAATCGGGTGAAGGTCAACTTTTTCGGGGTAGAGCTACGAAATTGACGCAGTGACATAAAATCTTGCATCTCCTTTTCTGAATCGAATGCTGAAAATTTCATTCCAATCGGACAATAAATAGCGAAGATACAGGTACCTAAATAAAAAAATCGTAGGTGGCGCTGTGACCTTACAAAGTGAAAGTAGGAAAAAATAAAAAAATACCTCGGCGGAAATGTGTAAAGAGACGATCCTGAAAATTTGAATGTTCTATCTTAAACCGTATTGGAGAAAACCTCTGTCCACTGCAAAAACGGAAGAAAAATAAAAATAATAATAATAATAAAAAACTAGAAACGAGCTCGTTGCTAAAGCAACGAGTAGGTTTCACAAGTTAAAGTCGAAGCAGCGAAGCTGAGATCTCCTACTCTAATACAAAATTCTTTTTCACGATCCAGATATCTGATCTTTAGTGATGGTATCCACATTGCGCAATCTACTTGCAGAAATTGTAGGTAACGGCGACTTACATTATACACATTATACTGAAGCCTACATCGCACAATATCGACTACTCTTGACCATATATTTGAAACAAGAAACATGTAGGACAATCACACTTAGTACAATCTGCACGTGTAACCTAGATCTTCAGTCCTTACTGCCCGCTTTATGTTGTTTATTTATTAACTTACGCAAGGTATTTCGCGTGTACAGATGTTTGACCTTGAATCGCTTCTCTGCTGGAATAAACAATTCTCCTCGCGATGAACTTACGCAAGTTATTTCGCGTGTACAGATGTTTGACCTTGAATCGCCACTCTGCTGGAATAAACAATTCTCCTCGCGATGGCCTTTAGTAATGCCGCTTTCCCCAATATACAAAAGAAAGACTTGACAATGTCTCGTATTCCACAGGTAAAGCACTGTAACTGGCGATTAATTCACACACGTTTGAAGTCCTGTATAACAGCGGGCGCAGTGCGTGTTATTAAGCATGCCAAATTCACCGCGCTTCTCTAATGTGTAATGCCGACGCTCGGAGAAGATTTCTTTATAGCCTTGTTCAGCAGTAGCTCGTAGAATGTAAATTTGCTTTTTTTTTTCTTTTTTTTTTTTTTTTTTTTTGTTTTTTTTTTTGGGGGGGGGGGGTTGGTTTTTTTATTTTTTGGGGGTTTTTTTTTTTAAAGAATTCCGAATGCATAATACTTTCTCAAACTCTATTTTATAGAAAGCACTTTAAATCGCGATTGAATTAATCGCGAGTTACTGCGCCTTGTCCATGGAAGAAGTCCTATATCACAGCGGTGTCGTGCAAGGTATTAAGCAAGGCAAATTGACCGCGCTTCTGAAGATATGTTTATTGCGTTGTTCATCAGTAGAGTGCCCAAAATTTGATTTTTGTTTAAGAAATCGAAATCAAAATGCTTTCTCAAACTCTTGTTTTTATAATTTGGTTCATACGACGAATAAAAAAATACTTGAAAGTTACGCAAGTAAGATATTTTTATAAAAAAATCTTTAAATTGCTCACTTTCAAATACCGGGAAACATGTTTCATAGTAAAATCGTTACGGAAAATCGTTTCGTAATGTTTTGGAAACTAAAAGACTAAAATAAGACAGTTTTGAACATTACGTAATTTTTAAAAAACTTTAAATTGAAATAGAGGCCAAACTAAAAGAGATAGATAATATCGGCCGATGAAAAGTTTCTAAAGATATGAACCTAGAGAACATAACAGTGAAAATTTGAGAGATCTACCATTAAAACTAAAAGCTACATACGCGAAAATCGAAAAATATTAAATCTTACGTAATTCTCTTAAAACGTCGTATATTTCTAAAAATTTTTTCATTAAACGGGAGTATGTGTCTGTGAGAATGAATAGCCGAAAGATGAAATTTCAAAGTAAAGAGTCGGTAGATACCCTCATTCCCTATCATGCTACCAATTTTCACATCTCTACCTTCTTTAATAAGCGAGCTTTAGCTGAAACCATTTCATTAAACATTAATGAACTTTATGTGACGTTGAAAGCATCACTTTTAAAGGGTTGTCGTGTTTAAACCTAAATAACTCGAAAACGGTAAGAAGTTTAGCGAAAATTTGATGGCAATGTTTATGCATATAAATTTTCGCGCAGAATCGATTGCAACAATCCCCGATTCGATAAGATGAAAATTAATGGAGTTATGACGTCATTTACAAAGTATGACGTAATTTTCAGGAATTTGGTACCATGCCAATTCCCTTTTGTCAGTCGGTAGATATTTGCATTTTCTTTTATGCTATCAAATTTCATACCTGTAGCTTTATCAATAAGCGAGACACAGGTACCTGAAGTTTTAAATTGTATTTTCAGGAAAGGCCAAACACTGAACTTTGACCGCAAATATCTCGAAAACGGTAAGAGATATCGAAAAATCTGAGACCAGATCTTTCTTCATGAACTACTTTTTCACGCAGAATCGATTGCAACAATCCCCGATTCGATACGATGAAAAATAAGGGAGTTATGACGTCATTTAGAAAAGTATGACGTCATTTTCAGGAATTTGGCACCTTGCCAATTCCCTTTTGTCAGTCGGTAGATATTTGCATTCTCTTTTATGCTACCAAATTTCATACCTCTAGCTTTATCAATAAGCGAGACACAGGTACCTGAAGTTTTAAATTATATATTTTCAGGAAAGGCCAAACACTGAACTTTGACCGCAAATATCTCGAAAACGGTAAGAGATATCGAAATTATGTTGCTGGTATTTACCATTTTACTTTTTCACGCAGAATCGATTCCAACCGTCCCCGCCTCGATCCGATGAAAAATAAGGGAGATATGACGTCATTTACAAAGTATGACGTCATTTTCAGGAATTTGGCTCCATGCCAAATTCCTCTTGTCAGTCGGTAGATATTCTCAATCTCTATCATGCTACCAAATTTCACACCTCTATCTTCCTCAATAAGCGAGCTATAGGCGAAAACATTTCATGAATAATTAATGAGTGTTGATGACGTCACAAACATCACTTTAAAGGGGTTGTCGTGTTCAAACGCAAATAACTCGAGAACCGTAAGAGTTAGCGAAAATCTGAGAACACTTTACTGGTAGGTATTTGAACGCTCTATCGAATGGAAGAAACCCGATCAAAATCCGACTGCAAATAAAGTCGCTAGACCTTGCCAAAGATTTGATTCGAAAATTTTCAATAATTTCAAAAATATTGGCAGCATGCCATTTTCATTCTAGAGGTAGATTAAGAATGTGGAAACATGTTTAGATATAAAATTTCATGCCGATATCTCATTTAATAAGAGAGATATTAACGTATGAATATTTAATTAGCTTTGATGACGTCATAGCGAATTTTCCCACGCTCATTGTGACTTTATTTATGGTCCGATTTCAAAAATTTTTCATATCCCAAATCAGACCATTAAAATCTTTCATCCTACTGTCTAAAATCTAAGATTGAAATATTTTTTTTGAAATGAAAACAATCGGGTCAAGGTCAACTTTTTCGGGGTAGAGCTACGAAATTGACGCAGTGACATAAAATCTTGCATCTCCTTTTCTGATTCGAATGCTGAAAATTTCATTCCAATCGGACAAATAATAAGGAAGATATAGCGATTCAAAATTTTGGCGTCGTAGGTGGCGCTGCGCGCTTATAAGCGGTAATTTAGAAAATTAAAAAAATCAAATCTTGAAAATTTAATTTCGAATCGAACACTGAAAACAGAATAGTAATATCTTTAATAATGAGTGATTTCTGAGCGGTCACAAAAAAAAAAACGGATGAAGAATAATAATAATAATAATAATAAGACTAGAAACGAGCTCGTTGCTAAAGCAACGAGTAGGTTTCACAAGTTAAAGTCGAAGCAGCGAAGCTGAGATCTCCTACTCTAATACAAAATTCTTTTTCACGATCCAGACATCTGATCTTTAGTGATGGTATCCACATTGCGCAATCTACTTGCAGAAATTGTAGGTAACGGCGACTTACATTATACACATTATACTGAAGCCTACATCGCACAATATCGACTACTCTTGACCATATATTTGAAACAAGAAACATGTAGGACAATCACACTTAGTACAATCTGCACGTGTAACCTAGATCTTCAGTCCTTACTGCCCGCTTTATGTTGTTTATTTATTAACTTACGCAAGGTATTTCGCGTGTACAGATGTTTGACCTTGAATCGCCACTCTGCTGGAATAAACAATTCTCATCGCGATGGCCTTTAGTAATGCCGCTTTCCCCCAATATACAAAAGAAAGACTTGACAATGTCTCGTATTCCACAGGTAAAGCACTGTAAACTGGCGATTAATTCACACACGTTTGAAGTCCTGTATAACAGCGGCGCAGTGCGAGGTATTAAGCAAGGCAAATTCACCGCGCTTCTCTAATGTGTAATGCCGACGCTCGGAGAAGATTTCTTTATAGCCTTGTTCAGCAGTAGCTCGTAGAATGTAAATTTGCTTTTTTTTTCTTTTTTTTTTTTTTTTTTTTTTAGTTTTTTTTTGGGGGGGGGGGGGGGGTTTTTTTTTTTTTTTGGGGGTTTTTTTGTTCTAAGAATTCGAATGCATAATACTTTCTCAAACTCTATTTTATAGAAAGCACTTTAAATCGCGATTGAATTAATCGCGAGTTACTGCGCCTTGTCCATGGAAGAAGTCCTATATCACAGCGGTGTCGTGCAAGGTATTAAGCAAGGCAAATTGACCGCGCTTCTGAAGATATGTTTATTGCGTTGTTCATCAGTAGAGTGCCCAAAATTTGATTTTTGTTTAAGAAATCGAAATCAAAATGCTTTCTCAAACTCTTGTTTTTATAATTTGTTCATCCGACGAATAAAAAATACTTGAAAGTTACGCAAGTAAGATATTTTTATAAAAAAATCTTTAAATTGCTCACTTTCAAATACCGGGAAACATGTTTCATAGTAAAATCGTTACGGAAAATCGTTTCGTAATGTTTTGGAAACTAAAAGACTAAAAATAAGACAGTTTTGAACATTACGTAATTTTTAAAAACTTTAAATTGAAATAGAGGCCAAACTAAAAGAGATAGATAATATCGGCCGATGAAAGTTCTAAAGATATGAACCTAGAGAACATAACAGTGAAAATTTGAGAGATCTACCATTAAAACTAAAAGCTACATACGCGAAAATCGAAAAATATTAAATCTTACGTAATTCTCTTAAAACGTCGTATATTTCGAAAAATTTTTTCATTAAACGGGAGTATGTGTCTGTGAGAATGAATAGCCGAAAGATGAAATTTCAAAGTAAAGAGTCGGTAGATACCCTCATTCCCTATCATGCTACCAATTTTCACATCTCTACCTTCTTTAATAAGCGAGCTTTAGCTGAAACCATTTCATTAAACATTAATGAACTTTATGTGACGTTGAAAGCATCACTTTAAAGGGGGTTGTCGTGTTTAAACCTAAATAACTCGAAAACGGTAAGAGTTAGCGAAATTTTGATGGCAATGTTATGCATAGAAATTTTCGCGCAGACTCGAGTGCAACAATCCCCGATTCGATAAGATGAAAATTAATGGAGTTATGACGTCATGTACAAAGTATGACGTCATTTTCAGGAATTTGGTACCATGCCAATTCCCTTTTGTCAGTCGGTAGATATTTGCATTCTCTTTTATGCTACCAAATTTCATACCTCTAGCTTTATCAATAAGCGAGACACAGGTACCTGAAGTTTTAAATTGTATTTTCAGGAAAGGCCAAACACTGAACTTTGACCGCAAATATCTCGAAAACGGTAAGAGATATCGAAAATCTGAGACCAGACCTTTTGCCTTTAACTACTTTTTCACGCAGAATCGATTGCAACAATCCCCGATTCGATACGATGAAAAATAAGGGAGTTATGACGTCATTTAGAAAAGTATGACGTCATTTTCAGGAATTTGGCACCTTGCCAATTCCCTTTTGTCAGTCGGTAGATATTTGCATTCTCTTTATGCTACCAAATTTCATACCTCTAGCTTTATCAATAAGCGAGACACAGGTACCTGAAGTTTTAAATTGTATTTTCAGGAAAGGCCAAACACTGAACTTTGACCGCAAATATCTCGAAAACGGTAAGAGATATCGAAATTCTGTTGCTGTATTTACCATTTTACTTTTTCACGCAGAATCGATTCCAACCGTCCCCGCCTCGATCCGATGAAAAATAAGGGAGATATGACGTCTTTTACAAAGTATGACGTCATTTTCAGGAATTTGGCTCCATGCCAAATTCCTCTTGTCAGTCGGTAGATATTCTCAATCTCTATCATGCTACCAAAATTTCACACACCTCTATCTTCCCTCAATAAGCGAGCTATAGGCGAAAACATTTCATGAATAATTAATGAGTGTTGATGACGTCACAAACATCACTTTAAAGGGGGTTGTCGTGTTCAAACGCAAATAACTCGAGAACCGTAAGAGTTAGCGAAAATCTGAGAACACTTTACTGGTAGGTATTTGAACGCTCTATCGAATGGAAGAAACCCGATCAAAATCCGACTGCAAATAAAGTCGCTAGACCTTGCCAAAGATTTGATTCGAAAATTTTCAATAATTTCAAAAATATTGGCAGCATGCCATTTTCATTCTAGAGGTAGATTAAGAATGTGGAAACATGTTTAGATATAAAATTTCATGCCGATATCTCATTTAATAAGAGAGATATTAACGTATGAATATTTAATTAGCTTTGATGACGTCATAGCGAATTTTCCCACGCACATAGTGACTTTATTTATGGTCCGATTTCAAAAATTTTTCATATTCCAAATCAGACCATTAAAATCTTTCATCCTACTGTCTAAAATCTAAGATTGAAATATTTTTTTTGAAATGAAAACAATCGGGTCAAGGTCAACTTTTTCGGGGTAGAGCTACGAAATTGACGCAGTGACATAAAATCTTGCATCTCCTTTTCTGAATCGAATGCTGAAAATTTCATTCCAATCGGACAAATAATAAGGAAGATATAGCGATTCAAAATTTTGGCGTCGTAGGTGGCGCTGCGCGCTTATAAGCGGTAATTTAGAAAATTAAAAAAAATCAAATCTTGAAAATTTAATTTCGAATCGAACACTAAAAACAGAATAGTAATATCTTTAATAATGAGTGATTTCTGAGCGGTCACAAAAAAAAAAACGGATGAAGAATAATAATAATAACTAGAAACGAGCTCGTTGCTAAAGCAACGAGTAGGTTTCACAAGTTAAAGTCGAAGCAGCGAAGCTGAGATCTCCTACTCTAATACAAAATTCTTTTTCACGATCCAGATATCTGATCTTTAGTGATGGTATCCACATTGCGCAATCTACTTGCAGAAATTGTAGGTAACGGCGACTTACATTATACACATTATACTGAAGCCTACATCGCACAATATCGACTACTCTTGACCATATATTTGAAACAAGAAACATGTAGGACAATCACACTTAGTACAATCTGCACGTGTAACCTAGATCTTCAGTCCTTACTGCCCGCTTTATGTTGTTTATTTATTAACTTACGCAAGGTATTTCGCGTGTACAGATGTTTGACCTTGAATCGCTTCTTCTGCTGGAATAAACAATTCTCCTCGCGATGAACTTACGCAAGTTATTTCGCGTGTACAGATGTTTGACCTTGAATCGCCACTCTGCTGGAATAAACAATTCTCCTCGCGATGGCCTTTAGTAATGCCGCTTTCTCCAATATACAAAAGAAAGACTTGACAATGTCTCGTATTCCACAGATAAAGCACTGTAACTGGCGATTAATTCACACACGTTTGAAGTCCTGTATAACAGCGGCGCAGTGCGAGGTATTAAGCAAGGCAAATTCACCGCGCTTCTCTAATGTGTAATGCCGACGCTCGGAGAAGATTTCTTTATAGCCTTGTTCAGCAGTAGCTCGTAGAATGTAAATTTGCTTTTTTTTTTTTTTTTTGTTTTTTTTTTTTTTTTTTTTTTTTTTTTTTTTTTTTTTTTTTTATGTTTTTGGGGTTTTTTTTGTTTAAGAATTCGAATGCATAATACTTTCTCAAACTCTATTTTATAGAAAGCACTTTAAATCGCGATTGAATTAATCGCGAGTTACTGCGCCTTGTCCATGGAAGAAGTCCTATATCACAGCGGTGTCGTGCAAGGTATTAAGCAAGGCAAATTGACCGCGCTTCTGAAGATATGTTTTATTGCGTTGTTCATCAGTAGAGTGCCCAAAATTTGATTTTTTGTTTAAGAAATCGAAAATCAAAATGCTTTCTCAAACTCTTGTTTTTATAATTTGTTCATACGACGAATAAAAAATACTTGAAAGTTACGCAAGTAAGATATTTTTTATAAAAAAAAATCTTTAAATTGCTCACTTCAAATACCGGGAAACATGTTTCATAGTAAAAATCGTTACGGAAAATCGTTTCGTAATGTTTTGGAAACTAAAAAGACTAAAAATAAGACAGTTTTGAACATTACGTAATTTTTAAAAAACTTTAAATTGAAATAGAGGCCAAACTAAAAGAGATAGATAATATCGGCCGATGAAAGTTCTAAAGATATGAACCTAGAGAACATAAACAGTGAAAATTTGAGAGATCTAACCATTAAAACTAAAAGCTACATACGCGAAAATCGAAAAATATTAAATCTTACGTAATTCTCTTAAAAAGTCGTATATTTCGAAACTTTTTTTCATTAAACTGGAGTATGTGTCTTTGAGAATTAATAGCCGAAAGATGAAATTTCAAAGTAAAGAGTCTGTAGATACCCTCATTCCCTATCATGCTACCAATTTTCACATCTCTACCTTCTTTAATAAGCGAGCTTTAGCTGAAACCATTTCATTAAACATTAATGAACTTTATGTGACGTTGAAAGCATCACTTTAAAGGGGGTTGTCGTGTTTAAACCTAAATAACTCGAAAACGGTAAGAGTTAGCGAAAATTTGATGGCAATGTTATGCATATAAATTTTCGCGCAGAATCGATTGCAACAATCCCCGATCGATAAGATGAAAATTAATGGAGTTTATGACGTCATTTACAAAGTATGACGTCATTTTCAGTGAATTTGGTACCATGCCAATTCCCTTTTGTCAGTCGGTAGATATTTGCATTCTCTTTTATGCTACCAAATTTCATACCTCTAGCTTTATCAATAAGCGAGACACAGGTACCTGAAGTTTTAAATTGTATTTTCAGGAAAGGCCAAACACTGAACTTTGACCGCAAATATCTCGAAAACGGTAAGAGATATCGAAAATCTGAGACCAGACTTTTCACGTTTAACTACTTTTTCACGCAGAATCGATTGCAACAATCCCCGATTCGATACGATGAAAAATAAGGGAGTTATGACGTCATTTAGAAAAGTATGACGTCATTTTCAGGAATTTGGCACCTTGCCAATTCCCTTTTGTCAGTCGGTAGATATTTGCATTCTCTTTTATGCTACCAAATTTCATACCTCTAGCTTTATCAATAAGCGAGACACAGGTACCTGAAGTTTTAAATTGTATTTTCAGGAAAGGCCAAACACTGAACTGTGACCGCAAATATCTCGAAAACGGTCAGAGATATCGAAATTCTGTTGCTAGTATTTACCATTTTACTTTTTCACGCAGAATCGATTCCAACCGGCCCCGCCTCGATCCGATGAAAAATAAGGGAGATATGACGTCATTTACAAATTATGACGTCATTTTCAGGAATTTGGCTCCATGCCAAATTCCTCTTGTCAGTCGGTAGATATTCTCAATCTCTATCATGCTACCAAATTTCACACCTCTATCTTCCTCAATAAGCGAGCTATAGGCGAAAACATTTCATGAATAATTAATGAGTGTTGATGACGTCACAAACATCACTTTAAAGGGGGTTGTCGTGTTCAAACGCAAATAACTCGAGAACCGTAAGAGTTAGCGAAAATCTGAGAACACTTTACTGGTAGGTATTTGAACGCTCTATCGAATGGAAGAAACCCGATCAAAATCCGACTGCAAATAAAGTCGCTAGACCTTGCCAAAGATTTGATTCGAAAATTTTCAATAATTTCAAAAATATTGGCAGCATGCCATTTTCATTCTAGAGGTAGATTAAGAATGTGGAAACATGTTTAGATATAAAATTTCATGCCGATATCTCATTTAATAAGAGAGATATTAACGTATGAATATTTAATTAGCTTTGATGACGTCATAGCGAATTTTCCCACGCTCATTGTGACTTTATTTATGGTCCGATTTCAAAAATTATTCATATTCCAAATCAGACCATTAAAATCTTTCATCCTACCGTCTAAAATCTAAGATTGAAATATTTTTTTTGAAATGAAAACAATCGGGTCAAGGTCAACTTTTTCGGGGTAGAGCTACGAAATTGACGCAGTGACATAAAATCTTGCATCTCCTTTTCTAAATCGAATGCTGAAAATTTCATTCCAATCGGACAAATAATAAGGAAGATATAGCGATTCAAAATTTTGGCGTCGTAGGTGGCGCTGCGCGCTTATAAGCGGTAATTTAGAAAATTAAAAAAATCAAATCTTGAAAATTTAATTTCGACTCGAACACTGAAAACAGAATAGTAATATCTTTAATAATGAGTGATTTCTGAGCCGTCACAAAAAAAAAAAACGGATGAAGAATAATAATAATAATAATAAGAAAAGACAGTAGAATAATAAAAGGTTTCACAAGTGAAACTTGTGAAACCTAATAATAATAAGAAAAGACAGTAGAATAATAAAAGGTTTCACAAGTGAAACTTGTGAAACCTAAAAAGACAGTAGAATAATAAAAGGTTTCACAAGTGAAACTTGTGAAACCTAAAAAAGAAAAATCAGAAAAACAATAGGTTTCACAAGTGAACTTGTGAAACCTAATAATAATAATAGGTGCCTGTAGAATTTGAACTGAGGTGCGTCGGCAGGAAACGACCAACTGCGCTATACGTCCCCGGGTGATATCCGACGGTTAAAATCGGTGTATTGTAGAGCGCGGTCACCTAATTAACATAACAAAAGGACGTGCATCATATGCCGGACGAAGCGGCAAGTTTCCAATCTCTGTGTATAGATGTGTGTATAGATGTCTCTGAAATAAGTAGTCACATGATTTCTGCTATATAGCTCAGTAGGGTAATATATTAAGTAATCAGTCTGATGTTAAAAATATTGTTTTAGAAATGTTATTATGTAAAAGAATGTCACTTTTGCAATGAAGTGTATTGCTGCCAAATAAGAAATAAATCTTTTAAGTGTTAGGTAATTTCTGATTAACAAAAAGGTCTTTAAAGCGACCGTAAAATTTGCGGAATGTATACCTCATATGTGTGTTTTCGTATTCTTTTGATATTTACTTTTCACTCATTAATAGCTTGTCTCAGTTAATGAAAGAACGGTATTCTGAAAGAGCTCTAGAAAATCGGATTAGATAGACACCATACACAAGCGATGAAGGAATATCACTACACGTATATGGAAAGTTAACAATATAGGTAAAGCAAATTCATTATGTTTGTCATACAGTGAAGCAGTTATTTTACCGTCTCTATCAATACGTTACACTAAAGTTTATAACATTTTTTATGCTTAAACTTTATTATAAAAATCTAGATGGTTATCTAACAAATATCTATTTATGAGATCTAAGTGCGATACGCAGGAACTGGATTCTGTCATGTCTTTGACCTCGAGCTCGTTGGGATATATTTCAAGTACATATTTATGTTTTTATCATTGTTAGACAATTCGCCACCAATGTATCTGGAGGTTAGATAAGAGGTTCAGCCAATTGCTTTTGATGTTGACACAATATTTTGCACAAACTCAGCTTTGTACGAATAAAGGGGGAGGGAGGGGACCAATAATGAATAAAAATATGAACAATAAATGCATAAGGAATACCGATGCTTTGTTGGAATACTTTATTTTTAAATTCAGAGTACTTAAACTTCGATTCACTGTCATTTTGAAAAATTGTGTCCAGATAGCCCAACATAGAATATTTATTCTAAATGGCTAGTGCAACCTTTTCAATAACGATCAAAGATGGGGTAAGCGGAATCATAATTTCGCCCATATGCTATTCTGAATTAACGCAGTCACATTCAATGAAGCGCAGTAAAATGATAAAACTTGAAATCGGTCAAAATACGTTACCCATTAAAATTGCCGACATACCGTATGAAAATAGATCAGCTGTTGATAAAGTGGTTAACTGACATGAGCTTTTAAAAGATATCCCAAGATCATACGTATTAAATGTACTGTAAATTTTTGCTACAGTGAACATTGTTATAAAATTTTGTAATTCTTTTTATTCAGATAAATTTTCCTCCCTGACTAATTCATAACAAGATAAATCATACAGGCGCTGTTGTTCTGTTGCGCTTTATTTGCGTTTGAGTTTACCAGTCAAAATGCAGCGGACTTTGAGCAACGTGAATACCGCTGAAATGTGAATCCCGCTAAAATAAGTACACCATACAGTATATCTGCGAGAACGTTTCTTTGAAAAGAAGATGCTATGAGTCTGTCTTTTAGTTTATCATGAGGGATCGTAGTGTGAAGAGTAGAACTAATTAACACCAATTCCAGAGGACACTATGTCCCAGTACTTCTGAAGCTTCTTACCGGCAGACAGTATTTTAGTAAGGAGGGCCTTAATTACTGGATACTGGAATGTATCTTTCTATAAATAGATTTTTATGATGTCAAGAACCCAATGTAAGGTAGCCCAAAATCACTATCTTAAGTGCATATAGGCACTCAATACCGATCTATGATTTTCAAGGATTTGATACATAGTGAGTACGGAGCGGGTATTCGCATTGCACGTAAATACAACGTTGATTGAGGATTTTTTCTGTTGATACTTAACTATATGTACTAGTATTCTATCTAGTTCTGTCATTACAACTGGGTAATCTATTGCAAAAGGATAACAAATCCTCATATTTAGTTGACTAATACGTGATTTGAATCATAATTACGAGATAGTAAGTTCTATGAAGTCGTACGTAAAATATACTGGACATCAGACATGTGTGTCTAGATGTCTGTCGTGCTTAGGGAGCAACCATTTGATTTGGGGGGGGGGGGGGCAAGAAGACTTTGCAAAAAAAAAAAAGTCCGGGTCAAATTTTGGGGGGAAAAATAATCCGGCCAAAAGGGCCGGTAAAGAAAAAATAACGATAATTGTCAATAAATAAATAATAATAATAATAAAAACTACGGCTCTGAAATTTGGCAAAAAAATATTCAGGCCGGTGAAAGTCTTCCTGCGCCCCCTCCTATAAAAATCAAATAGTTGCTCCCTTATGCTTTATTTTCTGCCGACCCATTTTTAGTCATCGTGATAAAGACGATGGTCATGTCTTGTTTATCTCTATGTTTGTTAGAGTACCACTTTGTTGATATCGCTCTCTAGAAACTGAGGGGATATTAAATCTTTTCGCTCTGTATGTACATTATCAGATATTAAATATGGATCACGTAACTCTCGAATTGCTGTTCAGGGCACACAATCGCAGTTTCTTATTTTGTATGGTTGATAGAAGGGTGACGTAAACCGCTGCTATGGAAGAGAACATTGAGCATTGAAGTCACATTTTAAGACCTCTGACCACAAGAAATGGCCATATTGCTACGTCCATACATTTTTTACAACATATCTTTACGCCGACTATAAGGTTATTGAATGATATTTATGCACCACTACGTATACAGATATATATTTGGATGGGAACCATACTTAGTCAGGGAGTCGAATGTGCCTATGCACATAAATAAATATCCTCACCTACTGTATAGGCCTATACACTTTTTATAGCATGTCCGAAATTGTATGTATATTATCATGTACCTAAATATTCGATTGAATTTCTTGCAAAGCAGGACGGAAGCCTAATAGCTTCACGTAAAAAAATCATTTCATTGCGAATATTGGCAATACTATTTAGTTGGTATTAGGAGACTTCCCATCCTAAATTTTTCGAAATATAATAAATTAATTTTTTGTGTGAAGCTAATGGGCTTCCGTACAAGCCTAGTGGAAAAATCAATTTTAAAACGGGTTCATCACGAAGCAATGACCTTCTATTGTGATGCTGCTCAATTGCGATGTTTACCTGAGAATACCTTACTTTAAATCTACACAGGCATATAGGAAAGAAAACACTCTTCGAGATGATGTTAAATTGAAAATGGAAAATACAAATAGATCTACATGTAGTAAATATTAATTTACGGACTTAAGGATGTTTATATAAATTTCCATGTAAATTTTGCAACGAAATATTCATGTGGATAATTAACGTATATTTGATAAGGTGTATATTCATGTGATTTACAGTAGAGAAATCCAGTTGCAATGACTGGTTCTAGATCACTCGTTTCGATTGAATTTTCTCAAAGAAAAATGCCATTTTAGCAAAATATCTTTTTAACATTTTTGGGCATTGATTCGTTGGTTTATAGTCAATAAAAATTTTGCTAATTCTTTCTTTCTGTACTGTAAAATGTAGTTTTTATTGCCAAACTGTCGTCGTCAAGTTGAGACGTGTGATAGCTATTTTCAGTATCGGGTCAGCTATAAGTGGCGGACGTCCGCTAGTTGGTGTATGCTCATTTTCGTACATCGGGATATGGTCTTGTTCTACAGATCTGTTAGCTACTTGTGCAAGAATATTTTATTTGCCGATTAGTGGGATCTGAAATACATTTCTGTACTCATTAAAACACCCAGAATGCCTAATATTTTACAATAGATATGATAGATGTGTACATTAAAATTCAGATGAAAAAGGCCCACAACTTTATGTTTGCTTGCAACTAGCAAACGACCAATATTGGTAAAATGGCACCGTCAAAAGGTTCCATCAGTACTTTGATTGTAGAACGAAGTTCAATAGTTCACGTTTAACGAATGGCTATGAAGTTTGTCAACTGTGACATGAAAATAAGACTACGTGTTTTAATTTCAGTTTTGAGTTAATGGCTAGGACAAATGATCTTTCGGGCTGCTGTTTTATTTAACAGACGCGCATGTTGTGTTGTACGCAAGTGAGCATGACAATTTCTTATTAAAGAAAAGAAATATTTTAATAAAATGTTTGAGATGTTCTCATCGGTTATGTCAGATATGTATAGATACTTCAATCATTTGTCATAAAGGAAATAGTTATACCATAATATCGTAAAAAAAATACGACCAGCCCTGTTTATGACGAGTCAAACGTACTAAAGGAGCAGAAGCAGATCACGCTTTGCCGTCATTATAATGCAGTACTGAGTGTTTCATTTGTGTGACGGCGTACTACATGGCAGACCCATTATTATCAGAGATTATTAACTTTATTCAAAGCGAATGAAATATTCTCACTCGTTGAACTTCCTCTGAAAAGAAAATCAATCATACGACATCAGACGTCTGAATATTCTGAAATGTACTGTTAATCATTGCGATGTATAACATTGATTTGAAATTTAGGACTCTTTGTCAGTTTAATTTTTTTTATTAACTTACCCAGAAGAAAATAAAACGAGAAAAATCAAATATATTAATCCACAGGTCATGTGGCCTATGTGCAGGTTCATATATGTCTAAGCTACGTGCAAGGCTTGTTCATTCGTAACTAAGGGATATGCAAGACTTGTTCATACATAACTAAGCTACGTGCAAGGTGTGTTCATTCATCTCTGAGCTACTTGAAAGGCTTGTCCATATATATGTAAGCAACGTGCCAGGCTTGTTCATACGTAACTATGCAACGTGCAAGGCTTGTTCATAAGAATCTAAGCTACGTGCAAGGCGTGTTCATATATATCTAAGCTACGTGCATGGCTTGTTCATTCATATCTAAGCTATGTGCAAGACTTGTTCATACATATCCAAGCTATTTGCAAGGCTTGTTCTTATATCTAAGCTGCGTGCAAGGTGGCTCATATATACATGTATCTAAGCTGTGTGCAAGACTTGTTCATATCTATCTAATGTAAAGATGATGGATAAATCCAAACCATAAGTCTGAAAATAAGCTATGTGCAAGGCTTATTCATACATCCCTATGCTACGTGCAAGGCTTGTCCATACACATGTAAACTTCGTGAAGGCTTGTTCATTCGTATATGAGCGACACGAAAGGATGTTTATACATATTTAAGCTGGGTGTTGGCTTGTTCATACTTATCTAATCTGCGTGCAAGTTTTGTTCATAGATATCTAAACCATATGCAAAGTTTGTTTATACTCATTCAAGTCAATATTTTCTGAGGAGAAAATAAGAGACTTAATCATGGGTGCCAGTCGACCAGAGGAATGAGCGGCTGAATCAGACTTTTAATCCCCCCCCCCCCCGCTATATTGTCGAGATGGAAATCATTCGATCCCTATGGCAACTCTCTGATTATGTTTGTTATCACAACCCCCTAATAATGACTATATTGTGTAAATGTTGATGGAGAAAGCCACCAGCAAGATTGTGGTACCGGTGCATCCAAGTCCACGTCGACGCTTCGGATTTGAAATCTAAGCCAGATTCTTTCGTTTTGACCATGTCAAACGGACGCAGGTCCACGCCGAATCGCGTAGATGTGATGGCTGGAACGTTAAGGCAGACTTAGCAGGTTACTATCTCAGCAGCTGGACTACATGAAGAGATCATAGGAGTACAGGTCCCCCCCCCCCCCCCAATCTTCATCACCTCCCACTCCTTTACCTCTGTTCCTACACTGTTACCAGTGCCTGCTTAGTTGTGGTTGCTGTCACTTTAATCTAAGCCGAATGCAGAATGTCGCCATACATGTACGAATCCAGAAGGACATAATATACCCGGTATAGATATATAAAACAACAAATACCGATCATCTAGTCCTTAAATATTTCTGACACATGTACTAAAATGCCCTTTACGACCTTCTCTTAGATATCAAATCTTCCCGTTACATAGGACCAGGTGATCATCTGACCTTGAATAAAAACCATACTTCAAATCTCAGTTTTTCTTTCGTTTTATTGATTGACATTCTGAATACAAACATTTAACATATATATAACACATTGTTCTCATCATAGGATACTCATGTTGTAATAGTTGATGTTTACATTTACATTTGATATATAACAGAGGACTTATTAATCATTGACAAAACCTCTGTGAAGACATTCATTCTGTGTTTATACTTCATACAAAACCCAAGCCAATCTGAAGAGGACTTGAATGACACAGCTGATACTCTATTAAGTGAAATTTTCATCCCTTGTATGCATTTCTAATCATTAAAGCCTTTCAAGTGTCAGTTATTTCACGCTAAAATCTTTTACTTGTCATTTACTAAAGAACTATATTATGTTTCATATTTGAGTTATGCTACCACCAATGATCAAGTTGCTTTCAAACAATATGAAGGGTACACTAGTACTCGAACAAAACGATCCAAATCCGCAGTGCCAGTTCAAGTGATTTAATGACAAAATCGTTCAAATACACTTTCAATCAGTTCGTATCTTTACTAGAAAATTTCTCATTCATTCAATATTTGAGCTTGCAAAACATTTTCTGAAAGCCCCGACCTCTAGACATTGTTAAAGATTTGTACTTGAACGTTCCTTTGTTATTTTTAAAGAGAAAACTAAAGTATAATATTTTTTTCAAAATAGATTTGTTCCATGTGAAACAGTATATTTTGTTCATTTTACATACCCATTTATCTCTGTAATGTTTGGGAATGGCAGGAATGATAAATTCTAATATATGTGTAAATCAAAACGAGAATTTTATGTCCGACATAATGGGTCACATGGAGTGATGGTCTTTAAAATGAAAAATGAAAATTCATAGGAAGCTAAAAATTAAAAGGATCTGTGTAAGATGCTTGGCCATTTAATCAGACACGACTCATAATGATAAAAAATGTGTTTCTCGAACAGGCATAATGTTCATACTTGCATATTTATATTCAGATAAAATTGTCCATGTAAATGACATTCACTGTTTATCAGACCTAGACCGTTGTACGTTATATCCGGGCATCGAAGCCGCCTGCTACTATCATGGTTTCACCAGTAACGTACGAAGCGTCATCAGACGCTAAAAACGACACCACCTTGGCGCATTCTTCTGGGGTTCCATACCTGAAAACAAAATAATAATCTAATGATAACATTGTATCTACATTCTCATTAAAAGAAAGTTCACAACCTTGTGTAAGTCGCTTATATATAAGTTAAGTTTGGTATACATATGTAATTTCCGTGACGTTTATTTTATCATCAATATACGAATAGCAGTACCAGACGACTTGAAGGATTAAATTCCACTTCATGGTCTTAAAAGTAATCAAAGGACCAAAGGTCCTGAGTGACACTCAGATGAAGAGGAATTTAGTGTTATCAATAGTATTAATTCAGGACTAGTTTCATTCTTAGAATTAACGACACAAATTCAAACTGACTCTAAAATCAATGTTGAGCTATTTAAATCAATTTCCTTTTAATGAAACAGAATTACCGTGGGAATAGTTATGCGAAGTATGCATTCAAGTCTGCATCCCAAGATGAACCATTAGTGCAAGTTTGGGAATTTTCACACACTGTTTATTGAAGGTGACTCGGCATACGACCGAGTCAGAAGTCTTTCATTTTTACTAGTTTTTCGCAAACTGAGGTACCCCCAACAGGTTAACCAAGTCACTCTTGTGGAAAAAAATGTCACATGAAGCAACCGAACCAGTTACTTTAGTGTGCATTCCATGAATCATTCGTGCAAGTTTGGTACTGGTACTGTCTATAACTGAGATACTCATGCCCCAAACAGGTTACCAAAATGACTCAAACGGAACAAGCAAATTCGGAGAATTGTGGTCCCCCGCTTTCGGTGCTCTATCAGTAAGGGTGCAGTGATCTGTGACATTGTCATGGTTGTGCATGTCTACAGACACACATGCCAAAAATGAAGGCCCTACGTCTTACGGTTAAAAAGTTATATTAAAGTAGGTCAAAGGTCACGATCAAGGTCACATAAATTTTGGTACCAACGGAAAGGTATTCCAATTAGGCACAGACTTGCCAAATATGAAGGCCCTACGTCTTGCGGTTAAAAAGTTATGACGAAGGTTAAAGGTTTTGTGACAGACGGACGGACGGATGGACAGACGAATGAGATTTAATGTCCAAACACTTTCACGAAAAGCGGGGGCAAAATGTATGTCAGACACAGCTTAAAACATGTTTTCGAGTCTGCATCCCAAGATGAATAATCAGTATAAGTTTGGTACTTGCAGCTTGTCCAGAATTGAGGTACCCCAAAAGGCTTACTATGTTACTCAAGCCGAAAAATTATGTCACATGCAGCATCCAAAGCATGCAATCAAGTCTATATCCCAAGAATTTTGCTACTTGCAGCATTTGTAGTTTGTCCAGAACTGAGTTTTCCAAACAAGTTAAACGGGTGCGGATGTCAGGCCTACAGCACAAGATCATCTTAAACTATGTCAAGGTGATCTAAAACTGTCCTTGCTCTGAGCATTTGCTGTGGATTTAATGTAAACAAAGACAGAGAGGACATGGTGAATCCATGTTTGTAATTAGGAGTAGGTTGTATTCAGATGAGGGTGTTCCTAAGGATACATAAATGTCAAGAGGAAACAAGCGAATTCAAAGAATTCTAAGATGTCAAAAGTAATAGTCTAAAATGGAAGGTCTCATCACAACGAATCAACACATGAGGTTTCAAAGTCGTACCCCTACTGTATCAAAAGTTATAGCCCAGGTAAAAGATTTGATGACAGACTGACAGACGGAGGAATGAGGTTTAATGTCCCCTCGCTTTCACAAAAGCGGGGAACAAAAAGTGATGTTAAAAAGTTAATTCACTTGTTTTGTTTTTACAATTCAGATTGGTCCACACATTAGCGTTCAGACATGTATAACCACGATATACCTTCCTAAAAATGTATTACTACATTGTACCTACACTTAGTCCACATTGCCTCTGACTCCAACTATGACAAAATCCTGTCTGTAACAACTTCGTTCAGTGCTCTTAATGTTCATCTTAAATCTCATATGCAAGTTCTAACATTCACGTGCACAATTATTACAGTCATGTTGAACCAACAAAACTGACAACGTACATGACTTGATGACTTACGACCACCATGCAACATACTTTCCAGCATGTTATTTCATCTCGTAGGTCACGTTACCACCTAGCTCTGGTGAAACTTACGCAGAATGTCTATAATACGGAAAGGAATGAATTTAACTCATAGTCTGTTGTCCGACATTAATCAATTAAAACATAAATTTTTCGGCATAATGTCCTCAAAAGCATGTTGTTATTGTGGTTGGCAAGGGCCGTCGGAAAGGCCCGAATATATGCGATCAGTGCGTAGTAATAAACGACTGAATGAAAACATGATAGGTTACATGCCAGTAAGTCTAAAAAATAATCATCGTGTTTGTTCAGCTCTGGTATAAACTTTCCATGCATCTTCCTAAATAATTTGATGAATATCTAGTTCTTAATAACAAGCAGTATCAAATGTTCATGAATATTTGCAAATTTAATGCACATAATCACGGACCTATTTTACTTAGTGTAGGAATACATGAACAAAGGGGTGAATCCCAAGAATTCAATATGGCGGCGCCCAGAACGCGGGTTGATAACAGAGTAACATTTCGTGTCACAAAAATGTAAGCTGAAGATCATTTACATACAGTGTGAATTGATATCTCATGTGTATTGTATATTCAATAACCAAAACGTCCACTTATATAACGATGTACTGAACTCAACCAAAGCCTAAACGACACACATAGATTTAGCAACATCTCTCTGCATTTCTTAGAAACCTAAACCACACATAAAATCTCTTAAAAACCAAAACGACACCATATAATTTAGCGACACTTCTCTGAAAGTCTGAAGAAACGAATTCAAATGGACATCATGACACAAAAAAAGTAGCTGGGATTTCGAGAGTATGAAATTATGTGCTTTCCAGGTCTGGGAAATGAATGACTGAGAAACAGAGGTAAAGACTTCAGGGTATCCTATCGTGTACAGAACTTCGTTACTAAGAAAGGATTACAGTGGTGTTGTCGAGTACGTGGAGAGACACATCAACTCAAATAAAGCTGAATGGTTTGTTTGGTTTTTAGTATTTTTATACAAAAGAGTACTTTAATGAGAATATTCTGGGAAAGATAAGGAGGCGGAGTGGGGGGGGGGGGGGGGGCAACCTAGCTCAAACGTGGTAGAGAAATTCGCTATAGAAGAGAAATTAGTATAAAGGTTAAGGGATTTATATGCCGTATTTGCATGTTTAGTATAAAATGCGTTAAAGGGAGGCTAGGTATGACTTTAAGGGAATTTATTTGGCACTGTGATTCATTTTTGTAAGTACATATATTACTGAGATGACTTCAAATAGATTTAAAGGGATTTAGACATTATTTTTCTCCGTAGTGGAGGATCTGTAACAAATCTAAAAACAGATTTAAGGTGATTTTGATTCAACTTTCCGAACGTTGTAGAGAAGGTTAGGTATACACTTTAAGAGAATTATATGCTATCTTTCCATTGTGGTAGACTAATCCGTTACAGCAGAGTTTAAGATTTCAAGAAATCAGTTTTTAAGCATCACCTTCCCATCGTGGTGTACGTCCTGAGCGTCCATTTATGGATATCGTCAGCATCGTCTGTTTCGAGCTAAAATGTAACCAATAAAAATGGATAGTGTATTAATACAGCGTAAAGCAAGCATAATATGAGGGAAATCAATTCAATGGCAGTTTTTAGCATAATGGAGGCACTTGAGAGTTGGGGATTGGATACTTGGCTTTTATGTCGCCTTCAACAATTTTCAAGCATATTGCGACATTCCATGGTCATGTATGAAGAAACAAACCTCTTAGATTCCAACACAAATTGCCCGCATCGAAATTTGACAAAACAAATACCTTTTGTATCATCATAAGCTTTGAGGAGATAGACATCCCGACCCCCCCCCCCCCCTGCCTTTCATTCCGATATTATAATCAATAAAATTGACGTAAAATATGTGATACTAAATCAATTTCCTGCTATCATGCTCTTTACTTACCAGCAGACACTAGGATGAGTTGGATGCGACTCGGTGCACATGGAGAAGCTCATGTTATATATTTTAATATAAAATATTAGTCGAATTTACAGGAATATATCAGTACGATTGACAAGTGATATGGGTCTCTACTGCCTCCTACAATCTCTCTCTCTCTCTCTTTCTCTCTCCTACCCTTTATTGTCATATAAAAACACACCTACAAACATCTACACGCACACAAACACACACACACAAACTGAACAAACACAACTAAATATACACACAAACACAGACGGACAGATAGACATATAGTTAGATAGATAGAATTTTTAGAGAGAGAGAGAGAGACAGAGAGAGAGACAGAGAGAATTAAAGCTGTATTGGTATTAAACAAGCGTGCGTTGTGAAATATATGTCTGGATTAACGATAAGTGCACGATGACATCTGTTATATATAATTACTTTTTTACTTTTTGCACTTAATGACGAATGTTTAGTTATGTATCCATGACAATCTTATGAGACGTAACAATCTGAGGAGGTTTAATGATATGACATATGAGATGTAAAGATCCCACCGCGCCTTCTTTATATGGCTTATGAATTGTATATTGTATTTCCATTATATTACTCATGAGACATATAAATCTCATTGGGTCTTCATGATGTGATTAACGAGACATAAATATCTCATTGTGTCTTCATGACGATTTATGATATGTGGATTACTCACGTCTCAATTATATGACTTATAAACGATTAAGATATTAATATCTCATAATATTTTCATGATTGTGAATTAAGAGACTTGAATATCTCATTGTGCCATGTAAAATCTAATATGATATAAACTGATTAATATACATGCAGGGTTACATTTTGATTACAATTGTGCTGTTTGTATATCAAAACATTCATTTTACTACTCACATATTCTTTAAATTTCGTTTGCATCAATGAGGTATTTTCTTCGAACGACGGTTTTTCGTTTCCTTTCCTCCACATCTTGAATGTAAGACACAATGAACAATATTTATATCGCCCGAATCGACTATGTTGTTTGTAAGTGTTCAGTGTATTTGTCAAAGATTTAACTAATAATAATAATAATAATGATAATAATAATAATATCCTGATCTATTTTAAAGAACTTCATTTTTTCAAATGAGAGATAAGAATGAAATTCAGTAGGGATTGATACCTAATAGAAATATGCATTTCACGATTATACTCTCACATGTTATTTATACTGGAAAATGATTCCACCGTTACTTATAGTCACTAGTTAGAACACATGTAAATGACGATTTCCGGGTATAACAAACGAAACTGGATTTAAATATTAATAATAAAAGTAATAAAACGGGATACATTATTAATACTAAGTACCCAAAAATTAATTTCAATACTGACGCTTTCACTAAAATCTGTTTTTATCACAGATGGTGCTATTGCATTAATTCTGATTTTCTTGGGTGACAACTCGAATATAAGTCCTTTCACTAATCCACAAAGTGCCAGTTTGGTAAGGCAATAGAGCTGAATAACCTGAAAGTATTAAAAATGATGAGGGAAAAATCATCAAAATGCTATTGAAAATATGAAAATACTTTACTGATTAAAGAAAGTACTATTCTATTGATGTTCGATCAAAATTCGATCAATTTTCCTCTCTTGCTTTCACCTTATGAATTCTTGAGAAATCAAATCAATAAATACATAGATCTAGAAATTCATATTATTTTAACCCTTATAGTTTTAAATCTCCGAGGCTTTTCGCACATTATCATAAGTTAAATCAATAAAACAGGTAGTTCTGTTTGAAAAATCAATTTCAGGGATCCTAAAGTTGCTATTGCATTCAATACATTTCATTAATGGTTTTTTTTTCTAAAAAGAAATGAATAAAAAAGAAAGAAAGAAAGCATAAAAAGAACCATATATGCATGTGAATAAGCCTACCGGGACTATCCTGAAAGCTCCTGCTGTAGAGTTCATAATGATAGAGCCGCCTCTGTAAGGTATCAAGGATTATATCTTACACTTTATTAATATTATTTATTTGATAAGTATTAATATTTAACATTATTCAAGCGGCATTCCAAATTGGACTTGCTGTTAAGGAGTACGTAAACATTAACATTTCGAACGTCGGTGTTACAGAGTGAGATTTACCCCATAGCCGTACTTCCCCCCCCCCCCCCCCTTTCGGAAGTCTCGCTCTTGGGTAAGCCTACCCCTGGGGAAGTCACGCCCTAGAGCAGGATCCCCCCTTGGGAAAGTCCCACCACATAACTAATAATAGAGTGGGACATGCCCCTAGGCCTCGAGGGAGAGTTTTTCCCATTCAGTACCTTTATAGCGGATTTCCAAAAGGGTCAACATGCAACCTCGTGCATGCATTTGCCTTTCAGTGTTTATGATCATTAAGTCTCCTTCGTTCGATGTTTTTGTTTGTGTCATCAACTGACATTTAAGAGGCTTGATCTCTACATCCTTTGTGTTGTTAAAGACCTCCGGGTTGACGATAAGTAAGAGTTTTCAGAGCATTGACAATGGTCAACTACTGGGGTAGGCCTTCCTTTTTTTAAAATGTGTATACATTATGACTAGACCTCTCCATCCGTACTTTTGACCTTGCGACCTGACCTTTATGTTTAACCCACTTTTCAAACACTTAACTCTGTCTATTATTGATGCACTGTTAAAGGTATGGCTTTGATATTTCACATGGGCATCATCAAATGGTACATTTGTTTTTACCTTTTGATCATGAGCTTGGACCTTTGACAACTTTTTTTGAGAATTTATGTGTATTTGTCTGATAGATATATCAGATATCTAAATCCGTTCATATTTTAATGCCAATTTTGTCTAGATTTTTCATGCATGTCTATCTTACAGATAGACATTCATAACATCGACACAAATAATCATGAAATGAGAAAATATGGAAACAACCACACATTATGAGTTTTACACCACACCAGACAGACGGAGAGACAGAAATCGTAGTCTAGTTTCTAGACAGACAAACAACACAGAAATACAACCTATACACACATACACATACACACACAGTGAGAGAGAGAGAGAGAGCAAACAGAGACCAGGCGATAGATGATAGATGGAAGGATAGATGGATGAATGAATAAATAGATGAGCAGGCAGATAGATAGATAGATAAATAGTCAGATATAGAGATAGACGAGATAGACGGACGGACGGGCAGACTAGACAGACAAACAGACAAGAAAACAATACAAACAGGCTAGGCAGTCCTCTCTCCCTTGACCTCTTTTTGATCCCTCCCGTGACCTTCAAGGGGAATTCCCTGGTCTATTTTAGAGGCTATCGTCAGCATAACGTTAGCATATTATCTGGGTGTCTTCTTACTATCACTAAAACAAGTATTAGTCAGATCTATTATTGACCTTCCAAGAATGCATAGCAAGTGCTTCAATCACGATGAAAGGATTTGTAGGCGAAATGGAGCCGTGTCTCAACATGAACGACAATTCTATTATAAGTAGCCAACATAGTTCTGTACAAGAAGTAGAAAAGCCGTTTGGAGTAGCACCGTCAAACATGCAACACTTACTCCTTATGACATAAGGAAGAATTCTATCATTTTTCAAATCAAGGCATCAAAGGTCAAGCCACAAACCAAATACTGTTGATAAACTTTGTAAACAAGATGCAGACCGAAACTCATGGGCTAATGCCGTCAAAGTTGCTTTACATGCTTTGAAGTTTTTGGTTAGAGATTAAAGGCCAAGGCTCACGTTAGCATTGTTGATAAAACTTGTAAACTTGATACAAATTTTCAAGGAAGGTAATGTGGTTAACATTGTTGGTATACATTGAAAGGATACAGACCAAACCTTTCGTGTCAAAACATCAAATTAGGTAATGTACGTCTTATGACAAGAGGACGACAGATTTTATTGTTTAAGGATCAAATACTAAGGTCACATGCTGGTGACAAAATTGTTGATGAACCTAGTAAACAAGACACAGTCAAACTATCTGTGCTAGGCCAGTAAAAGTTGGTTTATCTTTTTAACTTGATACAAGCTTGGAAAATATTAAACTTGATACTCCCCTATTCAATGGAGTGACGTTCATTGATTTTCAAGATTGATTTTCTAAAGTTTGTTGATAAACTAAATTTTTAAATAATTTATTGACACAGTTTCGTTTTTAATAGTGTTATTGCATTTTAGTATGTAATTTTGTTTCATCTATTTATCTTTTGTATGGTTCTTTGTAGAAACTTGCTCCCTTGGATTAAGCGAAGGATAATGTATGCGTTGCTCTTGTTTAACATTTAAAGACTCGGAAAATATAGACAATTACCGTCGCGTCGAAATATTCATAGTGAAAACCCCTGAATTGAAGCTGAAAAAGCTCAAAAGCGGAAAATGTAATATTCATCAACGGCAATATAAACTAGAGATATATCTCTATCACTGACTAAGTAAATATCATCATGCTACTACTTTTTTCATTAAATTGGTATCAAATCATATATATATATATATATATATATATATATATATATATATATATATATATATATATATTCATACAAACTAAAATTAAAACGATAGAGTATTCCTGATTCATTTTCTTACAGTACATTTATGATCTTTATATTTGTCTAACGCACCCTCGTTTCTCCATGTATGGAACAATTTCTTGGCAGATCATGTGCTGAGATTTCAGGTTCATATGAAAAATCTGAAATGGAATATATAGAAAATCTGGCGTTACTTTGACAAGAAAAATCTGACAGGGATAATTATGTAAAGTAAAGTGATTGACGGATTGGCTGTTACACAATGTGACAGCTACTTAGTCTATCAGTTAATGATGAATACTTTGACCTTCTACTAGACACTTTAAATGTTTTGGTATGATTTATAGGTATTTTATCATGAAGAACGGTTACTCAACAAAGAACAGCTTTAAATCAAATATTAAATGTTTAAAGATGATAAACAGTTGGACTACTAACCTTGTCCCAGGCTTGTTCTGTGCACTGAAAAATAAAAGCATTATTTGTTGCACACAGTTATATTCATGATGATGATCATCATCATTATGTCCTTGCAATTGATAATATACATGTATAAACAATAATTATATTTGTAACGAGTTTAAATGAATTCTTCATATATGGACATAACGAGTAAATTTTAGCATTAAGTATATAGAAATAATTTAAGATCTTGCAGTTTCTGTATGACCATGGGTAAGATTTACCTAAAAACTACTATGAGTTGCACTTATTCTCTGTATATCGCTGTGATTAAGACATACCCCCAAGGTATCGCCATGAGTATGATATGTGGTCTTACTTACAGTATGTAGTTATGAGTGAGATTTTTACCTCGGTATATCATTATGAGTTAGACTTACCCCCAATATATCACCATGACTACGACTTACCCCCCCAGTATATCGCCTTCAGTAAGACTTACTACCAGTGTGTACATGTAGTTATGACTGTGATTTTACCTCGGTATATAATTGGGAATAAGACTTACCCCTATTATATCACCACGAGTACGACTTATCCCCTCCCCCCAGTATATCGCCATGAGTAAGATTTACCACCAATATGTTCATGTATGTAGTTATGAGTGTGACTTTTAACTCGGTATATCATTAGGAGTAAGGCATACCCCCAATATATCACCACGAGTACGACTTATCCCCAGTATATCGTCGTGAGTAAGACTTACTACCCCCCCCCCCCCCCCCCCCCCCCCGCAGCATATCACCACGAGAACGACATACCCGGTATATCGTCGTAAGTAAAGCTTACTACCAGTATGTAGTTAAGGGATACAGTTTTACCTCGGTTTATGATCACGAGTAAGACTTACCCCTCCTCCCCCCAATATATCACCTCGTGTACGACATACCCCCAGTATATTGCCATGAGTAAGAATTACTACCAATATGTAGATATGAATTAGTTTTCACTCTGGCACATCAACACCAGTACGTTTTACTTCAAGATCATCATGAGTAAGATTTATCCTCCATATATCACCATGAGTAAGACTTATACTTTATATATCGCCATGAGTAAGACTTATACTTTATATATCGCAGTGAGTAAGCCTTATACTTAATATATCGCAGTGAGTAAGACTTATACTTTATATATCGCAGTGAGTAAGACTTATACTTTATATATCGCAGTGAGTAAGACTTATACTTTATATATCGCCATGAGTAAGACTTATACTTTATATATCGCAGTGAGTAAGACTTATACTTTATATATCGCAGTGAGTAAGACTTATACTTTATATATCGCAGTGAGTAAGACTTATACTTTATATATCGCAGTGAGTAAGACTTATACTTTATATATCGCAGTGAGTAAGACTTATACTTTATATATCGCCATGAGTAAGACTTATACTTTATATATCGCAGTGAGTAAGACTTATACTTTATATATCGCAGTGAGTAAGACTTATACTTTATATATCGCCATGAGTAAGACTTATACTTTATATATCGCAGTGAGTAAGCCTTATACTTTATATATCGCAGTGAGTAAGACTTATACTTTATATATCGCAGTGAGTAAGACTTATACTTTATATATCCCAGTGAGTAAGACTTATACTTTATATATCGCAGTGAGTAAGACTTATACTTTATATATCCCAGTGAGTAAGACTTATACTTTATATATCGCCATGAGTAAGACTTATACTTTATATATAGCAGTGAGTAAGACTTATACTTTATATATCGCAGTGAGTAAGACTTATACTTTATATATCGCCATGAGTAAGACTTATACTTTATATATCGCAGTGAGTAAGACTTATACTTTATATATCGCAGTGAGTAAGACTTATACTTTATATATCGCAGTGAGTAAGACTTATACTTTATATATCGCAGTGAGTAAGACTTATTCTTTACATATCGCAGTGAGTAAGACTTATACTTTATATATCGCAGTGAGTAAGACTTATACTTTATATATCGCAGTGAGTAAGACTTATTCTTTACATATCGCAGTGAGTAAGACTTATACTTTATGTATCGCAGTGAGTAAGACTCATACTTTATATATTGCAGTGAGTAAGACTTATACTTTATATATTGCAGTGAGTAAGACTTATACTTTATATATCGCAGTGAGTAAGACTTATACTTTATATATCGCAGTGAGTAAGACTTATACTTTATATATCGCAGTGAGTAAGACTTATACTTTATGTATCGCAGTGAGTAAGACTTATACTTTATATATCGCAGTGAGTAAGACTTATACTTTATATATCGCAGTGAGTAAGACTTATACTTTATATATCGCAGTGAGTAAGACTTATACTTTATATATCGTCAGGAGTAAAATTTATCGTCATCATGTAATCAGTAAGGCGGATCTATAGTACTCTGATATAAGTTGGTTGGTAGATTTGTGTTTTACGTCGCCTTCAACAATATTTCAGTTATATCGCGACATAGATGCAAAAGGTAACCAGCCTCTCAAACATAGTGGCGTAGTCAGGGAGTGGAACTCAGAACCCGGAATCCGCACGTCAAGCACTTAACCAACACACCAAGCCTTCCCATTGATGTGAGTCATACCTACCATAATATATCACCATTAAATAGGTATATTCCAGCATGTCTTCTGTCTCCATCAATCATAATGATAAAACTGACTGCCAATCTGTAGCTATAATCTGGATTTTTTTCCAATGTACATGTCGTCAGGAGTATCATTTATCCTCTTTTCGTCACTTTCGTAAGACTTATCCCACACAGATATGGGCATGAGTAAAATCTACCCCTAGTACATTCAACACAAATATGGGCATGAGTAAAATCTACCCCTAGTACATTCAACACAGATATAGACATGAGAAAAACCTATCCCTCGTACATTACCATGAGTAAGACTTATCCCACACAGATGTGGGCATGAGTAAAATCTATCCCTCGTTAATTACTATGAGTAAGATTTATCCCACACAGATGTGGGCATAAGTAAAATCTATCCCTCGTACATTACCATGAATAAAACTTATCCCACACAGATGTTGGCATGAGTAAAATCTATCCCTCGTAAATTACCATGAGTAAGATTTATCCCACACAGATGTTGGCATAAGTAAAACCTATCCCTCGTACATTACCATGAATAAGACTTATCCCACACAGATGTTGGCATAAGTAAAACCTATCCCTCGTAAATTACCATGAATCAGACTTATCCCACACAGATGTTGGCATAAGTAAAACCTATCCCTCGTAAATTACCATGAGTAAGATTTATCCCACACAGATGTGGGCATAAGTAAAACCTATCCCTCGTACATTACCATGAATAAGACTTATCCCACACAGATGTGGGCATAAGTAAAACCTATCCCTCGTACATTACCATGAGTAAGATTTATCCCACACAGATGTTGGCATAAGTAAAATCTATCCCTCGTTAATTACCATGAGTAAGATTTATCCCACACAGATGTGGGCATAAGTAAAACCTATCCCTCGTAAATTACCATGAGTAAGATTTATCCCACACAGATGTTGGCATAAGTAAAACCTATCCCTCGTACATTACCATGAATAAGATTTATCCCACACAGATGTTGGCATGAGTAAAATCTATCCCTCGTTAATTACCATGAATAAGACTTATCCCACACAGATGTTGGCATAAGTAAAACCTATCCCTCGTACATTACCATGAGTAAGATTTATCCCACACAGATGTTGGCATGAGTAAAACCTATCCCTCGTAAATTACCATGAATAAGACTTATCCCACACAGATGTTGGCATAAGTAAAACCTATCCCTCGTACATTACCATGAGTAAGATTTATCCCACACAGATGTTGGCAAAAGTAAAACCTATCCCTCGTAAATTACCATGAATAAGACTTATCCCACACAGATGTTTGCATAAGTAAAACCTATCCCTCGTAAATTACCATGAATAAGACTTATCCCACACAGATGTTGGCATGAGTAAAATCTATCCCTCGTAAATTACCATGAATAAGACTTATCCCACACAGATGTTGGCATAAGTAAAACCTATCCCTCGTACATTACCATGAGTAAGATTTATCCCACACAGATGTTGGCATGAGTAAAACCTATCCCTCGTAAATTACCATGAATAAGACTTATCCCACACAGATGTTGGCATAAGTAAAACCTATCCCTCGTAGATTACCATAAGTAAGATTTATCCCACACAGATGTTGGCATAAGTAAAATCTATCCCTCGTTAATTACCATGAGTAATACTTATCTACAGTAAGACACATCCCTAAAACTTGAATGAATAAGATTTATCTCCTGTATATTGCTTTAGTAGGATTTATTCCTTATATTGAGAAATGAGTAAGACTTGATCTAATATATTGCAATGAGTAAGACTTACCCCTAATATATCGCAATCAGTAAGACTTACCCCTAATATATCGCAATCAGGAAGACTTACCCATAATATATCGCAATCAGGAAGACTTACCCCTACTATATCGCAATGAATAAGACTTACCCCTACTATATCGCAATGAATAAGACTTACCCCTAATATATCACCATAATGCGTATTAACTCCTGCGTTAGAAAAAAGAATGTCTATACCGCCATATGTCTTCTCAGTCTGAAAGGAAATGTATCTGCTATCAACTATAAAAATCTATTTTGATTGATTCAACTCTGGAATTTCCATTGAAACGTCAAAATATATTCCACTATCTTTAAAAAGGTTAAGATTTGTTTTCAAATAGAATTTCTCACCTGTTTAAGCATTTTCTTGACTTCATTTCGGTCACCTGCATGGCAGGGAAAGCCACAGACTTCAAGGTTCTCTTTTCTAAGAGTATGTACAGCATTAATCACATTCATATCTTTCCGGGAACTGATGACCACTTTGGCTCCATCTTGTCCCAATTTTCTCGCTACTGCAAGCCCAATGCTGAAAATGATAATATACAGATTTCAATCAACAATTTAACATATGATAGTGTCATGTTCAAATAGTACACACGTACAAATGTATTCTCCCTTTCAGAACCATGGAGGAAACACCTAAACATATATGCCACATGAGTTACAGGGAATCATCAAATTGATAGGGTTTTTAGTCTGCTATAATGGATCCAGGACGATGCTCTTCAGTAGAATTTGATTTATACCTTTACTGATGTATATACATGTACCTGGAAAGAGACCTGGATCCGGGTCCTGCGCCATTAACTGAGAATATACTTAAGTCAAAGATTTCATTTTAATTTATTCCATTATCAAACGTTCAAATAAATATAGATGCAAAATGGTTTAATTCTATTTATCAGTAGAATAAAACTAAATAAAAACCAAATCCCACTTATTAATTCATTGATGAACAGAAGAATATGAATTTTTGACTTAAGTATATTCTCAGTTTATGGCGCCGGACCCCGGTTTCTACCTACCAATGGGCTCCACTTTATATTGGGATTCCTTTTTCCTGACAATGCATAGCGGTTTATATCTGGAAATAGGCTAAGGGTGGTGCCTCAATTGCGAGTTGTACCTGGCAATGGGCTCTTGGTGATGGCTTTATTGTGGTTAATACCTGGAAATGGGTTTCGGTTTATGTTTGGATTGCAGTTTATAGTTGGCAATGGATTCCGGTTTTTGCCTAGATTGTGGTGTACATCTGGGAATGGATTCCGGTTTTTGTCTAGATTGTGGTGTACAACTGGCAGTAGATTCCGGTTTTTGCCTAGATTGTGGTGTACATCTGGCAATGGATTCCGGTTTTGCCTAGATTGTGGTGTACATTTGGCAATGGGTTCCGGTTTTTGCCTAGATTGGCGTGTAAATCTGGCAATGGATTCCGTTTTTTGTCTAAACTGTGGTGTACATCTGGCAATGGATTCCGGTTTTTGTCTAGATTGTGTTGTACAACTGGCAGTGGATTCCGGTTTTTGCCTAGATTGTGGTGTACATCTGGCAATGGATTCATTCTGGTTTTGCCTAGATTGTGGTGTACATTTGGCAATGGGTTCCGGTTTCTTCCCAGACTGCGGTTTAAGTCTGGCAGTTTGTCTCCTTTTATGGCTGCATTGCCGGTTAAGTCTGGCAATTGGTTTTCTTTTTAAGGCTGTATTGCGGTTAAAGTCTGGCAATTAGTTTCCTTTTGTAGCTGCATTGCGGTTTAAAGTCTGGCGATTAGTTTCATTTTATGAATGCATTGCGGTTTAGGTCTGGCATTTGGTTTCCTTTTATGGCTGCATTGAGGTTTAAGTCTGGCATACATGTAAGTTCTTTTTATGGCAGTATTGCGGTTTAAGTCTGGCAATTGGTTTACTTTTATGACTGTATTGCGGTCTAAGTCTGGCAATTAGTTTCCTTTTATGGCTGCATTGCGGTTTAAGTCTGGCAATTGGTTTCCAATTATGGCAGTATTGCGGTGTAAGTCTGGCATTAGTTTGCTTTTTATTGTTGTATTGCGGTAAAAGTATAGAAATTGGTTTCCTTTTATGGCTGCATTGCGGTTTAAGTCTGGCAATTTGGTTCTTTTCATGGCGGTATTGCCGTTTAAGTCTGGCAACTGGTTTACTTTTATGACTGTATTGCGGTCTACATCTGGCAATTAGTTTCCTTTAATGGCTGCATTGCAGGTTAAGTCTGGCAATTGGTTTCCTTTTATTGCTGTATTGCGGGTTAAGTCTGGCAATGGGTTTCCTTGTATGGCTGCACTGCGGGTTAAGTCTGGCAATTGGTTTCCTTTTATTGCTGTATTGCGGGTTAAGTCTGGCAATGGGTTTCCTTGTATGGCTGTACTGCGGGTTAAGTTTGGCAATTGGTTTCCTTTTATTGCTGTATTGCGGGTTAAGTCTGGCAATGGGTTTCCTTGTATGGCTGTACTGCGGGTTAAGTTTTGGCAATTGGTTTACTTTTATGGCTGCATTGCGGTTTAAGTCTGGCAATGCGTTGCTTGAATCCCAGACATTCTGCCTCTGCATCAAGTAAATTACCGACTAACTGGTCCCCCATTTATTTGACCGAGAACAAGAGTACACGTCCCATGGTTTGAACTCTAGACCCACCAGCTTAAGGATTATTAACAAATTCTTCTGTAATGCCTCTCCCTTTTGAAGTATTTTGTTTGTATCGTTAACATTCTTTACATCAGGAGAGCGGCCGGTGCATAACGTATATTGATGATGAATTCATCAACGGCTTATTAGTCACGGTCCACTGAATCCATTAATGAGTACATTTCTGTGTAATATATAACGGGAAGTAGGGTGACGGTAAACCTTGTTGTTGAGATTATTGACAGATTCAGAGCAGATGCTGAGCGTAATCAAAGAGAAGGTAGTTCAGTCCAGTACATTAACCTCAGTGTTACAGTTAGGTTTTGACATCTGGGGCCTGGGAAACACTAGCGACATTTAGATGAATATCGAAAAGTATCAAACTACAGTTTGCTAAATGAGATATGTCTTTTCATACAAGACACTGATATAATGTTCAATAATTATTCAGTTAGTTTTTATTTCGCTTTGGAAAAGGCGTAGTGTACCGTATGTTGTCCGTTCGTCTGTTCCTCGTCTGTCTGTTCATCGTCCGTCCGTGCTCATCCGTTAACATTTCAAGAAGTTTTGTTTTTAACTTATTCAGAAATACTCGAGACATTTGTATGAAACTGGGTGGTGATAAAATAATCAAGGTCTCCCACAAGTGGTGGTGTTTTTTTTTTCGGACAAATTCTTCGAGAGGTTGATCTAGGGTAGGGATATGTACGCCCAGTACCATCTTTTCACTAGCTTCTACAAACCGATTGCTTAGATCGACAAACCGAATGTATCAGAATGGTCTAAAAGGGGTGTTTTAAGACTGATGTTGCTTTCGGTTCCCAAGTCTAAGTCTAAGGATGTTTTCCAGCCAATTCTTTAAAGGGCTGGATCCAGGGTGGAGCGACATAGGACCCAATGGGGTATCATGGATCCAGGTACATGTAGGAGCCACATGGGCCCAATGGGGTATCATGGATTCAAGGTGGAGCGACATGGGCCCCAATGGGGTGTCATGAATCCAAGGTGGAGCGACATGGCCCCCAATGTGTATCATGGATTCAAGGTGGAGCGACATGGCCCCCAATGTGTATCATGGATTCAAGGTGGAGCGACATGGCCCCCAATGTGTATCATGGATCTAAGGTGGAGCAACATGGGCCCCAGTGGGTATCATGGATCAAAGGTGAAGCGACATGGGCCCCAATGGTGTATCATGGATCAAAGGTGAAGCGACATGGGCCCCAATGGTGTATCATGGATCAAAGGTGAAGCGACATGGGCCCCAATGGTGTATCATGGATCAAAGGTGAAGCGACATGGGCCCCAATGGTGTATCATGGATCCAAGGTGGAGCGATATGGGCCCCAATGGGGTATCATGGATGAAAGGTGGAGCGACATGGGCCTTAGTGGGGTATCATGGATCCAAGGTGGAGCAACATGGGCCCCAATGGGTATCATGGATTCAAGGTGGAGCGACATGGGCTCCAATGGGGTATCATGGACCCATGGTGGAGCAATATTGGGTATCATGGATTCTAGGTAGAGCAACATTGGGCCCCAATTGTGTATCATGGATCCAAAGTGGAGCAACATGGGCCCAAATGGGTATGATGGATCCAAGGTGGAGCGGCATGGACCCTGTTGGGGTATCATGGATCCGAGGTGGAGCGACATAGGCTCCAGTGGGTATTATGGATCGCTCAAAGGTGGAGCGATATGGGCCCCAATGGGTATCATGGATCCAAGGTGGAGCCACATGGACCCCGTTGGGTTATGATGGATCCAAGGGGTGCGATATGGGCTCCAGTGGGTATCATGGATCCAGGGTGTAGCGACATGGGCCCCAATGGTGTATCATGGATCCAAGGTGGAGCGATATGGGCCCCAATGGGAATCATGGATCCAAGGTGGAGCGACATGGGCCCAAATGGGTATGATGGATCCAGGGAGAAGCGACATGGGCTTCAATGTGTATTATTGATCAAAGGTGGAGCGACATGGGTCTCAATGGGGTACCATGGATCCAAGGTGGAGCGAAATGGGCCCAAATGGGTATAATGGATCCGGGGTGTAGCGACATGGGCCCCGATGGGTATCATGGCTCCAGGGAGGAGCGACATGGGTCCCAATGGGTATTATGGATCCAGGGTGTAGCGACATGGGTCCCAATGGGTATTATGGATCCAGGGTGTAGCGACATGGGTCCCAATGGTATTATGGATCCTGGGTGGAGCAACATAAACCACAATGGGGTGTCATGGAGCTAAAGTGGAGTGACATGGGCCCCAATGGGTTATTATAGATCCAGGGTGGGAGCGACATGGAGCCCAATGGTGTATCATGGATCCAGGGCGGAGCGACATAGGCCCCAATGGGGTATCATCGATCCAGGGTGGAGCGACATGGGCCCAAGTGGGGTATCATGGATCCCAATCTGTTTAAAATCATATCTTTATTCCGCTTTTCTCTGCAATGGCACAAAAAGAGAAGCGGAATAAAGATATGGTTTTCATCAGATTACATGGATCCAAGGTGGAGCAGCATAGACCACAATAAAGTGTCATGGATTCAGGGTGGAGCGATATAGACCACAGTGGGATATCATTCTCTGACAGATATCTCCCACTAAGCTGCTTATATAATCACATTGATCTACAAAAACGTTTTGACAAGTATTGCTGTTTTGATCCCATTTCGAAATAAAGTTTTGGCACATGTTTAACTTCTGTTCTTCTTTTGTAATTTCTGCACATTTTCGGCAATTTCTGCACATTTTCGGTAATTTCGGCACATTTTCGGTAATTTCTTTGTGTTTGTTTTTGGTTTGTTTTGTAGGTTTGTTTATTTGGTTTTTCTTTCTTTTCTTTGTTGTTTGTTTTTGGGGGTTTTTTTTCTTGGTATTGTACATTCTTATTAATTCTGTATATTGTTTTAGTAGTTTGGTTGTGTAAAATTTGATAACAAATCTATGGAATGCATTTTGGTTGGATCTGTTTGGAGAATATCCTTGACAAGATAATGCAGATTCAGGAGGGCACTGCTCTTTGTGATTAGAAATTCAGATAAACTGCTTAGAGTCGAAAAACTAAATGCAAGTATTAGTTGTGCCTTAGTAGGACACATTTTGTTTTTTGTTTTTGTTTGATTGGGTTTTTTGTGTGGGTTTTTTGGGGGTTTTTTTGGGGGGGTGGTTGTGGGTTTTTGTGGATTTTGCATTAAGCTGTTTATTTGGTACTTTTGATAATTTGATCGTGTTCTCAAGGTTCTGAGGTGAGCGATACAGGCCCTTTTTTCGCTGTTTGTTTATTTCTATTATTTGAAGAAAAATACTCCCATACTTACAATATTTACATTCTGTCTATAAGAAATTTTCCAAGTGAAATTCGGAAAATACTTTAACATTTAAGAATAGGGCCGACTCCTACCTCCTGCACGCGTTATATCTACTAAATCCCGACCTCTATATTTACTATTTGATTGTTCATGTTATTTCCATACATTGTTACACTTTTGAATAATGCAATCTGTGTTCTCTTTCTCCCCTCATTTCTTATTTGAGAGAAAATCGATTACGGCTTGTAATGGAGTTTTCAATCATAAAAAGGTGTAATTTCTCTCGAAGTAAAATCATGCTACGCCGACAAAAACAATATACCCTTGATATATATTAAACAATGCTTTGCGACACGAATGTGTCTTTGTGTGTACATTTATTACATAATAGATATTTCAATATTTGTTTTTCACCATCGTAATATTATTATATACGGGAATGGTCTATGAAGCATTGTATATAACTGTGCTATACTGGTACCGTAACAGTTCCCGGACGATTTTGAAGTTTTCGGAAAACAATTTCTGCTACAGTGGACCACATTACATGAAGTTTGGTACAGTGCATGGTTCACCCATTATGTATAGAACAATGCCATACTTATGACAAAACTCAAACATTAACCAAATATTTTATGCATTTTTACGACGCTCCTTTTCGGCCATTTTTCCCGACTTCACTATAATACTTCCCGAACGATCTAGTCTACTGATATAGTTAGTGGATAAAAAGACATGATATTTGATAAAGTCAATCTTTAATAAAAATGTTTACAATGAAAATATTGCATTATTCGACCTTAAAAACTGATTTTAGGTTCGTTTTCAAGAGCACCTTTCCCCGCGTAAGGATATTGAAAGTAGGTCAGTGATAAGTAAAATAATATAGAAGACATAAATACAAATTTTAACCAGAAAAATCTGATTCTCTTCTACATATCATTTATTTTGTTTGAAAATTTGAATGATTTCTTGCCCATTGTGCTCAAACCAGCAAAACGTCCAGGAACTGTTACTGTCCGGGAACTGTTACAGTACCAGTAGACAGCAATGCTTTCTGTTCTACAGTTTCTACGTTACGTAATAATTCAGTATTGGTTTCCTCATTGAATGAATTTAATTAGAAAACCAGATTACATGAAAATAAAAAATGCATTTATACGAACTATACCAAGTATAACGGGTGCGACGACAACTTAAAAGCAACGATTTCCTTTTTGCAGGTTTTCATTTACAGAATTTCCTCTGTCAATTTTCCTATGTCAAAATACATGATGTCACCTTGTCTGCTGTCGCGTGAACTGCCCAACAGCAAGCATGAATAATAGATACTCTTATCTGTTATTTAACGTTAATCTTCATTTAACTTAACACATATTGGGTGCAAAGGCGTGTGGTTGAAAAAAAATATTATTTCGTACAAAACGGTATTCACCGAATGAAATTTGAGAATGTTAGACTACTAAAGATTTCCCTTGTATTAAGATTTTTAATCAAGTATATGTACATCACTGGCACACTAGTTGGTTTGACCCAATGGCAATGACGAAAGTGCATAAACAATAAACAAATATAGAAATTTCTTTAAATTTAAAATTTAAACTTTATTTATTTTACAACGATTAAGAAAGAAGTGAGCAACTTATATAAATATTGCTCGTTGGCACGGATTTTGGCGTAAGGATGTCGTTTGTGTGGGAGGAAACAGGAGTACCCGGAGAAAACCCACGAAGCCAGGTTGGTGAAATTTCTTTGAATTTATTTCGTTACATGCGTTAATAAAGACGACTGAAGGTTGACAAAACATCCAAAGTAGAGCATCGAAACGTTAATTTGGTGTCTTCAAGCCCGAAACCATACTTATATTTGTAGAATCACTGTGCCATTTCAACAAAAAGTAATGTCCAAAATATGTCACTCTAAGTTCCTGTCAGTAAATCGTTGAATATATACTAATACGTCATAGGGGTATAAGATTAAATGCTGATAAAACGACTTCGTTTTGCCTAGATGATTTGGGCTTAATAAAATAATGATAAAAATAAAAGTTGTTTGTTGTTAAATAAGTGCCTGTAAATGTAGCAAAAAGTCATATTGTAATTTAGTTAGGGATGTGAATGCTTGAACGTACAGGGTGCGCCTCTGTTTTGTAGTTGCCTACATCATTCAATATTATAATAAACAAGGGGTTTTAATGAATTCTTAATGACCATGTGAACTGCCACAACCCATTTTTCCTAGTAATATGTCATTTTACAAGGGAAGGTAAGTTAAGGATACCTTTTTGGCAAAATATACTACAACACATACACAATACGGATCTTGATATGGCAATATATATTGTTGTATCGTTGCATACCCGGGACATGATCACATATCGTGAAATTGATTGGAGAAATTTAACATTTCAACTCGGAATGTTGCCTTCACGAATAAGTGCCTTGTCTTAAAATGTAAGAAAAGACTCTATTAGTTAAGTTATAAACGGTACGCTCCAGGACTCGCCAATGAGAAAATCGTTTGTATTCGGTAACTGATGAAATGAGTTGATAGTCCTGTAATACCTTCTTCAGATGGCTGTATTTGTTATAGGTCCGGAGAATAATCAGCCAACTTGAGAGGTGACGGAAAATATAATAATTGAATGAGGTGTTATGTTGTTCGTGTATGTTTATAGTGTTGATTGTGGGTGGTTAGCTCGACATGGTCGCGGTATACATACCGACAATGGTATTGTGACAGGGAATTACACTCAACATGTGAACACCTACAATCGATAAGGGATCAAGGACAATACTAAGTAAATCATTAAGGAATTGGAAATGAAACCTTTTGTTGCGATATGTTGATTAAAGCACCACGCTTGGAAGCAGAAGGTGAAGAGGCCGGGTCGAACAGCAGTCCTGGATCGATCGCCTTCCTTTCTGTTTGCTCGTGGTATTGACACAATTACGACCCCCAAACATGACCATTTTTACCTCTAAAAAGAATCGTCATAACTGTTGACGAGAGTAAATTTGTTTAGCAGTTTGTGAAAACTTAAAAGCTTTTAATCTCTTTCGAATACAACTCACTGAGCATCGTACGCATTTTATAAATTTTTCGGTGAATGGTTAGTATGACATAATTCTAAATTGAGTTCAGACTCGATAAAAGCTTCTATGGAAAACTTATAATCCATGTAGCGTATTTACCGCGCTGCTTCTAATGTACGAATTTCATGACACATGTTGTCAGTTTGACGTCCGTTTTGACCGATTATTTTAAGTATATGCATTTAAAATGAGTTCGTAATTCTTATCTGATCTGATCTAAGGGGATCTGGGTACTTTGTTGATACAATATAGTTCCTATAACACTGTCTGGTTTCGTTACGCTTTCCACTCCCACTGATTGCCTTAATATTGTCCCACTATGGGGCATTAGGTTTGATGTTTATAAACGTGGCTGTAACACTTATCCTAACATATAGAGCCATCATCATCTGTGTCCCAGCTTCTAGTCACCAAATACTTTTAAAATGTTCAATTAAAAATACAATCAGATAAAAGTAGTGATCCATTTATTATCATTAATTTGTTTTGGCGTTTTCTTAAACGCTTCTCTTGATAACAAAATACCAAGGTTTTTATTTGAATAAATATAGAACATATATACCTTATAATTTAGTGCACCATATGCGCATTTCGACATATTAAGAAAGGTAAATTCCCATACAATAACAACGATTTATTGTCTTTCAAAGCCGTGTGTGAAATGGTGATTTGACAGTTAAAAAGGGGGGTAGAGAAGAGATGATAAATGTGCGGTACTGAATTAGTTGCGACAGGTATAATGTCGTTTTATCATTGGGATAAGAATTTCTTGGCAACTTGATAAAATCGAATTCCAGCATATTGCTGAATGATAAATTCCAAACATCCTATGAGTAATATACAATTTCGGTTATCATTTTGTGTAATCTTCCTGCCACAGTACCTGCCGAAGGTTGGTGGTACTACTCGAACAGTATTCCTGTATCCTTTGTCACTGTATAAGTGAAATAATGATAATAAGTGAAACTAACACTAGCCGCCACCCTATAAGTAAAATTGTCCTGGCGTGGTTTACCCCTTAACCCTGGACGCCACTCTATAGATGAAATTATCCTGGTGTGGTGTTATCCATCACCACCAAATGCCACCACATTATAGTTGAAAAAGCCTTGGTGTGGTATTAAACACGATCCCACCCAATTCAGAAACAGAAATCTGTTTATGAGACAATTAATCATTTTCATTTTCTAGAATTTTTTATTTATACAGCAATGTCATGTATATAGTAGACAAGTCTAGAAATATGATTCTTTTGCATCATTTACTTTTTAATTTAGACGGACATGTTATGGTAGTGACGACATCACACTTTCAAAGGTTCCATGGAATTTACGGTAACAATAATAACGTGCGCACTTGCATCACATATAGTCAACCTCATTATAATACATCGATGCCCATAATTATTTCTACACGGACTGTTTATGCATAAGTTAAATACATAACAGCTGAAAGCATATCTAATTAAAAATCCTGGTGAAAATGACCTTAAAGTTGTATTGAGAATGGCCCACCTCTTAAATCAGAATATTAAATAATAGATAGCGTTCTGAACCTTTAACGCATCATAGATATCGAAAGCAAGTATTTCCCTCACATAAGCTAATAATAAAGGTAGGCTTACCCATTAGTTCCCCCTGTTACGACTGCTACTTTCCCTGCTAGTTTTAATGCACTCATCATGAAGAAAGTCCCTGCGATGTAAGTGACCTTTGCGAGTCTCCACAGCGTTTATATCCGTTTAATGTTGTGTTAATCTGAAACCTTACTTTTAAGTCGATTTCTCTATTGATACTTAAAAACAACATGTCAGTCTTACATCCATAATTACCAGACCACTATGATCGAGCCAAGGAGTTATTCTGGGGAATTTTATATATGTGAGGACATACATGGACAGATATAGCTGATATCATGCTAGCTGTCCGTAAGTATTTTAAAATGAATGTAAAAATATGACATCAACTGATGCTCTGTCATTGTGCAAGTCGTAACAATTAAAAATGAAAATTAAATTGAATTAAAAGTATGGCTTTTCACTTAGGATTATTTTGCTTTAATCGAATGGGACCATAAAAATTGCAATATAATTGTTTCATTTATGTTCAGAATATACCCAGATCATTCAGAAATGTTTTTTTTTTAAACCTAAGGCGATTGAAGAGGATTTTTGCGATTGTATTGACGTTCAGTGTATTATCACGTGTCTCTACGTACTCGCATGTATCTGAATTATTCGGACTTCCATAAATGAAAATGCACAAAAATTACACACTTGAATCAAAACTGTAATCAATATCTTGCCAATTGCCAATAGTATTAGCTGAAGGCATATAGGCATAACGATATCAATGAAGAAGTAGTCACACAATGAGAATTATGAACAAAGAAAGGTATCTGGAGAAGAATTTACATCTGACGTAGCACATAATGCGAATATTTACTAAAAGTCTAGTACAAAGCAAACTATAATGTCTGTGATAATAATATAGAATACTTTAAATCTGTTTGACGTAAAAATTGATAGTATGGAGAAAACCAAGTATCACAGAATCCCGCCTGTAGTAATAGAGAATGAGTAAACGACTAAAAGCCAATGAGACATGTTATACTGTGTTATCTGTGGCCAATTGTCATCTGTGAGCTCACGCTCTGGTGCTGATGAAGAAAAAGAAAAAAAAAATTATAACACTAAAAAGAAAAATAAAATAAATAGAAAATAAAAAAGTTATTGGTGTAGTGAATTCTGACAGTTGTTTATGCCTATCATCATTAGTATCAGGGAGCGGAGGATGGCGTATGTCTCCTTGGCCGACGTTAGATCTTTGAAACTTTTGAGTATGATCGAATAATTATCTTTATAAAAGAAAGGAAAGAAGAAGTCATATCTGACTCAGTTTTATGAGAAAGTTAGCGCTCACACTGATGCGTAAAGAAGAAGCAGAAAAAATATCAGGAAAATATCAAATTGTAATATAGGTGTTGTACCGACATAGGCCGGTCAATAGCAGTAACAACCAGCACTCAGTTAGTGTGGTTTACAAAAGTTCATCATAGTATTTGCTTTTGTCATGAATACAGTTGTATCCATTTCCTATAATGTACATATAATCAAATCTGCTGTGAGCAAGTTTGCAACCTGTGTGAGAGATATCTTGCCATCTTAGGAAAATGAGTCAAACTTATAAATTCGTATCGGAAGCATTCATTGAAGAATGAAATTATTCATTTCTTGGTTTTTAAATGATGCATATCAAATGATGTATGGTATTATGTTCACATTCATTTATATATACAGTGTTGAGTTATATATGTTTCGTATGTATGTAAGGGCATTCACGGCGCGTGTGGCTAGCCAAACAGGAGACGCTCACTCCTCCCGGGCACCTGGTCTCACATCTGAATTTCAGGGGTCCGTGAATGCCCACTGTGGCACACTGTTGTTAGTGCCATGGTCATGTGACACCAGTAACTTTCGTATTTTTCATGAACGTCACACTTATTCCTATTGCAGTGTGGAGCTCGTGAAAAGTTCCCCGCGGAGGGTTTGACTTAAGTGTCATAATACCTTTCTTTCCTGATGTTATGTGGCTGTGACACTTTCTACACAGTGTTTGTTCACATTCATTTATATATACAGTGCTGAGTTATATATGTGTCGTATGTATGTAAAGGCATTCACGGCGGATATGGCTAGCCAAACAGGAGACGCTAACTCCTCCCGGGCACCTAGTCTCACCTCTGAATTTCAGGGGTCTGTGAATGCCCACTGTGGCACATTGTTGTTAGTGCCATGGTCATGTGACATCAGTTACTTTCGTATTTTCATTAATATTTTCCGTGAAGAAGTGCGTTAGTAGATTGTACTAAAAGGTTTGAATAAAACAGTATCCAATGTATTCAGACCAGATCTTAGAATGTCCGACATAAATCAGAAACAGTCACGAATGTACACGGACCAGATCTCACGGACCATGATGCTCTCAAAGTCAAAGTAAAGGAGGAAATCAAAAGTATAAAATATATATATATATATAAATGTATTTTCGAGCGACCTAATAATTACCAAACTGACTGAAAAGTAAAAGTCAAAGACCTCGTCTAAGGACAAAGCTATGCATGATGTAGATACTCCTTAGTTTTAGAATAATTTACATACTATAATCGAGGTAAATTTGAAGTGTATGTGTGTGGTGAGTAATTAATACTGGGCATGCGAGTATCTATAGGACCTCATCCTCCAACAGCGAAGGCCCTAAATGGTTTATGTCAGTATTTAAACACACTTGAAATTACAAAATTTTAAAATAATCAATATATCCTCAAGCAAGAGTATTCTTCAAAATGTATCATAAGTGTTATTTCAGAATTGATAAATAAAAACATTATTCCATCCTTCATGGATACTATGAAACGATTAAGTTTTCATTGCATCTTACAGAAATATTTTAATTGGTTAAATTATAAAATCAAATACTCATGATTAAGAAGGATACCGTTGTCCGAAAATAAATTTTATTTATTTTAAATACAAATTAAACAAAGAAATCCACATGCACTAAAATTATCAAAAATCAAAGTACTGAGAGTTCACACAGGCGGGTTATTTTACCAATATTGGCGTTGTCTTATTGCAAGAGAAGGTAATTAACTGCCATTTTTTCAACTGCAAAATATTGTACACATCATTCTATTCATGGTACTGGTAGAATATCAGGCTTCCTACTTGATTTGTTGACCACATTGTCAGACATATGTTACCTCAGACCTCATCAATCTTGCGCAACTAGATTATAGATTGATAGTAGTAAACCATATCCTGAAATATTGAAACTGAGTATACACAATGAGCAACATTTCAAATCTAAAAATAGCTGTCACAAGTATTATCTTCTGTCTTAGTTAACAAAGAGAAAACACAAGACATTTGACAAAGCTGTATGACACAAACCACCAAGGACCTGCACACAAAAACGATAATAGCAGAACATACACGGAACATTACAAAAATATTCGATTGCGCTGCGGTTACGATACCGACTTAGGACGGTCAATTCAAGTAACAAGCGTCACTCAATTGGTGTGGTTAACCGGTTTACAGGCGCCCAACTTCTCACTCACCGCAAAAGCAGCACAATCAAAGGACACACATTTAAAAATTTATAAATAATCCGCCATATAGAGAACAAGGATCAACAGGTTTCTCAAGAAGAAAGGTCAGAAAAATTTATTACACACGAAAAATTTATAAAATATTTTGTTGCTATCAAAAATATGTAAAGCGACATCAACATAAGAAAACCGTGCTCTGCCTCTCTGTAAGCAAGCTCAGATCCTTGGTCAATAGAAGTCCCGACTAACAGTCAGAGGTAACGAGGATCAGGACCTTGTCTCCTCTGAAAAGGTTTGGACAAGGCCCGTCATAGAGTTCCCACCGTCCTGTTAGTCAGCGTGCAACGCTCAAGTCTGCATTTAGTGGTAGAGGGACCCAATATAAGACCTATGGTATGAGCGATGATCTCATGACACTTTGGCAATAATAGCTGCATAATACAAAGTAGGAAGAAAGAAACAAATCATTATTTACATATTTGATTTTAAAACGGTGCAGTTCAGTCCGAAAACTAGAAATTACAGAGTACTTTTACTTAAAAAGACGTTTTACTAGAGGAAAATTCGATCACGAACACATGTATCGATAAATATTAACTCAGTAAACTGTCTTTCACAGCTTCGTTTTTATATTTTCTGTATAGTTCTCACTGATTTCCATTCACCAAACTTCTTTGCTAATATATTAAAATTGCACTTTGTCAAAACTTCAACCCCGCTTTAATATGAATAGTTGAGCAAAGGGTGTGATGATGTTCTTTGACTCCATTTTTGTTTTGATGTGCCTTATGCCTAACGTATATTCCATTATCTTGTGATATTTCATGAAGCATGCAAGTTGGTTAATTTGCATTTAGGCAATTTAATTGTTTCAATAGATTGAAAACTACGCATTTAAAGCTTGAGTGATAGTAAGAAATATGGAGTGTAAAGATGATGGATAAATCCAAACCATAAGTCCGAAAGTCATGAAACCAGAGGATATACAAAATCAGTGAAAATGAAAACGAAGTGGAATATAACAAAATATATCTGATTGAAGAGCATATGTGCACCCCTATGATGGAGTGAGATCAGGTGCCAAGGGTAAGCATCTCCTGCTTGCTAGCAACATCCGTCATATATACCCAGTAGAAACAGTCAAATCGTGTAAATTCCATACATATATTTATATATGGAAATGTCAAAATAGGAAACCCTCTAGTATAAAAGGTGTCAAATCTATGTAAAATGATCGGAATCGGTCTCAGTCCAGAATATCCTTTAAAAGACTGGATAATGAGTAACAAGAGTCTCGTAACGACCATAGAACTTCCTCAGTGACGTTGCTAGTCTAGCACATATTTAACGCTGGTTGAGTAGCTTACAAAGTCATTGTAATTAGTTCTTATTTAAACTCTCTGGGAAAAATCACAATTCAATTTATTATCTTTACGTGAATTGATTATTACGTATGAAATAAACATCGCCTCGTCCATAAAATTTTAGCGCTTGACTTTCAGAGAGAAGTATATATTTATCGGCTCTTTATTTATCCTTGTATTTTAGAAACTATAAACTATGAAATGACACACTCAGCTATTGATATGGTTTTTCCAACTTCCTAAAGAGTTGGATCGCAATGATTTTTTCCATCAGTGTCAAAGATCTTTAATGTGATAATGATAATTTATCTTGTGTTTCATCGCTTTATATCAACAAAACCGCAAAATATAAAAGTAACCTTAACATATTGTTAAAAGATCAATTAGAAAATCTTCAAGTTTCTACTTATGGTTAATTCTTAAATACGATGATTGATAATACCATCAGTCCAACATGAAACCAAAGGAAATATACATAGGAACATACGTGAACCTAAAAATGATATCAGATGCCCAGGTATAGTAAACAATCCCTGCACTCTAGCGATTTGCGTCACATACGTATAGTGAGCAATGTAGAGTCAAAATGAATACGAAGTATAGAGGATATCAAAAGGTATTTAAAATGGTGGAAGAGTCTCAATCAAAAATACCTTTCAACGTTCGTGACCCCCTCTCCCCCCCCCCCCAAAAAAAACCCTACGTGATACGTCATGGGATTTTCCATATATAAAAAGTTAAAAAAATTTGTCATTCGTACCTCTGATTATCATCTCCTCCCTAGAAAAATATCTGGAATCATGCGTTTTACAGTAACCTGTGTGAGTAGTTTATTTGTCGGTTTCCTGGACTTGATAACAAAAGACATAAGAATACCATGCTCTGATGTATTATTGTGAAAAAAACCCTTGAAAACTAATAATTCGTTATTGATGTGTTATTTTCGGCTTTACATTAACTTCGTTATTTTTCTTAATCCGCGTATTGACGTTACTTATTTGAGGAAATACCTAATAAATTGGTAACGAAAAACCACTACGTTAATTCATCATGCGCATGCCTGTACATGTTTTTAATTCAGGATAAACTGTTCTACCTTAAGCTTTTCTTATAATTAGCTTCCATTCAAATTAAAAATAGCTTCGTTTTCGTGATGTTTAAAATATATACCGCTGGCCGACTCTTCCCCCATGAATGTGTGTTCGGTTTTACAATTTCCTAGGCATGGTCATGCCATACGAATGCATGAGGATATAAATATTATGCTCATGTAAGCTTTTCATATGTCACCTAACAACTGTCTTTTTCATTTAAAATAATATTTACATGTGAGTGTGCTTAAGGTGCGGTGTAAAAATAAATGCCTTCTGCACGAAGTTTTATTGCACTGACAAATATCACAAGTGCCCGTGTATGTGAGTTTCGGTCTATAGCTTCATTATCAGCAGTTGAGAATGCTGAAAACATTAAGGAATATACTTTAAACCAATTTGAAATTATAATATTATAGGCATATCATGCAATAGATTTCATACTCACTTATTGTTTTTCTTCCTTTAGAGCACAATTTATTTTGCCACATTCGTTTTTAAATTTGGCATCCCCTTTTTACCCTTTGGTACTTCTTTGCTGTTTACTTATCTCCTTGGAGTTTTTTACTTTCCAATGTATGTGCATGTATTTTCTTGGAGCCTTTATAAACTATGATAGTTGTGTTAAATTGATATTAAGTGAACAATTAAATACGGTGTCAATATTATGACTTGAAAATTTTGAAGCACATTTTGGGCTCATAATTAGTGTTTTTGGTATGTCATTTTGACCAATTAAACATTTCAGAAAACTTTCATTTCTTTATTGATTAATTTGTAACTTGCAAATGTTTTTTTGTTTTTGTTTTTTTGTTTTTTACTTATCTCCTTGGATTTCTCATTTTCCAATGTTTGTGCATGTATTTTCTTGGAGCCTTTATAAACTATAATAGTTGTGTTAAATTGATATTAAGTGAACAATTAAATACGGTGTCAATATTATGAGTTGAAAATTTTGAAGCACATTTTTGGCTCATAATTAGTGTTTTTGGTATGTCATTTTGACCAATTAAACATTTCAGAAAACTTTCATTTCTTTATTTATTAATTTGTAACTTGCAAATGTTTTTTTTTTGTTTTTTTGTTTTTTACTTATCTCCTTGGATTTCTCATTTTCCAATGTGTGTGCATATATTTTCTTAGAGCTTTTATAAACTATCATAGCTGTGTTAAATTGATTTTAAGTGAACATTAAAATACGATGGTATGTCATTTTGACCCATTAAACATTTCAGAAAACTTTCATTTCTTTATTAATTGATTTGTAACTTGCATGTTAACATCTCAGATTGTATTATTTTATACTTCTTGAAAAAATTGAAGAATTAAGTGTATTTGGATCATCTCTGCTAATATATTCGCGAAATGATTTTGTGAAGAACGAATATATTCGCAAAGAAAAAACTTCTAAATATGGCATCCTATTGTCGCTCTATTATAATGCAAACATACATAACACATTACATAACAATGTGTAATTTATAAATTCTTAATAATTAATATATATATATAAATAATATTTCACGGTCAAAATGCGTATTTAGACAACTAATGTATCTTCCGTACAAAGTAAACAGAATGAAAATCCAAATAAAGATATTTTGCTAATCACAAAACTGACCGAAAGTAAGGCCAAATATTCAATTTAAGGACAGAGGCATGTCTGAAGGAGGCACTCCTTAGTTTTATGATAAGTAACATCTTTTTTGTGATAGTAAATTTGAAGTATTTATTTCGTGTCAATACAAAAGCACCGAAACTTGACTTCTGACCACCCTCGGCAACAGCGGTATGGTCCCATTCGTTGCAATAAATATGCTACTACATGTATTAATTTAGTGCACCACATGCGCCTTTCGACAATTATTGTCTCTTCATTAATGCTCAAGGCAGAATCTGTATCAATATAAATATTGAAAATGCAAATAAAAAAGAATACATGTATAGAAAACAGAGAATTCCTGGGCTTATGACTTTTTAAATATTTTAGGGTTTACATAGCCTACATAGTAAAAGCTCAACCTCTCATGACATCACAAAAACTTGAATAAGCAACAGATCTATGAAAAAGCAACTCAGTGAAATGTAGGGTATCCTCCAACGAAATATTAAGATCAAGTGGTAAGGCCTCAAGCTGCCTTGTTGGATATTAATATCTAACAGGACAATTTACCCATATAGATATATACAGTAAGGTACGCATGTTCATGAACAATCAGTTTCATTGTATTTATATGTTGATATTGAATCAGTTGAAAAATGAAAACACTATAACTAGTGCGTATCACCGAGTGATATCACTTGTATATTTTCTCCAACTTCAAATACCTTACAAAAGATCGTTATTGGAGTCAGTTACCGTGACAATGGATTTATTCATGCTACAGACATTTCATATTCGTTTCATATTCGAAAGTGATTTATATGTATCGTAATGGATAAATTTTGATTTATTACATTTATTTGTTACTGTTGCTAATGGGTCGACGTACTTGAGAGGTTTTTTTTATCACAGTTTATTCGTTAGCAAATTTAACTGGAAAAGAATACAAGAAAGATTTTTATTTAAACATCTCCAGTTGACTAATGAATTACGGAATTTTAACTTTCACTGATAATCCACGGTTGACATCTAAATATTTCAGCCCAATAAAATATCAGAAAAAAAAACCAACCAAATTGTCTGAGATTAAATAGCATATGAAATCATATACACACATTGGTGTGCTTAACTGGTGAACGGAAATACCTTACCTCTCACCACAAAACCAGTTCAATCAAAGAACACACTTTTGAAAATATCTAAATTATCATCCATTTATAGACCAAGAATCAATTGGTTACCATGGGTGAGAAGTCAGAAAAGTTCAACACGAATACAAAATCTTATTGTTTAATACGGGAAGTTCTCAGATATATTGTGATCTCTATCGGAATATAGTCATCATACAAGTTCACAAACCCGGTGAAATTAATATTAAATCAGTGTCCTCTCACATATATATAATATTATTTTCAAATGTGTATATATTTAAAACATACTTTTGACATACTTACAATTTTGTTTTCAAATATAGAAATTAGAAAGACTTATAAAACACATCCTGCATGGTTGAATGGTAAAGGAGATAAGATTGTTATTGAATGTAACAACCATGACGCGAACACTTACATCCATTACATTCTAGTTCACTTTAATACATCGATACGCATTTTCTCGATCGGAATATAAACGTAACAGTTGACGAAACAGCTGAAATCGAACTTCTATAGCTCCATGGTGACTTCTGCCACATAACTGAGCCAGTAACTCCTCTTTTTTCTTTCTACTAAGATCTTAATAAAAATAATGTTATTATTTTGAGAATGGTCCACCTCTTTAACAAGAATATTAAATAGAAGAGGGGATTCTGAACCTCTAACGCAAAAGTAATGAAAGCAAGTATTTTCGTCACATAGAGCTAAATAAAGAGGTATGCTTACCCACTGGTTCCCCCTGTCACAACTGCTACTTTCCCTGCAAGTTTCAATGCACACATCGTTGAGAAATTCACTATGATGCACGTGAAGTCTTTAAAGTGTTTACATCCGTTTAATGCTGTATTAATCTGAAATCCTAAGTTTAAGTCGATTTCACCATTGATACTTAAAAAACGGACATGCATCCATTATGACCCAAACATAATAATATACTTATACAAATATATGTATACCTGGGTCGTCGTTTTTTATAGTAAAATAGTAAAATGTAGTTACATTAACCCGGTTGTAAGTCGATACCTGTCAACATCTTTTTTAAGATAAATGTAAGGATTTCTACCATATATATATATATATATATATATATATATATATATATATATATATATATATATATATATATATATATATATATATATATATATATATATATATATATATATGACATATATATGATTATTCTGGAACTCCTGACAATTGGAACAGAAATGAATTTAAAATAATGCTATTCACTTAGAATTATATTGCTTTTAAAGAATTTTAAGAATATATGAATAACAATTTATCACTATCAGTTTTTGTTAAAATATGCCCAGTTCATTCAGAAGTGGGACTGAAAAGGATATATGTCAACGAATAATTTTGCATTTGTACTGAAGTTCAATGTAATATTAGGTGCCTATATTTGCACGAGTATTTAAATTAAGTCAGATTTTTATGAATGATGTTGCGCAGTAGAGCCACACTTGAAAACGTAATAAGTATCTAGCAAATAATATATGAACTAAAGGTGAATAGACATAAATATATTCATATTCAAACAATAGAAAGCAAAAGCAAAGGAGGGAGAAGCAATATTTATATCAGTCGTATTGCGTTAAGCAAATATTTACTAGAAGTCTATCTAAAACTATTTATTAAAAGTCTAGTTAAATAATTTACTAGAAAATGTATGACGTAAATATTGATAATACAGATAAAACCAGTTATACACATATTGAATCCTATCTGTATTAATAGAGCATAATTGTGATCTTATCATCTGAATAAAGGCCAAAAAGAAAAGTTATTTCTTTCTAATGTGCAGTCGATTGTCACACGAGAGTAGGCTTTAATGTGTTGATACAGACAAAAACTGCTAAATATCATTGGTGACATGGGACAGTTATGTCCATTGTAAGAAGTATCAGTGGACAGAAGCCTGTGTGATTCTCCTTGTTGCGGCCTCACTAAATCGAGAACATACCAAAATCTGTTTGTGTTGGCGAGGGTGGTTTAGCTTGAGAAACAGACATAGAAAGAGGAAAAAATAACAATTCTTGAAACAAGACTTTCCTTAGAAAAGAAGAAGAATCCAATTGATTGTGACATTATATGATAAAATCCACTAGGTAATTACTTTGTCAACCCAGCTTAGTATTTTTAAGACTCTTTAATCTCAATTCAATTTATAGAAAATGTTTTTTTAACTTTGAAAAGATCGACCGATCAGATCTCTTTATTATGTACTAAATAATCAGAATCCTCAGCCCTTCCTCTTTCCAATGTTTTACATAAATGTTATCGTGAAGAATACTAGTTTCTCAAAAATGATATTGTTAAAGGTTCTATTTCAATATGATACAAATTTTATGATTAAGAAATCTTGGAAAACGTATTTTCTTAAAATTGGTATTTTTCAAGAATGTCATTTGGAATACTTGACCATTATATAAAACATTAATTTTGTCATATATTGATTTAAAATTTGCAAAACAAAACATCTCAAACTGCATTAGTTCATCTTTTTAAACAAAACAAAATTGTGTTCTCAGTGTGGGTCAGCACTCTTATAAAGATACGTGTAATTATTGGTCCTAAATTCAAATTATTCAAACTTTGGCAGTCTATTTTTGGTTGATTGAAATTAACATTTCTCTTTTAAGACGTTACTACGAAAAAAGCGACATTACAGAATTACATGACCTGTATAAATGAATCTATATACAGTAATAATAATAATAATATTAATAATAATTATAATAATAATAATAATAATAATAAAGATAAAAATAAAAAAAAAATAATAATAAAAATAATAAAATCTATAGATCTAATGAGCAGAGATGTATAAGAAAGCAACATAATAATGTGTGGATATCTTACGTGGCAATACCTCATACATCGCTTTAGGTTCGATTCAAATTGGAGAGTTAACGCATACATGTATACTTAGTTAGGGTACCTGAAAGTACATCTTTTAATGAACAATTAGTTGTATTATGTTTACGCACAGAAATTAAATTACTTTAAAAGGAAACATTTCAACTATGGAGAGATCTATTGATGCCACCTGTTTATGCCCAAAAATACATCACAAAGACTCATCATTGGAGGCAGAGACCGTAACAATGGATTTATTGAAGCTACATACATTCACAATTTCATATCATATTCATTAGTGATGTATATCGAAAGTAATAGTTGTTATTCTTATTTATTATTTCTGTAACTCATGCTAATGGGTCTACGTACTCAAGAGTTTTTACTGAATTTATTATTTTGTATTCTCAACCGGAAAAGAATATTTAAAAAGCTCCTCTTTAAAGTATCTCCACCAAACTAAGAAATTAAATGCTTTTAACCGAGACATTAATGTTGAATCGAGGGTAGACCCTATTTTTACTATAATAAAACCCATACAAGATATTCAGTGTCATCGAAGAAAATATCTTATCCAACGTTGAGTGTTTACTTTTGTGCTTAATACACCTAATTTTGTGAATGACGCCAATCCTTGAAACTTCATAATTATTTAGATGTTCAGAGAGCAATATAAGTGTCATGCAATTATCTTATCATTGATAATAATTTTACTTTTTAAGATTGATTTCAATCACTTCTATTTAAACGATGTGTCAAGAGTACAAATTCATTAAATCTAACAGAAAAATAAACATTTTGAAAACATCTATCCAAGGTATAAAATGCATCTACTTATCTATTTATGTTTAATTGCAGTACAAATTGTACTTTATCCATGTTTGCATTTGATTCGTTGAGTATATACTAAGATCGACAACTCCTAACAAATTATAAATCAAAAAAGATCTGTTTACATTATACATCGTCAAATTTATTTGATACCTGTTGAAAACAACTTCTTGCTACGACTATTTTAAGAAATTGATGTGGTACACAAGCGCGTTGGAACGAAATTCATAGACAGGGAGAAAAGGGAAGGGGGTTGAAGTTGTGAAAAAAAAGGCTGAACAATTTAACTTGCATATGCTTACCTTCAAGGCAAACCTAGTATATCTGGTTGTTCTAAATCCCATATGAAGTTTTGAAAACAGTTGAACATATGATTGCTATTGTGAAATGCAACATTACTGTATTTGATATGATCTGTCATGTGACACCAGTTACATTTTTATTTTACATTAATGTCATACTTATTCCCTTTGCAATGTAGAGCTCGTAAAAAGGTCCCCGCTGAGAGTTTTAACTTATTATTATACCCTTTTTTCTGATGTTATGTAGCAGGGGCACTTTTTACACAGAGTTCACATTCAGGTATATATACAGTGCTGAATTATATTTGTTTTGTCTGTATGTAAAAAAGAAAAAAGAGGAGTAAGAGCATTCACGGCGGATGTGGCTAGCAAACAGGAGACGGTCAATCGTCCTGGACACCTAGTCTCACCTCTGAATTTCAGGGGTCCGTGAATGTCCACTGTGGTGCATAGTTATGTGACACCAGTTACTTTCGTATTTTACTGTTACTGATATTAGAGTAACCAAAATTCGCTTAGAAAGTACAAGAAGACAACAGTGACTAGAATTAGTATATAAAACGTGAATTATATGGACTTTTATGCAATTTATGGAGTCAATATATGGTTTGAAGATCGTATTTACTTTTTTCATATAATATAAAATACCAAAGTAACTGATGTCACATAATTATGGCATTAACAACAATGTACCACAGTGACCATTCAGGGACCTCTGAAATTCAGAGGTAAGACCAGGTGCCCGGGAGGAATGAGCGCTTACCAATTCACAATTCGAATTTCTTCTAAATAAACACCTGATGTGTTTACATTTATGTTATGCACATTTTCGAAGACCTTAACAATACACCTTCCGTCTTTTCTATAATATACTTTTGAACCTGCATGAAAACAAAAATTTTAACAGTATCCAGGGTATATCTAGGATCATCAGCATGTTGTATGGTTTTAATTCCATTATGTGTACTTTTCAACTCAATACTTTGTACATTAACATTATCATTTATTTTTAATGCAAGAATTTGTACCACAGAAATATACAAAAAGGACAGCAATTGGGTATCCCTGACGGATACCACAAGACACTCTACATGTTTTTGATAACCATGCATTATTCTGAATTCTAAAAACAGGGTTACAATACAGGAGTTTAATCAGGTTTAGAAAGTTTATACCAACGTCAAAAACGAAGAAGTACCGAAGGGTAAACCATATCTCATAGTCCATGGAATAAAAGAACAACATCGTGCATAGTGTCATATTTAGATAAATGCGAACCCCAATAAAATCGCGGTGAGACCAGGTGCCCGGGAGGATTAAGCATCCCCTGGTTGCATGCAACACCTGTTGCGAAAGTCCTGCAACAACTTTTCAAGTCGAGGAAGTAAATTCATAAACATATATACGTATGAGCATGTGATGGAGACAAGGTCACGAAGTCAAATTTTCCTATTCAAGGCAAGAAATGTTGTTTAATAAAAATTCCGGTGTCGGAAATGCACGGGACTAATGTCTGTATATCATATATATATATATAAACGTTTTATATAAACGTTTTATGTAAAATCAAGTATAGTCAAAAAGTTAAGATGGTTAGATTGTATGGTCATGGCCAAAATATCGGTTAACATTCTTGAAAGAGGAATCTGAGATTGCACTAGATCCCTATATCGACCATAGAACTTCCTCAGTGACAATTTCTAACGTTCTTCATTATATCCTACCTAAACTTAATCAAACTTAATCTTTTTTATAAAAAGAAAGTTCCATTCGATCGTATCAAACGCCTTTTTAAATCAAGGAAAAACAAAATGCCATCATAATTATTTTCTTCACAATAATAAAAACTATCTAGAATTAGTCTGGCGGTTTGACCTATAAACCGACATTTTATATACAGTATGCTGACTTATGTTTTCTTATAAGACTACAATTTGTTGTAAACCTCTTACAAATACAAAGACAATAATTTCATGATCTGTTTTGGTCAGACTTATAGGTCTTTTATTCTTCAATAATTTCTTGTCGCCCTTCTCATATATTAAGGTTTTAACTGCAAGTGGGTGTGAAAATTTCTTTATTTTGATATATATTTTTCAATGTATTGTAAAACAAGTATCTTATATCATTACAAAAAGATTTGTAAAACTCACTAGTCCAACCGTCTAAAGCAGGTGATTTATTTGCTTTCATCTTTTAAAAGTTCCCTTACATTTGGCTAAAGATGGAAATTAATCATAGAATTCTTTATCATTTTCTTATAGTACACTACCAAAATTTAGCGTAGATAAATAATTGTCAATATCCTCGTCATTAACATTTATGGAACTATATAGACTTTATAAAAATCACACATCTCTCCTACTGTATTATTATTAGTGTTAACTGTTCCATTATGGTTTGTATGTAATTCACTTATGAAATTGGGCGACTGGTGTTTTTTTCTAAACTGAGAAAAGTACTTAGTGCTTTTTTCCTTTTATATCCTGCTTTGCTCTCGATCTTATTCGAACACTTTTACATTTTTCGTCATATAAAGCACTTCACTGAAGCTCAAGTTGTTTTCTATTTATATCAAGTGTAAGAGAATCTTATTCCTCTATATCGCTTATATCCTTTTTAATTGTGTATACATTTGGTTTCATATTATTTCGATAACACTTTGCAAAATCAACAGAAAAATGTTTTGCTTGAATCTTGAATAATTTCCACTTCACAATAGCATCAATATCGTCTATATTCATTATGTCTGTACATATCTGTTTAATTCTCATATTATAATCAGTTTTGTCTCTTTATGAAAAGTTCAATTTCCAGTATCCGTCACCTGTTCATCGTTGGAACGAGATAAAACAATTTTTCTTCTTTAAAATGGCACGGAAACGGCTTCGTATTTAATTCAAAATAGTTCGTGTTAATTGACATGAATTTTCGTCATTCCTTTCAGCAATTTTACATTCAGATCACCACAACTTATGAAATTGTTTTCATCTATGCAATGATGTGAAGTAAATAGCTGAAGCATCTTTAAGAAATCTAATCTATAAGCTTCATTATTAGATCATATTTATGATAGATAATTTTGAAATCCAGCATTAGTCACGTGATTGTTATGTAAGATGTTGGTTGTTTTTCGACGTAGGAGTCTCATGCTACGTGTTAATAAAGTTTAAAGTATCGTTTTCCTTGTAAACAACGACGAAGGACCGAAGTGTTAACAATTTTTCGAGGTCTCTGGAATAAAAGGACAATATCGTTTATAGTGTCATATTCAAACAAATGCGAAACCCAATTTAAATTGAAGTGAGACCAGGTAGCCCGGAGAAGTAAGCGTCCCTTGGGTGATAATTATACCTGCTTTGTAAAATTTGGGTACTAGACAGCATGATTGATTGATCATTGTTTTACGTCACTCCACGATTATTTCACGTATATGGTGACGACATCTGCCTGATGCATTGCATGGACATTTATACCTTTGCAACGGACCCACCCGAAGCAGTGAGGGATCTTTAACGTATCACGCCTCCCGTGACACGGGACATCGGTTTTTACTGTCTCATCCGAAACACATAATACCGGTGTACCCAGGGTGGAAATCGAACCCAGGACCTCTTAGGTTTGCCATACATGTTTGTATGTTATCATCATCGTTAATGAATTTAACTGTTTCATTTGACATGTCAGAAAAAAAATTAACGTTTTCATTTTGATTGTAATGTGATTCAAACGTCAACATTCAACATGTATATAATCCAGAATAATGTTTCTAAATCATATAGAAGATAAATTGTAAAGGCATATATGTATGTTGATATAAGTAAATACATATATAACTTTGTATATTGTTTAAATTAATTGCATAATTCACGTCAATCTTTTATATATAGAGAAAAGAGATAACATCTGACCAAGCTGTATGACAAAATGTTTTTTGATGTTTTTCTGATTGATGTTTTCTGATTGAATAAATGGCTCATCTTTTTCTTTCTTTTTATTGTTTGATGAACATGTGATTCAAAAAAGTTTTAAAGTAACACATGTACGTGTATATAAAAGATTCTGAAATCCTCAAATTCTATAAAATATCATATTAAGGGTTTTAAAGCACTTAGCAGCACACCCTCTCTTTTACACTGTATCATCTTTTCGCGTTAAGTTTGATATCTGTATCAGATAGAAGTTATATACACCATTTTGATTTATGTATAAAAAAAGTCGCCCAAAGAGTGTGGGTATTAAATAAATGTTTCCGTACTTGGCGCGGTCACGTTTACTTTTGCTATCTACATATCTTTATTGCTCGCTATGCAAAAGGCTTTCAGCGAATTGTAAATTCTCTAATGTTACAATTGATTGAAACTCAATTGTGGTACGATTATAATGCGGGAATATCGAACACAACAATACACCGTAAAATGTATCAAACAGTACAATACAGGAGTCAGAGGCGAGTCAACCTTAGAGAAATCAGTAGAGGTGTACACATGTCCTGGTGACTAGTCACATCGGTTGTAATATCTTAGTCAGTGTCATCTAAATTATTCTGTGCTTATGTAAACCACGGCATGTGGTTAATTAGTTGCCATGTAGAAATGATGAAGATGGTGTTGTTATTTATTTATTTATGAGTGTTCGTACATTCCCTACATCCTCCCAACTAAAATATATTGTACATAATTCTCCATAAAGGGCTCATAAAATGTTTTATGGCAAAATCAAAAGACACAAATCAAAATAACGAAACATGGATATTGTTGAATGTGAAAATATAATATCACCCCAAAATGAAAATTTCATCCAAGACGAATACATACAAGAACCAGAACAAAAGATTATAACATTAATTCAGGCTACCAATATCAATTTGCTGTAACTCCTAAACTTGACAGCAAAGACATCTGAATCAGATGTAGTGTTTGATACCACTACATTGGGCATGCGCCTAAAGTAAATAAAAGACATTAAAGGACACCACAATATATTGGATTGCACACTTTCGATGGTCAATTGTAACAGCAATGTTCATTCAAAAAACAGTACAATCAAAGGACAAATGAAAATGCGGCAGGGTATGCCTGTTATTAATTTGTCTCGTTCTTTCATTTGGTTAGATCGTAGAAAACCATTCGTACAGTTGTGGAAAGACCTGCCATATGAAATACATTGTTTGTTTGTAATCAGGTAACAAAAGTATTGATCTGTTCTAATACCCTTTCATTATGAAAAAAAAAAAAGAAAAAGAAAAGGAAAAAAAAAAAGAGTATGTCTACTCAGGCATATTAAATTATTTATTTTATGCACACTGACATTTGCTGCAATTCAATGTAAATATCAACAAATCTAAGTTAACATTTAGATTATGTGCAATAACTATATTTTAATGAGTACGTCACTATTCCAGAGATTTTAAGTATACATCTATAAATGGATTCTGTTTAGAAAATATGGATTTCAAATAATACTACAAACAAAACATTGAGAAACTAATTAGAAAAAAAATCCCCAAAGTGGTAATATTTGTCGGAAGATTGGAAGACTTCACGATGGTTTAACATTCTATAATCACTCCTATAGCTTTTATGTTATAATTAACAACTTTAATGTTTATTGATTTGTGTTTAAAAAGTTCTGAAACCTCTGTTTGGTCGATAGAAAAGGCGGATGTATGGCATTGTATTCATTGTAATTTGAAACTGGCGTAATGGTGAATAGTCACGGTTTTACTTTACATAAGTTATGGGTTCGTTACTGAATTTTTAGTCCTCCGCTGACTCTCAAACATGACTTCTAAGATATGTATACTTTATGCTACTAAGATTATTCTGACGGAACTACTAATATACAACTCCGGTAAGATTTATACAGTTTTTCAATGTGTTTTTCTGTATTTTTCCATTAAATATTTTACTTTTAAATCGAAATCTAAAATTCGAAATTGATAGAAACGCGATTCATATGTGTTGCGACACACTGGATGTACTTTCCTGGATATTGAAGTTCTTATTTGTCGGAGTGCATTCACTGAGATTATAAATGGATTACCTATTTAAACTTATTTTCAAAAATTTACACGAATTACCGAACGTTAATCTTAATGATAATTTACAGAAAATTACTGTGTAGCGATGGCTCATTTAAAACATGGGAGCACATGCTGTTACCATGAATAATAACGTTTTTGAGCTTTCATGTCTTCCATTTAAGAAAATTTAAAGTTGTTTCATCTATACATTTAGAAGTATCATAAAGCGAATGAAATTTCTCCAATAATTTTCCTTTATGTTCTTTTTCAGGACAAACATCTATACTCAACGTTACAGGTAATCTATGATATTAACAAAGAATGACTTCGTAAAAGGATTGTGGTAATGACATAGTTTCTCAATCAGTTAACGCAGTAACATTGAGGCACTCAACGACGTGATTGACATTATATATATTGAAAAACCGCATAAGAAATAGAATAAATTATATCTGCAAAAATGGTAAAAATGCAAATTGTTTAGCAAGTTTATTTTTTCACACATTTAAATTTTATCGTTAATTGTTTGCAATCACGTGACTGCTATATATAGCACATGTAGTATTAACAACAAACATTAAACAAGTGCAAGGGCATATTGCCCAATTTGGTAATAAAAATTTGTTGTAAATAATAAATGGAAACCTATCAATAATATTTATAGCTGTACCCAACTTCTAAGGGGCGTAATTGCGTATTTATACTGCGATGGAATTGTTGTATGGTGTAGTCTTCTAAGACATTGTCTAATTAAACTGAAATTCTGTTGATATTTTATAATCTAAAAGGTAGGCCCAGCAAGACGCATTTCAAATAGATATAGAACAGTCTTTATGTGAAATTACACAACAAACAGAGTAAAGGAAAATGTTGCACTACAGCGTTTTTCTTGGCATGTTGATTGTTGCAGTGTCTCCCGCTTCATATAATGTACTGGGCCATAGTGACGTCACAATGACGTCATGTTATGTTTTGGCGGGTTTTCTGCAACATTATATAATTGTGCATTGCCTTAACACAACTGCGAATTACATACACACACACACACATACATACATATATTATTTTTGGAGAATAGTTGGGTTGTTCGTTTGTTTGTTGAACATTTAGTATTATTCGTTTAGGGAGATGACGTTCATATATTTGTTGTATCTTTGAGTAATGGGTACGGTCTATATCATACTAAAATAAAACATATATGAACGTATATTCACATAGACATATGATAGTACAATGAAAACTGTCCAAAGCGAACACTGTCCAAACCGGAGTCCTAAAAAAATCGGACGCAGTTTTGAAACGTTATACTCCCTTACTTCTTGCACTATTTTTGGATATAATTTGTGAATGAGGCATACACATTAACGTTATCAGGTTCCAAACTATATACGCATTATGGACACAGTCTATTATACATCTTATTGTGGTCCGGCCTCTCTATTGTTAAAAGTATGGGAAATTTTGCATGCGTTTCGGCGGTACAGTAAAGCCACATCCCAGGATTTTACCCCAATGATAAAATTAGGATATATTCACTGCGGAGAGAGATCATGTGTCATCTTTCTGACCCAGTTTGATAGATTTATGTTAGCTTAGTTTCTTCGAGATTTTCGCTGATTTACGTTACAGCAGAGAAGAATTTTAAACTTTGTTGGAATATTTTTGGGGGTGGGTGGGTGTTACCTTAAAATTTTAGAATATTTGACGCGTTTTCTTCATAACCAAATTATTATGCGGATGTGTAAGTGATCTTTGATTTATCATAGCGTGACGAGAGTCCTACTTAACTTCGAGAATACAGAATACTACACAAGTAGGACGTACTAGCATAACCAATTATATTCTACAATTCTTTCTTTTAGCAAGACAATAAATCTTAATTATTGTTATAAATTAAACCATGAGAATAAGACTGCCAACCAGCACGGCTACACCACTACCAAAAGTTTAACCGGGTAGTAAAGGGTTGGTTACCCGAGCAAACAGCCAGTTGCTTACCGGTATAGATTGGTGATGTTTTGTTGTTAAGAATAAATAGTAGATTGATTGATTAATTACTGTTTCACGTCATTCCATGATTATTTCACGTATATGGTGAGGGTGTCTGCCTGAGGCATTGTATAGAAATTTATACCTTTGTAGCGGACCCTCCCGAAGAAGTGGAGGATCTTTTACCTGTCACGCCTACCGTGACACGGGACCTCGGTCTCTACTGTCTCATTTGAAAGACAGGACACCGATGTTTCCACGACGGGAGTCGAACCCGGGACCTTTCGGTCACCTCATCAACTGAGCCCATCGGTTTAAAAGAAATAGTAAATGATATGGCTAGTAATTTTGAAAGTACATTTCCATATCATATGCAGGCTAATCCTTAAGACTATAAACTCGCTATTGCTTTAAGTACTGAATGGGTCTAAATGATCCCAAATATATACTATCTGCTGAAATATCAACGAAAGTGATATTGGAGATTTATACGTCTGTGGTCTTTATATGTGTGCTAATTAACAGTCACATGGCTCTACAATACATATTTTAAAACGTTTTTCGGTTATTTGTTTATCAAACATTCCATTCCGGCCCACACTGTGGTACTTGCACCAAATTGTTTCTTGTTGTTTTGTTTATATGTTAACTGAATTATCCGAAGATTTGCGTAGATGCATTTCGTGGGCAGATTCACACGTGTGGATGATAAATTTAACGTAAGTTGTAGGAAAGATCGTGTTTTCCTTGAGTTACAGATTTAAGGGAAAGTAACATTACCGACCGTTTCCTTAATAACTATATATTTCTGATATATGTTCCTTTTGATGCTGAAATTCACCGAATTTAGTCGGCTGTTCATCGTTATTGCAAATTTACGCAACATAAAAGAATATCGCCTTGTCATCAAAAGAGAGCCACGTTTTGCAGTCTGTATTTAACATGTGACTTGACCGTACAAGTCGTCACCAAAAACTACCCTATCATTCCTTTCTTGTTGCTAAATCTACATTGTAAAGACTGTGTTCGATGGTGGTGAACATATGAATGCAAAATACGAGGGTGATTAGTGTAATACAACTACGTCACTCACAACTACAATGTATATATCATAGTGAACACTCCTGTATTTTACGGAGAGCAGAGGAGAGACCACGTTCTTGTTAGGAGTAACTCCTGCTGAGCTGGTTGCTTCCATCATAAAAATTCTTGAGCTAAATACGGCATTATTATTATTATCATTATTATTATAACTATTATTATTTTTATCATTATAACTGTTTTGCTCTGATATATGAAGGCTACCTCTTTGAATGTACTAAGACTTGGTACACATGATATAAGACTGATCAGCTGGTATTTTGTTATGTCGTGCTGTTAAGGAAATGTCAGGGCCCGATAAAACGTTGCGCTAGTTAGACCCTCCACCAAACACCTTAAGAAATCCCCACACTTATTTCGTATCAATATATTTTGAGTTAAATATATATGTATATATACATTGTGTGTTATGTTGTCCGTGAAATGTCGGTGCTCGGTGAGGATTTGCGTTGCGCTAGTTAGACCATTCACCGAACACCTTTCGTTCCTACGTGTCCAAATATTCCATCAATCTCTTTTGGTTTCTGTGATTTGTTTTATGAGATATCTCTTGTTGTTTCCGTGCAGATACTGTATGAGAATTATTATGTAGAGATGAAATCATGTTATGGTAGATTGGTTGGTAACACAGTTTACTTTTACGTGAGATTGGTGATACGCTATGCTAAATGAACACCAAAAACTTTTTGATAGCACATGGGTGACATGCTTACTTAACATGCAGTATTATTCTACGACGCACGTGATATATTATCAGATCTGCGTCGCTCAAATGATATATTAGCTAAACACATGTTACTTTTTCATGTAGTTTGGGAAATAAGGGATCAACTAATTTCCCAAGAGAAGTCATCTTCCTATTCTGAGCTACATTTAGCCTCCTCTGTAACGAAAACGCACTTTTATTAGACACATTAGTAACATGCTTGCTGAAAACTCAAAGCTATTTTCGGCACATATCATGACATGCTTACTGAAAATCTTTGACGGCATACTGGTGATGTACAAAACGAACCATTCAAATCATTCAACGACACACTTAAATGCACACTTCATACTGTTCTACATTATACTGATCACATGATTAATACATATTAGTACTTGCGTCACTCTGCTAATATGCAATTCTGAATATGCCCCACTTTTCGTCACTGATGACCTGCTAAGTGACTGATTATTGATAAATATTTCCAGTCACTCCACGATTATTTCTCGTATATGGTAACTGCATCTGCTTGATGCATCGCATAGAAATTTGTACAATCACAACGGACCCTTCTGAAGCAGCAGTTACGGTTCCTTTTAGTGTCACACCTACCATGACACAGGACCGTGGTTTTACCCTCTGATCCAAGAGACAGGACACCAGCGTACCAATGGCGGGTGTCGAGCCGAGCCTCCAAGTTACGAGCCGAATACCTCATCCACTGGGCTACACGGGCTTCGTGCAAACTGTGCTTACTGAAGCTATGATACTATTTACAGCTCATTAATGTCATGTTATTGAACACATCATCCACTCGCAAAAGCGTTGTTTGAGGATAACGTAACGGTATTTTGTTGGTGCACACCGCTGACATGCTGACAGAACATATTTTGACGGCACACAAAGTTTATGCTGTGGTAGTTGAACATAATACTATTTCGCCACAAGACAGAGACATTCTTACTGAACACCTCTTTTTATTTTACTACACATTGATGACATACTTACCGACAACTTCACACAATTTCTATTTTACAGCTTATTATGGACATCTTCATCGTACACGCTTCACAATTACAGACCAGCATCCATTTGACGAGTATATCATCAATCATGTTTGTGACAATATCAATGGAGGATACTATCTACCGGACACTGGCAATGCAAAAGTAGAATTCATCAAATACACTATTCTACAGAATTACAATTGGTGAGGCTATCTTATTTATGATAAATTAAGTGCTCGAATTATTGTTCTTCGATTTTCAAAATGTCTTTCTAGATTTATAGGAAAACCCAATTAATGTTATTAAGAATCCGTGTATAAGTGAAAATTAACAGTTAGTGAAACAACGCTTTCTAGCATTTTATAATTTTGATAATTACAAACAATGTAATCAGTTAACTGAAATACGCAGATCACACAGTTATCTATTAACATTTATTTCCTCAATCAATTCACCATCCATTTCATAATTGATATATTGGGAATAAAATAATTTTATAATAGTTTTATATTTTTAGCATCAGAAACGATTTGTCACATGCTTAAAACCGAATCTAAATAAAATTTCAGAGAGTGTTCAAAATTTACCAAAAATATGCGTTTCATTCCCTTTTGAATTTGAGGGTATACAATTCTAAGCCCTATAAATTAGAAAATGGGGAAAATATTACTATATCAAAAAATTATGGCAGAGCAGTACATTTTGCTCAATTTGCTCATATCAAAAGATATCTAATTCAGATATATGACAATAGTCGTTACGGGCAAGTCAACAAGAAAAAGCACATAATAACGCAAACAATATTGTAATGAAGTTGTTCTTCCGACTAATGACAGTAAACATAAATTACAATTGTTACTTATTTGACGTGTTTAAACCGGTTTACGTTCCTACCTCTCCATTCATCAGAAAAGTGATGAACACACAATCAAAAATCTATCAAAATCTTCCTTAAAAGATCAAGGATCAACATACTACGAAAATACAAAAATACGTATCTAGTACACTGTGACATTCCTGTAATCAAAATGTAGACTTTGTTTTCCTGAAATCAGTCCGACTACATGTATAGTCATCATAACAGTTTACGGACCAAGTGATAATAACAATGGATGAAAAATATGCTCTCTATACTAGGAAATCATGTTTTCTAACATCGATATCTTTACAAAGACATTGAACAAACTCACAAGTTAAGTTTAATTATCAAAATAACGGAGACTTACAGAGGGTACGGCTTTCCATTACAACTTACGTGATCGAAAGAAAAAAAATATCGGAATATTTCTTGCAATATGTAAATTACCCATGATTTGTATCTAAATATTTTTGAAAGTTGTGTAAAATACCTTAAAATACAAAACATCAATAAATGTATTGAAGAGAAAATAAAATAGTCATTGTAATGCCTTTCAAAAACTAATAACGTTACAGGCAATTTTACTTTATTTGTTTTTCATATATCTCAACAAATATGAAGTGTAAAAACAACATATAATTTACGTAAGTGTGAGCTGCGTCTGAATATAAAACATTTCAAATTAAATACAGTTTTCAAGTGTTTTTCGGGGTTTTGTAAAACAATACAGTTTTATGATGAGAATACTGCACCTTCAATCTGTTGTAAATCATTGTCATGCTAACGTTGTACTTGCAGGACAATGGGTGAATTTGTTTGGTTAAACTTCATCAAATTTTACGACATGTGGTACAATCCGGCCAATGGATGCTCACGACTTTCAATAAATAATGTCTACAACAATGTGTTTCATAGCATCCAGTGTGCTGCCTTAAATATGTCAGGCCCGCATCATATGGCCGAAGTTTATGCATTACCTTGTGATGGAAATTACTCTTTTGTCTGTCTGCAGACATTAGGTGAGGTGAAGTATAATTAGATAGAACTTGCTCCAGAAAGTTTCATTATTAATAAATTACTTATGCATTTTCGTGTACACTTCTTATCCTTAATAACAGTAATTGCTTTTTTATATTTGACAGGTACTTTTAGATTTCAGATTTATTTGAGGATAGGTTTGTTAATCGAATGACAATAATTAACATGGGATTACGTATTAGATTGTTTGACATTCAAATAACATACCTGTAAATGAATCATGACGAGTCATAGCATATACTCGAGCTTTATTATTGAGATCTGTTTTATAATTCTAATAATTGATCATAATACAATTTATAATTACAGCTACTGTACGTTGTTGTGAGCGGCACAGTGGCTCAGTTACATTTTATATTTCACATAATTGATTATTACGCATTACAAAAGGATTAATTACTCATTAATGGTTTTAACACATTGAATGCAATTATATTCTATCGCATCGATACGTATAAACATTAGATGAGAATGGAATTAAATTTACATTCTGATATCTGTTAATACAGTAATTGTGATATTCAAATTTAAGCATAGAGTTAAATCACAAACTATTCATAGAAGGGAAAACCGGTAATGTAAATTCTTAATTCAAATTAACGTCGCCCACTTTTCTGATTTAATTGTTTATAGCGACATACATTACTCCAGATTTGTAAACATCGAAATAATTAACAATCGACACTGATACATCTTTACATTATAATCTGCCATATGCCAATCATATTTAACGTATGCATGATTCTGATATAACAACGGAATTATGTTTACTGCATTAATTGTAATCAATATGTTCATCGCTGTTTACACAAAAATCGTTCGTCCTTATTGGATAGAATGTGTTTGTTTTATCATATTAAAGTAGACGCTATTGGGATATGTAGAGAGCAGAGTTTAAAAGTACATTTTCTATTCAAATGATGATGCAATATTGATAAAACTAGGGAGAGTAATATCTTTCTTCGTTGTTTAAATATTTGTTAATAACACATCAATATTAGACAAAATTGATGTATGCCGAAACGCTCAATAACATATTGTTATTGACATACTTATTTGAGTATATTAATCAAGAAATTGAATTGTCGATCTTAACTTTATAATTGCTATTTTATAGACAATAAGTAAAATTAGATAAATGACCATTAATATGACAGTAAATGTAATTTCAGGAATCATGCATAGAAAAAAAATAACACCTCAAAAACAAGAGACGAAAAACAAAAGAGCAAATAGAATCGGACTTCAAACCAATTTTCCTTTGTAATATGCAGAAATTCATATTGAATACATTGTTTTTCCTCACAGAAACGCTTAACTTGACGACATATATTGCAATGTCTGTGCAGCTAAGTGATGCATTGGTGGAGACAAATAAAACTAAGAACTTTACGGAATGTATTGAGCAATTTGAGACTGATAAGCTTCTGGTAGCAGTCGTATCGTACCATAATTATGGGGAGGAGGTTTGTTCTTTGTATAAGACGAGTGTAGAGCACCTGCCTCTCGACATAACCCTTGTGGTCTACCCTTACTCCGATGTCATCGTCAAGGTATACAATGAGTCGGGTGATGAAGGTATGCAATATAATTACATACTATCACTTTCTAAAAGAGTTACATTGCTTATCAGAACCATTTACAAGAGCGATAGGGGGCAGGTTTGGTGTAGTGGTTAAGTGCTTGGCTTGCGGCACCGACGATCCGGGTTCGATTCCCGGGTTGCGCCATTATGTTTAAGAGATTGGTAACCTCCTGCTTCCATGTCGCGATATAACTGAAATATTGTTGAAAGCGACGTAAAACACCAATCATCCAACCAACCAACAAGAGCGATAAAAGAAGCATATTCAGTTTCAATGTTTACATTCACGCTTTACGTCATGTCATGATTATTCAAACTATACACCGGCTGCATTTTATTGCTACAGTATAGGTTATTCATTTTCATCTGAATAAAGAAACGATGAAATCATCTGACTCAGCTATATGACAGAAGTCGCCTTGGAAATTCACTGATAATTATGTAATAAAATGAAAACATCCACACACAAATACATCACACAAATTTTCGAATGAAGTGCAGTTGCGACTTAGGACGGTCAAATGATATGGCAGTAGTCAATCAATTGATGTGGTTAACCAGTTTATGGGTCCACCTTCTCACTCGCCACAAAAGCAGTGTTATCAAAGAAAACACTTTTTAAAAAAATCCATGAATAATCCTCCATATAAAAAGCAAGGATCAATTAGTTTCTAAAGCGTATAAAAGCCTTTCTCTAGGCATAGAAGCATATATATACTTGTGTTACGCTATTGCACAACATTCGATTTCGGCTACTTTAGTCTCTTCATTGATGATCAGGACCAAATTTTAATGAATAAGAATCGTATAAATCACATCATAACTAGAAGCGGGTATATTTAAACATTGCCACTGGCACTGGTACTAAATACCAATAAATATCACGGAAAGGTCACATGTCGAATCAATTGTAATAAATGTATCTCTAATGAAATGTAATTAATATAAACACTATTTGTTGACTTTTGTATACATTTATATTTTGATGTATATATTTTATTTAATGTTTTAAAGTTGTTATTGGTAGTGGAATATCAACGATCCAACCACCATACATGCATAATACAACAGAAGCAACAAATATAACATTACCATGTGAGTGATTTCCATCATCTTTATAACTATCAGATTTTACATCAATACTAATTTATTGCACTTCATGGACTTTTCGACAACATATATTTTGAGTAAAAATGCAGCATATGTTGCCCCTGATTACGACGGAATGACCTTAACCATACGCTTGGATTTGTGTAGAGTAGGGAAGCGCCTATGTAGAATGGAGGATAGGCCTAGTAAAGATGGATGGAAGGTGGTGACCAATGATATTCTTGATGCAGCGTCATTGATCTTGTATTCGAGCAAATTTGTTCTACCAATGGACTTGGCATCGGAATAAGCTCTTTCTACGGAGTTCCTACTATAGCCTCTGTGGCAAAGTCTCTGTTTGAGTTCCGAGTTCCTGGTCCATTGGCGTATGGCTAAGATCATTCTGTCACCCCCACCCCCAACTCACCCACCCCATAGTCGCCTACAGTAAGCATTTTGTTGTTATGTTGTCTTTCGACATTAATGGTCAATTGAACACCTCACTCTATGACAAACGACGATTTCAATTTTGCTATCACAAACTTTCCTTTCATAAGTAGCAACATTCCATCATCGCCCGCATACGGTGTATTCATATCTCAGTTAATACGTTATTCCAGAGCATGTTCAAATTACAGTGACTTTGTTCTGAGGGCTAGGCGACTTTCAGTTAAGCTGCTCAACCAGGGTTATATATGTGCTAGACTAGCAACGTCACTGAGGAAATTCTATGGTCGTTACGAGACTCTTATTACTTCATATGATATCTCGTTATCCAGACTTTTAAATGATATTCTGGACTGAGACCGATTCCGATCATTTTACACAGATTTGACACCTTCTATACTAGAAGGTTACCTACTTCGACTTCTCCATAATTAAATACATATGGAATTTACACGATCTGACTCTTTCTACTGGGTATATGTGACGGGTGTTGGTAACAAACAGGAGATGCTCACTCTCCCCGGGCACCTGATCTCACTCCATCACAGGGGTTCACATATGCTCTTCAAGTAGACATATTTTGTTATTTTCCATTTGTTTTTCATTTTCACTGATTTTGTATGTCCTCTGGTTTTATGATTTTTGGACTTGTGCTTTGGATTTATCCATCATCTCTACATTAAAGATCATATAGTCAGATCCAGGCTTGGCACTCCACTTCCTGTTGGTTCATTCACAACCTGCAACAACAAACGCTGCAAATTTTGTCTCCAGTCACAAACCACCTCTGCCTACAGAAGCTCCATTACAGGACCCGAGTACAAAATTTTGGAAAAGCTCTCTTGCAAATCCAAAAATGTGGTGTACTAAATCACATGCACAGTGTGTAAGAAAAATATGTCGCGGAAACAGAGGATGCGCTCAACATGCGACTAAATAATTACAGGTCGTCTATCACCACTAAAAATGCATTTACCAGTGGGTAAGCATTTTAACAAGGTTGGTCACTGTTGGGAGGATATGGTGGTTGTGGCCATAGACCATAACATTTTTTGGACGACAGCAAAAAGAGTTGCCAAAGACAACTTTTGGCAACTTGCGCTTAAGACAATAGAACCTAATGGTTTTAACAAATTGATGGGTGTCTACCAAATGAACAAAAATATTAAACACCTGTCCTGTTGATTTTGTGCTTACACTCCTCCCTTTTTTAAATATTTATTTATTTTCTCTGTGTTTTCTCATTTATTTTATCCTTTCTTATTTTACTTTCATATCTCTTAGCATTCTCTAATTTCATATTCATGGTGATATTACAACATGAATGGGTCAAGGCAAATCGCAACACGTAGGTGTCGCCCTATTCCCCAATGACCACGATATCAGATAAAGGCCTGGTCATTTTACATTAAGACAGCAAACTACAAACACGCAAAATGTAGCTGACGCCCGATATTACCGAATAATTAGACTAGTGCTTTGTATATAGCTTTCTTTTTTCATATCTCTATTTATGTAGTTTTTTATATTGTTTGTCATGAGGAAGGGGCAGATCGCCTCGAAAATTTGACCAAATTTTTAGTGTCGTTTGTCGCATTCTTGTGCTTCTATATTTGACCTCTTTTATTCTTTAGCGGTTTTCATTGACCCACGGTTGATCCGACGTTTTTAAATAGTGAACGTATATATATATATAATTTGTCTTTATTTCTACTGTGATTTCTTTGGAGATCAGAGGTCCATAGTACTCCCAGGAGCTTCACTGTGTCTATTTGTGCTTTATATCTTTATTTCTGTTTCAGTGATTGCATTCTTTCAGAGGATCCGCCTGATGGTCGACATGCATGACAGCTAGGTGATTCGGTACCATAGGTCGTGGGTACAAGTCCCCACCTGGGAACAAATATAAGTGAAATATAGGGTGCCCTGTTAGCTATAGTGCCTTTGTGTTTTATATGTTTGTCTAATTTGGTCTTTATTTCTACTGGTATTTCTTCAGTGATCCGAGGTCTATGGTACTCTCGGGTGTTTCACTGTTTCTATTTATATAATCATGTTGTTTGCAATTTGGTCATTAAAACTGGATCGTACCATATATCAAAATTTTACTTTTAACTTCAACTCTTATACATATTTGAATACAATATGCTCATCCTTATACGGGAATGTAAAATACGAAAGTAACTGGTGTCACGGGCATTATCTAGATATTATCGCTGCACAAATCCAATGCTATATATTTACAATGCTTTATTAAACTATTATTTGAAATACATGTCAATTACATACACTTATATCGGTATATCGTATATACAATAACTTTTAATGTGTTATATCTTTCTCTTTTCTTGAATATAGTTTTACATTTGAGGAAAAATGTATGATTGCAGATTGGTCTTTAGATTTCATATACATTGCTGATAGGTGGATGAGAGTGAGTGAAAGTTGTCTATTGTCCTGTTGACTTTACTTTGTTGTTATATGTAAATAAGTGTTTGTGATATATAATATTAATAATAATAATAATAATAATATAATAGTAATAATAATTATAATAATAATAATAACAATAATAATAATAATAATACAATAAGAAACCCCATTATCAAAGAAAATTGCAAATGAAATCTTGAGAAAATATTTTTTTGTACATGAAAATTTTTATTTTTCGTTATAGGTATACCAGCGAATACTGCATTCAATGTATCAGGTATGTGCACCTTCGTTTCTGAAACACTTTACTTTCGGTCTTGCTTTTTTATCTACATTGACTCTAAAGTCAGACAAACCTGTATCAGACACATCTATAGTTTGAGTTAGCTACATGTCTTTGTTGATATTAAGGTGTGTTTAGAAACATATATTAGTGTGACCACATTGGTGTGACCACATTGGTGTGATCACATTGGTGTGATCACATTGCTGTGATCACATTGCTGTGACCACATTGGTGTGACCACATTGGTGTGATCACATTGGCGTGACCACATTGGAGTGATCACATTGGTGTGACCACATTGGTGTGATCACATTGGTGTGATCACATTGGTGTGACCACATTGGTTTGACCACATTGGTGTGACCACATTGGTGTGATCACATTGGTGTGACCACATTGGAGTGATCACATTGGTGTGACCACATTGGTGTGATCACATTGGTGTGACCACATTGAATTGGTGTGACCACATTGGAGTGATCACATTGGTGTGATCACATTGGTGTGACCACATTGTGTGACCACATTGGTGTGATCACATTGGTGTGACCACATTGGTGTGATCACATTGGAATGATCACATTGGTGTGACCACATTGGTGTGATCACATTGGTGTGATCACATTGGTGTGATCACATTGGTGTGACCACATTGGTGTGATCACATTGGTGTGACCACATTGTGTGACCACATTGGTGTGATCACATTGGTGTGACCATATTGGTGTGACCACATTGGTGTGATCACATTTAATGATAGAAAAGTATCCCTATTATTCCTATTCCTGTTTTACTTTCATATTCGTTTCTAATGTTAGATTGACATGCCACCTACATTAATCAAATGAAGCAAAAATACCCAAATGTTTTTTTTTTTTTTTTTGTTGGTTTTTTTTTCAATGTTTTACTTTTACTGAAATACTATTTACATTTAATAAATATATATTAAAACGTATTGTATGTCATTTTATTATTTTAAACTCTCAATTTTATGTAACTTATTGCTTATGCCTTGCTTATCAGTATACCCCTCTAGGTTTGCCAGACACAATTTCACTATATTCCTTGAACAAAGGTCATGGGTAGAAGCACAAGAGTCATGCATATCACAGAATAAGTGGTTTTATGGTGGTGGATCAAACGATCTTATCTACGACTACTTGACGTCTAGGCTACAAGAATTAAATAGGTAAAGAAATCAATACGAATGCAATACTGTATAGATGCAAATCAGATTTATTTTAAATCGACTATTTCTTTTCTTAATATAAGGTTTTAGAAATTGTTCATCTTGATCGCTATCAAATCCTTTTTAATGAAACGCATGTTCGTCTTTGCTGTAACGATTCAATAAGTAAAATAGTATAATTTTTCTCTCGTGTACGATGCAAATACTATAGATCATAAATAATGAATGAAGTGCATACAAGTGTTGTTTTATTAAAGTTCATATGAAGGAATGTGGATAGGGATTTACAAGGTAGATGCACAGGAAAATTGGCGCCGATATAAGTGTGGGAGTTTAAAGTCCTTACCGGACAATGTTCAGCCTCATATAGTAGAATATCCAATGTGCTTGATGGTCAACATGAGTGCCGCATATGATTATAACATATACAGCGTATTATGCAACATGAGCTTCCCTTATCTTTGTAGTAAGAAGTTAGGCAATTTTACAACAGGTAAGAGTTGTCTTTCTTTACATTTGTATCATTAAATAACTCTTTAATTTACTTACTACTGTAGCATATTCAGCTAATGTCGAAATAGCAAGCACTTTATTAAGACCATGCTTTCATGACTAAGAGGTGCATTTAAAGTTCGTTTTTCAAAATATTATAATATACACGATTAGAAATGCAACAGAAACCTTAAAAATAATAATAAACTGCCTCCCCACTATCCTCCCCTCCCCCCGAAAAAAAACCCGATTACCTTCATAAACAAGACGAATTCTGAACGCAGGATGGGACTAGCTGATAATTATAGTCTATACTTTTTATGATAGAAATTCTTTTCGAAATGTTCTGAGAGCTATAGTTATGCCTTCGGCGGCGGCGTCCTCTTGCACATAAACTTTAATCTGGGCTATATCTTTTGAACCGTTAGTGCTAGGGCTATGGTATTTCGTATATACATTTTTCACGAGCAGAACTTTTATTTGGTACCAAGACGTTTGACCTAGTGATATTGACCTTCTTTTCAAAAATTTTAACCTGGGCTATATTTTTTAAACCGTTAGTTCTAGGTTTATGATATTTCACTAAATTCTAGATCCGAACTTTTATTTAGTACCAAGACCTTTGATATATTAACATTGACGTTGGACTAAGGCATACTTTCAAAACGTTTAACCTGCTCTGTAACTTTTTACCCAAGGGGTGAGCTTTGATAACTAACGCATAAGTTCCTCAAGACAAGACCTTTCATTTGAAACCATGACTTTTGACCTATTAACCTTGATCTTCGACGTTGATTTACTCTATTAAAAACGCTAAACTAATCTGTATCTTTTGAACAAATAGGGTCCGTGTCGCAGTAGGCGTGGTCCGTTGCAAAGGCATACATTTCTATGCAATGCTTGAGAGAGATACCATATACGTGAAATAATCGAGGAGTGACGCAAAACAAAAATCAATAAACTGAACCAATTGTGATAGAGCTTTGATATTTCACACTTAAGTTTTTCATGACAACAGCTTTCATTTGAAAACACGACTTTTGACCTTGTGACTTTGGCCTTAAACTAATGTAAATAAAAATCAAACTGGGCTATATCTTTTGAACCCATAGAGATAAAGTTTGATACTCCACACATACATGCAGGTTCCTCGTGACAAGAGTTTTCATTTGATACCATGGCTTTTGACCTTGTAAACTTGACCTTGGTCTTTGATTTACTTTTCAAAAATACTTTAACTTAGTCTGTATGTTTTGTGTGCATGTCCTTGGTGATTTTTGTCATATAGCTTTGTCAGATGTCTTTAGTTTTCTCTTTGAACCAGTGAAGATTCGGTTTTTATAATTCACTCATAAGTTTCATCTTTCACTTGATAACCCAACAAGACTTTTTGACTTTGGCCTCGAGCTTTGACCTAATTTTTAAAAACTTAAAGTGGGCTATATCTTTTTAACATATAGGGATAGAGCTTCATACAAAGGGTTCCTCATGGCAAGAGCTTTTATTTGGTTTCATGACTTTTTTCTTTTTTATATATATCAGAGTAAAAAACGAAGAAGTACCGAAGGGTAAACCAAGAGCTTTTATTTGGTTTCATGGCTTTTTTCTTTTTTCTCATATATTAGATTAAAAAACGAAGAAGTACCGAAGGGTAAACCATATCTCATAGTCCATAGAATAAAAAGAGAATATTATGTATAGTGTCATATTCAGAGAAATGCGAACCCCAATAAACTGAAGGTGAGACCAGGTGCCTGTGAGGAGTAAGCATCCCCTGGTTGCATGCAACACCCGTCGCAAAATTCCTGCAACAACTTTTCAAGTCTAGGAAGTAAATAGATAAACATACACGTATGGACACATGAAGGAGACAAGAACACAAGGTCAAATTTTCGTATTCAAGGCATAAAATGTTGTTTAACATAAATTCCGGCATCGGAAATGCACGTGAACAAATGTCTGTATATATACGTATTATATCAAATCAAGTATAGTTAAAAGATTAAGATGGTTAGTTTGTATGTTCAGGTCCCAAAATATCGGTTTAACATTTTTGAAAGAGGAATCTGAAATTGTACTAGATCCCTATATCGATCATACAACTTCATCAGTGACAATTTCAAACGTTCCTCAATATATCCTTGTGAGAGTAGTTTCGTGGCAAGAAGTATCGCTCTCAGGACAAAATTTTCGTATTTAGAGCATGCCCTAGCATAGTGTATATGTTGTGAAATGACGCCATATGCGGGACAGGAAGGTATGTTGCTACTCAGAAAAGGGAAGTAGGTAATAATGAAATTGAAATTCTCACGTTTATCATAGAAATATTTTACTAATGAACCATCGTCACTAATTGGAAGGAATATATCGAGGTATGAAGCAGAAGATGTGCTCTCAGTTGTATCTTTTATCTCGAGTTCCTTTAGATATATGATGTTGAGGTGATCTTTAAATACACGGTTGTTAGTAGGCAAAACGTCGATAGAATTTCAAGTGTAGATTGATTGTGGCTAGAGCTTATATCTGGTCAGATTTTGAGGTAACAAACTGACCGACATCCTATTTAGAATGAAACATCCCATACGATTACTCTCTGTTGTCTTCTGACATCTCTTGTTAAACAAAGTAATTTGTATGAGTTTACAGAACTTATTGTATTTAAAACTGAAGGAAGTAAAATAAATCAGAAACCGTGTTGAGATTGTTCCAGGCCATAAACTGAGAACTTACTGTAGACATCATTCTAAATTAGACTATATTACAATTATTTAATAAATGGATTGTTTATTTCATTTATTTGTAAGCCATTATGCATAACAAATTATTTGAATGTTTGAAAAAGAAATGCTGTAAAAATAAAATAGTTGATTTAAGTATTTTCCCAGTTTGTGGTCCCGGACACATATTTTTCGTTTATAGTTCGTTTCAACAAGAAGGAAATAATCAAAATACCATACCATATGTACAGTTTTCCAAATTACATACGTGCAGCCTTGCAATGATATATCTTTTCCATTCATGATACACGTTTCTATGCATACTTAAAATTAGCAACCGTTTCATTATAAACTCCGACAGCTTGTTTTCCAAAACATTCCGAAAAATGCATGTTTGAATTGTTGACAAAATGTTCTAGGTATTGTCATATCATACAAATATCATGATCAAGACATTTTTCCTATCTTAGCTAGTATTGAACATGAATATGTAAAGGATGCTATGTAGAAATTTTTTTTCCCGACATACACAAATAATGTCTTTGACATTCAATATCGGCAGTTTTGAATGCTAATAATTATCTGGGAATTTGTTTTAAATATGTGTCATGATTTTGTAGACTTAACGTTAAATTTTTCAACTTGTCTTATTAAAACTCTAACAATGAAATTAATCATAATATTTATCATTTACTGGAGTCTTTGGCATAGCTGTAATGTATGTGTAAAATTGTATTTTGGGTAATATTGTCTTATTGGCTGCGTATAGTACTACTGATATGGGATGACCTCCTGCAGTCACTCTGTGAAAGTTAGATTGAAAGTAAAAATTGAAGAAGTACCGAAGGGTAAACCATATCTCATAGTCGAAGGAATAAAAGGACAATATCATGTTTAGTGTCATATTCAGACAAATGTGAACCTCAATAAATCGAGGTGAGACCAGGTACCCGGGATGAGTTAGCGTTCCCTGGTTGCATGCAAACTTAATATTCTTAATCTATAGTGTAATACATTGATATTTTGTGGATACTTATACTTGCAAATGTCCTTAGTGACACAAAACCCCATATAGTCAATAATAAATGACCATTTTCATCATAAATGTATTCTTTAGTACTAACTTTAATCGAAGTCAGTCATTCCTTTTCTGGATACATGTGTATAACATACTACTGACACTTTTAAGTGCATTCATGCACATGAATAACAAATGTTATATAATTAAATTTCTTCGAACAGCTCAATGTTCATGCACATTTACAGTTAAACAGACCTGTTCATGTAATTTTGTTTGAATCCCTGATTTATTTTATCATAAATATTTTAAGAACAAAAATAAATCTAAAAAGTTTTTTTTCAGAAAGTACGCATGACATATATCACTTTACCCATATTGCCAGCAACTTCCTACAGAATTCTAATGTATTCGAAAATTTAACACTAGGAGATTGCATCTTTAATCTGTTCGATAACTCAGGATCTGTTGCTGCCGAATTCTGGATATCCAATACAACACATGGCATCTGTGAAATATACAAATATCCTGCACATCTACTTCCTATTGAAATATCTCTAGAGCAGTACATAGTAAATGTTACCACAATAATTGTCACTAACCTTACAGGTAATTCTATAAAAGGAGTGTGTTTATGTATTATTTCTTTCATTTTACATGTAGGTCTGGGTTACAGTGATATTGTTAATGTTGTGTATTTTAAAGGTTATATATCTATAGATGTTTGTCATTATACAACAAAACTCCAACTAATATAACTAAACCCAAACAAATAAAACCGAAAACAAATCAAATAAGAACTATGTAAGCAGCACATATGAAAATATATATGCACAACCACTGTAATGGACGATCTTCATATTTTACATGGTATAAGCGGCCCAAGACCCGACATACAAGTCTTTGCCGGGATTTTTATTTCGACATTATTGCTTAAATTGTGACGTCGCTATCTAGTACTTTTCGTCAAAATGAAAACCCTGGTAAAAAGTAACATGTCGGGTCTTAGGCCGCTTATATCATACAAAATATGAAGATCGTCTATTACCTGAGATAAAGCTTCCGGGACATATGTATTTCATTTCTGTATAAATTACATTGATCGGTGACGTCATAACGTCCCATATTTGATCCACCTTTCAGCACAGAAAGCGATGTCTGACGATGTACCTGAGTTTGCTCACTTGTTCATTTTCACAGTTTAGGAGCATAGCTGAAGAAAGAATAGTTGTCTAAATCACACATGGTGCATCAAATTAATACAAGTATATGTTCTGATATCTATATTATGCTTGTTATAACATGAAACAAAATAACACCTGTGGGCCGTTTCACAAAGAATTATAAGTATTTTCAGTACGTATTTTACTTACGGATTCCTTAAGTAAATCCGGACGTACGTTCCAGACATTTATGGAAAATCCGCAAGAGTTATGGAATTTCTTTTTCCATCAGTATCGATGCCGAGCGCATTTTCATTATAAGTTTCGGAGTAAACAATCCATTATCAGTTTAAACAACGATGGACGTGGTTATTAAACGGCGTCATTGATTGACTGCATGGTTTTTGTTGAACCCTTAGAGTGCCAATGTTTTTGATTAGGCCAGATTCACGTCATGCAGCAGTGGATGACGTCATTGTGACGTTATGTCGTGACGTGTCGCACCTGCTGTATGAGCTCTGCGGAAAAGTATGGTATCTTTGAGTTGTTATATCTCAGGACTCGTTTATATTAGAGGCATGCTTTACACATCACATTAAGGTATTGCTATTGACATATTCATTGAAGTAGTTATATATGTACCACAAAGGCAGATTTTACAATGACATATATGTATTTTTTTCCAAATAGCCTCAATTTTCCCAAAGCAAGGTTTTATATTATATGAGATTTCCAACCATTCGACCATGAGCATCACTGAAGAGACATAAGTTGTCGAAATGCGCATCTGGTGCACAAAATTCAAATGTATATATTTTCTATATCTTTTAAACTTGCTACGCGTGTACGACTTAGGGAGGGACGTATCACAAACGCTTGGCTCGTGAAGATGTATAACCTCTGAATGCGTGGATATCGCGTACTCTCTTAATCTGGCGAAGGGATAATACCCAGGATGCTGAAATATAATGAAGTATAGATTAAATCTGAGTGAAATATGGTGTCACAAAGGGGACGTGGACGATATTTTTATACACGCGATAATTACTACATGCACACGCGATATGTACAAAAATTGTAGTTTTTGTGACAGACTGACGGCCGATTGAGATTTAATGTCCCCTCACTTTCGCTAAAGTTTGGGAACAACAGTTTGTGTATGCCTAATATAGGGGAGTGTTAATGGTCAACCTTTAAATAGACGCATAAAATTTGAGAAATTTCAAAAGTGGAGAAGATCACATTATCACGTCCAAAAAGCAAATTTTGCAATGCAAAATGCCCGTTGTATACAGAGTTGAACATATAAGAATGCTTAGGTTTGGTACTGAAAGGTTTCTCTCCATTTGTCTTAGACAGGACCTTCGGACTTGAAGTTTTCAACATCATAGCTCTAAGATATACGTTTCGTCGTGATGAGACGTAATATACATCTATGCGCAAGTACTCTTGCATTGTCCATTTATTCTGTAGATGTTTTTCTTCTGCATGAAAAGAAAAAAATGTGGAAAGGAATAAAATATAACCTTATAATAATAAACATATCATTTGGATGAATCTATTCATTGTAAAAATCTATATTTATAAATCAAGAAAAAAATATTCAAAAGACGAGGTCAGTGTCTTTTCCAGTGTCTACTTCAATGGGTACTGTCTGGAAGGGGACACATGATAATTGTTTTAAACAGTGCGCCCCGCCCCCTCCCTGGGTCTGCGCCTATAGGGCTTTCGTTTTTAAACTAGATGAGAACTATTCTGGCCTTGGAACTAGTCATACAATCAGTCACATGACACGCACTACAATTAAATAATCGATATCGATAACTCCCTGTCATTCAGAGTCTCCAGCACTTGAATCCTGTCGCAAAATACTCTCTTTTTCTTCTGCTGCTGTATTCATTAAACCACGGCAACCGTATTTATGGAAAAGTAGCCTGTACGGAAATTCCTTAAGTAGTATTTCAGCTGTCCGTAAAGGTATGGATTTTTCGTAACGAAAATTTTACGTAAGTCATGTTATGATTCTTTGTGAAACCACCTGCTGGTCATTTAATGAGTAAAAATCACAATTAAACTTATTCCAATGAAATTTGAGACAGTAGCTAGCAACTTTTCATTACCTGGAAACACCTATAATTTGTTGACTAATTGAAAAGAAAACTCAAGACATCCGACAAAGCTGTATGAGAAAAATCACCAAGGACATGCACACAAAACATGATAATAGTAGAATATACACGGAAAAGAGACATTACAAAAATATTCGATTGTGCTGCGGTTATGATACCGAATTAGGACGGTCAATTAAAGTAACAAACGTCATTCAATTGGTGTGGTTAACCGATTGACCGCCGCCAACCTTTCCACTCACCGCAACAAGAGCACAATCAAGAACACACATTTAAAAATTCATAACTTATCCTCCGTATAAAGAACAAGGATCAACAGGTTTCTCAAGAAAAGTCATTAAAGGTTTATTACATAAGAAACGTTTATAGAATAATGTAATATCAAAAAATTTTAAGACGACATCAACATAAGTAAAACGTGCTCTGCCCGTCTGTAAGTCGAGCTCAGATCCTTGATCAAATAGGACCCCCGATTAACAGTCGGAGGGAACGAGGATCAGACCTTGCCTCCTCTGAAAAGATAAACAACCATGACGGGATTCCCGGCATGATTTGACGATACTTTGGAAACATCACCTGCGTTCGATAATTTTGAATTGTTGTAATTGATGGCTGTCAGTTATATCTGTATAATTTAATCTTGTATAAGACAGAATATGTGATTGGTTGTCCTTTTTATACTCTAATCAATGATTTGATTCCTAAGAAATGCCCACTTCCGGAAATGCTAACAGGATATATTCTTCCACTTTCGTTGTTATTTTCAGTTTACGTTTTGAAATTAACTTATAGATGAAAATTAAAATATTTATAAGAGATATTATTATACTGAATTAAATTATACTTATTATGTTTGACAATTTTCCAATTTATTGAGAATAAGGATTCTGGCAGTGAGATTTTGTACGCCGCCAAGCGTAGCGAATTATAAAGAGGTGTGAGACCGCGACAAAACATTATTTCTCAATGCATTTCAAAAGTGTTGAAGATAATCCTTAAATATATTTCATCATCGGTTCTTGGGCAACGGTAATAAAAAGTGCGAATGCGCAAAAATCACATCGATCCGGTTCCAACAAGTTTTAGTGAGACAAACTTGTGTAGGGTAATGGGCGTTTAACATGGGAAGTCTAGTAGTGAAGTAAATATTAAATCACCCGCTCCATATCCGTTACTAAGGAAATACTTAATATCCAATATGGCCGCCCGATACCGTTTCCTAATTACCAATTAATGAAATTTATCACACAAGCGTACTTTCGGTGCCGAAGAACACGGCTAGAATGATATAATACTTTCTTTAATATGTTAGGTTAATGTTAACATTAAAGTAATTTCACTTTGTTTTTTATTGACGCAGTAAACTTCGACGAAAACAGATCTACAATAAACGCCACAGGCGTAAGCTTTCCAGATTGCAGCAATCCATCTGACACAACAGTTGCTGATGGCACCACATGGACAGTTGATACCGCGTTTGTTACAGACACCCCAGGTGGGGCTACTACTACCACACTGAGTCACGTCTGCTGTGCATGTACGACAACAACAAAAAGTGAAGAAGAAGTACAGAAACAAATTGATGAAATGAAGAAAGAGTTGACTCTAAATACAAAGACCCTGTCGTCTTATACTCGCTCTAAAGTGTCCGCCTCCGATGACAGACCATCGTCGGCCACATTAGGTTCTGTGGCAATTATAATACTCGTATTTATAGTGTTATTGATTGTCATATCTGATGTACCTAATTTCATCAGAGGCATAAGAGCCATTCAAGATTGTGTATTGACAAGATAACATAATTATAAAGTAATATGGTAACATACACATTAAATCTTACTCTTACTTCATTTTACAGATTTCAAATTTCAGGATTTCAACACCCCCCACCCCTTCCCCCCAAAATAGTAACATTTTTGCTTTCATACACATTGCCTTGTCGATGTGTTATTTATAATAAACATGATAACAACTGTGTCTACTCCGAAAAAGAGAGATTTAAAAGTTTTCTGAAATATCTTTTTCATTTTCGATGCCAAAATAAAAATATCTGTCTGTTATTCTGTTTACCTCAAAGGTAAAACTACAGATTCAGTTTTTATTTTTGTCTAACGAGGTATTATATTGTAAACTATTACTTGGGGTATAATTTTACATGTATGTAAGGGGGAACCGTTTTCTATATATTAAATCATAAGATGGGGGATAATTTCTATCTCGTAAATTATCCGGGGCGAATATTTTCTATATAGCAAAATTTCAATGAAAGGTTAAACATATCCCTATTAGAAATATGAAAGAGAGGTAAATAATTATGAGAGGTAAAACATTTACAGATAAAGCATAGCAAATAAGAACTTCGAATAACTTTGATATCTGATATGATGAAGTCAATTTTAACGCATCCTAGACATTTAAATGGGCGATCATTATAAAGCAGAAATCATACATAGACGAATCGTGGTAAAAAGATAGAATTAATAAAAGTTATCATACTATCTAGATGGTTTGGGAAGTCAAATTCTAGAGAAATATGTTCTATCAATATCATAAGGACTGAGTGCTATTGCCATTTAAATTGACCGTCCCAAGTCGATGCCAAAGTTGCATTAAAACTGAATATTTCTTTGTGATGTTTTCTGTGTGCGTATATTCTTCATTATCTGCATCTCTGTAGCCACGTTTCTCACAAAACCGATTTCTCTCATAACAATAATTGATGTAGTCGTCTGAGGTCAGTCGGTAGCATACTTGGTGTACAGCCTGGAGATGACAACTTGAGTGCAGTCGGCTGTTTGTTATAATTGAGATGGAATAAATCGAAATCTTGTGTCATGTATGAGATCCTTACTTACTGCTTGAGGCGGGTCCATTTCAGTGCATCAGACAAGTGTCGGCGTTGTATTAGTAACATATTCCTGATACAAAACAAAGAAATCCAAACATGTCCAAAGGTGTAAATATGTAAAACCCAATGTCGAACTGTAGCTTTACGAGCTGACTACAATTTCGAATAATGTAGATATTCATTCGACTTATGTATATGTTTAGTTCTACATTGTAATTTTCTGCATTATCAAATTGTCTTCCAAATTATCCACGAGCCGGAAAAAGTTTCACTAATATCTGCACAATCTGTGTATGACAACTGAAGTCCAAGACATTTTACGAGTGAAGTCGAGCTGTGGCAATGTACACGACCTCATCAAATATAACGAGTGAAAAACGAGAAAACTGAAGAGTTGTTACAGGTGTGTCAGAAGTTATAATTGTTTAAAAACCTGGCTACTGATAGCCAAGCACTGGCATAAGGAAATATCTAACATTTTTTCGAAATGACAAGACATTAGTCCAGCATAGGAACTGAATAAATGTGGCGAGAATACAAGCTCGTGCTAGTGTGGCATGGGATTAAGAATTAATCTGCATTTATTTGAATATCTTAAGCTTCTTTACTTGATATTTTGTGTTCTTGTATGATATTTTAGAGGTACATAATGTCTAATTTTATAAAATCAGAGGTACAATAAAATATATTCCTAATTTATTTTACTTATAAAAAGATAAACTGCAGCGACCCCCAAACCTAATAAGCCTTGGTTATACAGTTATTGCTGCAGCAAGGTAGAAATATGACCCTCAGTTTTAACCTACTTACGTTCGTACGAGACCGGAGAATACGCACGTGACCTTAAAATTATTCATTTGCATACGGAGTAAAACAACAATAGTGAAGATAAAAAAGAAAAGAAATCGGCCTTCTGCACTAGGTGACTCGGAAAAGAAAAGAAATAAAGAATGAGTATGATGTAAAGCATGCGAGAAGTAGAATTTGTATCACGTGCAATGCATACATTATGCAAATGAATATTTCCGAGGTCGACCGAGATGAATAAAACTGATAAGGAAAACGTGGGTTATGCAGCGTATTTGTACGCGACAACTGCATATGATACTGATGGGCAGTCAAAAGATACTGTACTAAACAAATTTACGATGTTACTTTAATCACAATAGTAGACGCTACAGGAGACCATATGTATCTTTAACTGTCAGAACAAGTTATTTTAATTGTGACATTGGAGTACTTCATTTTTTGTCTGTTTTCTGCGTTGAATTTTACTGTGCAAATTCGGTAGACATCGAATTTTGAATGCTGCATTTGAATAGAAACTAGACTGGATAAAATGTTGTATGAAAAGATGTTATAGCACTGAATAGGTAAAATTCAACAGATATGCATTGAATTTTCACTGATAGTGATCACCTATTACATTGTAAAGCTTTCCATACAAAATGTTAATCAATATACCAAGATACCGTTTAGGTAATAACGCATCCAGACAATCGATGTACTTTGGCACAACACTATGTCATTAGCATATAAGCATAGAAGACTAGACAAATAAGCAATGGTGTATGAAACATGAACGCGACTGTAAAGATACGATACCTATAATGAAAGATTTCAATTATTTTTTGAAATTGAAAATTTTAGAAACTCTAAGTTTATTAATGTTATACCTACAGTGATAGCTTGATGTAGACATCATTATAGATAATGGAGTAAATACTATCCGCCTATTCTGTATACTCTGAACTAAATACATACGTAATTTTGAAGTATCACAGATGATAAACTTAGAATGCAGTGATGTGGTTGCAGTTTATTGTATTACGTAAGTACAAAAATAATTTTGAAGAATGTTTTCTTGATTATTGATTGTATTTTTTATTCATAGGCAGTGACAATAATAAGAAGAACTATGATACATAGACATTACTTAACAGAAATAGAACAAACAAGTAGAAAATAAGTTATGGTGATTATTTTCAGTTTAGCGAAATGATCAGTCAAACGAATCGAGTACGAGTAACCGTTTCCTACTCTTTGTAGAAAATGAACAGAACAAATATCCTAACTCTTTATTGAAAATTACGAAATTGACACTCAAATTGTTATCACATGTAATGAAATATAATGTACAGACAGCAACGTGACTTAGAACATTTAGACAACTAAAAGATAAATACATAAAACAAAATAACAACTAAAATGATAAAATACAAAGGCATACCATCTAAAAAAAATTGAAGGGACAATATGTTAAACAATATGTTTATTTATTTTAAATAACTAAATCAACCATTTAAAATGTTAATTGTATTGCTTTTTACCGGCATTTTTCTTTACTAAGTTATGTGACAATCGGGAAATATTATTTGTAACATTAAATGAGTTTGAGATATGTGAATGAAATTTAGTGTAAAGCTGTTAAGCGTGAAGTGTTTGTTTCAATGGATTAAAGTTGTAATTCGTTCTATTCAGACTCAATAAAGAATCAATATTTCACAATATAAACATAAGACTCATTAGGAATGATAGTTCATGTGAATGTATTTAAAACAATCTTTACAGAGTCACTCAACTTTAAACCAAATCGTTCGGCACCATTTTCAATATCATGATCATCATCATACATGAACTGTACGAATATGACTGAAATGATATCCGTCATATTTATACGTGATTAAAATCCTACAATAAGACAGGCATATGGCTTAAATATCTATGAGAAATAAATTTCAGGGTTTTCTTTTTACTGAATTATGGTCCTATATTGACTGAAAATGAATGAGAATTTTATTTTCATGAGTTATTTAGGTTGGAGGTTGAGGCATTTGATTGAAAAGTGGTACAATGTACTGTGTAATATATCACGTAGGCATATCGTGGGATTATATCTAATTCTGATTGAGCCATATCTCTTTATTGACTAAACATTTAAGTAAAATTTTTCTGAAAAATATCACAGAGACATCATATCAAAACCTGTAGGGTATCGTGGCGTCACAAATAAAAAAAAAATGTAGGGTATCATGACGTCATATCAAAAACTGCAGGGTATCGTGAATACCAATGCAGTTTTTAAATCGGACAGCCAATGAGATAGCGTGTTAAAAACGAAATGCATTAGAATGATGGTTAATACACTGTTACTTCAGTTTACTTCAATTTCCCAGAATTTGGATTGAAATCTAGGAAGAAAGAAAAGTTACTGACTCAACCGTATGCAAGAAGTCACCAGGGAAACACACAGTATTTAATGTAATGATATAATGATATGAAAAAAAAACACATAAGGGAATCACAAAAATATTCGATTATAGTGTAGTTATGATACCCATTTAGGACGTTCATTTGATATGACAATAGTCAATCAATTGGTGTGATTAACCGCTTTACGTGTTCTCATTCCCACTCACCACAACAGCAGAATAATCAAAGGAAATATATTTAAAAGAGGAAACTGAAGACATCTGACAAAGCCGTATGACGAAAATCACCAAGGATATGCACACAAAACATGATAATAGAATATACACGAAAAATGACATTACAAAAATATTCGATTTTGTTGCGGTTACGATACCGACTTAGGACGGTCAATTGAACTAACAAATGTCACTCAGTTGGTGTGGTTAACAGGATTACGGGTGTCCACCTTCCCACTTACTGCAAAAGCAGCACACTCAAATGACAAAGATTTAAAAATTATATATAGAGAACAAGAATCAAGAGGATTTTCAAGAAGAGAAGTCATAATAATTTTATTACACAAGGAACGTTTATAGAACAAATGCTGCTATTAAAATATGTAAGGAGACACCAACATAAGTATACCGTGATCTGCCCGTCTGTAAGCGAGCTCATATCCTTGATCAATAGGAGTCCCGACTAACAGTCAGAGGAAAAGAGGATCAGAAACTTGTCTCCTCTGAAAAGTTTTAAACAAGGCCCGCCGTAGAGTCCCTACCGCCCTGTTACTCAGCAACGCTCAAGCAAAAGTCTGCATAGGGTTATAGAGAGACCCAATACAAGACCTATGGCCTTAGCGATGATCTCGGGGTCAAACTGTCAACGTAGAAGTCGTTTAATAGTTCTAGAACCCGCCGATATGAAATTATCGGAACATTTGACCCTCCTAAGTTGGTACACTAGATCATCTTAGAAATTTGGATAGGAAATTATTTTGGATATATAAAACATTCCTCCATATAGAGATCAAGTTTCAACAAGTGTCTGAAGTTAAGAGGCCATAAAAATACATATACATTTATTGTTATGCAGACAAACATAATGGTGTCAAAATATGTAAATATTTAAAAATGAGGGAACACTGCGCTGCCGGTGTGGAAGCGAGCTCAGAACCTTGATCGGTAGGAGTCCCAACTAACAGTCAGTAGGGACGAGGTTTAGGGTCATATGTCCTCTGAAGGACGCTTTAACAAGGTCCATCATCTAGTTCATACCGCCATGTTGGTCAGCGTGCAACGGTTAAGTACAATTCTGTAAAAGGCTGTAGAGGGGCTCCATACAAGACTTTCAGTGTTTTTTGATAATCTCTGAGTCATATTGATTATGACGAAGGCGTTTAAGTATTTTGAAACTAGACGAAATAAAGTTGTCGAAACCTTTGACCCTCCTAAATTTGTATAACAGATCAACTTAGATATCAGGATGGGAAATCCATTCGCGCACTGATGCAGTTTTCTGTCCAAATTTTAGGTTGATACCTCAATCAACCAAAAAAAAAAAATTGTAGGATTCATTTCTTAAATTCCAAATTTAGATACAAGTTCTGAATACGATCTAAGGAATTTGCTGATTGTTTTTCTACGTTTGTGATAACTATAACCTGGAGTTATATATCAAAGTAATTTGTGAATGTTTGGTATGAAAATCCATGACGTCAGTGCAGTCCCTTGCAAACCGAACCAACTGAAATATATGCCATATTATGGAAGTCTAGGCATATCACCATCCACATAAAAGAAATCCACAACAGGGAATCCAAAATCGTCACGTTTATCGGAAATATTAATATGAATTTTATTGTTAATTATCATAATGTTTAAGTCTAAAAGAGGTGTGGGTGCAGACGTTGTGTAGAGGTTAAGCGATTGGCTTGCGGTGCCGACGATCCGTGTTCGATTGCTGAGTTGCGCCACTACGTTTAAGAGGTAGGTTACTTCCTGCATCCATGTCGCGATATAACTGAAAAATTGTTGAAAGCGACGTAAAACACCAATTAAGCAACCAAATAAGAAAGGTGTTTCTGTATCATAAATATTAGCTTCGTTTAAATGCTGTTTGGATGGGTATATTTCAGGTAAATATCTTTCAAATTCAGGGTTATTGATAACTAAAATGTCATCAAGATACCTAGATAACAATATAGAAACAAATCTGCTATAATAGGTACGCAGTTAGTACCCATAGGAATCCCAACTATTTGCTGATAAATCTTGCCGTCAGACTCAAAACCTCAAGGGCTCAGAAATATTTTGTTTGTCCAAAAAGAATCCAGAGTTATTGGAAAGAAAAAAGAGGAGTTACTGACTCAATTATGTGGCAGAAGTCACCATGGAGCTATACAATACATGAATATAAATAATATACTAGAACATATAACACAATACAAAAATATTTGATTGTATTGCAATTACGATATCGACTGAGGACGGTCATTTAATTTGACAAAAGCCAAACAAATGGTGTGGTTAACCAGTTTACGGGCCTACCTTCCCAATCACCGTAACAGCAGAACAATCAAAGGACGTACATTTAAAATTCATAAATAATCCTCCATGTAAAGGACAAGGGTCAACAGGTATCGTATATTGAGAAGTCATAAAAATATAAACACGTAAGGTATTGTAAAACACATAATGATATAAAAATATATGCGACATTAACATGATAAACCGTGCTCTGCCAGTCTGAAAGCGAGCTAAGACCATAGATCTGTAGGAGTCCCGACTAACAGTCAGAGGGGACGAGGTTCAGGACCATGTCTCCTCTGAAAGAGGTTTGGACAAGGCCCGACATATAGTCCCCACTGCCCTGTTAGTCAGCGTGCAACGTTCGAGTAAAAGTTTGCATAGGGCTGTAGAGGGGCCAAATACAAGACTATAGGCTTTTTGATGATCTCAATGTCATATTGTCTATTTAGAAGACGTTTGACTATTTTATTACATGATAAAATAACGTTATCGGAGCCTTTTACTTTCCTTAGTTTATATACGAGATCACCGTAAAAATTAGTATGGGAAATTCCATTGGATACATAGTGTTGAAAAGAAATATTTCCAAATTTAGAGAGAAGTTCTGAATAAGATCTAAAGAATTTGCCGAATGTTTTTCTAAGCTTGTGATATCTGTAACCCTGAGTTAAAAGTTTAGTAGTAATTTGTAATTTTCGTTTATGAAAGTCCAAAACATCGGTGCAGCCTCTGACAAATCAAACTAATTGAAACCATACAATGGGAGTCCAGGGACATCGCCATCCAAGTAAGGAAAATTTACAATATGAAATCCAAAATCCTCACGTTTATCATAAATATTAGTATATATTAGGTGGTTAATAATTTTGATGTTCAAATCTAAGAAAGGTGTAGATTTATCTCAAGGATTTGCTTTCTTCAATTTGAGCTCTGTTGGATATATTTCTGTTATAAATTGTTCGAATTCAGGGTTGTCGATAACCAAAATGTCATCCAGATATCTGCAAGTATTATTAAATTTGTCAATGAGGTCGAAAAGTTTTGATTTTTGAATAGAAAGAAAGGAGAGGAGATACTGACTCAATTATGTGGCAGAAGTCACCATGGAGCTATACAATACATGAATATAAATAATATACTAGAACATATAACACATTACAAAAATATTTGATTGTAGTGCAGTTACGATACCGACTTAGGACGGTCATTTAATTTGACAAAAGCCAAACAAATGGTGTGGTTAAAATCCCTCTCATAACAATAAAGAAATAAATCTGCTATCAGAGGCGTGCAGTTAGTACCCATAGGAATCCCAACTATTTGTTGATATATCTTGCCATCAAATTGCACAAAAATATTATTCATGAGAAAATCTAGTGTACAGAGGAAATACAAAGGTATGTTATAGAGTATCTGTTAAAACACCAACGTATGAGAGACAACAACTTACTTTTAATCAAATCATGTGGAAGATAGGTATATAAGGCAGTAAAATCAAATGTAGCGATTTGAGCAGCTTGAACATTACGTATAAGGAGCTTTTCTATAACTTCGCTATAGTATTTTATAGTCCAGGAGCCCGTTTCATCAACATGTGTAAATTTTCAACTAACTAAATCTTACGCCAACGAAAAGTGTGTATCATCAACCGGTGTAAGTGTGTACGTACGCAAGGATCCGATTTGCGAGTTGATTAACTTTACGCAGTACAAATGCATGAAATATATTGAAATATTACTTTTAATCAGTCCAAGTTTACTTCTTGCAGATATTTAACTTAAATACATTTAATTTGCAACACACACTTACATTTGTATCTGGGTGAGCTACAGTACACACGATGCGCTTGTAAACATGCACTGATGTAGTAACGTAATGAAATCGTATGCAGTACTTGATAATGGTTACACTCCGTTACTCCGAAAGTCCGATATTCCGAAGGCCCGTTACTCCGAAGGCCCTTTACTCCGAAGGCCCGATACTCCGAAGGTCCCATACTCCGAAGGCCCGGTTCTCCGAAAATTGTTTTTATTTCTCGACAAAAACAAGGATTTGCTCTGTAATTAGAGCACTCAATGTTCTAAACAGTAAACGCTCTACCAATTCATCAGACGTGCCCCTTCCTGCACTTGCCCCAGTCTACAGTCTATTTTATTTTGCAAGACTATATATTTTACAGACTTATAATATTTTCCGTTTCTATCCTTATATTTCTGGAAACGTAGAAACCTAGAAATGTTCTAAAATCTTCGGACTTGCATGTATAGATAAAGCAATTCAAAATGCAAGTTTAAGAAAACTTTAATGAATTTCATGAAAAAGGACTGATAAAAAATGCAAGAATGGGAAGGGGGTTTAGACTTTTTATCAGCACTGAGATTAAACATCAATCAATCAGAAGTCTTGGATTATTTCTACCTAGAATTTCAACAAAACACTACCCGATTTCCAATTTATCAGACTGAGAAGAAAAAACCCCGTGATTTCTATTATGATACACATGTATGTGACTAAAGAACTTGGTTTAGTTGATTATCTATGATTACAGAATAGAGGATTGTGCAAAAATGGCAAGTAAAAACTTTGAAGGCGAGGAAAGCATTAATGTCCTCTCTTCTCTTTTTATACAGGAGCGTGAGTATTAAAGGGGTACATTTTTATATCTTCATGAATATATAAACACTTCAATTGATCTGATTCTTCGATGGTCAAGGAAGGGGGACCATACCCCATTTTAGGGTTTCATGCTTATGTTCCCATCCACCTCTTATCCAACCCAAGTTTATATCCTTGATATGCGGAAACCTCTCACGATGGTAAGTGGGTTTATTTACTTGGTAGCCTTTCCTTTATAAAATGCATGTTTTGTTTAATTCATATTTTGTTTTCTAGCAAACTTTTGATTTTGACGAAAGGGGGAGGGGAGCGGCCAGGGAGACTTTGCAAAAAATGAAAGTGAAATAAAAACAAATGCCGGACCGAAGGGGCGGGATCGGCAAAAATATATATATTTTGAATAGCAATATCGGGCCCAATGGGCCGCGAAAAAAATCCCAGCTCTGAAAATTGCAATAAAAATATTCCGGCTGACAAAGATCTTCCTGTCCCCTCCCCTCATCCCCCACCCATAAAAACCAAATGGTTGCTCCCTCGGCATGAACTCAACTATGCACAAATATACCGAATGCAAATGATTGTAAACTTCAAAAACAAGACTTAATTGCAGCATTTAGGACTTGGTATGAGCAGAGTGACAGGAACAAAATCATGTATGATATTACAAATACAGAAATGGAACGTGTTCGATTTCATGAATAAAGGCCTTAAAATAAATCAACTTACAAATAGTAATTTTTCCAGGGGGAATCACCATAAAACGGTATTAACTAAGAATGCAATAATTTTGTTGCAAACAGGTTGTTACAACATAGCTCTCCATGACAATTTATTAAAAAGTATTGGAAACATCTTGCTATTTTATCGTTAACAATGATTCCTATTCCAAACAAGACTTCAAATAACTGAAATTACATGTACAATATTGTCTTCATCAATCGAAACTGTCATTTCTCAACGTAATTTTGTATGTTTTAAAACTGTAACAACGATTTTCTGTTGGTGGGGGGCTTCGGTCACCATAACACTCCCCCCCCCCCCTGTTCTTTTGATTATATGAAGCATTCTTTTAATCGGAAGTTACAAATTTATCCGAGCAGTGGCTTAACTACATGAAATATATTTTGCTTGATTGCAAAAGCATGCATGGCCAAACTGCAATAAAGACCTTCACTGGTATTTTTGTCGAAATAATTCGTTTTTATGGTATGGTAATTGATTCAAATTCCATTGTCCAACATAAGACAGAATGTAAGGCAGACGCTTTCCCTTCTTTATATGCGCAAGTCAATAAAGACATAAACCTTTAGGAGGAGTATTATGAATGCCTGGACTATTAGCCATTGAAATGGCTACATATATTTTTCAAACGAGATGAGGGATTTCAACATTTTTCTTGAACCATTTCCCATGCAAAACACTAAAATTTATTGGGAGGCGTCATTGTTTTCTCTCTCAGAGTACGTGAAAAGGTAAGTATGATGTACTTAGATAAATGTTTTATCTATATTGTCCCACGGGGCCTTTGAGGTACGGTCATCTGATACCATGCGCGGATCCAGAAATTTTTGTCAGAGGTGGTCCAACCAAAAAAAAGTAAATTTTTCTCTTAGACGAGGGGCGTCCAACCCCAAAAATGCCCAAATATTACCTTTTTTGGTAAAATTTTCTGATTCCAGGGGGATGGGGTGGGGTCTGGAACCCCCCCCCCCCCTCTGTATCCGCGCATGGATACGTATCTGAAAACACCCAGACAACAAGTTAAATGGGTTTTTCGGAGTACCGGGCCTTCGGAGTAATGGGCCTTCGGAGTATCGGACCTTCGGAGAAGCGAGCCTTCGGGTAAGTGGGCTGTCCCCCTTGATAATATGTCATCAAATGAAAGAGATTAACCAATAAGTACATATGTGTCCACATATATCTATAAAGTCAGGCGGATCACGAATTGCTACAAAATAGAAGAGAATCATTCCTCCTCCTTTTGTCAATCTAGTATAATAATGTATTAATATACCCAAGACTACTAACACCCTCCTCCTAAAAGAAAATTAGCAAATGTATTTAAGGTAAACTATGTTTCTGGCTGAATGTGGATAGCATTTACTAAAGGAAACATTTAAGTAGACTAGACAATATTACATTGATTTACGTCAACACTTAATAGAGGTAGGAGGTTGGCGTAGAGTTTCGACTAAATCTACACTAATTGTAGAGTTACGCCGTTTTACGTATTTTACGCAATTAAGTCTAGTTGGGTATTTACACCAAACTTAGCCTATGCCAGGAGTAACGCCGTTTAATGAAACAGGCTCTAGAAGTAATTGAAATTATTGTTATGAGGAGCGACATTATAGTATTCAATGATAGGCTCCTTGAGTGCCGTAAGTGCAGACGTAATATGTTTAGAAAGTACAGCGGTGGAGCAGTGACTAGAATTTATACGGATTTTAAAGTGATTTAGGGAGCCAATACATGGTTGGAGGATCATATTTATGAATGTTAATATTGAAATCAGGCATAATGATGAGGTAGTTATGCAATGGATTTTCCGTATTGTTGTTAATGCGGATGTCGATAATTTTTTAAGAATATATTCCCAATCATTATGAGCATGAACTTTTTCTTTTTTCCACCAATGTTTACAGTAGGTTTGTAACGCTTCTTCTAATACACCACGGCATTTATTGAAATCTATCATGAAACTTGTATCAAACTAGTAGATTTTTGTAGATAGCACAAGTAGAATTTCTATTAAGTATTCTATTTCCTTCCCACTGTATAATTAAAAGTACAGAAACTGCTAGTCAAGTTTCAATCAGGTTCATGATGTATTGCGTTATATTTGTCCACTCCTTGACACCTCTTCGTGTTCTATACATTTATAAAAATTTGATTGTAGCGCATGTACAGGCTTATGCTACTATGTAAAGTAAAGTCTGTATAAGGCTGTAGAATGGCCCAATACAAGACTTATCTTGATCTCCGGGCCATGCTGTAGACGTCGACGATATTTAATTATTTTAGAACCCCACGATATAAATCATCCGAACATTTTACCCTCCTTAGTTTGTATACTAGATCACCGTGGAAATTGGGAAGAGAAATTCCACTGGATACATATTGTTGTAAAGTCACATATGCGGATTTTGATAAAGGTTCTGAATTCAACAAAAGATTTTCGAAGTTCATTATGTCTATAACCATGGGTTAGAAATTTGAAAACTTTGTTTTGACTGAAAATCTAGAACGGAATTGCAAGCTCTAACAAATCGAAACAATGGACTTATATAAATACCATTTGATAGGAGTCTAGGGATATCACCATCTAAGTGAAATTTACAGTAAGAAATACATAGTCGTCACGTTTATCATATATTGTTGTGAAGCCCAATATATTTGTTTCATTATAAGAAGTACTGGCTTTGTTCAATGGAATTTCAGGTCCGTATTGCTGTTCAATATACATGTTTATTGTTTTGTGTTTAAGATCCCTATTTATATTCACTATACTTGCTTATTGTTGTTTTGTGTTTTTGTAATATTCTTACGTGTTTTTTTTTTTCACATTATTCCATTGTTAACAGTGCATTTCCGCGGTGACTCATGTCATAGTGCTTAGTCAGATGCTTTTATCTTTTCTTTACATCTTTATTCCTGTTCACTATACATACTTATTGCAAGCTTTGTCATAAGTTGGGTGAGATCGATTTCATTTCTCTCTTTCAAAAACAAAATGTTAAAAACTTATATCGATATTTCAATATATTCATTGATATTTTCAGATTGTAAATCATAAAATGTTACGGTACAAACTTTTCAGTAAAATAATACCCTTGAGTTATAAATGATGGATATTGATAATCAATACTAACAAGTACTTTTTCATGTTTATGAAAACAATATCTAATTGACGGCCCAGTATATGCTGTAACTGAGGTTGTGTACTGCATTTTATCATGAACATGCTGTTTATCAATATTCATTAAACAATCCTTTAATAGATTGCCATTTATAAGAATGGTGACGAAACAGATCTGAACGCTAAACATTTCACATCTATGTAATGAGAGTTTGCTTGGGATTCTCATCAATTTAGCATTTATTACATTTACATACTAAAGATTCAAAAAATTGTCTCCATGTTGGGTTGTTCGTGACAATACAGGCTCAGCCAATCCAAAGCCAGCAATACAAGTATGAGTTTACTGACCCTGTTTTAGTCCATAAAACCCACAATATCACCACGTACAGTCAAACCTCGTTATCTCGAAGTCGGGGGGACCGTGGAAAATACTTCGAGATATCCGTAGTTCGAGAGATCCAAATTTCGAGTTCAGGATCACAAATCTTGCAGTTGGTAACGTACGCCGGTTCATTTGACATTTGTGATTATTATCGTAGATATACGAGATATACATGTACTTATCAATAAATACACATAAAGATGTGCACTTTGTTCCAAAGTAATTAATCTAAATCTCATACATTTTATGTTTTATGAATATAAGAGAATATACTCCAAAACTGAAAACGTAATGTTTCCTTATCAGTAATATCGTAATTTAAATTCAATACTGGATATAACTGTCTTATACTATACCTAAAACCGAGGACGGGCTAACACATAAGACAAAATAAAGACACACGTCATTATTTTATTTTACTACTAGTACTTTACATAAAAATACATAAACACATGGATTCGAAATAAAAATGAATCAATGAACAATGTAAAGATATTTCTTTAATTAAATGCAGTTAATTACATTTAATGTTAATTATTTAATTCTATGGTATAAATAACACGGTAGACACGGACTCGATCGATTATATAATCACTGTGGCTTTGTACACCGACACGGTCAATTAATCACACCACGCAAGCGACCGGTCGTCTTAGGTAAACGCCGCGAGAGTTATTGTCAGTAAGAAGCCAACTTCGAGATAAACCGGGTAAATAAGAACTTCGGGACTTGAGAATGTATTCGAGATAAGCATGGTATTCGACATATCAGTGTTCGACACATCCGGGGTGAATTTAATCATAATATGAAGGATTTTTTTCGGGACCGATGTTCGACTTCGAGATATCCCGGGTATTCGAGATATCAGTGTTCGAGATATCGACGTTTGACTGTATTTAATAATATCGAGGCTCCATATGACAAAAAATTATAATATGCAGTATCATAAACCTATATAATAATGTCGTCATCAATGTTCTATCATATTGTCACCCTACATGATACGATACTGAATAAAATTCTACAATATGAGTCATCGTTTTACATCGTGAACGTTTATGATAGTATTAATGCATTTCCTAGAATATCGTGACCGTATACTGTTATAACACTCTTTTATATATAACCATTGAATATAATGTTATTCCACCCGAGGGTTGCAAAAACCTGTGAAACCCGAGGCTTTGTCTAAATGACAAATAAACTATCTGATGTAAATTGCGACGCCATCTTGGAAATGTATACTATTCCTCCTTTTTGGAGAAGGTCCTTAACTTTAAAGAATCGAACTCGCCGCACCCGAATCAGTCTTCAACAGGATGTTGAGGACTTAAAACTAAAAGGATAAAGAGAATAATCCAATGATAAAAGAGTTATTCCTCTTTGAAAATACTGATTATTCATAGTAGTTTCTAGATCACCATGTGTGAAATTTCGTATCCCTCCGAAAAAAAAAAATAGTTCCAATTTGTTTTGAAAGATTTTAATATTCAGACTTAATTATGATTTGTAATGAAAATATGTTGTTATATAATAGTTATTTAATAAGTTCATTTACTTTGATCCATCCCAGTGAAAAGAGAAAAACACTCATTTGAAGCCTGTAAGACGTCAGTTCATGTAAGTGGTGATACTTCAAGGTAAAAGTTCATGTGGCGCGAAGTATGTGTGTACAGGACACATTTTCGACGTGCGAGAAGGGATTTTAGTCACTATCAGAGTCAGAGATAATTCTTTTCCTTTTCGTGGGAATGTTATTGTTAATGTTTATAGTGCAATTATTCGAGTCTGATGATGCAAAAAGCGACTCCATGCGACTAGATACTTGCCATTTGTGTTGACCTAGGTCTAAGGTGATCCGAGTTGTGAACAGGTGCCTGATGACATTCAATATTCAGATTCCTGTCAGAAATAGGAAGATTCGAGGACGTATGTTGTGGTAAACTCAAAAAAGTTGTTGAATTAGCGCTGATTGCTGGATTAAGTTGTGTACATGGACTATTGCTATTGGGAAGCGAATTCGACGGTACCGTGTTTGACAACATTTGGGAAATCATGAATTTGTGGCTATCATTTAGAGTACGATAATTATTTAAAGAATTAGTGTTCTTGTGCCCAGTCACATATACTTGAAGACTATCTGGAACATTACAATCAGTCATCTTTTGTACTAAGACTTTACCGACGCTAGGTTTGTCAGTCTGAGTAAGTCGCATTTTTCTGCCATATTTCTCATTATGTTATCCACTTTATTTTTACCAACTGGTGCTCTTAAAAACCACTTATCTCGGATTAACGGATTCTTGTCATGAGTAATTGCAGCAAGGTAGAATGGGTCATCGGGAAAACAAATGTCCTCAGGCATTTTACTTTATATAACATATATAGCGCTACGGGGCATCTGTCTTGTCTTTCTGGAATTGCATACATTCTAGGGGGCAGGGTCTTACGTTCCTCACATCATCTCCAGTCCTCGTTTTAGTGGTCCGTTCATGATATTCCAGGTAATCTAAGTCACGTTCATAATCATGTTTCAAAATAATGTCACCCCATCGCATGGTACGATGTTCCGTCGATCCTACTCTCATTTCAAAAACCAAAGTGCATTAATGACGGAATTTGGATTAAAATTTCCTAGCTGGTTTGATTCATACAAAGTTTCTATTTCCTGATCAGTTATTGGTTCTGCTTTCATGGGCTTTGACCCTTTACCTTGTGATTTCAGGTCTCTGTTTAGCTTTCAGAGCGTCTCTTGTTGTAGCGAATTCTTGACTTCCTCCCATTATACTAATACCATATCGTCGTTTACGCAGGTTCATATTCCTTGCCATCTTTTGTTCTTACAGAAATAATGAAATTTGATAGGTAAGTATTAAGTTCCTAGGGCAGTATCATGGTAATAACACGTCTTTCACCTTCGTTTTCAATATATTCATTAAGGAGCTTGAGGTGGCTGGCTGTTTTAACATCGTGTTCTTATTTTCATGAGATTCTATGAAATCATGGACTTTTATCGGTTGAAATCGTGAAGTTTAGGTCGCCATTATGCAATGTTTACAAACAGGGACATTCCGAAACATGTGCTATGTATTCATCCGCGACCACACGATATGGAAAAACGGGTCACGTGATATGAAAGATACATTTAGTCTTCATAGGTTTCCTACTAGGGAAAACTGTATATTATATACGCAAGTAATAGAGAAAAAGTATTCCTCAAAGTCCAACAACAACGTGACCCTATATGACAATTTTCATCAATCTTCTACAAAAATCATTTAACAGTGCACTACATTTAGATACATAATGATAAATGAGCAAATGTTCTATTTTACAGTTTTGAATATTGCTGACAATTTTGCAGTGAATATTACAGGTACATAACTTTAATACAAATCTGTACTATAAGATATTAATGTGTCAGTATCTAAGAATGTCTGCAGTAATTAATGTCATTTCATGTATAACAAATCTGATAATAATATTAAGTACAATATACATTTTAATAAACACAGTGTCAATGTGCAACTTGCTGATTAATCTTGCATATTTGTTTTAGTTTACCCGCCTAGATACTGGGCAACAAGCTTCACTGTTTACCTGGAGCCCCGCACATGGCTAGAGGCAGCAGAATTGTGTCGATTAAAGAAGCAAAAAATGTATTATGGAGGAACATATGACTTCTATAACGGCTACATTCTCGGGAATTCCCTAAAACAAAACAGGTTAATTTTATGTCAGTTTGACATTTGACAGGTAAAATTCTCGTGACCAGAGAGTTCATTTGGTGCCATCACATCTGACATGGTAACCTTGACATTGACCTACTGTTCAAAACCTTTAATTTGAGCTATATCGTTAGAGATAGGGATTTAATATTTGACATTTTAATTTCTTGTGTTCAGATCTTTCATTTGGTATAATATCTTGTCACTCTGACCTTCGTTGACCTACTTTTTTATTTTTACCTAGCCTTTATCTTTGAACCAATATGGATAGGTTCATCATGACAAGATCTTTTACTGGATATCATATCTTTTGACCTATTGACATTCACCTTTGTCTTTGACCTACGTTTTAAAGGCTTCGACCTGGGTTGTATCCTCAGAACAAATATCGATACGGCTATGATTCTTCATACATAGGTTCCTCATGACAAGAGTTTTCATTTGATACCATGATATATAACCAATTTAAGCTGACCTTGGACTTTGACCTACTTTTTAGGTCACCGACGAGAAATAATCGGAAAGTTACTGTTATACTCAAATGTTTCAGCATGGGCTGTATATTTTAAAGCGATGGTTGGTTGGTAGAGGTTTGTTATTTCACATATAGGTTCCTCATGATAACAACTTATAGTTGGTCCCATAACGGTTGACCGTGTAATGTTGACCTAGGACTTTGATTTACTTTTCAGAAACTTTAACCTGGGCTATATATTCTTAATCAATAGGGGTAAGATAGGGTTAGATACTTTATACATACGTTTCTAATGACAATGTCTTTCATTCGATATCAAGTAAAATACGAAAGTAACTGGTGTCACATGACTATGGCACTAACAACAATGTACCACAGTGGGCATTCACGGACCCCTGAAATTCAGGTGAGACCAGGTGCCCGGGAGGAGTGAGCGTCTTCTGTTTGGCTAGCCACACAAGCCGTGAATGCCTGACATACAGACGAAACAATATAATTCAGCACTGTATATTTACATGAATGTGAACAAACACCGTGTAGAAAGTGCCACAGCCACATAACATCAGGAAAAAGGGTATAATAACACTTAGTCAAACCCTCCGTAGGGATTTTTTTACGAGCTCACACTGCAAAGGGAATAAGTGTGAGGTTCATGATTTTTGACCTTGATCTTGGACTTTGACCTACTTTTAAAAAATCTCTAACATGTGCTATTATTGTTTTCACCAAAACTAATGGGACTTTGATACTTCACAAGTCATTCATGTCATTGCGTTTCACTTGACCTTTAACATTTACCTATTTTTCAAAAGCATTAACTTAGACCATATCATTTGAGCCATTAGGAGTAGGGCTTTGATACTTCACACATAGTTTCCTCATGCCAAGATCTTTCATATGCTATAATCGACATTTTACACTATAACCTTGATCTTGGAATTTGATTTTTTCAAAGAATTTTTATCTGGGCTTTTTCTTTTGAAATATTAGAGATATGGATTTCACATGCAGATTCATTGTGACCAGAGCTTTAAAGTGGTAAACTTACCTTTACCTTGGACTTGACATTGGATTAAAACAATGATAATACATGCTTTTCGTCTGACAATGCCCCCCTCCCCCTCCCCGATGAGATTTCTTGTCATCTGACAACTCTTGTTAAAAATATTTACCAGGGCTTTTCGTTTGAGATATTAGAGATATGGATTTTACATGTATAATTATTATGACCAGGGTGTTCATGTGGTCATGTTTAGAAAGAGAAAACTGTAGACATCTTACAAATCTCTATGACAAAAATCACCAAGGACATGCACACAAAGCATGATAATAGTAGAATATGCACGGAAAAACGACATTACAAAAATATTCGATTGTGCAGCGGTTACGATACAGACTTAGGAGGGTCAATTGAAGTCACAAACGTCATTCAATTGGTGTGGTTAACCGGTTTACGAGCGCCCACCTTCACACTTACCGCAAAAGCAGGATTATGAAAGGACACACATTTAACAATTTATAAATAATCCTCCATATAGAGAACAAGGAGAAAACAAATTGCTTCACATTAACAGAAATGTCCCGTACAGTGAGCTTTATTGTCTTCCGACTTTGAAATTGCATAATAATGATAACTATATTTATTTGATTACTTTCCCGAAATATGACATTTCATTTCAGAAATATTTAGATTATACAATATAAATAATTAAAATCGTATAGAAAGGACAAAATATATATTTACATTGAAGAGAGTATATTGTTATTCCTCGAATCACGCTGTTATTGAGTTCATAATTGTAATTATGTTTCTGTTTTTGCTTTTCTATCACTGTCTTTGTTATATTTTCTTGTCTAAAGATTGCTATTAACTTATTCTCTAAATCATTTAAGATCGAATATCGATGGACTTTGGTTAGGCATTTTGAGACCAGATGGATCGAATGACTGGATAACACATGGCTGTGAACGTTTAAGACTTCCTCCCAATGTTATATCTCCATCTCAGGATCATGTTCTTTGTGTCATGTTAAATGTGTCGGCTCCATTCAAAAGGAACGTGTATGCATCTTCTTGCAACAATGCATTAGGTTATGTCTGCAGGACAATCAAAGGGCGATACTATGGTAATATAATTTATCTTTATAACGATTAATCATAACTTAAACTATAAAATGGTATTTATTACTGTTTTTTTTCAAATTTCCTTTGTATCTATTTTATTTATTCAAACATTTTAGAGTATGACTCAACGCCATGACAAAATTCTTGTAGGTTATGACATAACTGTTTAACTCAACCTCTTGATCTCGATTTTTTGAACCCACACGCGTTCCTTGTGATTTATTTTTCTATCCGTCAATTCTATATATATATACAAATGTTTAGTATTTATATGTAATCACTAAAGGTTAATGTTACGAATGAGAAGTGAACTGATCTGTATTATCAAGGTACACCGTTATAAATTGCCCGGACCCACTTGTATGACTACGGATATGCATATTTTAATGATCATTATTTATCAATGAATTAAACTGAAATTGAGATGGGATATTACCATAATACATATTTAAAAATATCTTTAAAAATCTTCTGTCTCCGTTTAAAAACTACTTACAATGTTTACGCTAACACAGTCAAATATTGTTGCTAGTCTTCAAAGCAAATGGGAAATCGGAAGAATAAAAGAAGAATAAAAAGATATAACGCATGGCATACATTTATTTCATTATAATGTAGTTGCGGCACAAACTTGGGACTGTCAATTAGTCACTGGTTAATTCGTCAGTCTTGACACTCATTGCAAAAACTGGACCATCAAAATGGGCCACACTTAAAATAAATAACTGTTCATATACACAAGAAATAAACAGGTAAATAAAGTTTGGAAGTCATTAAAATATAAAAATTGGTAGTATTTGGATAAAGGAACAATAACATATAAAAGAGTAATATCAATAAGAATCAATATTAAAGCTATCTTAAGTCCCTGATCTGAAGAAGTCTTCACTTATTGCCAAAATAACCTATGAATCCCAACTTATAGTTGAAATAAACACATGTTACATCTTAATCAGATGCCATAAAGTAAGGTTTAATAACAGTGATTGTTTGGGGTGTTTTTTTATTTATCTTTTTACAATGATAAAGACTTATTTGATTTCAGATGTCAAGGATGCGTATCTCCTTCACAATAGATCATTGCTGGTATCACCAAAGTTAAGACAAAGTAAGACAATATTACCCTATATTTCATTGGATGACTGTATTGAACTCCTATTTACGACACATACAGTACTGGCCGAGTTCTGGTCCAATGGTTTAAGCAATGGGTCATGTAAGCTATTTACATATCCAGCAGAAAAACTTCCGATCGAGATTTACATGACTGATGTGCAGGATGATGTCATCTCTATAACTGCAACTTACCAAGGATGTGAGTAAATAAAAAGCTAATCTAGATAATACAACTTAAATGACATAAGATTCTACATGAAAACTTCATACTGATGTACATTGCTTCTATGACAAAAGTACTTCAATTAAGTCTTAAGTATGTCGTAACGAGGGAAATCACATATAGAGAGAAATTATTAGCATGCATATTGATGATTTCCTTCATTACTACTCTCAGATACAGAATGGTAATTCATAAACTCAATGTACATAAATTATAAATGAATAGATAGACAGATAAATAAATAAAATATTTTAATAATAATTTTACAGAGACAAGAAACGTAACACCAAGTAAATTCTTGTTCTGGGTTACATTGATCGCAGGCATCTAGATCACTTTTGATTGCAGGCACCTAGATCACTTTTGATTGCAGGCATATACATCACTTTCATTTTATTATGAATAATATCTAGCAAACTCTTTTAAAAATCTGTATCATAAAGTATATAGATTCAATTTCTTATAGGAATAAGGTTACTCGTGTTCTTGTCACAAGTCTTTTCGTCATTGATCTGTAAGCGTCGCACTCTATATATAATGTCAAGCAATAGCTTGTTTTATTTTCCCTGGCGTGTTTAAGCAGTGTTTCTTCTTACACGTGCCTTTCATTCACTCTGCATAATAAATAGATTAATTTACCAATGTAAATCTGTCCATCACACAGGATGGATCTCTCTATCACTTGGTGGAGCAATTACAAATTGTTGGCATTGGACAGTTACTATTTCTGTGACAGATTGTATCATGTAGCTTCAATTATATCTGTTGTCCTCGTTCCTGATGATATTTTCCTGCATATCGCAATGGTAAGTTGGAATCTCCTGCACAATATAAGATGAGTACATGATCATTACAGGACTGAAAGAAACTTGGAAGTCTGCATCGTTCAGGCAGCTATGAACCATAAAGTTCAATGCAAAATATAATTCTTCTTATAGTATATAAATGATGTACTTATTTCTTCTTATATTTTATTCAGTGACTTTTACGGAATCGAACATTTCGATTAATATGTCATCACACGAGTATCCCTGTAAAGTTGAAGAGACTACTTCTTCAGACCATGTGACATCGTCCTTGGAAATGACATCTCAGGATATGAGGACCTTCGTATTCCCAGAAACATCGTCATCCGTGTCAAAGGCACCACGGAGTTCCATCTGGTCACAATCTCCAGATAAAACAAGTAGAACAGATAAACTGCCTTCCATCACAGAAACCATACAAACAACATCATATGATTTAACAAGACAGACTTCGTTGTCGGCAGTCACAGATACAACTCCGACAACAAATCCAATAACATCGCACACGTCAGGGCAAGTAAACACAAATAAAAATAATTCATGCTGTACGTGCAATTTTCCAAACAAAACAGACGAGGAGATAAATGATGTTCTATATGAAATTAAAAAAAATCTAACAATAGACAAAAAAACACTTAATGCATACACACGACGAAAATCATGTGCTTCAGATAAACGAACAAGTTCTGCTGCTATGGGTATGGTGGCAATAATAATAACGGCAGTAGTGATTTCTTTTTTTCTTGTTTCTGATTTACCCAAACTTGTGATGTTTTTGAAACATGTTAAACAGTATATCATAGAAAGCAAGGAAAAAGTAAAATAATCACTTGCATGACACTACGAAGGTGGATACGGGGCAAGGAGGTTATCGATACATACTGACTACTTTGATCATAAACAGATCGTCTACATACATGTATGTGAAAGTAACACTCAAATTCACATTCTTAATAGAAAAAAATTTTTCTCAAAAGACAACCTTTATAGAAATAATGTTGTGTACATTAATGCTGAATAAAATGCACACTTTACTATCAACATGTATTCTGTATTTCGTGCACGTGTCTGCTGTATTGTTATCACGTTTATTATTATTATTAGTTTAAACATATTTTATTATGAAAGTTGGCATATTTTCACAATTAAATATATCATATACAAGGGATAAGAAAAAAAGCTATAAGCTTATAAAAATTCTTATCCCGTATTATTATTATTGCGGTGTCACTAACCGAAGAGGGAACACACTTTCCCCTTGGCTTAACACCTGATTATTAAGAGGCAAATATCATATATGGGTAACTTATGCTATTAGTTGCGCGTAATGAATTTGTCGAAAACGAAAATAGTCCCAATTTCAAAAAGGTTATTTCCAATTTTGGCACACTATTACTGGCTTACACCAATAAATATGTATGTTTTAGATGTTTATGGAAAAGGCCTATTATACAATTATATACCATGTGTGAGAATATGTGACACGAGTAATAGATAAGAATGTATACTTGGGGTCTAATACAAAAAATATAATTCTGCTATAGCTTAAGAAATCTAATGAGCAGTAGAGCTATCAAAAGCAGGTGATTTATGAAAGAAATAATGTATGGATAAACTTTCAACGACATATATGGAACACGTGGTAAGATTTCGAAGTAGTCCATTTTGGGTTTAAATCTATAAGAGCTCACTTACATGGTAAACTGTCCTGAGTGTCACTGTCACCGCTTCAGGTACATCGCCATGATTGGTATTTTACCTTCTTAATAAGCTGTTTTTACTGTTCACTCATACTGCATTATCATTCAATATGACTCTACAGGTTTCGTGATATACAAGAATGGAACAAATATTTGGTGTTTATCTTAAATCTATGACCTTTTTCAAGAAAATGTGAACTTAAAAATATCTCAGATTTTTAGCTCTATAAAAAGTGATCATACTTCTTTATAGAGCCAAGATGTGAGGAGATGTATTTCAATTCATATTTTCTTGAAAAAGGCCATCGGCCGAAACGTTCAAGCAGGGCAACACGAACAGGAGTTTAATGTATTCCCTTTGGAATATTTTGACTGATTAAAAATCTGTGAGACTCGTTTTTCAATTTTGTTAAATGAGTCTTAATTTCAGAAGTAGAACGATTTAAAGACGCTAATTAATTGTATATGGGTTGACCGATTTACGACGCTAAATGATGGTATATCAATTGACCGCTTTACGAAACCAATTGATTCTATATCAACTGATCAGTTAAAGCTACTTTTGTGGTAGTATGTGATGCATGTACGTTCTAATCTTGCTTTTGTCTTTTTTCTTCATATGGTTGTATATAACATTTACAGGTTTTCTATTTTTCAAGAGAATAACAATATATGCGTCTTATATAATGACAATTTATTTTATCGAATATTTTGTCACGTTAACAGATTGATTGTCGTCGTATTTTAAGTGTTACTATTCATATATCTAACTTCCTCTAAAATATTGATCTTTTTGTCATCATTTCAACCAAATTTGGATAGAAATATTCATTGTAATTCAAAACTGCCTTAGGTCTGTAAATAAGGCCAGTCGCATAGGAACCACATCAAAAGGGACTATGACAGGGATCAGATAAAGTAACATAGCAATGATAACAATCAGTTGCTCCGATAAAATCATTATTACTTATTGATGTACTAACAATGAATGTATATAGCTTTACAGTCATATTTATATTCTAGTTATAAGTGTGAGTATTAAACTGAACGCGACACTTATTACCTGATATGCAGATGCCGCAAGTAATTTTATACAATATCAGATTTCCTTTGGATCTTTCTATTTTATTGGCTGAATTAAAATATCATGAAAAAGGACAAAGAAACTGCGTTCAATATCGAATACTGTAAAACATCACGTGATACGGATGCGTTTTTAACTATGATATATGAAGGAGAATACTGAGAATCGATGAATTACACATTCAAAGTAATAGATATTTTGATTGCATAAAACTATTAAATGTTGCAGTCTACTATAAATAAAATGCCATGTAAACTCTAATTTCAGTCAATGTTTTTCACTGTTATTAATACATGTTAAAGTACAACAGCGCGAAATCGATATCAAACTCATGAACGTATGAAACCATATACATCTGAAATCCTAAGATATATAATCTTCCATTCTTCATTATAAAAAGTTTATATATCTTATAAATAAGGTAGAATTCTGTATGATTTGTTACATGCTAGACTGTATTTTAAACATCAAAATTATCAACCACCTAATATATACTAATATTTATGATAAACGTGAGGATTTTGGATTTCCTATTGTAAATTTCCCTTACTTGGATGGCGATGTCCCTCGACTCCCATCATATGGTATCTATATATCTCAATTAGTTCGATTTGTCAGAGGCTGCACCGATGTTTTGGACTTTCATAAACGAAATTTACAAATTACTACTAAACTTTTAACTCAGGGTTACAGATATCACAAGCTTAGAAAAACACTCGGCAAATTCTTTAGATCTTATTCAGAACTTATATCTAAATTTGAAAATATTTCTTTTCAACACTATGTATCCAATGGAATTTCCCATCCTAATTTTTACGGTGATCTCGTATATAAGGAAAATAAAAGGCTCCGATAACGTTATTTTATCATGTAATAAAATAGTCAAACGTCTCCTAAATAGACAATATGATATTGAGATCATCAAAAAGACTATAGGTCTTGTATTTGGCCCCTCTACAGCCTTATGCAGACTTTTACTTGAACGTTGCACGCTGACTAACAGGGCGGTGGGGACTATATGTCGGGCCTTGTCCAAACCTCTTTCAGAGAAGACATGGTCCTGAACCTCGTCCCCTCTGACTGTTAGTCGGGACTCCTACAGATCTAGGGTCTTAGCTCGCTTTCAGACTGGCAGAGCACGGTTTATCATGTTGATGTCGCATATATTTTTATACCATTATGTGTTTTACAATACCTTACGTGTTTATATTTTTATGACCTCTCAATATGCGGTACCTGTTGACCCTTGTTCTTTACATGGAGGATTATTTATAAATTTTTAAATGTACGTCTTTTGATTGTTCTGCTGTTACAGTGAGTGGGAAGGTGGGCCCGTAAACCGGTTAACCACACCATTTGTTTGGCTTTTTGTCAAATTAAATGACCGTCCTAAGTCGGTATCGTAATTGCACTACAATGAAATATTTTTGTAATGTGTTAAATGTTCTATTATATTATTTATATTCATGTATTGTATAGCTCCATGGTGACTTCTGCCACATAACTGAGCCGGTAACTCCTCTTTTTTCTTTTATATTACATTTACGTCATGTGCTTTTCAATATTATAAATCTTATATATATTATAAATATCATAGATAGTTCGTTTAAAACAATTCGTATAATATATAGTTTATATCACAGTTTGTGATATTTTCCGTGTAACATGATACTTCGTATCACACGTCATGTAGAATTTGTCACGTGACGTATGTGTCGTATTAATTTCTGCTATACAACACGTGATAGGTGGTAGAAAACAGTAAGTCACATTTTGATACCCATGTGAGATAAATTGGTAAAAGACAGAAAGCTGTAAACTTTATTTGATAAACGATTTGAAATTTTCCGTGTGTTATTTGATTTCAGAATACATGAATATATATTTCTGATAAGATAGTATAATTCAAACACGAAGTGTACAATATTAGCTAGCGGTTACAACAAACTACCAATTAAGCATGAGTATTTCGAATTCCATGGTGAATATAGAAAATAGTGCGTGGAATCATGAAAAGAAAACGCCGTGAATCCGATAAAGGGAGGATGGGATGACATGACAAATTGAATCCATGGTCAGGAGAAGTGGATATACCTTTGTTAACTACATGTACATGGTAGAACTCAGTAAAAGGAGGAGGGAAAAGATGTGTGTTTACTATAAAACATCCTTACCCCAAAAAGGGAGGAGGAATGATAACTATGATAATTTCATGGCAGTAGGAAAAGCGGTAGATGTATGTAAATGACATTAGGAAGGTAAAATGGTAATGTGAACTCCAGTAAGAGAGTATGGAAAAAATGAGAATTCACCAAAACACATTCTAAATCCCGCGAGGGAAGAGAAAGATATCCATATAAATTATATGGCAGTGTCGACCCAGGGAAGGGAGGAATGATAAAATCTATGTTTACCACATAGTATCATGAACCCAGACAAGAAAAGGGTGGTGGTAAGAGATCTATGTTAACCATGTGGCTTTGTGAGCCCAGGCAAAGATATGAGCATCTGACAGAAGTCACCACGAAAATGCACTGCTAATGCAATAATTAGAATAAAAATATAACATCACAAAAACTTTAGATTTAAATGCATTTTCGACTTAGGACGGTCAATTGATATTACACTAGTCAATCAACTGATTAATGGGTCCCCCTCCTCAAACCCCAAGTGGGAAAATATCTACAATCACCAAATGACAGTCTGCACCCTGGCAAGGGAAGAAACAAGAAATGTATTTTAAAATCATTCCAATGTGTACCTAGACAAGCAAGGAGGAAAGAAACCTACCACATAACAGTGTTTATCTAGACAAGGTTGGAGGGTAGAAATCTGTGTAAATATGAAAGTGTGAACTCGAGCCATTGTCCTCTACGTATGAATGCTGTAACCAAGCCTTCTCCTTCAATACATAAAAGAGAAAACAGAAGACATCTGACAAAGCTGTATGACACAAATCATGAAGGACATGCACATAAAACATGATGATAGTAGAATATACATGGAAAAACATCACAAAAATATTCGATTTTACAGCAGTCGCGATACCGACTTAGGACGATCCATTGAAGTAACAAACGTCACTCAATCGGTGTGGTAACCGGTTTTCGGGCCCCACCTTCCCACTCGCCGCAAAAGCAGAACAATCAAAGGACACATTTAAAAATTTATATATAATCCTCCGTATACAGAACAAGGATCAACAGGTTTCTCAAGAAAAGAGGTCATAAACATTTTATTACACACGAAACGTTTATAGAACGATATGTTGTTATCAAAAATATTTAAGGCAACATCAACATAAGTAAACCGTGTGCTCTACCCGTCTGTAAGCGAGCTCAGATCCCTGTCCATTAGGAGTCCCGACTAAATGTCAGAGGGGACGAGGATGAGGACCTTGTCTCCTCTGAAAATTTTTCGACAAGGCTCGTCATACAGTCCCTATCGCCCTATTAGTCAGCATGCAACACTCAAACAAGCTTTTGCAGTGGGCTGTAGAGGGACCAAATACAAGAACAAGAAGGTCTTAGCGATGATCTCGGGGTCATACTGTCGATGTCGAAGGCGTTTAATAATTTTACAACCCGCCAATATGAAATTATCGGAACCTTTGACCCTCCTAAGATTGTACACTAGATCACCGTAGAAATTCGGATGGGAAATTCCGCTGGATACATATTGTTAGGGAGGCCCAAACTCTTTCCGTAAAAACACATGAGGTACACTTTTTAAATACCTTTAAATAATTTATTTGTATCTCAATATACCAGAGAATAAGTAAGTTACAAAGCATGTTTTATAGTCAACAAACTCTGAAAATTTCACGGGTTTATCTCGAGTACTTTACAAGATACGAGGATTTGAAAATGGACAATATTGCATTTTCACACCTTTTTCAAGCAAATGAAAATGCACAACCTCGCAATTTTATGAGTGTATAACTTAATCAGTTATGCATAAAATTTGTGATTTATTTATATTAATCTACTCTATTTACTACAGGTATTACGAAAAAAGATAAAAACATTGGTTGTAAGTCTTATTATCTCAAATATAATCTCTTAAACTTGACGAAGAATGGTTTTTTACTTTGATGAAAATGACCAAATGTCCAAGGTCATTTTTCTAAAAACTTAAACAAGGATTCATAATAATGTAAAAACTTATTTAAAATGGTTACTTATAAGGATATTTGAAGGAATTTAGATTGTATGACAAAAAATAAGCTCTGTATAAGCAAAAACATTTTTACCTAAATCAGGGGCGGATAACTCTTTAAAGAAACGTGAAAAATATCACATACCTTTTAATTTATCATAGTATAGCTTAATTTTTCATATTAATCTACTATATGTATTATATTCATTATTTTAAAAACATAAAAACTTTTATTAAAAGTGTGAAAATCTCAAATATAAACTCTTCATAAATACAAATTGCCGTAAAGTTTGGTTGATTTCAATTCCTGTTCTTTATGTCTCCTTCATGATAATCCTTCACAATTAACAGGAAACATGATAATTAGTCCTTGTCTTTCATTAATATGAATACCCAGTTTATTAAGATCGCTAATTAATATCTTGAAAGCTGTTAAAATGTACGAAATGAAGGTTGATATTTGCTGGGTCAAACAGCCGGTTGAGGTGATATTACGTAATAATTTAGCCGCACAGGTGACAGGTGATCGCCCTAGACGACGTTACCTCGATATATTGAAAATATTGCAACTTGATTAGGAAGTCAACTATTAAATATATTATAGAATTCGTCTTGGGACTGGCCATCCGATATAAATACCAAAATTAATTAAAGAGGATTAAAACCAAATCATTTGAATCAAAATAGGGGTCAATGTAAACTAAATGATGAAACGATGTCTTATTTTATCGCACAATATATGTCTTGGTATTTATTACATTGAAATGTGTATTTCTGTACATAATTCTATACGACAATACGTGGAGGTCGCCCCGAGTCAGAGGAAACTCGTGTAAAATCGTATTAATAGAGCTACAAAATTGCAATAAACTATATGAAATTGTCAAATATTTAATTATCGTAAAAACCAATAATTACACATTCAGATGTAAAAATCGTTCATGGTAAGTATTAACCCACGCGCCCACGCCGTTCTTCAAATTACATTATGAATGATGAAATGAAACTTTTGAGAAATAAAACTTTGTAAATAATAGCTACGGGGTAATTTTTTCACAAATAGGATAATCATAATTACTTCTACAGATATTGTTTTCGTTATGTGTTCTCTTAATTGAGAACTTTATAATGTACGATTGTTTAATATGTATATCGATGTAATCAAATGACTCGTGAAAACAATATGGCGGACCGTTGTTTTGGCAAAGGGGAAGACACTATCTTTTTATTTGTAAATGTTTGTAGTCATTTCTAGGTATATTTTCATAAAAATGGTATCAAATGAATCGGGGGAAACATACTTATCGCATATTATGGGCCGGTAGAAATAAATTAAAAACTGAAAATGATATATTTAAAAAACTTATGTGTGCCCGCATCGTACATCGTTTTCGCTTCGGCGATCAGCTGTTTACAGGTAATGGACGTATCTACCTGAAAAACCTCATTTCACTGGCTTTGATACAACCGTGACCCCGAACACCGCCAGTGAACATATCGCTTTTATGCTCATTGATTCTAGGCGCGCCGTCAATTATAAGGCAAAATAAACATCTCGCTGTACCGCCGCGGTATCGTTAGATATTTTAATGATTTTAGCTATTTTCAAATTGCCCTAATTTCTTTATTTCTACTCCAAATGAAATGAAATTTAAGAAATGAAAAGAAAACAAAATGAATATTCTAATATGATTTTGATTTACATGTTAAAAATATTTCCCGATAAATTATTGATGCGAAAATTGCAAACAACGCATTTTGATTAATTTGCGATGGGCCTCACTAATATTGTTGAAAAGTCAATATGAAAATTTACCAAACGATTTTCAAAGTTTATGATATCTATAATCCTTAGTAAGAAAATTAAAAGTAATTTCAGAATTTTTTGCGTGAAAATCCAAAACGTTAGTGCAAGCTCTAGCGAACCGAACCATTTGACCAATGTAAATACCATATGATGGGAGTCTGGGGACATCACCATCTAAATAAGGAAAATTTACAATCGGAAATCCAAATTCGTCACGTTTATCACATATGTTGGTACGAATATTGTTGCTAATAATTGTAATATTTAAGTCTAAAAAGCTGTTTCCTGGTCGGAAGTATTGGCTTTGTTTAATTGAAGTTCAGATGGATAAATGTAAAAAACGAAGTACCGAAGGGTAAACCATACCTCATAGTCCATGGAATAAAGGGGCCAATATCGTGTTTAGTGTCATATTCAGACAAATGCAAACCCCAATAAAATCGAGGTGAGACCAGGTGCCCGGAAGGAGTAGGCGTCCCCTAGTTGCATGCAACACCCGTCGCAAAAGTCCTGCAATAACCTTTAAAATCGAGGAGGTAAATATATAAATATACACGCATAAACAAACGAAGGAGACGGGAACACGAAGTCAAATTTCCCATTCAAGGCAAGAAATGCTGCCTGCCTGAAATTCCGGTGTCGGAAACGTAGGTGAACAAATATCTGTATATACATGTATACACGTATTATGTCAAATCAAGTATAGTAAAAAAGTTAAGATGGTTATTTAGTATGGTCAGGTTCCAAAATATCGGTTAACATTCTTGAAAGAGGAATCAATATCAGTAATATTGTTTTCAAACTTAGGGATATCGATAACTAAAATATCATCAAGAGGTGTCACTGAACTTATCAATAAGTTGAAAATGTTTAGAGGTTTTAATAGAATACATAAAGTCTCTCCCATAACAATATGAAAATAAATCTGCCATAAGGGGAACGCAATTAGTGCCCATAGGAATCCTGATGATCTGTTGATAAGTCATTAAATAGTATATAAATATTATCCATCAAAAATGTGATGGCATTACACAACTCAGTACAATTCCAGTATTTATATTTATCATATTGGTTGTTAAAGAAAAATCGAAATATAACTGAAGATGTATGATTTAAATTCTCGGTTGAAACACCAGCGTATGGAAGACAACAATTTAATTTGGATTAAGCCATGAAGTAGAGAGGTATATAGTGTCCAAAAATCAAAAGTGAAAATGTTATTTGCCTCATATTGTTTCCAACGGAATTTTTCAATGACATAGTTTGAATATTCAATAGACCAGAATAAATTGACGTTACTATTGCTAAAAAAAGTATTACAATACTTGATAACATGATTTTAACTGCAGTAAGAGCGGAGATAATATGTGTACAAAGCGCAGTTGTAGTGCAGTGACCAGAATTTGGTATAAAACGTGATTTATATGGATTTTTGTGTACTCTAGGAAGCCAATACATTGTTGGAAGATAATTTTATCAATGCTTAAATTGAAGTCACATATAGCTTTACAATGGTCAGTTAGGATCTTGTCTTTAAACAATGGGGTTTTAAAATACGTAGAGGTAGAGTTCAATTCAGTTTTAAGTACTGTAAAATAGTATATTTTCAAACAATGATAATATTATTAGCTGTTTTGTCAGCAGGTACGAAGACTAAGTATTATATAAATTATTAAGATCACCTGTAATAATATGGCCTGCAGGCTGATAAATGAATGTACAACTATTGCACGAACAGGACGATGGAATGTGGTCAGGAGAATTAAGATTAGATGTGACTACATTGTAATTACATATAAGATTTCTAATAGGATTTGTACAGATAACAAATCAGGGATGGTTAAAGATTCTCGAAATACTGAGGAAGTTTAGATTTGATTCTATGGTCACGAAAAATATTAGAAATATTAAGCAGATCTAAACTCTTATTTACAAATTTAATCTTGATAAATTGCGATTTAGGAGAAAGCGATGGTATACATGGGTAAATGTAAAGATGATGGATAAATCCAAACCAGAAGTCCGAAAATTATGGAACCAGAAGACATACAGAATCAGTGAAAATGAAAACCAAGTGGAAAATAACAAAATATATTTACTTTTTATATGAAAATGCTATAATCATAAGTCTAAATCAATCTATGTAACGTATAACTTCTTAAATTAGCCTCATCCACGATAGGTTTTAGTCTGATGAACGGAATAGATGATAATGCATGTAAAAATTCGTGACGGCCGTTACTTCTGGCTATCCGCAGTAGATCGTCCAATGACCTATTTAATCTACCTTGTCTTCTGCGGTTGCCTTTACTGCGACAACCGTACGACTTGTGTTCGTCTGGTCTTAGTGAAAATATATTGATATTTTCATGCTAAGAGGAAATGTTATCTTGTTGAAAAATTTGGTCATTGACGCTAAGGGGGTATGGGGTTTGTAGATATTTAATTCAATAAGGTTCAGCAAATAAACGTCGTTTTTTCATTTCAGATTTAGTTTCTCAAGGTAGTTTTGTAATGTTTAAAATAGGGGTGATATTAATGTTATCAAAATTGTGATTACATTTGATGACGTGATTGTAAAGAAAGTTCTTCTCTTTACGTTTATAGAATTATGTCTGATTTTATATGAATGATTACGAAGACGGCTTTTCAATGTTTGGGAGGTCTCACTTACTGAGCCCAACACCCCTTGCTACTCAGGTTGTAACGTATATAAAATTTCAGTTGATGTCCTCGTTTAATTTAGACTTATAAGTGTTGCTATTAACAGTGGATTTAATGATAGACTTGCAAAAGATGTGATGGCAAGTAAGACATCTCTTAGCGTTGCACATATATATCTTAGAATACACGCTATGTTTAGATTTTATGGATTATGAAATTATTTTGGATTGATCATAAGGATAGTTATATTTCAGAGGAGGAATATTAACTTTAGAAGTACTAAAGAAAAAAGAGGAATTACTGGCTCAGGCTTGTGGCAGAAGTCACATGGAGCTATACAATACATGAATATAAATAATATACTAGCACATATAACACATTACAAAAATATTTGGTTGTAGTGCAATTACGATACCGAATTAAGACAGTCATTTAATTTGACAAAAGCCAAACAAATGGTGTGGTTAACCAGTTTACGGGCCCACCTTCCCACTCACCGTAACAGCAGAACAATCAAAGGGCGTACATTTAAAAAGTTATACATAATCCTCCATGTAAAGGACAAGGGTCAACAGGTATCGCATATTGAGAGGTCATAAAAATATAAATACGTAAGGTATTGTAAAACACATAATGATATAAAATATATGCGACATCAACATGATAAACCGTGCTCTGCCAGTCTGAAAGCGAGCTAAGACCCTAGATCTGTAGGAGTCCCGACTAACAGTCAGAGGGGACGAGGTTCAGGACCATGTCTCCTCTGAAAGAAGTTTGGACAAGGCCCGTCATGTAATCCCCGCCGCCCTGTTAGTCAGCGTGCAACGTTCTACTAAAGGTCTGCACAAAGCTGTAGAGCGGGTAATATACAAGACCTATAGGCTTTTTTTATGATTTCAATGTCATATTGTCTATTTAGAAGACGTTTGACTATTTTATTACATGATAAAATAACGCTATCGGAGCCTTTTCCTTTCCTTAGTTTATGTACGAGATCACCGTAAAAATTAGGATGGGAAATTCCATTGGATACATAGTGTTGAACAGAAATATTTCCAAATTTAGATAGAAGTTCTGAATAAGATCTAAAGAATTTGCCGAATGTTTTTCTAAGCTTGTGATAACTGTAACCCTGAGTTAAAAGTTTAGTAGTAATTTGTAATTTTCGTTTATGAAAGTCCAAAACATCGGTGCAGCCTCTGACAAATCGAACTAATTGAAACCATACAATGGGAGTCCAGGGACATCGCCATCCAAGTAAGGAAAATTTACAATAGGAAATCCAGAATCCTCACGTTTATCATAAATATTAGTATATATTATGTGGTTAATAATTTTGATTTACAAATCTAAGAAAGGTGTAGATTTATCTCAAGTATTAGCTTTCTTCAAATTGAGCTCTGGTAGATATATTTCTGATATAAATTGTTCGAGTTCAGGGTTGTTGATAACCAAAATGTCATCCAGATATCTGCAAGTATTATTAAATTTGTCAATGAGGTCAAAACGTTTTGATTTTTGAATAGAAACCATAAAATTCCTCTCATAACAATAAAGAAATAAATCTGCTATCAGAGGAGCGCAGTTAGTACCCATTGGAATCACAACTATTTGTTGATATATCTTGCCAACAAATTGCACAAAAATATTATTCCTGAGAAAATCTAGTGCTTTACACAATTCCTTGCAAGTCAAGTATTTATATGAATTATATTGTTGGAAAAGAATCCAGAGTTATTGGAAGTACATATGTAAGTTTTAGATTCTCTGTGAAAACACCGTTGTATAAGAGACAGCAACTTGCTTTTAATCAAATCATGAGGCAGAGATGTATAAAGTGTAGAAAAATTAAATGTAGAAATTTGAGTCGCTTTGAAATTTAGTGAAAGACGTTTGTCTATAACTTCATGAGAATTTTTAATTGACCAAAAGTAATTGATGTTACTATTAATAAATGCGACATCACAATATTTAATAATATGATCTTTTACAGCAGTTAGAGCAGACATAATATGTTTTGATCGTACCGTAGTAGAGCAGTGGCTAGAATTAAATATGAAACGTGATTTATAGGGACTTTTATGTAGTTTTGGGAGCCAACACATGGCTGGTAGATCAGATTTATCCGTTTTAATCTGATCGTGCAAGGTGCTGTCTTTTGGGGTAGGGCTTTCCACATATGTATGAGTGGAGTTTAATTCGTTTTTAAGTACTTCAACATACTATAGTTTTCAAACAACTATTATATTATTACCTGCTTTATCAGCAGGAACAAAGACATATTTAGCATGTAAGTCAGCTATCCTCTTTTTAACAGAATTTGCCGTCAATGTATTAGGCTGTTGAAATAAATGCGGATTTTCTTTAAAGTTCTTAATACGGATATCGACAATTCCCAAAATCTCGCACTTCCAATCACCAAGAGCATGAACCCTCACCTGTTCCCCTTCACAACAACGTTCACAATATGTAGCTAAAGTATCTTCCACAACGTCACGGCATCCACCGAAATCCATCCTGGACGGCAACCTGTATCCAGGTCCCCCTCTAAAAAGGGCACGCAATCCCCCGTCCGAAACACAGCCCAGACCCCCAGCAATAACATGACCTGCCGGCCTACAAACACATCCAGCACCCTCTCAAGAACACGACGAAGAAACAGAGCCCGAAACACCAGGGCCAGATGCAACTCCACCACAATTCAATACAAGACTTCCTACGATACCGACTTAGGATGGTCATTTAATTTGACAAAAGCCAAACAAATTGTGTGGTTAACCGGTTTACGGGCCCACCTACCTTTTAAAAAGAGTGCGAAATGTGAAATGAATAGTAGACACAGAGGGTAATCTACGAGGAGTTAGTAAAAGTTTGAGTGATTTACATTTAATTTTTAACATATTACAAGCCGTAGTGTACAGTATATAAAGTATGTAAAGTCCTAGGGCAAAACTCTCACACTACCAAGTCAGTTACCTAAGGAATGAATAATAACACTTGAAACACGAGGGAATCTTTTTACAGACCTCACACTGCAACCGAAAAGAAATGTAGATATACAAGAGAAAAGAGAAGACATCTGACAAAGCTGTATGACAGAAATCACCATGGACATGCGCACAAAACATGATAATAGTAGAATATACATGAAAATACGACATTACAAAAATATTCGATTGTGCTGCGGTTATGATACCGACTAATGACGGTCAATTGAAGTAACAAACGTCACTCAATTGGTGTGGTTACGGGTGCCCACATTCCCACTCACCGCAACATAGTCAAAGGACACGCATTAAAAATTTATAAATAATCCTCCATAAACAGAATAAGGAATAGCAGGTTTTTGAAAAAGAGATGTCATAAAATAACTCCAATGTCGTTAACCTTTGTCAAGCTATAGTTCAAATGTCGCTTAGACAGTGAATGAACTTTAGTGAGATTACTCACCTATTTACCTTCAAAAATGGGAAGTTCATTGGAGTTATGTGATAGGGATGTTTTTATTTAACTAAATTATATTTTCTTCATGTTTTTATGTTTCAAACAGAAGTCTAACTGACATATATAACATAGGGACGAGATTCTATGACAGACATTCATTGCTTTTGTATGGATAGTCTTGCTTTTGTATAAGTAAACAAGGAAAGAGTACCGAAAGGTTAAGCACATTCATGGAATAAAAGGACAATATCGTGTACAGTGTCATATTCAGATAAATGCGAACCCCAATTAAGCCGAGGTGAGACCAGATGCCCGGGAGGAGTACGTAATGTATAAATGTGCTTCCCAGAACGTGTACGCCATATTACCAGTATTAATAAAAGTCATGCAGCTTCAATATCGATTTGTATTTTGTATATATAAATATATTTCTATGTGAAATTGATGAGACCTGCAGCACACCAGTCTACTTGTTTCTATTTCTGACTTTCAGACCGTAAGTTTAAATGCTTAATTTCTATTACAATCGTTACGTATTTGAATTGTAAATCCAGAATAAAAAGGGTCAGAGAAAATAAAGACATGTCAGTTTAATCGCTATTATTCTATTTTGCTATCGCATGCAATTATAAGGTTCAAAAGGAAAATACATGTAAACTACTCTAGACACAGAACATGCTGAAGTCAAAATAAGTTACTCTAAGACAATGCAGGATACACATCCCATCTCTCTTTACATATCAGGTACTGCATCCCAGTTCACATGTCCGATGTGCTCTCTTCAACCATATTTGTCCTGACATAGTCATATATCAGGGCCCTTATTTCAGTTCTCATCAGGTACACCAGTATCTCACCATTTTGTTTCCCTGCATCTCCAAAGAGCAATTCAATTCATTGGTCTAAGTCCAAACTATATAAGGGTCATAGTTTCAGAATTGGAGCAACTATCGAGGCTGCAAAGCGCTGCTTGTCTCAGATGGATATTCAGAAAATGGGTAGATGGAAGTCTGTAGCATTCCAAAAATATATTCGTATTTCCTCGTTTAACTTATAGCATAGGGCCTATACATGCAGGTACAGCATTTGACTGCTTGTGTGTGTCATAGGTTCAGCATCTGGCTGCCTTGTCTCATTTTGATTTTGGTATATCAAGTTCATAAATACAGTAAAAACCTATACTCCTGTATTGATTATGCTGGTGACTTGGGGCTGCTGACTCATTGTTTAAAGATAGATACATTAAGTGTTGTATTTTGTAAAGTTAACCATTGTCCACTCAAAGGTTCAGAAGTTGTCTACCGTATTGGTTAATGGTAATTTTTGCTTCCATATTAATGCTCATGCATAATAATCTTCATTCACAGATGTGGCAATGTTTGTTGAAGGATTATTTAGCATCACATAAACTTGTTCCATCTATGTTTACAATTGACCTTACAAAACTATCAGTTTATTAATAGCATAACGTTTTTAATTTCTTGCTCCATGTAAGTTGATGTTTTCACATGTTTAGCATAAAATTGGTAGATACTGCACTATTTAAGCAGTGCAACCATTTTAAAGGACATCTAGTGGTGGTCAATCGTCCAGGCCTGGTAGATTGTTTGGCCTTTTTTGCACCCCATTTTTGGTTCCAAGTATATTATTTGCAATTGTCTAATTAACTAATAAAGCGTTTTATGATAAACTTGCTCGGATGATATGTTCTCAAATTAACATCGCATTCAGTAAAATTATTCAGCCAATCAAATCGATGCATTTGTAGCTCATTATCATATTTTGTTTACATTTTGGGAGCGCTGCACATTTTGCTGTATTATTCAGGAGAAAGTTACCTCCTCCTCCACTCCATCCTCGCTTGCAATACTTTCCACTTATTATGAATGTCATGGCTTTTTCTGTACCACAGTTTTGGTTCCAAGTATGTTTTTTTTGCAATTGTCACACAGATTGTTTGAGTGTGGTTTTATTTTAGGCTGGGAGACAATTCAGTAAATAATATGATCATTGTGTTTTAATACTTTGTAGTCACCTAGATTTTCATCTTGCCTCACATTTACATTGTTTGTAAGTCTCCCAACCAAACCTTTGTGATGTTATGTTCGTCATTTTATAATAAATGACAATTGTTGCAATTTATATTTGTCTTTGTTTTTATACGGTATCAATGCATTAGTGATGTCCCTTCTCGCTTATTGCGAGTTTAAGCATAAACTACTTAATGTATAATGTTTTTCTTCTTGTATTACATTTTCAGATATTTATATATTCTAAAATAAGATGTGAACACATTGCATTTTTGTACATGTATTTAGTGCATATATAAAAGCACTAGTATTTATTATATAACCATGTAAAAACTGGAAAGATACTCCAGCAGTCTACTTCTACATGTACAATTCTGAAGGTATGCAAAAAATATGATTGTATCACTTTTTTCCTCATTATAGTTTTATTCAATTCAGAATATGTGCTGTTTCTGAGCATATGTATCGCTGTTATGATAAAATGCCATTGTCAATTGTTTGATTATTGTTTTACTTCACTTCATGATTATTTCGCGTATATGCACTATATAGAAAATTATATCTATCGTAATATGGGACCTGCTTTTTACTGTCTCATCCGAAAATCAAGACACCAGTATGCCCCAGCGGGAGTCAAACACGGGACCATTTGGCCTTGACCCGAACACCCCATCCACCATTAATGTCGAAAGTCCACATAATATCTAAATACGAAGTAGAATTACTACTTTCTGTGCTTTCTTTGACGTCCAGTTCACTTGGATAGATGATGCTAAGGTAATCCACGAATGAAGGATTAATTGAAAGCAAGTCATCTATATATCTGTAAGTGAAATTGAAGCTAAGAGCCAATTGTTTCTTTCCTTGCCAAAGCAAAGACTGAATGAATTCAGCTTCGTATGAGTAAAGGAATATGTCATCCAGAAGCGGAGCACAGTTAGTGCTCATTGGAAATTTTGTTGAAAAACCTTTCCCCCAAACACCACAGAAATGTTATCGATAAGAAAGATCAACACATGGATGACATCTGTTTCAGTGTAATTATTTTTGGAATCAGAATTTTCGCCAACAAAGCAAGTTTTATCAAAGCCTATAACTATATTAACGATGCTTGATAATTTGATTATTATTAAATTCTAGACATAGCCAGATAAAGAAATATATGTTGCAAGACTTTTATTCGGAATGGAAGCAGCAAATAAGCTTGGCATGTACCCCAGAAAATGCTCCTGTAATATGGAATATACTTACTGACCTAAAGCTTCATCTTAGCTCAAGTAAGGATATGGAAGTTTCGAAGTCTACTCCTAGCAAGAAAGATATCTATTTAATATACAAATGAATGATTAAAACTCATAAATGAAATTGTTTGTAGCAACAATCTTTATCCATATTACAGCTTGTATTACAAAAATATTTATGGAGATATTCGCCATATTTAGTATTAAATTGAAGAAAAATTTCTGATTTGACAAAAAGTAAACATTTGTGATTTTTAACTAGAAAAATGTCTAGTACTTACAATATGGTAATATTGTTCATGTACCTATATTAGAAGTATAACCAAACAGTGGTACACTGTTATTTTGTCTATAATGTATAGATAAATGAATCTAAAGTATAAACTTACATTTATGCTCAATACATTCTGGACTACGAAACTTACCCGGAAAATGGCGATAATTTCAGAAATGATAAGCCTTCCAAAGGGAAGCACTCCATATCCACAAATTTTCGATCTCATATCCTTTATCAAGTAGAAAAATATATAATCTCTAAAGTCATACTGAACATTTGGCAGTATCGTGGTGCTGACTATATACTTACAGATTGTTTGGTTTCTATGATAAAGATTTCAGTTGAACGAATTTTATGTTTTTACATTTTGAATTTTTGTTTTTCATTACTGAAAGACTGAGGAAATTCTCGCTTACAACTTCTTTTTCTGGATTAAAGAAAGTAAACTAAGAAATATTTTCATAAATCTGATTCCTGCATGTTAATAAGTCATGCTTTAAATCTTCAACCTGTTTCATCGCTTTTTCGTAAGTGCAAAATGTTACAATATATATTATGTACAACCATCATACAATTTAGTCAATATATATCACCGACTGTGAAATTCCGGAGAGAAATATAGATCCATGGATAGATTTACACTGTTTATATCCATTATTGATGCACGACTGCTTTAAGCAAATGGTAAACCCAAAAGATTTTCTTATTGTTATCATTGCAGACAAATATATTGAGTACATGCATACCAATTCACAAAACAGGTACATACCACATTGACTGAACATAACTGCAGGACAGTAAATAATTATACTATATTCTACAAGTACAATCTACACAGAATGTACACAGTAAATTTACATGATGATGCTATGTAACCTTTTCATTTCTATCAATAGCTTATGTCTTATAGTTTCCTTGAGTAGTATATATCGATTTGATTACATTATATATTTTAATAGATATATTTTCAATCCTATAAATGTTGGTAGTTTTTTTTTGGACATTTCATTGTATATATATATATATATATATATATATATATATATATATATATATATATATATATAATTTTATATTCAGTAATTCAGTAAAGTAAGCTATATGCGGAATCTTGAAAAGGTCCTAATATATTCAATAGAGTTTTTAAATAAATTCAAGGTGAATATTTGACAGAGTTTTAATTATATTACAATCCAAAAGATTCTTGTATGAAACTATTCTAAATATTGACACAGTCCTTGTTATTTGTATGGATACGATCTGATGTGAACGGCAATCACGACACAAACCATGCGTGTGCGATTTCATTTGATTCTCCAATGTTTTCTAACATCATGTGGCATAAATCAATCAGATACAAGAAGGATAATTCTGACTTAAAAGTGATACTGCAACATCTCCCAAAATTAAATTTCGTCTGTAAGAATTATAATGCAAATATATGATAAAGAAAGATAACCAATATATGTATTATGACAATACTGTTAATTCTTATAAAGTCTAGAAGTGATCAGGTAATAAATTTGACAATAGTGACAGATGAAATTTGTATCCATTGTTCAGGTAAATTCAATGAAAATTTTCAGCATGAAATTATAATATAATATAATTACACACAAAAGAAATACATCATAAGCGTAAATTTATCAAATTTTACATTTGCGATTGACCTTCATGTGGAGTGTCATTGACCTGGGGATTGACCTTTTTGGACAGCAGATCTGACCTTTGGGTAAGTTTCAATTGTGGGGATATCAGGGGTTTGTCATTATATATTTTGTAAGTTGGGGTGAGTGACATGTCAAAATCTTCATTGGATTTTATCAAATGCCGACGGTTACTCCTAAATGTGCCATATATTGTGATACACCATATAAGAGCGATCATATCCTCTTCCAGTGATAATAGCAGGTTTCCATTTATTATCATATTTTTGAAATTTGACTTTGTCACCAATATTAAGGGGTGGTAGGGGTTTTGATGAAGCACTGTAGTATTTTTATTGTTTTTCCTGATTAAGTTTCCTGGACTGTTTTGCAAGTGAAAAACGAAGAAATACCGAAGGGTAAACCAAAGGAGTTAATGACCTTAGGTTTGAGCTGGTTGGTCAGTGTAGGTAAAATTGATCTAAGGTGTATACAATGGAATAAATCTGAACGGGAATAACCAGTACTTTGTAGGTGGTGTTACGGTATTCCAGAAGTCCAAGATATGAGTCATTTTTACTAAATTTAGCTTTCTCAAATATGTGCTTTATTGTTTTACGTGCATGTCCTTGTTGATTTTTGTCATACAACTTTGTCATATATCTTTGGATTGTGCGCTCAGCTTAAACGTTTGACTGAGGGTATCTAGCAGAGCACGGTTTATCATGTTGATGTCGCATATATTTTTATATCATTATGTGTTTTACAATACTTTACCTGTTTATATTTTTATTACCTCTCAATATGAAGATACCTGTTGACCCTGTTCTTTATAGGAGGATTATTTATAATTTATTTAATGAACGTCCTTTGATTGTTCTGCTGTTACGGTGAGTGGGAAGATGGGCCCGTAAACCGGTTAACCACACCATTTGTTTGGCTTTTGTCAAATTAAATGACCGTCCTAAGTCGGTATCGTAATTGCACTACAATCAAATATTTTTGTAATGTGTTATATGTGCTAGTATATTATTTATATTCATTTATTGTATAGCTCCATGGTGATTTCTGCCACTTAACTGAGCCAGTAACTCCTCTTTTTTCTAGGACTAGATGTGGAGTGGAAAAATCATAGGCTAATGAATATTCTGCAAATTCATGGGAGCTATACTGTGGACCATTATCAGATCTGACCTTTTCTAGAATGCCAAATCTAGCAAAGATAGCCTTCATGTGATTTATGATAGCTTTGCTACTAGTGCTAGCTAGCTGGACAACTTCGAACAATTTACTGTAATTGTCCACAATTACTATAAAATCTTTGTCATCTCATTGTAATTCATCAGTGCCTACGACTTGCCATGAGTACTCTGGAATGGGATGTGAAGTATGATAACATTTAATTAAGTTTAATGATCCAGTAGCCAGTTCTTACGTCTTGTTTAGAATAGTATTTTGCACCACTAAGATCTGGAAGGATATGCTCTTATGTTTTCATAGGATGATGGGATCTAAGTACTACCCTATTAAGGTCTTTGGGGTCCAGACACATTCTGAAATTTTCAGAATCAGGTTTCTCAACCACTATTACTACTAGCGAGTTAACCCATTCTTTGTGTCTGGTGACTTTGATAATTATACCTTGACCTTTCATTTTGTTACGTTCATCAGCGAGTTTAGTTTGTATCTAATTTAAGTTTTACAGTATTATTACTAATCTGCATATTACAGAATGATTGAACAACAATATTTTGGTTGACATCATTAATGCTAGTACATGTACCAACCAATGCTATCAATGAAAAATTCATCAGACTCTGAGTCTGGATTGGTGAAAATTGAAGCATTATTGGCATAATTACTATCATAATTAAGTGAAAGAGACTGCATATCCTCGTTGTTTTACATACACAGTTAATGAACATTGACGTAAATTTTTTTAACAAAATGATTAAATCGATAACATAAGGAACACTGAATCGATTGCGCTGGACACTTTTGTCCGCCTTGGTGGTTTGGTTTCATACCGTATCGTCCGCATTTTTTTCTGTCGTCCCATGCTAGGTCTGACCACCTACCCACAGTAGTAGATACTTAACTTTGATCTCTTCATCTTTGTCCAACAGAGGCTCTTCAAAAAGCAAAGTCACGTGGCCGTGGAACATTTTCCACGCTTCCGGGAGATTGTGACCGGCAATCACGACACAAACCATGCGTTTGTGATTTCATTCTCCAATGTTTTCTAACATCTCGAGACATAAATCAATCAGATATAAGAAGGATAACTCTAGCATTAAAGTGATACTGCAACATTTATTGTTATTATATAAATGTGCAATTTTATGAAACCTGTACAGGTAAAAATGTGATAAAAATATACTTAGTATGTTTATTTCTCAGAGTGGTACCCATTTTGAAAAAAAACCCGGATGCAATATTTGTACTCTGACTGACCTTTGAGTCTATGTGATGTTGGATACATGCAATAGGACTATACAGATCATTTGCAACTTCTTGACATCGTTTTTGTTTACTTCTACTTGTAAATGTTGATATATTCTATGTATTAAACTCTTTCAGAACGTATGTTGAAGCTCCTACGTCGAATAACAGCTTACATAATAATTGCATGACTATGTCTGATTTCAAAATCGATATTGATAAATATGACCTTCCAACCATGTATTAAGACCCTAAATTACATAAAAGTCCATATAAATCACAATGTATATCTTATGCTAGTCATTGTTCTACTGCTTTACATTCTAATCATATTATACCTCATCTCTAACAGCACAGATCACATTATTAAATACTGTAACGCTGCATTTCGTAATAGCAATATCAATTACTATTTGTCTAATAAAAACTCTGACGAAATTACAGATTAATTTCATATCTACTAAACTATATACATTTCATTTTTCTACCTTTTATACCTCTCTTATAGATGATTGAACTATAACAAAATTGTTGTCTCTCATGCGTTGGTGTTTTGACAGAGAATCTAAATCATACCTCTGTATTTGGAATAACAAGGGGTTTTTCCTAACCACAATACTCTTCATAAAAATGCTGAACTTGCGCTGAATTATATAAGGACATCGAGTTTTGAATTGATGGATAATATTTATGTGCAATTTAATAGCATTCCTATGGGTATTTAGTTCGGATTTTTAAAAACATGTATTACTGACATATACCCACCTTAACTTCAGTTAAATAGGAGAAGAGAAGACAAGACATTTGACCAGGCGGCTGTATGACACAAATCACTTAGGACATGCAACCCCCCCCCCCCCCATGATATTAATTAAATAAACACAGAAACGACATTACAAAAATACTCGATTGTAATATATGTGATATTGAAACATGTTTCTAGAACTTAAACAGAAGATATTTAACAATAATTGTCATACAGCTATATACAAAAAAAAAAAAAAAAAAAAAAACATGACGATTTTGGATTTCCAATTCTGAATTTCCCTTGGATGGTGATAATCATATTTTCTACTTGCCAGAGCCTGCACTAACGTTTTGGACTTTCGTACAAAACATCTGAAAATAACGTTGAAACTTTTAACTCAGAGCTATAGGTATCATAAATTTAGAAAAGCCTTTAGAAACGTTTTAGGCCTTATTCAGAATTTTATAAAATTTTCCAATATTACTTTTCAACAATATGTATCCAATGAAATTTCCCATCCCAATTGAAATGATGATCTTGTGTACAAACGTAAAAGGGTCAAATGTCCCCATAATGTGATCTCGTCGGGTTCCAAAATGGTAATACACCTTCGTCATCGACAATATGACTCGGAGATCATCAAAAAGAATGTAAGTCTTGTATTGGGTCCCTATCTAGCCTTTTACTAGACAGTTGTACGCTGACACGGCTGTGGGTCTATATGACGGGCCTTGTTGAAAACTTTTTCAGAGGAGACATGATCCTGAACCTTGCGATCGTCCCCTGGATTAGTCCGGACTCCTACAGATGAAGGATCTGAACTCGCTTCCACATAGACAGAACACGGTTTACACATATTGATGTCAATTTATTTATTTTTATATCTTGGTCTTACTCTGCATTATTATACGTGTTTATAGTATTATGACCTCTCAACAAGATTAAAAAATGCTGATTCTTGCTCTCTATATGGAGGATTATTTTCAGATTTTAAAATGTGTGTCCTTTGTTTATACTGCTGTTGCGGTGAGTGGGATGGCAGTTTCGTAAACCAGTTAACCATATCAATTGATTGGCTACTGTTATATTAATTGACCACACTTTAATCGAAAGATTTTGTGATGTTCTTATGTTTTTGTTTCGAATTTTTACTTTACTAATGGTACATTTTGGTGGTGAATTTAGCATATGGCTAAGTTGGATGTTTTTTTTTCTTTATTTTCCTTTCTATGTAGAGCTCAAGGATAAAGATGAAGAAACGATTTACACGTACAGGATATGCTGCTAAATTCAACGTTTTTATTGGTATCACTGAAAATTTTTTGCCATCATTAATACATATGAAATATGCACATCATCATGTAAACGAACAGAATGCTTGTGTAAGACAGTACTAAATGCGTATCTTATCAACTTGAAATAACATCGTATATCAGTTAGTATGATGTTATGTTATAAATGAAAAAGTTTTGTATAATTAAAATAAAATCTCGGTTTATTACAACCTTTTCTTCATTTTATGTTTGATATCTATAGAACAGTCCGAGGGCTTTGACTTTTGTACATTTTATCCCTTGTAGAAATAGCCATGAACCGTGACCTTCTCTCTAATTCTTCTCTTTGTAAATAAGACCACAATTTCTTACTAAATCGGGGACATGTTATAAACAGATATGTCGGCACGGTTTAGTTTATTCCCTATACATCAATTATATGATATAATCTCCAGATACTACATATACTACTTTACGTATATAACAATGTTTACATTATCCGTTTGATCATCTTTTCATTTCTAAAATATCAAAGTAATGAAAATATACCTTTAGGGATTTTACACGCAGTAGATCTATATATTAAATTGTTGTTTTTTAACGAAATACGTTGGTAAAGCACATTACGTGATTTAAATATGTGCTTTTATAATAATGTGAATCGTGGGTTAATCACTTTAATTTAGTTAATGTAGTACTAGGGTCGTTTTCTGCTGCAGTTGTAGATTGTGCAGTGCTGCATTAATGCAGAAACAATAACAAATCAAGACTTACAGAAAAACTCGTAATGTTTATTTACCAGTACCATTACCATTACGAAGATCAAAATTTACTAACATAACCCCAAGAGAAAACAGAAGATATCTGACCAAGCTGTATGACACAAATCACCAAGGACATGCACATGAAACATGATGATAGTAAAATAAACACAGAAAACGACATTACAAAACTATTTTATTGTACTGCAGTTACGATACCGACATAGGACTGCCAATTAAAGTAACAATCGTCACTCATTTGATGTCTTAACCGGCCTAAGGGCGCCCACTTTCAACTCCACTCATTTGAAAATTTGTAGGCAGCATGTTTTTGATATTTATTGCATGATTGTATAGTTTACTATAAAGTAGACGATAACGTTTTACACCTACTAAATCCAAATATGAATTCCAGGTATACATGAGTGTCCACTGCTTAACAATTTACAATACTACGAATGTGACCTTGGCACAGCTTCAGGGGTCCATGAAGGCCATCAAATGTGCAATGTTATGAGTGTGAGGGTTAAAAACCGTACATGTACCTTTTTTATATAGGGCGGTATAATCGCTACTCTAAGTGCGCTAATTCAATACTACGCTAACATTAGTTCATTAACTGGGACAAAAATTAAATGCAAGAAAACCTGAACACTAATAAGACATATCAGAACAGAGGCACTAAATGATGGTTGCACTGAAAAAAACAATTATACGCTAAACTAAGGTTGTCATAAGTCATATGTACAATTAAAGCAGTCATACACTGTTATGAATGTCAAAACAACATACATGGTTCCAGGGAGCCATGAAGGTCCACTGTCATACATTGTTATGAATGTCAAAGTAACTTAGCTCTATGGGCTATGAAGATCCACTGTCATACATTGTTATAAATGTCAAATTAACATGGCTCTAGGGGTCTATGAAGGTCCACTGTCATACATTGTTATGAATGTCATTGCAGCATGGCTCTAGGGGTCTATGCAGATTCACTGTCATACACTGTTATGAATATCAATATAACATGGCTCTATGGGTCAAAGAAGGTCCACTGTCATACATTGTTAAGAATGTCAAAGTAATATGGCTTTATGGGTCCATGAAGGTCCACTGTCATATATTGTTATGAATGTCAAATTAACATGGCTCTATGAGTCTGGGAAGGTCCACTGTAATACATTGTTATGAATGTCAACGTAACATGGCTCTATGGGTCCATGAAGGTCCACTGTCATACATTGTTATGAATGTCAAATTAACATGGCTCTAAGGTCCGTGCATTTGTCCAATGTGATGTGTTTGATGGTTACATAGTTCCCGGTTCAATGACGTTCCCCCGCTGAACAATGTTATGTTTGTGGTGGTTACATATTTCCAGAGGTCCATGAAGGTCCACCGTTGTACAAAGTCTCGCTTGATTGTTACATAGCCCATGAAGGACCGCCGATATACAATGCTTTAAGTGACAGTGACATAGTGCGATGGGGTCTATGAAGTTCCCACGTTGTTCAATGTAATGTTTTTGATTGGTAATATAGTTCCAGAGATCCGTGAAGTTCCCCGTCGTACAATGTTATGTGTTTGATGGTGATATACCTCCAGGAATCTGTGAAGTTCACCCATCGTACAATGTTACATGTTTGTTGGTTATATAGTTCCAGGGATCCATGAAGGTTCACCGTCGTACAATGCTATATGTTTGATGGCGACATCGTTCCAGGGGTCCACGAAGTTTCGCCGTTGTACATTGTTATGTTTGTGATAAGGTTCTAGGGATCTATAAAAGTCCATCATTAACGTTGTACAGTGTTATGCGTTTGATGGTGGTATAGTTCCGCGGGTCAATGTAGTTCCCCCGTTGTACAATATTATGTTTGTGATATGGTGACTATGATTCTAATACACATCGTATAAAATCCTGTATTTTGATTGGTTGTTGACATGCAGGTATTCCACAATACCCTTAGGTTGTAAAAATACGTCAGAAAGATTTTCACGATACCCTGCATGTTCTGATTTGTGACGTCATGATACTCTACTTTTTTTTAAATGACTGTTATTAGCGACCTGGCTTAGAAAACCATAACTCTGTGCCTCTAGTTGTAATTATTTTTGTCAAATGCATTAGAACAGGGTTACCACGTTAGTGTTTTACACAAAATGACTGGGTATCCGTTAATACCTTGTCAGGAAAATCCGTTTCATATATATTATTAAAACTTCTAGTCATTCAGCCATGAGCATCACTGAAGAGACATCGAAATGCGCATTTGGCTCACAAAATGATAACATATAGGTTATAATTTTTGATATAGAGAAATTATTCCCATTACATACAAAAATGCTAAAATATTTTCTGCGTGCCCATGTGTAGATTGAAATATTTTTTTTTCAATTGATTGATCACGTAGTGACAAATAGTAATACCTAATGTAGTTGTGCATTCAGTGTGATAAACATCAATGGTTCTTTAAATCTTTGGTTCTTTCAATGGTTCTTTCAATGCAGACTTTTACTTGAACGTTGCACGCTGACTAACAGGGCGGTGGGGACTATATGACGGGCCTTGTCCAAACCTCTTTCAGAGGAGACATGGTCCTGAACCTCGTCCCCTCTGACTGTTAGTCGGGACTCCTACAGATCTAGGGTCTTAGCTCGCTTTCAGACTGGCAGAGCACGGTTTATTATGTTGATGTCGCAAATATTTTTATACCATTATGTGTTTTACAATACCTTACGTGTTTATATTTTTATGACCTCTCAATATGCGATACCTGTTGACCCTTGTTCTTTACATGGAGGATTATTTATAAATTTTTAGATGTACGTCCTTTGATTGTTCTGTTGTTTCGTGAGTGAGAAGGTGGGCCCGTAAACCAGTTAACCACACCATTTGTTTGGCTTTTGTCAAATTCCGTCCTAAGTCGGTATCGTAATTGCACTACAATCAAATATTTTTGTAATGTGTTATATGTTCTAGTATATTATTTATTTTCATGTATTGTATAGCTTCATGGTTACTTCTGCCACATAACTGAGCCAGTAACTCCTCTTTTTTCTTTCATATCTACACTTATTCTCAGATGCAGTGTGGAGCCTGTAAAAAGTTCCCCGTGTCTGGGTGTTTCAAGTGTTATTATTCACCCAATAGTTACTGACTTGGTTGTGTGGGAGCTTTCCCCTGGGTTTGTACATCCTTATCCCCCCTTTTCATTAAAATGGCTTCAAATATAATAAAATTAAAATACAAATCTCCTAAAGTTATAATCACACCACTTAGATTGCCCTCTGTGTCCACTCTTCATATACCTGGTATTTCTTGTAGAAAATTATTCGGCACCACTAAAGTTCATATTTCTCCACTTAAAAGTAGTTTCCCTATTAAACGTTCTATCTCATTTTCAAAAACATTCACACCTATAAATTCTTACAGAGCTGTCAATTCTATACGCAGAGGGTATTCTAAGATTAATAAGTGCAACACCAAGAAATGTCTTACTTGCCATCATTTAAGCTGCAAGTCCAATATTGAATCTTCGGTTAATGGAAATACATTTAACACCAAATTAGACAAAGACATAGATTGAAATACTGCCAATGTTATATATGTCATCACTTGAGAAGCTAGAGGGTGTGTGGGGGAAACTTCTCAAACTTTGAAACAACGTTTTCGGAATCATTCCTATAAAATTCGTAATAATTCACGACGTAAATACCAGAATTTTCTTTATAACAACTTTAATAAATACCAACATAATATTAACAATGTGAAAATAACTCCAGTAGAAAATATCTCTAAATTACCAGGTGATACGAAATCAGATGTTAAAAAACGACTTTTGGAAACCCAGCTCTACTGGATTAAACAACTACAAACCCCATACCCTTTCGGTCTCAACGACCAAATATATCGACAAGGTAATATTTCTTCTCGTCAGAATAAGATCAATATTTTTACATTAAGACTTAAAACTATTAGAAAACGTAGGTCACATGGTCGTCGCCGTAATCGTAACATCAGAAAACGTAATCTTTTTAATAGGTCATTAAATGATCTTCTATTTATCGCAAAAAATAATGGCCGTCATGAACTTTTGCATGCACTATCCTCTATTCCGGTAAATAAATTGAAACCTATATTGGACGAGGCTGATCTTCGAAGTTTAAGCAATTCTGATTGATATAAACTCAATTTGATTATTTTATTTTCATATAATATACTCTTTCCTCGTATTCCGTCTCTTCCACCCAAGCAGCAATTTCTCAAAATTAAATTTATTAATAAAGGCTTCTATCTACTTAACATTTCTAATATTTTCCGTGATCATAGAGTCACATCTAAAATCCCCCAATATTTTGAGAATTTATAACCTCCACTTATTTGTTACCAGTACAAAAAGCCTATAAGAAATCTTCTTTTAAATTATAATAAAGTTACATCTAACCCTGATGTTTCAGACTCTATTCCTTCGTCCTGTTCTTGTGAAAATTCTAAATATGTTTATAAACCGGCAGGTCGTGTTATTACTGGTGACCTAAACTGTATTTCGGACAAGACATTGCGCACCCTTGTTGGAAAAGGACCTAAATATAGGTTACCGTCCAGGATAGATTTCAATAAATGCCGTGACGTTATAGAAGATGCTTTAACTACATATTGTAAACGTTGGTGTAAAAAAGAACAGGTAAAAGTTCATGCTCTTAATGATTGGAAATACGAGATTTTAAGAATTGTCAATATCCGTATTAAGAACTTTACGGAAAATCCACATTTATTTCAACAGCCTAATACATTGACGGCAAATTCTATTAAAAAGAAGATAGCTGACTTACATGCTAAATATGTCTTTGTTCCTGCTGATAAAGAAGGTAATAACATAAAAGTCGTTTGATAACTATATTATATTGAAGTACTTAAAAACGAATTAAACTCCACTCATACATATGTGGAAAGCCCTACCTCAAAAGACAGCACCTTGCACGATCTCCTCATGAGCATGTCCGACTTCAAAATTAAAACTGATAAATCTGATCTACCAACCATATATTGGCTCCCAAAACTAATTAAAAGTCCATATAAATCACGTTTCATATCTAATTCTAGCCACTACTCTACTACGGTACTATCGAAGCATATTACGTCTGCTCTAACTGCTATAAAAGATCATATTATCAAATATTGTGATGTGGCATTTCATAATAGTAACATCAATTACTTTTGGTCGATTAAAAATTCTCATGAAGTTATAGACAAACTTCTTTCGCTAAATTTCAAAGCGACTCAAATTTCTACATTTGATTTTTCTACACTTTATACATCTCTGCCTCATGATTTGATTAAAAGCAAGTTGCTGTCTCTTATACAATGGTGTTTTCACAGAGAATCTAAAACTTACATATGTACTTCCAATAACTCCGGATTCTTTTCCAACAAACAATATACTTCATATAAATACTGGACTTGCAAGGAATTATGTAAAGCACTAGACTTTCTCATGAATAATATTTTTGTGCAATTTGATGGCAAGATATATCAACAAATAGTTGGGATTCCTATGGGTACTAACTGCGCGCCTCTGATAGCAGATTTATTTCTTTATTGTTATGAGAGGGATTTTATGGTTTCTATTAAAAAATCAAAACGTTTTGACATCACTGACAAATTTAATGATACTTGCAGATATCTGGATGACATTTTGGTTATCGACAACCCTGAATTTGAACAATTTATATCAGAAATTTATCCACCAGGGCTCACATTAAATAAAGCTAATACTTGAGATAAATCTACACCTTTCTTAGATTTAAACATCAAAATTATCAACCACCTAATATATACTAATATTTATGATAAGCGTGAGGATTTTGGATTTCCTATTGTAAATTTCCCTTACTTGGATGGCGATGTCCCTCGACTCCCATCATATGGTATCTATATATCTCAATTAGTTCGATTTGTCAGAGGCTGCACCGATGTTTTGGACTTTCATAAACGAAATTTACAAATTGCTACTAAACTTTTAACTCAGGGTTACAGATATCACAAGCTAAGAAAAACATTCGGCAAATTCTTCAGATCTTATTCAGAACTTCTATCTAAATTTGGAAATATTTCTTTTCAACAGTATGTATCCAATGGAATTTCCCATCCTAATTTTTACGGTGATCTCTTATATAAAGTAAGGAAAGTAAAAGGCTCCGATAGCGTTATTTTATCATGTAATAAAATAGTCAAACGTCTTCTAAATAGACAATATGATATTGAGATCATCAAAAAGACTATAGGTCTTGTATTTGGCCAATCTACAGCCTTATGCAGACTTTTACTTGAACATTGCACGCTAACAGGGCGGTGGGGACTATATGACGGGCCTTGTCCAAACCTCTTTCAGAGAAGACATGGTCCTGAACCTCGTCCCCTCTGACTGTTAGAGGGGACTCCTACAGATCTAGGGTCTTAGCTCGCTTTCAGACTGGCAGAGCACGGTTTATTATGTTGATGTCGCATATATTTTTATACCATTATGTGTTTTACAATACCTTACGTGTTTATATTTTTATGACCTCTCAATATGCGATACCTGTTGACCCTTGTTCTTTACATGGAGGATTATTTATAAATTTTTAGATGTACGTCCTTTGATTGTTCTGCTGTTACGGTGAGTGGGAAGGTGGGCCCGTAAACCGGTTAACCACACCATTTGTTTGGCTTTTGTCAAATTAAATGACCGTCCTAAGTCGGTATCGTAATTGCACTTCAATCAAATATTTTTTGTAATGTGTTATATGTTCTAGTATATTATTTATATCCATGTATTGTATAGCTTCATGGTGACTTCTTCCAGATAACTGAGCCAGTAACTCCTCTTTTGTCTTTTGTATAACAATAGATATACATAACATACAAAATAAATTCGACATATAAAATGCATTTCCACTCCACTTCATCAATGCTAAAGAAAGGATCTGTGGAAGTCAAACATTGAATTTATTTCAAATTTTGATGTCAGAAATGTCTATATTGATTTTACATCAAACTCTGAACACATTGACTGTTTCGAATCGATATTCTAGATCAGATAAAAAGTAAGTCCATAGTGATAATTATGTATCAGTGAATCAAAGACCTCCTCCAGTAATGTCTAAAAGGAGAAGACATTTAATTAAATCAGATAATCAAATCGAACATATCAATGCAATACTTCACGGTATCAAGGAAATGAACGATGCTTTTAGGATCCATTGCAACATGTATATTGACTAAATTGCATCATATTGTATAATGTAGCAAATAAATACGTTTCTGATTTGATATATTAGAAATGTGCACCAGGTGCATCACTTTATTAGTAAATATCACATCCTACATAAAATAGATTGTCAAAAACGATGTCATGTAAAAGTGATAATTCATGTAAAAGTAAAATATGGCTAACACTTATTTGCTTATATATGTATTACTACAGAACTTAGATTTAACATGTTTATACCAGATACCCACCTGATTGAATGAATGGATTCATTAAACCTGCAAACATGTCAGACTTTAAAATATAGAGTACACCTTATTACTTTTAAAAGCACTTTTTGTTTGCTGATTGATTATCACTCTACACTTTGTGCTAAAGGCTTTCGTCGTGGGTTTATCATATGAGATACCATCCACGCGTCCCCATTTGCTATTGTAAAATTAACTACATTAATATGTGCCGATCGGGAAAACTGCTGTATCATTCGTATTAATTAAAATTTGAATAAAACGATTAATTCATGTGGGAAAGTATAAATAGAAAACCAATATAATGTGTACTGTCTGTTTGCTGTACTGATAGATTCCATGTAAAAACAATTATCAAACTGTATATCATTGGTAGAAACACAGTCTAAATTTGTTCAGTGGTTAGTTTGAAGGTACATGTATGAATTCAAATATTATTATCCTTTTGGGACAGTATATATTCCGCCTGAAGGTTCTATTTATAGCTTGCATGCTGTTTTTCCATGAAATTGAAAATCTAAGTTAAGAGCGCTATACTTATATATGGATTCTAAAACGTCGAAATGTAATGATTTGAATGAATCAATAGAATGCGCATCACGTGAATACCAGCTAGGCGATAATGAAAATGTATTCACAGTTGTATAAAAATTAGACGACTTAAACATTAGAAGAGAAAGATATTCTGAGGATATAAATAAAAATCACTGTATTTATACTTAATATGTGCAAGTCAAATGATTTATTATATTTCAGGAAGGTTTGAAGGGCGTTTATTCTAACTACAACCAATCAAGGTTAGTTGATTATTTTATTGGATCGTTAAATTATCTAAAGTATGTTGGAAAAATTCCACATAATGAATTATAATAGTTTTTACCATACCAATAACATGTAGACAGAGATGGGAAAACAAATATACATATACGCATACCTTGTGACATGAGTCATGGTACAAAGGTCAAATCATGGTCATGGGAAAATAATGACTGGATCGTAGAAATGTAGACAGACATTGTATTGATATACTTGATACCGATTTAAAGCAAATAAGATGTAAATAATGTTAACAAACATGACATTGATTGCCTTTCTAAACATACAGCAGATAATCTGTTACAGTTTACAAGAAAAACCTTGGTATATAGAATATAAACATTATCAGTGCACAGAAAAAAAGATAACAATAATCATAATAAAATTTGGTTTAACTCTGAATGTTATAATGCTCGTAAAGTGTTCAAAAATCAAAACGATTGCATAGAAAGTATGGTTCTAGAATTATCAAAGATAAAACTTTAAACCTTCTTCAGATAAGTCACCTAAAATACAGGCAGATATGATGCAAAGAATTTGGGATTAAAACTGCAAATCCAGAAGATCACTGGAAAATTATAAATGAGAAAAATGTAAATAAAAGTTGTCCTGTACATATTCTGATTTTTATAGATATTTTAAATATATAGATTCAAATGATGACGGTGACAATCAATTAAGATGTTGACTTAGAGACAAATGATGTAAATACTGATTACAATGTATTGGACAGGAAATGTATTAATAGTCTCAGGAATGACAAGTCAGCTGGGTAGATGACACTGTTAACGAGTACATTAAGTCATCCATTAAATATACGATGTCACTGTACGTAAAATTATTTAACATTATATCGGATACCGGGACTCTTCCGTGGTTAATACGTCTAATTATACCAATTTATAAAAATAGAGGCCTTGATACTTACCAAACCTTCTCATAGGAGACTAAGTTCAGAGCATTGTCCCCTCTGACATGTATATATCTTACATGTACCTCACATACAGACGGACAGAGCAGAGTTTACTTATTTTGATGTGGCTTAATATATTTTTGATACTAACATATTATTACATAAAACTTTTCGATTGTTAAAATTTCTATGACCTCTCGTCTTGATAAACCTGATCATCCTTATTTTCTATATGAAGAATTATTTATAATTTTTTTAATGTACATGTATATCCTTTGATTATACTGCTTTTGTCGTGAGTGGGACGGTGGGCGCCTGTAAGCCAGTTAACCACACCAATTGAGTGACGTTTGTTAATCTAATAGGCAAGATCGTAAACGTCCATTCCGTCGCGGGTTTTAATCATTAGTACGTATAAAAACGTCACGCGAGACCCGCGACAATGCGAGACTTTGGGCAACGTTTTATTATGTTTGTCACGAACATCGACAAACAAGTAGTCGGTGTCCTTTGTACGATATTCGCAATGGTGCACTACCACTGCATCGCTGTGTGGTGTAGCAATGACAGTCGGAAGATCAATAAATTAAATAAATATCCAAACATGCAAGATGTAAATGGAAATCCAGTTCTTTTCTTCCCTTTGCCGTCTGCGAAGAAACACCCCAAACAAAGGAAATCATGGGTAACTGCAGTAAGGCGAGAGAATTTCAACCCAGGCCCCGGTGAATATTCGCAAAGCATGTGCTCCAAGCATTTTGTCGATAGCCAACCCACGAAGGAGAACCCTGTTCCAACATTGTTTTCATACAATAACTACAAGTTGGGAAAACAAAGACAGACAAAAAACAGCGAAGTACAGCATACCAATACCATCCTACAAAAGTTCAGGTACAGAGTCAGAGATATTTGTTAAAGCATAGATATACCTACACAAATGAATGTACATGTACACTGTCAGTTTATTGAAATGTGATTTATTATACACAGACAGTCATGACAGTGTAAAACTAACAGGCAGTAAGATTCATCGAGAACAATGTGGCCTGACTTGGGAATCCTTACATTTTAAATTTTGCACCAGAACTAATACAAATTTATGACTATGAGTTTAATAGTTAACGATGGCCATGGTAGGTTGAGTTCCGGCCCAGCTCTATGTTGTTTCCCCATGCCTCCATGGTACATACATATGATATTTATTAATAAGTATTTTATATGTACACTTGTGCTTTAATAAACATATGTGGCAGACTGGGACATCAGCCCAGATAGCTCAGTTGGTAGAAGATCCGCCTTATTAGCGGTCCTGGGTTGGAGTCCCAGTCTGGCCAATAATGATGAAACAATAAAGTTATATATATATATATATATTTTTCAAACAGTAAACAACAACCCAAGCAACTAGTGGTTAGTCTTCATCAAATTCGATTTCAGTACACAAGATTGCCTGCAGAAGAATATTACAAAGGAGTTCAGCATGAAGTAACAATACATTCAGACAAACCCAAGAAAAAGGATAAAGAAGGTATGTACACTGTATTAATAACACATGTGAAAAAAAAGATGATACAGCATTGGTTGACAAAATCACCATTTGCATTACAAAAACATTTAGATATAATTGTTTGTGGACAGACGATAGACTTAAAATGTACAGGTAAGACAACAAGTCATTTCAAGAATTTATGGAAAAGCCCATAATTATTGATCGATATTTTAATATTAACCATTGAATATGTTTTAAACTTGTACATGCTGAATATAACTGTATATGTGTAATTTATATCTTACAGTACATGTGCCAGAAATTTAGACCCAACCTAACCCAATGACTGACCACACCTACACGTATCAAAATTTGAAAGTTGCGATTAATGACAAGTTAGACATATGCAGGGTTGACTTAGAAGTTCACTGTACATCACTTACCAGGGAAAATGAACAACTAAAGGTAAGATTAAAATACTAAGTGTTTGTGATTTGTAATATGATAATTTAAAACATTTTATGTAAAGTCTGCAGCTTGATAAGTTAATTTGTCAGTCGTCGGTCCTGATAATTACACTTTCTTGTTTAGTTCAAACTTTATTATTTAAGTATTATTGATTTATGACTAATTTTTACTTTGTAGAAGAGATGCAATGATTTGGAAGAGAAAGTGACTTATTTAGAGCAACACGTGAATAACCTGGAGACAGAGCTATAAACCCAGGCCTGGGGTATAAATAAAAATGGGAGGAGCAAATTTTCAAAAATGTATTTATTGACACGTTCACCAGATGAGAGGTATTTTTCAAATTACAGTCAAAGAAAGAAATTTTTGGCGTGCATTTTCCCTTACATGACTGTGGACATATATCCGAAGATCGTGTGGTCTTGTTGCTTGATAAAGTTGAAATTTCCATCAAAACATTTGAAATGGGAAAATTCAAAATTACCACCGGTTCTCTATAAGGAAATTGACCTGAGGTCACTCCGAGTCCGGTTTTCCCCTTGTGCTATTTTTCAGTATCCAACGACAAATACAACTTAGATATTAACCATGCAAATCTTACTTGATTTCGTTGTTCGTGTATTGATGTATTTCTATATTAACTTTACATTTTGTACATCCAGGTTGAGTAATCTATTCATTTATTCACCCGGGCATGACTTCTCTATGTGTCCAAACAATACCTTCGTCCATACTATCTCTGAATAGTTCCATTTTCCTATCTAAATGTCTTGGATCTTTCCATGCATAACGCCGCGACAGCATTGTCCAAAATTCTTGTATTTAGGTTTTTTATAGACGCATTTCTTACGTGAGAAGAACATTGCTTTCCGAGCCATTTTTGCGGGTAAAATGTTATACAAGGTGTACAAAAACACTTATCACATTCCACAAAGTTTACATTATTTATACTGTCTAAGTTCAACACCTGTTGCACGTTCTCTAATGGCAATTGCGTTAGTTCGTCTTCGCTTTCATGTTCATTATCTACAGAAGTGCTGTTATCAACGCAAGCTTCGGTCAAATTTATGTCTGTTGTGACCTGATGGCACCATTCATTGAAAATTACACTTTTATCAAGATCCCAATTAGAATGAGCGAAAAATGCTTCGATTGCTAAGAATTGTTCCTCTGTTATATCTAAACACACTCTCTTTGTTGTTTTGGACATAATTTCGTTTTAATGAATGAAAACGCACACGATGCATGGGTGTCGCGGGCAATGGAAAACCCGCCAAATTTCTGAGATAAGATATACCATTCCATAAAATGAGGTGACATTGTCAGTAATTTCACCGCGTATTTCTTTATTTTCCAACTTAATTAAATACGTGAATACAAATTTAATTGTAGATGTTGTAATGTATTCATGTGAACATAATAATATTTCGTATATAAATCAACAGAATACAAAAAAATATATCTCATCCTGTCCCTCCTTCAAGATAATAGTTTCATATGCCTATATGCAGTAATTTAACGATTAGAAGTCCAGGAGGGGGAAATTTCACACAAAACCTCCAATATATCAAATAAATTACATGCATTTATAATGTATATCATATAGGAATTATATAAGATTTAATATTATGCAAAAGTAAGACAGAAACTATATTTCATGGATGAAAACATTTATATTATTCAAATGTTAATATATTTTGGATAAGTCCCCGCATCTGTACCTTTCACTCTTTTATACCAATTGCTGCAATTCATTGATATTGAGAAAATGGAGAACGAAGTATCTGAGCGGAGAATTAGAGACGAAAACCGGGGAAAACACTAGGAAAAAGCGACGATCTGATAGTGGAGAGAAAATGAGAGAAAGAAATGAAAAGCGGAAACGAAAGGATAATCCACTGATATCTGGATGCATAAGATTTTATACCAAGATCGAAGATGCATAAACCGAGATACTCAATAAGATGGATATAGTGAAACTGCGTATGACAGAAAAAATATCGGGGACGATGCTATAAATGCTGTGTTTGATTTTTTCTTAGAATTGCATGGCACTGATATAAGAAATGAGGAGAGTAATATTCCCTTCGATTCATATTTGCCTTGTGATAGAGAAAACGCTGATGAGGACATCTTTTTGACAACATCATCCGCAATACGCAACATGACCACTGGAATTCAACAACACTCTCATATGTGTAGTAATCCAGTGGACGTCAAAAAAAAAAAAGTTTGGCCAAGTCGGAAAAATTACTTTTATTTGCCGTGAAAACCATACCATAACAGCAGATACGTCATCTCACCTACCTGGAGGTGTATTTCTGGCAAACATGCGTAAGATACATGGCGTATATATATATATATATATATATATATATATATATATATATATATATATATATATATATATATATATATTTATATATATATATATATATATATATATATATATATATATATATATATATATATATATATATATATATATATAATACGAGTGTGAAATGTCAAATTTATTATTAAATGTTGACAGCTTTGAATACCAATTTGATAATTCGTCATGTTAGACAAAAGTTGGCAGATCAGTTAATTCAGAACTGGGTACCTAATTGTAACGAATCTTCTAAAAGCCTGAAGTACAGACGTTTTACATATTTAACATAATTACATATAAAAAGAGATTGCTTAATACGGACCGAGAACAAAAAATTTTAAATTTGCAACTCTGTTATTGGAGGTGTACTGGATTATATTCTTATTTGTCCCGTTTTGAAATTAGACAACATTACATACCAGCAATATTTTATAATACATCTACTGCAATCAAATTCTATGACCTATTTGGAACCCTAAATGAATATTTACTCATAAAATAAAGTAAATACATACAATTCATTGCCGAGAGTGTCAGTCTCAGGGTTAAATATAAACAGTACTAGAAAAAGACCCGTGCAAGCGCCGGAAACATTTTGAAATCCCATTGTGACCTTTTTGACCAGGCTGCTAGTCGACTTCGGTCTGTTTTCTATATGTGTCTTGTGTTTTGAGGCGAACAACTTTAGCATATAGTAATTAGGTAATCGTGACCTGTGCTTTCTGCTGCATTGAAATCAAGCCCGTTTCAGTTTTTCTTTACTGTATTTAACAGTTTCCTTTGAGGAAATGCGTCGACATATAATACATTTAAGTGAGTTTTGCACAACCTGTTTAGATATATCAAAAGTATTGGTGCTTTTTGACTTAATTATGTTGATGGTCACTCTGTACATTGACCTTGCACGAAGAAGGTATGAATTAAATTAACACATGGATTTGGATTTAAAATGATAAGGACAGCATTGTAAGTATAGCTGGGATAATTAAGGGCAGAGATAGCTGTATTGGCTAAAACGTTTTATCTGAGGATCACTGGCAGATGATTGTCATCGGCTGATATTGGGCGAACAGTTTGTCCATATTTTGCGTGTTATGCACACAAATTATGAAATAATTTTTCGTCTACTGAGCGATCATCAAACGCCAGTCGCCTGACGCTTTTCTAATAACAAAACCCCTACAAATTTATGGATAGGTAAATGACACTCTTAGCTTGAGAGCTTCTACCAAACAAGTCGGACGAGTGAAAGCAATTACAATCTCATCGGGCCGATTTAAAGAATACAGATGAATGCGGTACCTGAAGATTTCAGTGCAATGGGGATTCAAAGTGGGAATGCATAGTTCACTTAAAAAAATTAATGTAGTCATTACATTTATGTGCTTACTAATCTAAATAATCTACAACAAATTATATGTGGAAATTGTCTTTCTATCTGTCTCTCTCTCACACTCTCTTTCTCTCGTCATTTTAGAAGAGAAATAAAGCAAGTGCTGAAATAACAAAACCATGGCATAGGCGTAGGAACCGAAATCACTTGGTACTGAATTCACCAGCATTCAATTAAAATGTCAAATATTTCAGTTCCATTCAGGTTTGATTAAAATTAAATTTTTCACATATTTAAGTCGAATATCCGATGACGGCTATGTTCAGAAAGTTTACCACAACTCTATAGATGTGATAAATACCTCTGTCTTCTTTTCCTTCCATGTGTTACGGTCAGAAATAAACCCTTTGGAAAAGCCAACATAAAATAACAAAATTACAGATAATGCTTACAACTATAAAATCCGATGAAGGTGTACAAATGTAGCAATTCCGGAACGCTAAAGTTCATATTATTTCCACTGTTTATAATATGGATAAAGTGTCCAGTGTATATTGTTTTACAGTCCGATAAATCCAATTCAAGCAGTCGGTAAACACGATTAATCCCCAGTATATACGCAGAAAAGCGACGTAATGCAGTGTTCCATGCCTTATTTACATTTCATAGTTTTTAGATATTTCTAGTTTCTACAATATTCAAGTGATTTCCAATATAGAAACATCTAGATTATAAAGAACTTACAAGAACATTCACAAATCATTATGGAAGTAAACAAGTTATATAACATACAATTACAGAACTATCTAGTGCGTAATAGAACACTCAATAATATAAACAAAAAATGACCCTCATAACACCTCCCACCTAAAACAATTGAATGTCAATGAAAACTTAAACTACAAACATATACAGAGCTGCAAAATGCACAATCAATACAAGTACTTCACTTTCTGACATAATATGGGTCTAAACCACTCTTGACAAAGCATCAGCAATCACATTATCTTTGCCCTTTATATGATTTACAATTATATTATACTCTTGTAACAACAAACTCCACCTTGTCAGACTTTGTTTGATTCTTGTTTGACATTATCTGTAAAAGGATTAGAGGATTGTGATCTGTGAATACAGGGATTGGATGTACAGTGATGCTAAGATAAACATCAAAAAGTGGTAAAGCTGACAACAATGCAAAGCTTTCTTTTTCAATAGTAGAATAGTTTTGTTGACATTTGCTAAGTTTCTTTGAAAAATAACAAATAGTTTTATCTACTTGTTCATCACCCTCTTGAAACAATACAGCTCCAACTCCTACATCACTAGCATCTACATTAAGTTTAAATTGCTTAGTAAAATCCAGAGCAGAGAGGTCTGGGCAATTGATCAAAATAGAATTGACTTTTTTGAAAGATATATTGCAGTTCAAACTTCACATTTTTGCCAAGACGATTTGTAAGTGGACTTGCCACTGTGGCAAAATCTGGACAAAATTTTCTATAAAACCCGACCATGCCCCAAAATCTCATTAACTGTTTCTTATTTGCAGGAGCTGCAGACTTTACAATAGCCTCTACCTTAGCCATGGTAGGTTTTACTTGTCCTTAACCTACTTAATAACCTAAATACTCTACAGTAGCATGAAAAAATTCACTCTTAGCAAAAGAAGAAATCATTTATGATTCCTAAATGTTCCTCCAATGTCGAGCTGTAAATAATGACATCATCAATGTAAGATTCACATCTATCTAGATCCTGAGTTAAGAAGTGAATCATTTTTGAAATGTAACTGGAGCGTTTTTCATTCCAAACAGCATGACTTTATATTGGAACAATCCGTCCGGAGTAATAAATGCGGAAATTTCTTTGGCTCTTTCTGTTAAGGGCACTTGCTAAAAACCCTTTAATAAATCAAATTCACTTTCATATTTAGCACTGCCAATTTTTTCAATACAGTCATTAATTCTAGGGATTGGATATGAATATGTTTTTTGTGACAGCATTTACTTGTGACAACATCCGGAAATAGGCTTGAATATCCACAAAACAAAGTTTTCATTTTGTCTTTAGTCTTCTTTTTAGATGATCCAATTTTGTGTCCAATGATGAGACGATCTCCGAATTTTCAAGCGTGCACTTTGATTTTTGCAACACAATTTAAATAACCGAGTTCACTCTCTACTTCATATGGATAAAAAAAATCTGGCTTGTAAAGGATGACAAGGAAGGGACAAAAATACAAGAACTTTGTCACCTGGTTTAAATGTTCTATTTCTGGCATTCTTATCATACCAAACCTTTATTTTTCTTTGTGAACTTTAATTTTTAAATGTTTTTGAGCAATTTTACATACATTGTACAATCGTTCTTTAAAGCTAGACACGTTGTCCAAAAGATTCATGTCAGCAGTCTCAGTCAACCATTTTTCTTCCAATAATTTCAAGATCCCCTAACTGTGTGACCATACAAGGGATTCCTGAACTGCTTCACGCAAAGCAACAAAAGTAGGTGGACCCCCTCATCCCAGTTTTTTTCGTACTGAAAAAATGTTTTGATTATGGTTTTAAGGATCTGATGACAGCGTCCAAGAGCCCCCTGAGATTCAGGATGGTAGACACTAGACTTGTATTGTTTTATTCCTATCTCATGCATAACCTGCTGCAATAACTTAGACATGAGATTTGAGCCTTGATCCGACTGAATAGACTTGTGTGTACATACAAAACTGAAAAATTTCGTAAGGGCCTTCACTATTGTTTTTGCCTTCATATTTCTAAGAAGCTGTAGGATGCACACATAATGGTAAGTTAATACACATTTCCTAACTTGGTTCTCGGAAACCAATACTCTACTAAATGGCTCCTCAAAGGCTGCGATAGGTTGTAGTGGAGCAGATGGGATAGTTTGATTTGGCTTACCAACCATCTGACAATTATGACACGAGGACCTACAATATTTTGACACATCACTCTTCAATTTGTGCCAATAAACATGAGTAAGAATCTTACTACAAGTCTTATTTACACCTAAATGACCAGCTAAGGGTGTGTCATGGGTTAGGCTCATTACACCCCACCTATACATCTCTGGAACCCCTATGTGGTGAACGACTCGCGACTCCTTATCTGAAGGTCGCCACTATACCGTCCTTCAGGTAAAACATTCTGACCACCTCATCTGGTGGAAGAGCCCTTTTACTTAGCTGGGTAATATCTGGATCCTTATGCTGTTCAGCAAGCAACTGCCAATGGTTTAATCTCTTTACCTCTGTTGAGCTGCAAAGGTTTGTCAGGAAGGGAATCATCATTTGGGTTCACAGGCAACTTATTGTCATGGTTTTGAACAAAAATATTATCACTGAGGTCAATGTCAGCTTCAAGGTCAGAACCATCTGGGGTCGACAATTGTCTTTCAGCTTCCGTCTGCTGTTATTTCGCCATAGCCCATGTTACAGCTAAGGACGGATATAAATCCTGGTCCTCAGAAAATTGTCTCATCAACTGGCACAACTTGTTCACTAACAATGGGATCCGCCACCACTTTGCCGCCAGCTAGATTGTTACCTAGCAACATGGAAACGCCCTGGACGGGAAGAATAAGACGCACACCTACGATAACTGGTCCAGTAATTAAATCTGATTTCAGATAAACACTATGAAAGAGAACATTAATGAAGCCTAGCTCCACACCCTGTAAAAAAAACTTAACTTCCAACAGAAGTCTGCTCAGACCTCTTACTAGAAGTAGACTGGATAGTTGTCTGAGCACTGTCTTCCTTTTGACTACTTTCAACACCTGGACCTTTTTCATTGTTACATACACTCTGAGAATTTGAGTAAAAAACTTTTATGAATAAGAGTTTAAGTATCTAATTGTACGGCTGCTTCATTTAAAGTTTGTACACCTTTATCATCTAAATGAAATCTCAATTCTTGAGGTACACATGGCCATAATTCTTCTACTAACATCAATTCTCTCAATTTTTTAAAATTTGAATTAATTTTCTTTGATCTTATCCATTGTTCGAACAAATCCTCTTTTTCTCTAGTAAATTCTGCGTACATCTGATTATCAAATTTCTTGTAATTTCTAAATTCTTGTCTGTAAGCCTCGAATACCAATTCATAAGCGTTAAAAATGGCGTCTTTCAGCTTAGTATGATCAGAACTATCGGCTTCACCAAGTGCTGAATAAACTTCAGCGACCTTACCAATAAGTATGCTTTGTAACATCGTAGACCAAACCTCACGAGGCCACTTTAAATTTTCAGCAACTTTCTCAAAATGTGGAAAAAAATCAACAGATTTCTCTATAACTTTTGGAACAAGTCTAATATTTTTAGCAGCATCAATTTCTGACTTCGGATGGCCATGTAAAATTTTTGAGTTTTGGACTGATGATTCTTTCCTTTTTAACTCATGTTGTCGAAATGCGTATATGGTGCATTAAATCAAAAGTATGTATGTTCTATATTTATTCTAATTTAATGTTCTCTAAATCCATTTGTCTGTGTCTTTCTCTCTTCTCTTTCTTTTTCAAGTTTCTCTAATTCCAGTTCACTTACTTTTTCTCTTTCTGTTTCATTTTTAATTGAAACTCTAGTTTTAGTTTTCGTAGCCCTTTACTACTTTCTACATCCCTTGTCTCTGAAAAGTCGTATGTTTCAAAATATTTTTCATCATCTAACCTTTCAGCAAAAACTTTTAATTTCATCTTTTTGCATTTGAGACTTAAAAGACAACCCTAAATAGTGTCCTAATGCTAACGAATCATTTTTTCTGAGAGACTCAAAATTTTTCAGGTCAGCCGAACTCAAAAAAATCAAGTTCACTGGTCAATGTTTCTGCATAGACAATGTGAACTTGACACTAGGGTTCATAGGTTTCCCAGTCCCAGACATTCTTCTGTAGTGTTAAGGCAATACACAATTATATAACGTTGCAGAAAACCCGCCAAAACAAAACATGACGTCATAGTTACGTCACTATGGCCCAATGCATTATATTAAGCGGGAAAAATGCAACAATCAACATGCTAAGAAAAATGCTGTAGTGCAACGTTTTCCTCTACTCCGTTTGTTGTGTAATTTCACACAAAGACTGTTCTACATCTATTTGAAATGCATCTTGCTAGGCCTAACTTTTAGATTTTAAAATATCAACTGAATTTCAATTTAATTAGACAATTTCTCGTAAAACTACACCATTCAACAATTCCATTCCAGTATTTATACGCAATTACGCCTTTTATAAGTAAGGCACAGCTATAAATATTATTGGTCGGTTTCCATTTATTGTTTTTTGTTTTGTTTACAACAAAATTTGATTACTAAATTGGGCAATATAAGCTTGCACTTTTTGAATGTTTGTCGTTAATACTACATGTGCTATATATAGGCCCAGCAAACAACTAGGGACAAAATTTAAATGTGTAAAAAAAATTTAACAAAATTTAAATGTGTAAAAAATTAAACTTGTTAAACAATTTGCATTTTTATCGTTTTTACAAAAATAATCTTTACTCAATTTATTATGCGGTTTTCAATTGACTTTAATGTCAGTGACGCCATTGAGTGCCTTAACGTTACAGCGAAGAGGTAGATTCTATTGATCCTACAATACTAATGGTCACCTGAGCACCTCACTCTATGACAACGACGATGTCTAAAGACGGTGTCCATTTCATCATCACAAACGTTCCTTTTATACATAGCAAAGTTCTGTTTTCGTCTGTCGCTGGCGTATCAATATCAGTTTATGCGTTATGCCAGAACGAGTTCAAACTACTATGACTGTTCCGAGGGCAAAAAGACTTTCCGATAAACTGCTAGACCAAAGATATATAGTTGGCAGATTAACAACACCATTGAGGAATATTTATGGACAATAAGAGAGTCCTATCAAAAAAATGACATCTCGTTATCCGTAATGTTGAATTACATTCTGGTTTGAATATCGAATTGAACACCAATACTAGGTATTTACCCGATTTGACAATTTCAACCGGACTTTAGTAATGCTAGAGTGTCTTACTCTCCTAGGGCACCTGATCTTATTTCCATATTGGGGGTTCACTTAGGCTCCTTGGTAGATGTTCTTTGGTTTATTTGCTGATATTTTCCATGCCTTTCAGTTTGGTCATATTTGGATCACTCAGTTCATCTATTATATTTGCATTTTATTTAGATATACTGCTTTACGCTGTAATATAGATCTCATTTCATCATTCACTGACTATATAGCTTTTACAGTAAGATCATCATATCTCGAATATGTTGCATTCATTTAAATTAGAAACATAAAATCGATGAATTTTACTATAAATAGTCTCCTGTATTGAAGGTAATTCAGTCTGCGAAAGAGACTCACCATCGAATGTTTCTGTATTGTTAGTCGGAGTATTTTATAGGCGGCCTGAAAAATCTAAGCCCGCTCAGGAAGTCCTAACAAGCAGTCATCTGAGGGATTTTTGTACTGAATTATGCATGAAAAAAAATGAAATCAGGTGAGATTTTATATTCTAATTCTAAGCTGAATGCGTTCAAGATACACGTATAATTAATTCATAGCTTTCTTCATAACACACTTATGAGTAAACTCTGAAATAATATATTATAAAATATATAATGATATCATAAATAATTATATCTTTTACAATTGATGTACTTTGATAAAATTATAACCAGGTATGGATAACAGCTGCAGTTTTAAAATACTTGAAGATTTTGTGCGCAAACTTTTAAATGAAAAAAAAATCATTTAATTCTAAAAGGAAAAAGAGGAGTTACTGGCTCAGTTGTGTGTCAGAAGTCACCATAGAGCTATGCAATACATGAATATAAATAATATACGAGCACATATAACACATTACAAAAATATGTGATTGTAGTGCAATTACGATACCGATTTAGGACGGTCATTTAATTTGACAAAAGCCAAACAAATGGTGTGGTTAACCGGTTTACGGGCCCACCATCCCACTCACTGTAATAGCAGAACAATCAAAGGACGTACATTTAAAAATTTATAAATAATCCTCCATGTACAGAATATGGGTCAACAGGTATCGCATATTGAGAAGTCATAAAAATATAAACACGTAAGGTATTGTACAGTTGGGTGCAGTCCTAACCTTACATTCAAGTGCACTTGACAAATGCACTTCAAGTTTAGTTTTTCGTCCTGAAAACCAGTCATAAAGTTTAGTCAAGTGCACTTGATATCAAGTTTACTTTAAAGTAATTCCGTCTTCAAGTTTACTATCACGTGACACCAAGTTTACTTTTCACGTTTGTTTATCACAGTTATCCAGTTTTGCATAATACAATAGAAATAATTGTCTTATTATGTACAATTGCATATTTTATATAAAAAAAATTGTTTTAATAGAGAAATATAGTAAATGTACATGTATATAGAAAGTAAACTAAACTTGAAGTGCACTTTGAGTAAACTTGCAATCAAAACTTTGAACCAAGTTTACTACTAAACTTGATTCCAAGTTTACTCTGTTGTAGCCAAGTAAACTTGAAAAGCAGTCATAAAGTTAACTTGAAGTGCACTTAATGTAAGGTTAGGCTGCACCTAACTGTAAAACACATAATGATATAAAATATATGCGACATCAACATGATAAACCGTGCTCTGCCAGTCTGAAAGCGAGCTAAGACCCTAGATCTGTAGGAGTCCCGACTAACAGTCAGAGGGGACGAGGTTCAGGACCATGTCTCCTCTGAAAGAGGTTTGGACAAGGCCCGTTATATAGTCCCCACCGCCCTGTTAGTCAGCGTGCAACGTTCAAGTAAAAGTCTGCATAAGGCTGTAGAGGGGCCAAATACAAGACCTATAGTCTTTTTGATGATCTCAATGTCATATTGGCTATTTAGAAGACGTTTAACTATTTTATTATATGATAAAATAACGTTATCGGAGCCTTTTACTTTCCTTAGTTTATATACGAGATCATCGTAAAAATTAGGATGGAAAATTCCTTAGATTAGTTTCTAAATTACAGAAAAAGCCCATTAATATTATCTCACAATCAAACAGAACATATACAGGTAAATGTAATTTGTGTTTCATACAAATTATCAAATCATTTATTTACACAACCCGTCCAAATTTATCAGTTTATTTTATTTCACAAGTTTATAACCTTTCTGTTACATAATTTCATTAAAAGCAAATGTCTCTTACCTTTACATTGTTTCATGAAATGTTTAATAGAGTTTAAATTTTCGAGTTATGTTATATAAATGCTTTCATCCTTTTAGCTCATAAAGCTTACTTGCAATTCTAAGTAGAATGAATTGTGGCTACTGTTGTTATTAATTGTCGATCCTTTATTGATTTGATATTATAAATAGAACTTTACTTAAAAATAACAGAAGTATTAAAAAACTATAACACAAAAACGAAATAACCGGACCTAGGCTGTAGAAGGCTTTGTTTTCCGTAGGAAAAAGACTTTTCACTCAACAAACCAAAAGTAAACACCGTACAGCTCTAGTCCACATTAAGCCCATTTAAAACATTATGTTTTTCAATCTGCGTTCAGGTCTCTTTGTAGTTTTGCAAACACGCAGTGTGAAATCTCTTTGCAGAAATTCACAGTGTGTATGGGCAATTTATATATGTACCTTTAATTTTTCCAATGATGATATCCGAGATGAATTCCAAGAAATAATATTTTATATTTTCAATCTTCCCAGTAACCCTTTAAAATGCACTTTACTCAAGACCCTCTTGCCTCATAGGCATAATGCATTAGACTTGTTTGATATGTTTAGTATTAATGTTCACTTTGTGTCTAATTTAGAAGTGTAGTACCTAAGGCCAAAGATGGTGACCATTCTTGGGATCATTGTATTAATCATCACAACAGGTAAATAACTAGATATGAAAAATATAAAATCCGAGGTGATTTACTTTCAACTTACATATATTGTTCTGTTGTTTTAAAAGGTTGTGAATATATTTGTGTAATATTAACTATTATCACATATTTTGCTGTTTATGCAGTGAAATATCGCTATGTCATAAATTAACTTATGGCGTAGGTGAGGTCATACTGTGGAACAGAATTGTGTCAAGCCAGTGTTTGATGAAATAAAAACCTTTAAGCTGAGTGTGAACATGTGATAAAAAGAATCTGAAATGAATTTTCATTTCATACGGAATTTCTGAAACTCGTGCGTTCTATATAAAACAAACAACTCGTTTCATATATACCGTATGAAATGAAAATTCATTTCAGATCCTATATATCTAATCTAATCTATTATCACATTTAACAACATACAGAATAAATGTGCATGAACTGTGTAAAGATGATGGATAAATCCAATCCATAAGTCCGAAAATCATAAAAACAGAGGACATACAAAATCAATACCAAGTGGAAAAAAAGGAAAAAAGAGGAGTTGCTGGCTCAGTTATGTGGCAGAAGTCACCACGGAGCTATACAATACATGAATATAAATAATATACTAGCACATATAACATATTACAAAAATATTTGATTGTAGTGCAATTACGATACCGACTTAGGACGGTCATTTAATTTGACAAATGCCAAACAAATGGTGTGGTTAACCGGTTTACGGGCCCACTTTCCCACTCACTGTAACAGCGAAACAATCAAAGGACGTACATTTAAAAATGATAAAATATTTTTACTTGAAGAGCATATATAAACCCCTTATATGGAGTGAGGTCAGGTGCCCGGGGGAGAGTGAGCATCTCCTGCCTGCTAGCAACACCCGTCACATATACCCAGTAGAAAGAGTCAAATCGTGTAAATTCCATATATATTTATATATGGAGATGTCAAAATAGGTAACCTTCTAGTAAAGAAGGTGTCAAATCAGTGTAAAATGATCGGAATCGGTCTCAGTCCAGAATATCATTTAAAAGTCTGGATAACGAGATATCATATGGAGTAATAAGAGTCTCGTAACGACCATAGGACTTCCTCAGTGACGTTGCTAGTCTAGCACTTTTATAACCCTGGTTGAGTATCTGAAAGTCGCCTAGCTCTCAGAACAAAGTCATTGTAACTTGAACATACTCTGGAATAACGTATTAACTGAGATATGAATACGTCGTATGCGGGCGATGATGGAATGTTGCTACTTATGAAAGGGAAGTTTGTGATAGCGAAATTGAAATCGTCACGTTTGTCATAAGGTGAGGTATTCAATTGACCATTAATGTCGAAAAACAACATAATATCTAAATACGTAGTAGAATTACTACTTTCTGTGATTTCTTATTGTATAGCTCCATGGTGACTTCTGCCAAATAACTGAGCCAGTAATTCCTTTTTTTTCTTTTTGATCTCCAGTTCACTTGGATAGATGATGCTAAGGTAATCCGCGAATGAAGGATTATTAATTGAAAGCAAGTCATCTATATATCTGTAAGTGAAACTGAAGCCAAGAGCCAATTGTTTCTTTCCTTGCGAAAGCAAAGACTGAATGAATTCAGCTTCGTACGAGTAAAGGAATATGTTAGCTAGAAGCGGGGCACAGTTAGTGACCATGGGAATGCCGACAATTTGTTGAAAAAAAATTGTTGAAAAAACTATATCATTACAAATACGCAAATAGTTTTATCTATTAGAGGTGGTGTATAAATGATATAACAAATCAAAAATTTAATACAAAAATATCAGTAGCTGCAACATCAAAATTTCCTTCATCAGTAACTTTCTATGCCAGTGATGAAATTGGACCTGAAATTGTTCTGTACAGTCCATGACATCTTTACCTTAAATATACATGTCATTAAAAACACATTCTATGTAAACATATTTTTAATATTTTAAATGTTTTACATTTAAGGTACTGGTAATGGGGATGACAATATCACTCTTACAGGTAAAACCTTCTTTCTGGTATACCAAAATAGAAAAAAATCATTCTATCTTTTTGTTTTAGTATTTCATATAATACAGTTATATTGAATATCGTATTTTTTCATATCTATAACTCTAGCTTATTTTGGAGATTCCAAAATACAGAGGTATACTGTGACGAGAAAGTACGTTTTTGATCAGTATGCCTTAGAAAATGCGTGTGAAGATAAAGGGACTATAATGTCGTCTGAAATGCCACAGTTTGAATTTGTTCTGAAGTACCTGATCGACTATAATTTAAGGTATGCAATTTTTACTTCATTTGTAAGAAGTATACATTGTAATCGTTGACAATATGGTACTCTCGGCTGGTTAATTTCATAAATATATTGTAATTATTCTCTATTTCAATGAGTTTCATTACATTGTACTTGGGATGGCAACTGTTGTTTTGTTTTGTGATACAAACTGAAGTAAGATTTTTATATGTAATGTATACATCTTTTTGTAGACAATATCACGATAGCTTTTGGATTCCCATGATTAAATTATCTGAACAATGGCTGAATCCCGTTACCCAATGTTCCCATTCACTTTATTCAGACGTAAACAACGAAGTGAAAGGCAGGTTACAATGCATGTCTTTAGAACTTCCAACCAGTTATGACAAAGTGACGTATGTGGCGTCTAATTGCTCTGAAAAATACGCATTTGTATGCAAAGAAGAAATCGGTAAGACGACAATTAAAACATCGCTCTCTATTTACACACACTGACGATGATAGATTTAGAATATTATTCTATAAACATCTCACTGACCAATCAGACTGTAACTGGCATAATTCTATTCACATGCGTACTCAACAAAGGAGACACCAAGGTCGATGGACTTTTGACCTTGGCAATGACCTTCATGCAAAAATAACTTTTTTGCACTTTGTTGCTGTCTCTATACCTCTCTCTCTCTCTCTCTCTATATATATATATATATATATTTACCGCATGTTTTGCTGTTAATGAAATATCGCTACGTCATAAAATAATTTATGACTGATTGAGTATTGTTTTACGTCACTCCACGATTATTTACGTATATAGTAACGGCATATTCCTGATGCACTGCATGAAAATTTAGATCTTTGCAACAGACCCATCCGAGGCAGTGATCTTTTACGTGCCACGTCTACTGTAATACGTGACCTCGGTTTGTACTGTCTTATCCGAAAAACAGAACACCGATGCGCCCAGAGTGAGAATCAATCTAGATACCTCTCGGTCACGAGCTGAGGACCTTATCCACAAGGCCACATCGGCTTAAAATGTTATCAAAGAGAGATATTAAGATTGATTGATATCCTCCATAACATACAATAAGATTAATTAAAAATAACTGGAAACGTATTTGTTTGCAATTAATCCTGATACACATCCACGTTTCTATTTCTTCTCTTGTAATTTAATCAAACAAGAAAAGCTAATGTTGAAAAATTCAATAAATTCAGTATGTTTATATCTTTCAGGTAAACGTTCATTTGATGTTTATTTCAACAAAACTGTGTATACCACACAGGACGTCTCAATGAAATGTTTTACAGAAAACGAAGTGACCTGTATACAACGACTGGAGCTCAAAAGAACCCTTGCAGTATCTTACAATAGTTTGTCGCTGAATTGTTTATGCACTATGTACAGAGCCAAAACATTTATTTTTCCATTAAATATCACATTGGTTGAGGATGCTTATTCATCTGTGATGGTTAAGAATTATAACAGAAGTCAAGAGGAAGGTAAAGATGTTTTTCTTCTTTTTGTGTAAAATATATCATTATTGATATGCTGCATTCCTTATGGCATCATTTATATCATAAGTTCTGAACGTTCAAGCGTCGTTTTTTCCACCCCCGTAAACTCACACAATTTGGCAATAGTTTTGGCCTACAATTCACTTCAACGAACAGTCATCAGTTGGTATTGCAGCTGATATGTAAACGAAACTTACAAACGCACTTTTTTCTACCTTACATCCTACAGCCCCTCCCCTCCCACGCCATGTCTTCACCTGTCCCAAATGTAACGCGCTTTACACCAGCAGTTTTCTTTCTTTTTTCTTTCCTATCCCCACCCTCTTTAAGAATGTTGAAATATCTTCTTCTTATGATTATGAATGTTTTTGAACTCAGATGGTAATCAATAACGCAATGTAAGACGGAAATATTCATGGAATAAAAAAATCTGGAGAAGTCAAGTAAATTCTCAAATGATTAGTCTGCCACATTTCTCTTTCACTCTTTCTTTTTCTCTCTCCTGACTTGGTCTCCCCACCCTAACTCCTGGACCAGCCTCTGATTTCAACGAAATTATGAAATGTAGTTAATGTACCATGAATCCTAATTTAAATGCATATTTTTTATTAATTTGGGGAGGGGGCGGGGGGATAATATGCTTGACACGCCATAACAAAAATTTATTTTATATTACATCAGAATGTTTGCTGAAATGGTAATTTTGTTTTAACATGCATATTAGGCTCTTCCAAGACAAGTAAGATCACACCTAGAATTATGGATGTCAACAATCTTTTTAAAGTTTAATAGCAATTTAAATGAAGTGTTCAACTTTCTTTCATTTCAGTTTTGAAAATACTATATAAAATAAGTTATTTAAAAATTTGACTATTCATATCCCAGAAACGATGATTCCAATCTACGTGTAGAATCACGCATAATGACCAAAACAGAAAGGAATAACGTATTATGACACGAAATACAACGGAATAGATAACCAACTTGGCTGTTACTGCCCTTTCAACCACACCACTTGTTTGGCTTTTGTCAAATGAAATGACCGTCCTAAGTCGGTATCGTAATTGCACTACAATCAAATATTTTTGTAATGTGTTATATGTGCTAGTACATTATTTATATTCATGTATTGTATAGAACCATGGTGACTTCTGCCACATAACTGAGCCAGTAACTCCTCTATTTTCTTTCAAAAACTTTTGATAGAGAATCTATTATAAGTGTAATTCTATTCATGCAATAGGTAATATCTAAAACACACAAAACACGCATGTCTATTGTAGTTGTTGTCAAAGAACCAGCACAGCAATTTCAAATCAAAAGCAATCACAGTAAGGTTCTGCCATGTAAGTACGAGTTGTAATATTGTAAATTTATCGTCTTTTAGCATCTATACTCAACAGTTAGTCCTCCTGATGTAATATGGACAGATTTAATTTATAGAATAATATAACATTGCAATAATGGACACTTATGTCTTTATTGTTAAGAAAATGGTAGAAATTTTAATTTACCAGAAATCAGTCCATCCACGAAAGCAATTATAAAAATACAAGTAGAAGCACCTATCCATGTATAAAATAGATGTTTAAGACATGATATTTATCGTGATTATACAAGACAAAGTACTGAAATAAAAGTGTAATAAACGGATTCATAGCCCCTGTCTTCCCTCTCATAGACAAACCCTTATCCCTTGCTAACAACCGTATAGCAAAGTTTTATATAGTAGCTTAGGAGGGACCTAGGAGTACAGTGCAGAACAATGTACATTATATTGTAGAATGTGTAAGGAGACTTTAGGTTACAGTGCAGAATAAAGTGCATAATATGTATAATTTGGGTAAAGCCTCAACATCTATATAAGGAACAAACAAGTTGTTGTTGAGACACGTAGTCAAATTGAAATCGAGGAAAAAAAAAACCAAAAAACGTTGAAGTCATTTGTATTAAGGTTTTCAAACAATCGCCTTCCTTCCCCTGTTCCTTACTACTAATTGTGTATGCTGTATTAAGAATTCAATAAATTTATTACCAGGAACAAAGTGTTTCTTTACAATATGTATTGTTATTCACAAATATAATAGTTTTTATATAAACGCTAGAGAACAAGTCCAATATACCAGCTGTTAATACCGAGTTGTCCAAACGAGTTGTGAAAACTTTTTAATATGACCTATGCCGAGTGTCTTCACATTGTTTTTAACGAGTTATCTGCACCGATGATAACAAATATCTCAGATGCTTCCCGTTCTGTTTTGGGATTAGGGAAGACATTCAAAGACGAAGGAGAACACAAAAATGTGATAAAAAGTGCAAAAAACATTCTAAATCACTTCCTTAAAATTATCAGTGGAAGCTGATATGAGCGGAGTATTCGCAAGAACCACAAATAAAACTCTTCAACAGTTTAAGTTTGCTTGAAATTATGTTGTATATTTGCGACCGATACAGACTAAAATCAAATTACAAACTATTATTTTCTTGTGTTTTATTTATATCCATGTGAGGTTTATTAAAACATTTTTTGACTGGGGTTACAGATGATCAATTGAACCCTCAGATTGACTGTTATCCTCGGCATCCGGCAAATAATCGTATATTACAACTACTACCACTAGTAGTAGTAGTAGTAGTTTTTCTTCTACTACTACTATTACTACTTCTTTTTCTCCTTCCACTACTAATGCAATACCTGCTACCATTACTACTACTACCAATACTACTACTATTTCTTATTCTTCTGCTACTACTACTACAACACCTTCTACCACTACTTCTTCTGCTACTACTACTACTTCAACTGCTATTACTACATCTGCGTCTTCCTCTACAAGAACAACAACAACAACAACAACAACACCTTCTTCCATTACTTCTGCTACTATAACTGCTATTACTACATCTGCGTCTTCCTCTACTACTACTACTACTACTACTACTACTACTACTACTACTACTACTACTGCTGCTGCTGCTGCTGCTGCTACTACTACTACTACTACTACTACTACTGCTGCTGCTGCTGCTGCTGCTGCTGCTGCTGCTGCTGCTACTTCTGCAGTTACTACTACTACTACACTACTTCTTCTTCTGCTACTACTAATGATACTACAACTTTTATTGCAACTTCTGCATCTTCCTCTGCTACTACTACTGCTTCTGCTACTAATTGATATTTGATAAAAAGAATTACAGTGCATAAATCTTGATCAAATTATTGAATATTCTCTATGAATTGTTTGACTACAATACTATATTGTACACACTTTACGATATTCATGTATGGTATCTCTTTTCAGGCAAGCATAATGTTACAGGTAAAAAACTATAATACTTGATTTAAAAATCGATTCTTACCTGAATATAGAATTGCGAAGCATTATAGAATGTTTTTCTTCTATATCTCTTTTTCATTCCTTTTTATCCAAGAGTACTTGATTTTTCCAATCAATTTCTGTAGATGTATTCACGCAGAGACCATCTTAAAGTTTTGAGAGATAATATATAAAGATACTGACATTTTGATTAATTTTTTGTTATGTATTTTTATTAAATATTTTCCTTTTCATTTTTCATGCAGTATAAAATATTATTTCTTTATTATTTTATACATTTCTAAATGTGTGTCCTTTGACTGTGCTTCGCCCGTTCACCAACTGAATGACATATGTTGCTTTCATTGACCGTCCTAAATCGGTATGGTGACTGTAATATTATCGAATATTTTTGCAATACCGTTTTCTGGTTACTTGACTATAGTAGTGTTTTTTATGCATGTTTTGGTGATTTGTGTCATACAGCGTGGTCAAATGTCTTATATGTATTATACTTTGAGCAGTGTACCCATCACGACCTTACCTGGTGAATGTTACTGTAATCCGGACAAAGATGACATGGTTAGAAGCTATTGAGGCATGTATAAAACTTCAAATGGAATTATTTCAAGGCTGGATTGAAGACCCCTATCATAACTATATTTTAGCTAATGCAAAAAGGCAAAATAGGTAAGAATCATTTAAGTTATTATTTTAATAACGGATTGATATTTTTCTTTCTTTCTTTGTACCAAAAGGTGATAATTAATCAGTTGGTACTGCATCTGTACATAAATCGAAAGATTTTGTAATGTTTTTATTGTTCTTTTTTATTTTTTTTACAAATTATTGCAGTATTAAGATTACATTTCCGTTCTTACTTTTGTTATACGGAGGAGTCAGATGGTTTTTACTTTTTCACTTGATGCATAGAAAATATAGGCAAGTGTTGATATAAAAGAGAAAAACTACAAACGTTTGAACCTCGTGTCTATGAATGAGATTATGCATTTGACATTACTGTATTTACAGTATATATATATATATATATTATCCAATCCCTTTAACCCCCCCCCCCCCCCCGCCAACTTGAAAAGAAGCTTAACCAACCAGGGATGTTAATGTCCTCAACAGAGATAACGAAGCGCATATCATGCTTATCTCCGGGTCGAAAGGTCCATTTTACGGGGCATCGATATGCCAAGAAAACAAATTTAATTAAAATAATTTTTGGGTCTTAATCTCACCTCACCGACAGATTCAAATATTGGAATTGATTTTACTCAAAAGTTTATAATATATATATTTGACGTTTGAGCTGATTAGAGTAAATTTGTTACTTCATTTGATCCTGAGCGATGCGGACATATATTTAATTATGAGTTTATAGAATTTTTTCTACTTGCACCGCTTGCATTTCAAGACATCTCATGAGTGATCACCTCAACATCGTATATTCAAAGCATCTTCTGCTTCATACCTCGATATACTCCTATCAATTAATGACGATAGCTCATTAGTAACCTCTCTCTAAGACAAACGTGACGATTTCAATTTCATTATTACCAACTTCCCTTTTCTGAGTAGCAGCATACCTTCCTCTCCCGCATATGGCGTCTTGATTTCACAACTTATACGCTATGCTAGGGCATGCCCTTAATACGAAAATTTCGTCCTGAGAGCGAGGCTTCTTGCCAGGAAACTACTCCCACAAGGATACATTGAAAACGTTTGAAATTGTCGCTGAAGAAGTTCTATGGGATCTAGTACAATTTCAGATTCCTCTTTCAAGAATATTAACAGATATTTTGGGAAATGACGATGCAAACTACATGTGTAACCACCTTAACTTTTTGACTATACTTGATTTGACATAATACGTATATATACAGGCATTATGTATTTACTTCATAGACTAAAAAAGTTGTTGCAGGACTTTTGCGACGGGTGTTGCATGCAACCAGGGGACGCTTATTCCTCCTGGGCACCTAGTTTCACCTTGATTTTATTGGGGTTCGCATTTGTCTGAATATGACACTATACACGATATTGTCATTTTATTTCATGGACAATGAGATATAGTTTACCCGTCGGTACTTCTTCGTTTTTTACTTAATATTTGTGTTTACCGTATATCGGACAATCTCTTGTGCCAATATCTGGCGGAGTTTTCTCGATTTATACATGCATTTCTGTTTACAAAGTTGCTAATTGTTCATTTGTACATTTTTCAGATCAGACTTAGAAAACTTGTGGTTAGGGATAATAAGTCGCGAGAACTCTAAAAAATTTTATACACATAAAGAATGCAATGCACTGCCATTTGCTGAAGAGGATTTGAATATAAGTGAAAACCACATGCAGTGCTTGGAAATGAATTGTATATCGGGAAAATACAAAGCATCGTCTTGTAACATCTCAGCAAGCGTCATATGTGCTGCTAACTTATCCATGACCACAGGTAAAGCAGATAGTTACATTTATCTTTAAACCAAAGGAAAATTAAGGATAATAATACTTAAAGATAACATTTTGAAATTCCGTTTCTTTCTTTCTTCTTTTTTATCCTAAATTTCAGTGAAATTGTACGTCCATAAATACATTTTTAATTTTGAAAGACGATCAGAAATACGACGTAATACGAAGGGGTGAGCATCTCCTCCTTGCATACGAAGCGAAGGAAGCGGATTATATACTATGTTAATCATTGTTTTGTCTCTAGATGGATAGAAAGAAAAAATGTCACAGTTATTCTTATAATCTAATTAAAGTTTTGATAAAATAAACCATAATCGACATCTTTTTTGGTCAGAAATAATGAAGCGGAAGTGTCCATATTTACATTTACGTTCGATACCGATTATGTATAAGAAGAGACATTGTCTATTTAGAAATGTAGATAGAATTGTGCTGTCCGTTTTTATAGACATTATTCAGGCAATTAAGAAATCAATTAAAAATCATTCAGTTTTTATACGATTCCGTGACAGTCATCACTGTATGCGCACAGTGTGGAAGTATTTGAGTGTTACCTGGTTGTTGTATGTATTATATGGAGACTTTTATTCTCTCCAAGCATAACACAACCTTGCAGATATTCAGCTGTGTTTTGTTGTTTTGAATGTAACAGTAACATGCATTACTAACTTTTATATGTCACACTGTATATTACTCTAAAGGTAATTTAAATGGTAAAATGACTATGCCAAATAAAGAATGAAAATAACTATTTTCTTATAATTTCAGTTCAATAGATCGACAATTATCTTATTAACAATATGTTTTCTTTTTAGATATATTTATATATCACAATAACAGAGCAGTGGACCGTTTAAACCTCTTAGATCCGAGGGTATTCTACAACAAAACACTTACTGAGTGTATGAGTCTTATGATAAATAGCGGCACCTTCGTGGCGGCGGAACATCTGATAATCAGTGGTCTTTCTGGGAATTGTTCTTTGTTCTGGTTACCAGTAGAAGAGTTACCGACTGAAATTGCACTCTACCCAACACTGAAGGAAGTGACAACAGTGACTCTCAACATAAATGATAGTAAGATACCAATATGCTTCATGTATTATCAGAATCTATTAACTGTAATACTTAGCATGTCACTTCCCACCCCGTCCAAACAATCAACGCAAATCTTTTATCCCTTATCTAACATTTATGAAATGACCGTAATAATTGTCTGTCTTAGTATATAGACAAAAACAACTGATACACTTTCTGAAGTGGATTGTACTTTCTGCATTGGGTTTTGGTTGCTCGGGCAATTAAGGTACAATAAGATTATTTTATAATGTGTCTCGTCCAAGGGTTTTCAGGAGATAAAGATTTTGGGGATACTCTTGTTTATTGCTTTTTACACCGAAATTATTGTACTAATATGATGAATGCATCTTTCTGATGCACAAGACAAAAAGAAGATTATGCAACAGGTCTATCCGAAACTGTGAAGATATTTTTCGTGACATGTCCACTGTGACACGGGTTTTACTATATCGGAAGGAACACGTGATACCAACCTGACAATGAAACTTCGGGCCTTCTGAGCAAGAGCCACTCACGTTACCGATTGAATTCAGAATCGACTCCTGCTTTAAAAAACTCCAAATCCTTTATGATTTTATTTCGAAAACTACCGTCTACCACTCTTGCTTTATTTGATGTATATTGAGCAAGAACGTATTTTCTTCGATGATTTAAGGTACAGTGAGAGATGCCTTAGGTAGTATATGCTTGTGGTATATGGCGATGCGAGTTCGAGTGAAGCGCTATAAAACCAAAGAATCGTCTAGACATCTAATTTCCCAACAGTCAAATCGATACTGCGTGTTAATATATGTATATATATTTTTCATTACAGTTGAATTTCTTGATTTGCCTACACCGGTTGGAATTAAAGCAGAATATCCATGTGGTGAAACTGTTTCACGGTCTTCACAATCATTGTCAATATATTCTTCTGTTTCCTCTTCCTCAACTCTATCAACGCCAACATCAATGCTGTCTGTGTGCCAATGTTCATGTCAAGTGACGAATCAAACAACAGAGCATATACAAAAACGGCTGGATAAAATTCTGAGAGATCTTTCTTTAAATAAAACAGTTTTGACATTATATAGACGTCGAAAAATATCAGCCCCAGATTATCGCCAGTCTTCAGCAGCCATCGGAGCTGTGGCTATTGTGTTCATCACAACAGTGTTGATATTGTTTATATTTTCAGATGTGCAACTCATTATTCGGAATTGCAGGAAATAAATTCATTTGTAAAAGATAAAAATTCGATAAACTTTGATACAAATGTAAGCATGTATTCATGAAATACATATTACTCATTTCCATGAAAATATTGTTGAGTCTGCTCTTTAATATTATTATAAATGCCATTTTGATATGTTAAAGGAAAGACAAGAGTCTGTCTATCCTGCATGTCGAAATCCACCGTCGTCATGCATAATAAAAAATATAATTTATCTCATATGACATCAAAACTGTATTTGATTTCATATCTTAATCCACGCCAACCATCTTGAAGTTTTTGACTATACTTATTTGACATTATATGTATACATACAGACATTTGTGCACGTGCACGACACAGTAATCTCAGCTCCACAGCATTTGCATTTCATACCATGAATGGGATAATTAGATTTAGTTTCCTTATCTACTTCAGGTGTGCATGTGTGTATATATCCTCTTACTCGGTTTAATTGGCATGACATTGTACACGATATTGTCATTTATTCCATGGACGTCGAGATTTGGTTAACCATTCGGTACTCTTTCCTTGTTTACTTATACAAAAGCAAGATCATTCTTCGTTGTTTACATTAATGTAGTTATTGCACCGGTAGAACAAGACAACCAAAGGTAAAGAAAAAGAAAGCATTTTAATTTCTACATATGGTCATTCAAATAGAGAACCACCTATCGAGAACTATACTTGATGTTTCATAAAAAATATAAAGAATATCATGGAATAAAATCGGAGTATAGAAAGATGTCAACAACCGTGAAATACGGGCTAAAAGCAAAGTTAGGTCTTATACTATTTTACAGTTAGTGCAACTCTTAGCTTTGTTAATTGAAAGATGCAGACTTCACTTTAATATTCACTGAAATAGGGTAAATTATCGGGATATGCTTGGGCAATTTTTCCGATGAGAAGTTACCGATTAAACTGTAGATTGTGATGTCTTTTTGCGTTTTGTATTCCAATAATAAATATTCAAATATAAATGCATGTATGAAATTAGTGCACTCTGTATATGCACATTTCGACCATTTACATATATTGTTCTTCAGTAAGGATGTTTTCATAATAATGTTATTCCATTGAACTAGAGGGTCGTTAAAGGCTGTATTGAACCCTCTGGTAGGTGTATCGCTTATAATTTTTCAAAGAAGACAAAATCACGAAAACTCCTCGTGATAAGTTCTCAAAAATCTTTATTCATCAAAATTCACCCAGCAGAATGTTTTTGCTTTAAGTTTTTCATATTTCAGCAATGTCGTACAATGCACATAATTCCGTTTAGAGCATTCGCATCGCACAATCTCAATTTTACGATTACTTATTTCTAATCGATCTAAAACATCCAAACATAAATATGACTATAACAGACAACTATAATGCAAGCTAATTATTTTACTCTTCTTTTGTTAACTGAGGATCAATATACATCTCATTTCTTAAAAGATGTCTTTGGGTAGTAAATATGATAATATCGTTTACGTTTCTGGAATCAGCATGACCTGGATTATATTCTATCTGAATCTATAATAAAAGATATAAGCCAAAATATACATACAACGGATGGATTTTGTTATTCTTACGTTATTATGTAGAGCCAGATTTATGTTCTATAACTATAGGTGTAATTCATGTAAAGATGATGGATCAATCCAAACCACAAGTCCAAAAATCATGAAACCATAGGACATACAAAATCAGTGAAAATGAAAAACAAATGGAAAATAACAAAATATGTCTACTTGAAGAGCATATTTTAACCCCTGTGATGGAGTGAGATCAGGTGCCTGGGAGAGTGAGCATCTCCTGCTCGCTAGCAACACCCGTCACATATGCCCAGTAGAAAGAGTCAAATCGTGTGAATTCCATATGTATTTATATATGGAAAAGTCGAAGTAGGTAACCTTCTAGTATAGAAGGTGTCAAATCTATAAAATGATCGAAATCTATAATGAATTGCAAAACAACAGGTTATATAAATATGATGTACAAACAGTTCAATATGACGAACGTTCATTAGTTGTTTTTATTCCCTTTGTGGGTTAGGAAAGATAGGTCCATAAATCGATTATCCACAGGCGTTGCGTGATAGCATTCACTTCGATTAATTTTCCTAGGTCGGTATCACAACTGCATTACACACGAATATTTTTGTAACCTGTTCTATCAATACGTGTAAATGTTAGACTTACTAAATCTTACGCTAATGACGTAAGTCTACTTACGTACATTCTTAGTTTAACAAAGTGCGTGTATCATCAACAAGTGTAAGTGTGTATGAACATAAAGATCCGACCAGCAAGTTGACTAACTTTGGGCAGCACAAATGCATGCATCAAGTATACTGAAATATTATTTTTCATAAGTCCTAGTGTACTTCTTACTTGATTTAGACTTAAAATGATTATAGCATTTTCATATAACAAAAATTTCCCATGTATACCATCGCTTCCTCCAAAATTGCAATTTATCAAGATTAAATTTGTAAATAAAGGTTTATTTTTAAAAATTTTTCTGATCATAGTCAAGTCTAAAATTCCTCAGTATTTCGAGAATCTTGAACCACCTTTGCTTTCCTATCAGTACAAAAAACCTGTTAGAAATCTTATATTAAATTACAATGCAGTCACATCTAATCTAAATTCTCTTGACTTTATTGCATCGTCCTGTTCATGGAATATTTCTAAATTCATTTATCAGCCTGCGACCATATTATTACAGGTGTTCTGAATTGTATTTCGGAGAAATATTTACTTTCACTTTTTTAATAAATGGTCAAAGTATAGATTACCTTCCAGGATAGATTTTACCATATGTCGGGATATTGTTGAAAAAGCATTAAACACTTATTGTAAACGATGGTGTGAAAAAGGTGTAAAAATACATGCTTTGAATGACTGGAAAAGTGAAATCTTAAAAATTATCGATATTAGCATCGATAATTTTACAAGTAATTCCCATTTGTTCAAACAACCACATTATATACCAGTCCAGTCAATAAAAAAGAAAATGGCTGATTTACATAATACTTATGTCTTCGTACCTGCTGAGAAAGCAGCTAATAAAATTATTATTGTTTGAAAAATATACTATATTACAATTCTTAAAACTGAATTGAACTCTACTTCTACGTATGTTGAAACCCCATTGTTTAAAGACAAGATCCTATCTGACCACTGTAAAGCTGTGTGTGACTTCAATTTAAGCATTGATAAAAATGATCTTCCAACAATGTATTGACATCCGAAAGTACACAAAAATCCATATAAATTACGTTTTATATCAAATTCGAGTCATTGCTCCACAACTGTGCTTTCTAAACATATTACCTCCGCTCTTACTGCAGTTAAAGACCATGTTATCAAGTATTGTGATGCTGTCTTTAACAACAGTAACGTCAATTACTTTTGGTCGATCAAAATGTTAACGAAGTCATTGAAAAATTTTGAGGCCAATAACGTTTCCACTTTGATTTTTCGACACTATATACCTCTTTACCTCATGACTTAATCAAAACCAAATTGCTGTCTCTCATACGCTGGTGTTTCAACAGAGAGTCTAAATCAAACCTCTGTACTTTGATTTTCCTTTAACATACAAAATGATAATTATAAATATTGGACCTGTACTGAGTTGTGTAATGCCTTTACATTTTTGATGGATCATATTTATGTACAACTTAATGCCAAGACTTATCAACAGATTATTGGGATTCCTATGGGCACTAACTGCGCTCCTCTTATAACAGATTTATTTTTAAACTGTTATGAGAGAGAATTTATGCATTGTATTCAAACTTCTAAACGTTTCGACCTAATTGATAAGTTCAATGAAACCTCTAGATATCTTGATATTTCAGTAATCGATAACCCTGAGTTTGAAAACTATATATCTGACATTAATCCATCAACTTCAATTAAACAAATTAAACTTTCGACCAGGAAACACCTTTTTTGGACTTAAATATTAAAATGATCAACAACAATATCCATACCAACATATATGATAAATGTGATGACTGGTATTCCTATCGTAAATTTCTCTTATCTAGATGGTGATAACCCCAAACTCCCATCATATGGTATTTATATTAGTCAAATGGTTCGGTTTGCTAGTGCCTGCACTAACGTTTTGGATTTTCACGAAAAAAATTCTCAGATTACTTTTAAACTCCTAACTCAGGGTTATAGATATCATAAATTTCGAAAAACCTTTGGTTAATTTTACAGATATTATTCAGACATTTTATCTAAATTCGGAAATGTTACTTTTCAAAAATATGTATCGAAAGGAATTTCCCACCCCAATTTCTACGGTGATCTAGTGTACAAACTAAGGAGGGTCAAAGGTTCCTATAATATTTATTTTTTGATTTTTGATTTTAAGCGTCATGTATGCGTTTTACAGTAGGGTGCCAAATATGAAATCACGTGTTTACCCTTTTAAAACAATAACACAAGGTATGAAGAAGATATGAGTAACATCACAGTAGCTTTTTCTTAGAAACAACTGGAGCTGTGGTACCGATTTAAAACGGTCAACTGAAGTAAAATTCGGCAACTTTAAGGCCCTATAACCACATAATTGTAAGAGTTTACGCGAGAGAGGGACGATCTCAATCCCGATTTTTCACCAGGGCTCTGCCCTAGTATTGTTGGCACCTAAGCTGTTCCATTACCCACAAAATCTGGAATTGGTCTGTTGGTCTGTTTGAGGATATGCTTTACAAATCGTTCATATCTTATTTAATAATTTAATAAGTACTGTTTTAGAAACAAGTGCTAGGATAGCGAGCTGTGGTCAACAACGAACATTCAATCTACTAGATAGATTTAAAAACAGAATAATAGGCTACCACTGACTCTTAGGAGAACAAGATGCGGGATCAGGTGCCAAAGAGAAGTAAATATCACCCTGCTGACTAGTCATATCCATTGCGATACCATATTATTGTTTAAGCCAGTATAACTTGTAGTCATATGAAGCTGTAATGGTAATACCGAAGTCACAAGCCGTAAAAAGTCGCCTGATATTGTTTTACCACGGTACAAACAGTTTAACAAGGCATACACACAAACAGACTTCGAATATGGGGGGATTTTTTTCTTGGGGGAGGGGAGGGGGGGGGGGTAATTCTTGTGATATTTATATTTTACTCCGATACTTTTCTTGCTAACGAAGAAATCGTAGTCTGAAGGACCTCTAGCATATCGTCTCAGTTGAGATAAATAAACACCATGCGTAGGTGATAAAACGTATTTATACATGTATACTTATAATACCTTCCTGTCATATGTATTTACAGGGTATAGATAGATTGTTTATGTTATATCTCGTATATGTACTGGACAAATTCAAGTTAAAGACTTCTTATCAAATACATTTACCCTTTAATCTTGGATTTTCTCAAGGATTACATCATTGTTAATGTTACCAATATGCATCTCAATAGATTTATGTCTCGAAACTGCTTATAAAAAGAATAAATATAGAACATATACACCCTTTAACATCTGACTCAGCTGTATAGGAATAATCTTGTACAATGATCAATGTTAAATGAAGTAATCATATTCATCTACAGTATTTGTTATCAATCTGGCTATGTCAGTATTTAGCGTACTGCCACAACCATATCGAGATATCCTTAAAGATTTAATTTAGGGGGGGAGGGGGGTCGGCAATATATTTTTACAGTTATCAGAAGAAGGCAATTTCATTGAAGTAAAATGCTAAGATACCGTGCGTTAGTGAATAAGGAACATCTACTGGACAACATATAGATATAGGCTATCACAGACCTCTGTAAGCTGTATAACACAAATCGCAGGAATAAGCGATCCGTGCTGCCCTGATACATCCGTTACTATATATCCTTATTACACTTTAAAAGAATATTTATTTATATCTTTCGATTGATTGATAGATCAAAGGTTTATTGGTTTATACCACTTCACGATTATTTCACGTACATGGTGATGGTATCTACGTGATACTTTACATCAAAATGTATACCTTTGCTACGGACCCACCAGAAACAACGAAGGATCTGTGTATGCCAAGCCTACCGTGTGACGGTACCTCGGGTTCTACGGTCTGAAGAAAGAAAAAAAACCCCCCCAAACTTCGCATCTGAAAACGTGTGAAGAGTAGACTTCGCCGATTTCTTTTTGTGTCTAACTGTAGATATAATGAACTAGAATCATGATATCCATTGGGATTCGGAAAGTAATTCTGTATATCTTTCAAACGTCTAATTATTAAGATGAAGTATACAATTTAGAAAATGAAATCTCATTAAAACCAAGCTAGATTCATCTGTATAATTACTATCATGAAATTTAGGATATTGATTCGAAAATTCAACTCGACATATGTAAATCATATCAAGCACTGCCTGGATTACTGTATCCAATTTCCTATATAATACATTTGAGCGATAATATCACAATACATCGATAATGTATTAGGAGGTTTTATTATGCTTTTGAAGGGAAAATCTCTCACTATAGCAGGAAATAGACTTAAAATCTCACTGATCTGCTTGAGAAACATTAACTATGCTCTTTATCAATCATAATTAATCGTGAGAGATTGATGTCATGCGAAAGCAATACGCTATTAGAATATTATGCAATATCATGAGCATGTAGAAAACGTAAGACGCAGATGTAAACAAATTGAAGAAGGCATTTGAATTAGTTGTCAAAAAAATCCCAAACAACAAACATAAAAGCAGTTCAATGAATGAACAAATTTCAATTTTGTTAGTAATCTTCCATATCGAGAAACCTCCCTGATCCGTAAGTTTGGACGCACAATCAGAGGAGTCTATGTTACAGACCTTGTCTTTTCCGAAAATCCCGTCATGTAGATTTCCCACGTCCTCTCTAATTAAGTGCACTTCTGTAGACGGGCACATGCAAGACTTAGGAAAATATCTTTATACGTGTACCTGTTGCAGGCAGTTATACAACTATATCATATTAATATACTGCAACCTTAATTAAACTTTACCAAAACATATATTACTTACATATATATATAGATGACTTGCTTTCAATTAATAATCCTTCGTTCGCGGATTACCTTAGCATCATCTATCCAAGTGAACTGGAGGTCAAAGAAACCACAGAAAGTAGTAATTCTACTTCGTATTTAGATATTATGTTGTCTTTCGACATTAATGGTCAATTGAACACCTCACTCTATGACAAACGTGAAGATTTCAATTTCGCTATCACAAACTTTCCTTTCATATGTAGCAACACTCCATCATCGCCTGCATCCGACGTATTCATATCTCAGTTAATACGTTATTCCAGAGCATGTTCAAATTACGATGACTTTGTTCTGAGGGCTAGGCAACTTTCAGTTAAGCTGCTAAACCAGGGTTATATATGTGCTAGACTAGCAACGTCACTGAGGAAGTTCTACGGTCGTTACGAGACTCTTATTACTCCATATGATATCTCGTTATCCAGAATTGTAAATGATAATCTGGACTGAGACCGATTCCGATCATTTTACACAGATTTGACACCTTCTATACTAGAAGGTTACCTATTTGACTTCTCCATATATTTCTACTGGGTATATGTGACGGGTGTTGCTAGCAAGCAGGAGATGCTCACTCTCCCCGGGCACCTGATCTCACTCCATCACAGGGGTTCACATATGCTCTTCAAGTAGACATATTTTGTTATTTTCCACTTGTTTTTCATTTTCACTGATTTTGTATGTCCTCTGGTTTCATGATTTTTATACTTATGGTTTGGATTTATCCATCATCTTTACGTTGAAACCGATACGCCGAAAGATAATACCTTACATAACTACCTCATGATTATATCTGATTTCAAAATTAACATTGAGAAATATGATCTTCCAATCAGGTATTGGCTCCCTAGATTACATAAAAATCCATATAAATCACGTTGTATATCTAGTTATTGCACCTCGGACAAAACTGTCGCATTTTATTGGGTAAAAACGTGTCACGTGATCACCCCGTAGAAGACTATAGGGGATCAGTAAAATTTCTTAAGGTGCAATATGGCCGCCGCCTGTTCTTTTCGTTACCACCTACTATACCAACAAAAACAAAAAAAAAAAAAAAAAAAAAAACGACACGACACGATTGGAAATCGATGTTGTGCGATAAATATATATAATATAAAAGTTATATCATATAATGAACAGAAAAATCTTGTTGACAAGATAATAAAATCATCGATTGTCATATATTTATGGAACCTACTGTGGACGACGATCGCCACTTTGTGTGTGGTTCACCGGTACACGGGTAAACCTTTGTTCATTCACTTCATAACAGGGTATAAAAAGGTCCTCAGTCCGATAAATTCGGCCTCATCCCTTATGGATTTTACTGACCTTTTATGGTTCCGTGGTAGGTCAGTAACACACCATATAATTAATATTTTAGTTCCTGCTCCACCACTGTATTTTCTAAACATAAAACGTCTGCTCTACCAACAATCAAAGATCTTAGTATTAAAGTATTCAATGAGTAATGGTCACATTCTGGGGCAGGTTAAATCAAGTAAATTGTATTGTCGCTAAGGTATAATTTTTCTACTCCTAAAGTTATTTTTAGAGAATTTAATGATTTATACAAGAAGTCTTGTCATCAAAATTGGAACAAAACATCTTGAAGTACCAGTCATTATTACAGAGGATTTCTCTTGGAATGTGCCACAAACCCTTTTATTAAAAAGCTGTATGCTAAAACATTGGAAAATCTTCAAAATTATAAGCAATTTTTTGACATTCAGTTAAAATTTTAATCCTCTAAAATTAAGATAAGAAGTGCACATACATTGAGCAAGTTATAAAATTGACATATGATCAGAGAAGAGAATAAAATTTAAATAAACAAAATCGACTAATTCGTTTTCCCGTCATTAACCAATAAATAACCCTACCTATTTCATTCGGTAATAAATAATTTTAATAAAATTCACATTTTCAAATTTTTAAAATCACTTCATAGTCAACATTTGTTAAAGGTGTTTGTGGATTTGACAAATTGCTATTGTTTTATATCTATAATGAAGGCAAAATATTCCCAAACAATTAGATTTTTACCAAAGCATATTGGAAAAATGGGATATTTTCAATTTCTGATGACCAAACTATTTTACTAAAAATATATAATTATAAATCTAAGAAGATGTACAAACATTGATTATGATATATATTTTAAACAATTATTTGAGAACATGCAGACAATTAAAATATGCATTTTGATCTATAACTAATTGTTTTATGGACAAAAAAATTACCCCTACCCCTTCTTTTAACGAAGTAACATTCACCTAACAAGATGTGTTTGTGAAACACTGATGCCCCTGGCGGCAACGAAGTCGAAAATGACTATTCTAGCATAAATGTCACGGTCAAGGTTACAAGGTTATCAACCTTGATGTCATTTGAGAGTGTTTAATTAGAAGAGTATGCATACCAAATATGAAGTTACATGTAAGCAATTGTCATGCCAGTGTTGGGTTTTTGGATGAGACCTTAAAAAGTGGCACGAAAAAGATTCCTCACTGCTTCGGGTGGGTCCATTGCAAAGGTCTTATTTCTGTATCATACATCAGTTAGATACCGTCACCATATACATGAAATAATCGTGATATGACATAAACAATAATCAAACAATCAAAACCGTACATATTTACAAAATATACTCATATACTAAAGTGTAAAAATACCTGTTCCAAGCTTCGTGTTGACGACGAAACATGGCATTCCACTTTTTCTGTGGTTGCTGATGATATGTCTTTACATATGCATACTTGTTGACAGCCCCACAATCTTCATTTACACACTTAATATACAAATACATTCCCAAACCTTTCTTCAATTCCCCAACAATATCAGGAGTCAATGGAATAAGTCCTAACCTGTAAGTTTTGCAAGATTTCAAATTCTGTAAGAGGATCTCCAATTCCATTATCCTCCTTCCTATTTGATGAGGATTCAGGGGGTGTTTTTCTCTTGACAGGCATCAGCATCGCCTGCATAGACAAGTTCACTTAAGTAATTGTGCTCTACTATCAAGTTTACTTTTCGTTTTTTAATCGAGACAAAACGCATTTCTTGCTTCGAACCTGCCACTGGCCCCTGTTGTCGGCATACCGGTACTCGTATTACGTCAAGAGCGCAGCCAGTTACTTTACGAACAATAACTCGTTATAATACGAACGATCATTCGTTTTGAATGGAAACAGCTGATAGAGGAAGATGTGTAAAACTGACTATTATCACTGGATCCGGAATACTTACCCATCGTGAACCATAAATACTGTATTGTCGATTTTCAGAGCAGTAATATAAATAACTTCTGCTCTGTAAAACTACCCCCCACCAAAAAATAAAATCTAGCGAAGAAAAGCTTCCTTTGCGTTAATTTCTTAAACTTCTACATTTGATTTTTCTACCTTATACACCTCTCTTCCACATGATTTGAATCAAAGTAAGTTGTTGTCTCTCATACGTTGGTGTTTTAACAAGTAATCTAACCCATATCTCTGTACATTTACTACCAATAGCTCTGGGTTCTTTTCTAAACAATATACTTCATATAAATACTGTACTTGCGCTGATTTAGGTAAATTCATATACTTTTGATGTACCCGGTATAATAGTTACGCGCAATTTTATGGCATGATTTATTGGCAAATAGTTCGGTACCCGCCTGAACTTCAATTAGAGAAAACTAATATTTGTATTACAGAAACACTTTTCTTAGACTTAAACGTGAAGATACTTAACAACAAAATTCATACTAAACGTTACGATTTGTAATTTGCCCTTATTAAGATGGTGATGCCCCTAAATATATCATAGTTGGTTCGATTTGCCAGCGGCTGCACTGATGTTTTGGACTTTTATACCAAACATTTACAAATTACTCTGAAACTTATAACTCATGCTTACAGATATCATAAACTTAGGAAAACATTTAATTGACTTAATTTGACCATCCTATCGTAGCTGTAATAAATTCTAATATTTTGTACTATTGTTTTCTTTGTATCTATAACTATAATCATATTTTATATGCATGTCCTTGGTCCTTTTTGTGGTACAGCTTGATCAAATGTCTTCTTTTTTCTCTTTTAAAATAAGAGTTTATACTTCTGCTAACCTGTATAACGTCCTAAAACCAACAATTGTAAAGTCGATTGTTTTACGCTATATTTATGCATTGTTAAGCACCATTAAAACAAGCAAATTAAAATCAAATTCAAATATTTTTAAATAGGTCTACCATCGTATTAAAAACAAGCATTTCAACCCATATGATGTGACATTGTACACAGTGATCTTTGCAGTGTTGAAGTTACTTATGTACCATTTATATATGGTTTTATATAAAATATGAATATGCTTTTGTACTGACATAAAATATATACTTGAAATTTTCAGTTATCAATTTAAGTAAATCACTCTAAAACTAATAAGTATTTCCTTCATGCATAGCCCTGTCCTTAGATAGATTCTTTGGTTCACTTTTCGGTCATTATTTTTTTTTCAACAGAATCGAAATAAGCTCTGGGTTTTACTCGTCGTTCAAAATAATTACTAAATAAAATTGCTTAATGAAGCTTAATTCTTTTTCTTTATCTAGGATTTGGATCACTTAAACTTAAAAATAATAAACCTCTTCCAAAATTTAACATGACAGGTTGTACAGAAGTGATATTATTTACGTTGTCGAGGACGGAGAAAACATACCGTTTCATTATATATGACAAACTGTAGAGTTTTAGTGAAACGTTTTGTTCGAGAGACGTTGATATTGCCAACGTGTCTGTGAAAGACAATGTAAACGATAAAGAACAATGAAATGGGAAAGTTAATATATGTGAAGACTAAGGAAAGTTAAATAACGTACGCATTTGCAAGATCGACACCTATACGTAAATCATCTATGTGGTGAAGTTAATTCTAATCATCAGCTTTAATTAATTAATTTAATAGTTTTTTTTTAATTTCTGATATTTGAAGTTACGAGTTAAAGACTAAAGTTATCAAACAGTACCTTATGGAAATGTTTTTGTTAAATTTAAAATGATTGTTACAGTGAAATGAGTCTTCCAGCAATGTACCTACATTATAGACAAAACACAGGCAAAAGCGAATTCAAGGGACTAAATGGGGTATTATCGATGTTACTCCATTGCCTCGTGACCGAGATGTCACGGGTACAACTCCCGCTGCGGGCCTATGTGTTCTGTCTTTCGAGTGAACCAGTCAAATCTTTGTCACGATAGGCGTACTGCTTTGGGTGGGTCTGTTGCAAAGGTATAAATTTCTCATGCATATACCGTTACCAGAGCATGCAATAATCGTGGAGTGACGTAGAACAAAAATTGGAGATCTAATTTCGACATCTTGTACAAGTTGTGAAAATGAACAAATCCAACGTTCATATTGCGTTTGAGAATCCCTGCAACAAACAGCACAGTTGGGTGTGGTATGACTGGAAGAGTTACCTGACAGAGAACTATTGTATCTTCACCGGCAACCTAAGCCGGCGTGGCCTAGTGGTATCGCGTCGGACTCCTGATCGGGAGGCCGGGGTTCGAGTCCCGCTCTGGTCATGCCGGTGTTCTGTCTTTCGGATTAGACAGTAAAAACCGAGGCCCCGTGTCGTGGTATGCATGGCACGTTAAAGATCCCTCACTGCTTCGGATGGGTCCGTTGCAAAGGTCAAAATTTGTATGCCCCGCATCAGGCAGATGCCGTCACCATATACGTGAAATATTCGTGGTGTGACGTTAAAACAAAAATCAAATCACCGGCAACCAACAATTTAATAATTTCACAGCTGATGTTGACTCTCTAGACAGGTGTATGACGTTTTCGTGCTTTTAAAACCTGTTAAAACAATGTTTGTTTGACACATTTATCTAATTGATAACATTTACAGTGATTACGAATCATGGTGTTTGATAGCTGGCAATTTTTTAAATCACAAAGAAGAGATAAAATGTTTTCTTTTTATGCTTTGATGGAACTATAGTTACAGATGGGTACAGTCCTAACCTAATACGAGCGTTAACGCGGAAAGCAGTCCTAAGGTCCGCTCAAGTTAACGTGGCAGGACCTGTTGCGTTCACTCCTCATGTTCTCTTGGACCTGTCCCCGCGTTCACTTGATCATTTTATTTTGTGATGGCGTAGGAGTAGTACATGTACATGCAGTTGTGAATGTTGGAATATGTTATAAACATGGATCTTATAAAATCACCGAGAAAATTACCTTATAAAGCAGTTTACGATTGAGAAATGATGGTATGACCATTGTTGATATACGGAAAACTTGATGCAGTGAGACAGAATTCAAGTAAGCTGACAAGCTATAAGGTTTGTTTTGTTTTTTTTGCTTTTTTGGGGGGGAAACAATATCATGATCATGGTTCAATTATGGATTTGCTGAATATTAAAAGCAAGCGCACAATATTTTCACTGGTCACGGGTTAACAACGTCACACCTATATTTCGAAACCACTTAAATAACATAACCATATGATGCCTGCATTCTCCTTACAGGGCCTCTAATAGCATATACCACACGGAATTGCATATTGTCGGGTACAAATAGCTTAAGAAACAAATGTTTCTGATAGATAGGTGATTTAATTTACGGCATATACATCTATTTCAGTAGTTGAACAAAATTTTTGTCAACTATTGAATTCTATTTATTTATTTATTTATTTATTTATCTATCTATTTATTTATTTATTTATTTATTTATTTATTTATTTATTTATTCATTTATTTATTTATTGATCTAACACACAAGTAATTGAAATAATGCCCCGTGCTAGATATTGAAACATGTTCGATTACTGCATGTATATCAAACATAAATTTGTAGACGTGCAAATCTAAATGTATAGCGACTAAGTTATACATTTATGTACATGCACATGTACATAACTCTTTATACAATATACAAAATATAAAATATTTCGGTTTTCATCTTGAACAGAGCTCGTAAATAAGTTTTCGTATCTATAATTTATAATTCATACATATGATTTTTTCAAACATTGCAAAGAAAAGAAAAAATGAGGAGTGACTGGCTCAGTTATGTGGCAGAAGTCACCATGGAGCTATACAATACATGAATATAAATAATATAATAGAACATATAACACATTACAAAAATATTTGATTGTAGTGCAATTACGATACCGACGTAGGACGGTCATTTAATTTGACAAAAGCCAAACAAATGGTGTAGTTAACTGGTTTACCGGCCCACCTTCCCACTCACCGTAACAGCAGAACAATCAAAGGACGTACATTTAAAAATTTATAAATAATCATCCATGTAAAGAACAAGGGTCAACAGGTATCGCATATTGAGAGGTCATAAAAATATAAACACGTAAAGTATTGTAAAAGACATAATGGTATAAAAATATATGCGACATCAACATGATAAACAGTGCTCTGCAAGTCCGAAAGCGAGCTAAGACCCTAGATCTGTAAGAGTCCCGACTAACAGTCAGAGGGGACGAGGCTCAGGACCATGTCTCCTCTGAAAGAGGTTTGGACAAGGCCCGTCATATAGTCCCCATCGCGCTGTTAGTCAGCGTGCAACGTTCAAGTAAAAGTCTGCATAAGGCTGTAGAGGGGCCAAATACAAGACCTATAGTCTTTTTGATGATCTCAATATCATATTGTCTATTTAGAAGACGTTTGACAATTTTATTACATGATAAAATAACGTTATCGGAGCATTTTATTTTCCTTAGTTTATATACGAGATCACCGTAAAAATTAGGATGGGAAATTCCATTGGATACATACTGTTGAAAAGAAATATTTCCAAATTTAGATAGAAGTTCTGAATAAGATCTGAAGAATTTGCCGAATGTTTTTCTTAGCTTGTGATATCTGTAACCCTGAGTTAAAAGTTTAGTAGCAATTTGTAAATTTCGTTTATGAAAGTCCTGAACATCGGTGCAGCCTCTGACAAATAGAACTAATTGAGATATATAAATACCATATGATAGGAGTCGAGGGACATCGCCTTCCAAGTAAGGGAAATTTACAATAGGAAATCCAAAATCCTCACGTTTATCATAAATATTAGTATATATTAGGTGGTAGATAATTTTGATGTTTAAATCTAAGAAAGGTGTAGATTTATCTCAAGTATTAGCTTTATTCAATGTGAGCTCTGGTGGATATATTTCTGATATAAATTGTTCGAATTCAGGGTTGTCGATAACCAAAATGTCATCCAGATATCTGCAAGTATTATTAAATTTCTCAATGAGGTCAACACGTTTTGATTTTTGAATAGAAACCATAAAATCCCTCTCATAACAATAAAGAAATAAATCTGCTATTAGAGGCGCGCAGTTAGTACCCATAGGAATCCCAACAATTTGTTGATATATCTTGCCATCAAATTGCACAAAAATATTATTCATGAGAAAATCTAGTGCTTTACATAATTCCTTGCAAGTCCAGTATTTATATGAAGTATATTGTTTGTTGGAAAAGAATCCGGAGTTATTGGAAGTACATATGTACGTTTTAGATTCTCTGTGAAAACACCATTATATAAGAAACAGCAACTTGCTTTTAATCAAATCATGAGGCAGAGATGTATAAAGTGTAGAAAAATCAAATGTAGAAATTTGAGTCAAAAACCCAGTGTGGCCTAGTGGTTGAGGTGCTCGATTTGTGACCCAAAGGTCACGGGTTCGATTCCGGCTCTGGGCACACCGGTGTTTTGTCTTTCGGATGAGGCAGTAAAAACCAAGGTCCCTTGTCACGGCAACGCAAAAGATCCCTCACTGCCTCGGGTGGGTCCGTTGCAAAGGTAGAAATTTCTATGCAATGCAACAGGTAGATGCCGTCACCATATACGAGAAATAACAGTGGAATAACGTAAGGACTGCACCCATCTGTATTCAGAGAATTTGGATTTTTATGTCCAGGCTCGTGACCTGGACGTCCGGGTCCGACTCCTGCCATGGGTACACCGGAGTCCTGTCTTTCGGATGAGACAGTAAAACTGAGGTTCCGTGTCACGATAGACACGTAAAAGATCCCCTTCTGCTTTGAATGGTCCGTTTAAAGGGTATCAATTTCTATGCAATGCTTCAGGCAGATGTCGTCGCCATATACGTGAAATAATCGTGCAGTGACGTAAAGCAATGATCAATCAATCTTATGTTCAGTGATTCCAATCATTTGTGTGACGGGGATGTACTTTTTAATAATTTCTGGCACAAGTGAACAGACGCATTGGTCAGACGTTTATCCGATTTCAGATCAGCAGCGGATACCATACGTTTCATCATTGAGCGTAATTTGATTACTACGACGAGCTATCTTGAAAACCATGCATTGAAGGACCCAGGATTAGGTGTGTTTGTGGCGGCAAAATATAAGGGATCTTTTAAGGCGCGGAGAACTGTGTTAGTCGTTTCTCACGGTTTTTGTACACTTCTGTGTGGCATCGCTTTGGGTGTTCAGGCTTATTATAAGTTCTCAGTTTAGTGCCTGGTCGTGTTTTAGTTTGTCCCTCATTATATTCCAAATATTCCTTTTTCAGCTCCACATCATACGCTTATAGAACGTCACCACATCACAGCGATGTGTTCCTCGGCACCATCCCTTTTTCGGAAAAGCAAAGTGTTATTGTACTACAGATTGTTCAATATAATAATAATAATAATAATAATAATAACAATAATAATAATAATCTTTATTTCAAGAAGGTTACTCGTTTAGTGAAAGAAAAAAGAGGAGTTACCGGCTCAGTTATATGGCAGAAGTCACCATGGAGCTATACAATACATGAATATAAATAATATAATAGAACATTTAACACATTACAAAAATATTTGATTGTAGTGCAATTACGATACCGACTTAGGACGGTCATTTAATTTGACAAAAGCCAAACAAATGGTGTGGTTAAACGGTTTACGGGCCCACCTTCCCACTCACCGTAACAGCAGAACAATCAAAAGACGTACATTTAAAAATTTATAAATAATCCTCCATGTAAAGAACAAGGGTCAACAGGTATCGCATATTGAGAGGTCATAAAAATATAAACACGTAAGGTATTGTAAAACACATAATGATATAAAAATATATGCGACATCAACATGATAAACCGTGCTCTGCCAGTCTGAAAGCGAGCTAAGACCCTAGATCTGTAGGAGTCCCGACTAACAGTCAGAGGGGACGAGGTTCAGGACCATGTCTCCTCTGAAAGAGGTTTGGACAAGGCCCGTCATATAGTCCCCACCGCCCTGTTAGTCAGCGTGCAACGTTCAAGTAAAAGTCTGCATAAGGCTGTAGAGGGGCCAAATACAAGACCTATAGTCTTTTTGATGATCTCAATATCATATTGTCTATTTAGGAGACGTTTGACTATTTTATTACATGATAAAATAACGTTATCGGAGCCTTTTACTTTCCTTAATTTATATACGAGATCACCGTAAAAATTAGGATGGGAAATTCCATTGGATACATACTGTTGAAAAGAAATATTTCCAAATTTAGATAGAAGTTCTGAATAAGATCTGAAGAATTTGCCGAATGTTTTTCTTAGCTTGTGATATCTGTAACCCTGAGTTAAAAGTTTAGTAGTAATTTGTAAATTTCGTTTATGAAAGTCCAAAACATCGGTGCAGCCTCTGACAAATAGAACTAATTGAGATATATAGATACCATATGATAGGAGTCGAGGGACATCGCCATCCAAGTAAGGGAAATTTACAATAGGAAATCCAAAATCCTAACGTTTATCATAAATATTAGTATATATTAGGTTGTTGATAATTTTGATGTTTAAATCTAAGAAAGGTGTAGAAACACTATTCTTCCACGAGGCCTTCACAAAACATGGATATATACAAACAGATATACATATATATATATATATATATATATTATATATATATATATATATATATATATATATTTATATATATATATATATATATATATATATATATATATATATATATATATATATATATATATATACAAGGATGATTATATGATTATATGAATGATATCATCAAATGAGACTAGCAAAAACGTAATACTACAATACGTTTCATTTAGATGAGTTTAACTACGCCTCTCTAATAAGTATTTTTGAAAGGAGCTTTTAAAAGTATACAGAGAGCATGAGTTTTGTATGTGTGTCGGCAGCCTATTCCATATGTTTACTCCACTATAACTTAAACTACGCGTGTAGAATTCCGTATTGTGACGAGGGCAAACTAAGTCGTTGTTAGAAATGGATCGTAGAGCATAATTATCATTCGTGTTATATGTAAACAGATTTTTTAAGTAAGGAGGGGTTAAATTATTCAATATTTTGTAAAGAAGAATGCCCTTATTGAGATCACATCTTTCAAAAACATTTAACCAACCTAGTTTATCAAATAATGGTTTGGATGGTGCATCAGGCGGTGCATCTAAGATTATTCGTGCCGCACATTTCTGGAGCCTATGTATTCGCTCTAGCTGTGATTTGGCAGCATTGCCATATATAGTCAAACAGTAGTCGATGGCAGGAAGAATATATGCATTGAAATAAAGTATTCTATATTTTCCGCAAGAGAGATATCTTATTTGTAATAGTTTTACAAACTTCAGTAATATGTTTGTTAAAAAGAAGGTTGTTATCAATATGTATGCCTAGTAACTTATCGTTACAAACGTTTTCTATGGATTGATTATTAATTTCAAGGGAAAGCGATGTTTTTGCAAATTTTGAGTCTTTGTTGTGAACCACTCAACATACACTTAGGTTTAGTTTCGTTAATGACCATACGGTTTTTGTTACACCAAGTACTAATAAAATTCATATCAGTTTTAAGTCCACTCTCAACTTCCTCAATTGCGGAAGTAGATTTATGTAGTGTTGCGTCATCTGCAAATAGGTCAAGAAGGGAGTTTTTAACATGTAACGGGAGATCATTTATATACATTAGGAATAATATAGGGCCTAAAATATATCCTTGGGGTACTCCACAAGATATAGTAGCATGGCTAGATTGAGTATTTCCTATGTTGACGGTCTGTACTCTGTTGGACAAATATGACTGGAACCAATCTAAACTGGTGTTGTTAAAGTTATAGCATTTCATTTTCTTTAAAAGAATTTGGTGATTAACAAGATCGAAAGCTTTTTTTAGGTCTAGCAGAACTACACCTGTTACGTTACCACTGTCGATATCAGCTATCCATTTCTCAGAAAGTTTGGTAAGAGCTGTTTGGCATGAATGCAGCTTACGAAACCCCGATTGCGCACTCACAAGTAAATTATGTTCTAATAAGTAATCCTGAAGTTGTGTCGCAACGTGTCTTTCAAACAACTTTGAGATAGTAGGTAAAATAGAAATAGGTCTGTAGTTGCTAGGATTTGATTTTTCCCCTGTTTTATAATTTGGGGTTATTTTAGCCATTTTAAGTTTTCCGGGAAAATACCAGTATCGATGCTCAAATTTATCATATGCGCGATGGGCTTCGCGATTAATTCTGCAGATAGCTTAAGTGTCTTGGGTCCTAGAGAGTCGATACCTGCTGATTTGCCATCATTTAATCTATTTAACATATAGTGAACATTAGCTTCTGTTATTGGTCTTATTTTAAATGTTTGGGTTGGTATAAGTTTCGTTTCTGTAAATTCTTTAAGAGAATTTAAAGTATTAACAGAATCTATTATATCATCTTTAATGAAATTATCTGATAATTTCGTGTAAAATTTATTAAAAAGTTCAGCAATTTCAAATGTAGTCTCAGCTATTGTTGCACCATCACATAGTTTGTTAGGTACAGAATGAGTTCCGTTTGGTACTAATTGCTTAATACTGCCCCATTTGTCTCCTGTGTTATATTTATTTTGTACGGCCACGCAATACTATCTCTCTTTAGCTTTCCGAATAAGTTCTGTCACTTTATTCCTCCATTTTTTATAGTTTCCTTCGTCTTTTATCTTATGGAAGTAGTCTCGTTTATGTCGAGCATTATTTATTTCAGGAGATATCCACGCAGGTTTTGTTTGAGTTTTAACACGTTTTGTTTTTAGTTTTGCATGTTTATTAAGTACTGTATTCAGGATTTCATAAAATGTTTCGAGAGCTTCGTTTATTTCCTGAATTTTATCTAATGGTGACTGATTTAATTGATATAAGAAGTCCCGTTCATTAAAATTTTTGAAGTCGCGATAAGTTATCTCCAAGTGCGTATTCTTTTTGTCTGATTTCGGTAGACTGCGTGTGGCACATACTGGATAATGATCGGATAATGCAATGCTCGGGACACTGATTTCTTGTATATTGTTCGGACAATTGGTGTATACATGATCAATTAGCGTGCTAGATTTAGCAGTTACACGCGTAGGGGTTTTAATCATTTGTGAGAAATTAAATGGTTCAAGAGCGGCTGACCAGTATGAAGGGGGTCATTGTTATAATCAATATTGAAGTCGCTCATCAGTATCGTTTCATTGTTATTACAGAATGTAGCTTTGTTTATCTCTGTGATAAATGATTCTACCCAGGAGGTCGGAGCTGAAGGAGGTCTGTACGCTGAACAGAGGAGTAAAGGTTTACTGTGCGGTATCTGAATTTCAAGCCATATTGTTTCAATATTTTCAGACTCTACATCACTTCTTCTTTTATGGTCAAGAGTATTCGCTATGTACATCAAGACACCTCAACCTAATTAAGGTATTGGTTATAAGGTTCACTTACTAAATACTAGCCTCAATGTAAGAATCGATGATGCGGTCCGTGGTTCTTGGCTTGTTACCCAGAATCAAAATCTCATCAACATTTAATGCATTCATTACATTAAGTAATAGATATAGAAAATATAAACATTTTAATTTTATGCACCAGATGCGCATTTCGACAACTTATGTCTCTTCAGTGATGCTCGTAGCCGAATGGTTGGAATTCTCATATCATATAAATATTTGAAGAGCAGTATTGTAACAAAAATGACCGAAAAATTGAACCAAAGAATTCATCTAAGGACAGAGCTATGCCTGAGGGAGATACTCCTTAGTTTTAGAGTAATTGACATAATTTCATGACGGCAAATTTAAAGTATATTCTAAGGACAGAGCTATGCTTGAGGGAGATACTCCTTAGTTTTAGAGTAATTTACATAATTTCATGATGGCAAATTTAAAGTATATATTTTAAGTCAGTGCAAAAGCACTGAAAACTAGACTTATGATGCCCTCGGAGACTATCAGTCCACCAGGAGTGACACCGGCCTAGTGGTTATAATAAATATAGAAAATATATACATTTTAATTTTGTGCACCAGATGTGCATTTCGACAACTTATGTCTCTTCAGTGATGGTCGTAGCTGAATGGTTGGATTTCTCATATCATGTAAATATTTGAAGACCAGCATTGTAACCAAAATGACCGAAAAAGTGAACCAAAGAATTAATCTAAGGACAGAGCTATGCCTGAGGGAGATACTCCTTAGTTTTAGAGTAATTTACATAATTTCATGACGGCAAATTTAAAGTATATATTTTAAGTTAGTGCAAAAGCACTGAAAACTAGACTTATGATGTCCACGGAGACTATCAGTCCACCAGCAGTGACACCGGCCTAGTGGTTATAATAGATATAAGAAATATATACATTTTAATTTTGTGCACCAGATGCGCATTTCGACAACTTATGTCTCTTCAGTGATGCTCGTAGCCGAATGGTTGGAATTCTCATATCATGTAAATATTTCAAGAGCAGTATTGTAACCAAAATGACCGAAAAAAGTGAACCAAAGAATTAATCTAAGGACAGAGCTATGCCTGAAGGAGATACTCCTTAGTTTTAGAGTAAGTTACATAATTTCATGACGGCAAATTTAAAGCATATATTTTAAGTCAGTGCAAAAGCACTGAAAACTAGATTTATGATGCCCTCGGAGACTATCAGTCCACCAGGAGTGACACCGGCCTAGTGGTTATAATAAATATAGAAAATATATCCATTTTAATTTTGTGCACCAGATGCGCATTTCGACAACTTATGTCTCTTCAGTGATGCTCGTAGCCGAATGGTTGGAATTCTCATATCATGTAAATATTTGAAGAGCAGTATTGTAACCAAAATGACCGAAAAAGTGAACCAAAGAATTAATCTAAGGACAGAGCTATGCCTGAGGGAGATACTCCTTAGTTTTAGAGTAAGTTACATAATTTCATGACGGCAAATTTAAAGTATATATTTTAAGTCAGTGCAAAAGCACTGAAAACTAGATTTATGATGCCCTCGGAGACTATCAGTCCACCAGCAGTGACACCGGCCTAGTGGTTATAATAGATATAGAAAATATATACATTTTAATTTTGTGCACCAGATGCGCATTTCGACAACTTATGTCTCTTCAGTGATGCTCGTAGCCGAATGGTTGGAATTCTCATATCATGTAAATATTTGAAGAGCAGTATTGTAACCAAAATGACCGAAAAAGTGAACCAAAGAATTAATCTAAGGACAGAGCTATGCCTGAGGGAGATACTCCTTAGTTTTAGAGTAATTTACATAATTTCATGCCGGCAAATTTAAAGTATATGTTTTAAGTCAGTGCAAAAGCATTAAAAACTAGACTTATGACGCCCTCGGGAACTATCAGTCCACCAGCAGTGACACCGGCCTAGTGGTTATAATAAATATAGAAAATATATACATTTTGATTTTGTGCACCAGATGCGCATTTCGACAACTTATGTCTCTTCAGTGATGCTCGTAGCCGAATGGTTGGAATTTTCATATCATGTAAATATTTGAAGAGCAGTATTGTAACCAAAATGACCGAAAAAGTGAACCAAAGAATTAATCTAAGGACAGAGCTATGCCTGAGGGAGATACTCCTTAGTTTTAGAGTAATTTACATAATTTCATGACGGCAAATTCAAAGTATATATTTCAAGTCAGTGCAAAAGCACTGAAAACTAGACTTATGATGCCCATGGAGACTATCAGTCCACCAGCAGTGACACCGGCCTAGTGGTTATAATAGATATAGAAAATATATACATTTTACTTTTGTGCACCAGATGCGCATTTCGACAACTTTTGTCTCTTCAGTGATGCTCGTAGCCGAATGGTTGGAATTCTCATATCATGTAAATATTTGAAGAGCAGTATTGTAACCAAAATGACCGAAAAAAGTGAACCAAAGAATTAATCTAAGGACAGAGCTATGCGTGAAGGAGATACTCCTTAGTTTTAGAGTAAGTTACATAATTTCATGACGGCAAATTTAAAGTATATATTTTAAGTCAGTGCAAAAGCACTGAAAACTAGATTTATGATGCCCTCGGAGACTATCAGTCCACCAGCAGTGACACCGGCCTAGTGGTTATAATAGATATAGAAAATATATACATTTTAATTTTGTGCACCAGATGCGCATTTCGACAACTTATGTCTCTTCAGTGATGCTCGTAGCCGAATGGTTGGAATTCTCATATCATGTAAATATTTGAAGAGCAGTATTGTAACCAAAATGACCGAAAAAGTGAACCAAAGAATTAATCTAAGGACAGAGCTATGCCTGAGGGAGATACTCCTTAGTTTTAGAGTAATTTACATAATTTCATGCCGGCAAATTTAAAGTATATGTTTTAAGTCAGTGCAAAAGCATTAAAAACTAGACTTATGACGCCCTCGGGAACTATCAGTCCACCAGCAGTGACACCGGCCTAGTGGTTATAATAAATATAGAAAATATATACATTTTGATTTTGTGCACCAGATGCGCATTTCGACAACTTATGTCTCTTCAGTGATGCTCGTAGCCGAATGGTTGGAATTTTCATATCATGTAAATATTTCAAGAGCAGTATTGTAACCAAAATGACCGAAAAAGTGAACCAAAGAATTAATCTAAGGACAGAGCTATGCTTGAGGGAGATACTCCTTAGTTTTAGAGTAATTTACATAATTTCATGCCGGCAAATTTAAAGTATATATTTTAAGTCAGTGCAAAAGCACTGAAAACTAGACTTATGATGCCCATGGAGACTATCAGTCCACCAGCAGTGACACCGGCCTATTGGTTATAATAGATATAGAAAACATATACATTTTACTTTTGTGCACCAGATGTGCATTTCGACAACTTATGTCTCTTCAGTGATGCTCGTAGCCGAATGGTTGGAATTCTCATATCATGTAAATATTTGAAGAGCAGTATTGTAACCAAAATGAAACCATCTTCGGCGAACAGTTCATCATTCATTGCTTTGACTAGCTGGTGACGAGCAACCTTATGAAAGTGAGATTGAACCTGTGAACATTTGACGACTTCCTATAGTTTTGAAAATGTCTATGACTCTCCCTCGTTAGTCACCAACATTCACAATATCATCGCTATTAAATTCAATTTTGTTTTGATTGTTTTAGTATTGTTTTCTTAATTTTTGCAGACGACCACATAACAGATTCCGGTATCGCCAATTAATATGTAGTTTACGTATGCATATAACTCGAGTGGAGTGTGTGACAGAGAACTTTCAAACATGCTTTTCATGGGTATTTTCGTGTCTTAGATGCAAGAAAATGAAATCTGATACTATTTACTGCTTTGGTGTTCGAAATTTGGGCTTGGATGTAATGTCTTTAAATCAATTTTTTTATTTAAATGCTTTTCGCAACTCTAAAGAATCTTCACATATTATAATAGTATTTGCCTTGGGCAAAACCTATTGTTTATGTTCTTTGCAGGTGGTCATCGAATCAATGGAGGATACGTCTAGTTCCATTGTATTCAGTGATACATAATCTAAATTTATGGCTCATCTAAATAACAAATAAATATACAACAGATGATGTATCACCATAGGAATATCCCAAACGAATGTCTCTGGTCCTCAATACGAATACGAAAGTAACTGGTGTCAAATAAGAAATAAGGAACGGTACCATTTGACCATTTGTTTTATGTGCATATAATTGCAAATTCTTATGATGAATTAAATCTCCAACTTCGTATATTATATCAAATGTTTTGGCTAAAACAAAGATAAAATAACACTCAGAGAAATTGTGAACATACCACTTGAGTGCTCTTTTCAACTTTAACTTATTGAAAATCCATATTATCATTTAAATGTAATAAGAAATTCGGGGTAGCATTGACTTTTGTCGTATACCACAAATTCTCTGTCAATAAAATTCGGGAACGAATCTGCCACAACTGAATCAAAGAGTTCTGTGTGTGTCGTACATACAGGGCTTGAACACGTCTTGCATGGTGGTCTCCTGAATGATCCTCCCGTGTTTGTTATATGCACATCTCCTAAGCACATTCGCAGCAGAAACATATATTTCAAGCCATTCTTATCTGCCGCTGAAAGAAATATTAACAAAATGTCTAAATGATACACTTTTACTGTAATTTATCCCAACAGTTCATTAGTATTAAAAAACCACTATACTTGTAATTTTTTTATATGATGCAAGCTACAAGAGACCAACTGAATACACACATCAACAGACAAGTTTAACTTTGCTTTGCTATATGTGGGTATGTGCTGTTGGCACATACGTCTAGGTGTAAGAATATATTTTCATTAGAAGAAGAATTCCGATTATACAAGAGAGATTACTTACAGACATACTGTAGTGATTTTGATGCTTTCTCAGCGCCGTATATTCCCATTCCTAATCTCCCCTGATTGGCCACACGGCAATCTAGTCCTTGCCTCTGAATGGCATTGACAACCGCAGGATTTGTCCCATGAAAGACATAATATTCATTGATCTCAGGATATAGCTGTGACTTCAGTTTTTGGTCTATGTATTTCATAACAAATACTTCTCCAGATGACCCGGGAATTTTGCTGAATGATTTCATTCCTCCTGTACATGATGCTTTTCTGAACATACGTTGACATTCTTCAGTATATTTATGGAATAGTTCGATATTTTCGATTCGTTTGATGGAGACTACTGTAGGTTGAGGTATAAGCATAGGAATACTGACTTGAAGTGGTCCATTCATAGTGATATTAAACGCCACATCGATGCTTTGACGTATGACGGGGTCGGGATCCGTCAGTTGAAAAGGTTTTGCCGTCGCATTGATGTACCAATCTTTCACTGTCCTGCTACTTGTGTAATGTGACCAATGTGTCGGGGGTCTTATGGATTGTGTGCATATCCATTTGTTGAAGGCTGGTGTGCCTCGTTTAGGTTGACTCACTGTTTGTTATATCAAAACAATTATCAAAACTTTTTCAAAATTGGATTAGTTTCAATTTGCATCGGAGTTGGTGAATTAAACTGTCAATCTATTTATATAGCATGTATTTAAGACGAATAGCAGTAAATTATTATACAAAATAATTTTAAGACCTGTCTGTGCTTTTCCACCGATGCATTCATTCTTGAAAGCCTGAAATTATTGAAATAAATTTTTACTTTTCCACATTTGATAATCTTAGTCAAACTGATTTCCTTCTAAGAATTTTGAAATAGATATATACACGTACATATGTATTTTCCAGTTATTTGACAAAAGAAAGCATAAACTTATCTAACTCAACGGTATGACAAAAGTCATCACAGACTAAAATGTGAACAATAAAGACGTGAAAGACATCACAAAAAATTTAAATGTAACGCAGTTGAAGTTTGTTGCTCAACTGGTGTGGTTAACAGATTTAGGGGTCCACCTTCCTACATGTACTCACCAGAATGGCAGAACAATGAAAGGACATCCGCAAAGATCAACAGGCAACCCCATTTGAGAGGTCTTAACAAAAATAGAGACACTATGCACTGATAGATTAATGAAAGCAAGAACTTTCTAAATAGTAACTACCGTTTCTATTGCATGTAGATCATGTCCACCACCGTACAAAACAATTCGTATCTCTGTGATTTGTTGGTCTGTGGCAGAAAACTTTTTGACAGCTTTAAATAAACACTGTGCCGATACTTCAGGTGGAAACTTAGGGTAGCCAGTCCCGAGAGCAGGAAAAGCTATTGATCTGTGACCTCCTTTACGTGCTAATACAATACAATCCTGTACAAATTTCTGGACGATCTGAAATAGAAAACTCATTTAGATTTCTACTCGGTATTCAAAGTTTATGCTTAGTGCAAATCCATAAATATTATTTCACTACTGGGTATTTTCCAGATTGTTTCGAGGTGTTCGTTAAAGTCTATAATTGAATCATTTTACAAATACTAATTGTAAATAATGACAATTGCATCATCCTGCCTCCTAGATTTCTGACATACACAGAAGTTATGTGCAACATTGTCCGTTATGTTGAAATCCTTCAAGCCGTGATGAAATATAAATTTATACTAGCGGTTTAGCGGTAGACTGTAAAATGCTAAGAAAGTCGGCCTGACCAAGTGGTATCGCGCTCGCCTCCTGATCGGGAGGCCGGGGTTCGAGTCCCTCTCTGGTCATGCCGGTGCCCTGTCTTTCGGATGAGAGTAAAAATCGAGGTCCCGTGTCAGGGTATGCATGGCACATTAAAGATCCCTCACTGCTTGAGATGGATCCGTTGCAAAGGTCAAAATTTGTATGCCCCGCATCAGGCAGATGCCGTCACCATATACGTTAAGTATTCGTGGTGTGACGTTAAACATAAATCAATCAATCAATCAATAAAATGCCACGATGGAATAGATAATATGACAATATGAACGGGGACAATATCGGACTACTGGAAGAACCAGAAATTGGATCACGTGGTATGGGAAGTGAACATCCCCTTTTGTCGCTAACGCCAAGATGTAATAGGCTAAGTCGATGTAGTAAACCCAATAAAAACAATAAAGCTGCAGTAAAATATTTATTAACAAGGTAAATATGAATAGTGAAACAAAACATAGAAATATTTTTGAATTAATAAATGCAAGTGAAACTTTAAATATCAACAAGAGTATCAAAGATTAATGTATATCATGTTAATAATAGTCAACAATCTTTTACGGAGATCAAAGCGCGTGGTAAATAGTAGTTTTCCCCCTAACCATCTTACCCCCTGGAAGATGGCTATATAGCAGTCCCTCCCCCCGGAAAAATGGCTATATAGTAGTCTTTTCCCCGAGAGAAATTTGGCTATACATCCATTTTCCCCTCCCTCTTATAGCCATTTTCCCCCAAGGAAAAACTAATATAAAGTGAATTTCACCCCAATTTGAAATTCCGGATTTTCTTTTCACATAAATAAATCCAGCTCGTTACTTGGTTCACAATAAAAAGAGAGATTTCTATTTAAAATAAAGATATTTTAACTTTTGATAACGAGATATGTCCATTGAATAAAGAGATATCTCATTTTCTTAAATAGAAATGTCTTCAGTTTTTTTCCCTATTCCAAAATACAGATGTATATATTTAGATTAGAGATATATCTACTAGAGTTTCGAGATATTCGAGAAATCTGTATATACAAACGGGAAAAAACCCCAGCAGTTCGTTTTATGTCCCCGGAATGAAACTCGGGGGCATCTAGTTTTTTTAACCTGTCCGTGACTTTGACTCTATGGCAAAACATTGACTATATCGTTTGCACCAGAAAGTGTAAGGCTTTGAAACTTCAAATGTAACTTCCTTGTGATGAGATTTTTCATTTGGGACCAGGACTTTGACCTAGTGACTTTGATCTTAGAGCTTGACTACTGTTCAAAAACTTTAACCTTTGGTATATTTTTTGTACTAGGTGTAGGGCTTTGAAATTTCACATATAGATTCCTTGTGATGAGACCTATCCCCGTTGCTATATCTTTTGTACTAAAATATGTAGGGCTTTGACAGTTCACAAGTTGAACCTTAACATTTGACATAATATTCCAACCGTTACAAGCAGGCCTTTCATATTTCACATATATATTTCTTAAGATGAGACCTTTTAGGTGATACCTGGAAATACCAGGACATTTTGAAGTAATAACGTCCAACACGACCTTTGACCAACTTTTATGGAAACTTTAACATTGGCCGTAACTTTCCAACCATTACAGGTAGGCTTTCATATTTCACATGCCTACTTCCTATGATGCGCCTAATCGGTTTCGTTTGGCCCACTAGACACGTGTTGTTCACTGACGAGTCTCGCTTCACGCTCGATCAGTTGGACGACATCTTGTCTATTGACGTCTGACGCTTGCTTAGTGGACAGCGACATATTCGGGGGAGGGGGTCGGTAATGGTTTGAGCGGGGATATCTCACGGCGTGGAAACACCCCTCGTGGTTATCCATGGCAATTTTACAGCAATACGATATCAGCATCAGGTCTTGGGACCACACGTCCTTCCGCTTATCCATCAAAGTAACTTAACGTTGCAGCAGGAGAACGCGAGGCCTAATGTTACAAGGGTTTTCTGACTCACTCCTTGATTGGCCACCATACAGTCCAGACTTGTCGCCATTGATTTCATGTAGCGTATTCAAAAGAGAAGTCGAAAATGCATCAACCAGGTCGTTGGCGATCATATTCGTTGAGAGATCGGATCGAAAATTACAAATCTAGTAGAATTAATGACATGTCATAAGTGACATGTATACGCAAATAAACAACAATTTTTACAATGAAATAATAGGAGAAAATACCACAATATGGTAAATATATAAAAAGAAAGACTTGTACACATTTATAACAAAACACTTGACAGTATATAGAAACTCCTTTATCATAACACTTTCGGTTTAATCCACAGACTATTACGGTACTACATTTGTTTCTCATTTGTTATCTAATTTATACAATAAGAACGAAGATGTATAATGTCCAAACCGTACCGTAAAGGGGGAAACTGTGATGGGGGAAGACAACTATATAACAGTTTTTCCAAACCGGTTAACTCATTAACTTGAAATATTATCTCTCTGACAATGGATACATATGAATTCTATTCCCCTTCTAACAGCAACAAATTTTGAACAATACTTTCGATGAGCCAAATGCCCACAAACATCACACTGAGCCCATTGCGTAAAAATGGGTACATTACTTTCATCATTGCTTCGGGAGTAAGTATGTAACAAAAACAACACTTCTCGTTCTCTCTTGGTTCCAAAGGTTCCGAATCATCTAGATGACAAGCTACATTTTACATTGCGCATGTTCACTGCTTGCTCCAGGGATCTCAAAATTACACGTGCCCTCCTTAAATAATACAATTTCATTAAATAAAAAAAAATTATTACCAAAACCGGTTGACGAACCGACTTATGTTTTATAGGAGTTGAATTAATGCATTAATGCAAGGTAAGAACTTTATATGTCTCATAAAACCTAGACTTCGTAAATGTAGTCATTTTATATTGGACCTTGGCTTTATTTGATTGTATTACCAGTTTCTGACACAGTATCTTCTTTTAATCTTCGAGTGGATTCTGTTTTATTTATAAATAGTCACTGATCTAACAATGACCTCACACACTTATTTACATATGAGATTTCGCGAGTTTATGACATACCACATTGGACTGTCATCACAAAACCTTGAAATTCAGATTCAATGGTGTTTTGATTACATTCTTAGTATTTTTACTGTCCCTATCATTGAGTATCCTCTGAATAAATTTCCTCTTCGGATGCGTTTGCAAATTTCAGAGCCGGGATACCCGCTGCCATGCCTTAAAGTAAATTTAAACGACGTTATAACGTCACGATGACGTCATTCGGGCTAACAATCAAGTTTAACAGTTCGTTTTGCCCGCTCGGTATAACAGCTCGTATGTTGGACTTTTTTTCTGTATGATTTATACAGAAACTGTTTTATAAGGATATGGCAAACTCATCTATTATTTAATGTACATGTAGTTCTGCCAATTATTTTTAGTCATGAAATGAACAACAGAATTAGTCTTCATACTCCTTGTACATTTATTGATACGAATTTATCAACCATTATTAGCCCATTCTGGCTACGTGTCAAATCTATCAACCACCTCACATTATTAACTCATTCTCGCTAACTGTCAAATTCAAGATCAATTTGTTGATTGGCTTGCACTTCAAATATCTTTACTTTCCATTTCCATAGTTTGTGGATTGAGGTTTGCTGAAGAGACATAAGTTGCAAAAATGTGCAATTGACGCACTAAATTTTTATACGCATATAAATGTTTGGTTATTATTACCACACTGTTAATATTGCTGTTAGTGTATTGATAGTTCCTGCTGAGGCTTCCACAAACTAGTTCTCAGTGCTTCTGTACTGACCCAAAATTTGCATTGCCAATTCAACTACGGAAATATCTTCCTCATGCAGAACTCTTTTCTTAGATCAGTTCTTTGGTCCCATTTTCGTCAGTTAGTTTACTGGTTTTCTCTTCAAATACTTATATACTTTTTATTGATACAGTTCATGCTTTGAGCATCACTAAAGTTATAAGTTGTCAAAGCGTTCATATTTTACCTTAAATATATACACGGATATACGTTCTAATATTTATTATACTCAGTACAATACTTTGCATACTTCTTATCATCAAGAATGGTATAACAAAAGAAACACTATTTACCTCTTCTGGTTTCATATTAAGCTTTTTCTTTGAATACCAGTAAGGCATGGTTCCGTGATATACCACTTTACATTTCAAAGCCCCGCCATTTGTTGTTGCTATTTCACCGGGACAGATTCCCTTAGGATAGTTCTTATCCAGTTCGTGTTGTATTTGTGAACCTCCCCGTTGCAGCAGCGCATAGGCCAGTCCAGAGTTACTGCCAAGCTGCAGAGATGGTGATGCTGTGTTGACGATTATATCTACCTATGATGTATATACCATCACTGTGTTATTACATAATTTATAAGTTATGATGCTGATTCACTACTTGATATAAACACTAAATTATATCGAGGGATATTTTTGATATCGTACAGACGTACATGTAGCTACATTGGTGCTTATTGTATGTTATAATGTGATAATATTGTTTTGAACAGTTTTATTCAATAACACAATGTATTGAGAAGTGTTTTTCTAAACTTGATTTTATGACCAATAATCATGCATATTAATTATAACTTATATTCAATACTTATGTACTCTATTTTGAATTTGAAAATAATTTGATAAAGCTTTTCTTTTGTAGAAAACACTTCATAATCATTAACATACCTGTTCTTTTTCAATCTGACCAACTATAACATTGACGGTTATGTTGCCAAATTGAATAGACCCAGACTTCCGCGATGCTATTGAGAGAGTACTTGTTGATGCGACTTCAAGACAAAACATATGATTAAATCATAAATCAGTTAATTTATGTAGATGTGTGGAAATCATTTCTCTTTTGTGCGTCGTAAATTATGTTCTTTACATTCATTTGTAATAAGATTTGCAAGTAAATTTCTTAATGAAAAATTCATACAGTAATGTAATTATCAACTCCATCTCACTGTCTTTTGAACGGTGACTACCGTCATACCTTTATTTATTTACACATTGTTCTCATTATGAAGGACACAATCACGCAACAGAAAATATGCAATCCTATGGAAACCAGGCTACAGATATGCAGTTCGGTTTACCAGTTTATTTTTTAAAATCAGAGTTTTTAAAAATACAGACTACTGGCTGTTTTTAATGTTGATTCAAATATTTTATATATATTCAACAAGCAATTGTTGTTCATATAAATATATAGATATGATATGGATAGATAGATAGATAGATAGATATTAGATAGATGGATAGATAGATAGATTCATCCATCCATCCGTTCGTCCGTATTTGCGTACGTATGTACATACATAGATTCTTTTTAGCGACGAAAAACAAAGGGAATGTTTTTGGGATAATTAAAATTTTCTTTGTAATTATTATAATTACCTTGCGCATTTACTCCTTTTCCTATTTTGCTCAGTTCTCTGTCGAAAGCCTGCATATAAAATACAAATTAGCAGTTTGGGTATTTTCATTGTTTATTGTTTTGAAGAAAGAAGAGATGTATCTTATATTATTGTTAACGTAGAACAAGAATGTTATCATGCTTGTTTTCTATGTATGGCTGTGATTGTCACAGTAACATGATACAATTTACTATCTATTCTATATTAGGTTATATAGTTATGTAATAAAATGTTTGTTTTCTATATTGTTATCTATACGTTTAGGTCGATGTGCTAATTGGTTTGCTCTACAAATATCACAATCTGATTAAAATCATATCTTTATTCCGCTTATCTATTTGTCCCATTAAGGATAAAGTTCTAGCGAAGCCCTATTGGGTGTCATGTTCCAGTGAACTCTGATGAGAGAAGCGGAATAAAGATATGGTATTAATCAGATTGCAAATATCAATAAATGTGTATATTTTGGGATTTCATAATTTCGGCCTCGGGCATCACTGAAGGAACACATACATGTATTGTAGAAATAATGGTCTGGTGCACTAACTTTATATCGATATATTTGTTCTTATATAAGTATTTAATGTTATAATACACTGGTATATTATACGTGAAGTAGATATACCAATAGAATTACTCATTGCCTCGTAGTTGTAAATGACTTGCGTTACGGTAAGTACAAAGGAAAAAATTATTACAAACTACAAAAACGTCTGTCGAATTAACTGAAGGTCAATGCAGGTCACATTTTAGAGTAATTTTGATAAATCATATTTTGAATTATAAAAGCATAAAAAGTGACTACGACAATGAAACATAAGTTATAAAAGTGATCAACCCTTCTGCAGAATACAACACTTACACACGCATACAGGGACAAACACAACATAAAAAACTGTATACATATTACTGAATATTAACAAATAATGAAAAGATTTCAGAGCTATAAATATACGAAGAACAATACTTACAGCCATAACATTTGATTTATCTCTATAATCCTTTGGAATGACGACAGAAACTTTGGCAATCTTCAGGCCGTATACTTTCTTAGAAAATGTCTCTATATTTCCTATCATCGATTGAGCTATTTTATCATTCGGATACTTGAAGGAGCCTATTCCAAGGGGTGTAAGTGCCAGTGTTTTCATACAATACTCATTACCTTCTTGTAGACACCTCTCAACAAAATTATTCAACGCCTACAATGCAGAAGAGTATATTTTTGTTTTACAAGAATCTGTATAGTGATTTAGTGTTTCTTCAATTTTAATTAGTTAGATTTGTAGAGAGTGGTATAGTGGAACTGTAAACTACACTATGCAAGAAGTTATTGTGACTTCTATAACCAATCTTATGCCAATTGTGCAACCACATTACAATAATATGTTTTGCAATATCGTTTTGTATAATTAGTATAATTAAATTTATCATTTTGCTTTGCATGCTCCTGGGGTTATGTATCGAATAACCAAGTCATATCGCTTTCCTTTCTTTTGTTAAAGGGTTTAATGACGAGATACAACACTAACACAGGAAAGCGGTAATAATGTACAGAAATAGGTTTATTTCTAAATGAATATAGTGACACACACTAACTTATAACTATTTATCATGAATACCAATAATTAAATCAAATAGTGTGTCACATCATTATACGTTAGTAGTAAATGAGTAGAAATGCAATGACCATTTATGGACAACGGAATCTCTATTACTGATAGCAGTAAGAGAGTACAATTAGGAAGGTGGAAACATGCATAATTCAACAGTCATAAAATATGATGGCTAGGATAAAGTAATATATACTGATTTTTTTTTCATTTATAAGCCAGGTTTCCGGTGTTTCTGTACTCACATTCACGTGTATGTATAATAATTATATCTGTTTCGGCTGTATTTAAGGACTTTCACGGCGGGTGAGGTTAGCTAGGCAGGAGACGTTGACTCCTCCCGGGCACCTGGTCTCACCTCTGAATTTCAGGAATCCTTGAATATCCACTGTGATACATTGTTGTTAGTGCCACAGTCATGTGACATCAGGATTTTCGTATTTTCAGTAAAAGTAGTTTACAGTAAAAGGTTTGTAAAACTAAGGTGTATCTCCTGTATATAAAGCTCCAATATTGGACTCTTACTTCTAAATAAGATTTGGTACTGAGTTTGCTCTTTCAATGTTTATACTTTCGACTTTTATAGTTTCGGCCATAAGCTCCACTGAAGAGATTTAAGTTGTCAGAATGTGCATAAGTTGTCAGAATGTGCATAAGTTGCACTAAATTAATGCATGTTTATATGTTCTGATGATTTGCTCGCCGGGACAAATGTCCGGAGATAAATGTCAGGAGACAAATGTCCAGAGATAAATGACCGGAGATAAATGTCCGGAGACAAATGTCCGGAGAGCTATGAATGTCACACCTTCTCCCCCGAAGATCTTTCATAGGGTCCCAAAATTTTGGACCTTGTGACTGGTCTGCAATTTTGACCTACTTTTAAAAAGCATTAACATTGTTAACTTATGAACAGTAAGAAAGAGGGTTTAGATATTTCATTTGTGTTTTACCTGTATCGAAACTTTTTATGTTTAGACATTTATCTAGAAGATTAACCTATTTAACAAGAACTTTTGCTATTTAAATTTTGTTGCCACCGGCGAGCTCTGTTGTCTTCTGACAACTGTTCTTGTTATAGCACCAGTATTGAAAATGAGTACGTATCATTTTTGTCACATTATACTACCTTCTCTGGTCTACTGTATTTATCTCTCCAGGATGGTAAAGCACCAATATATATCTGTTTACATGATAAACCGTGATTCGAAGCCACTGCAATATCTCCATAATACAAGCCTGTAGGGTAATTAGCGTTCAACTCCTTCTGCAGTCCAGGACCTGTTGCTTTCGATATCTCCGCTGCTACATCATCATCCAATAACATCAGATCTTTCTCAGTATTAAATATAAGAACATCGGCCTGAAACATCAATATAGTGGATTACTTTCACTACATTAATATATGACTATAGATTCCTGTAAGTAATAAAATCCTCATACAACAATTCCAAATATATTGGTTTCGTAATGTAAAGTGAGTCGATGGCTTGCATATGAGCATGTGTTATTAAATCTGGTGCTAATGGTGGGCTTGCTCTGGAGAAATGGAATCAGAACTTGCTAGAGACAACACAAAATAATACATATTTGATTAAAAGTTTGAGGACAAATGAAAGTTAAATCGTATGGTGTTACTGACATCTTTTTTTTCAAATAAACTAGGAGTCTCTAAATAATACAAATATTTGAAATGTGTATTTACCTTCATTTTTGAAAGATTTCCCATCAAAACTTCTACCACAATTTTACCGACATTATATGATTTCGTTATTGCAGCTGGTCCATGTGGTGGCGACGGGTTGGTGTGTTGTTTTGCTTTAGCTAAAACAGAGAATGAAATAAAGATAAGGACTGCACATGATATGATTCTATATGATATGATTCCGCATGATATACTTGTACACGTTATGATTCCACATGATATGATTGTGCATTATATGACTTCACATGATATGATTTCTTATGACAGGATTGTACACGCTATAAATCCACATGATATGATTGTACATGCTATGAATCCTTATGATATGATTGTACGCGCTGTAATTCCACATATGATTATACATGCTATGATTCCACATGATATCATTATATATGATATGATTCCACATGATATGATTTCATATGATATGATTGTACAAGCTATGAATCCACATGATATGATTGTGCATGCTATGAATCCACATGATATGATTGTACATGCTATGATTCCATATGATATCATTGTACACGCTATGATTCCACATGATATGATTTTTTATGATATATGATATAATCATTGTACATGCTATAATTCACATGATATAATTCCGCATGATATAATTGTACATGATATGATTCCACATGCTGTTGAAAGCAGAATTTTCATGTACTATCAATCACTCGATCTTGAAACGGTTTGGGTTATGCGGAGATGTATATTCATGTATAGGAAACAGAACTGGGATATTGTTGTACTGCTGACAGTTACTTAATTTTACTATAGTTCAACGTATACATGTACAAGAAATAGACAATTGTCAAACCTCCCTCATACAAATCTTTGTAAGGAATCACTCTTTAAAAAGCCGGCCTAAAATTAAACAGCGCGTATTTTCAAATTATTTGCAAGATCATAATTAGTCTATATTTTTCATGTAAAGAAGAAATGTATAATTACAATTTACTTTTTCCACAAAACAGATACTAACATAAGTGCATTGTAGGTACGAACATACTGTATACTAACATCTATCTAATTGTTTAATATATATGGTTTACATTTTACTTTGAAAGAGATGTAATAAAACGGTTTATATTGGCAAAACTGAACGGTCACAGAAGTTTTAAGATTTTGCTATCTTAATTTGATATTAATACAATATATTTTTAATTAAAATAAATATTGTTGACATTCAGAAGTAAAAATAGTTTTAGAAAAGTAAGGGAGATTCATTAAAGTTAAATGCTTAATCTTGATTATACAGTCAACATTTTGTTTTACATGGCAGATTATCCAATGAGTATTCATGTTATCCTCATCATATTAGATTACACACACTCCACAATTATTTATTATTCGACTTTCATCTAATCATCTAATATTTCCTTTACATTTGAAAATAATTCATATCGGGATCCATACAGCTTTTATGTACAAGGCTTTTTTTTATACTACATATAATATTTTTCTCATGCATCATACGACACCAAAAACTAATTATTATTATTTTAATTCGTCTTTTACTGAAAGGGTAAGGTCATGAACTTAAGGAAATAATTACGTAATACAAGAGCGATATCACACATCAAAAACAGACGTATAACGAGACATTTTCAGATTATTCTGAGGAGATCCTAGAGATACTAATAGATCAATATCAGATTCGCTCACATAGTACGTGTGTAACGAAAACGTAGTATATAGTTTACATGATATTAGGATAATCAAATTATTTTATTATTATCATCATTATTATTATTATTATTATTATTATTATTATTATTATTATTATTATTATTATTATTATTATCATCATCATCATCATCATCATCATAATCATCATTAAATTTATCATCGGTTAGGAAAATAGTCGGAAGATGTGTATATGAATTCATATTTATATACTTTATCTGAATATCTATTTCATACTTTTATACTATATATAATTGAAATGTGGAAAATCATCTCGCATACTATAGACATTTCGCTATGTGTATGATAACGGTATTTTCTTGAAATTGGCGTGTACACATACCGTCATGTCCGTGTCTATTTGTTTACTACGATTTACTAGATTTTCGCTGTACATATTATCCATTTACATGTTATAAAAAAGGGGTCAAAACTTGTATATTTACAGATTATTTCACTCTTTAATTGTTTCCTGATTGGTCTCTATGTCTTACGCTTAAGATCAGGGAAATAAAAAAAGTTATCAATGATTTTATTTATGTTTATGCGAGGGACTTAATCACATAGCTTTGATATTGTGAAAATGTACTTTGATTATACAAGTTCAGATTACAACAGAATAACAAAAATAACGTAAAGGATGGACAACCTTTCCCTTTGGACGTAGTTGTCTTGGTTTCTATCCTGCGTTGACGCCCAAAAGATTTAGCTGTGTCAAGAAATGTCTGAAAATAGATAAATGTAAACGCAAAGGTTTAACCTGAGATAAATCCAATCTCAAAGTTTAAAAATAAAAGAAAAATATGGCGTTTGTCTCTACATCAAAACATTTGTCAATACTTATTGATTCTATTTCATCTTCAACCATATTTTATTCTCTAATTCCTGTTGGGCACCTGCAATCATTCGTACTGGGCACCTGCTCTCATTCCTGATTGTCAGGAGTCCTTGTTTGTTTTTATTTGCCATTGTTTTACGCCACTCAGTGATGATTGTACTTATAAGGTGGCAGCACCTGTTTGCTGCACTGCTCCATGATTTTGTTCCATTGTACTGACCAACCCACAGGAATAAGGGATGCCTATATCTACATTTGACACAGGACCTCAATTTATACCATGGCACGGGACCTCGGTTTATACCATGACACGGGACCTCGGTTTATACCATGACACAGGGCCTCGGTTTATATCATGACACAGGACCTCGGTTTATACCATGACACGGGACCTATGTTTATACCATGACACAGGACCTCAGTTTATACCATGCCACGGGACCTCGGTTTATACCATGACACAGTACCTCGGTTTATACCATGACACAGGACCTCGGTTTATATCATGACATGGGACCTCGGTTTATGTCATAACATAAGACCTCATTTTATATCATGACAGACGACCTCGGTTTACATCATGACACGGAACTTCGGTTTATACCATGACATAAGACCTCGGTTTATATCGTGACACTGGACCTCGGTTTATATCATGACACGGGACCTCGGTTTATATCATGACGGGGGATTTCGGTTTATATCATGACACGGGACCTCGGTTTATATCATGACGGGGGACTTCGATTTATATCATGACATGGGACCTCGGTTTATATCATGACACGGGACCTAGGTTTATATCATGACGGGGGACTTCGGTTTATATCATGACAGGGACCTCGGTTTACATAATGACTTGGGACTTCGATTCATATCATGACACGAGACCTCGGTTATACCATGACACGGGACCTTGGTTTATACCATGACACGGGACTTCACTTTATACCATGACACGGGACCTCGCTTTATTTCGTGACACAGGACCTCACTTTACACCATGACACAGGACCTCAGTTTATATCATGATACGAGACCTCGGTTTATACCATGACACAGGACCTCTGTTTATATCATTACACGGGACTTCGGTTTATACCATGACACGGGACTTCAGATTATACCATGACATGGGACCTCGGTTTATACCATGACATGGGACCTCGGTTTATATCATGACACGGGACCTAGGTTTACATCATGACACGGGACCTCGGTTTATATCATGACACGGGACCTCGGTTTATACCATGACACAGGACCTCTATTTATATCATTACACGGGACTTCGGTTTATACCAGGACACGGGAATTCAGTTTATATCATGACACGTGACCTCGGTTTACATTATGACACAGAAACCCGATCTATACCATGACACGGGACCTCGGTTTATATCATAACATGAGACCTCGGTTTATATTATGACACAGGACCCCGATCTATACCATAACACGGGACCTCGGTTTATATCATGACACAGTACCTCGGTTTATACCATGACAAGGGGCCTCGTTTTATATAATGACACAGGACCTCACTTTATACCATGACATGGGACCTCGGTTTATACTATGACACGGGACCTTAGTTTATATCATAACACGGGACTTCTCTTTATACCATGACACGGGGCCTCTGTTTATACCATGACACAGGACCTCACTTTAAACCATGACACGGGACCTCGGTTTATACCATGACACGGGATCTCGGTTTATACCATGACACGGGACTTCGGTTTATATTATGACATAAAACCTCGGTTTATATGATGATACGGGACCTCGGTTTATATCATGACACGGGACTTCGGTTTATACTATGACACCGGACCTTTGTTTATATCATAACACGGGACTTCTCTTTATATCATGACACGGGGCCTCTGTTTATACCATGACACAGGACCTCACTTTAAACCATGACATGGGACCTAGGTTTATACCATGACACGGGATCTCGGTTTATACCATGACACGGGACTTCGGTTTATATTATGACAAAAAACCTCGGTTTATATCATGATACGGGACCTCGGTTTATATCATGACACGGGACTTCGGTTTATACTATGACACAGGACTTTTGTTTATATTATGACACCGGACCTCTGTTTATGTCATGACACAGGACCCCGATCTATACCATGGCACAGGACCTCGGTTTTTCCATGACACAAGGCCTCGATTTATAAACGACACAGGTATTTCGGGTTATGTTAAGATACATGCCTTGGTTTATTCTATGGCACAGAACCTCAGCTTATACGATGACACAGGATCTCGGTTAATGTCATGATAGAGAGCCTCGTTTTATACCAAGACAAAGAACCTCGGTTTATAGTCTGATCTGAATGACAGACAAGGAGTCAGATGACATATAGCTTAAGGTTTGAAGTTCCCCTGGAACAACCTGTCACCCCCCCCCCCCCCCTCTCTCTCAACAATCTAGTTATATGAATGTCCACTTGGCACATTGGTGAAATCACCACCCCCCCCCCCTCTCAACAATCTAGTTATATGAATGTCCACTTGGCACATTGGTGAAATCACCACCACCACCCTCTCAACAATCTAGTTATATGAATGTCCACTTGGCACATTGGTGAAATCACCACAGACATCATTTACTTTCGTATTTTAAATTGGATTGTTTTCATCAAAATATACGCACCAGGCACATGCCGTCACCATATACGTGAAATATTCGTGGTGTGAATTAAAAAAATTAATCAATCAATCAATCAATCATCAAAATATACATGTATACTGCCAACTGGTCAAAGGCTCTGAAAAGCATTTAAGGACAGTCTCTTTGTAACATGTGGAAGTTGTTTGTTTAACGTCACCGTGACACAAGTCAACGTAACAAGCTTAGAATTCATGGGCCAATATAAAAAAGTAGGATCCTGTACTACGGGCCAATATAAAAAAGTAGGATCCTGTACTACGGGCCAATATAAAAAAGTAGGATCCTGTACTACGGGCCAATATAAAAAAGTAGGATCCTGTACTACGGCGTATGAAGCGTTCCTTGCTTATTTAGTTACAATGCGTTTACTCTACATACAGGGATTTAGCCCATAAGATGTTTCCACGCATATAAGATTCTTCCTATAAATTAAGGTTTATGATTTACCTGATATGTAGAACTGTCTTTTTCAAAAATGGAAAAATACACACTATCGAGTGTGTTCAGACGTGTTGATAGGTTGCTTATTGCTTGTAACATCAGCTCAGCAACGGTACCTGCTGGGTACCCCAGAAAACCGGTGCCAAGAGGTGGGAAAGCTATGGATGTCAGCTGCATCTTGTCAGCTTTTTTCAGACATTCTTCTACTATGCCTTCAAGAACCTAAAAACAAAAACACATTCCACGTCGACGTGAATGTTTCACATTGGGTTTGTCAGGAAAAAAAAACTGTCTTAACAAATGAGTCGAAAATATATCCATGGGTAGAAAATAATAACAAATAATTGAAAAAAAATAAATGGAATAATACAATAAAGATTATATCCACTGTTTACCATTTTGTTGGCATACACACAACTTGTAGGTATCTTACATTTTCTTCCCTAGTTCCGGAGTAAGATCGTAATGTACAGTGGAACACAGTAGCACAGTTTAGTTTTCCCGAGCCGGTTACTGCTATATCTCCACTTTGTATACCATTAGGATACTTCTTATTGCATTCCCTTTGTATAGAACGTCCAGCAGCCTCCAACAAAGCGCGCGACGATCTACCTCTGCTCAGGTCCAGACTTCTATCGCAACTATTGACTATGACATCCGCCTATCACAAGAGATTTCACAGTAACACCATTAATTGTTATAACAATTAGACATCTTCACATGCCATTCGTTTAAAATCTATTGAATGTTTACCTCATACTAAACATAGAATTATTTACTGAATACAACTCAGTGGTGGATCCAGCATTTCCGAGAGGGGGGGGGGGGGCGCATGTGTATTGGCCAACCTACTCGGTCGTTTTTGTTGCCAAATCTGGATGTTTTAATGTAAGTATGAGGCGAAAGGGGGGGGGGCGCGCCTGGACCCCCTCCTCTAAATCCGCCAATGCAACTGATGCTTACTACTGAAGAAAAATTTTCATAATGCGCCATCTGGTGCACGGAACATTTGCTGGTTAAGACATTCAAGTATGCTGTATTATTACTACCTTCAACCAGGAACAAAAATATAAATGTGCATATATGGTAACATTTACATGTATAGTATTGACATACATACATACATACATACATACATACATACATACATACATACATACATACATACATACATACATACACACACATACATACATACATACATACATACATACATACATACATACATACATACATACATACATACATACATACATACATAAACACATACATGCATACATGCATGCATGCATGCATGCATCCATCCATCCATCCATCCATCCATACATACATACATACATACATACATACATACATACAAACATACATACATACATACATACATACATACATACATACATACATACATACATACACACACACACATACACACATACATACATACATACATACACCTGCACAATAGGTTCAGTGGTTAACTCGTGACAGACAGGTCCCAGGATCGAGTCCCCAAAGTCGCTCGTTGCTGTAGTTGTAACATTCGGTGTTTGGTGTTTTACAGTTTTAAAGAAATCAAATATTTTTATCGCCAATGTAGTTTCTCATCATGTCAACAGCGACTTTTGTCATATGTCAGATGTCTTTTTTCCTTTAATTCCTTTCGATGAATTTAACAGAGAAAGGTGACGTTTTAGTCCATGAAAACTGTTCCAGCGCGTGTATTATAAAGGACGTATCTTGTACGCTGTTGGATATGTATTGTCATATGTCAGATGTCTTTTTATGCCCCCGGATCGATAGATTGGGGGCATATTGTTTTTATTTTCCTATATGTCCTTCTGATAAATTAAAAAGAGAAATGTTACTTTTGTAGTCCATGAAAGTTGTCCTACCGCGTCTATAATAATTGATGTAGTTTGTACATTGTTGGGTATATATCATTATGTCACGTCATGGCATTTCATTGAATTTTCACATAACATACTGGCTTCTAATATGCACATCAGCAACAGGAGACTGTTTTATTGGCGTTTTCTTCCTATTTTAGTCATATCCTATGTCTTTCGTGGTTTAAGTCCCCGTTACAGTTTCACAACTTTAGACCACGAGTTATAGTCAATCGGATCACATCGCCAATTTCCGTCACACATTTGAGAATAAGACTCGGAGGTAAGCGTTATGGTAAAACCCAATTTGAACAATTAAGATAAAATAATGGGACAGTGAACCCTTATAAAATAATTACAATATACGGTTTGATATTATTTATTATCAAATTGGTGTGTATATACCCGGTAAACCATATCCGTTTTGCCTTCTGTAGTGCTGAAGAGAGTAGATATAATTTCAACAATGCAATGCAAGCAGCATCCGACATTTTGTAGTCATGTGATTAAAGAGGTTCCGGAAACATGTCTACATCTAATCTCTGAGTCTTGTTTTCAAGTGTGTGACGCAAATAGCCGAGATTTACCGCTTGGAGTGATATTTTACTCGTCAAGTATCTAAGTAACTCGTTTCTCCAACTTGTGACAGTATGACAGGGGCTGCGATGTTATGTATACTATGTTTATAACTTTTTAGCTGCAAACGGGTCCCCACTTCATTGGTAAAACGTCTTAAATTGGGGTCACAGCCTTCTACGTTTAAAAACCGATTATTTAACGATCCATTTATAATACAGCATATTTGCATCTTATCACCGCTATTTCCATAAATTACACCCTTAAATATACATGAATACTGCATTATTACACCTTTAAAACTACATGTATACTCCATTATTACACCCTTAAATCTACATGTATATTGCATTGTTACACCCTTAAATCTACATATATACTGCATTATTACATCCTTATATTGACATGTATACTGCATTATTACGTTATTTTTAATTTTGAAATTTGAAGCGAGATTTCTATTTAGATTCAACTTCGCTTTTGAACAGCCTTACAAAATACGGTATAACCCAGTCTATAAACAAACCAGTAAAGTTGGGCCACGTCTTTGGCCGAACGTCTGTGTGACTTGTGATATATACCGGATGAAAGACATTTATATTTTGCAGGAAGACTTTGCCAAAAAAAAAAAAAAAAAAAAAGTCCGGCTCAAATTTTGGGGGAAAAATAATCCGGTAAAAAATAACAATAAATAAATAAATAAATAAATAATAACACTAATAATAATCCGGCTCTGAAACTGGGCAAAAAAAAAATCAGGCCGGTGAAAGTCTTCCTGCCCCCCATAAAAATCAAACGGTTGCTCCCCTATTCCGCTTATGTCATTTTTATGACGTGTTGTATATGAGAAGAATGTTGCAAAATTCCTGACTTATATAGATAGTTTTCAATAGGCCAGAATCTGTTTGAGATACTTCCCGTTGTCGGCCATCTTGTGTGTCAAATCATAGTTTTTCCTTTAGATTCTTACAATTTTCAAACAGCTCATTTTAGACAGGCATTTGCAATAACATATGTAAGATACCGTGATAACATTTTCAAATAAATGTTGTAGACAAATTTGAAAGAAATAAACAAGTATACGTTTTGAAACCGTCTTGAAAAATTATCAAATTTATTTGAATTATGCATGAAAATACAGAGTGTGACACACAAAATGGCCGACAACGGGAGGTAATTCCATTCGAGTCTGGCCTATTGCAAACTATATATAGATGACAGTGTCCAACAAATACATATTACACAAGAAACAGGATGTCAAGATGGGATGGAGGCTAATTACCATAACATTACACAACTCTAAGAATATTCTAAACCTCCAATGTAAACAACGCAACGGAGCAGAAATCGTTATCAAAATAATTATAAAACCAGCTCATACACACACACACCTACACACACACAAATACACACACACACACCTCTACACACCCACACCTACACACACACATCTACACACCCACACCTACACACACCCACACCTACACACGCACACACATCTACACACCCACACCCACCCACCCACACACACAGATATATATATACATGTATATGAGGACCATATAATAAGAAAATCTAGTGAGGAGTCAAAATCAACTCCTAAGGACAAGGCAATGCAGACAAGGCAATGCAAGAGGGCGATACTCCTTAGATTTAGGATAATTTACAAACTTTCATCCCTGTGTAATAGGGGTATGAAATATATATTTTGGGTAGGTGCTGAACTTACGTTTTGTTCGAGGAATGATCCCTTGATGACCTGAACACGAATCTGTCCTATATGAATTTGATTGTGGTTTGTTCCGTGTCCTGCCTTTCCGGGTGGGCTACATGAGCGAGATGTCGGACGATATTTCACGCCAGGTTTAGCGGCTCTGGCAGCTGGTTCATCATCAGAGGAGCTACTTCTCGAAGACCTGTCTGAATTTGTTCTGTATCGTGAACGACTATAAGGATGTCCATAGCGCTGATCATCGTCATCCGAGGAGTCCGTACTAGACGTCACTGTAATAGATGTCAAGAAAGATCAACAAGAATAAGTTTAGTTATAAGAATTTTGTGACATTCCAATGTAAACGATTTTACATGCGTGTTGTGACAAATACAAGAAGGTAAAGAATAAAGATACATAATACGGATAGTCTAACTATTACCGCTTGTATTTATATGTATTATGTATAATCAGTATGAATCTTGGTATGGGGTCATTTTGAAGATTAGTTTGCCCTACAAATCTTTGGGGCTTCCATAGTTTTGGCCATAAGAAATACTGAAGAATCATAGTTTATCGAAATACACATATCGTGAGCTGAGTAAAATGTTATCACAATAGGGATTGTACTAGTTGTTATTTATGTTTACATGATAAAGATTTGCCTTTGTAGTTTATTCCTTTTGACTGTCACTCTGAAGCAGTACATACAAGTGATACGTAAATACTATGTAATGTACACACATAGAGAATCCATTTCATATAATTAAATCACTTTATGACTATCCGCAGCCTGACAGTTCGTGGTATGTTGAGCCCAGTTTGAATTTGCCAAAGAAAGAAGCAAGGATTATCTGAAGTTGAAAATATTCATTTATCAAAAATTACATAAAACATTCCATAAGTAGTAAACTGACTACTATGTCAAATACAAACACAAAATATAAACAAGTCAAAAGTTATGAATAAACTCTACTGTACATAATTAAACCTTGTTGCAAAACTGACTTGTTTCAACATACTGCCAATTCAAAGATGGGGCACTAAAGTCCGACCCTTCTTTAAAGTTGTAAACTGTCTACCATGTAAAATACAAGCACACAATATAAACGAGTCAAAAGTAATGAGTGAATCATACTATAAAATCCGCAGTACACAATAAAAACATACAAAACATACAAATATGCAGTATAGCAGCAACAAAAGCTGTAACACTAAACTCCGTTCACATAAGTGCATGAATGTAAAATCAATTACCATACTAAACCTATAAAGTTTCGAACATGACATCCAACATAACAATAAATAATAAGATTAACTGGAATGTATAACTGGCTTACAAGCTGCAAATTAAACTAAAAGAAAGTAATCCGTAAAACATAAAAATTGCCTACATTGTTCATCCTAAAAGTAGAAACTTTAAAAACGTATTGCATGACTCCAACTTATATTTTTGTAGATGAAAAGGGTAAGGGGTGGTGGTGGGAAAAGTTGTAAAGTTGCAGCTGCTTAGACCAGAGACATATATACACAAATATATATGTCTCTGCTTAGACTTACACAATGCTTTGACTGACGCTCATGAATATGAATGAGGTATTCTCGCGTTCACTACGCAGTACTACCCAAGGAAGCAAGAGTTATCTTTCCTAGACCTAATAACTATACGATATCCATAAAAACATTTATTACGACTAAATGGTAACTTATAAAAATCATAACTGTTCATTGTATTTTGACAGTACCTTCCAGTGAATCGAGGTGCGCATGTAACCTATGTATGTAACCCATGTATGTCAGGGCATCTTACCCATGTATGTCAGGGCATCTTACCCATGTATATCAGAGCATGTAACCTATGTATGCCATGGCATGTAACCCATGTATGCCAGGGCATGTAACCCATGTATATCAGGGCATGTGACACATGTACGTCAGGGCATGTAACCCATGTATGTCAGGGCATGTAACACATGTATGTCAAGACATGTAACCTATGTATGCAAGAGCATGTAAATCGTGTTTGTCAGGGCACGTATCCCATGTATGTCAGGGCATGTAACCTATGTATGTCAGGGCATGTAACCCATGTATGTCAAGGCATGTAACCTATGTATGCCACAGCATGTAAATCGTGTATGTCAGGGCATGTAACCCGTGTATGTCTGGGCGCGTATCCCATGTATGTCAGGGCATGTAACCCATGTATATCAGGGCATGTAACACATGTACGTCAGGGCATGTAACCCATGTATGTCAGGGCATGTAACCTATGTATGTCAGGGCATGTAACACATGTATATTATGACATGTAACACATGTATATTATGACATGTTACACATGTATGTCAGAGCATGCAACACATGTATGTCAGATCATGTAGCACATGTATGTCAGGGCATGTAACACATGTATGTCAGAGCATGTAACCCATGTATTTCAGAGTGTCTGTAAATCTTACCAATATCCCATATAAATATTCAAATATATTAGTATTTATCAAATAAAATAAATTCACTTAATATCTTCATTTTATTGTTAGTCTATTATAATCCCTCTTTGAACTGGAGCGCCCCCTCCCCCTCCCGGGTTTGATCTGTCTAAAATAAAACTGAAAATGGTTAATGCCTGAGAGCTTTATAGACAGTCTCGTTTTGCTTATTCCGCCATGAGTATATGATGAGCATTTTCATCTTTAAATATCGTCATTTAAAGGATTTTGTAAAACACGGCAGGAACAAAATGCCTTTAAAGTTAAAGCCCCCTTCTCCTCTATCGAAGTTAGGAAATCGGCATTTTCAAATGTAACTATTTGACTATATATAGAGTAAACAGCTTACTTACAAGACCCATTGTCAGTGCTGCTACTGCTGTAATCTGTCATCGTGCCCTTAATTCTCCCAAAAATCTGCCTTATTTATGTAATTTTGCATGTTTTCCTGTTTAATCATATGAAGTTTGTCTCGAGGGTTTTCCAACAAGGACGGAAAAGGTATAATGAGGAAGTTATTTTTATGCTTAGAACCATATATTGAGGGATGAACAACTTAATACATTAATGAAAACTTCAGTCTCCTTTTCTTATGGATTTCGAGTAGAAACATACCAGTAGATCGATTCCGTCAAAAGAGCATTTCATTTCCACATCCTGCAACTCGAAGGAGTACATGCTAAAACAACAACAAAAACAAGAACAATACCCCCCTTAAAGTATTTTAGGTTGAAATTATATATATTGAAAATATTAGTGTTTTTACATATATTATACGTTAGATTCCGCGTATGTATACAATATTACATAATAAAATTCTACATTTTACTCCAACTTATTTCTACCAAGTGGTACCATAAATATACCTTTATTAGACGACCATCTGTCTTGGGGCTGCTTTCTCCAAAACTTAGAATACCGTCAAAAGAAAAAGAATCGTCGAGTTTTTTTTTTTTTTAATTATTAGATTAACTAATACAAAACATAACTTGTCATGCTTTTTCACCATCGGTCAAGCATTCAAAACTCTCTTTTTCTACTTAAACAACTGACCCAAATGCAAATATACCAACTTGTATGCTGATGGGATATCACGTGATATTCCTTATGCGCGTGACACAACACGGATGGAGTCTAACGTAAGTATCTACACCGCACGTTTTACTTCACTCTTTACTCTTTCCTGTAAATCGGAAATTGAATTAATGTAATCATGTGCATAGATATAAACATGAATATATATATATATATATATATATATATATATATATATATATATATATATATATATATATATATATATATATATATATATATATATATATATATATATATATATGTGTGTGTGTGGGGGGGGGGTTGCGTGCGTGCGTGCGTGCGTGCGTGTGTGTGTGTACGAGATTTCAATTGAGTAAAACAATGAAAGCAAACCAATAAAGAAGCAATGTAACTATGAATTTTCAGGCTTATCAGTCACGAATATAAATTCATAAAACAGTAGAAGGCAGATGAATCTATTACTATATCCATGACTGTTCCTAGGTACAATAATAAATTCCTTCCTGATTCGTTGTTACTATGACGTTTACGATTGTCAGGTTAAGGGCTACAAGATCACCCCACTCAATTCTACAGCGCAGAGCGAACATGATTCACGCCCGGAACAATTTATGCTTTTTTCTGTTCTCTTGATTACATCGTTATTTCGATTAAAACAGATCAAGTTACGTGTATGTTGACTCTTACCGTTTCTATCAGGAGATTTGAAATTATCGTCTTTGGAATTCCCTACCCTTACTACATTTTTGATACTAAGAACGATGCTCCTAAATGTGGAAAATAAGTGTCAATTGTTTAATTTCTTCAAACTCTTTACAACAGTTGTTAGCTATCGGACTCCATTTATGGTAATGTTACCTGCTATTCCAATGTATACATACGATTTCACACGTCTTTTTCGGTATTAGGAACACGTAGTTCCAAATATGGAAATCGTAGGAGGCCCTGTCACCGTTTATTTTCAATATTTTGTTTTTCATTATGATTTCAATCACGTGTTCTTTTTATGTAGTGGGAAACGATATCTATGAATTTATAGGTTGATATTGTTGAGATAATGATAATAATAAAGATAATAATAATGATAATATTGATTGATTGATTGATTGATTTTTGTTTAACGTCACACCACGAATATTTCACGTATATGGTGACGGCATCTGCCTGATGCGAGGCATACAAATTTTGACCTTTGCAACGGACCCACCCGAAGCAGTGAGGGATTTTAACGTGCCATGCATACCACGACACGGGGCCTCGGTTTTTACTGTCTCATCCGAAAGACAGAACACCGGCATGACCAGAGCGGGACTCGAACCCCGGCCTCCCGATCAGGAGTCCAGCGCGGTACCACTGGGCCACGCCGGCTTAATAAAGATAATAATAATAATAATAATAATAATAATAATAATAATAATTATAATAATAATAATAATAATAAACCATGCACTGTACATGGTTGCCAGTTGTTGTCGCTGTTTTAATTGGCATGTAAGGACAAGAGGCTAATACGTACCCTCTCACCTTGGAACCCAACGTAACCTGCAAGAACAATAGACTGAGAAGTACCCTCAACCTGGTGCCCTCAATTGTCTGTTAGGGAAGTAAGCTGATAAATACCCGCCACCTGGAGGCCTCAATGCCCGTGTCGGTAAGGACATAAGGCAGATCAGAACCCTTGAACTAAAGCCCTTAATGGTCTGTCTGGTCATTAGACTGATAAGTACCTTCTACCTGGAGCACTCAATGGATTGTAAGGACATTACACTTATAAGTATCCTCTACCTGGAGACATCAGTGGCCTGTAAGGACATTACACTGATAAGTACCCTTTTCAAGGAGTCCTCAATAGCCTGTAAGGACATGAGGCAGATAAGTACACTCTACCTGGAGTCCTCTATGGACTGTGGCAGATACCATGTAAATATTCTCTACCTAGAGCCCTCAATGCCGTGTAAGGTCATAAGATTGATAAGTACCCTTTACCTGGAGAACTCAGTGGACTGTAAGGTCATTACACTGATAAGTACCCTCTACCTGGAGACATCAGTGGCCTGTAAGGACATTACACTGATAAGTACCCTTTTCAAGGAGCCCTCAATAGCCTGTAAGGACATGAGGCAGATAAGTACACTATGTCCTCTATGAACTGAGGCAGATACCATGTAAATATTCTCTACTTAGAGCCCTCAATGCCGTGTAAGGTCATAAAATTGATAAGTACCCTCTACCTGGAGAACTCAGTGGACTGTAAGGTCATTACACTGATAAGTACACTCTACCTGGAGTCCTCTATGGACTGAGGCAGATACCATGTAAATATTCTCTTCCTAGAGCCCTCAATGCCGTGTAAGGTCATAAGATTGATAAGTACCCTTTACCTGGAGAACTCAGTGGACTGTAAGGTCATTACACTGATAAGTATCCTCTACATGAAGCACTCAATCGCATGTACGGTCATAAGACTAATAAAAACCCTTTTTTCTGAAGACCTCGGTGGACTTTAATGTTATTACACTGATAAGTACCCTCTACCTGGGGCCCTCAATACCCTGTGAGGTCATAAGACTGATAAGTACCCACTACCTAGAGCCATTAATGCCGTGTAAGGTAATTAGATTGATAAGTATCCTCTATCTGGAGCCCTCAGTGGACTGTAAGGACATTACTCTGATAAGTACCCTCTACCTGGGGCCCTCCATGCCCTGTGAGGTCCTAAGACTGATAAGTACCCTCTACCTGGGGCACTCAATACCTTGTAATGTCATTAAAGTGATAAGTACTCCCTACCTGAAGCCCTCAATACCCTGTAAGGTCATAAGACTGATAAGTACCCACTACCCGGGGGCCTCAATAGCCTGTTAGGACATGAGACTGTAAAGTACCCTCTATCTGGAGCACTTAGTGGTCTGTAAGATTATTAGACTGATAAATAGCCACTACCTGGAGCCGCCAACGGCTGAAAAGACATTAGACTTACACGTACCCTCTATCAGGTGCCCTTAATCACTTGTACATCTAAATTTTAATAAAACGGGATAGATGTTAAAGTAGGTATAGATTAGCGTTCAAAGGTATCTAACCCAATCGACGTATATGAAGATAAGTTATTATAATCCGAAAAACAAAAACGGAGACTTCTTTACATCATTTATAAACATATGTTTAAATATCAGTAACTGAGAAAATGGAAAAACAGATTTTTTTTTATTTATTTGTGTAATTATTTATTTTATTTATTTATTTATTTACTTACTTATTTTGGGGGTTTTTTGTTTTGGTTTTCTTCATTTTTTTATTATTATTTTTTTTTCTTTTTGCTTCTATTCAAAAATTGCAAAACTTGAAATATGACCTTATATATATATATCCACGGTGTCAATGTGTCTCTGAACCTTTAATTTGGCGGTGTTCATACCATATGTCTCTGAACTTTAGTTTTCGATTCTGGTGTTCATACTATATATCACTGGACCTTTTGAGTGGTGGTGTTCATAGTTTATGTCTCTGAACCATTAGAGTTTTGGAGTTTATATTATATCTCTCTGAGCCATTTGATTGGTAGTGTGTTACAACCTGAAGTGTAATAAAACGAGAAGTGTAATAATCATTACATTTCTCGTTATTACACTTCTCGTTACACCGTGCAACTTGAAGTGTAATAAAAAACGAAAAGTGTAATAAATATAAAAATCTCAATAGATCCAATCTCAATAAATCCAAATATATATTTATTTGCTGTCATTAATTAGGAAAAAGATGATGATCGATTTTTTTTATTCTGAGGATAAAAAAGGTTAAAGGCATTTTCAACGCCATTGATGCGATTTAAAATCAAGGAAACTTAATCATAAATATGGAATATTTTTGGAATAGTTTATTATGGTCTTTAGATTATTGAATATGATATTTGATTTGTCCGACTTTCTGTTTGTCTGTTCATTCGATTAAGCGAAAAAAAAAATTATTACACTTCTCGTTTTTATTAAACTTCAGGTTGTAACAGTGCCAGTGGTGTTCGTACATGTGTAGTTCATGTCTCTATATGTTGAGCTATTTCCATTATTACTGGACCTTTTCATAATATAGAGTTATCTATCCTTTATACAGAGTTATCTAACTTTTATACAGACTTATTTACCCTTTTGCATATGTATCTGATATAAAATAATTGTAACGTAAGTGACGTAAACAGTTCTATGCAAACCGATGAAGAATTAATAGAAATGAATGGATCAGCGTGTGACGTCAGAAATCTACCCAACTGGAGAAAAAGCCCTCTGTCAATAAACAAGATAAATGCTGTGACGTTGATCATAAAATGTCTTAGCCGCAAGTAGTGGCCCTAAATGAATGATAGGGCCACAATTCCTTACGTTGCGTAAACTTGCATTTTTGATAAACGGAATGATCGGCACGATTCTACGCATTTCGGTATCAAATGGAGCAAATATCTAACATATATAAACATAAAGCAACGATCGGCAACGTTAACTTACCCCCGATCTGTCGTCTGAAGGCTCTACACACATTTTTTCCCAGCCTGTTTCAAATTTGCCGGTTTCTGTTTCAGCCATTCGGTCTCGCGAGATCTCGTCAACAGAAACCTCACAAAAAGAGGCGGAGCTGACGAAAAACACGTGGTCATGGGTGCGTGGTCATTGTTATTTTTATGTCATTTCACTGTTTACATTTTTTTTTATCGGCTAGTTACCGCATTTTTGTTCATTTCAATTTAGTTTTCGTCTTCATAAATAACTAGCCGATGAATAAAACGTAAGCAGAGAAATGACATAAAAATAACAATGACCACGTTTTTTCGTCAGCTCCGCCTCTTTTTGTGAGGTTTCTGTTAACGAGATCTCGCGAGACCGAATGGCTGAAACAGAAACCGGCAAATTTGAAACAGGTTGGGAAAAATGTGTGTAGAGCCTTCAGTCAACAGGTCGGGGGTAAGTTAACGTTGCCGATCGTTTGCTTTGTGTTTTATATGTTAGATATTTGCTCCATTTGACGCCGAAATGCGTAGAATCGTGCCGGCCATTCCGTTTATCAAAAATGCAAGTTTACGCAACGTAAGGAATTGTGGCCCTATCATTCATTTAGGGCCACTACTTGCGGCTAAAAATGTCTTAGATAACTACTGATTTTAGCGTCAGTATTTATGTACTTTTATCACATTCCTCGCATATGAAGTTTGAAGGATATATATAGAAATCCCTCTGTCCAACCATCCGTATCGATAAGAAGAATGAAAGTTCATATCATTCGTAAAGATATGGATAGGGCTTTTATATTTCAAACATAAATCCATGAGCGCCTTGATGTTTGACATACTGACCTTGACAGTGATTTGTAAAACTTCTTTAAGAAGAGTATAAAAGTCACACAATCCAAACAATAAATGCTTTGTTAAGAAAACCAATTCAACGCGTTTGTGGGATATAAAGCAGTTTTAATTCAGAAGTACACATTATCAAGAAGTATTCTTATTATCACCCAATTCAAACAAAAACTGTATGTTATCGGAATCATATTGTAGAACTTTATCATTTCAAAGAGTTATGAAATAAGTTAATGCCACCTCCATATAGCAATATGATAGGAAGTACATCTTAATTAAAGATATTCAATAGTAAATATATATTTTCCAACAGAGATAATGGACCCTTATGATAATGACTTTTCGTAAAACATTTTATGTTAGAGTCATTAAATTAACATATTTTTTCATGCAATACAATAATAGACGCATTGTCAGCGATACTCTTTATCAATGTGTTTTGCCGTCATTTTCCTTGTGCTACTCCCTTACTGAGTAATGCGCCGCCTTTGTGGAGATATAACACAGGCCACACCACGAAATCGTATTTTTTCCCAGTTTTTGTATATTCTTTGTACAGATCTTTGTTGAAGTTGGCACCTGTAGAGAATGATTCATCAAGGTACACAGGAGGATCCTGAACCGTCATAAACCAGCATACCCTAACACATTGTTGGTTATAAATACCGAGCTTGGAATTTGTAGCTGCTTTTTGTTTCTTGCTATATTCCTGAATAAAAAAAAAACAGAGTCTATACATATTGTATAACAGAAGTACACAACGTCAAAAAGTTTTTATTAATTCTTAAGCATTGCTTGATGCCACTGAACACATGTGAGATATAGTATTCCGAAATCCATTTAAAAAGACCATGACCGAGGAAAAGCACAAAAGCAGAAACCTATGCAAACACCCTACCGAAACAACGAGGGATTGATTGATTCTTGTTTTAAGTCACTTAAAGATTACACACATTGGTGATTATATATCGTATAGGATGCTTATATCAGTACTGATATTGGTGATTATGTATAGTATGGAATGCCTACATCAGTATTCAGTACTGATATTGATTTGTTTGTTTGTTTGATTATTGTTTTACGTCACTCCACGATTATTTCACGTATATGGTGACGGCATCTGCCTGATGCATTGCATACAAATTTAGACCTTTGCAACGGACCCACCCGAAGCAGTGAGGGATCTTTTACGTGCCACGCCTACCGTGACACGGGACCTCGGTTTTTACTGTCTCATCCGAAAGACAGAACACCGGTGTGCCCCGGGCGGGAGTCGAACCCGCGACCTCTCGATCACGAGCCGAGCACCTTATCCACTAGGCCACACCGGCTTATACTGATATTGATGATAATGTATTGTATAGAATGCCTTTATCAGTATTGACATTGTTAATAATGTATTCTTATTGGATGCGTAAATCAGTTTCCATATTGGTGATTATGTATAGTATAGGATGCCTACATCAGTACTGATATTAGTGATAATGTATAGTATAGGATGCCTACATCAGTACTGATATTGGTGATAATGTATAGTATAGGATGCCTACATCAGTACTGATATTGGTGATAATGAAAAGTATAGGATGCCTACATCAGTACTGATATTGGTGATAAAGTATAGTATAGGATGCCTACATCAGTACTGATATTGGTGATAATGTATAGTATAGGATGCCTACATCAGTACTGATATTGGTGATAATGTATAGTATAGGATGACTACATCTGTACTGATATTGGTGATAATGTATAGTATAGGATGCCTACATCAGTACTGATATTGGTGAATGTGTATAGTGTAGGATGCCTACATCTGTACTGATATTGGTGATAATGTATAGTACAGGATGCCTACATCTGTACTGATATTGGTGATAATGTATAGTATAAGATGCCTACATCAGTACTGATATTGGTGATAATGTATAGTATAGGATTACTACATCAGTACTGATATTGGTGAAAATGAAAAGTATAGGATGCCTACATCAGTACTGATATTGGTGATAATGTATAGTATAGGATGCCTACATCTGTACTGATATTGGTGATAATGTATAGTATAGGATGCCTACATCAGTACTGATATTGGTGATAATGTATAGTATAGGATGACTACATCAGTACTGATATTGGTGATTATATATAGTATAGGATGCCTACATCAGTACTGATATTAGTGATAATGTATAGTATAGGATGCCTACATCAGTACTGATATTGGTGATAATGTATAGTATAGGATGACTACATCTGTACTGATATTGGTGATTATGTATAGTAAAGGATGCCATCATCAGTGCTGATATTGGTGATTATGTATAGTATAGGATGCCTACATTAGTACTGATATTGGTGATTATGTATAGTATAGGATGCCTACATCAGTACTGATATTGGTGATAATGTATAGTATAGGATGCCTACATCAGTACTGATATTGGCGATAATGTATAGTATAGGATGCCTACATCAGTACTGATATTGGTGATAATGAAAAGTATAGGATGCCTACATCAGTACTGATATTGGTGATAATGAAAAGTATAGGATGCCTACATCAGTACTGATATTGGTGATAAAGTATAGTATAGGATGCCTACATCAGTACTGATATTGGTGATAATGTATAGTATAGGATGACTACATCTGTACTGATATTGGTGATAATGTATAGTATAGGATGCCTACATCTGTACTGATATTGGTGAATGTGTATAGTATAGGATGCCTACATCTGTACTGATATTGGTGATAATGTATAGTATAGGATGCCTACATCAGTACTGATATTGGTGATAATGTATAGTATAGGATGCCTACATCAGTACTGATATTGGTGATAATGTATAGTATAGGATGCCTACATCAGTACTGATATTGATGATAATGTATAGTACAGGATGACTACATCTGTACTGATATTGGTGATAATGTATAGTATAGGATGCCTACATCAGTACTGATATTGGTGAATGTGTGTAGTGTAGTATGCCTACATCAGTACCGATATTGGTGTTTATGTATGATATAGGATGCCTACATCAGGACTGATATTGGTGATTATGTATAGTATAGGATGCCTACCGGTACATCAGCACTGGTATTGGTGATAATGTATAGTATAGGATGACTACATTAGTACTGATATTGGTGATAATGTATAGTATAGGATGCCTACATCAGTACTGATATGACACAGGAACTTGTATTTTTACTATCTCATTCAAAAGACTGTACACCAACGTGTCGAATACTGGACTGAAATTTGGAATCTTTTTGGTCACGTGCCAAATACCTTGGCAAAAAAGCCTTCAGATTTATTACAAACAAGTTTTTGATCACAATGGAGAGTTTATAGAAGAATGCATTGTAGAGTTAAATAGAGGGAAACAAGGGACGCCCTTACTGGCTCAGTTATGTGGCAGAAGTCACCATAGAGCTATACAATACATGAATATAAATGATATACTAGAACATATATCACATTACAAAAATATTTGATTGTAGTGCAATTACGATACCGACTTAGGACGGTCAAATAATACCTCTTGTAATTTCTCAACTAACGAAACAGCTAATGCCTTCCTGTGGTCTTTTATTAGCTTAGACACCTCTTGTGGCAAGTCCTATAAAATTATGAATAACATTAATACATGTATAACAATCTTTATTTGACGGTAGAGATAATAGTTACAATTTATAATCATCTTGAATCTCTTTAAAATGTAAGGTAAAACTATCTTGCCGTTGGCATATTCAATACATGTAATTGTTTTCTGAAATACTTGTATAATACCAAAGACAAACCTATGTCCAATTTGCAATATATTCCCTAGTTTCAAGTTCATGAACAGATTGAAAAATCAACACGAAAATTTACTTTGCAAATACGGATCGACCCCCTGACGGCATCACATCGTTTATGTCAACCCGGACGACATCATTACAATGATGTTGGTTTCGGACCACATCACGACGAGGTCTCCGCCCTGGACCACATGACCATATTGATGTCGTTCCGGCACCCCATTATTATATTTATGTTGACTTCGGGCCGCATCACAGCATTGATATTGACCCCAGGCCCCATCACTATAACAACATTGATCCTTGACCACATTACTGTATTGATGTCACCCATGCCAAAGATCCCATTTCTACATTGATGTCGCCCTGCGCCGTTTCACTGCTTTGATGTCGAACCTGAAGCGCATTACATGTACAACATCGACTTCGGACTTGGGATATTCATTGATGTCTACCCGATCCCGTTGCATTGATGTGGAAGCCAGACAGTTTAACTTCATTGCCGTGACATTGGACCGTATCACAACATTGATGTCGACCCAAAAACCAATATCTACATTCGAACTGTGCCGCATCATTACATTGATGTCGACCCAAACGATATTATTACATCGAGAAAGACCTCTGACTGCTTCACTACAATGATGTTCCCGGACCACATAACTACGTTAATATCGAACTCGGACCCCATTACTACATTGATGTCGATCTAGGATACATGACTACATTGATGTCGACCCCAGACTGCATTAGAACATTTCATGTCGACGTTGGACCACATAACTACGCTAATGTCAACTCAGACCACATCAAAACCTGGCTGTCCGACTTGGATTGCATCATTACACTGATGTAGACAATGGACAACATCACTCTACATTAATGTCGATCCCGGATTCTGTTTCTGCATTGATGCCGACTCCAGAAAGCATATTTATTTTAATGTTGACCCCGCATCGCATCACTACGTTTATGCCGACCACTCATCGCGTAACTATATAGGCAATTGTTTGAGTCTCAGAAAATGTTCCATTCTACTTACGTTATGTTTCATATCAAAAGATTCTAAAACCATTTTCAGCTTCTTGTGTAGATCGTTTGCCCTTTGTTCACAAAATTTGTATGCGTCCTGTTAATTATAAAACATGAAAAGTAAAATTAGTTACTAATTAAGGCAGATTTGCATTTGTCATCAATAATACTGTTACTTCGTAGAGGCTGCGTCCAAAACCCTGTACCATATGTACCATAAGAGACACTCACGGAAGCCTCTTCTGCTAACCACACCTGACGTGAATGGTCATATGTTCTAGGATAGACATTCACGGGGTCCTGTTCTGTTAGCCACACCTGATATGAATGATCATTTGTACCAGGGCAGACATTTACTCGGCCCTCTTCTGCTAGCTACATCTGCTATGAATGACCATATGCACTAGTTTAGACATTCACAGAGCCCTCTTCAGCTAGCCATACCGCAAGCCACGGTATACCTGTCGGGAACAATCAAACGCAGTACGTTTATTCGCTAATTAATCAACTAAGCAAAATCGCAAAAAAAAATATACAACGTAGGTCGAACGGTAAGGACTTAGTTTCTAACCGAGAGTTTCCGGTTTCGAGTACCATATGTAGTTTCTCAGTGTCCTGTCTTTACTGGATGACACAATACATATAGAGGCCCCGTGTCACAGTATACTGATAGCTATATTGTCCTGTCTTTACTGGATGACACAATACATATAGAGGCCCCGTGTCACAGTATACTGATAGCTATATTGTCCTGTCTTTACTGGATGACACAATACATATAGAGGCCCCGTGTCACAGTATACTGATAGCTATATTGCATAATTCTATAGTTATGTCAGTAGTCGGTATAGCAAATATAAATGATTAATTATTTTTATGTATTATATATCCTGACCATTTTTGTTAATAAACCTGGATACTGATTATATGATTATATCAAAGATTTGCGTTTTGGACTGTTTAACTTTCCATCCTATGTTTGAAACTTGATCATTATATTATTGATTGTATTTGTGCATAATATATCTATGGCGTTTTACGTTACATTTTGTCACAAATTTATTCATAGATATATACATACCATGACAGTGCGGAACAGTTTATCGATAGCTTTTTGTTCATCGCATTTTTTGTCATCTAAGAGTTCCTCTAAGGCATCAGTCCACTGATTGTCATACAACTCTGAGAACTTCTCACCCAGACTGATTGGTCTGTTAGGGTCACTTAAGTCAGCAATGGCCGGATTACCCTCCGTTAATCTCGCTCCAGCTAATTGGCTCAATCTGCATACATCAATATGTTTTGATATTAATCTATGTATGCATTTCAAGAGACTGAAAATATTGTCAACATTTATTGACATTTTCCCATTTATTGTGAATGTAGATTGTCAAACAGCATAAAAATTCATTCCTCCCATGCACTTATTTTATAAATCCATTCAAATCCATCGTTGTTGTTTCATTGCTCATTTCCTTAAAGTGTGTCTTTCATATGAATTCCTCTTTAACGATTTGACTTAAACGTTGCCATATCCTGTTTTGATACCTTCTATACAGTGTCAAGTTTCATTATGTATATGCAGTACTGAATTATTATTGTATAGCATTGTTGTTCTTTCCTACCATTTACTGCGGAGGTGTTTACTGGAACAGGAGATGACGATTAGTAGTAATCAACAATATTGGATAAATGTGACTGCGCCATAGTTACTTTACAGCAGTTACTTTGTATTTAGTAGTATATCAATGCCTCAGTGAGGAAACGTTTTAAGTATCTCTTTTTATACATGCTGTAGAAATTATAACAACCACGGGAAAGGAAGTATTATTAAAATTCATATTCTTATTTGTTAAATATATTTTATTATATATTTCGTAAATTCAACACTAACACCCTGACCCCTCCCCTTTTTTAAACAGCTGTAAACTGTAAATCAAATAACAAGTAACGTACGAAATTGCAGAAATATGATGACATCAAAGACAGAGTACTTTTCGAATGTACATATCAATGCAAAAAAAAACCTTCAAAATTACCTCACTTCAATTCATAAGAAATGGCATGTTTAAATTTTATGGCACATATCCCCAAGATTCCTGGAATAAACCATGTCTGTTCCTTGTGTAGCAGAGTGAACTTTATTTTAAGTAAAAAGTAAACGCGTGCTATTTCTGTATTGTGTAATAAAAGAGGGATTGTTTTGTGACATGGGATTCGAACCGTTGCTTTCTGATTTGTGGATCGACAGCGCTCACCACTAGTCTATTGGTACAATTACGTATAGCCTTTAGGAAAGTGGCTTCATATTGTCTTTCCATTTTAATATATGATCACTGTTTAAACTTAATATTATTTATTTTACACAATTTTCTATAATGTTGTGTTCATTCTTATATCCAAATTATTACAGAATTTGTATTTTCATTAAATTATTATTTTTTAAAAGAAATCTATAATACTATTGGTCAGTTGATCAGTTTGTTTATTGAAGCCATTTTGTGTAGAAGATATAGAAGACGTGTGTGGAAGATATCGTAGAATTTAATGCTCACTGCTATTTTCTTCGATACTGAATATACGCAAGTTATTGTCGATTTCATTCTATTCTCATACACAAATCATTATCGATATATTTCATGTATTTTCAGTGTTTGTAAATAGAAGCCTATAATTGTCAATGCAGTGCTGTGAGTGATAAACCGTTGTATGGTGTGTGTATGTTTGAATATAAAGTATTATAATTATAATTATAATCATTATTATCTGGTGTTTACATAAACCAGAGAATGATATATTTTGTGTGATAGAAAATTTTAAGTAGATTCTGTATGGTGACCGATTAATTAATTTTATGGAACGCATACTGGGTCAATGACACATCTCTAATATTGTTGTTCAATTGTTATCCAAATATTTAGGATTGCATATTCTTATTTGTAGATTGCCTATCAATATATATATATATATATATATATATATATATATATATATATATATATATATATATATATATATATATATATATATATATATATATATCCATGTGCAAGTGTGGTTGGCGTGAGTAGGACTCACTGTTCCTTTCTTAGGGTATGTGTCTATCTTTATTGTTGCCATTATATATGTATTCTAGTTTGGTGTTATCATTATGTTGTCATTGTATTCTTTGATTTATTTTCTTAATGATCATTGAATGAATGATATTCCAACCATAATTCCAGTGTTTAAATAAAAGTGTATTGTTTTTGTTTATTTTGGTATGTGAATATATATGAAATTATGATTCATTTTACTTATGAAATGTTATACATGTCATTGCAGATCACTGTCTTTTATGTTCCACTGATGGAAAGTATAAATAAATAATGAAAACGAATTCCTGCGTGTTATGCTTGCTTATCAATTTGGATTAAAATGGTTTAGTTTATTTGCTATAACACATATTTTATATATGATATTTAATCAAGTAATAGGCATCAGAATCAGTTTTTCAGAATTTGATTTGTCTATGTTCCGTTGAGTAAATCACGTTTTAATTCATTCTTCCTGTGTTAACGATAATAAATTACCTTCAAAACTAAATGTCCAACTCTATGTAGAAATATCATAAAAATTCGGTGGTGATTCTGTCTGTTACCTGGCTTTTTTTCTCATTTCATAGATTAAAGTACGTTTGCCTTTTTTAAAATTATCAGTTTTTCAAGTTCTTTAGATTCAATATCATTTATTTTTGGAATATTTAATAAATAATAACTCCTGGTGCGGATTTGTTCATAGTAGCTACATGTAGCAATAGAGAGGGAACTGAACAAGATATATTGTTATATTTATAATGAAATATAAGTAATATCTCCATATCTTTCTCTCTCTCTCTCTCTCTACACACACACACTCACACACACACACACAAACACAAACACACACACACACACACGCACATACGCACATACACATAACGGGTTACATTTGTAAAAAGTTAAAGTCAACATACCTGTTTTTCAGTAAATCATTTTCGTCTTTAAGTCGTTTTCTTACAGGTTCCTTATTTTCGAAGTCTTTGATGTCTCTATAAATAAAAAGAAGACATACTCTGTTGTGTGAGAAAAGTCGCCAAAGACATGCATAGGATACACGAATAAAAACATAAATAGACATTAAAAACATATTCAGTTGTTATACAGAAGTGGTACCGATTAGGACGGGCATTTGACACATAACGAAGTAACAACAGCTTTTTATTCATTTGAAATTATTGTAGAATATGCACAGTAAAGATCATTGGTGGTATATTGGAATAGGTAAGAAATATTTCAATATAGGAGAATTTTCTTACTTTGTACATATGCATCTTCAGAGTACAATGAACTAATATAGGACTAACGATACAACATTGAAGCAAAGACTATAACTTTATTATACTATATGTAGGAAATAGATGGACGGAAAATACATTAACGGTTTGGTACTTCTTCGATATTGATTAAAAGATAGAGTTGTCCGATCTATGAACTGTGCATGATCTACATAATATAGAACTTAAATACAAAAGCCTTAGAATGCCCACAGCAAATGAAAGAGTATACAGTACATTGAAAATAATTAAAGAGTAAAAGATAAAAGAAAATGCGGCTTCACTATAATCTTGTATTGATAAAATGTCAAAAATAGTATGAACTGCCGTATTTAAGATTCAAATAGTGGTCATATAAGATAGGTCTAAGTCCTTGTTTTCAAAGTCATTTCTTTATGAGGTAGTGTAATTCTACTTGCTCGATCACATTACCAAATCCGCTCAAAATAGAATGAAAACTGAATGAAAGAAGTGAACAATTTGGTGGGTTGGAAATGTGCACCTGTATTGGATCTTCATATTTTATATGCAATATCTAAACTTCTTTCATATCGTTTTTGTTCAAAAATGATTTAGAAATATTTCTCCTTTACTTGTGTACGGTCCGACAGGAATTGCATTTGTTTTTCTATCAGTTTATACACAAACAAGATTAGAAACGTTCTACTATTTATTACTACATATATACAAGCTATAATTAACTATGAGCATAGAGCAAAAATCACACAATCTGATCTTTATTAAAACAAGAACTATTAAAACACAACTTTAACATAGTAATACAATATATTCTATTATAAACAAATTTGGTTTCTTGGGGCTACTCGACCAGAAATCCTATTTAATTCTATTTTTGATACCCTGGGGGGAGCCCAGCAGGGTAAGCAGAAACCTGGGGGGAGCCCGGCAAGTAACTGTTGCTAATAGGAAATAAACCAAATGTAATGTAAAAGGTTATTTTTCGAACCCTGGGGAGAGCCCGGCAGGGTAAACAGATACCCGGGGGAGCCCGGCAGGTAACTGTTGCCAAGAGATATACATGTTTATATTCCTGTATATATATGAACTTTAGAACCCTGGGGAGAGCCCGGCAGGGTAAACAGATACCTGGGGGGAGCCTGGCAGGTAACTGTTGCCAATAGAAATATATATATTTCTGACTGTATATAAAGTTTAGAACCCTGGGGGGGGGGGAGCCCAGCAGGGTATTCAGATACCTGAGGGGATCCCTGTCGGTAACTGATGCCAATGCAACATGGTTAAAATAATGTCTCTATAATAAACTACCCCAGCGGTTGACAAAATCTAAATAAGAAAATACATCTGAATTGGGGCATATAAATTGTTCAGAATTTATATAATGGCCAAACGAGTGATTAGGTAATGTAGTACATAATCACAAGAGCCCCATGGAGATGAATAAATTGCCAGTTTTTAAGATGGGAGATGGTAAGGCGTTATGACTAAAAATTATTAAATATGAACTGAAATCACGAACTCAACATTTTTTGAGCATTTTGTAAAACTTGGTCAGATGTTCTGATATAACATATGTAATAGTTTGATGACCATCGACCCATAGTTTGAATTAGATGATCTTCCACGCCTGCTGAAGCTGTAGAGGTAGCAGCTCCTATGCGAAAGGAATGACCACAATATTTCTTATCATCCAAATTTAAAATATTCAACATATGCCTCAACATAGATATAAAGACATCTCGTGTTAAAACCGAACCATTTGACTCTACAAATAATGGTGACTTGGGTTTACAGCCATGAGAAATTCTCAGTTGAAGAAACTTAATCATAGCAGCTACTGGGAATAAAGGAGGTATATTAAATATATCTTAAATAATGGAATCTCACACCTAATAGATATATCTAATTGTACTATAGCTAAGGTGTAAAGCTTTACAACAGTAAGTCACAAAATGTATCATCAGATCCTCAGATAACTCGGGTAATACCCCTCCTGGTGTTATAATACCATATAAAGCTACAAATCGCAGAAAATGATCTAAGGCAGTCCTGTAAGTGATAGCTGTTTGTTTGCTAATAGCTGCGTCCCATAGTTCTTTCACTTGTTCATTCAAAATTACGTCATCATTAGCTGACCAGGTGGAACACATGGACATGGGGTTTCTCGTGCCTTTGGGGCTAGTCGACGGAATCGGGACATCTGGAAACGAGATAAAGCGTCCGCAATGTTATTTTCGACACCTGGGATATGCTTGGCATGTACAGTAAAATTATAAATAGCTGAACACCATGTTAACTTTCTTACAAGTGTCATTATAAGAGGAACCTTAGATCTACCTTTGTTAATTATATGAACTGTAGATTGATTATCACAATAAAATAAAATACGTTTCCTGGACCACTCTTTGCCCCACAAGACACAGGCCATAACTATGGGATATAGTTCACAGAATGCCATAGAATTCGCTTGAGTTAAAGTGCGGACATGCGACGGAATTTCTCCCTGGAACCACTTGTCATAATAAATACCACCAAAGGCTGTATCAGTAGCATCTGTGTATAAATGCATATCTGCGGAGACCACTATATTATCATCCATAAAAAACGACACCCCATTCCATCCTGATAAGAACTTATGCCACATAGTTAAATCGAGACGACATTCCTTCGATAGCTTAATATGATGGTGTAGTTCTTTGACTTGGGTGGATAATTGGATGAGATAAGACACAAATGATCTTCCCGGTATAACTACTCTGCATGCAAAGTTGAGGTGACCCAGGAGACTAAGAAGCTCTCTCTTAGTACATGACTGGCGGTGTTTGAAAGCATCCAAAATATCACATATACGTTTTATCTTTTCGTCCGGTAGTCGAGCTTCCATCTTAACAGTATCTAATGTAATGCCTAAGTATTCGAGACAAGTTGTAGGGCTCTCTGTTTTATGTAAAGCTATAGGTATATTCAGTCTTTTGAATAGAAGTGTCAAAAGGGTAATAGTTCCATCCGCCTCATAATCCGGTGCATCAATAGTAAGGAAGTCATCCAAAAGATGCAGAATGTTTTCGATCTTGAATATATTTACTGCAATCCAACATATTGCTCCGGAGAGTGAGTCAACTATTTTCGGACTTGAACGGCTTCCAAACACTAAACGTGTATAAAAGTAATACTGTCCTTCCCATGCAATACCATGAAATGGCCATAATGATGAATGAAGTGAAACGAGTTTGAAAGCGTCACTGATATCGGTTTTGCACATCCAGCTCCCTTGTCCTTTGACCTTAATAATATTTATGGCGTGATCAATAGTGACATATTGCAGTGAAAAATCATCCTTGTTAATAAGATCATTTAGGCTTTTATAATTACAATTCTGGTGCGGTGCAGAGAGATCCACTATAAGGCGTTTCTTTTTATTATATTTCCCTTCAGCTATACCTACTGGGTTTATACGGTATGTTTGAAATGGGATTTCGTCGAAAGGTCCTATGACAAATTTTTTCTCGACTTCTTTGGCGATAAGTTCCTTTGTAATCTCAGGCTGAGATCTAGATGATAACAGATTCTTACAGATTAACGACTTAGTTGGTAATTCTTGTAATCCTGTATGAAAACCTTCTTTCATACCAGTAAGTAGATAATGCGTAAACTGTTTGTCAGGATGCCTTGATAACAATTGACCTAAAGCTCTCACATTAATACACGTTTTTGTGCTGCTATAGCTCCGTCTATTCCCCCCCCCCCCTCTTTTTTTGATGGTAAGTACGGGGGATGCCTCGTTTTTTGAATCGTTACATTTCGTTTTGGGATGATCCTGTTTACAATTAAGGCATACATGTAAATTGTTACATCTCGGTCGTAAACAACCTTTCTCTCCGTTGTAATTATTACATATCTCCAAACCACCGTATCTCTGTCTCGGTCGACCATACGTGTCTGTATTTCGGTTTTCTGTGGTTCGTCTCGGGTTGCTAGATGAATCCATAAGTGTAAGCGGAAAAAATCCGGTAGTGTGAGATATACTGTTACATTTGTTGCATAATATTGGCTTTTGATTCGCGAAAATGTTGCAAAACAATGTATTGTTACGTATAGACCAATCGACTGGTATGTTATTATATTTTAAGTGGGCAGCGGCTTTAGCACTGAACTGTTTATGATATTCATAGAATGTCGTACCTCCATATCTAGTAGCCATGTCTTTGTGGGAAATGCTCACACATTATATTTTTATAAATCCCGAATGTCGCTATGAATTCCTCGATTGACAGCATCCTATTGAGTCTGGGATATGGTTTTCCTTTGTCCTTATCCTCTACATAGCTCTGTGTCAAGGGGGGGGGGGGCATTAGTAGGATAGATAAATTAATATCTTTACCTTCTATGATGGATTGGCGAACTTTCGGAGGTACAGTTTCTACAAACGGAAGAGACTCCAAACTATAGCCGTACTGAGTCCTGACATAGGTTCCGTCCGGCCTCTGTCTCTGACCAAACTCTCGATAGGCTGCCTGTAAGGAGGTTGTACTTGTAGAATCGCCTTCGACGTTCAAAGTACACTGTCTTTCCCTGGTATCCGCACTAATCAATTGGCTTTCACTACCTGCTGCAGCCTGAATACCATTTTGTGAATGAGATTTTTCTTTTAATTCATTAATTTCTTTCCTCATCTCCTTCACGGTCCGAGTTAACTCGCCGATAGCCAGGGCAACGTTGTCCATTGTGCCGCTATTGTTGTTTGCATTCGGCACTTCCGGCGGTTCCAACGACTGTGTAGCGTGGTTTAGCTGCGTTGAAGTCTGATCTGTTTGCCACCGTGGTTCATTCGTTGTTTTATATAAACGTATAAGATCTGCTTTTTTGGATGATGACGGTTTGTTCACCCCTCGAGATAGCAGCGCATCACGTAATTTAACATTAGTCCAGTTTTCAGGTCTCGAATGACCTAGTTTGAGTTCTATTTCTTCGCGTAGGTCCTGATATTGTGAACAGCTAGGAATTGAATTTCTCTTAGTTTAGATTGTCACAGTAATATCCAATTCCTACATTGAAAGATATAACATGCACAAAATTAAAAGGTATATATGTTCTATATTTATTATAGACTCCTAATGTTCAATACGATCGTAAGCTGATATTAGGTTGATATTTCTCTATAGAATGAACACGCTTCGCACTGTTACGCTCCAAGAATTGCAATGGCTGACCAAACACTAGACACGTGATAATGTGGTCAGATAGAATTACTGATCACCATATAAGGATTGTTCTAAAATAGAGTAGTGGTACTGCCCGCTCTGTGTAACAAGATATGCCAGTAGATAAGATTATTATATGTGTATAAACTAATATTACATAAATATACGTTGACTGTGACTTTCTTGACATTCTCTCTGTTTACAATAATGCTTTTTCTTGTGAATATCGAGTTAACATAGTATCAGTTCTTTAAGTATTTCACACTCAAGGTATCAGTAGCCTCTATATCAGGCATGAACTTTAATAAACGTTTCCGAGAAGTACTGAATGTCATATTGACAGTTGAATACTAATTAGACAGATCGTTTATATCCCATGCAATGAGCAACGAAGTGGAGGTATATTGGAATCACCTTGTCGTCTTTCCCTCCATCTGTCCGTAGATACGACCTTGCGTGGAATTATTCTCATTTACCTTCCTATAAATTGCATTGAAATTTTCGATTTCGCTTTATAACCAATTGAAAGCGTGCATATCCTTCTTTCATATCTTTGAAGCCATTTATATATATTTTGGCGTTTTTGCTTTTTCTGGGTATTTTCTTTTTAGATACAACCTTATCTAGATATTTACTCACTTACCTTTCTACAGATTTCATTGAAATCATAGAATTAGGTTTTTCAATACATACAAATGTGTTCTTATCTATTGAGCTATTTTAGCTCACCTGAGCTTTCACCTATTCTGATAGTCTATACTTTGTCGTCCGTCTGTATATATGTCCGTCTGACCATCTGATTGTAAACTTTTAACATTTTGGAATTTTTTAGAACCGCCTGAAGAATTTGGATGAAACTTGGTATTCATAGGTTCTCAACCATTTTTTTTTCATTTCATCTAAATTCGTTGACAAGTGACACCACCTCTTCTTTTGTTCTGTTGATACTTTAGATTTAGATCAATAATTAGTTAAAGGTGTGCAATCTGACATTAAACGTGTATGCAATCAACTTATGATGAATTTTGGGCAAAGTGATATATCAACATGAACATGTTTGTTTCATTTTGGATCTTTATGCTATCTATAGACATGAAATTGTCTGCAGTTGTATTATTATGTAAATGAAAATTGGGAGTTTTTTTTCAACTTCCTTGATTGATTCTACCATTTTGCATTGTCATGTATAGGCAAAAACAAGCCGGCGTGGCCTAGTGGTATCGCGTCGGACTCCTGATCAGGAGACCGGGGTTCGAGTCCCGCTCTGGTCATGCCGGTGTCATGTCTTTCGGACGAGACAGTAAAAACCGAGGCCTCGTGTCGTGGTTACATGGCACGTTAAAGATCCCTCACTGCTTCGGGTGGGTCCGTTGCAAAGGTCAAAATTTGTATGCCCCGCATCAGGCAGATGCCGTCACCATATACGTGAAATAATCGAGGTGTGACGTAAAACAAAAATCAATCAATCAATCATATAGGCAGAAACAAATATTACTCAATATTTTCTTTTATGGCGGACATTTTCCCTTTATATTTTCAATAAAACATATTGCATACACTATCCCTTGAATGAAGCAAAGAAATTAAAACCTTTCAGGTGAAAAGACAGAGAAAATCTGTATTTGCAATATTCCGGACAAACCTGGAGCTTCATCCATGACTAGATTAGACTTACTTTTCTTGTCGCCAACAGCATTTGATAAGACGAACTCTTTCGTTTTGAGAACCGGGAATGTCCTTAAGCAATAATTTATTTTTATAGATAAGTCACTGGAGCGATTGATAACTTACTGAGGAAGTTCTATGGTCGTTACGAGGCTCTTATTACTCCATATGATATCTCTTTATCCAGACTTTTAAATGATACTCTGGACTGAGACCGATTCCTATCATTTTACACAGATTTGACACCTTATATACTAGAAGGTTACCTAATTTGACTTCTCCATATATAAATTTGTATGGAATTTACACGATTTGATTCTTTCTACTGGGTATATGTGACGGGTGTTGCTAGCAAGCAGGAGATGCTCACTCTCCACGGGCACCTAATCTCCCTCCATCATAGAGATTCATATATGCTCTTCCAGTAGATATATTTTGTTATTTCCACTTGGTTTTCACTTTCATTGATTTTGTATGTCCTCTGGTTTCATGATTTTTGGATTTATGGTTTGGGTTTATTCATCATCTTTACATCTAATGGTGTCTAATAGCATTCCACATAGATAAAGTTTTAAAAGTGAAGAACAAGCATTATAAAGAGTCTTAATTGAACTGTTATCTACTAGCAGTTATTCTTAAAACACAATGCAGTAGGAGACCTGCCATAAGTGATCTACTAAAACAACCATGACTATCTGTATCATAAATGTATAAGGTCAAATTCTTAAAAGATGTTGTCATATCAATAGAAATCTAGTACAGAAAACAAATATAAACTCGATATATCAAAAGAATAATACTTCTCTTTAGCCTTGATATCATTTTTCAACTTCTTAATCTCTTCCTCCTTCTGTGATTCGTATTCCTTTTCCCATTGTTTTCTATAATGAATTAATACGGCTTTAAATCAATAATATATAGACAGCAACTTATCAAATGAATAAGAACGGAAGGGAATAGATCATAAACATTTCATAATCAATACGGCAGCGCATTCATATAGTTTTTACTTTTAGCAATGAGTACAACTAAATGCGTAATTTACTTTAATTCTTCCACAGTCTCCTTTTTGTTCTTTTCTTGAACTTCCCTTCTGCTACAAATATTAAACAGCAAACTAAGCATAAGCATAAAACACGTCTGTTACATAAATCATTCCAAAGAAATCTCGATATGTACTCTTGGATGTTATATATTATTACTGTTTCTAACATAATGTACTGTAACATTATTGATGTGTCGAGCAAAATGCACTCCTCTATGCAAGAAACTGTTATTTCTACATTGAGAATTAGCTTTTATCTTCTATAGTTACATGTAGATTGATAAACTGTTTTGAGGGTCGGACAAATATGAATAACTAGAAAGAAAAAAAACCAGCGCAAGCGCAGGAAACATTTTGAGATAATTGGCCGGGCTGCGAAGCAACTTCGGAATGTATTTTCAATATGCCTTCAGTGTTCAAGTAAGCAACTTTTTTACACAGGAATAAAGTAATCGTGATTTATGTTTTCTGCCTCAGTGAAATCCAGCCCTTTTCAAGGATTTCCAGTCTGGCTATACCGTGTTTAACAGTTTCCTTTAAGGCAATACGTCTACATACAATGCATTTAAAGTGAGTTGCGCAAATACAGTTTAGATGTATCAAAAGTATTGTTGCTTTTGGACGTAATTATGTTGCATGTCACTTTGCACATTGACCTCGCACGAAGAAGCTAGAAATAAATTATCACATGAATTTGAAAGTGACGTCTGAGTTACAGAGCCGTAGTCTAATACAAATGTCTACAAAACAACTCGAAATGGTGAGAGAGAGAGAGAGAGAGAGAGAGAGAGAGAGAGAGAGCAATTAATGAATTTATAAAAGAAGGAAATGTAGTGAATGGTAAGATACTAACTTTCAATGGACGCATAACTTGTGTTTTAAAATGTGGTTTGTTATTACACTTTTTGAAATAGTAATCATCTAACATTTCGTTCAATTATTAGCAATTTTTATTTATATTTCACAACAAGAAATAACGACTTTCATTTATTTTTTGTTCTGGTTTTAAATACATTGTTATGTTAATATGTAAGAAAGGTAAATCTATTGTTTTGTTGTAAGTCTTGTATTTCTTTCTCAAGTTTACGAAAAAAACTTTCCGTTTTAATATACCTTGCAACTGTAATTAATAGATAAACTAAATCGCTCTTTTAACTACGTTGGCCTTGAGAAACCATATATCTGGAGTTCAATCATTGGCAAATTCTGATTCAATTATTTGATAAAGATTATCTTGTCGGTGACAAGAAATAACGATTTTCAATCAATCATTTTTGAGGTTTAGGTTTCGATGTTGAATAATATGTAAAATGTCTAGAAACGCAAACCTGTTATGTTGCTTTAATTCTTCAATTTCTTGTTTTTGTTTACTACAAAAAAAATCATGAGTCAAATATAATCTGTCTTCGAAAAGTTTTGCGAACCGGAAATGTCCTTAAGCAATAAGTTATTTTTATAGATAAGGCATTAGAGCAATTGATATCTTATGGTGTCTAATAATCATTCCACATAGATAAAGTTTTAAAAGTGAAGAACAAGCATTATAAAGAGTCTTAATTGAACTGTTATCTACTAGCAGTTATTCTTAAAACACAATGCAGTAGGAGACCTGCCATAACTGATCTACTAAAACAACCATGACTATCTGTATCATAAATGTATAAGGTCAAATTCTTAAAAGATGTTGTCATATCAATAGAAATCTAGTACAGAAAACAAATATAAACTCGATATATCAAAAGAATAATACTTCTCTTTAGCCTTGATATCATTTTTCAACTTCTTAATCTCTTCCTCCTTCTGTGATTCGTATTCCTTTTCCCATTGTTTTCTATAATGAATTAATACGGCTTTAAATCAATAATATATAGACAGCAACTTATCAAATGAATAAGAACGGAAGGGAATAGATCATAAACATTTCATAATCAATACGGCAGCGCATTCATATAGTTTTTACTTTTAGCAATGAGTACAACTAAATGCGTAATTTACTTTAATTCTTCCACAGTCTCCTTTTTGTTCTTTTCTTGAACTTCCCTTCTGCTACAAATATTAAACAGCAAACTAAGCATAAGCATAAAACACGTCTGTTACATAAATCATTCCAAAGAAATCTCGATATGTACTCTTGGATGTTATATATTATTACTGTTTCTAACATAATGTACTGTAACATTATTGATGTGTCGAGCAAAATGCACTCCTCTATGCAAGAAACTGTTATTTCTACATTGAGAATTAGCTTTTATCTTCTATAGTTACATGTAGATTGATAAACTGTTTTGAGGGTCGGACAAATATGAATAACTAGAAAAAAAAAAAAACCAGCGCAAGCGCAGGAAACATTTTGAGATAATTGACCGGGCTGCGAAGCAACTTCGGAATGTATTTTCAATATGCCTTGAGTGTTCAAGTAAGCAACTTTTTTATACAGGAATAAAGTAATCGTGATTTATGTTTTCTGCCTCAGTGAAATCCAGCCCTTTTCAAGGATTTCCAGTCTGGCTATACCGTGTTTAACAGTTTCCTTTAAGGCAATACGTCTACATACAATGCATGTAAAGCGAGTTGCGCAAATACAGTTTAGATGTATCAAATTTCAAAGTATTGTTGCTTTTGGACGTAATTATGTTGCATGTCACTTTGCACATTGACCTCGCACGAAGAAGCTAGAAATAAATTATCACATGAATTTGAAAGTGACGTCTGAGTTACAGAGCCGTAGTCTAATACAAATGTCTACAAAACAACTCGAAATGGTGAGAGAGAGAGAGAGAGAGAGAGAGAGAGAGAGAGAGAGAGAGAGCAATTAATGAATTTATAAAAGAAGGAAATGTAGTGAATGGTAAGATACTAACTTTCAATGGACGCATTACTTGTGTTTTCAAATGTGGTTTTTTATTACACTTTTTGAAATAGTAATCATCTAACATTTAGTTCAATCATTAGCATTTTTTATTTAAATTTCTCAACAAGAAATAACGACTTTCATTTATTTTTTGTTCTCGTTTTAAATAATTCTTATGTGAATATGTAAAGAAAGGTAAACCTGTTGTTTTGCTGTAAGTCTTGTATTTCTTTCTCAAGTTCACTGAAAAAAATTCCGTTTTAATATACCTTGCAATTGTAATTGATAGATAAACTAAATCGCTCTTTTAACTACGTTGGTCTTGAGAAACCATATACCTGGAATTCAATCATTGGCAAATTCTGATTCAATTATTTCATAAAGATTATCTTGTCAGTGACAAGAAATAATGATTTTCAATCAATCATTTTTCAGTTTTAGGTTGCAATGTTGAATAATATGTAAAATGTCTAGAAACGCAAACCTGTTATATTGCTTTAATTCTTCAATTTCTTGTTTGTGTTTACTACAAAAAAAATCATGAGTCAAATATAATCTGTCTTCGAAAAGGTTTGCGAACCGGAAATGTCCTTAAGCAATGTTATTTTTATAGATAAGGCATTGGAGCAATTGCTATCTTATGGTGTCTAATAATCATTCCACTTAGATAAAGTTTTAAAAGTGAAGAACAAGCATTATAAAGAGTCTTAATTGAACTGTTATCTACTAGCAGTTATTTTTAAAACACAATGCAGTAGGAGACCTGCCATAACTGATCTACTAAAACAACCATGACTATCTATATCATAAATGTATAAGGTCAAATTCTTAAAAGATGTTGTCATATCAATAGAAATCTAGTACAGAAAACAAATATAAACTCGATATATCAAAAGAATAATACTTCTCTTTAGCCTTGATATCATTTTTTAACTTCTTAATCTCTTCCTCCTTCTGTGATTCGTATTCCTTTTCCCATTGTTTTCTATAATGAAATAATACGGCTTTAAATCAATAATATATAGACAGCAACTTATCAAATGAATAAAAACGGAAGGGAATAGTTCATAAACATTTCATTGTCAAAACGGCAGCGCATTCATATAGTTTTTACTTTTAGCAATGAGTACAACTAAATGATAAAATGTGTAATTTACTTTAATTCTTCCACAGTCTCCTTTTTATTCTTTTCTTCTTCATTTCTGCTGAAAATATTAAACAGTAAAATAAGCATAAGCATAAAACACGTCTGTTACATAAATCATTCCAAAGAAATCTCGATATGTACTCTTGGATGTTATATATTATTACTGTTTCAAACATAATGTGTAACATTATTGATGTGTCGAGCAAAATGCACTCCTCTATGCAAGAAACTGTCATTTCTACATTGCGAATTAGCTTTGATCTCCTACAATTACATGTAGATTTATAAACTGTTTTGAGGGTCGGACAAATATGAATAACTAGAAAAAACAAGAGGCCCACGGGCCTTATAGGTCACCTGAGTATTGTGTAACAACTTTCAAATAACTTTGGTTCGTGTCTTAAACCAGAGGTCATGAAATTCACAATGCACAGTTTTGAAAGAGGCACTATTGCTTATCATTATTTATTTATAAACTTAGCATGCTTACTCTATTTACTTAATACCCAGAGATTGATTGGAGTATAAACAAAGAGAAAATGCATTTCCACTTTATAACCTGTTTTGTACCTCACCCCAAAAGAACCACTGACCCTGGGGCCATTTATTTGGGTGGGGGGGTTGGGTTAAAAATAACCATTTTGCTAGATGCACCTTTTTTCATCAGAAATATATATACTTGGAACCCAGGAGCAAAGGAAAATATATTCAAAGAATTAATGTATTTTCACTATATAATCAATAAAGCCCCACCCTAACACCATAATACTGACCCTGGGGCCATAAAATTCACAATTTTGGTAGAGGCACCCTTGCTCATCATAACTATGTGCTTTGATAGAAGCAGAGAAGAAGATTTTCAAAGAATGTATGCATTTTCACTTTATAATCAATAGGGCCCCACCCTAACATCAGAACCCTTAACCCTGGGGCCATAAAATTCACAACTTTGGAAGAGGCACTCTTGCTTATCATAACTATGTACTTAGTTGGTTTATTTAATACCCAGGAGCAGAGAAGAGGATTTTCAAAGAAATAATGCATTTTTACTATATAATCCATATAGGGCCCCGCTCTAACACCAGAACCCCTGACCCTGGGGCCATAAAATTCACAATTTTGGTAGAGGCACTCTTGCTTATCATAACTATGTACTTTATTTGTTTATTTAATACCTAAGAGCATAGAAGAAGATTTTCAAAGAAATAATGCATTTTCACTATATAATCAATAGAGAGCCCCACCCTAACACCAGAACCCCTGACCCTGTGGCCATACAATTCACAATTTTGGTAGAGGCACTCTTGCTCATCATAACTATGTACTTAGTTAGTTTATTTAATACCCAGGAGCAGAGAAGAAGATTTTCAAAGAAATAAGGCATTTTCACTATATACATTTTTAGCCCCGCCCTAGCACTAGAACCCCTGTCCCTGGGGCCATGAATTTCACAATTGTGGTAGAGGGCTCAATGCTGAATACAGTCATATCAACAGTTTGGCTGCTATGTGTCCAGGAGTAAAGAAGAAGATTTTGAAAGATTGCATTAATTTTAGTGGTTTTGGCCCCACCCCTCAGCCCCTGGGGGAGCAGGCACCATGAAATTCACAATTTTTGTTCCCCTTTAGCCATAGATGCTTTATGCCAAATTTAGTTAAAATTGGTTCAGTGGTTGCAGAGAAGAAGCTGAAAATGTTCAAATGTTAACACACGACGCACGACGCACGACGAACGACGAACGACGCACGACGCACGACGACGGACGAAAACAGATAGCAATAGGTCACCTGAGTTTACTCAGGTGACCTAAAAACAGCACAAGCGCAGGAAACATTTTGAGATATTTGGCCGGTCTGTGAAGCAACTTCGGAATGTATTTTCAATGTGCCTTGAGTGTTCAAGTAAGCAACTTTTTTTATACAGGAATAAAGTAATCGTGATTTATGTTTTCTGCCTCAGTGAAATCCAGCCCTTTTCAAGGATTTACAGTCTGGCTATACCGTGTTTAACAGTTTCCTTTAAGGCAATACGTCTACATACAATGCATTTAAAGCGAGTTGCGCAAATACAGTTTAGATGTATCAAAAGTATTGTTGCTTTTGGACGTAATTATGTTGCATGTCACTTTGCACATTGACCTTGCACGAAGAAGCTAGAAATAAATTATCACATGAATTTGAAAGTGACGTCTGAGTTACAGAGCCGTAGTCTAATACAAATGTCTACAAAACAACTCGAAATGGTGAGAGAGAGAGAGAGAGAGAGAGAGAGAGAGAGAGAGAGAGAGCAATTAATGAATTTATAAAAGAAGGAAATGTAGTGAATGGTAAGATACTAACTTTCAATGGACGCATTACTTGTGTTTTAAAATGGAGTTACTAATTACACCTTTTGAAATAGTAATCATCTAATATTTAGTTCAATCATTAGCATTTTTTTTTTTAAATTTCACAAGAAATAACGATTTTCATTTATTTTTTGTCCTGGTTTTAAATACAATATTATGTTAATATGTAAAGAAAGGTAAACCTGTTGTTTTGCTGTAAGTCTTGTATTACTTTGTCAAGTTTTCTGAAAAAAACTTTCCGTTTTAATATACCTTGCAATTGTAATTGCAAGGTATTTGTTTGGCTTTTGTCAAATTAAATGACCGTCCTAAGTCGGTATCGTAATTGCACTACAATCAAATATTTTTGTAATGTGTTTTATGTTCTGCATATTATTTATATTCATGTATTGTATAGCTTCATGGTTATTTCTGCCACATAACTGAGCCAGTAACTCCTTTTTTTCTTTGATAGATAAACTAAATCGCTCTTTTAACTACGTTGGCCTTGAGAAACCATATATCTGGAGTTCAATCATTGGCAAATTCTGATTCAATTATTTGATAAAGATTATCTTGTCAGTGACAAGAAATAACGATTTTCAATCAATCATTTTTCAGGTTTATGTTGCGATGTTGAATAATATGAAAAATGTCTAGAAACGCAAACCTGTTATGTTGCTTTAATTGTTCAATTTCTTGATTTTGTTTACCACAAAAATTATGAGTCAAATATAATCTGTCTTCGAATGCAAACACATTCCATTACACTTTTTCTTGGTTCGATAAAACTAATTCGCTCACTTAAGAAAGATATACATATGTACTTAATCGTGACACGTGTTGTGAACCTAAGGTAGTCGTCTACATCACTGACACTTTGTTTGCATATTTCAAATGTACCTGAGGATACCAGTTTAGATCTGAAAACTCGTCTAATTATTGGAAGTTAGGGACAAAACTATGTTTTACTAAAGTGATTGAAAATAAAATTAATCCTAGATGCAGTCTTAGTTAGCATTAAACTCTCAGTAAGGAATTGCAAGGGTATGCTTAGAAGAAAGTCTTCGTAAACTGTTATCAAATGACCTATGTTTGCTGGGTTTTTATACCTGGTATTTCTTGTAGAAAATTATTCGGCACCACTAAAGTTCTTATTTCTCCACTTAAAAGTAGTTTCCCTATTAAACGTTCGATCTCATTTTCAAAAACATTCACACCTATAAATTCTTACAGAGCTGTCAATTCTATACGCAGAGGGCATTCTAAGATTAATAAGTGCAACGCCAAGAAATGTCTTACTTGCCATCATTTAAACTGCAAGTCCAATATTGAATCTTCGATTAATGGAAATATATTTAACACCAAATTAGACAAAGACATAGATTTAAATACTGCCAATGTTATATATGTCATCACTTGAGAAGCTAGAGGATGTGGGGCTCAATATGTCGGGGAAACTTCTAAAACTTTGAAACAACGTTTTCGAAATCATTCCTATAAAATTCGTAATAATTCACGACGTAAGTACCAGAATTTTCTTTATAACCACTTTAATAAATACCAACATAATATTAACAATGTGAAAATAACTCCAGTAGAAAATATCTCTAAATTACCAGGTGATACGAAATCAGATGTTAAAAAACGACTTTTGGAAACCGAGCTCTACTGGATTAAACAACTACAAACCCCATACCCTCTTGGTCTCAACGACCAAATATATCGACAAGGTAATATTTCTTCTCGTCAGAATAAGATCAATATTTTTACATTAAGACATAAAACTATTAGAAAACGTAGGTCACATGGTCGTCGTCGTAATCGTAACATCAGAAAACGTAATCGTTTAAATAGGTCATTAAACGATCTTCTATTTATCGCAAAAAATAATGGCCGTCATGAACTTTTGCATGCACTATCCTCTATTCCGGTAAATAAATTGAAACCTATCCTGGACGAAGCTGATCTTCGAAGTTTACGCAATTCTGATTGATATAAACTCAATTTGATTATTTTATTTTCATATAATAAACTCTTTCCTCGTATTCCGTCTCTTCCACTCAAGCAGCAATTTCTCAAAATTAAATTTATTAATAAAGGCTTCGATCTACTTAACATTTCTAATATTTTCCGTGATCATAGAGTCAAATCTAAAATCACACAATATTTTGAGAATTTAGAACCTCCACTTATTTGTTACCAGTACAAAAAGCCTATAAGAAATCTTATTTTAAATTATAATAAAGTCACATCTAACCCTGATGTTTCAGACTCTATTCCTTCGTCGTGTTCTTGTGAAAATTCTAAATATGTTTATAAACCGGCAGGTCATGTTATTACTGGTGACCTAAACTGTATTTCGGACAAGAAATTGCGCACGCTTTTTGGAAAAGGACCTAAATATAGGTTACCGTCCAGGATAGATTTCAATAAATGCCGTGACGTTATAGAAGATGCTTTAACTACATATTGTAAACGTTGGTGTAAAAAAGAACAGGTAAATGTTCATACTCTTAATGATTGGAAATTCGTGATTTTAAGAATTGTCGATATCCGTATTAAGAACTTTACGGAAAATCCGCATTTATTTCAACATCCTAATACATTGACGACAAATTCTATTAAAAAGAAGATAGCTGACTTACATGCTAAATATGTCTTTGTTCCCGCTGATAAAGCAGGTAATAACATAATAGTTGTTTGAAAACTATATTATATTGAAGTACTTAAAAACGAATTAAACTCCACTCATACATATGTAGAAAGCCCTATATCAAAAGAGAGCACCTTGCACGATCACCTCATGACCATGTCCGACTTCAAAATTAAAACTGATAAATCTGATCTACCAACCATGTATTGGCTCCCAAAACTACATAAAAGTCCATATAAATCACGTTTCATATCTAATTCTAGCCACTGCTCTACTACGGTACTATCGAAACATATTACGTCTGCTCTAACTGCTATAAAAGATCATATTATCAAATATTGTGATGTCGCATTTCATAATAGTAACATCAATTACTTTTGGTCGATTAAAAATTCTCATGAAGTTATAGACAAACTTCTTTCGCTAAATTTCAAAGCGACTCAAATTTCTACGTTTGATTTTTCTACACTTTATACATCTCTGCCTAATGATTTGATTAAAAGCAAGTTGCTGTCTCTTATACAATGGTGTTTTCACAGGGAATCTAAAACGTACATATGTACTTCCAATAACTCTGGATTCTTTTCCAACAAACAATATACTTCATATAAATACTGGACTTGCAAGGAATTATGTAAAGCACTAGATTTTCTCATGAATAATATTTTTGTGCAATTTGATGGCAAGATATATCAACAAATAGTTGGGATTCCTATGGGTACTAACTGCGCGCCTCTGATAGCAGATTTATTTCTTTATTGTTATCAGAGGGATTTTATGGTTTCTATTCAAAAATCAAAACGTTTTGACCTCATTGACAAATTTAATAATACTTGCAGATATCTGGATGACATTTTGGTTATCGATAACCCTGAATTCGAACAATTTATATCAGAAATATATCCACCAGAGCTCATATTGAATAAAGCTAATACTTGAGATATATCTACACCTTTCTTAGATTTAAACATCAAAATTATCAACAACCTAATATATACTAATATTTATGATAAACGTGAGGATTTTGGATTTCCTATTGTAAATTTCCCTTACTTGGATGGCGATGTCCCTCGACTCCCATCATATGGTATCCATATATCTAAATTAGTTCGATTTGTCAGAGGCTGCACCGATGTTTTGGACTTTCATAAACGAAATTTACAAATTACTACTAAACTTTTAACTCAGGGTTACAGATATCACAAGCTAAGAAAAACATTTGGCAAATTCTTCAGATCTTATTCAGAACTTCTATCTAAATTTGGAAATATTTCTTTTCAACAGGATGTATCCAATGGAATTTCCCATCCTAATTTTTACGGTGATCTCGTATATAAACTAAGGAAAGTAAAAGGCTCCGATAACGTTATTTTATCATGTAATAAAATAGTCAAACGTCTCCTAAATAGACAATATGATATTGAGATCATCAAAAAGACTACAGGTCTTGTATTTGGCCCCTCTACAGCCTTATGCAGACTTTTACTTGAACGTTGCACGCTGACTAACAGGGCGGTGGGGACTATATGACGGGCCTTGTCCAAACCTCTTTCAGAGGAGACATGGTCCTGAACCTCGTCCCCTCTGACTGTTAGACGGGACTCCTACAGATCTAGGGTCTTAGCTCGCTTTCAGACTGGCAGACCACGGTTTATCATGTTGATGTCGCATATATTTTTATACCATTATGTGTTTTACAATACCTTACGTGTTTATATTTTTATGACCTCTCAATATGCGATACCTGTTGACCCTTGTTCTTTACATGGAGGATTATTTATAAATTTTTAGATCTACGTCTTTTGATTGTTTTGCTGTTACGGTGAGTGGGAAGGTGGGCCCGTAAACCGGTTAACCACACCATTTGTTTGGCTTTTGTCAAATTAAATGACCGTCCTAGTCGGTATCGTAATTGCACTACAATGAAATATTTTTGTTATGTGTTAAATGTTCTATTATATTATTTATATTAATGTATTGTATGGCTCTATGGTGCCTTCTGCCACATAACTGAGCCGGTAACTCCTCTTTTTTTATGTAACAGTTGGATAAAAACTAACAGTTTTGGATGAACTTTTTGCCAATATATGAAAAACTAAATAATTAAATAATTTTATGAAATCTGAGATTTCTGGTACAAGCAATCAATATAGATAAACCAACTTAGTCGATTGGGTTATAATAAAATATATACGAAAACTATATGAATTATAAATTTTAGGCCTCCAGGCCTTTATCAAGCAATTGAAGAGATGCTTGATAGAGGTCGTGAGGCCGAAAATTTGCAGTATAATGTGGTTGTGTTCTTCTACTTTCAATGAACCGGACTTCCCTTTGGAGGACTACTTAGAATCTTTATATGAATTATGTTTTAAAACATTTATAGTCTTTTAGGTTATAAACTGAATATACGAAACTGTATACATTATGTTTTTCCATGTTCAGCAAATCTTGCGATAAGTCATCTTATAGAATATCATATATAAGAGAAAACAGAAGACATCTGACAATGTTGTATGACATGAATCACCAAGTACCTGAACATAAAACATGGCTAGAGTTGTTCTAACGGGACAAATAACCCCGTGGCAACAAAGTTGAAACATGCAATAATTCATCCCAAGATACATCACTGGTATAAGTGTAATGGATTTTCCACTTGTACATTTTGAGGTACAATCAATAAAATAAGCAAGGTTATACTTCGGGCAAAGTTGTGAAAATGTGATACTATACAAAAGGAATGAGCTACATGTATAAGGAATAATGAAATTAATGCATTTGGATGCATTTGTGTTACTTACCTCGAATTTCATCCACTTTCAGCTTGTTATTCCAATGCTTAGGTCAGCGAAACAATCATGTTGAGAGGGTACTATACACTGACTTACTATCATAGAGGTCAAAGTGAAGGTAACAGTAACCTAGTTTTGGTACATGACTCGATAAAAAGATATGACCGGAACACGATTTTAACAACAAAGTCCATAGTGACCTTGACCTTAACAACCAAGTCCACAGTGACCTTGACCTCTGACCTATAATCTTGGGTCAAGGTCATGACACACCCCACCTTTGGTCATGGGCAACAATACTGTGAATTATTATCATAATCTATCCGCCCAATAAAAAGATATGGGCGGGACACGATTTTAACAACCGGGTCCACAGTGACCTTGACGTTTGACCTTGGCAGGTCATGACACAACCTTGGGTCATGGGCAACAATCCTGTGAAATATTATTTAAATCCATCTACCCAATAAAAAGATATGGCCCGGACACGGTTTTAACAACAAGTCCACAGTGACCTTGACTTCTGACTTATGACCTTGGGTCAGGTCATGACACACCCTTGGGTCATGGGCAACAATATTGTGAAATATTATCTAAATCCATTCACCCAATAAAAAGATATGGCCCGACACCAATCGGGATGGACGGACAGAAGGAAATGATGAGGGTTATAATATTAGTAGAATATACACGGAAAACCGACATCATAAAAATAGTCGATTGTGTTGCTGCGGTTAAGATACCGACTTAGAACGGTCAATTGAAGAAAGAAATGTCATTCAATTGGTGTGGTTAACCGGTTTACAGGCGCCAACCTTCCCATTTACCGCAAAAGCAGCATAATTAAAGGACACACATCTAAATATTTATAAATAATCCTCCATATAGAAAACAAGGATCGATAGGTTTCTCAAGAAGAGAGGTCATAAAAAAATTTATTACACACGAAACGTTTACGGAATAACATGTTGCTATCAAAAATATGTTAGGCGACATCAACATAAGTAAACTGTGCTCTGCCCGTAAGTAAACTGTACATATTTCAGGGGTTGACCATATAGTTTTGGATAAAAAATTGCTATATTAAATATAGAACATATATGCCTTTTATTTTTGTGCACCATATGCGCATTTCGACAAAATGTCTCTTCAGTGAAGCTCGTGGCCGAATGATTGGAATTCTCATAATATATAAATATTTGAAGAGCAGTGTTGAAGCCAAAATGACCGAAAATTGAACCAAGGAATATTAATTCCTTTTTCAAAATTAGTGTTTTTAAGAAAAAGTTAATGTGTACCCAAAAAATTATAAATTGGAAAAAAGATGTGGGTTTCCCAATAACAAAATGATTAGTCATAATATCAGTCATATGCCTACTCTATAGAAATATTTATTTGCTTTCAAATATTGATTATTGAGGGGTTTTTATAATCTGCACGTTTGTTAGAATGTATTGGTGTTTGTTTAAAAGAGTGAAAGATAAATGAATTGAGTGTTAATGCTATCAAAAATAATTCTTTATCATAAGTATAGTGATGAATTTAGAAAAAAAATACAATACACACAAAAATTGTGGAGCTTTCTCAGGTATCAATGTCATTTTTAAAATTTGATGATTTTTTATTTACTCCATACTATAAAATGCCCCTGCCACCAATGCGCTAACATGGCACATTTTTCTAGATTAAAATATTTTTCTTTGTTTAAACAGGGGCCCATCCAGGCATATAAAGAGGTTTTCCGAACTTTCACCTGCTTTTTCGAAAAAAAAAAACATTGCTTAAAAATTTCATGAATCAAATATATGAAATATGTTTAGGCTATTATCATTGATTCTTAATAGTATTTGTTATATAGGTAACTGTTAAGAAAGCAACTATTATGTTTGGTGTATTATTTTATGCGTTTATTCCAATTTTCATTAAGTTTTATTTAAAATTACTGGATATGACGAAAAACTGCCAAATGCCCCTGACGACCAAATCATATGCTCTCAGAGATCATACAGACGATTGAAGCAAACAGATATCTGGGTTATGAACTTTCGGTCCCTCGCTTCACTGTGTCCGAGTTCCACCAAAACTCTGCCACACTGACATACTACTTTTGTGTTCTTATAAAAGGAAGAAAGAAAGCATCGGACTCAGTTGTATGAGAAAAGTTACCACGGACATGATGATTATTAAAGAATAAGCATAAAAAATACACCGCAAAATTATGTCATTGTAATGCAGTTTTACTATTATTTAGGACGGTCAATTAAAATAACTATCATTCAATGAAAATAATAGTCTATATTGAGAACTCGGACCAACAAAGTAATCAAGTAGATAGGCCAAAATATTTAAACAAATATTATTATGGAAAAATATGAATATCAACAATATTGAGTGACATCAAAATGAGCCAATCACTCTCTGCCCGTCTACAGCAAGATGAGGTCCTTAATCTGTAGAGGTTTTGACTACTAATAGTAAGAGGGGACGCGGTTCATAATATTATATTCACTGAAAAAAAGTTTAGACAAGGTCTTGGAGTCCGTATTGCCCCATTAACAACTTTGGTAAAATATAATATAAATTATATAAATTATTGTAATGATAGACAGTTATTGAAGTTTCTATTAATTCTATAGAAGTCAAATTATCAAATGCTACAGACTAATCAGATTGATTGATTGACCTGTTTTACGTCACTCCACGATTTTTTTTATTAAATGTTCTATTATATTATTTATATTCATGTATTGTATAGCTCCATGGTGACTTCTGCCACATAACTGAGCCGGTAACTCCTCTTTTTTCTTACGTAGGGTGACGGCATTTGCATAGAAATTTATACCATTTTAACGGACCCACGGAGGCAGTGAAGGATATTTTACGTGCCACTCCTACCGTGAAACGGGTCCTTAATGTCTTTTCTTAATGGTATCATCAGGCATTAGATAGTCTGCATGTGATGCATTAAAGATACTTTATATATTTGTTCTTACAAATATCACTGTTACTGGTATTAAAGTCATTTCTTAACTGGTTTTGTCTTTTTTGTCCTCGACATCTTTTCTTAAAACAGAGAACTGTGTGCTGTGTGACAAGAACATAGACTGCTTTAAATTTACTTACACTTGCTTAACCTGTCATAAGATTTCATATTTAGAACTAAAATTAGTACAGGTTAATATTTACATGTACTTCGTAATATATAAATAACGTCCAACGTAAAGAGATTCAATATTCAGAAAAATATAAACATTATCTTCAACGTTTCACATATTTTATCTCATTACTACAGGTGTTTCGGCACTATGAACCTCTTCAGGTAATGAAGTATGATAATACATCAAGCAAATATTCTTAGATATTTACACATATTCTTTACCCTTCGGTACTTCTTCGTTTTTACATAATAATCATAACAGTAGAATATCAGACAAGGTACATGTACATGTATATATATATAGTAAGTATCTAAACAAAAGTATCTGACATAGTCCCTCATTCCACTACGTTAGATGATGTTATGTTCTGAGGGCTAGGCGACTTTCAGTTAAGCTGCTCAACCAGGGTTATATATGTGCTAGACTAGCAACGTCACTGAGGAAATTCTATGGTCGTTACGAGACTCTTATTACTCCATATGATATCTCGTTATCCAGACTTTTAAATGATATTCTGGACCGAGACCGATTCCTATCATTTTACACAGATTTGACACCTTCTATACTAGAAGGTTACCTACTTCGACTTCTCCATATATAAATACATATGGAATTTACACGATCTGACTCTTTCTACTGGGTATATGTGACGGGTGTTGCTAGCAAGCAGGAGATGCTCACTCTCCCCGGGCACCTGATCTCACTCCATCACAGGGGTTCACATATGCTCTTCAAGTAGACATATTTTGTTATTTTCCATTTGTTTTTAATTTTCACTGATTTTGTATGTCCTCTGGTTTTATGATTTTTGGACTTGTGCTTTGGATTTATCCATCATCTTTACATTGTTAAGGGAAGGTTTATATTGTTGATGAAATTTTGTTCTTTGATCTCAATGATTGAATAGTTGTCTGTTTGGTATATAGGCATAACCTTATATTTACCATTACTACAGTTCTGAAGCGGTTTTTACGAAAAAGAACCCCTCGGTTTTACATTGCTATTATGTAAAGCTATTCTGTGACTAAAACATTGTGTTGACCCAATATATTCTTCCCTAGGTCTAGTGGTTATAATAAAATATATACCTTATACATATGTACATATACACCGGTGTCACTGCTGGTGGACTGATAGTTCCTGAGGGCATCATAAGTCTAGTTTTCAGTGCTTTTGTACTGACATGATGTATATACTTCAAAGTTTCAGTCATCAAATTAAGTAAATCGCTCTAAAACTAAGGAGTATCTCCGTCATGTATAGCTCTGTCCTAAGATAGACTCTTTGGTTCACTTTTCGGTCATTTTGGTTTCAACACTGATCTTCAAATATTTATATATTTTGCGAATTCCAATCATTTGGCCACGAGCATCACTAAAGAGACATAAGTTGTCGAAATGCGCATATGGTGCACTACATTAAAAGGTATATAAGTGAAGAGACATAAATTGTCGAAATGCGCATCTGGTGCACAAAATTAGAAGGTATATACATTTTATATATTTATTATAACCACTAGGGCGGTGTCATTGCTGGTGGACTGATAGTTTCCGAGGGCATCATAAGTCTAGTTTTCAGTGCTTTTGTACTGACATAAACTATATACTTCAAATTTTCAGTCATCAAATTAAGTAAATCGCTCCAAAACTAAGGAGTATTTCCCTCATGCATAGCTCTGTCCTTAGACAGATTCTTTGGTTCACTTTTCGGTCATTTTGGTTTCAACACTGCACCAGATGCGCATTTCGACAAAAAATTTATCTAAGGACAGAGCTATGCATGGGGGAAATGTTACTTAGATTTAGAGTGATTTACTTAATTTGAAACCTTGTTCCAAATAACCTAAAGTAAGATTAGCACGAGTAGGTGCCATTTTAGTTCCAATGGCAGTACCTAAGATTTGTTTATATTGTTTATTATTTTCTCAGATTTACTTTCATCACCCAATGAAATGTCGTGTTACTTATATGTTGCATCAGAATGTATAATATGGGGCTTCGTGTCGACCATAGTTCCTCAGTGACGTTGTTGTCTATTATTTATATATCCTTGGCTGAAAGTCACACTTTCCCAGTTACTTGACCTCGTTCTGATATAACGCACTGAGATATAAGATATTATTTCGTTTTTGTTCACTAATAACGACTTTCATTTTGCATTATAACGCCTTTCATTTTGCTTTACCATACTACTTCATCTCCTTCTGAACTAACTTTCTCGAGGTTTGCTGTACTGTAAGCAAGCAAAGTAAGAAGAAAAGATAACAGAATTAGCTGTATGATAAAAGTCGCCATACCTAGCACACTAAAAGATGTCATATAAATATTCGATAGTTATGCAGATGCTTATCGACTTCATTTAGTAAAATAAAGTATTATCTGTTACTCAAATGGTGAGACTTACTCGTTTACATGCACAAATTCCCACATATAACAAAAGCAGTACAATCAAAGAGTACACATCTAAACTGGTACATAATTTTCAGTATTGAAATGTTCTTTTAGCTTCAAAAGCATGAAAATATAAATTTGAAAATACGAAATAGAAAAAAGTATTCATAGAAAAAAATAAAGTTAAATAAAGAGAAGCCAATCGTGCACTACTCGACTGAAAGCGGCCTTGATTTTGTAAGTTCCCCATTTTATGGGTGTCCTTATAAACAAGATGATAGAGATCAGTATCTTATCTCCTCTGATGAGAGTAAGAAGAGACATAAAGATATAAATACGAATTATATTTAGAATAAATTTTAATATCAATATATATAATGTTCCGTCAATATAAGTAAATCCTACTCTGCTCCTCTGAAGCGAGCTTAGATCTGTAGAAGTCTTGACTAAGAGTACACAAACATACAAATACGAGACATCCTGTGCATTGTTTTGTGATTCATCAATATTTCAAGTAGAAATATATAGGAATAGGGATACGCAATTATATAACTTTTGATATGTTTGACTTGGCTCTCTTGTTTGTTCCTTAGATGCGATCATACCATATATGTTTCTGTTTATATCTATTTAACAGGTCTTATTTGTTGAAAATAGCATGATATGCATTAACATGTATGATAAATTTGTTCTGGTTTTGTATTTATGTCCTACCTTTTTTTGCTTTCTTCCTTGATTTCCTTTTTTGAAGAGGAGGCTTGTTTGCTATATGATATAAAACAATATTTGTGAATACGGTTTCGTGTTAAACAAAACAAAATGAGAGAAAGTGTATATGATCTTGTACAAGATGGTACACCTTTGTACAAACAAAATGCAAACACGTAAAACAATCAAATTTAAAAAAAACACTTAACACTTCTTTTCTGGAAATAATAAACATATTCTAATTCACATGTTTTGTTTTGATAATTCTGATTGGTCCACACGTTAGCGTTCAGGCATGTATAACCACGATATACTGTCCTCAAATGTATTACTACATTGTACGTATCCTTTGTCCACATTGACTCTCACTCTATCTATCAAACACAACAACCCCCATCTTCGCGAGTCAAGGGGATGCGCTACGTAAACTTCTCTATCTCCCCTTGCATTCAAAGGTCGCGGGTTTTGATGGCGCCGCCTAGCGAAAAGTATTCAATATACTACTAACCAACTGACCAATGAGATTAAGCTTGACTTAGCGCAGAAAAACATAATGGCAAAATTCGTCTGCTCGGTGTATCGTAAAATTTCTGAAATGTTTTCTATAGACAGCTTTAAAGATTTCCAGTCGAAAGGCACAGAGGCTTTAATGAAAGGGAAAGACAATTTCATTCCGTCGATCACATGTATTCATTGTTTTCGTTTTCTTGTACGATTTGTTTAAGGCTTCTGATTCGTTCATATGAAGAGCAAGGGAACAATCACGAATTGGCCTACGTTTTTTGAATGCAATCAGTCAGGGGGAGAGAGAAATTTACGTAGCACATCCCTTGACTCGTGAAGATGCAAAAATACTGTCTATAACAACTTCGTTCGGTGCTCTCCAGGGGGCGGATCCAGAATTTGAGTTAGGGGGGGGGGGCGTAAAAATGGCGAGGATTTTGAGGACCGCCTAGGTCCCCAACGGGTCCAGGGCAGAGCCCTGGTAGGAGGACTAGGGGGGCGAAGCCCCCGGAAGCTCCTGCATTTATGGCTTTTTAGAACCCATTTTCGTGACTCCGAAATAGGTTAAATGTTTTGTGACCAGACATTTATTGGCTGTGCTTTATGGTATATCAGAGGTCGATTTCAGGCATGATTGTTTCTATCAGAGGTACAATAGATGTGGCTCAACTGTACGACAAGAAATCTGAACTTGTCTTCCCCTGGTAGGCATGCAAAGTGAATATGTAACATCCCCCGGGTCAACAAGTCCAAGTAGGAAAAAATAGAAAAAAATATCCGATCAAACTCAAATGTCAGGTGCTCATCTTACATACCAAGTTCCGAGAAACGCTCCGGGTAAAGAAACGGACAGACTAACGGACAATGTGATCCCAGTATATTAAGTTCTTTACTTTGTAACGGGGTGTATAAATACAGATATACGTCACAAAATATTTACTACTGTAACAACAGTATATAGTAACCTTTAATGCCAATAAAAAAACAGCCAAAGCTTCACTATGCACACACTATTGTTTTGTACATGTAGCTATGAAGGTTAACACTGGTCCGCAGAATATATCAAAATGACTTGGTAAAATTTTCTGTCGAAAAGAGGTCAGTCCCCAACTCCAGCTCCTTCTAGATCCACCCAAATTTATATAATCGCGTAATACTGGTTGAAAATTGAAAAATTAATTGCCCCGTCTCTATATACTTGTATAATTGCTCAGCTCTGTTCCGTGATAAAGTTTGAAATACTAGTAGTTAAACATAAATACAATTCTTGGTCATTTTTGTGTAAACTAAACAATGAGAGAAACTACGTGGAAATGGGTTGCATGCGCCGATCCAGCGGGGGGGGGGGGGCATTTTTTGGGTTGGACCCCACTCATCAGGGAGAATAATTATCCTTTCTTGGTTGGACCCTCTGACAAGAATTTCCAACGATTGAATTTCACTTGCCAATATCTTTGAAATTAAAAGACTTAAATTCATAATCTATGTACCGATTTGTAGCATATGTAACCAGCCTTGTAACGTAATTCAGATATTTATACAGAAATCTTACAAATCAAATCAATTGTCTCTCAAACTTTAACCACTGGCTTAACCAGTGGTGAAAGTTTCGAACAACTGGCCCCTGATGGGTTTAATACCCGAAATGACGTCGGAATGTTTATTTCCGGAATCGTGGAATGTATTTCGATCAGTAAATATTAAACTGATCAATTTTAAGACAATTAATGCTGCACTGCATTTGACAAATATTTAATCACACGTAGTTTTATAATCAGAATTTAACTTTTCATTTTACTTTGTGTATAGATGGACAGTGATTGAATGTGTGCTACCTATGATTGACCAATTTTCGGGGGATGGGGGGGGGGCGTACGCCCCTTACGCCCCCCCCCCCCCTTGAATCCGCCACTGCTCTCAGCGTCCATCTCAAATTTCGTATTAAGGACGATTTGCAGTTTGTAATTCTACCATGTATATGGCGTGCCATCATGCAACATGCTTTCTAGCATGTTAATTCATCTCGCCGCGCCGCAGCACAACTGCCTGTTCAGTCGTTTACGATGCTATACCAAGTCACTCATGTGTGAATCAATTTGTGACTAATGATTTAATCATAAAATTTTAAGAATATGAATATAAAGAAAATTCTTATGTCAGTGCAATAAATATCAATTCGTTTCTCGGATAATTTTAAACATGGCGCTATCCGTCCCATTGTCCAGGTAGTGAAAACCTACAAGTTAATGAAGTACTGTAGAGGGAAGTATAAATAAAATACGAAAGTAACCGGTGCCACAAACGTTGAACATGCAATATCCACATGGGTTTTTGTTTTATTTAGCCTATATAACGAACACTATTGTGTCAATTTTATTGAAGCCAAGTGGCTGTAAATGTATGGAAAGTGTCATTAATTGTCGTTATAATTGTCTTCTGTCTTCCCTTTTAACTAAAACCGGCGTGACCTAGTGGTATCGTGCTTTTCTCCTGATCAGGAGGTCGGGGTTCGAGTCCCGCTATGGTCATGCCGGTGTCATGTCTTTCGGATGAGACAGTATAAACCGAGGCCCCGTGTCGTGGTATGCATGGCACGTTAAAGATCCCTCATTGCTTCGGGTAGGTCCGTTGCAAAGGTCAAAATTTGTATGCCCTGCATCAGGCAGATTCCGTCACCATATACGTGAAATATTCGTGGTGTGACGTTAAACAAACATCAATCAATCAATCAAATCCCTTGTAACTGATATTTAATTTATTGCAAAAATTGGTCAGGTTTAATATTAGATTCGAAAGACAAAATATTTGCTTTTGATTTACTCATTGAAATGCATTCTATATGCTTAATACATTTATAGGTCATTTATTTCCAATTGCAAAATGTAACTTCAGACTAAAAATGTTCATCGAGGAAGAGTAACTAGATAATGTCATAAAAGCGATGAATATTTCACCATTTCATATATAGGGTACAAATGCAAATTTACACAAACATTGGACGTAATATCACGGCTACATGTTCTGTATATAAAACGCTTAACGAGGCTGTGTCTAATGCGGCTGTGCAGCATCTCTGCGCAAAGTCACGCACGACTGACAGTGAATTTGATCTGACTGAGTTCGAATTCATTGTTCCACAAAACATATTTTTATAGTAATGACGCCATCTGAGGTCTAGCAACCTATCGACGAATGACGTATCTGTTTATGACGTCATAAGTACTACAATTGAAAATCTTCGATATACACGTTCTTTTACGAACTATGGAAAGTTTTTGTGTTGCAATGGCGAAAGCAACCTAAATATGTTAACGACATGCTTTTCATTAAAGTTAACTCAATTAAATAGTTAATAAACTATTAGACGGTAACGTGCTTAGTCTTAGACCGAGATGGCTTTGTGTTCGAGTCATACCAATGGCTCGTCTGTATCCTGATTTGTCTAATAAGAGAGTTAAAATTAAAAGTTTTACATAAAAGATAAATGCATCAGACAGGTGCTGTCACCATATAAGTGAAATTATCTTGGCGTGAAAATAAACAAGAAAGAACGAAATAAACACACACGGAGTTATTTTCTGCCGATGAGTTGTACACAACAGACCCATCTTTTCAAATTCAAATCACTAAAACATCGGGCAAAAACCAATGGGAGACTCCGGACATCTTTGTCCCCTAAAAGTCATTTGTATGATCAATATAAAGAGATCATAATTCTACGACTACTATCCGATCACTTGAAGACAACCCATCGACAATCGCAAGGATCTAAGTCGATATTCATTAACTGTTCAAGGAATGTAGAATCAACGTGGCATATTGACCAGAACCTGTTAAGGGTTGGTTCGAGCCCTTTGCGACTTATTATATCGCAATGTGTCCATGCAGATGCTTGCATCGGATTTGAATGATATTTCACAGAATTCTTGCCCAAGAACCAAGGTTTAAATGTCATGATAGCGTTATCTTACAGGAGTTTTGCCTCTTTTATGAAATTGGGTAGAAAATTAGGGGTGTAATTTTGAAGCCCTAAATAAGGAAGGGGAAAGGAAATCTCTCCATACATTCACTTAATCCCTCTTCAAATTAAGCGACTGGCCATTATGCAATTTTAGGTTTTATTCTTGTTATATCAAAATTTGAATAACTTTATAAGGTCTGTAATCGTGCAAATTCATATCAAAATAGCAATCAGAGAATTTTTAAAATCAAGCTTTTCGTGTTATTTTCTTGGTTTTTCCCATGTACCCTACTGTAAAAGTTAACTTTGATATGGCCCTCAATTCTCTGAAATATTATAATGGGTACGACACCCTCCTATTTTTAAACTTTAATCTTGAAGCTTAAGATCTATGCTGAATTTTCATATGCATTATTTTAATTTTCAAACTGATGTTTTCTGGCAAATAAACCCAATACAGCTTCCATACATTTGTTTGATAACTTGTTAAGGTTGTCAAGTTAAAACAAATCAATACGAATTCTGAGACAATACCCAGGTTAAAACATTCACCAATTGTTGGAAAAGCAAATACAAATTGGTGCCGTTTTGTTTAAAACTATGAAACAACTAATAAATATTCAGTTTTTAGAAATTGTATTCAATTTCTGACTTATTGGTACAGAAAAAATGACAGAGCAAACTTTGAGACGGTGCTCGGCAGAAAAATATGATGACTAGACAAAAAAATTGAATATTGGTATGGTCTATAATTTCAAGCTATACTTAAACACATTGTTGGTTTATCAAGCCATTATACTAAAGTTTTTGCATCGTTTTATGTAGAAAAGTGTGAAAATACGAACATTGATACGGTCCTTGGTCATAATACGTGGGCACTTGCCCTTTTTATTTGATTAATAACTTAATACTAATGGGCTTTATTTAATATTAAATGCAGAGCAAAAACTCTTGGGCAGAAAGTATCTTAAATCGAAAACTATGTAATTTTCTTTGATATTCCCCATGGGGTCCTATGTTAAATCACATGAAACTTTGAGATGCTCCCCAGGCGAAACTAGATGGGCACCTTACTTTTTTTATTCTTTAAAAATCATGACTAACCATTACTTTATGGGTGATATATTAGTTTCATCAAAATTTCTTGGGCAGAAGTTTATCATTTTGAAATTGTACTCGGCCTCGTTAAGCTTTTTCCAATAAATATAACAAGAGTATCAGTAAAACTTATGTATGCTCCCCGAATGGCCTTATGATGCGGGAATTATATGACTCAATTCATATACAAAAAATCAATAAAACCGATGGGTGCTCCTAGAAGCACAACAATTAGGAAGGAAATGAATGACTCAGTATATAGAAAATCATTGTATTAATTGATGACGATTTCAAATCTCAATGCATCATATCGATATCCAATTGAGTCAACTGTAGAACAACAAGTAATCACAGTATCTTAAACTAAAATGAGTAAGCTTGACCTTGATTAGGACCTTTCAGAAATGACCTTGAGTGACCTTTGTCGAAAAGTTCTTAACCAACCTAAATAACATTTTTGGTGAAGTATGATAAAATTCTGATGAAAGGTGCAGAAGATATAAGTACGTTGTGGTATTTTAAGTCATAATCAATAAGTTACCTTGACCTTTCAGAAATTACCTTGAGTGAACTATGTCCAAAAGCCCTTAATCTACATGATATTTTGGTGAAGTATGACCAAAATCTGATGAAAGGTGTAGAAGATATACATACTTTATGGTGTTTTAAGTCATAGTTAATAAGTGACCTTGACCTTTCAGAAATGACCTTGAGTGACCTTTGCCCAAAAGCCCTTAATCTAAATAATATTTTGTTAAAGCAAGTCAAGTTCTGACGAAAGGTATAGGAGATATCAGTACTTAATATTACTTTAAGTCATAGTTTATAAGTGACCTTGACCTTTCAGAAATTACCTTGAGTGACCTTTTTTTCCAAAGTCCCTAACCTAAATAATATTTTGGTGAAGTATGATCAAATTCTGATGAAAAGTATAGGAGATATGAGCTCGGACGGACGAACGGACAGACGGACTGATGGACAGACACACCAACACGGACACGACAGCGACTATATGCTTCCCCAAATGTTTTCGGGGAGCTTAATAAAATCATAGCTTAAAATAACAAATCAACTGACTTCCGTTTCTCTTCAATGATGCTCAAGTACAGAATTGTGGACATTCTTTTATTAAAATTGGTTTAAGACAAATTACACATTAAGCAAAACTCAACATTACATAGCTTGGCACGATGGAGATACTACTAAGCTTTGACCAGTAAACGATCGATCAATAGAAATACTCCCTGTCTGTTAGAATTATCAGATCAGGGATAAAATCAACTTAGTAGTCCAAAACATTTGAATAGGAAAGCTACATGGAATAAAAAATATGAGAAGGTACAAAACGAAGAAGTACCGAAGGGTAAACCATATCTCATAGTCCATGGAATAAAAGGACTACATCGTGCATAGTGTCATATTCAGACAAATGCGAACCCCAATACAATCGAGGTGAGACCAGGTACCCGGGCGGAGTAAGCGTCCCCTGGTTGCATACAACACCCATCGCAAAAGTCCTTCAACAACTTTTCAAGTCTAGGAAGTAAAAACATAAATATATACGCATGAAAACATGAAGCAGACAAGAACACTAAGTCAAATCTTCCCATTCAAGGCATGAAATGTTGTTTAACAGAAATTCCGGCATCGGAATTGTACTTGAATAAATGCCTGTATATATACACATTATGTCAAATCAATCAATATCGAAGAAGTACCAAACCTTTAATCAATCTCAAAGTCCAAGGACAAATGCAAAATCGTGTAAGTTTCAAATATAGTCAAAAAGTTAAGATGGTTAACTTGTATGGTCAGGTCCCAAAATATCGGTTAATATTCTTAAAAGAGGAATCTGAAATTGTACGATATCCCGATATCTACCATAGAACTTCCTCAGTGACAATTTTAAAAGTTACTCTATTTATCCTTGCGAGAGTAGTTTTGCGGCAAGAAGCCTCGCTCTCATGACGAAATTTTCGCATTGAGAGCATGCCCTGGCATAGCGTATAAATTGTGAAATGAAGACACCATATGCGGGAGAGGAAGGTATGTTGCTACCCAGAAAGGGAGGCTGGTAATAATGAAATTGAAATCGTCACGTTTGTCTTAGAGATAAGTTACTAATGAACCATCGTCACTAATTGATAGGAGTATATCGAGGTATGAAGCAGAAGATGTGCTCTCAGTTGTATCTTTATCTCGAGTTCCTTTGAATATATGATGTTAAGATGATCCTCAAATACCTGGTTGTTAATCGACATCGATTTATCTGTATGTAAAGTTGAACCTAAATGCTAATTGTTTATTGCCTTTTGAGAGCAGAGACTGTATGAATTCTGCGTCGTAAGAGTACAAGAATACGTCGGTCAGTAGAGGCGCGCAGTTAATACCCATCGGAATGCCAACAATCTGTTGGAACACTTTCCAACCAATTATCACAAAAGTATTATCTATAAAAAAAATCCTAACATTTGGATGATCTCTTTTTCTTATACTTATTGCTGGAATCACACTGTTCCTTTACAAAATATGTGTCGTTATGGCATAAAACGAGATACTTTTACCTGCGAATTCCTTTTATGTTAAAGAAGGCATTTTGAATAATTGATGTTATTCTATTCTTACGTTTTTGATGAGGAATGGTTGTATAAAGAGTCGAAAAGTCAAAAGATTTTATGCTAGTGACATTATTGAAAATAGGAGATTTTAAGTGCTCTAGAAGTGCCTTGGAAGTTTTTAGGATCCACATCTGATTGATTCCGCTTCTCGAGTAAGCAGTAGAGCAGTATTTCTTAAGACCATATTTGATTTCTGTTAAATTTTGGTGAGTAATATGGAAAGAGGCTTGGTGGAACCCTTGGAAGATCCAGCTATGAATCGATGCTTAAATGAAGTTTTATGCATCTTTGGAATCCAAAAAAGGTATGAAGAGCAAGCTCTTCTGTAAGGCATTTCATATAATATGCCTTGCATACGAAAGTGTAATTGTTACCTGCCTTGTCAGCAGGAACAATAATGAAAGTTTCGTGAAGTCGAGAAAGTTCTCTACCAACACTGGAGTCACAAAATTATGGAACAGTTCTTGAAGAAATGACAAAGACTTCGAATTCTTTTCTTTAACAGATATAGAGCGTTTAATTCAACCTTCTCTCTCTTAGTCTAACGTCTGGCATACTCTTCATATGAGTTCATAATAATATCAAAATTTTGATGCCATGTAAATGACTGTGGCTCTCTATATTTTAGGACTTTACCTAAATGCTCTAAATACGAAAATTTCGTCCCGAGAGCGAGGCTTCTTGCCACGAGACTACTCTCACAAGGATATATTGAAGAACGTTTGAAACTGTCACTGAGGAAGTTCTATGGTCGTTATAGGGATCTATTGCAATTTCAGATTCCTCTTTCAAGAATGTTAACCGATATTTTAGGACATGACCATACTAAATAACCATCTTAACTTTTTGACTATACTTGATTTCACATAATACATATATACATGTATATACAGATATTTGTTTACCTGCGTTTCCGACACTGGAATTTCATGCAGACTGCATTTCTTGCCTAGAATGGGAAAATATGACTTCGTGTTCCTGTCTCCATCTTATGTTCATGCGTATATATTTATGTATTTACCTCCTCGACTTGAAAGGTTGTTGCAGAACTTTTGCGACGGGTGTTGTATGCAACCAGAGGACGTTTACTCCTCCCGGGCACCTGGTCTCACTTTGATTTTATTGGGGTTCGCATTTGTCTGAATATGACACTAAACACGACATTGTCCCCTGTTTTTCATGGACTTAGATATATGGTTTACCCTTCAGTACTTCTTTTTTTTTTACCTCTAAGTTTTTCATTGCGAACAATATGGAGATCTCCTGTCACAACATGACCACATGGATTATATTGAAACTCAGAAGAGAAAGATGAACACTCTATATGGTTATGAAAGTCTTTCAGATCTACACATTTCAAATTTTGTTCATAGTTAAAGATTTAGAAGCAACTGTTGGTGTATATGTATAGGAAATACAAGGCGATTCCCTCATTTTGAAATATGACAGAATATTATCTTTAACGAATTTATGATTTGAAATATTAATAAAATTAAGTGCGTTAATTCACCCATTTGCAAAAACATACTTTAAGAAAGGGGCGCTTTTCATTGCCCTCTTCAGGCTTGTCTGAATGGACAGCTTGAAATAGTCTGTTACTGGAGATGTTCAAGATAATACCTTGGAGTCGATATTCGGTGAAATGTAAGTTCCGCGTGGATTCGTACAACTCATGTAGTTTTTGTAAAGGTAGCGAATAAAACTTAGTCCGAATATAATGAAGACCTAAAATTTGACTGATAAATGGTAGAAGGTCATCGAAGGAGACGTTATGGATTTCAGGTCTATTATATTTTCGTTTACCATGACTTCGACGTCTTCTTTGTGTATTATCAAACAAACGCATGACACTTACCGACCGACATCCAGGAGTTGTAAGATTTTCCTTCTAAAGTGAGTGCTAAGAACTGAATTGTTGGTAGGATGGTAAATTTTCTCTTAAATACGTACTTTCATGGACAGAATAGAAAGATCTGGTTGATTGAAATGACAATAAAGAAGTTGATGTCCGCCATTATTTATATTAAATCTATGGCCATACATTCTACTGCGGAGTCGGCCTTTGGTTTTGTTGACATATATTATTCCACACAATGTGCACTCAATGCCATAAACTACATTAGATGACCTACAGGAAAGGTTATCGAAACTATGAGTAGAATAAGAACGTTTCAAGATCACTTGAAAATGTGTTGACAGTCAGAAGGATACAACATATTTTACACTTTGTTTCTCCGCACTTAGAAATTAAACAATCGTTAGGATCAAACCGGTGATCTTTCATAATGTCGACAACTTTAACTTGGCAAGGTTTCATATAAATGAAACTGTCAGCATTTTGGTACCATAATTGGTTGTCTTCACCAAGTCAAATTCGAGATGTCTCGTTGCACGATTCTGGGGACACCTATTGTATCTATTATATAGAAAAGTTATGTTACATACACATAGTAGCATAAATGAAACCGTAAAAAGGGTGGAATGTTAAGTACGCGGGAAGTTTTCTGATATTTATTGTATCGATTATAGAACTTTCTTCAGAGTCGTTATTCTCAACCACTTACATGACAGAATACTTTTCTGAAATTTACTTTACTGTTGGCACAAATTCATCATAATCTGAACTTGCTCTGGCATGACGTATTGAAATACGAAAACGCCATAGGTAAGCCATAATGAGATATTTCTACTCATAAGGGAACAATGATGACGTTGAATTAAAATCAACAAGTTTGTAATAAAATAGTCAAACGTTTTCTAAATAGACAATATGATATTGAGATCATCAAAAAGACTATAGGTCTTGTATCTGGCCCCTCTACAGACTTATGCAGACTTTTACTTGAACGTTGCACGCTGACTAACAGGGCAGTGGGGACTATATGACGGGCCTTGTCCAAACCTCTTTCAGAGGAGACATGGTCCTGAACCTCGTCCCCTCTGACTGTTAGTTGGGACTCCTACAAATCTAGGGTCTTAGCTCGCTTTCAGACTGGCAGAGCACGGTTTATCATGTTGATGTCGCATATATTTTATACCATTATGTGTTTTACAATACCTTACGTGTTTATATTTTTATGACCTCTCAATATGCGATACCTGTTGACCCTTGTTCTTTACATGGAGGATTATTTATAAATTTTTAAATGTACGTCCTTTGATTGTTCTGCTGTTACGGTGAGTGGGAAGGTGGGCCCGTAAACCGGTTAACCATACCATTTGTTTGGCTTTTGTCAAATTAAATGACCGTCCTAAGTCGGTATCGTAATTGCACTACAATCAAATATTTTTGTAATGTGTTATATGTTCTAGTATATTATTTATATTCATGTATTGTATAGCTCCATGGTGACTTCTGCCACATAACTGAGCCAGTAACTCCTCTTTTTTCTTTGATAGTGTGAGGTAGAATTTTTGAATAGACGTAGCGAAGGTTATCCGTAGGATTACTAATTGCAAGTAAATCATCTATTAAGATATATCAGTATGAGAAGTTGGCCTGAGGGCTGAATGACTTTTCCCAAAGGAAAACAAAAACGGCATGAATTCAGCTTCAGTAACAGTTTGAATGAGTTGTTTTATGTCAATCACTGCGGTCACTTTCGACCAATGATGTAGTTATTGCTCATAAAAGCAATGGTGAAATCTGAAGACACTGAAATTAAATGAAGAAGAGTCCTAATATTCTGTAAAGTGAGAAATTGTCGTAGATTATGCTGTTAATGTTTAATCAATGTGTAGTAAATAAATTGGGGTTTTTTTTCTTGTTTCTACTTACTTCATGTAAGATATGGTGAAATTCTGAATACCTAAAATATACCCACCCGAACTTCAGTTAAACAAGCTAATATTTGTGATACAGAAATACCTTTCTCAGACTTAAGCATTAAGTTAATTAACAATACAATTTATACTAATATTTACGATAAACGTGTAGGACCATGTCTTCCTCTGAAGGAGGTTTCAACAAGGTCTGTCATTTAGCCTTGTTAGTCAGCGTGCAACGTACAAGTAAAAGTCTGTATAAGTATGTAGAGGGCCCCAATGCAAGACTTACAGTTCTTTTGGTGATCTCGGGGTCATTATGTCTATGACGTAAGCGTTTAATTATTTTGGTTTATAAGTTTGTATACAAGATCACCGTAGAAATTAGGATGGGAAATTCCATTGGATACATATTGTTGAAAGTGATTGGGTCAAACAATACAAAATTGGTAGAGGACATTGTGTAATTACTTCCTGTAAGTTTGTTGAAATTCTGTAAAGCTGATGCAGAAAAGATTTTGAAGATGAGAAAAGTTTACAACGAACGACGACGATGACAGAAAATAGAGGACGGACGACAGACAACGCTATGAAAATAGTTCAACTGAGCTAGAAAAAAAAAACAAATGTCGTAGTAGTTTCACCCTTTACTAGCCACATCCCCTTCACTGTATGGTGATAAATATTGCACTGTTTGATGTTTTGAAAAAAGAAGATAGATATGCAAGCTTTTCGATCGAACATAATTGTGCCAAAACCAACAGCACAAAACATCCCATACTGTCCGTCTTCAGAAATCGATGGAATTTTATTTCTCATAATTATATTTACCTTTCATCCTTTTTCTGTGCGGCTCTCTGTTTTATATTCCCAAGATCTGAATCCATATCACTAAACATAAATATATTTATATATAACTTATTTTTTATTTTTAGTGTCGTTTGTCGTTTTCTTGTGCTTCTATATTTGACCTCTTATATTCTTAAGCGACTTGCTTTGACCCATGGTTGATCCGACATTTTTTAATAGTGAACGTTCTTGTTATATTTCCTAATTGTGCGTCTATCAAAGACTACAATAATTTGAATTATCAATATTAGATTCTTTTTTGAATTGTAAATGGAAATGTAACAACAAGAGCGGAGGATAATAATCACATAGCTGGTTGCTCCTACCGACCAAAGCAATTTATGAAGCTATAATATGCTTTCAACGGCCAATCAAATTTCTTGTTTCATAAAAAATTAAATCAGCTATATATATATATATATATATATATATATATATATATTAACTAACTTTTAGTAAAATGGATTATATATACAATTGATATAATATTTGAAAAATACATATATGTGTTATAGTTAAAATTAGATGATTTTGAATACATAGATAAATTTCGTAAAACAGTTTAGTATGTCATCCCCTACATGATCTAATTTTCCAAAATTATTGCAGCTTTATATTCACCAGAACATAACATTCTGTTAATGTTATCTTGGATTATAGATGCGGGAGGAAGCAGAATACCATCCACAGGTTTTAATTTTGACAAAATGGGGTGGATTTGCTTTGGATACTATACAGATGTTTATGCGATTGCGTGCGTGTCTATGTGTGTGCGTTTGTGAATTTTTGAAAATGTGCGTTTATGAATATGTGTTTTGTAACTGCTTAAGTATGTCCATTTTAATTGACGTTCGTCGATCGGAACCACCAATGAGTTACAAACGAATACTTTTGTGATGTCTTTCGTGTTAAAGATACTTTTTAGCTTCGGTTGGGTTGATAAGGTATAAATTGTGTATACAATGCATCATGCAGATCCCGTCACAATATACGTAAAATAAACAAAAACCAATCAATCAATTAATTTTGTCCCTTTGCATATGATGGAACTTATGGATCTATAGCTGAGTCAGACTACTTACCCCTACGTCTTAGAGAATCATAGGTTAATCTACGCTTCCTGTATATTTTCAAAAGATAATAAGGTTCCTATGCAAATCATCGTCAAAATCGAAACGAAAGGATTTTCCTTTGAGGAAACAGGTTCCCTTATATTGCCAGCACATCACCAATCTGTATCAGTAGCATAAATTACAGAATGTATCATTTCATAAATATGCTTACCTTTTTGGTTTATTTTCTTTTGAAGATGTCAACTGTTTACCATTCACATTGTCCTCCTTTCTAGAATATACATATTTAAAGATTGTTCATGGCTGTGTATAAAATTCATAATATTTTATTAACTTATCTATACATTAATAAAACAAAATCGGAATGTTTACATGGACATTCTTATGAGGTTATGATGATCCTCATTTCATTAATACAACAGTTTAATAATGTTTAATAATGTTTTTGAAAGAGAAGACAGAAGACATCTGACCATGCTGTATGGCTAAAATGATCACGGACATGCACATAAAATATCAAAACAGTCAAATAAAGACAGAAAATGACATTACACATATATTCGATTGTACTGCAGTTACGACACCGACTTAGGACGGTCAGTTAAAGTAATCAACGTCACTTAATTGATGTGATAAAAGGTTTTCGGACTTCCAGCTTCCCATTCACCGCAAAAGCAGTATAATCAACGGACACACATTTGAATATTTATAAATAATCCTCCATATAAAGAACAAGGATCAAGCTGTTTCTCAAGAAGAGGGGTCATAACAAATTTCCTACGAACCATTTATAGAATAATATGCTAGTATCAAAATATGTAAGGCAGCATGAACATAAGTAAACCGTGCTTTGCCCGTCCGTAATCGAGCTCAAATCCTTCATCTGTAGGTGTCCCAACTAACAGTCAAAGCGGATGGGGCTCTTGACCTTGTCTCTTCTAAAAGGGTTTCGATAAGGCTCGACATTGAGTCCCGACAGCCCTGTTCGCGTGCAACGCTTAAGTAAAAGTATGCATAGGGCTGTAGAGGGAAACAATACAAGACCTTTGCTCTTTGCCATGTTCTAGGGCTTATGCAGCCGATGTCGAGGGAGTTTAATAACCCGTCGACATAAAATAATTGGAACCTTTGACCGTCTTTAGTGTGTACACTGGATCACAGTAGAACTTAGGATGAGAAATTCCGCAGGATTCATATTGTTGTCTAAGTCCATGAAAGGTGTTTCTTTATCAGATGTAATGGCTTTGTTTAATTGAACTTCAGGTGAATAAATATCAGTAATAGATTTTTCAAACTAAGGTTATCGATTACTAAAATCTCTTGGAGTAAAGTTGTTCAGTGTAAGGATCTGGCTCACAATTAAAATGCAACTATTTTACCTACATAGTTACATAAATCATTAATTTAAAATAAACAGAAACATGTAAATGAAATTTATCATTTTGTTTCAATTTTATTAGCTCTGCTGGTAAAAGATCAGCAGAGCTTATGCCATACCATTCGAGGTCTATCCGTCCATTCGTAAAACAATTTGTTTATTATCGCTACCCCTCTTAGATTTGACTATGGACTGAAAGTATTTCCTATGTGATCTAGTGCATGAGGAATCTGAACTTGAACCCAGTCCTTAGGAGAAGGAAATGGTCTCAAAATCTTGTCATGCCTTTTCTTCCAAAACGGATGTTTATTATTATATACTCTAATATGAACATGAACAACATCACAAACAGTTTCGTTTACATGGCAGCTGTGGTAACGAAAACTTGCCAAATTGCGGGAGTTTCCTGGGCTCATCGTACCCCTGATCACCCATCGGCGCCCCGCCCTGGGCCTGCTGGGGACCTAGTCGGTCCTAGACCAATTGCCTGATTTCGCCCTCCCCGCCCATCTCCGAAAATTAGTTACATCCTGGCATGTTATGAAACCATTACCAAGACACAAAAATATCTAGACAGTTAATACTCTATATTCACCAGCAAGATATTAATCCCGTGATGAAAATAATAGTTAGAACATAGGCCTATGTCCTATCACTAATATTACTTAACTATGAGGTTTATCCAAAACAGTATAATTTCGTATATTTATTGATGTATAAAGCCATAAAATTTTATAATTTCTTATTTTATTCAGACTAAATCTTTTATTGGGAGTGCACATAAATGAATAATTTGTTTCATCGCGTAACATAAGGTCTAGATAGAACATGTGTTTGAATTGTCATTAATCAGGATTACTTTTATGCTAAATTGTAGCAATTGTTAGACATTCTTTAAAATGACTTAGATATTTAAATTCTGCAGAAGTAGATTCACTGGTGTTTATGTCAAAGAGCATGGCTGAAGCAAATATATAAAATGATTCATTCCAATGTGTTATCTGTCTCAGACTTTGTCACTGTATTCTAGTCAACTGATTTTGGTTTGATTACTTGTAGAGTTTCATATTTTTTTACATATACTAAAGTAAAAGTATGTATAGGGCTGTATAGAGGGAAATAATACAAGACCTTTGGTCTTTGAGATGATCTAGGCAGCCGATGTCGAGGGCGTTTAATAAACCGTCGACTTGAAATCATCGGAACCTTTGACCCTCTTTAGTTTGTACACTAGATCATAGTAGAAATTAGGATGAGAATACCACAGGATTCATATTGCTGTCCAAGTCCAAGAAAGGTGTTTCTTTATCAGAAGTAATGGATTTGTTTAATTGAATTTCAGGTGGATAAGTATCAGTAATATAATTTTCAAACTAAGGTTATCGATTACTAAAATACCATGGAGATATCTAGAGGTGTCATTGAAATTATCAATAAGGTCAAAACGTTTCGAAGATTGATTAGAATGCATGAAGTGCCTATCATATCAATATAAACATTAATCTGCTATAAGAGGAGCACAGTAAGTGCCCATAGGAAACCCAATAATCTGTTGATAAATCTTGCCATTGAACCGCACATAAATATTATCTATCAAAAATGAGAATGAATGCATCAGGCAGATATGATAGGTACAAAAAATTTAGTTGTAAAACTGGCAATAAGTAAGCGACCAGTATTTATAAAATGGTACTGTCAGTATGTAGTGTCAGTATTTTGATAATATATGAATATTTAAAACCAAATCGGTCGAAAAAGTGAGTCAAACTAAGTAAACTATTTTTATACTTTCTGTTCTTTTGCTTTGGATTCGTGGATGTAAAATTCAGTCACATTTCTTCGTGTTTCATTTCATTCATCTCAATAAGCTGTTTTCAAAATGGTATAAGTTTAAACACTTATGCCTAATTGTGTGTATTCAAATTAATTTCAAAAAGTGTTTCTACTCCTTACTATTGTCGTTTGATCCATTTTAATGGGCATTAAATAATTAATAAATTTATGTTGAGATTATTCAAAATCAATTTTACCTTGCGGTTTCTAGGAGTTTTTCCAACTCCTCTGGTGTGTTGACATTAAATTCTCGACAAACTGCCATAATCCTGGAAAAGATATACTCAAAACATTAGAATTATATATTACAATAAACTGGTTTCAGGAGTATACATGTAGATATGCTTGTGCAGATTCGCATGCTTAGATCCAGGTCAACCGTCTTGTATAGACCTTAAATGATATTATAAGATACTCTAAAAAAGACACTTTTTTAAATAATAATATACGTACCAATATCCCATGACATATGCATATTGATGCAAGTTTGGTACAATAACCGTGCTCTCATCTTAGAGCGATCTACAAAGTCTGTTTACGACATGTTCTCGACAATACAAAAATCAAGCGCTTTCACTAAAATGCGTACATTTCGATAAGTTGTGAAAATACGTTGATCCGAAATTTGCACGTGTATGGGCGACATTTTGGGAAATGGATATAAATTCTGATATACCTGCTTTTTTTAATCAGCATGTAGTTATTCCCAATAATCCTTACATGGTCACTGATCATATAACAAACGTAAATATACAGTTAGATACTGTCCTAACCTTACATTCAAGTGCACTTACAAGTTAACAAGTACACTTTAAGCTTAGTTTTTGGTCCTGAAAACCAGTCATAGTCAAATGCACTGGGTGTCAAGTTTACTTTAAAGTAATTCCGTTTTGAAGTGTACTGTCACGTGATATAATGTTTACTTTTCATGTTCAGTTATTGAAATTATACAGTTTCGTATAACACAATAGAAACAATTACATTATGATGTGTAATTGTATATTTTATATAAAAGTTTTTGAATTGAAATATATAAAACATATTTAGAAACAATAAATAATTTTCCTTACTGATTATATGTTTAACATTCCGATATTTAATTCCGGTATTTAATCGAAAGTGTTGATACTACTAGGTGGATATCTGTTCATTTATTTTCTTCTTCAGCTTGTTATGAAACCTGATTTTTGAAGTGCACTTGAAGTAAACTTGGAATCAAACTTTGCACTTTTGTCGCCAGATAAACTTAAAAAGCAGTCGTAAAGTGAACTTGAAGTGCACTTTATTTAAGGTTAGGATTGCACCCAACTGTATCTAAAATACGCATGACATACCTGTCGCACTATCACCATAGCCGGAGAGTTAATACTGTGAATTAATCACTACAACATTTGTTCGAGTGTTTTGACATTCATAGTTTTACGTGTATCTTTAACTCTATAGATCACATAACAATTCAAAAAAATTGTTTAAAACTAAAGCTGCCCATCGAATACTGGCAAAATCAATACAATAACAGTGTGGTAATGTTAAAATTCCAAAGTTCTAAAATAAACGAACGACATAATGTAAAGTTTCTTATCAAAACCAAAGCGAACTCCTATTTCAAATTGAGTTGAAACCGTGAAATATCCTGCTTACCTGTACATTGCAGAATTTCTGTAAAACCTTGTCATATCCAGATATTTGAATATTGTCGAATCCGGTTATTGTAAAAAAAAAAAGTTGAAGACAGCCATAACCATAACCATGTCCAAAATTTCCGTATATTATTTTGTGAATAGGGATCTCATTTAACTGATATCTCTTTGTGACGCAAAGAAAGCTTTAAAACGTTTTTTTAACATGTCCTTATCTTTGAGTAACTTTGTGATAAGTAGCTTAGCTCTTGGAACGAACCTTTCGAAAATCAGTGAAAATGAAAACCAAATAGAAAATAACAACAAATGTCTACTTGAAGAGCATATGTGAGTCTCCACGATGGAGTGAAATCAGGCGCCTGTTTCAGAAATTTGCAAATAATAGTAAGTGCCTTATACACGCTCCAGCAAATCGAATCAGTTGAGAATTATATATTAGGGTGTGATTGGACTCAAAGAACACTGTCAACTTAGAAGGAAATTTTTCCTTTTAATAGAAGTACCCCGTGTATGTACAAAATCGATCCCCGATATATCTTTTCCTCGTGGATATGGCAAATTAATACAGTTATTGGGTGATACATGTGGTCTGTAGGTGTAAGGGGAGTTGGCTAAGAAAATAGGAATTCTTAACCACTGTACATGCAAGGTAAGTAATGTTATTGAAAATGTAGCATTACTGTAGATTTTAGTGAAAAAATCTGTTTTGTTTTTATATAAGCATATTTGTCCACGTGATTGATAAATCATAATTTAATCTATGTATGTCACTATAGCTAACAATGAAGTAGCAGGTGTCTGACCTAAGACGTGGCATTGACTTTATATTTTTTTTATTATTTATAGATATGTGGGAAACCTGTTTTGGGTGGCTTTTGTTTATAAGTTTGGTGAATCCAAATTTTATGTCAGTGCATACATGTATATGCACTAGTATCATTTATGCATAAGACATTTATGATAGTATTAATGTGAAATATGAAATTATATGGTATCAATAAATTTTGTCAATATTAAATGTATATGTGTTGTTTATTATATTTCAGACATATATATATGGGGTGTATGGAGTGCAGCACTGGTGGCCTTGTTTATTATAAGTACATGGATGTTACTTTGCAAAATTATATTGACTGAGTACGGATTTATTAAGCTGTGCTTAGTTTCACCTGTGATGGGATGCCTCAGAATTTGCAAGATTTTTTTATTAAGAATTGGGGTTCTTAGGTGTTTGTGGCGGTATAGTAGTGCCAGCATGCCAATGGTGTCTTTAAAAAGCCATGTTGTATTAATTGGGTTTGTTTCCAGCTCACTTATGTAGTAAGCCCTGTAGATAGTGTATGAGGCACATGTTATTATGTAATTTATCATATTGTATTCTTCCTCATGGATTTTAAACCCAAAGATGAAATTATTAATTGTAATTATATGTTTGTTAAATCCTAAGTATCTGGTAGATTTATTAAGGTATTGTGATAATTTTGAAAGTATTTACATTGTATGAAGTAATGATCATACCCTTCTATTTCTTTGTAGTTATTACATAATGAGTTTTCACTTAGTTTTCATTTGTGTAGTAATTTACTTAAGAAAACCCAACGCCGTCACATATTTTTTAATCAGTGCTAGTGTATTGTTGTCAATAATATCAAGTATATGTTCCAGAAAGCTGTTTCATTTTTACATACATGTGTATTAGCTTTGTTTAACTGACATTCAATGTCAAGAAGTCAAGTAGATGGATAAATTCAAAGTGGGAAATTCTACTAATGTATCTTTCAAATTCAGGATTATCAAGTGTTAATAAAACATTTCGATACCTAGGTGTGTCATTAAACAGATCTTCTATAATGGGAGCATACTTAGTGCCCGTTGGAATCCAATTGTGTGCTGAAATCTCTTACCGTGAATGTGCATATAAATATTGTCTCTAAAAAGATAAGGACATAGAATCAGTCATTGAACGTCCAATATTTATAGGAATCAAATTTTGGAGAAAAATTCAAAGTGTAAAATATGTATTTCACTCTCTGTTAAAAACAACGGCAATCAAGAAAAGATCAGTTTTAATCAAAACATGAGGTAGAGAAGTTTACAAGATAAAAAATCTAATGTTGACAGCTTGAAAATTTAGTGAATGAAGTTTCACCATGACTTTCCTAGATTTTAATATCAATTAAAAGTAACTTGTCCAAACCTTTTCAGAGGAGACAAGGTCCTGACCCTCGTCCCCCTCTGACTGTTAGTCAGGACTCCTATTGATCGAGGATCTGAGCTTGCTTACAGACGGGCAGAGCACGGTTTACTTATGTTGGTGTCGCCTTAAATGTTTTTGATAGCAACATACTATTCTATAAACGTTTCGTGTGTATTAGATTTGTTATGGCCTCTCTTCTTGAGAAACCTGTTGATCCTTGTTCTCTATATGGAGGATTGTTTATAAATGTTTAAATGTGTGTCCTTTGATTGTGCTGCTTTTGCGGTGAGTGGGAAGGTGGGCGCCCGTAAACCGGTTAACCACACCAATTGAGTGACGTTAGTTACTTCAACTGACCGTCCTAAGTCGGTATCGTAACCGCAGCACAATCGAATATTTTTGTAATGCCGTTTTTCCGTGTATATTCTACTATTATCATGTTTTATGTGCATGTCCTTGGTGATTTGTGCCATACAGCTTTGTCAGATGTTTTCTGTTTTCTCTTCTATTTACAATGTATCTCGGCATTACAATCTTTTATAATGTGAAATTTAACTACTTATAGAGAGCAAGGTACTAGTATGTTTTTTGAAAGAACTGCAGTTATACTATGACAAGGTTGGATAATAAACGTCATTTACGTAATGGATTTTTGTGTAATTTCGTGGGAAGATCATATTTATCAATGATAATTCTTGAAGTACTCTTGAATAAAAAATAGTATCAAGCTATTTAAAATGACATGACATCAACAAAAGCAAACCGTGCTCTGTCGTCTCAAACGAACTAAGATCCTCAAGTCCCGATTAACGGTCGAAGGGGACGAGATTCAGGATTTAATCTCTTCAGAAAAATTATAAATAAGCCGTCATTGTGTCCCTTCTGCCCTGTTAAGGTACAACCATCAAACACATCTGTAGAAGACTGTAGAGAACCCAATCAACGACTCACGGTCAATGATTTCTATGCAATAAACTTCTAGAGATATTTTAACGCTATGTAATATCATTAGTTTGAGACCTATAGTCCTTTTTCACACACACACACACACACACACACACACACACACACACACACACATACACACACACACACACTCACACACACGCACACACACACATCTTAGATAAACATTTCTCTTATTAGAAAACTTGCGAGAGCCTCCGTTTCCGTTTCTTAGGAAAACCATATGTGGAATATTCATCGTAGCTTTACGATTGGGCACCATCACTCGTAAGTACAAAAAATAATGGAGATAGATAGGAATCTATAGTTCGACCAACAGTGATATCTCATGCCATCTCAACAACACCACAAGTATGTTTGTTTACTTTGTTTAAAATATATGTTGATCCCGATAGACGCGTGACCGTACCGTGGACAGCTAGAAGTGTCATCCCTCTTTTAAGTTTGCAGGTTGCTCAGTACTCTCTCTCTCTCTCTCTCTCTCTCTCTTTCTCTGATTCAAACATATTTTAACCAATAAAAGAAAAAGCTTTGTTCGTTTTTGATTTTATATAATATAGGGAAATAGATATCATAAGTTTCGGAAAACCTTTGGTAAACTTTACAGATCTTATTCAGACATTTTATCTTAAGTCGGAAATGACTTTTCAACAATATGTATCTAGCCGAATTTCACATCCTAATTTCTACGGTAATCTAGTATACAAACTAAGGGTCAAAGTTTCCGATAATGTCATATCAACGGGTTCTAGGAGTAATTAAACACCTTTGACATCGACAGCATGATCCCGATATCATTGCTAAGACCATAGGTTTTATTTCGGGTCCCTCTAGAGCCCTATATAGAATTTTACATGAGCGTCGCACGCTGACTGATAGGGCAGAAGAGACTCTATGACGAGCCTTGTTCAAATCTTCTCAGAGGAAACAAGGTCCTCTGCCTCGTCCTCTCTGACAGCTACTCGGGACTCCTACAGATCAAGTATCTGAGCTTGCTTACAGACGGGCAGAGCACGGTTTACTCATGTTAATGTCCCTTTACATATACAATATAAACAATATATATCAGATATCTTACTGTCCAGACATTTCCTTTTCCTCCTCTGCATGATCCACCTCTTTCACAGTGTTATCTTCTTGAGCAGATTTTTTTCTTTTCAATGGTTTTGGAGGATTTGTTGTCTGGGGTCTTTGAATGAAATTTCAAGATTGAAGAAATGCATATTTCTATCAATATTTATAAATAAGCTGTCAATAAAACTGGACAATAATGTACTGGATGACTCAGCCTGCAAACGTAGTGTTGTAGACAATGGAATGATACAAAAGCAGTTATCACTGTTGTCTACATTTGATTATGGCACCATATTGTAGTAATGTACCAGTTGTATTTATAAGTATTTCAACCAAAAGAAATGTTTTCGGTGACTGAGCAAGAAGAGTAAACAATAATAAAAATGCCTTATTCAAAATAGTGCTTTTGTGTAAACACAGGGCTATATTTTCACATTTTTCAATCATTTAAATACTTTTAAATAAGCATGCAGTGGCGTCTTCAGGAGAGAGAGGGGCGTCAGATTATTATTATCCGATAACCGTACGTCTACTCGACTTCTACGGAGGGAAAGTTGTGAAGCGTGCGGCATAAGTGTGAGGTAGGTACTAGGGGTTGGGGAAGGGACTTAAGGGACAGTAGAGGGCGAGCCCTACCTTTCCCTCCTGTGACGTGTCTACCTCCTCATTGTTGGTGTAGAATCCATTTTTCGAGATATACAACAGAAAATAATCAGGTCATATATCTCTTGGAGTAAAGTTGAATTTGTTCAGTGTAATGATCTGGCTCACAATTAAAATACAACTATTTTACCTACATACTCACATAACATAAATCATTAATTGTAAATAAACAGAAACATGTAAATGAAATTTATCATTTTGTTTCAAATTTTATAGCTCTGATAGTAAGAGATCAGCAGATCTTATGCCATGTCATTCGAGGTCTGTCCGTCCATTCGTAAACAATTTGTTTATTATCGCTACCCCTCTCAGATTTGACTATGAACTGAAAGTATTTCTTATGTGATCTAGTGGATGTGGAATCTGAACCTAAACCCAGTCCTTGGGAGAAGGAAATGGTCTCAAAATCTTGCCATGCCTTTTCTTCCAATATAGATGTTTATTATTATATAGTTACTCTAATATGAACATGAACAACATCACAAACAGTTTCGTTTACATGGCAGCTGTGGTAACGAAAACTTGCCAAATTGCGGGAGTTTCCAGGGCTCATCGTACCCCTGTTCACCCATCGGCGCCCCGCCCTGGGCCTGCTGGGGACCTAGGCAGTCCTAGACCAGTTGCCTGGTTTCGCCCTCCCCGCCCATCTCCGAAACTTAGATACATCCTGGCATGTTATGAAACCATTACCAAGACACAAATATATCTAGAAGTTAATACTCTATACAACTGATGTTCACCAGCAAGATATAAATCCCGTGATGAAAATAGTAGTTAGAACATAGGCCTATGTCCTATCACTAATATTACTTAACTATGAGGTTTATCCAAAACAGTATAATTTCGTATATTTATTGATGTATAAAGCTATAAAATTTTATTATTTCTTATTTTATTCAGACTAAATCTTTTATTGAGAGTGCACATAAATGAATAATTTGTTTCATAGGGTAACATAAGGTCTAGATAGAATATGTGTTTGAATTGCCATTAATCATGAATACTTTTATACTAAATTGTAGCAACTGTTAGACATTTTTAAAATGACTTAGATGTTAAATTCTGCAGAAGTAGCTTCACTGGTGTTCATGTCAAAGAGCATGGCTGAAGCAAATATATAAAATGATTCATTCCAATGGGTTATCTGTCTCAGTCACTGTATTCTAGTCAATTGATTTTAGTTTGATTACTTGTAAAATTTTATATATTTTGGGAATTCCAATCATTTGGCCACGAGCATCACTGAAGAGACATAAGTTGTAGAAATGCGCATATGGTGCACTAAATTGAAAAGTATATATGTTGTATATTTATATATATATATATATATATATATATATATATATATATATATATATATATATATATATATATATATATATATTCCTATATAACACTACATTTTAGGTTAATCTTCTGCACATGTGATTTTAAAGGGGATAATTAAAAGAATGAAGGTAACTCATCTAGATGTATCACCTGTTCTAATCTTAGAATACATTAATTAATCATAAAAAAACCAATTCTGTATGAAATCTGTGTCACATTTGAGACTTCATACATAGAACTACTCAACAATTTCCTATTATATACTCTGATATATCAATAAAAAAGTGTATTGAAATATTAATTATTGAAGTGAAAGATATTGTATTCTACTGAAAAGATAATATAAATATACAGCCCATAGGCCGCAATCAGTAAAACAGTTGCCAATACAGCGCTATGTATTGTGTCATGTTAAATTCGAATTCTATTCTACTCTACTCTTGTTAGATAGCTATTGTTTATGGGGGAGATTTCATTATTATTCTATGAATTAATATACTGTTTATATCATGACTGAACTGTTGTAACACACATAACAGAAAAAGAAGGTTAAACTACAAGAAGCTTGGACTTAAGATAGAAATTGTTTGTGTTTTATGATAATAATACCGTTAAGAATTTGAATCAAATCAGATATCTGTTGTTTTCTTTACCTGTGCAAATAAAACTTCAGGGGCTTCTGTTACCCACTTCACAAAAAGTAACAATGAACTAAATTACGAGTAGTTTATATGTACCTTGTTCCAGCATTGGATCGTTGTTTTACTTGTTTGGTATTCTGAGGCAGTGTCCATCTGATGAAAATTAAACAATATAAGTTAATAATATTTATTGATATACAAAACATTTATAAAAGATGAGGAGTCGAAAATTGAAAGCTAGAATAGTAGACCTATACGAAGATTTACGCGAGAAAATGACAATATCTGACATAATTAAAACTGAATTGGTGAAACATCCTCAGTTAATTTAATTCTTTAGTAATGCATCCCGTAGGACACCAATGTGATAAGGATAAAGGAATTCGACCGCATATTTGCTAAAATATACTGATAATACATTATTAAGCAATATCTGAACATCCTCCCTTAATCCTAACCTAGATGTAAAGCACGTGATTACGATATATGATATATGGACCCCCTCTGACAAAAATTTCTGGATCCGCGCATGTTCTCTGATTTCGATAGATTGTTCCGTTTCTTACAAATCTAACAAAATGCATCAACATGTGTACAATTTAAACGGCCGGAAAAGATATGATAATTTACTGTATAGTGTACCTTCCTCCAACATTTTTTCCATAAAGAGGTCTCATCTGTGCCGACATTCTGTAGAGAAATAAATACTAGATATACATGTAATATTGTGATTGTATGACATAACCTGCGATTGTATATTTAAACGTATTCTATACTGTATGACATTCACACTAGCTGTAAAAACTCTATTGAAACAAAAACGAAGAAAAAAGAAACGAAATGAAAATAGTGTAGTGATGAATATATCATACCTTAAACAACTGGAGGTAAAGTATGTCAGAGCAGGAGAGAATGTGATCTGATTCCCATGTTTACATGGCAAACCGAAAGTAGGAGTCCGCAATCGGCGTGCTATCCCGTAGTAGTTGCATAGCAACAATATAAACACTGCACTTCGCGGAAGCGTAATATTATTGTTCACACAAGCCCATTTAATGTTTATTTGATAGGATTATTTAAATGGACGAGCAAATGGATTTAAACGGGAGAATACTACTGTGATCGCGCTTTAGAGTGTTATACTACTCTACTTGAGATTTTCATAATAGAAGTACAATTTTATCATTAAGAACAGACGGTTTTGAAAGTGTATTCAGCGTTTGGGTTGTGTCTTGTGACGGTGTAAGTCTTAGTAAGCTCCCTGAAATGCACCTTAAATGTATCTGAAACTTGGTGAAACCGATCGCGTGTCTCCTCACGCTAATTCAAAATGATTGAATTTTAAAGAAGTAACTAACGAGAAACTCTCACTACGTAGTAATAAAATAATTAATATTTAAAAGACAAGGATCATCACTGTTAGGACAAAATGATGACCGATGCCAACATATAGGTTTCATTAGCAGAAATTAAGTTGGAGTTTACTCCCGTTGCCAATAGCCAACATTTTATCTGAGGATTCCACAAAACATACGTCGTACTCCCTCAGGACTATCTAATATAGCTTTACTTTTAAAATATTTCGTGTATAAATATATACATATATATATATATATATATATATATATATATATATATATATATATATATATATATATATGTTCCCCGACGGGGACTCGAGCCCACAACCTATGGAACCGTCAATCACCTAGCTATCATGCATCCGACCCTCTAACCGACTGGGCTACCCGAGTCCCACAAAAATAGAGCTTTAATAGCCAATCATTAGCTAATCGCAAGCATGACAACACGGCCGCGGAAAGTGAAGGAATTCAATTACCCGACGTAAACGCAGGCGGATCCTCTGAAAGAATACAGTCACAGAAAATAGAAATAAACATATAAAGCATAAATAGAATCAGTGAAACACCTGGGAGCACTATGGACCTTGGATCTCCGAAGAAATACCTGTAGATATAAAGACAAATTAGACAAACATATAAAGCACAAAGACACTACAGCTAACAAGGCACCCTATATTTCACTTATAATCGTTCCCCGACGGGGACTCGAACCCACGACCTATGGTACCGAATCACATAGCTGTCACACATTCGACACTTTCTCTCTCTCTCTCTCTCTCTCTCTCTCTCTCTCTCTCTCTCTATATATATATATATATATATATATATATATATATATATATATATATATATATATATATATATATATATATATATATATATATATATATATATATATATATACACATATATTTATATATACATACGCGCTCGCCGGGTTTGGAGTCCCGCTCTGGTCATGCTGGTATCCTGTCTTTCGGACGAGACAGTAAAAATCGAGGCCCCATGGTAAGCATGGCACGTTAAAGAGCCCTCGCTGCTTCGGGTGGTTCCGTTGCAAAGGTCAAAATTTGTATGCCCCGCATCAGGCAGATGCTGTCACCATATAAGTGAAATATTCGAGGTGTGACGTTAAACAAAAATCAATCAATCAATTATAGTTAAGCTGGCGTAGATCAATCAGTTGGGTAGTATGCCTATGACTGAGATGACCCGGATTTGTCACCGGTGACACGTCATTGTCCTATAGTTCATATGAGACGGTAAAAACCCGGGTCCCATGTCATGGCTTAAATGTCACGTGAAAGATCTCCCTTCGGTTGGTCTGTTTTTATGGACATTGCATAAGACAAAAACCGCCATCATGACATAAAACAGTATTCAAGCAATCAAATTAACCATACTGGTGCTGAAGCCGGTGTGGTCTGGTGGATAAGGTGCTCGGCTCATGATCGAGAGGTACCTGGTTCGATTCCCGCCTTGAGTACACCGGTGTTCTGTCTTTCGGATGAGACAATAAAAACCGAGGTCCCGTGTCACGGTAGGCGTGGCACGTAAAAGATCCCTCACTGCTTCAGGTGGGTCCGTTGCAGAGGTCTAAATTTGTATGCAATGCATCAGACAGATGCCGTCACCATATACGTGAAATAATCGTGGAGTGACGTAAAGCAATAATCTATCAATCAATCAATCAATCATACTGGTGCTGTAACAGTTCTCGGACAGTAACATTTTCCGGACGTTTTGCCAGTTTGAGCATAATTGGCAAGAAATCATCCAAAATTTTTATACAAAATAAATGATATTTAAAAAAGAATAGAATTTTTCTTGTAAGAAATTTGTTTTATGCCTTCTATCATATTCTGACCTACTTTCAATATCCATACACGGGGGAATGTACTCTTGATCAATGAACCCAAGATTAGTTTTTAAGGTCGAATAATGCAATATTATCATCATAAGCATTTTACAAGAGATTGACCTTTGAATTTATCAGAGGACTTGTCTTTTTATCCACTTACAATATCAGTAGACTACATTGCCCGGGAACTATAACAGTGAAGTCGGTAAAAATTGCCGAAAAGGAGAGACGTAAATATGCATAAAATATATGATTAATGCAGGAGTTTTATCATAAGTTTGACATTGTTCTATACAAAATGGGTAAACCATGCACTGTACTAAACTTCATGTAGTTTGGTCTACTGTAGCAGAAGCTGTATGCCGAAATCCTAAAAATTCGTCCGGGAACTGTTATTGAACCAGTAATGCAACATGCACTTTTCGGAATTGGGATATAAAGTGTATTCTAATTCACTTGCTTTGTTTTGACAAGTTTGATTGGTCCACGCATTAGCGTTCAGACATGTATTACCACGATATACCGTCCTCAAAAGTATTACAACATTGTACCTACTTTTTGTCCACATTGCTTCAGACTTCAACTATCAAAAATGCTGTCTGTAACAACTTCATTCAGTGCTCTTAACGTCCATCTTAAGTCTCATATCAAGGACGATTTGGACTATCAACTTTTGATATAGGCTCGCAATAGAATATAAATAAATGTGGCAAAATAGGTACAACGTATCAAATTATTAATTCACTTTAACGAACGACAGAAATTAAACACGTAAGACTGAACTTCAATAAACAACATTTTTGTAATTTTCTACTATCACAGCAATGGTCGATGACTTTACCATCAATAATTATAGTTTAGATATCTACTTTTTTATGAACTATGTGTAATAAAAAAGAATAAATTTGAAATCTTTTTTGTCCACGAAAAAATATCCGCGGGAATATACTTTTAATAAAGTTGTTTGTCAGTTTTTTGTAGACGTAAAATTTTCCGCACTTTTCAACATATCCTTTAAGTTAATCCATCATCCACCGAATGCAGCCTAGAATTGGCGAAAACCGGAACCAGGAGTGAGTTTTACTAAATGTCGTAAGCCCATTGCATTTGTCTTGTAGTCTATGTTCATACGTATTTACATTGATAAACGTTGTAAAAGGTGTACATTACGTTTGGAACTCTAGTGAGAAGAAAATTATTTCTTAGCAAGTTTACGTTTACGTTTACGTCTACGTTTGGGCTTACGACCTTTAGTAAAACTCACTCCAGGCGCGTAATACAAAATTAAAAAATAAAACCGGACCAGTTTTTTCCGGAAATTTGAAAAAAAATGAAAATCGGAAAAATCGGAGCGGCGATTCTGTCGAACAAAACATTAATTTGTTGTGGCCTAATTTGGTAATGAAATTTGCAGTTTATTGACAAAAGTTTACCCTAAATTTCTTTAATACTTGTCCAAAAATACCTCCTTCATCACTTTGAGGCATATATATGTGAAGCAGAGTCTTTTTCAAGTGAATACATGCATATGCGCTTGATAAATATGCAAAAGGGGCATAGGGCATAGTCAGCCTATCACATAATAGGGCGAACAGAGGAAATTCTGTAAAAGTCCTATTTCAAATACATTTCTGAGCATATACATGAACGGAAACTGCATGAAATTGCCTCAATAAATTATTTTCTAAGATGTACTGCTGTGAAAATGAAATGTCGTCGGACCGACGGACAAGTCCGATAAAATGCCGTCGGTCCCGTAAATAACCTAAGATTTCCAGACCGATTGTCCAGTGAAGATGAACACAAAGTAAAAGGGAAACAAAAAGTTTAAAGGCCCTTTCATTTATATGGGGAAAAGATGTTGACAATGATGATTATTGTATTGATTTTCAGTCTTTCCGAAAACTCACCAGCCCGACACCCGAGGTTTCCAAAAATTCCCTCGGGCTAGTAAAATTTGCTATTGAAATAGCCCGACTGACTAATAAACATATTGATGTCTCAGTAAAAGAAATTCAGATCAAAAGATGACGCATTGTTAATAGGACTGAGCAATTCATCGCAATTTCGATTCGGCTCGATATTTTCAGAATCTTTTCATTCGGTGTTTGATACATCTGTCTGAATTTTAGTTCGATTCAGCCGTAAGAACGACTTGCAAGACTTTCATTTTATAATCTCTACTGTTTAATTATCTTCTTTACCTCCATCAAGTAGGCTTAAGTTTTAGATAAGCGAATGTTTCTTAAACACTTCGTCAGTGATGGTATATAATTTATTTGGAACATTTTAATTTGGTTTAAAAGTGTATTTATTGAAGAATTTTACATGACTATTGCGGATTAGTTTATCATAGGAAATTCTGGATACAAATAGAAAAACGATCACTCAAAAACGTAAATAGAACATTAAAAATATTTAATGTATCTAATGACCAAACAAGTGATTTACCAGAAATTCTGCACTGAAATAGGTAACGGAATTAAGAAGAGAAAATGTGTTGTGATTCATTATTATACAAATTTCTATTTCTATTGGTGAATGCATTCATGAAAGCATATAATATATATACCTTTATCTTATATAAAATGATGAATGCGCGCAGATTTAAAGAAATTTAGTGTACATATCCCAATGACGTTTTAATGAAATTACATAATGGGCAAGTTGGTTCTGGGGATCCCTTAATTACAGTTTTACTTTAAATTTAAGAGGCATTTGTCACATAAAATCATCATATCGCTTATGCCCTATAATAAGTATCATATCCTGAGGGTAGTGTATCGTTTCAGCCTTGCAAATTGCAGATACGTTTTCGTCAACGACATGCTTTTCAATACGCAGAATATAGTGCAATGACAAGTGTAATAATGATTATGACTTCATACACAACAATGAATTATGTAATTAAAATTTATCAAGATTAAAGACTTTTTGTATGGGCTAGTAGAATTTTATTTTGGCTAGAAAAAGTTTGGGCTGGACTAGTGATGTAAAATGGTTTTCGGAAAGTGCTTTTACTTGCCAGAGATTCGCAATAAACCAATAAAACTTAAAGTGAGCGGTCGTTGTATGATTTTTGTGACCGTCATTCAAAAATGTACATTTTATTTTCGGTCTGGTAAAAGTTTCTTCGATTTGGTGAATTGCCCTAGTTTACCGCACAGAATGTCCTGTAAAATGTTTTACAATTTCATATTCACTGGTACTATAGAAAAATGCATCGGAACAGATAATTCTGTCAAATTCTCAATTATTGCTGTTAACAGTAAGATCATAGACTACAGGGGGTATTTTTTCCTGTTGTTTCCTTTGTAAATTAAAAAATTATTGCAAAATTCCCACCGCTTATTTTTTTTTCTGAAATTGATGTATGTTGTTCTTCTACATAAGAGCTGTCATTTCTACTTCTGCAGAAAAACAATGCATACCCCAAACTCAAAATTTCTATCAATACACATCTTGACCCCTATGACTTCTCTCTCAGGTCTTGTAGTAGTGTATTCATGCGACAAAATTTCAGCCTCGTGACGCACTCAGACATACACCAAAACTCTTTAATATCATTTTTATGATATTTTTTTTCAAACTCTTTTCTACCAGAGCGCATGCTTGAATCACTACATGTATATATAGCATGACAACATTGGTACATAAATTGAGAAAGGTGTAAACATTAATTTTTATGGGACTATGTGCGTGGTACATGAAACAAGGAAGGAAACTGTAGTCTATGGTCTAAAATTGTCCACAGATCAAAGAACAGTAATTCCACTTCCCGTAGATCCCCTGTTAAATTACCAAACTCCCAGCAAGATTTACACAACATCCTACATTTTAGCTATAAATAATCCACATATCAAAATGTTTGTTAGAACCTCCTCTATCAGAATTTTAACAGTTTACCATTCGAGAAAATCATGCTGGAATGGGGTCACCCTAAAAAGAATTGCCAAAATTCAAATGTAAACAACAACCACTTTTTAGGTCATGAAATTTTTACATTAGTCATACTCGCTATTGACAACATCCGACTGGCTAATGTTTATTTTGTTCAGATATCAGAATTTCTCCTGCCTTTTACGACTGTGATATTGCTGTTCTCATATCATCCGTTGTTGCTAACTCATTAATATGTAAATCTCTATTTCTACCTTAACAACGCATATACGGGAACGAACTCCTGGAAATGGCAATGTCTGTCTAACGGCATCTACGTCAGTATTTCCCATTCCTCAGCATATAGATGCATATGTAATAGAGAGTGTTTTATATGTTCGGAAAATGATTAAATAAATAAATTCTATTTATTAAACAAAATCGTTTTGATTTCATTATTTCTATCATTTTCCGATGTTGTTAAAATCATATTTATTCATTATCATTATCATCACAGCACGTTCATTAATTGCATGTTTTATATTTTACTTACTAATACTAACGTATCCTAAATGACTTGACCAAATTGACCTTTGACATTGAATCGGACGATTTCATTGGTTTATTTTTCTTGGCGGTTTTTATTGTTTTGGACATTGGTCAGTAGATGCGAAATTTAGAGATCGCCAAAGGACGCCATACTGATTTTGAATTGTCTGATATTGTTTACTTTACAGCTCAAATATAACTTAATTATATTCAGGAGTTCATACCACACTCATATACAGATATATTTACATTGTGTGACCATATAAAGAGACCAAGTACAGATTTTACCAGTTTCCGTGTGCCAAGCCCAATTCCATAAATTGGTATGAATATGTTTTATATTGTATTGTATCAGCATTATGGGAATCCTGATATAACTTTATAGCTGAAATAAATTCGAACCTATTTCCATTTATAGAGTCTGTTATTACCATCTTCATGCATTTCACGTATTTCATACTGTCGTATAATCAGTAAGAGTTATTTCCCTTCTTGATATATAAGATATAGTTTTTATATTTTGTTTGTCTTTTCATGAATTGTGTAAATCCATTCATGTATAAATTATGAAAATATACTTAATGTTGTTTATACATATTCTATTATATTATAGGGCTTTCCATCCTATGTCTGGTTGGAGTCCAATAAATAGATGAACCTATTCTGCCGTGTTTGATATCCATTTCAACATCGACGATTATAATGGCAACCAAACTCTGTATTTCCTGATCACCCACCTCCAGTACATAACTTAAGTGATATTGAAATCTCTTCACAGGATGTAAATGATGCCATTAAATGTTTAAATACGAACAAAGCTTGTGGTCAAGACTTGATAAGCCCTAGGTTCCCGAAAGAAGCTAATAATGAACTAATTTACCCCCTGAAAGAATTATTTAATATGTCTCTACGATTAAACATTTTTCCTACCTCATGGAAGACAGCATTAGTAGTTCCTGTTTTTAAAAAGAATGACCATCAAAAGATTGAAAATTATCGACCAATATCCCTACTTAGCATTATAAGTAAACTTTTTGAAAAATGTGTTTTTAAATATATACATAATTACATTGTTTCCAATAAACTACTCACGCCCCATCAGTCTGGTTTTACCCCTGGTGATTCCACTGTCCATCAATTGTTGTATTTGACAAATAGCTTTTCTGAAGATTTAGATAATGGAAAAGAAATACGCGTTGTCTTTTTTGATATAAGTAAAGCTTTCGATCGCGTTTGGCATCGGGGTCTTCTAAAAAAAACTATCCAATTTTGGAATTGCGGGTAATTTAATCAATTGGATATCAAGCTATCTTTCATTTAGAAATCAAAAAGTAGTTATTAATGGTAAAGAATCCTCTGTAAATAGTATTGATGCTGGTGTGCCACAAGGATCAATCCTTGGACCACTTTTTTTCCTAATATTTATAAATGATATTGTGCAAGAGATTAATTGCTCCATTAAATTATTTGCAGACGACACAACAATTTATATTACAGTGGATGATCCTAATGTATCTGCCCAAATTTTGAACTCAAACCTTGACAAAGTTCACTCTTGGTCCCAACAATGGCTGGTTAATTTTAATCCCCCAAAACCTGAAAGTCTATCAATATCAGGTAAACAACTAATGAATAACCACCACCCCCCTTTATATCTAAACAATGTTCACATACAAGAAGTCAATTTCCATAAGCATCTTGGTTTGGTTTTAAATAATAAATGCCAGTGGAATGACCACGTTGGTTTAATCACATCAAAAGCATGTAGCAAATTAAATATTTTACGTAAACTTAAGTTTAGTCTTGATAGACGCAGTTTACAATGTATGTACTTTTCGTTTATACGTCCAATCCTCGAATATGCGGATGTAGTATGGGATAATTGTCCTAAATACTATAAAGATAAATATTGAGGCGGCGCGTATTGTCACTGGCGCAACTAAATTAGTCAGCCTCCGAAACCTTTACCAAGAATGCGGCTGGCCCAAACTTAAAGACAGACGAGAGTTTCATAAACTTGTTCAATTTTTTAAAGATAACCAAAGGATTATCACCTCAATATTTGAAAGACCTTCGGAACACTATCTGCTTCATTGTAAACAATTTTCTAATCAACGCATAGTCCATTTAAATTCTTTAAATATTACACTTTATACAAATAAACTTCTATTTGGAGATACTACTGATACATATGACAACAATGCTGCAGTTTTCATAGCAGTACAAAACTATATACTTGACACTAAAAGATTCACTTAGATTTATTATTATATGTAAACCCACTTATGACCTCTGGAACCTTTCTTCCTTTTTTCATTTCTTTTCTTTTCTCTCCTTCACTACCATTTTCCTTCTTTTTATTTTATGAAAATAATATTTTGAATTTTTTGTTTTTATTTATCTTGCATGTATCACAAATGTATGTTTGTATTATCATTGTTTATAAACTTTATTATACTGAAACCCTTATTAGATTGTCCTCCTAAGTTTGTCAATTATCAGCCACTGGGAGATGGATATGAGAAGCAGATCGTTGATGCTATGCTAGATTTTATGAAACAGTCTGTATCACTTTGCAGTATATATTGTTTTAACCTATATTGATATGTCAAATTGTTTGAATTTACCAAGACTTACCTATTTTAATTGATAATGCCTGTATATTTTGATATCGCACATTGTGATGTTATTTAAGGACACATGCTGTATAGACATATTGTAAATAGATGAACCTACTCTGCCGTGTTGGATATTCATTTCAACATAGACGGTTATACATGCTTCTACATTATGACAAAATTTACGTCATGTGATATTGATGCTTTATATAGAAAGCCAATTCATATCTTACAAACGAACAGAAGCGTACTCCAGCGATTATTATCGCATCTTTCGTATTTCGAAAAATGGCAAGAACTTTAAACAAGTTTGTTTATAAGTCATTGAAAATGGTTAATAATTAATAAAGAGGAACAAAGCAATATATTGATATTAAAACATGCTTCCTTTATTAATAAAATAAATTTATATATATATGTCTTTTATTATTATTAAAACATGTGAACAGAGTGCTTTCTTTCTATCTTTGTTTGTTTGTTTGTTTCTCTCTTTCTTTCTTGAAGAAGTGCCCCAAATTTTTACCCGGTACTGGATTTCTGCATACATACCTGAATTAGAGTGTAATTACTGTTGCATTCCCCTGTCTCCGCTTATTATAGTTCTTAATTCCTGAGTAAGTCATTCCAGAAACTTCTGAAACGGCGCAAACAGTTACACGTCAGTATGTTGTACATTATGCTGACCAGTTCAGAAGTGCAATCAACATCTCTCTGATGAAATAGTATATACAATATTTCATATACACTTGAAATGGCTACGGTTCAGGATACCTCGGACAGATTCGAACTTCAAATGGATGACGTACATGCATACGTCCGTACGTACGTACAGACAGACAGACAGACAGACATACATACATTCATATACACATACACATATACATACATATGTAAATTATTGTTATAGATACCACATCAGTCCCTGACAAAGTGGAAATTAAAAAACGACAATATCGTCCATGTTGCTCATTTAAATGCAGCAACATCTTTGTCCAGCAATGTAACATATAGTTCGTTTTCTGATAAAGAGCACAACTCTGCAAAGTTCAGATCATAGTCATTTGTAACTTATTAATTGTGGTTGACGGTTTTACATACTAACTTTCCATCCAAAGCAAAACTGTGAGATCAAAGTGACCGTCATAACTCTTTATTGATATCGAAAAATAAGCTCATTGTCATCAACACGAAAATGGTGGCCATGAATAGCGACATCCGGAAGTAGGTCTGAATGTATCACCAGGAACATGGAATCCACCAACAGTTACATCCAGAAATAGGTCTTCATGGATCATCAGATATCTGGAATCAACCATCAGTAACATCAAGAAATGGGTCTTCATGCATCATCAGATATCTGGAATCCACCAACAGTGACAAGTTCTTCGTAGATCATTAGATATCTGGAATCCACCAACACTTACATCAAGAAATAGGTCTTCATCGATCATCAGATACTTGGAATCCACCAATAGTGGTTGCGTGCAGGCGCGTAGCCAGGCGTACGCAAGTACGCAGGTGCTTCCACATCATTTTGCAAAAAAGATAAATGTAGACAATGTTATTGCCACTTTTGTAGACAAAAAGCCACGCAGGCTCTCATTCCTGTTTGAATAATGCCAAACATACATGTTATGTTGAAATGCTATCGCTTGTATGTAATTATTAAGTAAATATTACAGACAAAAAGGTGTACAAAGGGTCATTTTTAACGTAGAAAACTGCGCTGTAAATGCGTAAAATCAATTAGCTTCCGGGGGCTTCGCCCCCTGGACCCCCACCATGGGTTCGCCCTGGACCCATTGGGAGCCTTAAGGCGGCCCCCAAACCCCCTGCCTGAATGTGCTTTCACATCCAAAGTACTCTGGCTACGCGCCTGGCGTGTTATATATTTGTGTTTGTTATCACCAGGAATTGATCCCAAGGTTTGCGACATGGATCTAGTAATTATTGGTTTATTTTGCAAACCGTTACAGTACATGTGTATATAATTTTAGAATAAGTCGACTTCACACTTCTCGAACGAGTATAGATGAACTGCATAAAGAAATAAGACACGTATTTCTACCACCCCAAACAGAGTTTTTCACGAATTTGTATCATAATTCACATTTCTGTCTTTCCCTAGTTGTCTTTACCTACCCCGTAAAGACAAACCGGAAGTGACTGAACTAGTTTTTACCATCTCGTCTGCTCTGTTGTTAAACAAACAAAAAAAGTAAACAACTATGGCTAGCGACGATTTTAAACTCGGGGACACCGTTTGCTTGGAAAATGGATCGATGGGGAAAATAATTAACATTGAGAAGCCTATGGGCACTTACTCTATCTATATAGTTCAGTCAATGGACGATGGTAGCGTGGAACGCAAAGCGAAGCACCAACTCGTAAAGCACATGCCAGATAATTCAATCGAGTGCGAGGAAGCGCCAGAGATTGACGCGGACGTATTGACAAGTCTTTTTGCTGGTGAAATGTCTGAAACCCTGAAACTATGCATTCTAGCGAATATATAACCACTACAACCCCGATCATATCCGGAAATATAAACCCTACCGCACCAAACAATCGTTTCATTTACATGGAAGACGACGACGTCAACGATTTCATAGAACAAAATGAGAATGTAAAAACTAGGAAGAAAACTCTCAGCCATATAAAATTGGTTCAATCATATTTGCTGAGCATTGGTGTGGCATATGAATTACATTCCCTGGCCCCAACAGAGTTAGATAGGCACCTTGCCATTTTTTATTTTAATTTTTTTTTTTTTGTCGTAGTTAGTCAAAAGGACAGATCGGAATACCAGCCGTCATACCTTCGTGGTATCATAGGTTCCATTGAAAGGCACCTCCGCCGACATAAATATGGCAGAAGCTTAATCCGAGATGTTGACTTTTCTGCCACAAGAGCCGTCCAAACAGGAAAAGAAAGGCAAAGACAACAGACCAATGGCAGACGATTTCTTGACAAATTCCGATGTCGATCGCCTGTATGAGACTGGGCAGCTTGGCATTGCCCAGCAGCTCTACTAAACACTCTCTGGTTTAATAACACATTATATTTCGGCATGCGAGGAGGTTTGGCGGAGCACAGGAACCAGTGTTACGGTGATATGAAACTCGGATTTCACACCGAATGAGACTGCGGGTACGTGGAATATAACGAAAGACAAACCAAAACAAGAACTGGGGCAGATGTCAACAACATTCGCCATAGCGCCCCCGTATGTATGCGACAGGAGATGACCGCTGTCCGGTAGCGGTTTTCAAAACATTTCAATCCAAACGACCAGCTCGTTACTGCGAACCAAACCATCCATTCTACTTGGGAATAGTAACACATAAATACCTGCCGAGCGAAGACGAACAGTGGTTTTTATCCGCCCTGTCGGCAAAAACAAAATTGGTAGCCTTATGCAAAGCATGGCTTAAATGCAAATATGTCCGGCCTTCAGTCCAAACAAATAACAAACAGCAGCGTACGCAAACACCTTTGTCAAAAGCTTAGAGAAAACGAGGTCCCCAACACTCAAGCTATCCACATTACCGGACATAAGAACGCACAATCGCTCAACAATTACCGTACTATAACAAATAAACAAAAGAGAAACATGTCAGCCATCCTGTCTTCTAGAGAACATCAAAGTGTTCCGTTTACCTTCCAAAATCTATGGAACGCCAAATTAACATATATTCAAATAATTGTATCTACCTTCAAATAATTGCATCTATCTTCAAATAATTGTACCTATCATCAAATGAATTGAACATAGGTACAACTGAATAAAAGATAGGTGTAAATGAATTAAAGATAGTTGTAAATAATTATACCTGTCTTTAAATAATTTTAAATAATTTAATTTTAATTAAATAAATTACACCTATCTTTAATGGAATTGCACCTATCTTCAATTCAGTTAAAGATAGGTTCAACTAAATCATACCTATCTATAACTCATTTGAAGATAGGTATAATTGATTCAAAGATAGGTGCAATTGATTTGAAGATAGGTATAATTGAAACATGTCCACAAAAGATTTGAAGATAGGTACAATTCAATTATACCTAGGTTCAATTAGTTTTTGAGTAATTGAAAATAATGAACTCTCCCTTGGAAAGATTTGATCATGGCGGGAAATATGGAGGTTTAATTCACTGCATTTGTACCTATCTTCAAATCAATTGTACCTATCTTCAAATGAATTAAAGATAGGTATAATTGAATTAATCCTATCTCTAGTTCATTTGAAGATAGGTCTAATTGAATTAAACCTATCTCTAATTCATTTGAAGATAGGTACAATTATTAAATAAATTTTCGCGCCAGTATGACGTACAGAAACAAACATAAGGGGAGCAGTTATTATTGTCAATATCGTGATAATTAAAGATAGGTTCAATTCAATTGCACCTTTCTTTAATCCAAGTATACCTATCTTTAATTCACTGCATTTGTACCTATCTTCAAATCAATTGTACCTATCTTCAAATGAATTAAAGATAGGTATAATTGAATTAAACCTATCTCTAATTCATTTGAAGATAGGTATAATTTAATTAAATCTATCTCTAATTCGTTTGAAGATAGGTACAATTATTTGAAGATAGGTACAATTATTTGAATATATGTTAATTTGGCGTTCCATAAAAATCAGCTTCCAGTTCCGAATCATATTCTATCCAAGAATCAAAATACTACACTAACACAGAACAATCTGTTAAAATCCAATGCCAATCCATTTCATTCTTTTCTGTACGATGCAACGGTATATGGAAGACACTTTGAATTCCACATTCACAATCACGCGCCACAGTAACTCTAGACATATTTGTGTGTGACCTAGATTCATTGACACGGCTCGTGACGAATGTCACAAGTGTGCGCCGGTGCAGTGTGTTGTGAAAATATTTGGAAATTTACAGTTACTCTCTGAACAATCATAAAGAACAGAATATGAATGATTAAATATTTTGAAATAGAATAATATATATTTATCACTGTCACAAAAGTGTGCATTTATTGTGTGCATTGACTTGCACTAGATCTGTATAGCGCGTAATGATTACGCGTAAGAATATGTTGCTTTGTGACACGGCTAATTTCGTGACATAAAACAAGTGCCCCTACGTCACACGAAAACAAACAGTTGAAAAATGAATGGGCCTATATTAAATGAGTGGTAGAAAAAGAATCAACTAACAATGGTATTGAGGGGACAGAGAAGTCCAACCCGAATGTCTGGATTTTGACATTTAAAAATGCAGACACTCGGGTTGGATTTCTCTGTCCCCTCAATACCATTGTAGTAGTGGATTCTTATAGTCTTACACAGACAATTAATCTTCAATATAGTTTCGCCGTTTAATTACATTAAACATACAATAATGTACAAATACATTACATGGTATGAAGTGTGTTATCAAAGGATGAAGGTTTTGTGTCACGTATCGTTAAATAGACACGTAAACTTATAACAAATAGCTAAACAGCATCCAACTAGTAAAGCAAACCCAAGGAAACAATAACATCCAATGATTTGATACACTGCAAACATATACACTGTCTTTTCGCACCAGTTGCTTGGTTCGTGTAAAATCTGTTGAAAGTTTGGTTTCCATATTGATAGCACCCAATACGACCCGGCTACTAGCCATGATAGGAGAAATAAGGTCAATAGAATGTCCATCAGTTTATACGTATGTTGGCTGTAAGCATCACCTTCATGGGGATCATAAAATGTATCCATGTTGTCATAACGACGGCTCTGCACATTCTGCCAGATTGTTCCAAGGACTTTCAGGATGCCAAAACAACCCCCTACCAATAAATATACGGGTATTTTCCTCTGCACTGGACAATCATTCAAGTATTTCACTCCTAAAATGTATTGAATAGATATATTTGGAGTAATGTTACTTATATAGAATGAGATACAAAGAAATCAGTTAAACATAATTACACTATAATACTGCAAACACATGAAAATTAAAGAAAGAGATTATATTTTTTAAAATTACACTCTTTTTACGAATCAACATTCATTATTTTACTGGATAAAAACAAACGGATGAAAATTTGTGAAAAATTGACATGACCAATCACTGGTTGATCATCTTGTTGACAATGAAGTCGGGCTTCGCTCTTTCAGACAGTGCGATAACACTACACATTGATACTTGATACGTAAAGATTGATTTTTCGTAACAATTTCGGGTGGACGAGTAAAGCTTGTATCAATCTGCTTACTACATGGTTAACATACCGATTTTCAGTCACTCTGAGACGCCATTGTCGTCCAACACCAGAGATTAATTATTGATATCAACATAAAATATCACGACAAGAGTACAGCGCAACATGTCATGTAAATTGTATGTTCATCTTGTATGTCCATCTTCCATGTCCATGTTGCCAGTTTCATCGTTTTCGATTTCTGATTTCTTTGTGTGTATAGCTAGTATTCTTACAGCACCTTGGGTTATTTGTGTGTATAGCTAGTATTGTTACAAGCACCTTGGGTTATGTGTGTGTATAGCTAGTATTCTTACATGCACCTTGGGTTATGTGTGTGTATAGCTAGTATTCATACAAGCACTTTGGGTGCTTTGTGTGTATAGCTAGTATTCTTACAAGCAACTTGGGTTATTTGTGTGTATAGCTAGTGTTCTTATATGTACCTTGGGTTATTTGTGTGTAAAGCTAGTATTCTTACAAGCACCTTCGGTTATTTGTGTGTATAACTAGTACTCTTACAAACACCTTGGGTTATTTGTGTGTATAGCTAGTATTCTTACAAGCACCTTGGGCTATTTGTGTGTATAGCTAGTATTCTTACAAGCACCTTGGGTTATTTGTGTGTATAGCTAGTATTCTTACAAGCACCTTGGGTTATTTGTGTGTATAGCTAGTATTCTTACAAGCACCTTGGGTTATTTGTGTGTATAGCTAGTATTCTTACTAGCACCTTGGGTGTATTCTTACAAGCACCTTGGGTTATTTGTGTGTAAAGCTAGTATTCTTAAGAGCACCTTGGGTTATTTGTGTGTATAGCTAGTATTTTTACAAGCACATTGGCTTATGTATGTGTATAGCTAGTATTCTTACAAGCACCTTGGGTTATGTATGTGTGTGTAGCTAGTATTCTTACAAACACCTTGGGTTATGTATGTGTATAGCTAGTATTCTTACAAGCAGTTTGGGTTATGTGTATGTATAGCTAGTATTCTTACAAGCACCTTGGGTTATTTGTGTGTATAGCTAGTATTCTTACAAGCACTTTCGGTTATTTGTGTGTATAGCTAGTATTCTTACAAGCACCTTGGGTTATATGTGTGTATAGCTAGTATTCTTACAAGCACCTTGGGTTATGTGTGTGTATAGCTAGTATTCTTACAAGCACCTTGGGTTATTTGTGTGTAAAGCTAGTATTCTTACAAGGACTTTAGCTTATGTATGTGTATAGCTAGTATTCTTACAAACACCTTGGGTTATTTGTGTGTAAAGCTAGTATTCTTACAAGCACCTTGGGTTATTTGTGTGTATAGCTGGTATTCTTACAAGCACCTTGGGTTATTTGTGTGTATAGCTAGTATTCTTACAAGCACCTTGGGTTATTAGTGTGTATAGCTAGTATTCTTACAAGCACCTTGGCTTATGTATGTGTATAGCTAGTATTCTTACAAACACCTTGGGTTATTTGTGTGTATAGCTAGTATTCTTACTAGCACCTTGGGTGTATTCTTACAAGCACCTTGGGTTATTTGTGTGTAAAGCTAGTATTCTTAAGAGCACCTTGGGTTATTTGTGTGTATAGCTAGTATTTTTACAAGCACATTGGCTTATGTATGTGTATAGCTAGTATTCTTACAAGCACCTTGGGTTATGTGTGTGTGTGTAGCTAGTATTCTTACAAACACCTTGGGTTATGTATGTGTATAGCTAGTATTCTTACAAGCAGTTTGGGTTATGTGTATGTATAGCTAGTATTCTTACAAACACCTTGGGTTATTTGTGTGTAAAGCTAGTATTCTTACAAGCACCTTGGGTTATTTGTGTGTATAGCTGGTATTCTTACAAGCACCTTGGGTTATTTGTGTGTATAGCTAGTATTCTTACAAGCACCTTGGGTTATTAGTGTGTATAGCTAGTATTCTTACAAGCACCTTGGCTTATGTATGTGTATAGCTAGTATTCTTACAAACACCTTGGGTTATTTGTGTGTATAGCTAGTGTTCTTTAAAGCACCTTTGGTTATTTGTGTGTATAGCTAGTATTCTTACAAGCACCTTGGGTTATTTGTGTGTATAGCTAGTATTCTTACAAGCACCTTGGGTTGTTTGTGTGTATAGCTAGTATTCTTACAAGCACCTTGGGTTATTTGTGTGTATAGCTAGTATAGCAAGAAATCATTAACATCAGACGAAACATTAAAAGTTATATAGACTATTTCGTAATATTAGCGAAATTAATGTTTTGCTTAGCAACAGAATGTTGATGTCGCAACGATCATGAAAGGGTCTCTTATAGGTGAACTCATAGAACAAAATAATTCATTTTCTCATTCTTTAACAATAATAACCATACTATTAGAAAATCTCCCCCACCCTCCCCACAAAAAACCCCAACTAAATTTTTTTTCACATATTTTCGTCCACTTTTCCATTTTTTCAAGTGATGATAGAAATGATATAACAGCATCGTTATTTTTGCATGAAGTTGCCAAATCTTTGTGGAAAAAGTGTTCTTATTTTATTCATGTGTTGATTTCCCTTTAAAAGAATTTACTTTTGAGTATCTCATCTTAATGCATAATGACTTACAGCGCTAACTGCTATTCCTCAAAAGATGACGAAATATACGATGTTATATACGAGGTTTTGAGGACGGTAGAAGATAGAATACCCAGCTGATAATCTCATTTTATGATATAAGTATGATATGCATTTTTTAACGTGAAACGGGACCCCTAGTGCGTGTTTTGAAAAATAATGTCATTGAAATTATAATTCAGATCAAACCTTTGAAGGGCGAAATCCAGAGATAGACAGTTCAATGGGTGTTTTTGAAATATGATAATACTTATTACAGGCTTGCTGTATTACTTACCAACTGAAATCATGGCGAGGGGTAACACTATAGATATCCCCACCAACACGGTAACAAAAACTACAAGAAAAATACAATGAGGATTTATGTCTTAACATTTAAATAATGCAAAATACCAAAGTAACTGGTGACTATGGAACTAACGACAATGTGCCACAGCGGACATTCAGAAAACACTCTTTATGAAACATAGATAGAATGCTTGCCTAAAATATGACCATTTTGACAAACACCCACAATAGTAAGTTGCCAGTTTGACATCGTCGTTTCTGTCGTAATTTCTGTCTGACTTAGGGGTGAATAAGTACCGAATATCTCTTACTTCGACATCGACAGTATGACCCCGAGATCATCGCAAAGACCATAGTTTTTGTACTGGGTCCCTATACAGCCCAATGCAGACTTTTGTTTGAGCGTTGCACGCTGACTATCAAGGCGCTGGGGACTATAGGAATGACCTTGTTCAAACATTTGCAGAGAAGACAAGGTCCTGATCCTCGAGCTCGTCCCCTCTGACTGTTAATCGGGACTCCTATTGATCAAGGATCTGAGCTGGCTTACAGACGGACAGAGCACGGTTTACTTATGTTGATGTCGCCTTACATATGTTTGATAGCAACATATTATTCTATAAACGTTTCGTGTGTATTAAAATTTTCATGACCTCTCCTCTTGAGAAACTTGTTCATCCTTGTTCTCTATATGGAGGATTATTTATAAATTTTAAATGTGTGTCCTTTGTTTGTACTGCTTTTGCGGTGAGTGGGAAGGTGGGCGCCCGTAAACCGGTTAACCACACCAATTGAGTGACGTTTTTACTTCAATTGACCGTCCTAAGTCGGTATCAGCACGGTCGAATATATTTCTAATGTCGTTTTTCCGTGTACGTTGTACTATTATCATGTTTTGTGTGCATGTCTTTGGTGATATGTGTCATACAGCTCTGTCAGATGTTTTCTATTTTCCCCCTTACTGTCATCTCTAATGTCTATTGCCCATGTCTAGATGAATATGTACGCCATGAATTCGAACAAAACATTCATAACTGATGTTGAGAATAAAATACGTTAGCTATGTTTAGGCATGTTAATAATAGGAAAAAGTATAACTGAAAATACGTTTAGATAGTGTGAAGCAAAAGCAAAAATATTTATATGCAGTACCAAACCATTATATCTAGTTGATCTAGTACTAAAGTTCCTATGATATATATATTTTTTAAACTTTGTACCAAATACATAAAATATAATATTTAGCTGAATCATATTTGCGAAATTGTGGATCATGTTTATCGATATATTTGTGGATTCGAATCAGAATTGAAATATATATTTACGACGATATAATTATCGTGTCACAACGAAATTAACCTACGGCGAATTGCTGCACTTGTATATTTTTTTATTTTTAATACCTGTATGACAGATTATCTTCCCACTTTGGCAGACAAAAGTGCCTGTGGACCCTGCGTCCTTTTTGGCTTCTTGTATTTGTATGTATACCGACCCATACATGTCCTCTTCTGTGTTAGTTCTTCCTCTAGCAGAGCTCCTCCATTCTATCGATGTCGTACATAACTGTTTCTCGTCATTGAAGCACTGTTGAATAGAAGGATGCAAAACATATTGTATATTGTTTTTATATGATTTATATTTTCATTATTAGTTATGAAAAAGCCGGTGAAACTCACTGGATGAGCATGCTCTGCTCCCGACCTGGAGGTTCCGGATTCGACTCCCGCGATGGGTGTCATGCCGCCATGCCTATGCAGAATAGAACAAGAGCAAGTCTAGCGTGGCATAAAACGCCCGTAGCTTAGCTTGAAGGGGATGAATTTGAATGAATGGCCAAGTTACAATCCAATACCTTGAAGCACTGCATGAAGAAATCCGGAAAACTCCTTGAAAATTTCTCAGTTCAAGGGGCACAACTCTAGCAAATCCAAAGCAATCATACCCAAATGCGAATTGGTACAGATCCTCATTGATATAAAGTAATATACCAAGTTTAATGCAATACCTGTAAAGACTGCAGAAAAAAGGCCTTAAAAATTGTAAAATCTTTGAAAATTTCTAAGTTCAAGAACCATTACTCTGGCAAAACCAAAGCAATCATACCCAAATGCGAACTGGCACTGACCCTCAATGATATAAAGTAATAAACGAAGTTTTCATCCAATATTTTTAAAGACTGCAGAAAAAAAGTCCGGGAAACTATAAAATCTTTGAAAATTTCTAAGTTCAAGGGCCATTACTCTGGCAGAAACAAAGCAATCATACCCAAATGCGAACTGGCACTGACCCTTGTTGATATAAAGTTATATACTAAGTTTTAAATCAATACCTTTAAAGACTGCAAAAAAAAGTCCGGAAAACTGTAAAATCCTTGAAAATTTCTAAGTTCAAGGGTCGTAACTCTGGCAGAACCAAAGTAATCATACCCAAATGCGAACTGGTACTGACCCTCGTTGATATAAAGTTATTTGCCCTGTTTCAATCCAATATCTTGAAAGACTGCAGAACAAAGTCCGAAAACATGACCCCGTAACAGACGGATGCATGGACGGACGGACAACGCCATAATATAATACGTTCCGTCCTATGACGTGCGTATAAAAAGGAAATGCCTGTTAAACAATTACTGCAGATTTATTATAATATCCTCCATGGAATTTCAAAACACAAAACTACCACTGTGATTAATTGAAATACTTTCGGAAACATTTTAAGTTGAAATACTTAGATATGTGATGGTATTGTCATCTGGTCAAAATCTCTAGATAAACAGAATATACCTAGAATTAACAATTTATCATACTTATTACATGCCCCATCAATTCTATAGAGATTCCATTGGTGATATAACAAGATAATCCCACTGGGATCACGTGATGTACTTTTCCGTCGGAGTGATAATGCCGTGTATAGAAGTGACAATTATTATTGTTTCCAACATTATGCATGTGTCGTCTGGATTCCATGCATATCTCTGCATTTCAGCTTTCTCTGGTATACTCTCCATTGATCCATATGTATCGTCCGTCATAACGCGCGTTAGCGATTTATGAACGTAACTCATGGAGCAATATACTATTATGGACGTTTATCTCATTGTATTTGATGTGATGTTAACTTACTATGAACATATTGACCGAAATGTAACTGTATTATTCTATAATTCTAGATATCATCAAGATAAACAGTAACAATTAAAAATATGCATTTTACTTCAACAATTTATGCTTTCTCAGAACTTAACAATGTAAATGTAAATTAATTCAAATATTAACAATAACAGTGGAATTTTACGTACAACAAATTTAAATATATGGAAGTTTATACCACAATTGAATATATGGAAGGTCATGATCTATTTTTAGATTAAGGGAAGTCAGGATCTATTTTGAACCGTAGTATACCGTGATATATCCAGAACCGGATGTGACGATTACAGCCAGTCAGAAAGTGTCTATATAAATATATAGAGTAAGTGTCTTATTTGTAAAGAAACACAAACACTTTGTATTGCAAATTTTCGGACCCACGACCTTTATCAAGCATTTTTTTCAGATGACAAATACAAAGCTATGTAAAATACATGTTTACGTTTCAAGGATACATAAGCTTGTCTTATTTCTCATGTCTTATTTGTGTTTTCATGCAAGAATAAATTACAATGGCTGATGCATTTATTAGATATAATGCGTGTTAGCGCATTTACATTGTTAAGTTCTGAGAAAGCATAAATTGTTGAAAGAAACAGCCGGTGTCCCATGACAACGTAACGTTTATCCAGAATGACATACTTTAGCGCAAAAACACTTTAATGACGTCATGCAAGATTGGAAATGTCGAACATTTCATTATGACGTCCTAAGCTTAACAATCAAAAGTCTGCTAAACATTGCTTTCTGTGCTGAAAAGTGGGTCAAATATGGGGCGTTCGAGAGATATCAGTCGGTGGTGACAAATTTCGACAAAAATGGGATGTCGAAGTATGCCGCCCGAGATACAAAAAAACACTTTAATGACGTCATGCAAGATTGGAAATGTCGAACATTTTATTATTTTAAGCTTAACAATCAAAAGTCTGCCAAACATCGCTTTCTGTGCTGAAAAGTGGGTCAAATATGGGGCGTTATGACGTCACCGATCTTTTTCTCGCTAGTTAACCTTTAAATTAATGCCTATATTATCTTGTTCTAAACGTAAAACGTTAAAAAACATGATGGAGCAGCGTGACGTCACGAGTAAAATAGTGTGACGTCACAAGTATGCGGTCGCCATGTGCTAGATCGGTGTTCCAGATCGATTGATCTAGAACCCCACTTCAGTTGGAATTCTTCAGTCACGTACGCGAGAATAATAGGATCTTGCACCATGCTACGGAAGGGACAAAGAAATCTCAATCCGAGTGCCCATGTCGAGTGATATCCATGACGAGGCTTGCCTCATGCCTAGGCAGAGATAAAAATATCTCTTCCAGGAAATATTGAGGATTTATTTAGTCTTAAGTGTGAGAAAGCTTTATCTCAGGTAATTACAGTGGTTGTGCATATATATATTACATATTACATATGTGCATATATGCATTACACCTTTTGGCACACTTATCATTATGACGTCATAAATGAATGACCTGTCAAACATGAATCAAGCTGTGATGTCACAATAACACTACATTATGGCCGTGGTTAAAGTTGGATATGGCGATCCCTCAATTCATGAAATATATATGTCCTTAGAGAAGAATTTCAACGGCATTTACTACTCAAAAAGAAAGTTGCAGTTAAAACGCGAACATATATTTTTGTTTATACATATCTACTGCAACACGCCCAGACATCCTTATTTATCTACCTTTTTATCATGTAAAGATGATGGATAAATCCAAATCATAAGTCTAAAAATCTAATGAAACCAGAGGACATACAAAATCAGTGAAAATGAAAAACAAGTGGAAAATAACAAAATATGTCTACTTGAAGAGCATATGTGAACCCCTGTGATGGAGTGAGATCAGGTGCCCGGGGAGAGTGAGCATCATGTTATAGTACAAACGTAGTAGATAAACATGTTCACGTGTGTTGTAGAAGGGTTAATGTTCGGTATAAAGTAATCATATATGTCGAGTTCAATATAGTACTTATTTGAAAATCCTGTAAACACCCTTGCTCTATTTGCAAGTGTCGTATCAAATTTTCTTGATTTTTTTTCTATCACAGTTAGTGTGCCCATTCAAAATAGCCCACGGTTCTTATTTGTGACATCTTATCCTTCTTCGTATTCTTGTACAATTCGAAATGTCAGATTTCGGTAAAAGGTAAATTTATTGACTGAATGTCATTTTGTCTCTGTACCGGAGAATTCGATCGCATTTCTTATCCTGACAAATTACATATTGAAACAAAAGATGTGTACAGATTAAACAATAGATTGAGGGCGAAAAAATACAAAAGAAAACAATATTCAGATATATTGATGATGTACTGTCTATATATTTTCTATAAAATTCTATATAAAATGAAATTTCATTCTTCGTGCTATCAACATATTTTGTCTAAAAAATCAAATTGAGGACCAAAAAAAAAAAAGCGAAATATATTTATGAAAATAAAATTATTCATAGTTTTCATAAAACAATTGCAAAATTAAATTACAAACTTTTAAATAATTTACTCAGTAACAATTTATTCATCTTTAAATGGAAGCATATTTCTCCTCGAGGAATTATAAAAAAAATCAGAACATTTGGATTTTGATGGTCTGAATGTCAACAAAACATTGAAATCACAAGATTCTAATCAGAATTCTGAAATTTTAAATCTCCAACCAAATTTACATGTTCGGTTTAAAACAAAAGCAACATATCAATACAAACACAGTTATCCTACAAATTATCTGAAATCCTGTAACTTAAAATTTATGATTAAATTCAGTGTTTGTATAATAGTATCTATGTTCTACAGTAGTTGCTGTCTCTTATGCAATGGTGTTTTCACAGAGAATCTAAAACTTACATATGTACTTCCAATAACTCATATAATTCGTATAAATACTGGACTTGCAAGAAATTATGTAAAGCACTAGATTTTCTCATGAATAATATTTTTCTACAATTTGATTGCAAGATATATCAACAAATAGTTGGGATTCCTAAAGGTACTAACTGCGCGGCTCTGATAGCAGATTTATTTCTTTATTGTTATGAGAGGGATTTTATGGTTTTTATTCAAAGATCAAAACGTTTCGACCTCATTGACAAATCTAATAATACTCGCAGATATCTGGATGACATTTTGGTTATCAACAACCCTGAATTCGAACAATTTATATCAGAAATATGTCCACCACAGCTCAAATTGAATAAAGCTAATACTTCAGATAATCTACACCTCTCTTAGATTTGAACATCAAAATTATCAACCACCTAATATATAATAATATTTATGATAAACGTGAGGATTTTGAATTTCCTATTGTGAATTTTCCTTAGTTGGATGGCGATGTCCCTCGACTCCCATCATATGGTATCTATATATCTCAAGTAGTTCGATTTGTCAGAGGCTGCATCGATGTTTTGGACTTTCATAAACGAATTTACAAATTACTACTAAACTTTTAACTCAGGGTTACAGATATCACAAGCTTAGAAAAACATTCAACAAATTCTTTAGATCTTATTCAGAACTTCTATCTAAATTTGGAAATATTTCTTTTCAACATTATGTATCCAATGGAATTTCCCATCCTAATTTTTACGGTGATCTCGTAAATAAACTAATGAAAGTAAAAGGCTCCGATAACGTTACTTTATCATGTAATAAAATAGTCAAACGTCTTCTAAATAGACAATATTACATTGAGATCATCAAAAAGACTATAGGTCTTGTATTTGGCCCCTCTGCAGCCTTATGTAGACTTTTACTTGAACGTTGCACGCTGACTAACAGGGCGGTGGGGACTATATGACGGGCCTTGTCCAAACGTCTTTCAGAGGAAACATGGTCCTGAACCTCGTATCCATTGACTGTTAGTCGGGACTCCTACAGATCTAGGGTCTTAGCTCGCTTTCAGACCGGCAGAGCACGGTTTTTCTTTTTGATGTCGCATTTTTATATCATTATGTGTTTTACAATACCTTCCGTGTTTATAGTTTTATGACCTCTCAATATGCGATACCTGTCGACCATTGTTCTTTACATGGAGGATTATTTATAAATTTTTAAATGTACGTCTTTTAATTGTTCTGCTGTTACGGTGAGTGGGAAGGTGCCCGTAAACCGGTTAACCACACCAGTTGTTTGACTTTTGTCAAATTAAATGACCGTCCAAAGTCGGTATCGTAATTGCACTACAATCAAATATTTTGTAATGTGTTATATGTGCTAGTATATTATTTATATTCATGTTTGTATAGCTCCATGGTGACTACTGCCACATAACTGAGCCAGTAACTCCTCCTTTTTCTTTTATTTGTGTATAAATGTTTATGTTTGTGCGTGAATTGGCTTTTATGTATATATGCATATACATGTATATTCTTATATATTGTTAATTATTAGAGGTATACTTTAACCTGCGGTATACTTATGTTGTAAATCAGTACATTTTATAATGTAATAAATTTTTTTAAAAAGCAAATAAAAACGGTACGGGTCGTGGCAAAAAAAAAAATGTACAAATGAATTCGTTATCAACATTGCTCAAAGACTTCTCGTTTGAAAACAAATATCTGTATAATTAAGTAATTTACATCTTATTTTGTTCCCAAAACTGCTGCGTGTTTCATTTGCTAGATGTGGCAAAAGTGTCATACTGCCACAGACCTTTGATTTTTGTTGCCTTTAAGCCAAAGCAGTCATACTCTTTGATGATAATGGTGTCATATGTAACACATAATCATTATTGATCTTCTAATATAGCAAACTGTCAACCTTTCAAGTAAATCTTATTTTTGCAATACATTTGGCACGTTGTGTTCAGTTTATAACTTTATTTCAGTTGGAATTTAGTGTGTTACACATTTGCACAGAACACAATAAATTGCCTGAGTACATTGTATTCAATTATGCTCTCATAAATCTTAACTAACAAAAACAGTGCGAATGGCCAATGTGCAGCCAATGAATATATGTATGTGTCGTCTTCAATATTAGAAAAAAAACGTACACTAAGATCAAGATTTCGAAGGATAGTGAGGTAAGCGACCTTAAGTAGAATATCAAAGTCAAATGGTTTGGCAACTGATGCTCCGTAACTGTGGAATCCAAAGCCAATATTGATATGAACTACTGGAAAGCAGACCATGTGTACCTGAAGAGGAAATACAGATGAAATGAGGACCCACCATCTTTCATTATTTTCCTACTGAGGGAGATGATTGGATGCTTTCTTGCAAATGAACCACTGAAATGTCATACTTCTTTAATCTAACATTAGTCTTTAGTTGGATAATTTTTCCGAAGGATTTGATGTCTTATTCATTGATCCAAACATATCTTAGTCTGAAACATATATAACAAGGGGCAAAGATCTGACGTAGTTGATTTATGAAATCATGATGAAAACACGGAAATGCACAAAAAAGAAGGGGAAAAACTCTGGCATACCCAGCTACCTTGCATTTGGTCATACATGTCATAAAATTGTTTGTCACAAAGAGAGGTGTATAAAGAACCACCATTGCTAATTGACAGGGGTATAACTAGATACTAATCAGAAGAGGTAATCTAAAATTTTGTTTATCTATTCACTTTTTAATTCATTTAATTTTTCATTTCTATTTCTGGGGGGGGGCAGGGTTAGGGTGGGATGTGGATATTGTTATATTGTCATCCCGCTATTCATTGCATTTCTTTCTTTCTTTTCTTTTCTTTCTGTCTTTTTTTTTTTCTTTTATTTTTTTTATGAGGAAGACCTTCCAATTTGCGTCAGCAACAGGTAAGCTCTAGATCTAGTTATTATTATTAATATTATTATCATTATATTCATTTATATTTTTATGGAGGTTTGTTCGTTTATTTATTTAGTTAGTTAGTTTTTGTTTTTTATTTATTTGTATTTTGTCACATACTTTTACCTGATCGTTACTAGTCTATGATATTTGTGTAGTACGTTTTGCTAATTTTAACGTTGCCGCAATTTTTAAATTAATTTTCTTAAAGGCAAATTCCGGACTGACTACCCCTTTTTCCTTCTCGTTTAATTAAATGCATATGCCTTACACACACTCTTTTACTTCTGTAATCTTCATGTTTAAAGACCCCTCTTTTGATTTTGGAATGATCCGATATGTGACGTCATAGCGCGCGACATAAGAACTAGGTCGCTGTCATGTCGTATATTTACTGTGGGAGTTGACCCACCCAATACATATTCTGCAGAATATATCTTATCAATTTCGTCGAGACGTAACACAAAATAACATTCCTACCTTATTTAATCGTCATATATAAGATGTATTCTGTAGAATATGTTTTATCATATCTTTTAATATATCAATAAAAAAAATATGACAAACATATCAACATCGGAACTGGTGGCGAGCACAATTGGTTCTTCGGCATCTTAGATTTATCATTTCCATTGTATTTCATAAAATTGATAAAATATTTGCAATTTAACTGAATTTGATTTTTTTATATATTTTTGCTCATAATCTATATTATCTAATTATATTTTATTCTCCACAAAGTTACCCCAAGCATGGTAGGATTGTGGTATTTATCTCATTCTGCATATATATGTTCTTAAATCCCGTATAACCACTGCATCGATACAGCTGCTGGTGACTGTTAGTTCGCGAGAGTGTACTCAGACAAGTTTTCAATGACTGTACCTACTCGAAATAATTATGTACTTCAAATTAATGAGGGGGAAAAAGTATGAAAATTATTCTAAAACTAATGAGTATCTCGCTCATATACAGCTTTGTTCTTCGATAGGTTATTGGTTTGTATTTTTGGTCAATTTTGTAATGAGTTTGCTCTTTATTTATCTATATTTTCGATATCACAGTTTCGGATTTAAGCACCACTGAAGTTGTCGACATGCGCACATGGTGCCCCAAAATTTATGCATGTATATATGTTCTGATAACTATTATAAAGAGGGTTTTTTCTTTTTTCATAATTATTTTTTTCCCAAGTTCAGCTGTGAAAGTAAACATAACGTAGGTCGACAGCCGAGGAAAAGACATGTACTCATCATGATCCTATTATGCTTTGATGATCTGTGTTACTTCTTTTAGCTCTAATACTGCGGATTAAACAGTGGAATAGCGACGTTCTAGTCTGTAGTTCTCATAATAATGTCCCTATTATGTCGTGGAATTTTAGGAGTAGTTTGAATTTCAGAACCTCGCAAGTACAGTACATTCGGCTAGCTTTAACTATATGGAAATGACATCAATGAGTGTGCCCTAAACTTTAGTTCGTATTGACAATAATATAAAAATAAAAAAAAAAGACGAGGAGGAAAACATATTGCATATTGTTCTCTTGGCGATTACCTACGAAGTGATAATAAAGCAATCATATTATCATATGAAATATCAAGTCATAGTTTATATAAATATATCATTGAAATTAAATTTGGAACCATAAATTATTCACTGGTGTTTATATACAACGAGCAGCAGTCTAATTGTTTTTGCTTTTTGTATGTTCCCTATTCCTGCATTACGCGATAACGAGATCTTTCTCTATATTGATTTTCTTTGGCTATAAGGAAATGCAAACATCCGTGTTAGTAAATCTAATTCCTAATAGGTGCTTCTACTAATGATTGACGTAATACTCCATTAACGGTTATCTAATTAACCCTTATGAAAATGAAATCCTTCCATTGATGTACCACACATATACCCTTTTCTCCTCTTTAAAACTACTTAATACGTGAAAGTGGTATTAAACCTGTGTTATGCCCTATGATTTATTCATTATAGAAATAGTTAGTTACGATATGTACATCGTATTGGTAATTTGAATTATCATGTAATTTGGGTATTCATTGGTATGACTTGCCACCAGTAGACACTTACTTCTTCCGGACAGACAGTGTAATCTTTTTTTCATTCTTATTTCTTTTTTCAAGGTTAAGGAACAAATGAATGCCCAATGGGTAAATGAAAACTGAAAAAATCTTATTTGAGAAGAACCATGCAATGTGTTTCAATATCTTAATTACATGGTAGAGGAGAATTTATGTGATGTAATTTTAAAAATTATTACCAAGTTGTGCAAGATCATTTGTAAATAAAGTGTTACCATATACCGTATAAGCATTATATGGCGCATATCTTATCTCACAACATTCACGTAAAGAAGTCTAGGCCTTCACCATCACGGTAGGGACATGTGGCCAAAATAAACAAGTGGTACACTAAATTGATGTATGTGTATATGTTATTATATTTACAAAAAGGGGGCAGAAATCTGACTCAATATTAATTCCATTTCATAACACAAAAGCTGATAATAAATTAGACCGTCATACAAATATTGAAATAATTTGAACATTACAGCAGTCAGTTTTCATATGATTGATAAAATTAAGGAACGAAAGGACAAGAAAACATCGATGTTTCCATCAATCGTCGCCCGCAAAAATTGGCACTCCCCGACAACCTGCACAACTACAATGGGTTCTTAATGTTTCTATCAAGTTTCATCACAATCCGTTTCACATTATATGAAATGCTGCGAACTTACGCTTTGTTGCGGATACAGAATGGACAGGACCAACATCAATATGCGCACTACATTAATACACGTATAAATGTTCTGATATTTATAATTTACATGGCATGAGGCGCAATTTTCAACGCGTATTTTTCAAAGTCTGTATGTAGGGTTTTAAAATTTTGATTCTTATATCCTATTTGTAGAAGTAGGGATTTGCAGCATTCATTACAATTTTGTAGCAAAAACCAAAAACAAAAAAACAAAAAAAAAAAAAAAAACCAACACCCCCCCCCCATTACCGATTATAGAGAATTTGTATAATCATTAGCATATTTGTTTCCCTTCGGTACTTCATCGTTTTTACTATTCTTAATAAGAGTGTCGTCTGTATCAGATATACCGCATACTAAACAGAGACAAGAAGGCTTTAAGGTAATGAAAAGAATGAAACTGCTTTGCAAAGCCATGGAATTGAAGACGGACAATAGTGTATATTGAAGCTGATACGGATAGTCTTCATTATAAATATATCACAATCAACACATGTTGGATTCAAAGTAAAAATCTCATTAGATATGCTACATTTTCGTTTAATTACGTATATGAATATTATAAAAAAAAGACAAATAGGCTTGAGATTACGATACTCATATTGTATAATAAGCTTGCAGTATGGATAAAGTACGTGTCAGATACTGCTTTTATATGTGCCAGACATACCTTATGGATACGGAATGTATATGACAGGCTATATTCCTAGTTCACCATAGGAAGATACCTTCGGATATAAAACACCATGTAATACGAGTAATACGGTCGTCAAAAGCTGAAGGATGTTGTATTGTATCTTCATAAACGGTATGGCAACATTGGCATCTGATGATAATCAACGAAATAGTTTTAATGGTGTTATGTGATTAAGTGATAATCTAGTTTAGCAAAGAATTCTCTATAGAAAACAATTTTTATCATGGAATTCTTAATACGATTGTCTTTAAATCAAGTCTTTGTTGTTTAAAACCAGAAGTTACAAGTGATTTATGTCCAGTTGTTCAACACATTCATTTCTCCGTTGCTGATATATTGAAGACTAAACGATAAGTTTACCGCTATTTGTAATAAGATGTAGGAATTCAGGCTATAAGAAATATAGAACATATACACCTTTTAATTTTGTGCACCATATGCGCATTTCGTTATGTTATGTCTCTTCAGTGATGCTCGTAGCCAAACGGTAAACCTATATGATTTACTCGATGTGACCACTGAGGGTAAAATCTGCGTTTGCTAACGTAAAGTTATATCATAAATAATAACATTACTGCACTTTTAGGAAATGTAAATTGCATGATAAAGATCAATTGCTAGAAGTGTTTATATAGTTTTAAACTTTTGTTGAAAGCTAAACAGATTAATTCAAGGAACAATATGGTTTATATGGGTATAATGTTGATGACGAACGATCAAAGGGAAAAGGCACTCGACATCATAGAAATCATCATGAGTGTATTTTAGGAACATCTCGTTCTTTCAATTTTTATAGTATCTAACATGCGTCTTTTGGACAATATTGTAATTTGATGAGTCTTTATATATTGCTGTCTGAAGTAATTAGAATGCATATACATCTCTGATGTTTCTAAAGCAACACGATGCGTTCTTACCATATTATTTAAAATGTTAGATATCCATTACCTCCTCAGTTGGTATAAACACAAATCCTCTTATGTTACCTTAGTATTATAGCTTGACACAAATGTTGGTAATATGGTACATACACAGTGAAGCTGTAGTTTCATGTAATAAATATTGCATGAAATGTACCCAAGCATTTTATTTATATCTATATTGTCGTTGTGGAGATAGGATAAGTAATATATAAATACAATAAGAAACTTATTGCATGACCTCCTTTGTACTACCCGTAATGTGTATGCAAGTATGACTCTTAATTTTAATTTTGTATATTGAAACTAAACAGCGCAATGTAGTTTCGTTTATTTGTTTTATACTGATATCGTCTGTTACTGGTATATTTATCAATCTATTATCAAATCTGAAATCATTGTTTAAATCGATGTCTTACTTGTACTCCACTTGATATTCATGTGCATGTTTTACAATAATGCAAAGCTGTATTCTTTATATTGTCCTCAAATTGACATATGTGGGAGAAGAGTCAACCTAAGGAACTATTGAAGTCTTATATCATCTGATAACAGCTGTTTCCGATCCATATCGGGACGTCAGAAGTGGATTAAGACGCTAGAGTAAGATACATAGGTAAATATAAATATCAACAGGTTACATCTGTACTACGTACTGTAGAATAGAATGGACATGAGTGTGTCCATCCTACTGTAGTGTTTTTCCGTTAGAAAGAAATTAATGAGGCGCTTCCTACACGCGTAATAGACAGAAAGTCGTCATAAATAAACATATCAGAATGTCCGGATGTTAGGGAATGTAGGGGAATGGCGTTATTCAAAATTAATTTCAATTAATTTATAAAAGCATGTATAGCACTTTACCAGGAAAAGGGAATCAGTTTCATTAAATACAAGAGACGACGTTTAAAACAGACCCATTTATATCGGTTTACCGAAAACAAATTATCTGACAATGGTTTTACGCAAATGGTTGACAGAGTATATAACTAAATACGCGTATATCCACACTGAATGAAGTTGATCTACGCCTTTCGTGATTCATTTATTCTTCAAATCAGCATTATTGTCAGCTTCATGTTGTAAGTCAAGGGTATTATGTGACGTGTAACTTCAAAAGAGTAATTTGTTTTCATAAAAGAACATAAAAGAAGTAAGCGATGTAAGATAGTATGAGGAATACCCTGCTATGAACCTATAATTGATTCTTGTCATTCAGGCACATTCTATAATAATGGCTTTGATCTCTGCCTTAAGTAACACAATCAATATGCAGATTTAGACATGAAAAGCGTTTAATTACACGTTCAAGGCAAATCAGGCATGCACACCATCGTTCTCTCCTGATCACATAATGTTGAATTGTGGCTTCAAGGCACAAGATTAAACACTGTTAAGTTAGATGAAATCGTAATAAAACTACAAGTCACTATATTGAAAACCGAGGAGCACAAATGTCAGCGTCATTTCTGTGCATGTCTTGCCGAAATGAATTCCAAATAAAAAACGAAATTCCTAATCTAATTCCTCATCTACGTATTGATATTTAACTAAAGCAGAACAAGTCAACTATGACAAAAAAGTGTTGACATTAAAATATCTCGTTGTTGAATTGTCTTACAACATTATTACAAAACTAATTTTTCATAACTGATATAATAGTGTAGAATGTATACCCATAGTCTTAAAATTTACAAACACTATCAAAGAGAGTATATTATGCACTTTAAATTCCTGAAGAAATATACCGTTTTGTTGAACTTGTCTAAACGTAGAAGTTACAGAAAATACACGTGTAAAGCTAAAGATAAATCGACTTCCTGAAAATATCCTACAGCTTTCCGATGACATCCCATACATTTACTTCATGTTTAATCTCATACATACCATGGAAAGTTTATCAAAAGCCCTTACTACAAATAATATTTGAACCGGTCCGATCTTGCTTAGAGATTATGCAATAATGCTGATAAAAACTAAAGGTTTATGATGTTACTGAAAGCGATGAAAATTGTACGTCAAGTACCAATGTATTAGATTTATGTCTGGGGTTTTTAAATACTTACAGAACATTGTGATGTAATTGTAACTGTTAGTTGACATTGTTACTCATTTGTCTAAGACAGTCTTGATTAAAATGTTTTCTTTGCATATCTTTAAATAAAGAGGAAAAACGACAATAAATGAGCAACCTTCTTGAGCATGTCATTGTATACATGTAAGTATCAGCTTGAAGAAATAACTACAAAGAAGGTATTTCATCTTCTAATTTTTATAGCGAATACATCATACAATATTTGTAACTTACATAATCGTTCATTATACACACTTACACACAAAACACACTGAGTTTAGCTGACTGGAAAATCTATACACGTATCAGATACCAGATTAAGTGAATATGACATACAATCTGGTTGATAAATGGGGATGGTCCTTGTCCTTTCAGAAATACCTACTGAGTATCATCTGCTACTCAATTGGCCGTCCTAAGTCGGCATCGCATCTGTCGTACAATCAATATTTTGTAATATCATTGCATGTATTGCATTACTTGTTACCGAGTTTTATTGTACATCGCATTGGCGACTTCTCCCATACAACCAATGCAAGTCAGAAATTTTTACCTTTCCCTTTTGTCTTTTTAGAAAGATTCAATGTAGAAATACTCAAATAAATATTAATGTTAAGTATGATAGTAGCTGTTGCTAGCTTACTGTAGTATGCACAACAACGTAACATGATAAACCACCATAGAACAGAGGTGAGATCAAATACCAGTATATGTTTCTCTATTTTGGGAAGCCACAACACCAGTATACGTGTCAATATTTTGGGAAGCCACATCGGCCCAAACCGCCGTTAACATGCAAACAGCACCAAAACATCCATACACAGTTTATATACAGATTATTTCAAACTCTAATTTCCATATTTGTGTGTATTCGTTTTGTTTAGGCGCGTATAGTACCCCCGGCCTCTCTGTAATGACAATAACAGGTGGTAATTCATTCAGTATCCATTTAACTGGCAAGTTTAATGCTTCCGTCAGTAATAACGCGTTATGACTGGAGTGTCGGGTTAGCAGGGAATGTTTGCTGTACTTCTTTTATTTTGAAGTCTGCTCTGTTTCCCTATTCTGATATTATTGATAACGACTTCGCTGCGATTTACTAATTGGAATCCTTGTATTTATTTCAAAATCATTTCACGCTTAGAAATCATTATCAATACAATTGCTTGAAGGCTTTTCTCATCATCTACAGTATCACATATAAACACAACTGTAGTTTCTTAATTTAACGGTATAGGTTCTTTCCATTTTTTAATAATTTTATTATTCTTGAAGGTTTACATTCATCGTAATTGGTATTGACATAACCATGGCGCTTTTCTACATAGGTTTTAATTGTAATTAGTATGGGCATCTAAACAGCGCTATTCTACATAGCCCTTAATTGTAGTGAATATGGGCCTCTCCACGTGGCTATTCTATATAGGCTTTAATTATAATTAGTATGGGCATCTCACGGCGCTATTCTACATAGGTTTTACTTGTAATTACTATGGGCATGTCCACGAGGCTACTCTACATAAGCTTTGATTTTAAATACTCTGGGCATCTTTATGGCGCTATTCTACATAGACTGTAATTATAATTAGTATTGATATCTGCATGACGCTATTCTACTTAGGTTTAAATTGTAGTTAATATGGCTTTAATTGTTATAGTATGGGCATCTCCACGGCCCTATTCTATCAAAATCTTAATCGTAATTAGTATGGGCATTTTCGCGACGCTATTATACATAGGCCCTAATCTCTATGGCGCTATTGTATATACACTTTAATTGTGATTAATATGGGCATCCCAGCGGCGCTATCCTATATAGTTTTAGATTGTTATTAGTATGGGCATCTCCACGGCGCTATTCTACATAGGTTTTAATTGTAGTTAATATGGACATCTGTACGCCGCTATTCTACATAGTTTTTTTTTATTGTAATTAGTATTGGCATACCCACGGTGCTATTCTACATAGACTTTCATTGTTATTAGTATTAGCATCCGCACGGCGCTATTCTACATAGCTTTTGATTGTAATTAGTATGGGCATCTCCATGGCACTATTCTATATAGTCTTTAAATGTAATTAGAATTGACATCTGCATGGCGCTATTCTACATAGGAATTCATTGTAATTAGTATGGGCATCTCCATGGCGCTATTCTACATACGTTTTAATTTTAATTAGTATTGGCATCTCCTCGGCGCTATTCTATATAGGTTTTAATTGGTATAGGCATATTCATGACAATATTCTACATAGGCTTTAAATGTACTAATAAGTATAAATACTAGACTCGTACTGAGTTGTGTAATGCCATTACATTTTTGATGGATAATATTTATGTACAATTTAATGGCAGATTATTGGGATATATGGGCACTAACTGCGTTCCCCTTATAGCAGATTTATTTTTATACTGTTGTGAGAGACACTCTGTGCATTGTATTCAAACCTTATATATATATATATATATATATATATATATATATATATATATATATATATATATATATATATATATATATATATATATATATATATATATATATATATATATATATATATATTAGTCAATTGGTTCTGTTCGCAAGAGCCTGTACTAAAGTTTTGGATTTTCATGCAAAAAAAATTCAGATTACTTTTAAACTTCTTACTCAGGGTTATAGATATCATAAACTTCGAAAAACTTTTGGTAAATTTTACAGATCTTATTCAGACATTTTATCTAAATTTGGAAATGTGATTTTGCAACAATACGTATACAGCGAAATATCCCATCCCAATTTATGTGGTGATATAGGGTACAAGCTAAGAAGGGTCAAAGGTTCCGATAATTTCATATCGGCGGGTTCTAAAATTATTAAACGCTTTCGACAGTATGACCCCGAGATCATTGCTAAGACCATAGCTCTTGTATTGGGTCCATCTACAACCCACTTTTGCTTGAGCGTTGCACGCTGACTAACAGGGCGGTAGGGACTCTATGACGGGCCTTGTCCAAACTTTTTCAAAGGAGACAAGGTCCTGATCCTCGTCCTCTCTGACTGTTAATCGGGACCTCTGTTGAACAAGGATCTGAGCTAGCTTACAGACGGGCTGAGCACGGTTTATTTATGTTGATGTCGCCCAACATATTTTTGATAGTAACATATATAAACTTTTCGTGTATAACAAAATGATTATGACCTTTTGATCCTTGTTCTCTATATGGAGGATTATTTATAAATTTTTAAATGTGTGTCCTTTGTTTGTGCAGCTTTTGGGGTGAGTAGGAAGGTGGGCACCCGTAAACCGGTTAACCACACCAAATGAATGACGTTTGTTACTTCAATTGACAGTCCTAAGTCGGTATCGTAACCGCAGCACAATCGAATACATTTGTTATGTCGTTTTTCAGTGTATATTATGTTATTATCATGTTCTGTGTGCATCTCCTTGTTGATTTTTGTCATACAGCTTTCTCAGATGTCTTCAGTTTTCTCTCTCTTTAGTACAGGCATCGGCACGGCGCTATTCTATATCGGCTTTAATTGTAATTAGTGTGGGCGTCTCCATGGCGCTGTTATTTATACGTTTTAGTTGTCATAAGTATGGGCATCTCCATGACGCTATTCTACATAGGTTTTAATTGTATTTAGTATGAGCATATCCATGGCGCTATTCTACATAGGTTTTAATTGTAATTAGTATGGTCATCTCCACGACGCTATTCTACATAGGCCTTAATTATAATTAGCATATAGGCATCTCTATGACGCTATTCTATATACACTTTAATTGTAATTAGTATGGGCAATTCCATGGCGTTATTCTATATACATAAAGGTTTATATTGTACTAAGTATGGGCATCTCCACAGCACTATTCTACATAGGCTTTAATAGTAATCAGTATCGGCATCTCCACCACGCTATTCTGCACAGCCTTTTACTGTAATTAGTATCAGCATCTCCATTGCACTATTCTAAATAGGCTGTAATTGTTATTAGTATAGGCATGTTCATGGTGCTATTCTATATAGATTTTCATTGTCATAAGCATGAACATCGCCACGGTGCTATTCTACGTAGGCTTTCATTGTAATTAGTATTGGCATCTCCACTGCACTATTCTACATAGGCTTTAATTGTTATTGGTCCAGGCATCTCCACGGCGCTATTCTATATTGCCTTCAATTTTAATTAGTTTGGGCATCTCCATGACGCTTTATACATAGGTTTTAATTGTAATTATTATGGGCATCTCCGCTGCACTATTCTACATAGGCTTTAATTATTATTAGAACGGGCATGTCCACGGCGCTATTCTATATAGGCATTAATTGTAATTAGTATGGGCAACTCGACGACGCTACTCTACATAGTTATTAATTGTAATTATTATGGGCATCTCCGCTGCACTATTCTACATAGGCTTTAATTATTATTAGTACGGGCATGTCCACGGCGCTATTCTATATAGGCTTTAATTGTAATTAGTATAGGCATCTCCACGGCACTTTTCTGCATAGGCTTTAATTGTTATAGTATGGGCATCTCCACGGCGCTATTCTATAAAAAAAATTAATTGTAATTAGTATGGGCATTTTCACGACGCTACTCTACATAGGCCTTAATCTCTATGGCGCTTTTCTACATACACTTTAATTGTAATTCATATGGGCATCCCACCGGCGCTATCCTATATAGATTTATATTGTCATAAGTATGGGCATCTCCACGGTGCTATTCTACATAGGTTTTAATTGTAATTAGGATGTGCATCTGCACGGCGCAATTCTACATAGGTTTTAATTGTAATTAGTATGTGCATCTCCACGGCGCTATTCTACATAGGTTTTAATTGTAATTAGGATGTGCATCTGCACGGCGCAATTCTACATAGGTTTTAATTGTAATTAGTATGTGCATCTCCACGGCGCTATTCTACATAGGTTTTAATTGTAATTAGTATGTGCATCTGCACGGGGCAATTCTACATAGGTTTTAATTGTAATTAGTATGGACATCTCAACGGAGCTATTCTATATAGGTTTTACTTGTAATAAGAGTGAACATCTCCACGACGCTATTCTACATAAGTTTTAAGTGAATTAGTATGGAAATCTGCTCGGCGCTATTCTACATAGGCTCTAAGTCTAATTAGTGTGGGCACCACCACGGCGCTATTCTGTATAGGGTTTAATTGTAATTAGTATGGGAATCTCCAGGACGCTGTTCTACATAGGTTTTAATTGTAATTAATATGGGCATCTGCATGGCGCTATTGTACGTAGGCTTTAATTGTAATTAGTATGGGCATCTCCACTGCGTTATTCTACATAGTTTTTAATTGCAATTAGTTTTGGCATATCCACGGCGCTATTCTACATAGATTTTATTTGTAATCAATATGGGCATCTCCACGACGCTATTCTACATAGGTTTTAAGTGAATTAGTATTAGAATCTGCTCGGCGCTACTTTACATATGCTTTAAGTTTAATTAGTGTGGGCACCACCACGGCACTATTCTGTATAGGTTTTAATTGTATTTAGTATGGGAATCTCCAGGACGCTGTTTTACATAGGTTTTAATTGTAATTAGTATGGGCATCTGCATGGCGCTATTGTACGTAGGCTTTAATTGTATTTAGTATAGGCATCTCCACTGCGTTATTCTACGTAGTTTTTAATTGCAATTAGTTTTGGCATATCCATGGCGCTATTCTACATAGATTTTATTTGTAATTAATATGGACAGCTCCATGGTGCTTTTATATATAGGTTTAAATTGAAATTAGTATGGGGCATCTTCACGGCGATTTCTACAAAGATTTTAATTGTAATTGGTATGGTAATCTGCACGGCACTAATTCATATAAACTTTAATTGTAATTAGCATAGGCATCTGCACGGCGCTATTCCACATAAACTATAATTGTAATTAGTATGGGCATCTCCACGGCCCTATTCTACATAGGATTTAATTGAAGGAAACAGCGGCTCAGGTTTAAGCAAGTTTATTATAGACCATTGATGTAGTACAAATGTATAATTTTGCTTAGATATTATTATTGATTCGAGATTAACAAACGCATTTGTTCCTTGTCTATATGCCTATAGATCTGTTTATAGAATTAATACCTATATGATGAGTGTTCTATACAGTGCTTTCAGTATGTTCCTTCAATACCGTTAGTGAGTATATACAGTATCCTTGATGTTGATATGGTTTACAAGATTGATATGATTTGTGATGTAACGCATTTTATACAATTCAAAAGGTAAATCCATTTAAAAAATTATAAACATTTTTAAGTAAAACAATTTGTCACGGATAAAACCACTACTAAAATGCTAAAATTCAGTTGATGAATTTGGAGAGAAAATGCCCAAAGCTTTTTACTTCGTAATGTCGTCTTGTCATAACTAGAAACATTTGATACTGCATCTGCTGAATAATGTGTGTCAAATGGTTGTTAAGACATCGATCTATAAATACATATTGTAGCATGAATGTCTCAAACACCTCATGGCTAACTACAAATTGCTTCTCAAAATGGTTCGCTCTGTTTAATGGTTTGATAAAGGTACACATTGTATTACAATGCACAAGTTTAACATGAGGTATTTATTACCATATTTCGTTGAAGTTTTGGGAACTAAACCAATATACAAAACTTCCCTTTCAATCGCAATAATTGTTTCTTTCATTACACATGTTCATGTCAGTGAATGTATAAGAAATGAAGCATCGGGAATAAGAATTCATCTTACATATATACATTATTCATCTTTGTATATGCAGAAATTCCAAAATAAGTATGGCATCACCAACATGCAGGAAACAGAAATGTACAGTGAACATAAGAAGAGGTGCATGTTTTGCGTATTATCAAATTGTCTACGAAGAAATAGTGGAAATTCACTTTTTAAGGATATGAAAAATAACATAGGATTAAATCATCATTCCAACAAACCTTTCTGATGTTTAAAAAATTCAAGGGTGCACTAGATTCCATTGTTTGGCATGTTAGATTTCTTTTGATAGATAGCAATATTAAGATTACCTTTTGCAACATATTCGTAATTCGATAACTTACACTGTATATACCATAGATATAATTGAGATGTATTTATGATATATCTAGAGTAATTAACTGAGGAAGACTTAATAAATCATAATACTTCTATCACTACAGTCTTAACTCCATCCTTGTACTCTGACTAACGCATCACAACGATTGTAGCTAGTCCACATGTCACCAGCTGCAGCACTTCAATACTCAATATCCTCTAGAGTGATATTTATTGTCGTATGTTCCGCAATACTTTAAACTATTCTTATCGTATACTACCATTACATCCGCACAATTTACAATTTTGTGCTTACGATGTTGTTCATACTCTATTTATAAACTATCCATTATACTGTACAAAATAAAGATATAGGTTATTATGAAACTCTGAAAGAATCAGAGACAGAAACATGGAGGAGTAAGCATCCTCTGATAACTTATCATACCCGCCATGGTGTTACATGATTTAATTTTGTTTAACGTCACACCACGAATATTTCACGTATATGGTGACGACTGATGCGGGACATACAAATTTTGACCTTTGCAACGGACCTACCCGAAGCAGTGAGGGATCTTTAATACCACGACATGGGGCCTCGGTTTTTACTGTCTCATCCGAAAGACAGGACACCGGCATGACCAGAGCGGGCTCGAACCCTGGCCTCTCGATCAGGCCATGATGTTACAAGATTATTTGAGTTAGTATAGCTTGTAGTAATATGAGGTGTTAAAGGTAGTACCAAACGGTAAAACATTATAAGTAAAAATTATGTGATATTGTTTTATCACAGTGCAAACGGTTTCATAGAATTTACAATCAAATAAGGAAGTCAACATGTCAGACAATGATTTGTGATAAGCGTAAAGAAGATCTTTTAGCGACCATAAAACGTAGAGTTTGAACGTGGCTTTTCTTAGGTAAATGGAAAAAAGTATTCTGAAGAAGGTCTAGCATTTAGGACCGGTTGAGGCATATATACACCATACATAAGTGATAAAGAAATATTACTACACGTATATGGACATTAAACAATAGGAAAACTGAAATCGTCACGTATATCATACAGTGAAATTGTAAGTTTACCGTCATGGTCAATGTTCAGTAAGATTTATGTATGAACAGAAACTCGATTCTGGTGTATCTTTTCTTTTGGGTTCATTATATTTAGCATACAAATGTGTATCTACCTTTTTATTATTTATTGAAAATGCATCATAATATATCAGAATCTTGATTTAAAGGTTTTTGCCAGATATCCTCGAAAGGTAAAACAATGAAATAGATTTCTTTTCCCATTCTCATGATTATTGTAGGCCGGCACTAGCCGGCCCATCCTTTGATATAAGTTTAGGAAAGTCACATGCGTTACCGCGGTACAGTAAAACCACACCCCCAAGAGTTTTACACCAATGGTAAAATTAGGATTTAATTCAGTGCGGATGACCACGTGTAAAGTCGCTGACACGGTCTGATAGATTTATATGAGAATAGTATAAAAATTATTTTGATCGCCGACTTTTATTGAAAAATAAAAGCGAGACTAAAAGCTATTCAAGGACATTCTATTTTGGTTCCCCCACATGTTTGACCTAGATACGATAGATGTAGGCACCGTCCATTTGACCTTCAAGGGTATACTCTGATATTTATGCTAGGTTCACTAAGAGCGATATTTTTTCACAAAAAGTTTGTAGAAATAAAAGTATTCCGTTATCTTGTGAAATTGGGTTTGCTCATTTAATATACTTATGAAAGTTTTTCTTTTTAATCTTTTGCACAAACGCCCCCCTCCCCCCTCGTTAGAAGAACTATGGACTGTGCCTTATTATGCTTACATAAGCCGTACATTCGGGTTACTTGTGTGTTATCCTTACACAAACGGATTTTTTTTCTCTGAAACCTGGGTCCAGAATGGATGATATTTAGAATCAATATGTTTTATGTAGTTTATATTTATATTAAACATTTGTAAATAGATTTCTTTTCTAAGTGTCTTTTTCTAACTTTAAATTTTTATGATTTAAAGTTAGCACATGACTATTAGTCATGTGCTCACTTTAAATCATAAAAATTTAAAGTTCCAAAAAGACATAAGTTTTGTTTAACACAAAATTTTGATTGCCATTGTGAACGTATATGCCAACATGTTAATAGTTATTAGTAGGTCAAATAAGTAGGTCACTGTTACTAAAATGGACTTTGGGTTTCCAGATGATAACCAGTAATAGGAATCTTTAATATTGAAAATACTTTATACACAGTGATAGTACATGAAGACAGCTTGCATGGGATTGCATGTATATGTGTTTGGGGTCAATAGGTCAAATAGATTTCGGGTTTTCAGATGAAACTTCTGTTAGCAATGTACAATTTCGAAGTAACTTTACACAGTGATAGTACATGACGAGCATTAATTCCTAATGTTGGAACAAATTAAAAGTCGTGTTTCAAAGTTGTATGCAACACTAACTGCATGTAAGCTTGCTCGTTGTGTATTACAATTGTATCAGCCTTTAACGTACTTCATAGTTTTAACACGCACGTGTTCCGGTCCGGCACCAAAATGTTTCTTGTATTAATACATGTATGTTATTTATCATAATGATAGTAGTAGTAGCAGTAGTAGTAGTAGTAATAGTAGTAGTAGTGTTAGTAGTAGCAGCAGCAGCAGCACAGTAGTAGTAGTAGTAGTAGTAGTAGTAGTAGTTGTTGTTGTTGTTGTTGTTGTTGTTGTTGTTGTTTTTGTAGTAGTAGTAGTAGTAGTAGTAGTAGTAGTAGTAGTAGAAGTAGTAGTAGTAGTAGTAGTAGAAGTAGTAGTAGTAGTAGTAGTAGTAGTAGTAGTAGTAGTAGTAGTAGTAGTAGTAGTAGTAGTAGTAGTAGTTGTTGTTGTTGTTGTTGTTGTTGTTGTTGTTGTTGTTGTTTTTGTAGTAGTAGTAGTAGTAGTAGTTGTTGTTGTTGTTGTTTTTGTTGTTGTTGTTGTTGTTGTTGTTGTTGTTGTTGTTGTTGTTGTTGTTGTTGTTGTTGTTGTTGTTGTTGTTGTTGTTGTAGAGTTGCTTTGACAAGTTAACCATATATCTTTACTTGTTTTATGAGGACAGTACCTCTGGCCTATTTCATTGAGATGTACATTGCATCATTGCGGATTAAATCATAACTTATTAGTGCCAGGTACAGATTCATCATAGAAATTGAACTTGATTTTTAACTGTAAATTATGTTTTTTTCAATAAAGAGTTACACTGGATATCGAATGGCTGACATTTAATTCTTATTTTAAAGTAACAGAACTAAAGCAATTTTCATACACAACAAAAGAATACGAAAACACAACAAGGTTACTAGATTCGAATAACTACTAAGCGATCAGACAAAACAAAGATATTGAATAATCAGAGAATTAGCAAATGAACAAGAATACAAATAACCTATTTACTATTATTATACATTATAGGAAACGTTATGGACGTTAGTATATACTTACCACCATCGTATTTGCCGGAGTTCGTGAAGATGAAGGTGAACTCGTTTCATACCCTTTCCTTCCTGTTGATTCAGGATGACTTTGGTATTTTGCACTCCCAGTAGAGTGTACAGACCCTGTGCCTTTTCGAACCGGTCTTTTCGTCGATCCCCTATTCTTACGGACCATAGTGCCTTTCCGAGTAAGCATAGACATGTTGACAGCCGTACTACTCCTTAATGCATGCAATAGATAAACAAACGCTCAGAGACTCCATATATCTGAAATAATATCCATATTGCTGTGAATATATAATTTACATTATGTGTATACGTGTGTCTATGTTCGCATTCCGGGTGTTTCCTCTGCCTACTCAATGCAGTATAAGGTAAGGTATCAGTAGGACTGTATATACCTTCTCTAAAGCACAGGTTGAAAGACGGCGGACGGCGCTTTACAACTCTTACATGAACGCCAACTTCATTAAATGTATATTAATCCAGAATACAGTGTATAATTCAACTGCATTAGCGTATGGCATTTGAAGAAGAGGGCGTGATGCACATGGTGTGTATGGTAGTATACATGATGTAGCAGTATTCATTATGGTATAGTATCCATACATTAGCGCTGCTCATTCTCGTCACGTTCATTGTATGCCTTACTGATCACCATACAACCGTATACAAATTGAGAAAGTGGTAATGTTCACTCACAATGTACTTTATTAAAGACACCATTGATATCTTACACTCTATTTATTCAATTCGCTGCCAATACAACGCACGGGGGATCAATCTGTGTCTATGTTGACAGGAAGTGGATCCAGCGACAGCAATGTGACAGAATTGCCTGTCAACCTCATAAGCGGAAAACCAGAAGCGGATTAGACTGTCTTTGATTAAATTTGTAAGTGACACTACGTATTACTTACAACTTATACATAGTTTTCCAATTTATTGGAGTTGACAATGCTGCTGGAATCGAAAACGGAAGCTGTCTGGGATAATAATACAGTATCGTTCTGATCCCAGCGTTATTAAAATTTTACAGTTATTACATATATAGCTTCAATAGACAATGAAGACAGTAGTAGAAATTGAAATCGAAAAATTTTACACAAAAAAGCTTTTACGGGATGATGGATGATGTATTTGAATGATTGTATCTTTTTTGCGTAATCATTTCTCGAATATTTCTTCTTTGTGTAATACGTCTTTATTCATGAGTACAATGACAAACATTGTGTCAGCAGGAAAAACACAGAAGCATGATAATAACATTTTATTTTTATTCTCGAAAGCTAAGAAAGTAATCAAAGAGAAAACAGAAGACATCTGACAAACTTGTATGACACAAATCACCAAGAACATGCACAAAAAAAACGTGATAATAGAAGAATATACGCGGAAAAATATTACAAAAATATTCGATTGTGCTGCGTTGACGATACCGACTTAGAACGGTCAATTGAAGTAACAAACGTCACTCAGTTAGTTTGGTTAACCGGTTTAGAGGCACCCACCTTGAATCCTACTGCATTTAAGAGAAAAAACTGAAGACATCTGACAAAGCTGTGCGACAAAAATCACCAAGGACATGCACAAAGGAGAAGACTTAACTTCAAGACTCAAATTCCTACTGCATTAAAGAGATTAAAAGGATATGCTTTTAAATATCTATCAACACATTCGATTCATCTTTTTCATAATAAATAATGTTTTGTTGGGATAGAATAAAAGAATATGGGAACATATGAAACAATGATATAGTGTTATGTATCAACTGCCAAACGCTTAAACTACAAAAGTACTGAGATAAGTACATTGTAGCACCTTAAATGCCAATTTCCCAATTTCAGAAAACAAAATGCTAAAAATATGAGCGTGATTTTAATCTCTATCACTGCATGATAGTTGTTGTCAACTGAGAAACTAAAAAACATGTTATAGTTCTAATATGTATTGTTTGTCTGTCTCTTTATATTAAAACTTTATCCACCCCTTAAATATTGAACGTACTGAACTGACATAAACCTGTTCTATGGATAAGGCAGTTAAGGGACAAAAATGACACGCTGTTAGTATATAGCCACAATATTTTTGCATCAGATTTCTACCCAGATGGGAAATACCTCTGTAGTTATGAAAAGAAGAAAAAAGTTTAAAAGATACCCAAATTAGCTTATATGAAAAAAGTCTCAACCTACATGCAGAACAAAGACCAATAAGTTTAAGAAAACATTACAAATATTTCCATTGTCACGCAGGTGTGCTTCCGACTTAGAATGGTCAATTGATGTGACAATAGTTTCTCAAATGGTGTGGTTTACTGGTTTACCACACACATTTTTATTCCAAGGAGAACAGAGAAAAAGGATCAGCAAATTGCCCAAGTTGAAAAGTCATGAAAATATAAAGAAAAAAGAGGAGTTACTGGCTCAGTTATGTGGCAGAAGTCACCATAGAGCTATACAGTACATGAATATAAATAATATACTAGAACATATATCACATTACAAAAATATTTGATTGTAGTGCAATTACGATACCGACTTAGGACGGTCATTTAACTTGACAAAAGCCAAACAAATGGTGTGGTTAACCGGTTTACGGGCCCACCTTCCCACTCACCGTAACAGCAGAACAATCAAAGGACTTACATTTAAAAATTTATAAATAATCCTCCATGTAAAGAACAAGGGTCAACAGGTATCGCATATTGAGAGGTCATAAAAATATAAACACGTAAGGTATTGTAAAATACATAATGGTATAAAAATATATGCGACATCAACATGATAAACCGTGCTCTGCCAGTCTGAAAGCGAGCTAAGACCCTAGATCTGTAGGAGTCCCGACTAACAGTCAGAGGGGACGAGGTTCAGGACCATGTCTCCTCTGAAAGAGGTTTGGACAAGGCCCGTCATATAGTCCCCACCGCCCTGTTAGTCAGCGTGCAACGTTCAAGAAGAATATTTGTATGATTTCTCAATTTGAGTTTACACCAGTGAAGACAATATTACGAAATAAACTTTTAATATCAAAATTACCTCGACTGATATCAACACGGCCCAACTCTGTTGTGAGCTAATGTTCCAGGTCTGTAGGAAAACCGACTTACAGTTTTCAACAATAATCGTCACAGAGTCTACATGAAAGTGATTCTTAGAATGCAACGTTCAAGGAAAACTTTGCATACGACTGTAGAAGTAGTCTCTTCGGTGATCTCAAAGTGATTCTGTCGATGCCCAAGGCGTTAACTATTTTTTTCACCACTGGCAAAACAAAAACGAATTGAATAAATGCAATCAGAATGGCATAAAATTGTTGGTTACATGGCAAACAGAATGTCATAAAACTGTTAGTCACAAAGCAAACAGAATGTCATGAAACTGTTAGTCACAAAGCAAACAGAATGTCATAAAACTGTTAGTCACAAAGCAAACAGGATGAAATAAAACTGTTGGTTACAAAGCAAACAGAATGTAATAAAATTGTTTGTTACAAAGCAAACAGAATTTCATAAAACTGTTGGTTACAAGGCAAACACAATGTCATAAAGCTGTTGAATAGAATGCGATTATAATAACTACTTAGGACGACCAATTGACAGAGTCAATTGATATGCTTATCTAGATTATGGAATTTACCCCCCCCCCCCCCAAGCCATTACGTTTTAACCAACTGCCTTTCCTGCTTTTACAATACAAAGAGACCAATATTGCAGAGGAGTGCTTAATTCACAAAATCCTGTTATTTCTCGGAACCATGTGAATAAAGGTTATTTTTACAAAATAGATGCTACATTTTGAGATATATATATATATATATATATATATATATATATATATATATATATATATATATATATATATATATATATATATATATATATATATATATATATATATATATATATATATATATAACGTATATATATATATATAACATGTATGTATTAAACTGAATGTTCCTGTAAACAGTTGGGATGCTATACAAACACGGTAATAGATATATAGTTTAATAAATTAACAGTATTAAGTATATATATATATATATATATATATATATATATATATATATAATATATATATATATATATATATATATATATATATATATATAGCGTATATAAACACGTATATAAATACGCTATTATAAAACAAGAGATACCAAACTAAAAACATCTAATAGGTTAGTGATCATTTCTGCTTCAATATATCACTGTTATTGAACTCATGATACATACATTTTCCTCAATAGATCATGTCATATTGTAAGATCTATTTTCTGTGTGTCCAGAAATCTTTTTCCTCATATGTGTTCCAACGATTACACCTTTTATGCTGCACTGTAAGATCCTGTATCCAGTTGTCAAAACCAGCAGCTAAATTGTAGCATTAAACTAAAACGTCTTAATTGGCTTGATGCATTTTGATGATGCCTTGTGTTTGGTCCCATCCTTGTTTGGAACATTTGTTCACAGGATTCAGACACCGTCACTACAATTTAGTCATGCTTTTTTTCGCTTCCATAAATGACGTCACACAGTTCAGTTCAGTAAAAAATTTCTAGGGTTTATTTTCCTCCAGAAAAAATGAACTATTTATATGATTTTACGACACAGGATACAATGAAATTTATTTCTACAAGATATTACATCAACCATTCCTGTTGCTACTTTGACAACTGACTTTTGTCAGTGCATTAAGTAGTATGTCTCAATAGTCAAATAATACCAATTTGTTCCAATGTTTTACTTCATGGTGACGACGCTTATTATCCCAAAGAGGGCAACGTTATGTGAAAACTTCATGTTCTTACAAAGATATTTGTTTCCAAAACCACCAAGAGACTTACATTTCTAAATCTTTTATTTAGTAAAAATGTCATTCCCTCATTGATATATGCTTACAAATATAACAAATCTTATCAAGCTTTGTGAAAGGTCTATGTATCAAATGTAGGCAGTTGAAGATCAGATGTAGCCACGAAACTCTTGAGAAAATTTAAGTAGTAATTAAAATGTACTTTGAAAACGTGCATTGTGGTGTATTTACACTAAATAAATATAAAGATTAAAAATATAATTTTATATTATTTTATGATGAGGATTGAATTAGTGTCCTAACGGAAGAGGGGTCTTCGAATTAAACTTTGGTTTTCCTGTTTGCTCAAAAGAATAGTATTGTAATATATAATTTTACTACTAGTATCCTTTGAATGAGGATTGAATTCAATTGTATAATTACCCGAGTTATTCCATTTAGGAATTTTTCGATTTTTATGAGTGTTGAGACTTGACAAGCCTATTTCTGTTTTATTATTGAATCTTATGGATCGACTTTTAACTCTTTCTAAATTGGGCACATTTTTCTTCTTTTTTTGATGAGATACTTTGTCATGTAAATTGTTTAAATGCATAATTACTTGAATTCTTTCTACATCATGTTTGTGTTTGCCACTGTCATCTTGTTAATAATATCAGAGCATCTACCTCGATGTATAAATACTATTTCGGATATTGATATTGCTATTTATATTGTAATGCTAGTGCTAAAAGTAGTATGTAATATGTAAGTCTGCTTCTTGCACATATGTTTTAAATTATATTTCGAATACTTAAGAAACATATAGTACAGAAAGCAGTCGTAATGTATCTGTGCTTCTCCCTCGTCTACATTGTTATTAATAATGCAAACATTTTGATATAAAACGGATTTTAAAATACTTATCTAATATCTAAACATTAGGAATAGAGTGCTTGAATTGTTAGAATGGTGTTTTATTATGGATTGATTTTGGTATTGTTGTTTAATGTATTTTAGTGATGTTATTTCCAACATTTTATATTGTTGAACTGTTCTGTGCGGTGGTAGATATTAGTATCTACATAGACATGAAGAGAAAGAGACCGCCGAATCATGACGTCACGCCGTGTTTTCCATACAGCGAAGTCTCATTTTGCAGCACCCTCACCGGCGTACGTTAGAAAATGCAAGTGAAAGAGGAGGAAGAGATGAAGTACTTTGTTGAAGTAAGTTTCAAGTCTACGGCATATTGCTTTTGTATTTCAATATTTCATATTTCTGGAGATATCGACAGCTTCATAGCTCAAAAAGACTCGTAGTGGTTCGTGTTGCCATTACGGAAAAAGCGAGTCATCTCCATTACAGATAGGCCTACATCGACCTCATCCAGAGACTGGCTACATACCGGTGTACGAGAACACTTTCTAATTTACCTAACAAAATATACTCAAAAGTACCCAAAGTGAAGAGGACATAATATTTAGTAGGAGGGGGAGTTGTAAAGTGACCGTTAAAACGAATCTAATATGTACTCTGGATACAACCAATCTGATATGTACTCTGGATACAACCAATCTGATATGTACTCTGGATACAACCAATCTGACATGTACTCTGGATACAACCGATCTGATATGTACTCTGGATACAACCAATCTGACATGTACTCTGGATACAACCGATCTGATATGTACTCTGGATACAACCAATCTGATATGTACTTTGGATACAACCAATCTGATATGTACTTTGGATACAACCAATCTGATATGTACTCTGGATACAGCCAATCTGATATGTACTCTGGATACAACCAATCTGACATGTACTCTGGATACAACCAATCTGACATGTACTCTGGATACAACCAATCTGATATGTACTCTGGATACAACCGATCTGATATGTACTCTGAATACAACCAATCTTATATGTACTCTGGATACAACCGATCTGATATGTATTCTGGATACAACCAATCTGACATGTACTCTGGATACAACCGATCTGATATGTACTCTTGATACAACCAATCTGATATGTACTTTGGATACAGCCAATCTGATATGTACTTTGGATACAACCAATCTGATATGTACTCTGGATACAACCAATATCTGATTGACAAGTAACTTGCTTGTTTTATGAACCCTATATTACAGATAACTAAAGAACACATGAACACAAGTGAGTCTAAATTATCTTACACATGAACATAAGTGAGTCTAAATTATCTTGCACATGAACACAAGTTGAATCCAAATTATATCACACATGAACACATTTGGAGTCAAATTATTTTACACATGAACACATATTTTTGATGTAATAATACCAATGCCTTGGTCAACCAATACCTGACACGTAACACAGTCACAAATTATCTCAACTAGCTGAAGGAGTTGTACATACATAATTTAATATATAAGTAAAATGCAACAACAAGTTATATGTACGGACCTGGGCATTTTATACAAATAGTATGCACTGGAATTTTCCTTGTATTAGTCAAAACATTAGTACTTTTTCCTGCTCCCCAACTTACCCTAACTTTTGCCCTACCCAAAAGTGTTAATGTGAAAATTCTTTGAATCCATCTTTGCCAAATCATCACAAGTCAGTAAAGTCATTCCCTTAATACAGTCTATTTATACTAGATTAACGGACTTTTAACTGTCGGTACTTAACTTTCCTATTTTATATCACAATATGTTCAAAATGTGAAAAGTCAATGATTGCATAGTGTACAAAAATGTTCTTAATTACGCTTTCAATTTTTGGGTTAAAAAATTTACCAGTGACCATAAAGTCATAAAAAATGAGTTGTTCCCTGTTCTCTGTGGCGAAGGAGAAGGCATGGAAAGTATACCAAGATGTTTTACCTACTGTCGGAAAAAAATCATTATTATTATTCCTGTCCATTGGCAGGGTTATTTTTCTGAAGATTGCGTAGAAACTTATATCTGTAAATAGTGTAACAGCAGATAACCCGTGTTAAACGCCAAAAGCAGAACAATGGGAGATACCGCCATTAACTGCGGTCCTAATATTTAGGGAGGAAATAAAACATATATCCGCAAAAATGACGTAAACAACAATGGTACGTTATTGTGACGTCATAAGGTTGCTAACTCCAATCGATGTTACTAACTGATAGTACACAAGCGCCGCCTAACGGGCGGTACCTCCCATTACATGCAGAGGAAGTGGATATTGTTTCTTACATTGCAGGGTTCATTAAATTTTGTTCAAAGAACAAATTTAATGGAAAATAAATTTACGTCGATGGTATCTATAAATAAAGCTGCATTACCGCACAAACATTCTCATTGGTTAATTACTACACTATAGCGTCTTCCTTCGTCAAAATCTGGAGCCTTTATATGTGACAAATCTGGAGCCTTTATATGTGACAAATCTGGAGCCTTTATATGTGACAAATCTGGAGCCTTTATATGTGACAAATCTGCCAACCATAGTAGATAATTCAGTACTAATGCCAATGCTAGAATCTGCAACTCAGAGGTTCTAAGCGAGGCTTATCACCTATATAATTATAGGTAGAATTTCACGAGTTATCTCCCCATGTTGTGGGAAAAGAGTATTTTTTTCAAGATATTTCATTGAAGCCAAGACTTCCTCATGACGACTTAGGGGCGAGAAAGCAAGGCTGATTACTGACGGTCTACGACTAGCAGATTCAGTTTATCCTAGTAAAATCGATCTATAGTCAGGTCTTTTGAGCTTTAGAGAACTCACAATAGTAATTCTTATTTGCATATATATGTTATGATAATGGTATAAATAGTATGTTCGTATCACAATATGGATGGTGTCATAGTCGAATTGTTGAATCTTCTACAATTCATCACAAGTGTGGAACATGTTACAGACACTCCATACGATGCAAATTGATTTGATTTGATTATGATGTTGTTACAATTTGGATATAATTTGGAGAAACAGATTGCTTTCTTTCTCTTTACCACTACTCATAATGATACCTTAATAAATTATCTTTTTGTTGAATTAAACCTTTACGTAAGACATATATAACACCGTAATAACTGTATTTATATATCATTGTGTTATGTTCGTCTATAACTAGTGTGAGAATATGCTGTGAAAGAAACAATAAAGCATCCATGACTGTTACACTGAGATAAATGACTTTTAGGTAACATCGACAAAATGACAATGTATTATATATCAAATCAGGTGTCTCGTAACTCAAGTTGTCTTGTATAACTTGTATAAGACGGTGTTTCCGTTTCCCGGTGAAATTCTTCAATAGAGTTCAAACTAGTCAACTAATGAGCTTAAGGTTCCTTTGCCATTTTTCATTAATTATCTGGACAACATTTCCGGTGAACACTTCATTACAAGAGCCAATTTATGGTAGAACAACATTACATATCCAGACGAAGGTCTTTATGATACGCTAATCACTAATACTATCATAACCCTACTGTACATGCTGAGAACGTGCAGGATTGCATTAACACAAGAGAGATATAAATTTGGTTTGTTCGAGTACTTTGTGAGTATGAGTCGTAAAGATGATCTAGCACTTTAGGAGTATGAGTAGTAAAGCTGATTGAGCACTTTGTGAGTATGAGTCGTAAAGATGACCAGGCACTTTAGGAGTATGAGTCGTTTATGTGATTGAGCACTTTGTGAGTACGAGTCGTGGAGTTGATTGAGCACTTTGTGAGTATAATTAAGTCGTGTTGATCGAGTACTTTGTGAGTATGAGTTGTAAAGTTGATTGAGTACTTTGTGAATGAGTCGTAAAGTTGATTGAGTACTTTGTGAGTATGAATCGTAGAGCTGATCGAGTACTTTGTAAGTATGAGTCGTAAAGTTGATTGAGCACTTTGTGAATGAGTCGTAAAGTTGATTGAGTACTTTGTGAGTATGAATCGTAGAGCTGATCGAGTACTTTGTGGGTATGAGTTGTAAAGTTGATTGAGTACTTTGTGAATGAGTCGTAAAGTTGATTGAGTACTTTGTGAATGAGTCGTAAAGTTGGTTGAGCACTTTGTGAGTATGAATCGTAGAGCTGATTGAGTACTTTGTAAGTATGAGTCGTAAAATTGATTGAGTACTTCGTGAGTATGAGTCGTAGAGCTGATCTAGTACTTTGTGAGTATGAGTCGTAAAGTTGAAATCTAGTTACATCTCAGGGTACACAAAAGTAAGTCGCGTAATTAAATTTCGTGTCAAGCATATACTGTTATAAGAATTCCTATTCACATAAGAAACACGGGATTGAGCAGCTAGTAGTTTGTTCCTCTTAAACAGAACAGTTACGAATCTCTGGTACGTACATGAGCCCTAGTTCCGTTTATCTTAAATGGAGCAGGGGCATAGTTTTTAATTTGCGTGTAAGACCATAGACCACACTGTCCTCCTTTGTTTTTATGAACTACGAACATAATACCAAATTAATTTCATTGGAATATTTTCATTTCTACCAGTGTTGTGGTCCTAGTTATGGTTATTTGAGCCTACGACAGTTTAAGATAAATGATATCAAAGTTTAGTTATATAACAATATACATAAGTCTCAAAAATAATATAAGCTGTGGGATTTTTGCAGTGAATTGTTTTTCATTATTATTATTTAAAGAAGGAAACGATAGAGAAAAAAAACCCTGAAGCGTATACCCTAGTTCCGTATCAAAATCCCAGGATTGAGAGGCTTAATTCCTTTCTCTAAGTGCTTTATCTCAAGATTTTTTTAACTGAGTGGCTGAAAATTTGTCATTCATAAACGGAGTTATTTTTATAGGATCTGGGTATTAGTACCGTTTGTCGTAAACGGAACTGAGAACTAGTTTCGTGTTCCTTTCTTCTTAAGCGGAAGATTGTTTTCTTAAACGGAACTGGGCTTAGTTCTTATAATTTCAGATAAACGGAACTAGGAACTAACTTCTTTGTAGTAGATAAACGACAGTAGTATCTAGTAAGTCCGTCCAATGGTCAGGAGTAATAGAGTGGCTGACTTTCTTATGGATAATCATGCCATAATCTACATTATTTCCTCCTTGCCTATAGCGAAGATGATCGACAGCGTGTCCATGTTGATAGGACCATCATGATATTAATGAAAACGATAGAACTAACTGCGAGAAAGTAATGAATAAAACTAACTTAGAATATGAATGTTTTCGAGCATGACCAAATTATTAGATCTTAGTACTGAATATGACGAAATGAACTTATAAACAAATCATATTTATTACCTTATAATATGTTATAATTATATTTGAGATATTAAAACATGTTCATTGAATGAACATAACGCTCATAAAATCATTTTGCAAATCATTAACTAACGCGAGGTCATTACCATGTGTCTTCGCCATCTAAAACCTTAGAATTGTGATCAGATGTAATTCGAATTCCATTTTAACAAATTGACACAAATGAATTAATGCAAAACTAACACAGACCATGAGTCGAATGAAACACGCACACATTTATTGCTGTAATTCAGTATTTATTTGAAAAGATCGGTTTCTATGCTGAATTTGTATATGACGCTAACAGGATTAATGATAATGTTTATTCTAAATTGATTTGTAATTTGATAATAGATTTCTACCAAGATATAATCATATAGATACATGTATCACCGAATAAACTATACCAGGTATTAATGATATATCCCAGGCCAGTCAGTCTAATTAATAGATAGCACTGATATACCACAGAAAGACATGAATGTCAATATAGGTCACTTGCTGGTTAAAAAACAAGTATTACAAGATCAACCAGTATATTATATCATTAAAATTTGAAGTATTAAGTTTCGATATTATACACTGTACACAGGTAATGTATACATAATCTTCATTAGCATCACTGATCATTCAGCACAAATATAACTAAATATAAGATAATGTGTATCACTATATATAACACGGTATACTTGTACAAGATGATCACTATTAGTATGAGGAATGTACTCGGTAATTACGTAGAGTATGGGGAATGTACTCGGTAATAACGTAGAGTATAAGGAATGTACTCGGTAATAACGTAGAGTATAAGGAATGTACTCTGTAATTACGTAGAGTATAAGGAATGTACTCGGTAATTACGTAGAGTATGATGAATGTACTCGGTAATTACGTAGAGTATGAGGAATGTACTCGGTAATGACGTAGAGTATGAGGAATGTACTCTGTAATTACGTAGAGTATGAGGAATGTACTCGGTAATGACGTAGAGTATGAGGAATGTACTCTGTAATTACGTAGAGTATAAGGAATGTACTCTGTAATTACGTAGAGTATGAGGCATGTACTCTGTAATTACGTAGAGTATAAGGAATGTACTCGGTAATAACGTAGAGTATAAGGAATGTACTCGGTAATAACGTAGAGTATGAGGCATGTACTCTGTAATTACGTAGAGTATAAGGAATGTACTCGGTAATGACGTAGAGTATGAGGAATGTACTCTGTAATTACGTAGAGTATAAGGAATGTACTCGGTAATGACGTAGAGTATGAGGAATGTACTCGGTAATTACGTAGAGTATGAGGCATGTACTCTGTAATTACGTAGAGTATGAGGAATGTACTCTGTAATTACGTAGAGTATGAGGAATGTACTCGGTAATTACGTAGAGTATGAGGCATGTACTCTGTAATTACGTAGAGTATAAGGAATGTACTCGGTAATTACGTAGAGTATAAGGAATGTACTCGGTAATTACGTAGAGTATGAGGCATGTACTCTGTAATTACGTAGAGTATAAGGAATGTACTCGGTAATTACGTAGAGTATGAGGAATGTACTCGGTAATGACGTAGAGTATGAGGAATGTACTCTGTAATTACGTAGAGTATGAGGAATGTACTCGGTAATTACGTAGAGTATGAGGCATGTACTCTGTAATTACGTAGAGTATGAGGAATGTACTCTGTAATTACGTAGAGTATAAGGAATGTACTCGGTAATTACGTAGAGTATGAGGAATGTACTCTGTAATTACGTAGACTATAAGGAATGTACTCGGTAATGACGTAGAGTATGAGGAATGTACTCTGTAATTACGTAGAGTATGAGGAATGTACTCGGAAATTACGTAGAGTATGAGGAATGTACTCGGTAATTACGTAGAGTATGAGGAATGTACTCTGTAATTACGTAGAGTATGAGGAATGTACTCGGAAATTACGTAGAGTATGAGGAATGTACTCGGTAATTACTTAGTGTAATTGTTGTGAAGCGTTCCACAAGAAATATTCTACCAATATGACAGAGAATAGTGTTTAGTGGTAGAGGATCGTCTAGTAAAACACTGACTTTCGATACATTGGAATATACTGGCAGACTATCGTGCACTGGAGTACACTAGCACACTGAAGTACAATGGCAGAATGGTGTACACTGGCAGTCTGAAGTATACAGAAGTACACTAGCAGAATGGTGTACACTGGCAGTCTGGAGTATACAGCAGTACACTAGCAGAATGGTGTACACTGGCAGTCTGGTGTATACAGCAGTACACTGGCAGAATGGTGTACACTGGCAGCCTGAGAATACAGCAGTACACTGGCAAAATGGTGTACACTGGCAGTCTGGAGTATACAGCAGTACACTGGCAGAATGGTGTACACTGGCAGTCTGGTGTATACAGCAGTACAATGGCAGAATGGTGTACACTGGCAGTCTGGTGTATACAGCAGTACACTGGCAGAATGGTGTACACTGGCAGCCTGAGAATACAGCAGTACACTGGCAGAATGGTGCACACTGGCAGTCTGGAGTATACAGCAGTACACTGGCAGAATGGTGTACACTGGCAGTCTGGTGTATACAGCAGTACACTGGCAGAATGGTGTACGCTGGCAGTCTGGTGTATACAGCAGTACACTGGCAGAATGGTGTACACTGGCAGTCTGGAGTATACAGCAGTACACTGGCAGAATGGTGTACACTGGCAGCCTGAGAATACAGCAGTACACTGGCAGAATGGTGTACACTGGCAGCCTGAGAATACAGCAGTACACTGGCAGAATGGTGTACACTGGCAGTCTGGAGTATACAGCAGTACACTGGCAGAATGGTGTACACTGGCAGTCTGGTGTATACAGCAGTACACTGACAGAATGGTGTACACTGGCAGTCTGGAGTATACAGCAGTACAATGGCAGAATGGTGTACACTGGCAGTCTGGTGTATACAGCAGTACACTGGCAGAATGGTGTACACTGGCAGCCTGAGAATACAGCAGTACACTGGCAGAATGGTGCACACTGGCAGTCTGGAGTATACAGCAGTACACTGGCAGAATGGTGTACACTGGCAGTCTGGTGTATACAGCAGTACACTGGCAGAATGGTGTACACTGGCAGTCTGGTGTATACAGCAGTACACTGGCAGAATGGTGTACACTGGCAGTCTAGAGTATACAGCAGTACACTGGCAGAATGGTGTACACTGGCAGTCTGGAGTATACAGCAGTACACTGGCAGAATATTGTACACTGGCAGTCTGGAGTATACAGCAGTACACTGGCAGAATGGTGTACACTGGCAGCCTGGAGTATACAGCAGTACACTGGCAGAATGGTGTACACTGGCAGTCTTGTGTATACAGCAGTACACTGGCAGAATGGTGTACACTGGCAGTCTGGTGTATACAGCAGTACACTGGCAGAATGGTGTACACTGGCAGTCTGGAGTATACAGCACTACACTGGCAGAATGGTGTACACTGGCATTCTGGTGTATACAGCAGTACACTGGCAGAATGGTGTACACTGGCAACCTGAGAATACAGCAGTACACTGGAAGAATGGTGCACACTGGCAGTCTGGAGTATACAGCAGTACACTGGCAGAATGGTGCACACTGGCAGTCTGGAGTATACAGCAGTACACTGGCAGAATGGTGTACACTGGCAGTCTGGTGTATACAGCAGTACACTGGCAGAATGGTGTACACTGGCAGTCTGGAGTATACAGCAGTACACTGGCAGAATGGTGTACACTGGCAGTCTGGAGTATACAGCAGTACACTGGCAGTCTGGAGTACACCGGCAGACTGTAGTACACTGTAATCAATGGTAGTCTGGACCACACTGGCAGATTGGAGTCCACTGGCAAACAGGAATACATTATAAGTCTTGAGTACACTTACAAGCGGATTACGGGGGTACACAGCAGTATGCAGTACACTGACAAAATGGTGTATACTGGCAGTTTCGAGTGCATCGTCAGACTTCAGTACACTGGAGTACAGTGGCAAACATGTCTGAAGAAACCATCTCGTAATTGGACAGACTTTACCATGTGCGACAGACCTTACCATGTGCGACAGACCTTACCATGTGCGACAGATCTTACCATGTGCGACAGACCTTACCATGTGCGACAGGCCACGAATGTATGTCATATGTAGTTATAAAGTACATTAAATGATAGTAATGGTGATAGAAAATACATGAATTAATTAGTTAGTTCGTAAGTTACAAGATAAAATTGGCGATACATTTATATATTACGACATTAAACTGGCATTGGAAAATGAATATACAGTAAGCAGTTTTAATGTTATGCCCTCGATCGGATCTAGCCAGTTTGTATCACAAATGAAAACTGTTTGAGTGTTTGCCATTTAATAATATTTTCATCTTTAAGATACATTGATTGATTCATATTTTACGTCACTCCATGATTATTTCCCGTGTATTGTGACAGCTGAGCATCTGCCTGAAGTGTGGCACAGAAATTTATACCTTTGCAACTGACCCTCCAGAAGCAGCGAGGGATCTTATACATGCTGCCGTCATACGAGACCTCTGTATCTACTGTCTCATCAGAACGACAGGACATCCACGACGGGACTGGAACCCGGGACCTCTCGGTCACGAGACGAACACCACATCCACTGAGCTACACCAGCTCTTTGTAAGATACAACCCACAGCCAATATTAACAATCCTCATGTAATGAATGTTCCCGCATATGGTTACTACACAAATATATGGTAGTATGACAATTGAACTTGTAATTTTACATAAATTGTTCAACCAATCAACAATGATACATAGATAAAAGAATTTCAGCAAATGCATTTGACCGTGCAAGATTTCAACAATTACACATAAACTGAGTGTTAATCAAGTTGGTCAAAACTGACAGAAATACACATTAAGCATGTATATAAAAGTACACCTACTCCGTCTTGAATGATCGAAGCATTGACTAATTAACAGATTGAATTTGCCAGCAGGTATAAACTATGAAAGCGCATTCAACAACGATACGTGTATTGAGCCTGTAAGGAAGCAATGAGCTATACGGTACATTGACATTGCCTGTAATGAAGCTTGTACTTTGTGTTTACATGAACTTTCTAGTCACGTACATCATATGGACAGAAAACGTTTCCAACGCTTATTTAGGCTTGAGTAGCGATCGGTGCAAATGATAAAATCTTTTTTCTCGCTTTCAGTTTTAACCCTCTCTCTCTCTCTCTCTCTCTCTCTATATATATATATATATATATATATATATATATATATATATATATATATATATATATATATATATATATATATATATATATATATATATATATATATATATATCCATAAAACTGTATCATTTTTTTTAATATGTTTGCCTTAGTACACTATATATATATATATATATAACAGGCACATCACTACATCACTATACATATATATATAACAGGCACATCACTACATCACTATACATATATATATATATATATATATATATATATATATATATATATATATATATATATATATATATATATATATATATATATATATATATATATATATATATATATATATATATATATATATATATATATATATCCATAAAACTGTATCATTTTTTTAATATGTTTGCCTTAGTACACTATATATATATATATATATATATATATATATATATATATATATATATATATATATATATATATATATATATATATATATATATATATATATATATATATATATATATATATATATATATATATATATATATATATGTCACCCATTCTCGATAATAAATGTTGCTAAGTTGACGTTACCAAGACTTATTGATTACATTTATTCTCTCCATTATTAATAGTGTGTTATTCTCTAAATGGTGTGTTTGTGTGTGAGAGTGTGTGTGCATTCGCGCGTGCGAATCAGGAGGTAATCACAAAGTTGCGCAATCCAGGATCCAATCGCCTGCAGAGTTATTCAAGCGCTTAACTGCGTATCGTCTATATCAAGCAGAGGCTGCGTAACTCTGTTCCATCACGGACTCTCAGGCAGAGACTGCGTAATTCTATTCCACGGGCTTTCAGACAGAGGTCCCGGGTTCGAGTCCTGCAGTCGCTGTTCTGTCTTTGAAACACTAAAAGCCGCTTTTCAAAGTCACCTGAGGCGCGGTACATAACAGATCCCTCACTGCTGCCGACCGTGCAATAACTTTGTTGTGACGTATAACAAAACAAAAACTAACCCATAACAAGTACAATGAAACATGCTACAATGTATACAGTATCAAGACTGAGAGAAACAATACAGGCATGATATAATATAACTCAATAGTTTTGTCGGAATTTCCTGTCATGACTTTCTTTGGGTGTTGGATATTCGAGCTGATTAATGACTGTTTCATAAGGTCTCAAGAATGATCTTAAGGAGGCCATCTATATTGTGCTGCCGGCGACATTCCCTATAAATAGCTTCTACCTTCTGTCATCATCCTGATTCGTTTCTTACAAATTATAATTAAGGAAACGGACCTATCTGTTCCATCATCAGACTTAGATTCCGGAGTGTGAGATTGTCTCCAAAGTACAAGTATGCTTAACAGGCGTTTGTATTCGTCTCTGTATCTGCGTCGCACTGTAACAGCCCTGTAGAGACCACGAGCCGCTATCTTAATTATGATAGAAACGCAGTCAATTTACGAGCAATTTGTAATTGATTATATGATAGCTTTTATAATTAACAGTGCAGCTGATAATAAAACGGAAAGTATTGGTCGGAACGTGATACCCCGTCCATCATGTAATTAATAGAGACTATAACATATAATTTTGATACTTCGATAAAATCTGTCATTGTGTAAATCAATGTAACTACAGGAAATTAATGGTTAGTTTGTTAATTGGGGTTTTACCTCACTTTCAAACATTTTTATGTCTTACCGCTACTTGAACACAAGAAGTTACCAAACCCTTAATATTGTGACCAAACTGGGAATCGAACCGGGACCGCTTGTGCTGCACGCCGATCATTTAACCATTATGCCAAGTTAACTCCCAACTATGTCGAATTAACACTCGTACTGTGGCAAAGCAGCAGTTGACGTGCACTTGAATGCATCATGATGACTGGAAGGAAAATATTCACCAACACACACACACACACACACACACACACACACACACACAATTTACAAAGAAAGCAATCCATAATTTATCTAATTGTTGCGAATCACTTGTTTAGATGAGCAATATCTGCATATGTGTTTATTAGTCAAAAGCAAATACAGATTATTGACAAAATACATAAAATGAATATCATAATAAATAATATGATAGATAAATACAATAAGGTCAGTATGAGAAAAGTGTTGTTCTACATAAATTAGTCTAATTTCAAAACAGTTATGATATATCTACCCAATCTAGACAATTCTTTGACATTTTGTGGTGACAATAGTTGAGTCAAATTAAAGACAGAGGGTCTAATATAGTAATACTTTTTCAAAACTTTTATTCTTAAATGACTGTAACGAGGACATTTTAAGAAAAAAATTAAATTCGTCCTCAATATCTAAGGTGCATAAAGGACATAAACGTTTTCCCAAAGGAATGTTTTTATATCTACCAAATTCAATATGGAAACAATGTAAAGACAATCTTAATTTAATCTTAATCATTTTTGTTAAATATGATTGCAAAGTAAAAGTATTAATTAGATGTTTGTAAATAGAACACTTCGAGGAACTGTTCACATCAGAAAGAATAGTCTGTTTATAATGATCAAAAATACGTTGCTTAGCAATAGCATATATATATATACTCAGTATTTAACAAACATTGATTTAACCACAAATCCAATAATCCAAAATTTGACAAAATATCTTTCACATTAGCTACCCAATTTTTGCAGTTTTGATTACTATTCAATTCATTAAACATGAAATCATACCATGATTTTAAAAAGTTTCAGCCAATATTTCAATAATTGCGTAATTTTCTCACACATTACATGGGTAATCTCCCCAATTCACAATATATGATTGCATTTGGAGTAGATTTTTTGACTCCAAGTATACTTTTACAAAAATTTATGTGGAACTTTTATATATCTGGATCAGAATGAGCTCCCCAAATTTCATTGCCATAGTTAGCAACACTTCCAACTTAGGTATCAAATAAAGACAAAAGTGTAATAAAATGCAAATTCATATTGGAGCATTTGCGTTTAAGGGAGAAGAGTGCTTTTCTGCATTGTAAAGATAATAGCTTTTGGATGAGGTTAAATTTACCGTTAAAAGTCAAAATGAGACTAAGATAACAAAATGTATCTCCTACTACAATTTGCTCATTCATGTAATACCATGTGTCATCTGGTCGTAAAATACCGCCGTTCCTGAAAACCAAACTTTTTGTTTTTCCAACATTAATAGTTAAAGCCCATTTTTCAGTGTAATTTTGCAATGAATTCAACATAAGTTGTAAATCAGAAGCCGACCGATCTAACATAACCATATCATCGGCATACAGTAATAATGTAATTCGAATGAATCGCTCCTCTCACGTCAGTCGCATGGTATCATTACCATATCTGATAGAGGATATTGTGAATGCATGTTAGATTAGGGAGCAACCATTTGATTTTGATGGGGGGAGACTTTGCCAAAAAAAAGTCTGGCTCAAATTTTGGGGGGAAAATAACAATAATTGTCAATAGATAAATAAAAAAAAAAATAATCCGGCTCTGAAATTTTGCCAAAAAAAAGTATTCAGGCCGGTGAAGGTCTTCTTGCCCCCCCCCCCCCTAAAAATCAAATTGTTGCCCCCTTAGTGTTCGCTCATTATTATTAATTCGGTTATGAAGGGGAAAAATCACTAGTAGAATACGGGTACACCTCGAAAAGTTACCGATTAGCATTGTCAATATATTTGAAAAAAAGAAAAACGGGATAGCTGTGCAAACAGTAATTTGTATTGGGTTTGCTATGTATTGCTGGACTATGTGTGCTGAATCTCGTTGGCAATATTACCGTAAATCAAAAAGAACTCGACATACTCACGCTGTTGCTGTCAAGTTGTCGAAAAAAATATCCACCTTTACCAAATTGGTAGCCCCTTTCCCCAAATATTTGCCTGATGGTTATTTTGTCAGACATAGAGGTTTGCTAATAATTCGTTGACATATTATCAAATTTCTAAAATGTCTGAAATGAACGGACTTACCTTAACCTTGTTTTACTTTGAATGCCGTCGACAGCTACAGAGTCTGAAAAGCACTACCGATATTGTACATTAAGAAGCAAAAGTATTTAATACATTCCAAATAGGACTAATAATTTGAAAGGCAAAGTCAGCTGTGGGTATATTGAATGACATATTAGACTGGACTAAAATGATCAATATTTTCACAGAGTAGCAAGAAATATTTCATTTAACATCAAATTGGTTTCAAATTTCTGAGAAAATATATTAGGTTTGACGATTATCAGTGGGAGCATTCAAGAAAATGATCATTTTTGAACTTTTGATGAACCTTTGTATTGTATATTTAAGGGTACATAGACATAGATATTAGCCCTTTCCTTGTCGATAGTTTTTGGTTTTGTGGAGGGGTTGGTTTTTTTTTTGGGGGGGGGGGGGGGGGGGTTGGTAATTTTACCCATTTCATGCTAATGAAATATTCAGATTCGATCATTTTTTAATGGTGGAATTCTCTTTGTTAATGTGCATTAGACATACTACATCCCAGATGACCGAGAAAATAAACATTACATCGTTGACTATTAAAACCGGCAGGTTATGTCTTCCAAAACATTAAATAAAACAAAATATAAAATGAAATAATTAACCATACAAAGTAATGCGCCCGCAATTTGCACTGAAGCAATTATACTGTAATAACATCAATGATAAAGAACCGCCATAGAAATGTTATTGTGTTTTGGAAATATAAACGATGCCACCGTACATGTAAAATGTTGTAATAAAATACACAAAGAGTACAGGAAAACATAGTCACAAAACAATGGGGCAACAAATATGGTTAAATACAACCACAAATTATGAGCCAACAAGCTTTATTCCCCCATACATTGACAGGGAGACTATTTTTGAGCTAACCCCCCCCCCTCCCCCCATAAAAGCAAATATTGAATAATCAAAACCCTGATAATATGCACATCTTCAGTCTATGTATAAACAACTAGTAAAGTGAAATCTTCCTAGAATTAAAACTGTAGAAGTTATCCCGAAAAAGCATGTACCCCTGTTGCAAGCATATCACCCCCCAAATGACAAGTCCAATCTCCCCTCCCCCCCCCCCCCACCCATTGCAAATACTGATAAAAATCAACCCCACCCCCCACCCCACCCCCGATAATATGCACATCTTCAACAGATGCACAAAATCCAGCAAATTAAAAACTTTATAGCCTTAAAACTGTATGAGGAGTTATCCGGGAAAGATATAACCCTCCTTAAGACGGAAGTAGTGTAACGATCCCCGATAATGCAAAAAAATGAGTTTGACCTATTTGCACTAAAAGTATGTACTGATTTGACCTAAACGTACTATAGTAGGTTAAAGATGAGTTCAAAAAGTGTCCTTGACCTTGGATTGAATGTGGAAATTGTACTTGTTAACCTTGAGTTTACTTTTCTAAAGAAATGGTTAGCCCTTAAAAGGGCTGTTTTTTTTCTTCTTACCCCTTACCAGCATAAGGGGCAATGGCGACGTGCCTTTCTCCTCTCGCTGCGCCTTAGTTGGTTATTTAGTAGTCTATCGACTAAGTGACCCACCCGGCATGGTGGTGTTCTTCTCCTACCGGGTGAATCTTGGGTCTCTTCTCTTTTGATGACCGTAGCATTCATCGGTTGATCTGGCTCTATCTTGACATCTTGTCCCGACTCTCTATCTCTTAAGATGACCCGTCCTATGGCCGGCTCATGGATCGTGTAGATCAATCTCCTCTCCCAATCAATCGTTATCTTAATACTCGCTTCCATGTTGTCGAAAAAATAAAATTTTTTCAGGTAAAGTACTAGAACATATTCTGAAGTATATATACTAATGTAAACGCGGACGTGTAAGGAAACACCTTTTTGGTAACATAAACATTCTAATGTAAAACATAAACAATTTAAATTCAATCTACCATAAAACGCGGACGTGTAAGGAAACACCTTTTTGGTAACCTAAGTGTACTAAGACAAAGTCTTGAAATATTTTACTGTAATTGCGGACGTGTAAGGAAACACCTTTTTGGTAACATAAACAAAGTCTTGAAATATTCTCATTTTTGCGGACGTGTAAGGAAACACCCTTTTTTCAGTATAAATAAGATTTTTTTCTAGAGAAGCGCCAGTTTTGAATCGAGATTTTTCGAATCAAGATTTTCGTATTAAAGATGAGTTCTTTATACAGTATGGAGCAGTATTCAATACGCCTAAGAGAAATTTCTGAGAAACACAGAGTAAAAGCAATAGAGTTGATAGAGATGGCGGATAAATTGGATGAAATTGCTAATGAAATTAGCAATCTAATCGAAAAGAAAAGAGAGGAAGAACAGAAAAAGGAGACAAGTACAGTTAGACAGGTGGTGACCTTAAGACCATTTAGCTGGAGGCCCAATCAACATCACGGGCCTCCGAACTACCCGCCACCCCCTCCACCACCACAAGTACCAGTACTGACGTCAGCACCGGCAAGGCCACCACCACCGGTAAGGCTACCACCACCGGTAAGGCCACCACCACCGGCAGCGGCAGCACAACCAGCTCCTGTACCGAGAGAAGATTGGGATGCTGAAATTCTATCACAGCCTCCCGAACCTCCGTTCCAGCCGGAACTATTGCAGTTTTCCCCCCGTCCTCTATCAGCACTTTCTTGTGCTGCTAGAAGACGGGCACTGTCGTGCCCGGCGTGTGGCTCCCGCAAATGCGGGGGTCACTGAGTTCTTTAAAAGAACTAAAAACGGCCCTTTTTAGGGCCACCATATCTTAAGAAAAGTAGCCAAATGGTCGATGCAATACTACAAAATTGAAAAGTAACTCGAGGGTTGATGCAATAACAAAAAACACGGTAAGTCTTATTTTATTATGAGTTTATTATGATTTTATTTACATAGCAATGGCAGAATGTTTATCATTATTATTTTACATATTTCGTCATACAAAATGTTTACACAGTCACTGGTCTTAATCTCATGAGTCTATCTTTCACTCTATCGAAGGAGTCTTTGAATACATCGCTTCCGAATTTTCGACACAGATCTTTAGTAAAGAGTTCTAACACGTATAGTTTTGTTTCGGACACTCTTCCGTCTTTAAACATGGCGATCACTACTTCGTGATAGTCCCTCAAGTTTTTGATGTCGGATAACATTTCTCTCCATTGCGAACGTCTAAGGATGGTTAAAGAGAACCAAATCTGCCACTGTAGTAGTCTCGACAACATGACGGTAACTGATCGAGTTTCTATTACGACTCTGTCTTTTAAGAGAGCATCATTATTTCGTCTTTATGTAAGGCTTCGTTATATTTCCGACACTTCGGACAGATTTCTAACATGAGTTGATTTTGGTGATCTTCTTCCCCGATGCAATCGGGATGAACGGCAACGTATTCCACTCGGAACGGCGTATGGTCGTCGTGGTCTTCCGAATCGGATAGTTCTTGATTTTGCGGTTTGCTCATAGTGACATCCTTTTCTTCTTGATTTTGCGGTTTGCTCATAGTGACATCCTTTTTTTCTTCTTCGTATCGATAGACTCTGTGCATGGATATGATCGTCAAATCTTTCAAAGTCACGATCATTTCTTCCCAAGCATCGTATACCAGATCGAATGCCTTGCGAGTGTTTTTGGTATTGAGACATTGTAGCAGTGCTTTCAAGTTCACGTTACGCTTTTCAGGTTCGAAGCGTATGAATAGATTCCACAACATCCTTTGAACGAGATCACTGGCACACTGGGTGTATACTTCTGCTGGCGACATATCATAGACGAACTGTAAATTGATCTTGAGGTCTCGAAGCCCCTGTCCTTTCAGTTCCTCATTCAAGGAATGTAACATGTTGGCGAATCTCTGTTTGGCAAGGTGAACGTGCTCCGGGTTTGGTCTGTCGAACGAAGTATTCATGATGATTGATGATAATGACGAGTCTTGCTTTCTTTCCCTATTTTATATATCTGGTTTCGACCTTGAACTTGTACTTGATGACCTTGACCTTGACCTTGGGTTTTTTCAAAATGACCTTGAACTTGTACTGAAGGTTCTAGACTTTTTGTTTTTTATTTAAATCAAATGACCTTGAACTTGGGTTTTTCAAAATAACCTTGAACTTGTTCTATTCAAATAACCTTGTACTTGAGATAAACAAGAAGAATATGTTTTTGAATCAATTTATTGTCCCGCTAACACAACGTAAAGAACAAGGATTAGGACCGTCCCTTTGTTCTTCACTTACAATGCATATGTACAATCAAATATCTGTCTCACTACTTTGTTTAAACTCTGCCATTACGGCTCGGAGCGATGTCTCCATCGTCCAAGTTTGGTCATTTCGGATACTCGACAAATATTTTTGTTTGTTTTATACATGATATCATAATTTGTGATTGTTTGATATGATACATAATTTGATATATACATTTTGACATAATTTGATATATACATTTTGACATAATTTGATATATACATTTTGACATAATTTGATATATACATTTTGACATAATTTGATATATACATTTGTACATAATTTGATTTATACATTTTGACATAATATCATACATAGTTAATCAAAGCTAAACCTACAATGAACAATTGAATGGTTAAAATCATGAGTATGAAACAAGTCAAGTCAAGGCAGACGTCACAGCAGTGGCGGGATGTACGAGATTCGACGCTTTCCGACACAAGCAAGTCTGTTTTTTCATCGTTAAAGGTCTGGGTTTTCTCGGGATCACGTTCTCTCGATACCATTGGTAAATGAAACGATCGTTGTCTTCTTTCTTCCATGTCTTCTTGGACGGGATCGGTAGGTGATACGACATCAGCCAGCGCATCATATCCGATCTGGGTACCTTTCGACTTCTGTGGTGTAGGTAATAGATACAGTAATGTCCGCACACGGGGGTATCCCAACTTTGATAAGGTACGGTATTGTAGACTAGGCTTCGACTTTTGGATCGCATGAAACGTACGATATCGCCATACGCCCATGGTGGTAATCCGTAGGAATCGAAATATTCGGCTATCCCGTCCTCTCCGAAGTGAACACACACCCAATGTTCTCCCGGTTTATCGGCCTCGTCCGTGTTGATGACGAAAGATCGTCCGTCGCTTCCAATCGGTAAGGCGTCCCGAGGATACACGCCTCCAAAATGAGGACTCACGTATGGATCGCGAGACAGAATATCGTACAGTTGATGGGTATCCAGGGCTTTAATAGTCGACATCGATTTCCCTCTGTTTGTTGATCTGTATGACGTTGTCGAATTCTGCATACACGATGCAATTGATGACGGTCGGTAACGCTGTACCGAACTGAAGTTCGATGCGCATGTTACCCGTTTTTACCATGTGAAATTTATCGGCCACGTGTCCGTTCTGGTCCGTGGTGAAGTCGAATCCCCAAATGGCGAAACCGCTCTTGTATTCCTGGTAGGATATGTCTGGAGCCCAATCGTCACCGATCCTTCCCAGGGATTGGTACAAGGACATGTAAGAACGCAGGTATAGATTGTCTTCAAAGTTAGGTTCGTAGGGTTTGGTGTGTTGGACGTCTCCGTTCAGACTGATTTCTATTTTCTCCAGATCGAAGTTTCCGAAATCGAAGGGGTTCCGATTCAAAGCTCCGTTGTAGCCTGCATTTTTCGTCATGCAAAAGAATACCCGTTTGGGTAACTGCCCGGAAAACACGTTGTCCGTGATCTTCGAACGAGTGCCCTGCGGAATGGTAAAGGATTTCACTTCCACGCGTCTTATGGGGTATTTGGCCGTCGTGGTGTTCAACATCTGATTGACTCCTAACAGCGCATTTGGCATGAGTCTCACTTTACGCACGAATAACATCATCTGTTCGATGTGAATGTTACCGTCCTCGTTTCCCATCAGACAAAACGACGTACGAGCCCTGTTGAATCTCAAGCGGACGTCCACGCCGTTGACGATGAAATTCCCTTGTTGAAACATGTCCAGATGTATGCGATCGTACAATTCCAACCATTTACTTTCTTCGATCTTCTTGTGACGTTGGATCAGACCGCTGTTGTAGCCGGCGGCAGTCTTATCGTCCTCGTACGGGTTGACGGCATTCATGCGTCCAGCTTGATCCGTGAACCACAAGTCGGTACTACTGATCTGTTTCCTGAGGGTCTCGGGAGTGTACGAGAGTAAAGTCTCCAAATAAGCTCGATACGGATATGTGTCGGTGCTCGGGGTGATGGTCTTGCCGTTCATGGACATGTCGATCTGCGAAAACATGCTGTGCATGATGTTGTTGACGGGAGTGACCTGCGTGTCGGCGCCTAAATCCGTTCCGTCCGCTTTCGTGACCTTGAATTTCATATAGACGAAAGTCTGAGAAAGATCTAAAAAGTCCTCCCCGTGTCCCTTGATATCGAATTCGATCGGTGCCGTCGGATTTCGATTGTCGATGGAACTCACGGGATAAAATTCTTCCCATTGGGCTTTCTCCAACACCGTCATGGTTTGTGGAACTCGATTCAACTGTAAGCCCTCCGTCGAACACTTGCATGATTCTCTGTGCATCATCTTAATCGAATATGTCTATCGATCTTCTCTTGATAGATCTCAGTCTTTTCTTGGCAGATTTCAGTTTTCTCTGGATTGGACCGGCGGGTAGTAGCACACCCAACTTTCTTCTGACACGTCCTTTTCCAGACTGACGTTTCTTTCCGACAGCTCTTCTTTTTATGGGAGCCCGGGGTCCCACGGCACCTGTTTTCTTGACCGGATTTGCACGTTTGACTCCTGCCGTGGTGGGAGTTCGTTTGACTCCTGCCGTGGTAGGAGTTCGTTTGACGGGATTATGACGCTTGACGACTTCTGCGAGAGCTCGTCTGACGCCTTCCTCGGTCGGTCTGGCTCTCTTGGGTTCCGGCATCACTACGCTGGTGAATACGTCGGAAGGTGCCGACGACAGAATGTTGCTAGCCGTTTCTCTGCCGTGATGTAAAAAAGCATCTTTCCAGTTTCTTTTCCGATTCACGATGTCTAGTCCCGCGTTGAGTGCTCCTTTCAATACTTTCTTTCCCCCTTTTTTGAGAAAGGACAAGGCTATATCTTTAAATCCCGATCCCGTCTGGCCTCTTCTTCGTCGTCCTCGACCTCCTTGTCCCATGAGTGCGGGTAAAATCGCTGGTAAGACCGACTGAGCTATCGACATTCCGGGTCCCATCATCATTTTGGCTCCCAGTCCTATCAGGGGACCCAAGCCCCGACCTCTCTGACGGGCCACCCCTCGATGAACGATCATGGTTTAAATGTAGCGCTTGTGACGAAAATGTAGTTTCACGATGACTTTGCCGTTGAAGAATGATACTCGTTCCCCCAATCCGTCGTATATATGGATGGTTCCTCTTAGGATGGAAAGATGGTAAAGGGATTACCATGCATATTCATAACTATTTTTAAGGGATCCAGATACATTCCGTTAGGTCCTCTTTTCGTTTGCGCTTCTCTTATAAGAGAAGCATGAGCTTTCCATACTTTAAACAAATCTTTCATTGAGGGTTTTGGAGCGTTTTTACTTTGTTCTTCTCTTTTTTTCATTGCTTTATATGCAAGAACCGGTAACGAAAATACTCCTCCTCGTTGATTTCGAACACCACGACCCAAGCCCCGACCTCTCTGACGGACCACCCCTCGATGAACGATCATGGTTTAAATGTAGCGCTTCTGACGAAAATGTAACTTCACGATGACTTTGCCGTTGAAGAATGAGACTCGTTCCCCCAATCCGTCGTATATATGGATGTCCAAGGTATCGAAGTGGGTTTTGGCCAGAGGTATGTATTCCACCAGGCGCGGTTCCCAATGTCCGTGCGAGTTTGCATCGGTGTCGACCCTTTGTTGTTTGAAAGGTACTATGCGTAAGAGCTGTAGGTTCTTGGATCCGACGATCTGTGATCGCGTGATGTTGTTATACAGGTACAGGGCACTCATTCCTATGTAGAGATCCGGAGTCACTACGCCGTAGGTCGTCTTGGTCATCCACGAGGGATCCGAATCGATCGTGAATCCCAACATGTGCGCCAGAGCCGGACATAATCGGACGGGATAGATGTATTTGGTACCGTGATCGGGTCCCTTGACCAACAACTGTACTCGATTGAAGGTCTTCAAATACTCGAACTTCAGCTCTCTGAAATCGGTCTCGTTTTCGTCTGCCAACCCTTTCAAGATGCTTCCGAATCCGTGTTTAAGTACGTGATTCAATTCTGCCAATACTCCTTCGATGGAACTGTAAAATCCCGTCATGATTTCGACTCGGTAGGTCACGCCCACGATGGGGATGCTGAAACTGGGGTGGGCGATGGGAACACGTATGTCGGGACGGTCGGCGGCACTGAACGGTAAGCTGTTGGTGAGCTTTTCAATCTTGAAACGTTCGGAAGGACTCGGTGTCACGGATCTTCCTCGAAAGTAACTGGGTACGATGATCTCCATGTAGTTGCCTCCCTCTTTGACGTTTTCCACGGTGGTGGGATAGACGATCTCGCTCAATCCTACTTCCCATTCCCCGTCGTCTAAGTCCATCATCTGAGGTAAGTGTGTACGGAAAGAAGACAGGGTGTTATTCGGAAAGGTTTCCAAAGATCCATCGCTGGGTAATGTCATGTAGAAACTCATGTTGACGTCTTCTCCAGTCGCGATCGCACCCAATTTGATTGTTTCATCTTGGGACTGGGCATTATATACCCCAAACTTCCGCTCAGCATCACCATCCAAAATTCTCTGTTGTCTTGTCCCAAAGCCAGACAAATGATGCCCGCCAAGATGACCGTCATCGCCACGAACGCTTGGGTGAAAAATACGATCTCGCTTCTAGGTACCGCTTCGCCACACCACTTCCATGAACGTACGATGTTATTGTTGTTGTTGTTGTTGATAGGTGGTATCGGACTCTCCTCTACGTCAATGCGATGAGGTTCTGATGAGGAATCCATGAATCGAAACTGGGTGGATAACCTTTCCACCTGACTAACGCTTCTCGAATGACGCGATTCTTTCCGACGCGGCGTTTTCTAGTTTCGATCACCTTTTCGACTTCGTAGACGTCGTCCGACTTGATCACTTTCTGAAGTTCGCTTTCGTAAAACGTTCCTTCCAACTGTTCGCCGTGATCGTCTTCGAGGACGTAGACGTACGGATAACGCCCCGTTACTCGACGTTTGATGGTAAAGAGTTCCGTCGTCCAATTCGGTAAGTATCCCTTGGTAAACACGTGCTTGACTTTACTGATGCGCACTCGATCTCCGACTTCGAATTTGGGTGGTTTCCCTTTTTTAGGTCCGAGGTTCTCGTAAGCGTATTGCCACACGTCGATGACGTTAGAGGGATTCACGTCGGCCGGTGCCCGTCCGATGGTCGAGTGACGGGCTGTGTTGTAACTCTTCACGAATCTAGGTAAGACGTCCACGTATCGTCGAGTTCGCTTGTGAGTGAAATATTTCCACATGCGTGCTTTCAAAGTCCTTTGAAATCGTTCCACCACGCTGGCTTTCGTATCGGTGTTGTTCGTGGTAAAGAAGTGAATGTCTCGTTCTTTTAACATGCGTTGAAAATCCTTGTTTAAAAATTCTTTGCCCTTATCCGTTTGAAAACGTCTCGGATGTCGGGACTTGGCTCTTTTCAAGATGTTTAGAAATCCTCGGATCATTTCCTTTCCAGTTTTGTTTTTCAGAGGTTCTACCCAGGCATACTTGGAAAACACGTCGATGACGCACAAGAGAAACGTCATCCCGTCGTTGTCGTCTTTGAGGTTGGACACGTCTGCTAGATCGGCTTGCCACTGTTCGTCCATGGTGGTCACCACGGTACGATTGCGTGGAAATCTACGTCTGATGGGTTTGTGAAGCGTATATGTCGATTGCTCTCTCAACCATTCTTCTACGTCTTCTTTCTTGAACTTTAAGGAAACGGGTGCTAAACGTTTGGCTTGTCGGTACAGGCGTCGAACTCCTCCATATCCACCAGGTTGTCCCGGATCGTAAAAGATGTCGCGTAATAGATCGGATAAGATTAACTGCTTCCGCCTAGCCATGATCTAGGACTGAACGTTATCCATCTCTTTTCCATCTCGGAATGAGACTTGGGAGTCTTAAAGGGCGTATTTAACGGCGAGGAAAATCCACCCTCTTCCTCCTCCTCCTCCTCTTCTTCATCTACCGATCTCTTTTCTCGTGCGGGGGATTTAGGAAGGAATGGCGTCGGCCTCTGTGAATCCTGTAGTGGTGGTGATGGTGGTGGTGATGGTGGTGTGACTTTGGGCGTAGGTGCCGTCTTCAAATGTCTGATGAATTTCGGGTTGCGGACGTAATCGCGAGGGACGTTGATTTCCCCTAGACCTCGAGTAAACATTTCTATTCCTTGTGGTCTGAATCCCTTACGATCCGTACTACGCACGGCATCTCCGATCAAGTCGATGACGTTGGTGTTGGGAACGACTTTTCCGCGATACTTGACTTGTCCCTTTTCGTCCCAGGATAAGATCTGTGGATGGCGTTGAATGTGTTGAATCAACATCTTGGCTTTGGCACGCATGGGTTTAGGGGCGCTACTCACGATCTGTTCGATCAGCCCTTCCTTTACCGTCGGATCTTCTCCCGCGACATCGGTATTTCCCTGAGTATTCGGTAACGTCGGTAAGTTGACGGGACTGTTTTGTTTCGTATGATCCAAGTAGGTACGATAACGATACAAACTCTGTCCTATCAATGCATTTCTCTGGGATGGTGTTAAATCACTGGGTCCTTGCGTTAAAGCATCCAATTCTTGTCCCGTTCTTACGGCCGCCGTGACTTCGGGTGGATAAGGTAAAGGATGCGGTAAAGTCATGGGATCTCTACTGCGTTGCATCTCTTCGTATAGAGCGTTAGGAACCAAGACCATCTTTCGCGCCATGATTTGTTTAACGTCCACCACCCGCTAATCCTCCCAGTACGGGTCCTAATATTGCAGGAAGTAGTGGAAGTAAAGGAAATATTCCTCCGGTCTGTCGTATCAACGTTTTTCGTCGATCTTTGATGCTTTTACCCGGTTTGACGAGTAGTCTCAACACCTGCTTCGTTGGAGCTAACTTGGCTTTCTGATGAGGAGTCAAAGGTACACTACTGGGTCCAAAAACCCCTGAGAATCCCGTTTTGCACTGCAAAACTCTGCAACACCCTGAAAAACTCTGAAAAACACTGAAGTCTGCCTGAAAAACACTGAAAAACTCTGACAGCCCTGATAAACACTGAAAAACTCTGAAGTCTACCCTGAAAAACCCTGAAAAACACTGACGACCCTGAAAAACTCTGAAAAACTCTGACGCCACTGAAAAACTCTGCAAAACTCTGAAAAACCCTGAAAAACACTGACACCTACTGCGATGCCCTCCGGCCGTGCGATCGCGGCCTCGCGTACATCTATACGGTCCCTTTTATAATATAAGCACTTAAAATGGTTCGCTGTTGTCTATATATGACCTTTAATAAGTATTAAATGTGATGAATTTATAAGCGGGGAATAAGAAAAAAAAACGTATTTTTTTATCATTTGTCAAGGACTTATTTTAACGATTTTATAGATAAAATTACTAAGATATTGTTCCTATTCTGACTTACGTTTGTAAGATGATCTTTACATTTGCAGTTTAATAAATCACATGAATTACGTACTTAGCAAAAACAATTTTATTGACACAGGACTTTCCAGCGCGATGTCACTTGTTTTATTGATCGACTTAAAGAAAGAAAGAAGAATGAAACAAACAAACAAACGAACGAACAAATAATCTAACTACAGCAGTAGGATGTTCATAGAGGTGCATTAAGGGAGGGGGAAATAAGTACAAAATATAGAACAAGACATTTTAAAATTTATGTATTTATTTATTTATTTATTTATTTATTTATTTATTTATTTATTTATTTATAATAAAAGCACTATTTTTCCGTACTGTAACATTTCGGCCAGCAGCCTTCCTCGGCGGACTTAATTTATTGATTTATTTATTTTCTTATTTATTTATTATTTATCTATTTATTTAATTATTAATTCATCTACATGTATTTATTTATAATAAGAACATTAAACTTTTCCGTACGAAAAAAATACATCAAAATAAATTTAATAAAAATAATAAGATTTTAAAAAATCGATAGACGAAGTTTACAGAAAACGCATGGTTTTAATTGTAAATAGATAAATAAATACAGAAAAAAAAAGAAATAATTAATTCTATATATCCCTATCAATCATTTTAATAACACATAATGATTGATGTTTATTTTTACATCTTTTCCAAAGAATCCACCCAAATATCGTTATGTTACGACCTTAATTAGGGCCGCTCCCCACTCTCTTTCGAGTTTAAAGGCATTCATGATTAATATTGATAAATCAATATTGCATTCTTGATAAATTAGCGGCCATTCACCGATAAAACGCTGTGAAGTTGCGTTAATTTATAATTCTACCCTCCCCCCTTTTTTTTAAAACAGTGTTCAACTTGAGTGAACGAGCATGGCTTTGGGTATGCGTATTTCCTTCTCGCTACAGGCCGTAACGCAGCTACTTATTTAATCCGTTTGTAAATTAATGGGACAGAATAGCACTTTATATCACAGCTTTACAAATCTCACATTTCGCATGTATTCTATAATATTGCTATTATCAGAGGAAATGCGGAAGAAATTGAACTTAAATAATTATGTAGTTTAGTTAATGACATAAAAATAAATAAATGATCGTGTGTAAAACAAATTATTTCACTTTTGAAGATTGAAAATCAGTTTTTGTCCTAAACTTTATAAGTCACTATTAAAATGACACTTTAATTTTGCCAATAACACAAAATTAACATTGAAATGTATCAACTGGATATGTTTCAACCTGTTACTAAATATGTTTTGTCCCCTCATACATACCAAGGTACTGTTAATTACGATTCCCAATTTACAGCATGATAGGTAACAAACTATATGAGATTACGGGTGATATTTACCGGGTTAAACAACCGGATGTTTATTACGTAATAAAGTACTGGTGACATGTAGAATAAAGGTAAAAAAACCAAAGACATGTCGGATTAAAATAAAGCAATTTCAGATTCCATGCGTGTGCCGTTACTTTCTAATGAAGATATTCTAGTATAATACATATATACTAATAATAGTATCAATATCTATATATATATATATATATATATATCTATATAGAAACGTATGTATTTATCAATATTAATCATGAATGCCTTTAAACTCGAAAGAGAGTAGGGAGCGGCCCTAAGGTCGTAACATAACGATATTTGGGTGTGATATCCCCACCTCGGAACAGAGCCACGTGCAACCAGTTTCAAATCATAACTTCATTTCCGGTGTCTGCTAAGCATGCCGTAATATATGTACGTCATTGGAACAACCTTTTTAGGGTTGTCTCCGTGGCGTGACGTTATATGCGGCATGCTTTGTAGGCTAGGCGAAGCCGCCGCACGGTTTAAATTTACAACATATATATATATATATATAGAGAGAGAGAGAGAGAGAGAGAGAGAGAGAGAAAGGGGCGTGTGTGTGTGTGTGTTCGTGTGGGGGGGGGGGGGGGGGTTGAGTGTATGGTCTCAATTTAAATATACTATATGATTTAAACATCCTACTCGACAATTTACGATTTGGATCCATAGGTTGGGGCAGATCGAGGTATGACACCGTTTACTTGAATTTATATGTGATTTTGAAATTAAAGGTCAAATACTTTGCTAGTTTTGACAGGATAGGGTTTTTTTTTATGTAAGACTTCTATATCCCAGTCAACAGGGCGAGTGCCCTTGTATTCGCCATTGCTATACATGACCCTTACTGGATACATTGTTACGATACGTAATAAGGGAGATACTGTTCATAGGCGGATCTAGAAATTTTTGAAAGAAAAAAGGGGAGGGGGAGGGCATAGTCTCCCATTGAAAAGGGAGGGGGTGCTGTTAGGCGAGCGCCCTTGTATTCGCCATTGCTATACATGACCCTTACTGGATACATTGTTACAATACGTAATAGGCGGGCGGATCTAGAAATTTTTTGAAAGAAAAGGGGGGGGGGCACAGTCTCCCATTGAAAAGAGCGGGGGGGGGGGGGGAGGGGGTGCTGTTAGATAAAATCTTTTTATTGTATAGAGTTACATGATGTAGATTAAGTAGGTAGTGATATAACAAACGGCAGATACGTTGTTACACTGATATATTGAAACTTATTTGATGCTATTTCAAGCAACATTATTGAATACCGAGAGAATATTTAATCACTGAAATATTTTACAGGACAAAATTTACGTATGTCATTCGAATGAAAGAGCAACACGTAGACACGTAAAATTTTCAGTTAAAGAAAGTTATTGTCCTCTGAACTTTGTTATATTACGCTGTTATAATAAGAACAAAGGTTAAATTTGTATATCTTAATTTTGTGTGAAAAGTATTGATAGAGAAAAAAAGTATTGCGTGTGTGTGTGTGTGTAAGAAGGGGTGGGGAATGTTTAAACCTAAAGGTCGTCACATGAAAATCTATGGGTATAGTCTCTATAAATGTTGCAACAGAATTGGAATAGAATGCATTGTGTTATTTAAAATGAATGACAAGCGATTTTCTTTGTAGTCGATTTGCTGTCAGTACTGGTGTATTAAATTCGCTTTTCGAATAAAATTTATAGGTACTGGTCACATTCAAATATTATTTATTTATTTATTTATTTATTTATTTATTTAATTTATTTATTTATTTATTTATTTATTTATTTATTTATTCATTTTTTTATTTATTATTCAATAATTTATCATTTATTCACTAATTTATAGTTCCGGAGCTTCTTTTTTTATATATATATTTTTATTTTTTCTTCACTATTTAAATACACAGTTATGAAACAGTGATATTTAACAGGAATATATGTACATACATTTTCATTTGGAAATACAAATGCATATATAAATCTCGGTAAGAAAAGCCTTTGTATTGTAGTACGCCTATGCTGGGTTTGTTTGGTTTTGAATAATGCATCAGTGAAATTAAATTTAGAGATTCGTTAAAATAATTTCACTTCAAAACACCGTACAAAAATGCAAGATATGCTTTATTTATTTTCTCTTCCCTTTCTTTTTTCTAATTCACAACTCATCACATTTTATATACATTAATGCTAATAAGGCTTATAGAAGGGACCGTATAGAAGTACGCGAGGCCGCAATCGCACGGCCGGAGGGCATCGCAGCGGGTGTCAGTGTTTTTCAGGGTTTTTCAGAGTTTTGCAGAGTTTTTCAGTGGCGTCAGAGTTTTTCAGAGTTTTGCAGAGTTTTTCAGGGTCGTCAGTGTTTTTCAGAGTTTTTCAGGGTAGACTTCAGAGTTTTTCAGTGTTTATCAGGGCTGTCAGAGTTTTTCAGTGTTTTTCAGGCAGACTTCAGTGTTTTTCAGAGTTTTTCAGGGTGTTGCAGAGTTTTGCAGTGAAAAACGGGATTCTCAGGGGTTTTTGGACCCAGTAGTGGTACCACGCCTTTTAATACGTTCAAGATACATTCGCACAATTTGCAGATGCAGCTGTCTGGAGCTTCTCGTAGCATGGCCTTTTTAAACTTTTTGGAGTAAGAGGGATTTCCCAATAACCGGATGAAATCTGCATGAGCTCGTAAACCTGCCGTTTTCTTTTTAACCATGATGATGATGTTTCTCAGACTACGTGTCTTTCAGTAATGCCACCTTGTCGTATGTGTCGTCTCCTTTATATATTTTTTTTTTTTGGTGCAAAACTTTATACAGGTACCCAAGAGGAGGAACCACTGTCTCTTTTGAGTCTCAAAGGGGGTATGGGTTTCTTGAAAGCCTTGAAATAAGGCTCCACGTTAGCACCGAAGTTACGATTAGCCGCTTCTAACGCCACACGTGCTGCTGCACTCATGATGGGCGGTGAATTGTTACGTCTTCGATTAGGTTGCGGTGCTCTTCTCTGACGATTAGGCTGTGCTCTTTTCTGTCTTCTCCCACGTTTAGGCTGTGCTCTTCTCTGTTTTCTCTGACGCTTGGGTTGCGGTGTTCTTCTGACACCGCGTCTGAGGGGAGGATTCTCCAAGGGATTTCTGTTACGTACTCGGTAAAAACGCTTATTGTCGTTTTCACGTTGCGGCCATTGCATCATGTTGCGAATGATGACCCCACCCAAGAATCCAGCTCCACCTCGTTTCAAGATGAGACGTCGTCTTTCGTCGGGATCCGTGTTCCGATCGGCTATCGCCTGTAAGATATCGAAATGTTTCTTGACGAATTTTTCCGTCGGTTTGATCATGGGCATGCTTCCGTTGATCATGTTCCTGGCCCCCATGCTGAACCAATTCAATAGAGATTTACGACCCTCCTCCAGTAGAAATTGTCTTCGTCTGGCATCTTTAGTCGTTTTCAACTTTCTCAAGAGTTCTATCAATTTTCCCGAAGTTCTCGGCCGTGATCCTGGCATCTCGTCGGTTTGTCGAATAATGACCTCGAACGTTTCGAGTCGGACTTCTTATAGCTTGGGAGCATACACGACGATTCCTCCTTCTTCCGGATGATGAAACACGTCCGAACGTAATCTATACTCGTCCGGTGTGGTGGGAGTCAGGTCTACCACCAAATAGCCGTGAGCACGACCGGTGGCATCTTGATAGGCGTGGTTCATGTGAGGAAGTTTTAACTGTCTCGATAACACGTCCACTTGATTTTTATCTCGAGGATTTTTGAACAACACCAGGTAATGTGCATTCAAGCTAATGGTGCGATGATGAGGTCCTCGGTCGAACACGTTTTGCGTGATATATACCACACTGGTATTGCGGTGATGGGCTTTTCTCGTGAACCAATCCACGATGGAGTCGCCGGCTTTACCACCCATCATGTCGTCGAAGACCAGGAGATGGGGAACGGTAGTATCGGATACTAAGAGTTCGTCGTCTTCTGGAATGTCTTTGATGAACTTGACGTCACCTCTCATGTCTTCGTAAGCCTTTTGCCATTCTCGATAACACCAGATGACTCGTCGGGGTGGTGGTCTTATGATGAAATCTTTCAGATTCACCAACTTCTTAACAAATTCTGTTTTTCCCGAACGACTAGGTCCGGCTACCACCATGGTAAATTCGTGTTTAAACACGAATGCATCGTCGATCAAGTTCGAATCTATGACCCGCACGTTTGAAGTCATGACGTCAAATGACGTCGATAGCTTAAGACCGTGAATAATAAGACATTATGGTGTTTTACACAAATTTATTTTACAACAAATGTTTTACACAAATTTTATTTTACAACAAATGTTTTACACAAATTTATTTGTACAAACAAATGTTTTACATTATTGTGTTCTATACAAATTTATTGACAACAATAGATAGAACGAAGATTCGAATAATACAAAGGTAAAACATTTATGAGTTCTTCTTTCACGTAGGCTCTAGGCACAAAAGTCTTATGAAAACGACACACTAACATGATGATGTCCGATATAATGTTCCCGTCGTGTAACACATTGTTCATGATCCTTTCAAAATCATAATCACATGATTCTCCTCGAAAACATCCATTACATTTACGTAGGTTCATGTTCATACACAGTGCCAGTTTAATCATCGGACGAATGTCGTCGCACATCTTGCTCGTTCGGCATCCGACGGTAAAATGATTCGTTTTTTTCAATGTTTCTTAGACCAATGTCTATCGACTATTTCGCGACAGTCTGCACAAATGGAATCTTCGAGTTTGTCTTCTTCGATACCTTCCATGCAAAATTCACATTGAAGATAGATACATGTCGTTGTCACACACGACTTACAAATCAGCTGTTTACATTTAAGACAACAGATTCCATCGTCGGACTTGTTTTGACAATGTCGACATCGATAAAACGGACATTTGTCTGGATGAGTACAATCTTCACAGACCTCGAAATGACACTGGTAACAATACCATCCCAAGTCTTCCTCAAACGTTTCTCTCTTGCAGTGAGGACAAGGATAATATTGTGGTCCAAACAGTTCTTCTATTTCGTCATGGTCACACTTCAAACAAACGTTTGAGCAACGCTGTGTCGTGTCGTCACACATCTTGTTCCTTCAATAGCCGTAAGGTAAAGTGTCGAGATTGTTTAAAACTTGTCTCTTATCATACACCACGCGATAGTCTTTACTGGTCACCTTAGTGTGAAGAGTATGATCTTTTGCACGGACGATCTTTGAAGGATAAACGACCTTGATCTTTTCCTCTTCGATGTCGAGGCCTTCGAGTTTTCTTAAAACCATCTCCTTCATAGAATCGAAGTTAATGATTTCACTGGTACGGTAGTCCAAGGTCAAACCTTTCACTTTACATGTCGTGCTTCCGTCGCTTAATTGGTAGGCATAGTTCTTCGGACCTCCCGATACAAACGTCGTGATAGATTTTCCGTTCAATTCGTCGGTCCAACATCCCAAACTATCCATGATGGTGGGAGACCAGGCGTCTTTGTCGTGAACGTAGATGATGCTATCTGTATCGAAATAGAGTACTCTTCTATCTAGTCGGTGTAATGCATCGTATAACTTGAGACGAGCCAGAGAGGTGGTAAAACAGGCGATGACCACGTTACCAAAGGGACACGGTGGTATGAAATCGTTGCTGTCCGTGAAACTTGCCAATACCATGTCTAAGGAATCGTCTTCGGCGTTGGTGATGACTTCTACGTGTTTGACGTCTTTCGTATCGTCGTGTAACAACTCGATCAGTTCGCTCCGTTCCGATAAGTAACGATTCTGAGTCAGAGCCAGTCGCTGAGCAAATTTTCCCCACAGACAGTTCAGAAATAATTTGGCTATGGTACGTAACACGGGATTTTTACATACTTCCTGCATCCGTATACCTTCTCGCTGGAACACTTCCTCGATGTACGATAACTTCTTTTCCTCCGTATCGCAATCGCTAGGGAATCCGCTGGCTTCTTGTTTGATGCGTAGAAAGGTATCTATATACTTTCGAAATAGCGTGTTGCTGGATTGTTCGAAATGCCACACTTCGTACAGGCGATCTATTCGATATCCCATGTCTAAGGCCATGTCGATTTCTGGCGTGGTCCAAGTACCCGTGAGTGCTCGCTCGTCGTCCGTGTGTTCGCATCGGTAGTCGGATCCTATGTTCTCTTTACTCATCACGCACGTCCGACATAAAGGAAACAATAACTTATGATCCGTGCGGTAGGGTAATACGGGGTGATACAATCCACGGGGTGGGAAGATGCGACACTTGACGAGTCCCGTGTATTCCCTCACGTTCTGGAATTTCTCCGTGATGATGGTAGGATGTCCGATGGGAAAGATACCATATTTCAATACGAATGGATATAAAGAACAGACGTCGATGTAACGCATATCTCCTTCGTCGCAATACAATCGAGTGGCATTGGTGCGACCTCCAAACAGTGCATCTCGTGGTTCCAGCGGATCGGCTATCTGTTTGTACGTCGAAAGAATGAACTCGGCAAACATCGGGTCGTCCTTGATCTTCTGTTCGTACTCGTGTTCCCATATACAGGTCACGTTGAATCCCATTTCGTTCAGATTGACTTGTCGTTGTTGCGTGGCTTGATATATTTCCCCAAACGTGAGTGCGTGTTGTATCGGATGGTCCTCATGTATCATGTTCGGGAAACATTCGGGGCAACCGTGCCAGAAACATCCGTGGAACTCGTAAATGGTTTGGGTGTTGGTATCGTAACCGTCCACGGTATATGGTCCAATACTGACTTCCCCTCCGTTGCGAGCGTGTCGTATGTCGTGATTGGTGTCGTGAGTGATCCATTTCAACCATCGTAGGGCTTTGATGGAATATTTGCGCTTTGGATGGTATCCTTCGGTAGGTATGATGGCCAAACTATCTCTAGGCATGAAATTGCGTCGAAACGCCAAGTTGGCGGCACTGGCAAACGTGACGCATTCCGCAAAGGGATCGACGTCGACCAAGTTCAGAAGGGTTTCTCGGAACTTTCCACAGCATTTTCTCAAGATGTCTACATCGGATCGACAATACTCTCGCATCTCGGTGGCAAAATCGAACCGTTCTCCGCTCTTCACTTTATCTTCGTACCACGAGATGAACTGACGTCGAGCCTCGGTTTCCATGGAGTCGGGCAAGTACGTTTCCATCGGAGGATAGGTACCCGAGTACTGCTGGTTGACCGGGGTGTTGAAAAGATGAGGGAAGTAACCTTTCTTCAATTCGGTCAATCCGAAGGCCTTGGGTAATTTACTCAACGAGGAACTCATGAAGTTGTAGGAATCGATGAAACGTATTCCGTTGGCAGACATCGTCATGATCTTGGCTCCGCTCATCAAGACGTCGGGTTTCATGCATGCACGATTGACCAGGAAATGTAAAATAAATTGACCGTCGTATCCTCTCATGTTGTGAGCGATGGCCGTCACACCGTCGTGGCATGATTTCTTTTCTCTGTTGGTGTTCGTGACACAGCTAGAAAATATCCAGCTCATGAAGTTTTCTAAGGTTTTCTCTCCTTGAAAGATGACTTCTCTTCCTCCGGGTAATGGGGTGCACGTCTCGCACTCTTCTTCGATGGGTGAGTGTATGCATGCATCGCAAGCTCGATGTGCCACGCAAAAGTTTGGAACGTGTACTCCCGTGTCCTGGCTACATTCGAAGTCGTAGAAGATGTACGAGTTCTTTTCTCCTTTCTTCTTCTTAGGTTTAGGTTTACGTTGTACGTAACAGAGATGATCCTGTTCCACCACGGTCTTACAGATGGAACAGACGTGCTCTTTATCGCCGCAGCGGTGTATTTTCATCAGTACTTTACTCATCCAACTTCCACAATCCCGGCATCTCGTCATGAGGTCGCATATGCTCTTTCCCACTTTGTTGGGTTTCAGATGGTTCCAATAACACTGCATGTTGGGAAAATGTCCTTTGCAGCTCTGACACGTGACCTTAGAATCGTCCTGGGGGCACGGTGGTGAATTCAAACAGTAGTTACACCTCACGGGACATTTCGTGCGATGATCTTCCTTGTGGGTATACCCGACGTCGCAAAAGTCGCAGTAATGTTGACGTTCGATCAAACCAGTCATAGACGTGATGGTATCGTAGTGTTGGTTCGAATACAGGATATTCAGCATGGTGGGTCTCATGTTGTTTCTCACGTCCCCCTTGTACAGTAACTGTAGTTTTATCTTCTTAGCTTCTGTCAACTGATGGTGGATTTTCAATCTGTACTGTGGACTCAGGACCGTCTGGAATTTACCCCATTCTACAGGTCCACACCCATGCTCTATGGACACGCCCGCTTCCTGACATAGTGATTTAGCTGCTCTTTCTTGATCACGGAATCTATCGGAAACTTTCATACGAAACCATGCCTTTTTCCATTCTTGCATCTCTTTGGGGTCCGTGGGTTTCTGGGTTTGTAGACGGGCGACCACGATGGCTCTAGCTAGGCACATGTTGTCGGAATCGTTTACGATCCGAACGATGGATCTCTTGTCTTTCCTAAATTCATCTTTTTCGGCATGCAGATGTTTCGCCTTGTTACCTCCCGTTCCATAAGGCATCTCGATGTGGATGACGTCTATCGTTGTTTGCCCGTCTTCCAACTTAAAGTCTTCATTACTCTGTTGTACTTTCTGTATTTCGGCCAAGACCATTTCGCTAGACAAGTGTTGACTCATGGTGAAAGGTACCCATACTTCGGACTTCAGAGAAGGGTGATTGATGATCAGTCTGATGTAGTCTTTGTCTTTGGCATGGCACTTACTTTTCAAATCGTTTACTAACGAATTCATGACCCTAGGTAGAAACCTCGGCAGCTGACCTGGAGATATCTCTCGAGTCAATGCTTTAAACTGTACGTTGTATCGTATACCACTGGTCTTGAATTTTCTGGACTTGTGTGATCGATTCAACTTGATGGTATAGAAATCTTGCGGTGACTTGTTCATTTCCCGCAGGCGACGTCTAGCTCCTTCTATTCCACCATGTCTTTGTATCCATCGTCGTAGAAGCGTGCGAAACTTTCTCGATCTCAATAATTCTCTCGTGACTGGCATCGTGACTGATAATTCGCGTTTTAATCTCGATCGCGTTTTCACGGGTTTTTTATACGATTCCTATGACCTTGAAATGTCAAGGTCGTGATTTTATTTCAATGTCAAGGTTGATGTGATCTAATACAAGGTCAACTTTAGAAAAAAAGTCTAGAACATTCATTTCAATGTCAAGGTCAGATTTAAAGGGTGAAGGTAAGATTTTAAGGGTGAAGGTCACTCATTTCGTTTATAAAGACGAGAGTAAACGACAGACTTCATTCTCGCATTCATCACGCAAGAGAAAACAACCATGGCTCAACCGAGGTTTCCTACTGCTACTGTTACTGCTGGTTCTTCTGCTGCCTTCATAGACGAAACGAGCATGCATCCACCAGAGATTCCTACCAATTTCATTAAAGATTTGATGCGTGACGAAGGGATGCAGAACGATGATACTCTCATGTTACCTTCGAACGAAGAGGCTCTACTGACTCAATTGAAGAGCCTCGTCGCACAGAAACATCAGGTCGAGATGCAGACCCTAAAAGAAAACCAAGATACCTTGACGAGTTCGCTAGCTACACTGCAAAAGACCGTGGAAGAAACCAAGCTAGAAACCGTGCAAATCAATGTAGGCATGGGTGAAATGAACTTACACGTTGCTGATGCCCAAAATATGTTACGTGAGATCAAGAAACGAATGGCTAACAAGAGGTATCACGAAAATGATGGTGACGATGATACAGGCGAACCTAGCCGTAAGAAATTTAAATATAACACAGTGGAAACGAACACTCCTAATAATGTGTGTTTCCATTGTCAACAACCTGGACATTGGTTTAGACAGTGCCCTCAGAGACAACAACAACAAGCGAACAAGGGAAATTGTTTTCGATGTAACGAAGAAGGACATTGGGCTAACGAGTGTCCGCAGGCTCGACAACCATCTAGTCCTGTAATCACGGAACCACCGAGTCCGAAAACCACTCCGAGTATGCCTCCTCCGAAAACTCCTAACATGAAAGCTCCCAAGAAAGTAAAGATTGCAGAAAAAAAGGAGACGATACCCAAGAAAAAGATGACCAAGAAAAACATCGCTTTGATCATGTAATGACATTATGTGTAAACAACAGAAAACATCTGTCGAGTATCCGAAATGACCAAACTTGGACGATGGAGACATCGCTCCGAGCCGTAATGGCAGAGTTTAAACAAAGTAGTGAGACAGATATTTTATTGATCATGTAATGACATTATGTGTAAACGACAATTTTATTGATTATGTGTAAACGACAATTTTATTGATTATGTGTAAATGACAATTTTATTGATCATGTAATTATGTGAATAAAACATGTCTTACTTTATCTCTATCGTTTGTCGTATTTTCTTAGTTAAGTTTAAAAAAACTCGAGTTCTTTTCGTGACTGTGTGACGAAAATAGCTCGACCTTCACTTCTGAATACATGAAAAAGGTGATGCCTTTGACGTCCGCAATTTGACAGTATATAGTCATTTACCGTGTATTAAGACTTCATTTCAAAATGGATGTTGAAATAAGAGGTGTTATTACGTTCAGAGTGGGAGACGAGGATATCAGTATCCATATTGGTCATCCGGGACGGAACCCTAGGAGTTTGCTGTGGTGGAGGATATTTAGACAATTACTATCTAATATCCTCCATCACACCAACGAGCAGAACGACCAGGAAATGAGTGAGGAAGAAGAAGAAGAAATGATGGAGTATAGCAGGCAACAAGACCGAGAGATCGAAAGGCTATTAAACTATGACCATCCAAGTTACCCTCCACAGAGAGAAGAATGAGAAGATTTTTAACATCATAAAACGGCCCTTTTAAGGGCCAACCATATCTTTAGAAAAGTAACCATAAGGTTGAAAACATTTAAACGAGTTCGTATCATTATTTCTAAAAAAAACTTATATTTTTTTACCCGTTATACATTCTACAGAAAAAAAAAACTTACATTTTTATTCCTCGTCTTCTTTTATTTCCTGAAAAGTCATAGTAAATAACTGTTGCATTCAACAAATGACTACTTTTCGTAAAACTTTGGGTGGTCCTTAAAAGGACCTTTTTATTTTGATGATGTTGAATTACATGTCTTCGTCTTCTTTATTAGCTAACACTATCTTAGCTAACTCTCTGAGGCAATGTCTGGTCTTTCCTAGCTCCTCAATCAGTACTTTCTGGTTGGATTCCAGCACGTGAATCCGACGCTGCAGCGCCCTTGTTGTTGTTAATCGGTTCTGCTGCGTTGAACTAATCTTAGGCAGCGCCGGCAGCGCAATGTTGGTGTTTTGCTTTTGCTTTTGCTGCTGTTGTACCTGTGCCTGTGTCTGTTGTTGATGCGGCTGGGCTTGCTGCTGCTGTAAAAGTTGTGCCTGATGTTGTGGCTGTTGATTTACTGTAGTGGGGATAGATGATGTTTGCCCCCCTCCTGCCTTTTCCTGCATATCATCATCCTTCAATAACATCTCCAAAAGGGACTCAAAGTCGATATTGTTCGATGAACTCATCTTGAATCGAAAAATCTCGAATCAAAAGTGGCGCTTCTCTAGAAAAAAATCTTATTTATACTGAAAAAAGGGTGTTTCCTTACACGTCCGCAAAAATGAGAATATTTCAAGACTTTGTTTATGTTACCAAAAAGGTGTTTCCTTACACGTCCGCAATTACAGTAAAATATTTCAAGACTTTGTCTTAGTACACTTAGGTTACCAAAAAGGTGTTTCCTTACACGTCCGCGTTTTATGGTAGATTGAATTTAAATTGTTTATGTTTTACATTAGAATGTTTATGTTACCAAAAAGGTGTTTCCTTACACGTCCGCGTTTACATTAGTATATATACTTCAGAATATGTTCTAGTACTTTACCTGAAAAAATTTTATTTTTTCGACAACATGGAAGCGAGTATTAAGATAACGATTGATTGGGAGAGGAGATTGATCTACACGATCCATGAGCCGGCCATAGGACGGGTCATCTTAAGAGATAGAGAGTCGGGACAAGATGTCAAGATAGAGCCAGATCAACCGATGAATGCTACGGTCATCAAAAGAGAAGAGACCCAAGATTCACCCGGTAGGAGAAGAACACCACCATGCCGGGTGGGTCACTTAGTCGATAGACTACTAAATAACCAACTAAGGCGCAGCGAGAGGAGAAAGGCACGTCGCCATTGCCCCTTATGCTGGTAAGGGGTAAGAAGAAAAAAAACAGCCCTTTTAAGGGCTAACCATTTCTTTAGAAAAGTAAACTCAAGGTTAACAAGTACAATTTCCACATTCAATCCAAGGTCAAGGACACTTTTTGAACTCATCTTTAACCTACTATAGTACGTTTAGGTCAAATCAGTACATACTTTTAGTGCAAATAGGTCAAACTCATTTTTTTGCATTATCGGGGATCGTTACACTACTGACGGACGGACGGACGGACGGACGCACATGGGTAAAACAATATGCCCCCCCCCCTCAACTTTAAGATGCAGAGGTATAAAATAAACCTACTGAATTATTACTCAGAATTTCACATTGAAAGAGCCATGGTTACCATTCTTCTGATCAGACTGATATCAATCAGCCTGGGGTCCAGTAGGATATACTGTGCACATCCCCCTTCCACCTTTCTAAACTTGTTTCAAGGATAATAGATTATAATGTAGGATCTGTTGGATGATGTTTAAAAAAGTCGCTTTCAAAAACTTCATTTGGACTATGTATAATTTTACTGCTACCATGGCAACCCTTGATTTCAAGCAATGTCAATGGGTATATATACATATTCCATCATATCTTGGTCACTTTTGGTTATAAGAGGACAAAATTTATACCACAACAGAGTACAGACATAAGCCTTTAATTTCTGTATAGCGTATGCTAATAAATCCGTTTACATATTCATGAATAATAATGAAAACTCAGTTAAAAGGCAAACAATCATACAAAATAAGACATTTGCAGTCTAAACTTACATTTCTTATTCTCAGACACATGTATTCTAAATTAAGCATATCCGAGATGGAATAAAACATCTCTGGTACAAAGAGATTTCACATATGGTTTACAATTTGCAGCTAATTTGCATATTTCTCAGCATCAGTGTTTTGTGCTGTGAATTCTTTATCATAGAACAACTTTCCTAATTTGTCATATATGTCAAGGGCTGAGGGTTCTACGTAGACCTATATAAGAAATATCTTATGAAGAAACACTAGCCACAAGTACTTTATATTTAAACAAGAACAAGGCCTCGCATGGCATAATACGCCCTTCGCTTTGTTTGACGGGATGAAATTTGAAAGTATGGAAACATTCCCCTTTGCCAGAATTTTTTTGAAATATTATTCAAATCCGTGCATTGGGTAAAAAGTTATGAACATGACTAAGATTTGTCCATTATATGCAGTTTGACCTTGTCCCTGCAGATATGACCTTGGTTCAAGGTCATGGCACACCCTTGGGTTCTGGGCAACGATTCTGTGACTTGAACTGTTTCTCATATCCATACAAGGAATAAAAGAGTTATTGGCCCAGACAAAGATTTACCCATCATATGCACTGTGACTTTGATCTTGCAGATATGGCCTTTGAGTCATGTCTTGCCACACCCTTGGGTCCTGGGCAACAATACTTTGAAATAATTTTCAAATCCATGCAAGGTGTAAAATGTTATGGCCTGGACAAGAGTCTAACATAAGCACTATGACCTTGACGATATGAGCTTGAAAATCAATAGGGTTCATCCTTTACTCACACGAAATAAGTGTGCACAGTTTAAAAGTTCTAGCATAAACAGTTTGCTCTCATTTGCATTCTCCAAAAAAAATTGCTATGGTTGCCCCAAACATGACCTTGACCTTCATATTGAAAATCAATAGGGTTCGTCCTCGTGCCATAAGAAATAAGTGTACCAAGTCTGAAAGTCCTAACCTAAACGGCATGGTTTGTATCGTGTTAGCAAGGTGCGGACAGGCCCACAGACCCACAACGCCATACCATAATACGTCTGTTTACGACGGGCATAAAGAAATAAAGGGGATTGTATAATATTTGTAGGTAATAGAAAATTTTAATGGACTTTTCCGTCTAAACTAACGGAAAGATTTTATGAAACGTGGTAGATTTGAAGTACTACGAGTATTGCTGTTTTTGGCAAGATCCATAAAGGGTTGGATCCAAGGTGGAGCGACAAGGACTCAAAATGGTACCCTCTTGTGACAAACTTCTCAACACCGGCTTATATCGACAATCCAAATGCACCAGGGTGTTCTGGGAAGGTGTATCAAGTGTAGTTGTTTTGGTTCCATTCTGAAATCAAGTTATTGACACTTTTGCCTCTCACCTGTGCTAAAATCTCTAGTAAGCATTACCCATCGTCTAAAGTTCGTTCGTAGTCTATAAACCGTTTAATGGATTTGACCAAATCTTGCAAACTAGATCTTTATGAAATGAGATGCATTTTTAATCAAATCGTGATCATTGCTTTTGTTTTGTATTAGATAACACACGGTTCTTTAAAAAGTCTAATGGTTAAACATTAGTTAAAAGAAACAACTAAAAGGTGAAGTTAACTAACAATTAATAAAAACGAATCTCATAGATTAACTTTTAATAATCTAAACAAATATTAATAATACGATTACAATTTATAATTAAGAGATAATTAAATTTACAAATTACAACGATAAGTTTTATCTATAGAGATGTGATAATAAATAGAGCCAATACAGAGCGAGATCACCAATTCAAATTTCCTTATGTGATAGTCGAGTGCCGCAGTTTGGGTCCAAGTCGTGATCTGGCCGGCCCATCGACCCCTGGGTCTTTTATACGAAATCTCCTCTCTATTGACGCGCGGTACTTAATTTTAAATGACATTTACTATTACTACATTAGTACACACCTGCAGTACTAAATCTGAAATGACATTTTCTATCACTACATTAGTACACACCTGCGGTACTTAATCTGAAGCGACATTTGTTATTGCCTCGATAGTACAAATCTACGCTACTAAATTTGAAATGACATTTTCTATCACCACATTAGTACACACCTGCAGTACTAAATTTGAAATGGCATCTTCTATCGCCACATTAGTACACACCTTCAGTACTAAATTTGAAATGACATTTTCTATCACAACATTAGTACACACCTGCGGTACTTAATCTGAAGCGACATTTGTTATTGCCTCGATAGTACAAATCTACGGTACTTAATTTGAAGTGACATTTGCTATTACCACAATAGTACCACAATAGTACAACCCTTAAATTATAAGGAAACAGTGTGTCCATTATCGATCACATCCACTTTAGGTAGCGGTATAAGATGGCTATCTTACATTTGAACTTGTTGATTCATGATCTGAAATTTGATTTAAAATGTTCTTATTTTCTTTTTATTGTCCCAAGGAATCAAAAATCGGAAGTATTTATACTTGTAGATGCTTAATAATAGGCAAATAATAATTATTTTATTTTATCATTATTTTTCTTCTTTTCTTTCTCTTCTTTTTTTCTTTTTTCTTTCTTTTCTTTTCTTTTCTTTTTTTTTTTATAACTTTTTGTGTTGTGGATATTTGAGTTGTTGTTTTGTCATGCTCTAATTTTTGAATCACCATCCCCAAGTAAATTCAAAAATTAGAACATGACAGTTTGACAACTTCTCAGACCTTTTGTTGTTCTGGCACATTTGCCGGTAATTCCTATTCGTTTCTAAGGGAATGTTGTCTACAATTCATTAATTGTATGTATTTTATCTGAATTTAATGAAATCAATATAAATTGAAAGAAAATAGTTTCTAACGATTTTAATAAAAAAAACCACACACACACACACACACACACACACACAAACAAACAAACAGAAACATACAAAAATGCTTACTTCTTACATGTAGTAGTAAGGGTTGATGGATTGTTTCTTCAGAACTAATGCAAACAAGTTGGTGAAACGAGGTGGGGATGGAAACTCGAGGTATTCTACAAGTGTTGCTGTTGTTGATTTTTTTTTTTTTTTTTTTTTTTTTTTTTTTGGCAAGATAAATAAAGAGTGGATCCAGACATATGTCAAGGAGGCTTCATAGATTAACAAACCGAATGCCCCTGAGTGATCAAAGAAGGTGTTATCAACACGATCTATGCAGCCCTTCTATGCAGGCCTTTTGACATACTTCGGCTCTACCCTAGATACATTCTTCTTGAATCTAAACAAATACCAAAACAAACAACCCCCTCAAATAAAAACAAACACACAGTCAACCCATTTACACGTGTAGATACCTTGAGTATTACATCCCTACATGTACATAGTTTAATTTAAAAGTTTTTCCGTCAATTCAACAGAAGTCTATAATTGCTTTTTAACTTGCCTATGATCTACCATCTATATACAACACTTAATACTACTGATTTTCTATTCCGGGGTACAATAAACAGAGAATAAAAACAAAATAAATTTACAAATTTACTCTATGGATGGATGAAAACGTTTAAACCAAAACAATAGCCGCCGAAAACAAAATTGCATCTCCTTCCCTATAGATCATTTATCAATAAAATGTTTACCAGACAATAAACGAACTACAGACGATGGACAATGCTCTCTTGAGAGTTTACCTCAAGTGATTTTGGAATGGAATCAAAAACAACATTTACTGAAAAATATTCTTGACCACTTTGGTGCATTCAGTTTGTTGATCGATACAACCAGTTAAAAGAAGTTTGTCGAAAGGGTGTAACATCTTGGGCCTTTGCCGCCCGACCCTGGATCCAACCCTTCATGGATCTTGCCAAAAAAACTGCAACTCTTGTAAGGTGCCATGAGTACATCATCGCTACCACATTTCATCATAATATGTTAGTTCCGAAATAGAAATCCTTTAAAACTTTTCATCACCTACAGACAGGATACTCCCACCCTTTATTTTTAAAATACATGAAACCGCTAAAGACACTATGGCCATATTGCAAAGCAAATTCGAAACACGATAAAGGCCATAAGGTCAAAAATCATAGTATCAATTGAAAGCCCTGGTCATAAAGAACCTATGTGAAGTATCAAAGCCCTACCCCTATTGATTCAAGAGATATATAGCCAAAATTAAAGTTTTTAAGCGTTTCATAGTTCCTGTGAGGGTCCCATATGGAGGCAGCGTACTCCAGCGTTGGACGCACAATGGCTTCGTAGGCTCTGACCCGTGCTGATGTTCTGCAACCTCGGAGATTTCGCTTCAGGAAGCCTAGAGTCCTATTGGCTTTCGTTGTGATGGCATCAATGTGCTTGTTCCACTTCATGTTGCTGCTGATTGTAATTCCCAGGTACTTGCTCGAGTCCACTACTTTTAACTTATGGCTGTGTAGTCTGTAGTCTGCACTGATTGTTTTCCGCTTTGATGAGACCTGTATGACCACGCACTTCTCCGGATGGAAGGACATCTGCCACTCTTCTTCCCACTTCTCAAGTGCTGTAAGGTCTTGCTGTAGACTGTTGCTGTCCTCTGTGTTGTTAATCGGGCAGTACAGTAAACAATCATCTGCGAACAACCGGGTCTCTGACTTGGTGAATTCTGGGAGGTCATTGATGAATGTGAGGAAGAGCAGCGGGCCAAGTACTGTTCCCTGTGGTACTCCTGATAGGACATCTGCACTAGTTGAGGCATGGCCGTCTAGAAGGACTTGTTGTTTGTTGTTCAGGAAGTCCTTAATCCATAGCAGAGTGTTGTCTCGTACACCATAGTAATGCAGCTTATGTAGCAATCTCTTATGTGGTACCTTGTCAAATGCTTTCGAGAAGTCTAACAGAACAATGTCGACTTGGCCTCCCTGGTCTAAAGTGCGCGTAATACTGTCTATGGTGATGGCTAGCTGAGTTTCGCAGGAACGCTTGAATCTGAAGCCGTGTTGACTGTTGCTGAGGATAGAGTGCTGGTCGAAGTGGTCCATTACCTGGCTGTGGATGATGTGTTCCAGTAATTTACATGAGATGGAGGTCAGGGAGACTGGTCTGTAGTTGGAGGCCTGATGCTTATCACCTTTCTTGTACACTGGAACAATAGAAGCTGATCGCCAGTCGTCTGGGATGGTGCCTGAATCCAATGCGATCTGGAAGACTTTGGTCAATGCTGGAGCTATTTGGTCGGTCTGCATACTCATGTAGAAGCCTGGCTTGAATTCCATCTGGTCCTGTTGCTTTGTGGGAGTCGATGTTCCTGAGTAACTTGTGGACTCCTGCTTGGCTGACTTGGAATGAAGGCATCGCTGGATAAGGACTTGCACCTTTGTTTGGCATCCATGTGATATCCTCCCTGGTGTAGACTAAATGAAATTGCTGGTTGAGTATTTCCGCTTTGGATTCAGTATCACTGTACAGGAGTCCATCTGTCTTCCTCAGTGGGGCTACTCCTTGTGGGTCCTGACGTTTGCTCTTCGGGTATGACCAGAATCTCTTGCTGTTGTTGTGCATCTCTCCACATACTGTTTGATCTATGAACTCATCATGAGCTGACCTTATTTACCTCTGTGCTGCTGCCTTGAGTTGTAGATATCGGGCCTGGTCCTTATGGTTCTTTGTGTGCCTTGCTTTCATGAAGGCTTTCTGGCGTTGACGAAGTAGGCGTTTGACCTTTGTTGTCATCCATGGATTTGAATATCGGCTCCTACTGATCTTGGTGGGAATGGCGTCTTCTACTATCGTTGATATGGATTCTCTGACGTCAATCCATATGTCGCTGGCTGTTGTGTGTTCTTTTGCCATGATGTTGTTCACTGCTGTTGTTATATGCTGACTGACCACCTCTCTATTTGCTTTGTCCCACAGTAGTATTTTTCGGGGGCTTGACTGCTGATGGTATCTATGAAGAGAGAGATCTATCATCACGATATCATGGTCACTTTTCTCGATCGCTGGTAGGGCTTTGCATCTGTCGACCAAGGATGGATGTGATGTGAAGAGGAGGTCAAGGATATTGCTGCCTCTGGTAGGGAAGGTCACTACTTGCTCTATAGCTAAATCATCTCGTAAGTTGAGATATGCATCATTCACCTGTCTCGGGAGATTTCGACTTTTGATGGTACCAGACTCCCAGTCGATGTCAGGTAGGTTGAAATCTCCTCCTAGTAGAAAGTAGGCTGATTTGTGGTCAGATCTGACTGCTCTGATGTCTGTAACTAGCGCCTGGGTATACTGATCTGTTCTGTTTGGTGATCTGTAGGCTGCTGAAATCAAAGCTGACTTTCCATGTCTAAGCTTCACTTTGATGCTGCTGATGAATTCACAGTTTTCTCCAGTCAGGGCTGTGAATCTTACCATGGAATCTTTGGTAGCTATCAGTAATCCACCATGGGGATCGTCCCGCCTGTCTCTTCTGAACACTTCATATTCCACAGGGATGACCTCTGATGAGTTCACGTCAGGTCCTAGCCATGTCTCCGTGCCAATGATGATATCTAGTTGGGTTGGGTCGATTAGCGATTGTAAATCTGGTGCCTTGTTCCTTATACTCTGGAAGTTGATGACAATCACTTTCAGTTTCTCATCCAGCTTCTTTCGTTCCTGTTGCCGCTGTTTCTTGGGGGATGACGTTGGTGGACGGTCTCCGAAGGATGAGTCCGATATTGCACTGTTGTCTGTGGTGTCATCTTGGTGTTTCATAAGGCTCGATAGTTGATCAAACGAATTTGAAACGGATAAGGTTGTGCCATACAGGATTGTTGAGTGGTTTGGGGGTCTCACAATTGGTACATGTACATATCCATGATACGGAAGTATCTGAAAGTCTGTCATACATAGATGTAGAGATTCATGCTCTTCGAGATAGTTTTCGTCCCATGTTGGAAAATAGTTTGCCATTAGCAGTTTATTCCAGTAAGAATAACGATGAAATTTCAATATTTCAAGATAATGTTACAATTGCTCCTTGGTAAATTTTAAATATCGTTATTACGTTGCGAAGTAGTTAGATTCTGGGAGTATTTGAAAAAAAAACTAAGTACATTTTTGGAAAAGACGTTTACGTTCGACATTATCGATTTTCTTATGTGAAAACAATCTTAAGCTTTTCAAACAGGATATGAAATATTTGACATGTAGAAAGACAATGAGAGTTGTCAGAAAAAACCTGCAATTTTCACTAGATGTATTCTTGGTTGCCAGCGTATCGATTTAAGACATATTGGCATTCCGACATATTGTTGAGTTTTTCTTGGGAATTAAGCCTCAAATACTTTCGATCAGTTCATCAGAATTTGTGGAAGATAGTTTATACGGTTTATGTCAGCACACTACGAAGCTAAGAAACACGTCGTTATTTCCGTCAGCGATCCAAACTAAAAGTTACGACCTTCCACAGCGACCCTGACTCAAAATTGACATCCCACAGCGATCTTCACTAAAAATTAGGGTCTTCCGTTAGCCAGTCAAAATCAACACTCAGTCTCGATTATATTGTTGTAATATATTCATTGTATAATTAAATGCTCTATCAGAAACGGATACATTTATTACTATATATTAATAAAGTACATCTTATTATCCTTATCCCTATTGATAAAATGTTACACATTATATTACAAGAATTGTATACACTATACATACAAAGGTCACTGGATATCACTAGTGTTAAACATCGGCTCGTGTATGCGCAATAGCTCTGCCGTACGGATAGCTTCGAACATGAAAGAAAAGTGATCTCTCATAATTGCTGAGCAATGTTCAATACATTGAGGTCTTGTAGGTAGCAGTCCGAAAGCGCTATTGCGCGTATATATACGAACTGAGGGATCGCCAGATCTTACTTTAAATAACCACGCCCATTACGTACATGTAGTTCCATTGTGACGTCATAATCAAATCGATGGTTGACGAGCCATTTATTTATGACATCATAATGAGTAAGTGTGCCAAGATATGTGATGTCGGGCATTTGACGATTATTCATTTGCAAGACCGCAGTTGTGAAAAGGTCTATTCTTAAGCTTATTAATTGGTCACAAAATCAATAATAGGACTTCACACCCTCTCCCGAGATTTTTGAAGTCGACTCTGGCAAATTACCGTCCATGTGCTTTTTAGCACAAAAGGTGAAAGGGTAAGGTTGTGATATATAATTATTGTTATGAGTTTGGGAAAGTTGCATGCGTTTCTATGGTACAGTAAAGCCACACCCCAGAATTTTGCACCAATGATAAAATTATATTCTCTGAGGAGGGAGAATGTGTCACCTCGCTGACCCAGTTTGATAGATTTATGTAAGCGTAGTATCCTCGATATTTTCGCTGATTTACTTTACAGCAGAGGAGTACTTTAAAAATTTGTTGGAACATTTTCGGGGGTGGGGTTTTAAAAATTTGTTGGAACATTTGGGGGCGGGGAGGGGTGTTGTGTTACCTTACAATTTTAGAATATTTGACGCGCTTTCTTCATAAGCAAAATTATTATTCGGTTGTATAAGTGACCTTTGGTTAATCATGGCGTGATGAAAGTCCTACTAAACTTCCAGAACACGGAATGTTACACTAAGAAGGACGTACTACATAACCAATTATATTCTACAATTCTTTTGGCATGACGATAAACCTTATACTTATTGTTTATGAATTGAAACGTGAGAATAAAAAGATTGCCAACCAGCACGGCTATACCACTACCAAAAGTTTAACCAGTAAAGGTTTGGTTACCCCGGTAAACAGCCTGTTGCTTATAGATTAGTTAAAAATAAGTAGTAGATTGATTAATTATTGTTTCACGTCACTCCACGATTATTTCACGTATATGGTGACGGTGTCTGCCTGATGCATTGCATAGAAATGTATACCTTTGTAGCGGACCCATCCGAAGAAATGGGGGATCTTTTACCTGTCACGACACGGGACCTCGGTGTCTACTGTGTCATCTGAAAGACAGGACACCGATGTCCCCACAGCGGGAGTCGACCCGGGACCTTTCGGTCACTTTATCCGCCGAGCCCAACGGCTTAAAACAAACAGTAAATGATATGGCTAGCAATTTTAAAAGTACATTTCCATATCATATGCAGGCTAATCCGTAAGACTATAAACTCGCTATTGCTTTAAGTACTGAATGAGTCTAAATGACCCCATATATATATATACTATTTGCTGAAATATCAACGGAAGTGATATTAGAGATTTATATGTCTGTGGTTGATCATCATGGTCTTTATATATCTGCTAATTAACAGTCACATTCCTGTACAATACATATTTTAAAACGTTATTCTGTTTTTAAAATTTTGGCTGTTTTATCAAACTTCACATTCCGGCCCACACTTTGGTGATTGCACCAAATTGTTTCTTGTTACAATATATATGCGCAACCATTGTAATGGGAGGTACCGTCCGTTAGGCGGCGCTTGTGTAGGAACATTGACTGGAGTTAGCAACCTTATGACGTCACAATAACGTACCATTGTTTTTTACGTCATTTTTGCGGGAATGTTTTATTTCCTCCCTAAATATTAGGTACATCGATTGGAGTTAGCAACCTTATGACGTCACAATAACGTACCAGTGTTTTTGCGTCATTTTTGCGGGAATATATTTTATTTCGTCCCTAAATATTAGGATCGCAGTTAATGGCGGTATCTCCCATAGCCTGAGATAAAGCTTTCAAGACATATGCATTTTATTTCTGTATAAATTACATTGATCGATGACGTCATAACGCTCGATATTTGATCCACTTTTCAGCACAGAAAGCGATATTTGGCAGATTTTGATTATGCTAATGACGTCATAATGAAATGTTCGACATTTCCCACCTTGCGTGACGTCATTAAAGTCGAATTTAGCGCTAAGGTGCTCGACATTCGAAGAAAGTATGTCATTCTGGATAAACGTTACGTTGTCATGGGATACCGGCTGTTTCTTTCATTTTATAACTACCCTCCGAAATGATTTAATGATGCAGTTTATAAATGGGAAATGGAAGTTTCCAATATGATATATTATTTAAAAGCGCATATATATAGAATAAGTGTCTTATTTTGTGTTTTCATGCAGGAATAAATTACAATGTCTAATGCATTTATGAGATATGCTAACGCACATCATATCTAAAAAATTTATACCTGCATGAAAACACAAAATAAGACACTTATTCTATATATAGTTACCAATAGGCACATTTGATTATCTTTCCCATTTTGAATACCTTTCTGAAGTCATGAATTGGTGCACAGAGGTCAGCAAGGAGTCCATCAAAATATTAATCCTGCCAAATAAGTATATATACAGTATGTAATATTTAAGTTATCACTCAAAACATTTTGATGTCATAATTTGCTGGACTTCCCTCGTGCAAGTAATAAGGATTTTATAGGAGTGTAGAGCACAAGTTTTAGATCCCAACTCAAACCAGAATTATTTCTGTTATGTTGGTCTGCATCAGATAGAAAATTTCCCATTTCAGGCACATCTAAATTGAATTTTATGCAGCCAACTCTCTTTTGCATACAGCTGACTGCCTTTTACTACAACACCCATAACGAACTTCTCATAGGCTGAAGCTAATCTTAAAAGATCAAGTCTTACGTTTCATATAAAAATTGTGTGATCTAGTGGATTTGGTGTTCGGCTTGTGAACAAGAGGTCCTGGGTTCAACTCCTGCTGTGGGCACACCAGTGTTCGGTCTTTCACATGAGACGGTAACAAAAGCAACGCCTAGTGTGGCATAATACGCCCGTCGCTTAATTCGGACAAGATCAATTCGCATTTGGCATGATTTTCATGGAAAACATCCGATGTTTACTGAAGTTAATTGCGTTTCATAGCATCTTATCATAGGAATAAGTCCAAGGGCAGTAACACCTGCAGAATGGTCCTATCCAACCCATCTTAGAACTCGACCTGCAAAGAAAAACTTGAAATTTTTTAGAATTAGCCCCCCCTCTAACACCTCCCCCCCCCCTCCTAAAATTATAAATTTCTCAAAAATGAAAAAAAAGATATCAATACCAGTAAAATATGTGGAAGTTGGTACATTTTACTTGTTTCATGGTAAATTTCATAATGTTTTTACGAAAATTAGATTTTTAATGAATTTTCAAAACAAAATCTCGAAATTTCTAAGTCCAAGGTCCATAAATCCATCAAAAGAGGGTCAATCATAACAACACTCGAACTGCTACTGACGCCGCTTGGAATAAAGCTATATACCAAATTTCAACTCAATATCTTGAAAGTCAGCAAAAAAAAAAGTCAGGAAAACATGACCTAGGACATATGGTCACCCCCCCTTAAAATTATAAATTTCTCAAAAATGAAGAAAAAGATATTAAAACCCGTAACATATATGATAGTTGGTACATTTTACTTGTTTCATAATAAATTTCATAATGTTTTGACAAAAAATAGATTTTTAATGAATTTCTGAAAAAATCTTGAAATTTACAAGTCCAAGGGCCATAAATCCATCAAAAGTAAGTGAATCGTAACAAAACTCGAACTGGTACTGACGCTGCTTGATATAAAGCTATATACTAAATTTCAACTCAATATCTTGAAAGACAGCAAAAAAAGTCAGGAAAACATGATCTAGGATATATGGTCAACCACCCCCTAAAATTATCAATTTCTCAAAAACGAAGAGAAAGATATTAAAAACCGTAACATATGTGATAGATGGTAAACTTTACTTGTTTCCTGAGAAATTTCATAATGTTTTGACAAAAAATAGATTTTGAAATGAATTTTTTAAAAAATTTTGAAATTTATAAGTCCAAGGGCCATAAATCTGTCAAAAGTAGGTCATTCGTAACAAAACTCGAACTGGTACTGACACTGCTTGAAATAAAACTATATACCAAATTTCAACACAATATCTTGAAAGACGGCCAAAAAAAAGTCCGGAAAACATGACCCCGGACGGACGAACGCACAGTGCCATAACATAATACGTTCCGTCTAATGACGGGTGTATAAAAAAAACGGTCCTGCTTCACGATAGGTGTGAAACATAACTGATCCCTCATGACTTCCAGTGGGTCTGTTGCAAAGGTATAAATTTCTATGCAATGCATCAGGCAGATGCCGTCACCACATATGTAAAATAATCGTGGAATGACGTAAAACAATAATCATGCAATCAATTTATTTCATACATGACTCTAACTTCGCTTTGCTTCGTTCCTTGAAGACTGAGTTCTGAAACTCTTACAGAGAGGCAATCATATCTTGCACAAAGTTTGGTTAAAATCCATGCATTCCTGTCGTTGGGAAAAACTGATGAAAAATACTTCACGCTTATCTCTAAAGCAGAGGTGCTTTTTTTTTTTATGATAACTTAAAATATCTAACTTAAACTCTACTTGTATGTCACAGGTAAAATATAAGTAAGAAATTCGTGTGGAAGAAGCACTCTTTATTTATGCAATAAATTCATAAGGTATTGGCTCCAACACTTGAACTTTGTTATATCTAGTGCTGACAAAATGTTTACTCCTTGGTGCAGCAGGCTGAAAAAAAAGAAAGTTTACATAGCTTAAAGAGATTGGTTTATTATATATTTGTAACCTCTTCATCTTTATAAACAAAACATTTCTAAGTTTCAGAATGAGCTTCACCTATAGTATGGCCTTGTGGTGAGAACTGACAGAAATTTTTCCCTTTGTCAATCAATCATTTAATTTCTGATCTGCTATAAAATAAAAGATATGAAAGTATGTTAAATTGGATGTTTACAGCTAATAGATTGCAATACAGACTTTGAGCCTTAACACTTTCATAGTGTCTGGGGATTGTCTCAATTGTAGGAATTTAGATCAAAGTTTTACATTTATGATCAATTTTTATCTATGATATTAAGCACTGATTTAGTATGATACATTTACAATGATTAATCAATGAAAATAACTTATATATAATTTCATACTATGTGTACTACATACAAATCATTTTATTTATATGGTTTCACAATTTACCATAACCCCCCATGTATGATGCACACTTTTTGTTGAAATTTCTGATTTTTTTTCTCTCTCAATTAAATGGTAATGGTTTATTATAATAATAATTAATGGTATCTCAGCAATATGTGATTGTTGATATGTCATTTTTATGGTTTCTGTTCTATACATCTTATATAAGAAGAAGGTTTTTCTTGACATTTTCTCCCAACTCGTAGAGTGCACAATATACACAGGTGATTAGCAGGGAGTAAAATTAGTTGAAATACTTCAGGAGCCATATGGGCCCCTAACTTACAAAATTCAGGAGCCCACATGAAATTTTAGGGGCCCACAGGAAAAACAAACAAACAAACAAACAAAACCCAGAGAATATATTTCATTTCTTTATCATTCTTTTCATTTAATTTCAAATTCTTTCAATATCTGTTTCCAGCAGCCTTCCAAACACTGCACTCTCTTATTCATCCAGTTTTCTTCTTCAATATTACTCTCATTTTGATTATGTCTTGCATTCTCATTTTCATTTACTGCCTCGCTCGCTGACTCACTTTTAGTCTGACTATTTTTCTCTTTCTCTGGAATTCCTGGTCTCTTTTCATAACTTTCCTGTATCATTTTAACCCCGATTATGTAGCAGCACATTTATGCACGAAGTGCAGGGTTCGAAAACAGCAAAATAATTTTGTGAATGTGAAAATGAAAACAAAAGTGAAAGTAAAAACTATCGATGTAAAAGAAAACATAAACAAAAAGAAAAATCAAACACTAAAGAATACTAGTCCCAAACAAGAGGCCCAAGTGGGCCTATATCGCTCACCTGAGTACCTAGATGATCAGTCATGCATGAAGGAAGAATTCATTTACTTTTGCATTAATGTGACTAAGTCAACACAAATGTTGAAAATATGTCAAATTTTATTTCAGGCTAGAATAAAAAACAACACTTTTTTGCACATCCATTCACGTGATTTTGATATTAAGCATTTCCTTTGTCTCTGCAAGAAGTCATTCAGGGCAACAAGTTAGTCATTTTCTTTAGGTGGGGCCTTTTGTTGACTGATTTCAAGTCTGGGTCATGAACAACAATTGTTTCAAATATTGTCCAGATCTAACTTAAAATTGCCTAATTTCATATGTTGAGTGTTGAGAAACATCTAAAAACTTATTTAGATGTGTAAAGAAATGAAAAAAAAAATTTCTCCATATTTCAATTACCAAGTGGTATATATACCATTGTGAGAACTGCTTTTTAGACATGGTGGCATTATCTGTTAACCAATTTGGATAAAAATTTACCAAATTGATAGAGGACCTTTAGTACTTCATGTATTCCTTGTTTCATTAAAATCTTTCATGTGGTATAACAGCAGAAGTGAAAAATGTGATTCAATTGTTCCTATACACCCTCATTTGGAAGTCTTAAAAAATTCATAGAAAATCCAAAAATTGCGATATTGACAAAATTCTTTCAAAGTAACAATCCTTACCATAATTATGATCACAATAGTCCATAAGAAATCATCATTATCAGTTAACTAGGAAATATGACACTTTTTTTCTGCATTGAATCACCAAGTTCAAAGAAATGTCGAAAAAAAATTCTAAAATTTGATTTTGGAAGGGAACCAAAATGACAATACGTCTTCACTCATCCCTCTAGATCATTTCAATGCATTCTGTTTGTCTCTGTATACAGCCCGTATGAAAAAGAATATTGTTAAAGGAGGGAACTCTTTTGTGACCTACTTTTGACTATGGTGGTGCCACCTGTAAAGAGGTCTGGACGAAAACAACAGAATTTGAAGAGGATCATAAGTGACTTATTTCTATCAAGATTTATTAAAATCCTTCAAACAGTTTTGTAGAAAAAGTTGAAAATGTGAAAAATGGCCACCCCCCCCCCCTTTTTTTTTGGAAGTCTTAAACGTAAAATTCCTAATTTCATGTGTTGAGTGTTTAGAAACATCTAAAAACTTATTTAGATGTGTAAAAAAAAAAAAAAATTTTTTTTGACCACAGCTGGATTTGATCCGCTACTCTCTATATTTCAATTACCAAGTGGTATATGTACCATTGTGAGACCTACTTTTTAGACATGGTGGCATTATCTGTTAACCAATTTGGATGAAATTTACCACATTGATAGAGGACTTTTAATACTTCATATATTCCATGTTTCATTAAAATCTTTCATGTGGTTTCGTAGAAAAAGTTGAAAATGTGAAAAATGGCCAACCCCCCCTTTTTCTTGGAAGTCTTAAAAAATTCATAAAAAATCCAAAAATTGAGATAATGACAAAATTCTTTCACAATAATATTCCTTACCACAATTATGATCAAAATAGTCATTGTGAGACCTACTTTTTAGACATGGTGGCATTATCTGTTAACCAATTTGGATGAAATTTACCACATTGATAGAGGACTTTTAGTACTTCATGTATTCCATGTTTCATTAAAATCTTTCATGTGGTTTCGTAGAAAAAGTTGAAAATGTGAAAAATGGCCAACCCCCCCCCCCTTTTTTTTGGAAGTCTTAAAAAATTCATAAAAAATCCAAAAATTGAGATAATGACAAAATTCTTTCACAATAATATTCCTTACCACAATTATGATCAAAATAGTCATTAAGAAATCATCAATATCAATTAACTGAAAAACATGACACTTTTCTTCATTGAAATGACTAAGTCCAGAAACACGTCAAAAAAGCGTAAATTTCTATTTGACGGATCTTAACCCCGAACACAATTTTTAACAACCCATCTTTATAGATTGTTGAAATGCAATTAGTTTCCCCATTTATGTACTGGTTCTGGAGAAGAAGATGTTTGAAGAGGGGTACCCTTTTGGGCACTTTTGGTCCCGCCATGGATCCACCCCTGAGGGAATCTGGATCCCGAACACAATTTTAGTAGAGGACCTTGAGTACATCATTTACACAAAGTTTGATCCAAATCTGCAATGTAGTTCCAGAGAAGAAGTCGAAAATGTGAAAAAGTTAACGACGGACGACGACGACGACGACGGACGACGGACGGCGCACTATGACTATAGCTCACTTGAGCCTTTGGCTCAGGTGAGCTAAAAAACATTCGTCTGTTTCTCGGATTTTAATCATGTGATTCACACCATACTAAACCCTACACAAAAACTCTTCAGATTTGGTAACTCGCCATGTGAGTGACCATTCAGTCGACAATGCAAGTGGGCAAGTGCATATGCTACTCCCTGGATTAGGGTTGTCCACTGCAATAGACACACCAGAAAAAATTAAGGTTGTCCACTGCAATAGATACACCAGAAGAAGTTAGGAATCTTGACCTACTAACATTTACCATGACACACTGTCTCCGTATATAATGGGGAAGAAGAGGATAAATTACTTTTACAAATTCCATACCAACAGCCAGGTCATATACCAGTAGTTACAAAGCCAGAGCAATTAATCTGGACAAATCTGACCCCAATGGCACTACAGTGTCCAACTGATGCACAAGACACCATTAGTCATAATTCAATGTGACATAAATATACATTATGACCATATCACAAGCCACAAGACTGTCACGAAGAATAGTAAGTGACAAAGTAGTACCTGTCTTTTGAGTAAGGCGACAACTCCCTTTTCCTTGGCTTCCTTCTTCTTCAATTCATTAGCTTTCACTCTTTGCAGAAATTCAAGACGGCAGTTGGAGTGTTTAACATGTTCAATTCTGACATTGATCTTCTTTGCCAAAATTCGGTTTCTGCAAAACAAGATTTATCATTATTTAATACTTCAGTCCACAGTTGAATAATAGAGTCGGCTAAGTAGGACACCAAGTCAACATTTTACATGGACGTACAGAAAAATTTGTCAGTCCAAATGTTCAACACATTCTTTTCTAAAATATTGTAAGTCCAGAAGTGTAAAAACCGATACCAGTCTGAATATTCTCTTGTAATTGCAGGCCTTGATATTGGCAGCCACAAGTTGTGAATTGAAGGGCACAATGATATGAAACATTTAATTACATTTTAAACAATGACTTAAGCTTGCTTGTCATTTTTGGTGTCAACAAAGGTGTTTAAGGCTCATCAAGGAGTCTAGAAATGATATGGGGCATACTGGGGCTTAAGATGGTTCCTCTGAACTTCCAATATATGTAAATACATCAGGCCATGCAGGAGTTACTGTCTCTGCAGGTGTGGCGACATCATGCATATTGTGAGGACATTCGTGTGAAGGAGAATCCTGGAACTTGTTATCAATATTTTCCAGGGATGAATGAATATATTCAATTTAAAATTTATAAAGCATTGTTTTATTATAAGAATGAATTGGATATATCATAATTTGACATCTAGATCACATAAAATATGAAAGTCTGATAAAATGTTACTAGGTCTAGTAAAATATCTACTTTCATCAAACCTGTGGCCAAGTAAAAATTGTGAACTTTCACATAGATCAATAATCATAAACTATTAAGGGCTTAAATTTGATATTTTATGTATGACTACTGCAAATAAAACTAGATGCAAAATTTCACTTGATTAATGAATACAATAATCTCAGCTGTATGCTTTATCACAGTCAATTAATCAAACCCCGATCGTTAGGGCTGCAAGCCAAGCGCTTAACCACCACATCATGCCTGCCCCTAACTGGGTAAGAAGCTAGATTGGAAATAAACCAGGTAAAATGCAGCCTCTCAACTCACAAGTACATTCGATATAAGCATATCAAAGTTAAATGTGAAAAGCAAATGATTTCATAAAACATATTCTATCTTTCCTTAATTTCACTGAAATTTCATTGGTAGATTTCTACTTTCAGTCACTGCATTTTATCATAATCAGTACTATTATCTGTAAATGAAAATTAGAAAACTGACAAAGTCAGAAGGGTCCCACAGGATCCCTGTCATCATGACCTTGATCTAAATTTGGTACCAGCAGAAAGATTTTGTCATAAGGAATGCAAATGGCTACTATGAAAGCCTTCCTTTTAACAGTTCAATAGTTATAGTCAATGTTAAAGCTTTTCAATTGCAGGTCAACGGTGACTCTCAAGGTCACATAATAAAAATTTTTGGTACTAACAGAAAGGTCTTGTCATAAAGAACACACATGCCAAATATGAAAGCCCTACTTCTTACAGTTCAATAGTTATGGTCAATGTTAAAGATTTTCAAATGCAGGTCAAAAGTCACTGTCAAGGTCACATGATCAAAAATTTTGGTAGCAAATGGAGAGGTCTTGTCATAAGGAACACATATGCCAAATATGAAAGCTCTACCTGTGTATTAGATATGGCCAATGTTTAAGTTTTTGCTGACAGACGGATGGACAGACAGAAGGACAGACAGACATAGTGATTACTATAGGGTACCCACTTATGAAGCAAGGCCTAATGGCAAACTTTTTGTGGTGAATGTTACAAGAGAACTTTGAGAAAATTAGCCCTGCAGGCTACCCTTGACCTTAATTTAGTACCAAAAGAAAGGTTTTGTCATAACGAATGCAGAGTCCAAATACGAAAACCTACTTCCAACGGTCCAATAGTTATGGTCAATGTTAAAGCTTTTCAAATGCAGGTCAAAAGGTCAAGTTAAAGATCACATGAAGAAAACTTTTGGTACTAACAGAAAGGTCTTGTCATAAGGAACACATACACTAAAGGTCTACCTGTAACAGTGTATTAGATATTGCCATTGTTAAAGTTTTTGCTGACAGACAGACAGACAGATGGACAAACACACAGATGGACAGACAGACTGATTACTATAGACATGCTTTCCCATTAAACATAATGACAGAATCACAGCTCACTAAAGCCTAAATAGCTATCTAAGCTCCAAAAACAATATTTGAAAGAGATTCTTTTAGCTGTAAAAATTACAATGAAAAGCATACCCGACTTGTTTGTTAACAACAACTCCAACAGCATGCTTAGTAACATTGAAAACCCGTCCAGTCTTTCCATGGTATACTTTATGTGGCATACCCTTCTGAATGGCACCATCACCCTGAAATATACAGAAATATTATGATTATGCTGTAAATATAGACTTTCTGATATAACTATAAGGGAGAACTTCTACCAATCACTGGACCACCATGTGACAAGTTATTAAAGAAAGGGAACAAAACCTGGCTCAGATGGATGACAAAATTCACCATGGACATACATGTAACAAATGAGAATAAGCACATAAAATGACAGAATACAGACATTTTATGCATACATCCATTTCTTTTTAAATGCACATGACATTAAGAAATTGCATTTATATAATTCTGATGATTTATCAACAGAGTTCAAGAATACTGCAATTCACACATCTCAATGATCCTTTATTTTGTTTTGGGGAAGTGGTTTGTTTGATCACAGAAGATGACGATGTAAAAATATTTCTGTACATGTACTTATATCAAACTATCAATCATACTCCAGAAAATTCCAGGCCACAAACTGGCCCATTTATGAGTCAAAAGAATTTATACCTTGACATCAACAATATCTCCTCTCTTGAATGTGACCATATATTTTCCAAGTCGAGTAACTCCATGTTTCTTGAATTTCCTTGAAAACATGTACCGAGTACCTCGCCTATAACCTTTTGGATTGGTCATTGTGATGACTACAATATAAATAATAAATACATGTATTATTATAAGCTGTCAATGTTAGTTAACTGAATTGTAACATATCTTTTATACTCGTAAGTTTAACATTGATTTACACTTATATGTACATTAGATTTGTAGATACATAAACAAATAATAACCTTCAGTCACAATTAATAAACAGTGATTAGGAAGAACTTGTGGCATACGTGCATCAATGTCATCAAAGCCACATCCTTTCATATGACACCATCAAAAGTTTTCTTCCTCCTTTAGTTAAGGAGGCGAAGCCAAGAAAACCTTTCTGACCCCGCCCATTTTCCCCCACCCCAGGGACCTGACCCCAACTTTGAAACCCACATGCACAACTACAAGCCACATTCTTTCATATGACACCATCAAAATTTGTTCCCCCTTTAGTTAAGGAGGAGAAGCCCGGACAAGCTTTTCCAACCCTGATCATTTTCCCCCAATCCAGGGGACTGACCCCAACTTTAAAACCCACATGCACAAATACAAGCCACACCCTTTCATATGACACCATCAAAAATTTTGTTCCCCCTTTAGTTAAGGAGGAGAAGCCCGGACAAGCTTTTCTGACCCCGCCCATTTTCCCCCACCACAGGGGCCTGACCCCAACTTTGAAACTCACATGCACAACTACAAGCCACATCCTTTCATATGACACCATCAAAAGTTTTGCTCCCCCTTTAGTTAAGGAGGAGAAGCCCAGACAAGGATGAACGGATGGACAGACGACTGCGGTATAGCATAATACACCCACATTTTTTAATGCGGGCGTATAAAAAGCTGCTACTGGGCAGTTCTGTTAACTGATTTCATACACCAAGAGACCATATAGCAATGTCTGGGGGAATGCTTAATTATATAAAATAATTCTATTTCCTAAAAAAATCTGTGTCAATGTTCAGATGAGACTGACATGAAATTCAATGTACTTACTTGTACGGTGATTGACCGATATGCATTTGATGTCATTTCAAGAGGAGTAAATGTGTTTCATGCTTGTTTAAACACTTACCAAATTGACTTCTGATCACTTAATGAGTTAAAAATCAAAAATTAAATTATTTAGATGCAATTTTACAAAGTATCAAGCTACTTTTTACTGCCTGGAAACCGTTAAATTGATTGACTAAATGAAGAACTTTGACTCGATTTTGCCAGAGACTCCACAAAATGCATTGTTATAACTAGATGGTCAAACTCCACAAAATGCATTGTTATAACTAGATGGTCAGAAACAATGTTTTCAACTATCATAGATTTTTTAAATTGTTTCTTCAAACAGTTGCATTTTTTGAATTGTCAAAAAAGGAGTCTTAGTATACAGTTACCTGTTCTAAAAATGGAAAAGTGTATGCATATCGGTATATTGCATGTAATAATAGGCAATTTGTTTTGTTAGCATGTTATCCACTCATTTTTCATGTCCCATTAAAAATTTTGTATGGCCCATTACATATTAAAATGTCCCATAGAATTTGAAAATGAATTTGAATTGGCTCATCTATGGTACCCTTTCATTCCTCCTAATCACTGAATAAAACATACGCTACAAACAAAGGAAATATACAAGTACATGTATCTCAAGAAACTGTGGGATGAATTTATCTGTAAAATGTATTGCAACTAAAACAATTCTTCCTCCGGTAAATGTAAACTATGTTAATACTTCCTCCGGTAAATGTAAACTATGTTAAAAGAACAGTATAATTCGAAAGTTTGAATATAGGCACCACTGGTTCTGTAAATATTATTGAAATCTACAATTTAGGAATAGTTCTAAACAACAGATGGTCCCTTTAGGCAAGCAAAACTAAAGTTAATGTCAGTATGTCATACATGTACTCCAGGTCAATCCCCCCCCCCCCCCCCTAAAATGAGTTTTTAAAATTCTGAAATTCATTGAGGAACCTCATGACGATTGACACCCTTTCCTTCTTCGACTTTTATATGAATGCAGTTTGCGAAAATGAGATTTCAAAATAATGGATTCTTCGCAGAAAGCAATGATAAATCCTGAGACTTATCCCCCGACAAATATGATGCAAATTGGCTCATATGACTGGTCCCACTTCAAGAATAAACAATTATAGTCTGTTCTCAAAGAGCAGGAAATTCAAACTGTACTTTAAAAAGTAGTCTAAAACTTATTTTTTTTTTATTCGTTTTATTCCACAATTTTTATAAAACTAACGAAAGTAAACAATTTTAATACAAAGAATAGTACTACAGAATCAATAATGGTTTTGTATATTCAATCTTCCTGTTCAAACATGAATGAATTTGCAAACACACAATAACTCATGTGACTAGTTCTGAGAGGATTTGTGTTGCTGTTTATCATGTTGTAAAGGGTCTATAATGGAAAATTTTGCATGATGGTGAAGAAAAATATGTCTGGATAATATCTGTGACCTGTATTCTGAAGAAACAAAAGTTTGTACAATGTTTTTTATCGTTAGTACAAATCACGAAAACCTGATTTCTTAAAGACGGACTGGTCACATGACCTAATTTGCTAGGGGATAAGTCTCGGGATTTATCATGGCTGTCTACAAAGAATCCAATATTTTGAAAACTTAATTTTGCAAACCAGAGTTCTCAAAATCTTTTGTTGATTGTCAGTTATTCGGACTGACATTGGACACAAACTTGTCTGTCCGGACAAAAATTTGTCAGTCTGGACAAAAACTTATCAGTCCAAAAAAGTTATCAGTGTAAAAATTGTGATTTATAGTCATGAGCAGCCCTAATTTATGGTACTATGAAATATAAAACAAATCCTGACAAGAAAATCAAATTATTCAATTCCATTTCTCTTATTATTCCCTCAATCAAAGCGCTATTTTCTTTCTCAGATTGCTCGCATTCACTCTCAGATTCATTCTCTGTCTCGTACTAACTTTCACTATCATCTTCACAGATCATGCCCTTGTATGCATCTTGCTTCAACCATTCACGCCCCACCTTCCATTCCAGTTTAAACTCTCTTGTTGCTCGGTTTTGCTGATACATGTAGTTTTGATGCTTATTCATTTGGGGACCTTCTGATAACAAGGACTTTCGTTTTTGTCCAGGCTTATCCCCTGTTGTCTTCTGGGTCATACATATGTTTGAAACATTCGGTTTGAAGCGAAGAGTTTCCAAACATTTAACAGAGTAAGAATTTGGTAAGATTTTATCAGGATCGGAATTGCGAAAGTGCATTTAGTGGTTTGAAAGTTTACCAGTCACAATGACCGACGTAGTATAGAAACACGTCAGACATTCTCAATTTTAATCAGTTTTGCTGGTAGGACCAAAGGATTTCAAGAACTCTGGCAAACTAAATAAAATTTAAAGAAGGAAAGAGCATCAATCGTCGCAAGATTCCTTGATGAATTTCTAAGGTTTTAAGACTCATTAAGCTCTTGTGCTCAAAATATAGTTCAGCAAAGTTGCATTACAGACTAAGATAAACACCGAGTTTATCCCCCAGGTCATCCTCAGAATGTTTCAGGGAATATCTTCATTTACTGATTTAGATCTTGGTGTGATGTCACAGACTTCAAGAATAGAGATTCTGGCGCATGGCAATAGTAAACGAAAGCAAAATAAAACGTCCATGTGCAAGAATCTCAAAAGTCTGAAAGCGGTCCCGTCTAAAAAAAAAGAGATTAACTTCTCTTCTTAATTTCGGTCGTCTAAACATGCACATTTGCCAGATGATTCATATCACATTGATAAGAAAAAAATAAAAACTGATGATTTCTTTATAAATTCTCCAACCCGTCTGAGTTTACTTATCAATAAACCGTAATCTGAACTGAACTATTCTACATGTCACATGCATGGGTATATATCAATGTGTATAGCTCGAATGGCATCTGACGTATTCATCAAATTTCTATATTATCACCGTTATGTCGGAAAACATTGCTGTGTGATATGGTTTAGGTTTATATGAATTACTTTACACATACAGAAAGTTCATTCAATATGCATTTAGTATGTTTATTCTGACTTATTGCTCGAGACGACAACGAAAACGTGCTACCTTGGACAGAAACCGGAAAAAAAGGACACTACGCATGCGTATTTTTCACGATAATGTAAACGTTTACGAACTGTTCAAAAAAAGTATATTCGTTACATAGGCAATAAACACAAATAATTATACGACGTGAAGGTGGTTGATCTGGAATGTAATCTGTAAAAATGTAATTTATTAGGATATTTACAATTTCAATTCAAATACATGTAAAATAAATAGTAACCTATCAATACGATTTTTATTGTCAGGGACGTATATACGTCCCTGCTATTGTTAACATTTACAACAACACATGATACCACTTTATTTACCCCTTGAACCACAGGTGAAACAAATGCAAGGGGTAGAATTGGGTATGTTGTCATTGTACAGGTGTGTAGCCGAAATAAGATATATGCTTTTAAGGCAATCTAATGTGTGAATGAATATCATTTTCTCTCAAATAAAGCCAGTGTGACTCAGTGAATGAGGTGCTCGGCTCGTGAAAAAGAGGTTTCATGATCGACTCCCACCGTGGGCGTAAGGCTGTTCTGACAAAATGACAGATAACAAAACAAGTGCAAACACAATCTTAACCTGGAGCTAAGATGTATGGTGTGCAATAGATGTTTTTCATGATTCCCAAATACGGAGTATCGCAACTAATAAAATCCGTTACGTTTTGCATTTTGTCACCTACCAAATCCATTGTTCTCGATGTGGGCACTTTTATGTGGGCAACTTACGTCATAATCATACGACGTCATAGCAATCACAAAGTGCGCGTGTTTGTTGACATATCGTAGTTGCGATATTCTGTATTCTGGAATGAATTATCACGAAGTCGAGTACTTACAAAATGGCGGCCCCCATGATGGTAAACGTGAAATTACTTTTCTGTATTTAAAATACTTTAACTGAAATAACAACGATTTTCATCATTTAAAGATAAAGTAATTTAACATTTGTTCCATAGGTGAGTATTTAAAAATCAATTTAAGATGAACAAATTGATAAAACTCTCACTTGCCCAGTCTTCACGAAAAACTTTTTGAGGCACAGGCCCTTCGGGCCTGTTAACAGACTAATTTTACAGGCCCGACCTGTTTTTTACAGGCCCGACATGGTTTTTATTAATTTTAAAAATGATATTATATATCTGTGTATCCATGTATATATTTGTACATGTATGATGCATGATGCCTATTTGATATTGTACATTATAGCCTAAGACTTGGTATAAAAAGATTATTAGTCTACCCAAATCACTGCAAATGAAAATTTGAAAGAAAAAAAACCCCATTTTTTTCTTTTTTTTTTATTCTTTTAATCAAATAAATCAAGACATTTAATGTGTAAGTTCTCGCTCGATTTCTATTTCTGTGTTTTTGCCGTTTCTGTGTTTACCCTGCCGTTTTTGTGTTTAGGTGCCGTTTCGGTGTTTCGATTCACCGATGAGAATGGGGGTTTACATAGGCAAGCCATATACATAAGACCTTTACGTGTGCTTGTAGCATAATCAACCGGTAACAGCCGGTTAGGGAACAAAGTCAGTAATCTTTACAATTTTTTTAATTATCTTGAAACGTAAAAATTTGTTTTGAAAAATGGGTAATGGCGAAAATAATCACAGGCCTGTCGGACTCCTGAATTAGAATTTTTTACAGGCTTGATTCCGATTTTACTGGCCTCGGGCCTGCGGTTAACATCAAAGACTGCTTACCAGTGTGTGAAAACAAATTGCAATGTTAATGGAATTTCACTACTCCGACAGATCTGACGAAGGGTGTTTTTATCATTTGTCGTTATGCCCTATAATAAAAATGCCCTTCGTCAGATTTGTCGGACTAGAATATCACATGAGCTATCCCAAATTAAGTCAAATAATGAAATAATTTGGAATAGTTTTAGTTGGCAGATACTATTCGCATGTGTACGTATAGAGTGTTCCCATACAACCCTGTTTTCCTCAAATTATCTAGAGTTATCTCCCTCATTGGAGTACAACTCTCGGACTTTATCCATCAATGCTCATATAAAACTGCTTGATTTAACTTAATTGTATGAAATAATTGCAGTGTATATCTAAATGTTTTACAGAAAATTTTCAACAGATTGATTATATTTACTGATTAATTAAGACTGAAGTCACGAAATCTACCCTGATAAATAGTTATTTTCTCAGAAATTTAATGAAGTTTACATGGTAGAGATGGAAAAAGTCTGAGAGTTGTACTCCAACATGGCCGCTTATGCTAGTAGTGTGACATCACATGGGCAAACTAAATACCGGAATTTCTATATAGAGTGTTCCCATACAGCCCTGTTTTCCTCAAATTAGCTAGAGTTATCTCCCTCATTGGAGTACAACTCTCGGACTTTATCCATCAATGCTCATATAAAACTGCTTGATTTAACTTAATTTTATGAAATAATTGCACTGTATATCTAAATGTTTTACAGAAAATTTTCAACTGGTTGATTATATTTACTGATTAATTAAGACTGAAGTCACGAAATCTACCCTGATAAATAGTTAATTTCTCAGAAATTTAATGAAGTTTACATGGTAGAGATGGAAAAAGTCCGAGAGTTGTACTCCAATATGGCCGCTAATGCTAGTAGTGTGACATCACATGGGCAAACTCTATACATGACGGTCGTGTAAATAGCTGAGGGAGTATGCAATGGCTATTTAGAAGACGGTAGTGTACCTTTGTTGATATGGCTATTTACACAACGGTTGTGTACTTGAAGTGATATGCTTATTTGAGTCCTACATAGATCTATACGAAAACTGTGACATAAACATAGAAAAGATTGTATTTCGTTGTAACAAATGTAAAGCCAGCAAACAAAATGATTGGTTTATTTGGTTATTTTAAAGGAAATGATTTGCTGAATAAGAGATATTGGAAATAGGGGGGTGCGGAGGGTACTTTGCTAGCTTCCTGCCCTGTTTCTGTTTGTTTATTGTGTCAAATAATTTCGTCTCACTTTATTTTCTATTACTTTATTAAAGTATTTATACTCAGAGTACAGTGAGCAGTATTCTTATAAAGAAAACATCAATTCAAAATGATAGAATTTCTAAATGAAGAGATTTAGTTACATGTATATGTAAAACAATCAAATAAGATAATTGATCACAGGAATTGTTAACAAAATGTCTTCTTTCTGCATTCGGGCATCCTTGGCCTTTTACTGTCTAAATCGTTAAGTTTACGAGAAAAGTGGCATCTCACAGGTAGGAGTTTTATACCTGTCGTATACTAAGGCAATATACATAAGTAACACAACAATCATGTGAATAGCCATATTACTTTAGGTACATGACCGTCGAGTAAATAGCCGTTTCACTGAGGTACACAGCCGTTGTGTAAATAGCCACTACCGTTTTAGTCTGAGATTCTCTCCACTTCTCCCACTATTGATATTGGCAGTATCACTGAAATTCCAACTTTTGATGAACAAAGTCTCTCTGACCCTCTCCCACAAACTGCCGATATCAAAAGTGGGAGAAGGATAGAGAATCTTGGACTAGGATAGTTTTTGCCTCTGGTCTAGCTTTATTTTCATTCACTGCTTCACTGAATTTACCATTGGCATTAGGTCAGAACTTGTAAGTCAAGGAGTAGCACTACTACTGAAAACAAATGAACTTCTCTACAGTGATACAAAATCCAAAGTGGAGATACTCAACCAGCATTTTCATTCCATCTACACCAGGAAGGATAGCACATCAACGCCAAACAAAGGACTGTAAAGCGCAACTCCTTATCCAGCGATGCTCTCAATCTAGGTCAGCCAAGCAGGAGTCCACAAGTTACTCGGTAACATTGACTCCCAAAAAGCAACAGGACCAGATGAAATCCAAGCCAGGCTTCTACTTGAGTATGCAGACAAGATTGCTCCAGTATTGACCAAAGTCTTCCAGATCTCAGTGGATTCAGGCACCATTCCAGATGACTGGCTATCAGCTTCTATTGTTGCAGTATACTAGGAAGGTGACCAAACATCAGGCCTCCAACTGCAAATCAGTTTCCCTGACTGCCAATTCTTGCAAATTACTGGAGCTCATCATTTACATCCAGTTAATGGACTACTTTGTTCAGCACTTGTTCCTCGCCAACAGTCAACATGTCTTCAGATCCAAGTATTCCTGTGAAATTCAGCTAGCAATCAGTATAGACACTATTGCCGGCACTTAAGACCAGGGAGACCAAGTTGACATTGTTCTGCTAGACTTCTCATGAGCATATGACAAGGTGACACAAAAGAGGTTGCTACATAAACTGCATCATTTCAATGTACAAGACAACATGGATTAGGGACTTCCTGAACAACAGACAAGAAGTCCTTCTAGACAGCCTTATCTAGTGCAGATTATCACAGGGAACAGTACTTGGCCCACTGCTCTTCCTCACATTCATCAACAACCTCCCAGAAGTTGCCAAGTCAGGGCCCAGGTTGTTCGCAGATGAAATGCATTGTCATACAGGATCTGTCGCCATTAACTGAGAAAATACTGAAGTCAATTATTTCATTTTAATTTATTTCATTATCAAACGTTCAAATAAATTGTCATGCAGAATGCCTCTTCTCTTTATCAGTGAAAGGTGCATAACTTTAGTAGATGATTGAGAAGTGGTATGTGAAGGGATTAAACTTGAAGTTGTGCACCTGGGTTTTAAACTTGTTCTGACCCTTGGGGAAGGGAATCATGTCAATATGTGGGTGTATCATGTATTACTTTAGCAGTGCCCTATTTGTTTTTGAAGATTAAAAAGAAGGTTGGAAAATATATATCTTTAGTATGCAATAATAAGCTTTGATGGACTTTTCGTTCAGAACTAATTGAAAGGTATAGAGGAAACTTGTAGGAATGATGTATTCAAGGTTTTTGTATAAAAGTTGCTGTTTGGCAACCAGATCCATCAGGGCACAGATCCAGGGTGGGGCAACATAGGCACCAAAGGGTACCTTCCTATGACAAACTTCTTCACACTGGCTTCATAGCAATCATCAAACAGAATGCATCAGAGTGATCAATTTAAAATGATGTCTTTAGAAGAGTAGTAGTTTTTAGTTTCCGTAAGTCATTTTTGGACCTTGTCATTTCCACACATTTTCTAGTACTGTATTTTATTGATTTATTTAATACAGAGAAGACATTTGAAGTGTCCTTTCAAAGTTGTTTTTTTTTTTAATCACTATTTTCTAATTTGGATGGACTAAGGCCAGTTTTGGCACATTAAATGGAAGTAGTTCAAACCCTGGTAAAGGCAAAGGCAGTTTTATTTTTGTATTCATTTGACATCAAAATAAGATTTTGATTATTATTTTGAAAAAAACAAAGGAAAAAAGAATTCTGATTTAATCATTTTCACATATTTTTATATCATTATTTTGATTTATTCAATGTAGAGAAGCACGTTTATAGTCTTTAGGATTTTGCTGCATAAATGTTAGTTTTGAGACCTAATCTGTATATGTATAATGTCGTGAATTTAAATTTATTTCAGAATCTGGACAATTTTCCAACTGCTCATCACATATCAAGAATTGCTTGATACTGAATGATAATCAACAGAGAGACAGAATAAAGCATTATTGAAGGGTAAATATTCTTTTATCACAATACAAGAATTGGTGAAGTAGCTACTTGTTACCACAATGGCAAAGCGAGTGATGCGTATGAAGGAACTCGAAAGCTACTTGGAAGATGTTGAAGATTTTGAAAATCCAAAGAACATGTTAGAACAATATCGGACTCTTCCAAGACAAGCTGCTGGAATGTTGCTTGGTGCTGAATCACAATATGAAGATATCATAGGAAGATCAGTGGCAGATCTAGGTTGTGGCACTGGTATGTTGACCATAGGTGCTGCTGTTCTGGGAGCTGAATATGTTCTTGGAATTGAGTTAGATGAAGAAGCTTTAGAACTCTGTCAGAGAACAGTGGAGGAAATGGAAATACCTCATGTCGACTTAATCTCGTTAAATGTTGCCCATCTTCATAAGATGCTGAAGAAATGTGTGTCATTAAACGATTCATGTATGGAAGATGATGTACCAGACAGATCTGGATTGTATAAGAAATTTGACACTGTTATTATGAATCCTCCCTTTGGGACTAAAGAAGAAAGTAATGGTATTGATATGTTATTTTTAGAAACTGCTGTTGCTATGGCAAAAACAGCTGTTTACTCTTTTCATAAATCTAGTACTAGAAAATATATAACAGAGAAGAAAGCTAAAGAGATAAATGTGACTGCTGAAGTAATAGAATCTTTTGAATTTATTGTGCCTAGGACATACAAATTTCACAAGAAGAAAATGGATACTGTTAAAGTAGATTTTATTAGATTTCAAACAGATTCAAAATTATAAATAGTTTCAAGAAAAAGAGATAGATTAGTGTTGCTATTTATGAAAATTAATGTCAGAACAAAGTTTGTCCAGGACAAATTCTGAGACAGAAGGGATAATCTCTCCCCTAAATCTGAATACAAGTAAACATATAGATGAAGTATTTTCAGAATATTTTATGCAAACTTTGAGTTTTGTACCTTATACTAATGAAGTTTAAGGGGTATATAGGAATCACCCTGTTTTTGACGGGATTGCAATGCAAGTCTGGTCTATGAATTGAAGTCTGTCTGTATGTCTGTCTGGCATCAACATTTCGCATTTAGCTTGATCTCTATCATACCGTTAATGATACCAACTTCAAACTTAGTCATTTGTAGATATTGATGAGTTCTTCCCGACCAACACAACATGTGGTGACATTGACCTCAGTTTTACGCTTCAGTGAAAACAGTCTGATTTTTCATTTAGCTTGATCACTTGCATACCATTTAGGATACCAACTTCAAACTTGCTTAATTTATAGACATGGATCAGTTCTTCCTGACTGACCTAAAATTTGGTGACCTTGGCCTCAATTTTATGCCTCAGTGAAAACTGTCGGATTTTGCATTTAGCTTGATTTCTTGCATACTGTTTACGATACCAATTTCAAACTTGGTTAGTTTATAGACATTGATGAGTTCTTCCCGACTGATGTTAAATTTAGTGGCCTTGACCTCAATTTTACGCTTCAGTGAACACAGTCTGATTTAGCATTTAGCTTGATTTCACAATTTGAAATATATTTCTTGTATAGAAGAATCTAAATAAGTTTGAACTATATACTGATGTTCATACTTGTAATAATTATAATGTATTTTCTAAATATCTCATTTGTTGCTGTTATTTGTAAAATAAATACATGTATTTTGAAAATTAAAAATATATTTGTTATTGAAATTCTTTTTAACTGCTCTTGTTGCAGTTAATGACCTTGGCCCAGAATGGATTTTGACCTTGAAGATTGGACTGGTGGTGGGACATCTGATCTCAGTGATCAGTTGTTTGGCTCCATTAAGGGGGTATGTAAAAATTTGATATTACAGTATTTTAAAAACAGACTTTCAAACATAGATCGCATCTGGGTCAAGGTCTTCATAGACATAAATTGTGTTATATACTCAGATATTAAAATTAGATTTGTACTTAAAGAAGGTTCCATTTTAATATACACAATGAATGTGTACTTACTTCAGTGGAACCAAACTCCAGTACAAAATATTTAATGTAAAGGATTGTGTTATATTATGGTAGCACTTGATGGAGTAACACAACATCTGTCTGTCCTTATAATCTCACTAAGAACAAAATCTCTAGCATCTGTGTCCATGCCCTTGTGCACAAAAGACTTTAACCTGGTCTATATCTTTTGAACTGTTAGTGGTAGAGCTTTAATATTTCACATGTAGATTCCTCATGATCAGAACTATTATTTGGTACCATGACTTTTGACCTATGGATCTTGGACTTTGACCTACTTTTAAAAAACTTTAATCTGGACTACATCTTTTTGAATCATAAGTGGCTATGGTATTTCAGTTGTAAATTCTTCATTATCGTATGTTACATTTGATACCATGACTTTTGACCTATTGACCTTAAACTTTGACTTACTTTTCGAAAACTTTAACCTGGTCTTAATCTTTTGAACCAACAGGGGTAGAGCTTTGATACTTCACACATAACAAGATGTTTTATTTGATACCATGACTTTTGAATTTATGAGCTGGAACTTTGACTTAATTTTTAAAAACTTTTACTTAGGCTTTTTCTTTTGAAATATTAGAGATAGGGATTTCACATGTAGATTCATTGTGGTCAGAGGTTTCATCTGGTGAGGTTTTGAAGTAACAAATTGCTTGACAAATAATCTGTTTTATAGAAATTTGAGTATAAAATTTGAAAATAGAAAGATGAATACTGCTAAATCAGTACACATACAATACGTTGATGTGGTTGTTTATTAAGTTGTTGAAACATTTTTGTCTTTTTTACACAGAGTTACATCCCATTTGGGACAGTATCCAACATAAAGTTATAGTTACTTCATCAAATTCTAAGGAAACCAGTCTAAAACTCAGAGGAATTGACCTTTCCTTTTTCTGACCTTTCAAACGATATTCATTTGTTCTATTTATGAGGTCATCAACAAATGAGTTATTTTTCAGAGGTTTGTCTTATCTCAGATGACATCATTATAATGAAAAATTGTGTTTTATTGAAGAGTGAGTGACGGTTAAAAAATAATTTTTCCGTAGGAAATATGTTTTGCGTCAGATACTGTCCCACATGGGAAATAACAAAAAGGTCTCAATAATTTATAAGAGATCTTGGTGACGATCAAGAAGACTTTACAGTGTAGATTACAACAAAGAAATGCAAAATATATGAAACATTTTAGCACTTTATTTGGTAAATATTCTGGCATGATGATTGAAATGTTTCAGAAAAAATTACAAAATTTTAAGAAAAGAAAATCAGTGAAAACACAAGAAAATCTTATAATATACAATGGAAAGAAAGAACAGTTTTTCAAGCAAGATAAAACAATGAAAAGGCATAAAGGGAAAAAGATGAATAAAGAGACAAAAACAGAAGAAAGTAAAGAAACTATCAATGTCAGCTCGAAAATAAAACTGAATGCCCAACGAAATAAGTACAAAAATTTCAAGAAAGACCAATTTGAAGAAACAGAAAAGCACAACACAGTCTCTGAAATGGACGATAAAGATCTTAATGCAGTGAGGCTGAAAATTAAAAATAAGAAAGGAAAAATCACAACCAACAGCAACAAAAAATATTCAAAACACAAAAATGAAGAACCATGTGAAACATATGATGATGATAAAACAGAGCATTTAGCTGTAAGACACAAAAAGAAAACAGCAAATAAGAGGAAAGGGGATAATCTGTATCATGTCCCTAATCAATGCAGTCCTGATAAAGTGGCAAAGAATAATGATAAAGCATTTTCTGGAAACAAAACCTTACATAATAAGGGAAAGAAAGAAAAACAGGAGGAGAAAATAGTGCAACAAAATACAGTTTTTACAAAAGCATCCCCTTTGTCTTCAGAGATTCAGGTAAATCTTGAACACAAGAGTGATATAATGAAAATGAAGAGGAAAAAGAAATCAACTAATAAAAAGCAGCAAAGTACCCCAGAAAGGCAGGAGTCTGATTCCAAAGTGTTTGGAGATACATGTATTAAACATGAAAGTGATACTAAGGTAAAAAGGAAGAGAAGAAAGAAACCAAGTAGCAAGAGGAACAAGTACAAACACCTTGATGAAGCTAGGAGAGCAACTAAATTAAGTGAAGGAGGTAGTGAAGATATACCAGTAGTGGAAACTACTGAAAGAATGAATAAAAACAAGGCCTCAAATGTAAATATAAATGATTCCATAAAACAGGTGAAAAATTCATCAAAATCTGGAAAGAAAAGGAAATTATTGCCAGTGGATCCGAGGGATTCTCCTCAGAAATTACCAAAGTTGGTACAAACAATGAACAAGGCAAGTGAGAATACAGATAAGGGATTTGTGATGAAAGAATTTACACAACGGCATAAGAAAATCAAAAAGAAGAAACAAATTCCTAGTATTCATACTGGAAATTATGAAAAGATTGATAGAAATAATGTAGAACAGTGTGAGCACAATATAGTAAAGCCGAAAAAGTCCTCTTTCAATGTGAAAAGATTAGGTGAAGTCCTTCAGCACAGCAGAAGTAACAAACCTGATGAAAAAGACAGTAAGAAAGTAAGGAAAAAGAACAAAGATCAGAATAAATTGACAAGTAATGACTTCTCTGAAGATAACTTAGATGATGCTGCACCACCACAGAAATTCTCTAATGTTAAGGGAAAGAACTCCCCTGAAAGCATTCATCAAGGTTTGAGTCTTAAAGAGCGCATGATGAAACAGCTGAAATCTGCAAGATTCCGGTATGTCAATGAACAGCTTTACACACAGACTGGCGATGAGGCTTTGAAAATGTTCAGAGCTGACCATGAAGCCTACACTGTTTACCATGAGGGTTTCCAAGCTCAGGTTGAGAAGTGGCCAGCAAATCCTGTGGACATAATCATCAGCCAGCTAAAAACTAAGTTAGTATCTCATGCAAGAAATTTTAATACTTGACATGCATAAATCCTCTCAATTCTCATAATCAAAATGTGAAAATACTTAAATATCATTATGCAAGTTAGTAGCCATTTTGACTGTCAGTCTTTCTGTCGAGGAAATTTGTCAAGATGAAATCCATATAAATAATGTCATGTTCCTTGCATCCTTGTTGTTGGTGGCAATAGCTTTCACAGACAAAAATTTAAAGTAATTTAAACTTGGCAATATCTTTTGAACCGCATGCGTTGAGGCTTTTAAATATCACATATAGATTTCCCATGACCAGAGCTTCGCTTTAGGGTCTTAATTTCGTTTTAGTGATGTTGACCTTGGGCCTATTTTTCAAAAACATCCTGACCTTTATGTTTTTAATCTCAAGGGTCAAGATTTTGATATTTCAAATATAGATACCTAATGACTATAGCTTTCCTTTATGATCATGACTGTTGACCTAGTGACCTTCACCTTGGACTGCTACCAACTTTTCAAAAATTTTAACCTGAGCTATATTTTTTGGACTGTAATTTATAGGGCTTTCGTATCTCAGAATTTGAGCTTTCTCTTGGAAGAATGTTGTTGAACTTTGACCTACTTTTTAAAATCCTTAACAAAAATATATCTTTTGAACTATAAGAAATAGCATTTCAAATGCAACATATAGAATCAGAATCACACCTTTCATTAGCTACCATGACTTTTGACATAGATACCTTACACTTTGATCTACCTTCCAAAAACTTTAACCTGGACCTTATTCCTTGAGCCGTAAGTGATGCAGCCTTCATTACATACATTTTATACGACAGTCGCTTACATTTGATTTAGTGTTGTTAATTGACATTTGTTTTAGTTTGTTATAAGATTCTATTCTCATCAAACGTAAGACTGCATCTAAAATCCCAGTACCTAGGATGCCTTTGATTTTTATTTTGTGTCAAGTTGTGGTATTATATCTGATAGTAGCAACATTTTTTTATGTCACCCCATTCTGGCACGCTTTGTTATCTTCCGACAACTTTTGTTACTAGCACTTGAGTTATATATTTATGTTGAACCTCTTGATCAGTGAATTCCATGTTGATTAATTACTACAAATATTTCTTCAGAACTTTCAATAGGAGTGTAGTGGCAGACTTTGGTTGTGGTGATGCAAAGATCGCTCGTAGTATTCCCAATAAAGTGTTTTCTTTTGACTTAGTGGCCATCAGCAAACTCGTGACAGCTTGTAACATGGCTAAGGTTAGTGCCTTTTAGCTTTGAACTTTGAAAAGCCAGCCTTCAGAATAGCCTGCAGATAGGAAGGTCTATGAATATACTTGTTTACTTTGTCTCATTTTCTCCATCACCTTATAAATTCTCACATTGGTATAAAATCATAGTAGATTGGTTTGTGTGATTCTTGTTTTGTGTTATACCAAGATTATACCGGTATATGTATCACTTATGATGACGGCATCCATCTGATGCATTACTGAGAAATTAGACCTATACAACGGACCCATCCCCAACAGCGAATGATCTTTTACACGCCACATATACGGTAACTGGGGACCTTGGTTTTTACAGTCTCATCAGAAAGAGTGAGTACAACAATGAGTCACTGTTGGGACTTGAAACCAGAACCTTCATTGATAAGCTTTTTCTGGGTGGCAGCTTAGATCAACTGAATGCATCAGAGCAAGAAGAGTTGTTTTCAGCTCCTTTCTGAAATCAAATTGTTGACACCTACCTTTTCAGACATATCATTTCTTGCACATTTTCAAGGTATTTTTGGGGTTTTTTATTTTCAACTTCCATTATTTGTAATGTATTTCTCAAATTTTAGAGAAATGAATGTTAATTTGATAATGACATTACTGTTAGATACATTCATATATTCTGAAGGGCATTTCAATCTGGTATGTCACATGCTATTTGGTTATATCTACTAGAAATTTAATAGAAGATTCATGTTGAATTTTGCCATTTTTCTTGGGGGGGGCCCATATTCATTCATCTCATTTTTAAATGCAGAATTTACTTTTAACATTCATAAACATTAGAACATCAAATTGAAAACACAATCCATGTATCACATTATTTCACATAAATTCCATTCCTAGGGGCAGGCTTGGTGTAGTGGTTAAGCGCTTGGCTTGCGGCACCGACGATCCGGGTTCGATTCCCGGGTTGCGTCACTATGTTTAAGAGGTTGGTAACCTCCTGCTTCCATGTCACGATATAACTGAAATATTGTTGAAAGCGACGTAAAACACCAATCAACCAACCAACCAAATAAATTCCATTCCTGGATTTTAAAAATCATAATTTCATTAAATGTATTAAAAGTACAGATGTTGTTGAATGAATGAAGTACAAATTAATGTGACAAAACTAAAACTTCATTTTCTTTGTTTGAGGGAGCTTCAAGTCATGTACAATGTATTGTTGGTTAAATCTATTAATTTATCTTCCTTTTCAGGTTCCTTTAGTTAACAATCAAGTAGATGTTGCTGTGTTTTGTCTATCTTTGATGGGAACAAACTTGAAAGATTACCTCCTTGAAGCCAATAGAGTTATGAAGAAAGGGTTTGTAATTATATTTATGACAATTTATGAATAACATTTTGTATGCTTTGGTATGGTTCTATCTCCAGGTCCAAGTGAATTATGAACCCAGTCACTCCAAAGAAACTTACAAGTATAACACTCGGGTATGCTCTAGCTCTTGAAATTGAAATCAACGCTGTGACACTGTGTGATATGTGTACATATATGAACATTATCATTGCAGTGGGACATTGAAAGTAGCAGAAGTGACCAGTAGATTTAACAGTGTACCTAGATTTCTGTTGGCTGTAGAGAAATTTGGATTTAAGCTCATATCGAAGGTTTGTAAAACTATTGTGCAATGATATTTATGTAAGAATTTGGTAGTTTTTTAAAATCCTGAAAAAAAGAAAGTACTAGTACTCTTATGTCACTGATCTGGTCTTTAAGCTTTGTGCGAGAACAGATACAGTTTCTGTTGAATGATGTAACAAAGGATATATGTCAAAATTTTGCTATTTTATGCCACATCAGATGATTGCACCATGGTAGTCAGGTTTATGCTACATCAGATGATTCCACCATTAGGTTTATGTTGCCTTGGACAAGATTCTAATGTGGCGGAGGCTACAGTGAATTCCAGCTTTTAACATACTTTGTCACCATGATATAGTGAGAGTATAGGAAGAGTTAAGATATATCATTATCACTATTTCATACTAGAAAATAAGGGTGTTACAAATTCTTGCCTTTGTCAAACTCAGAAATTTAAAATTAAAAGCCTACATTTCTTTTCCACAGAATGATGAAAACAAGATGTTTATTCTATTTGATTTCAAGAAAGTCGGAGCTCCAAAATCAAATGCACCGGAATTCAAGCTAGATCCATGTATTTATAAAAGAAGATAACGCAATAAACATTGAACTACTCTGTGTATTTGATACTAGTTTTAATTTTTAAGTTATTGCATCAGCAGGTCTTTTGAATTACGCATCAAAATTTTACACAATACACATATAATATATATATACAAATGAAACTCATTTAGTCGAAGTCAAGTGAACTAGAGCAAATACTTTGACCTATCTTGAATTTGGCAGAAACAGCAGCTGTTTATATAGCCATCTTTTATCATTATTATTAATTCATTTTAATAATTCTTGAGCTGCGAAAATGTTTTTGACCTATAATCTGTTCTAAATGAAGATGTTTTAACTAATGTGATGGCCATATTTTGAAGTAACAAGTGCTGACATAATCCAATATCTAATCATCATCAATCAAGGTGAAATGGCTTCACTGTCAAACAATCAGCCTGTACTGTAAACCCTGCTGGGATAATTGGTCGTTTGCATTTCTTCCACCTTTGTTGCCATGTTAATTAATTTACTTGTACAAACTACCTCCAGATCAGGAGTTTAAATTATACAGAAAACAGAGTTTGGGGATTGCAAAATGCCTTCAACGGAAGCAGAACTAGGATTTAACCAACTTCAATTTAACCAGAGTAAAATTGTAAAGAAATTAAAGGAAAAAATTTTGGACTTGGACTGGACTTTGAGATAAATGGAAATTTGACTTTAACAACGTTGAGATAACAAGTTTCAACTGTAACATAACAAATTTCATTTTAAGATAACTTTTCAATTTTTAAAAACAATTTTCTAAAAAGATTAAACTAAATATCCATGTCCTCCACATCATCTTTGACTTCATTTCGTTGACCATTGCTTAGAATGTCCTTGACCTTTACTCCTGTTTGACTTATACCCATAATGGGTTTCATGGCTGCCATCATACTGTGATAAAGATGAGGAAATAATATCTCTTGTGATGCCAACAGCTGCTTTGTACGATGGCGCTCCTAACAGTAGAGTTGTAAAATGAACAAAATCAGTAAATACCAAATTAAGTGAGTGAACGTTTAACATTTATAATTTATGTATTAAAATTTGAAGTCCAAGAAGTTTTGCCCCAGAACTTACTTTTTGTATTTCTGTTGGGCTAATTTGATCAGAGATATTTCATTCATGAAAATGTGATTTTGCAACCCTCTTGGAATTTGCCTTTCAAAAACTAAACACTTGCGCAATGAACTTACCATATATATTTCAATAATGTGATCATTTACTGACTTGAACATTTAAATCACTTTCCAAAATAAGCTTTGCAACATCCATGGGAAGGTACATTTAGCATGACACATTGTAGGTAATTCCACCAAGTTTTCAAATAACCTGGCTCTCTGGGTGTTACAGGGTTAATTTTGAAAATTTTGGACATGATCAGGTAAAGACTTCATTGTTAAATTGAAAAATAATTTACAAGTTTGCTATGTCAGCATTTTAATCTTGTCACAATGTCAGAAGTGAAACTCACAAGGGATTTCCAAAAATCCAGATTTTATGAATGAAAATTTTTAACTCAACAATGCATACATTGAAAATAAACTATGCATTTATCCTAAAATAAACTAGTGTTTAAAACATTTGTATAAACTAGTGTTTAAAAGAAATCGTGTTTCAACTGCTATTCATTTTCCAGGCAATACAAAAAGTAGGTCAAGGGACACAGAATCTCTGCTCATAAAGGATGATATACTTTAACAATTGATTTGCAGCCTCCATTTAGCTCTCAGAATATAGGTTAATACCTACCATTCCGCTAATCTGTTAGGGAAAGTAAGTTTTACGTAAGTCTTTATGAAAACTTTTTAATGTTTTTTAGATTAAAATGATCTTTACTAAATTATATGTAGAATTCGATCTGTGATAAAACCCTACTTCACTGCATTTTACAGATGATTTGCTAAGCCTGATGTTAGTTTTCTTCTGGTACATTGTATAATTTAGATAATATACATTTACAGCACTTGATAAAGAAAAACCATTTAACAGTTGTACTCATAGGTTTATGTAAGAAAAATGGGAAATGATGTACATATATATAAAATACTAGAAAAAAACAAAATTATGTAGGAATTTATACATCTGTTTATACAAGTTTATTAGGGGCTGCATCCCATCAATTGAATCATATCATCCTTTCTAAATGTTTCTAAGTTACAGTTTAAATTGTAGGGAAATAAAATCATATCTATAGAAAGGACAACTTTGCTAAGATAGATTACGAGTATTGGAAAGTCCTTTATGCAACTGTTTTACCTTTGGTGCTTCAAAACAAGCTGGACAGTTCTCTGCTATTACAGGTAGCTTATTCTGCAAAACAAAGAGGAAATGTAAATCTAGATATCTGAAGTGATTGGACAGAAAATATAAAAAATGCATGTTCAACGTTAACACCCAAGGTAACATACTGGCGATACTTGACTCAGGAATGCATTTTATATTTTCAAGAGGAACAAGGCGAGTTTGTGAAACACCAATGCCTCTCAGTGGTACAAAAGTCCAAATAAGGCAAATTTTGCTATGTCCTATATTTTGATTACACGCAACCCCATGAGAATACACAAGTGAAATACAGAAGCCCTACCTCTTACGATTCAAAAGTTATAACCTAATAGTATGTTAAAGGTTTTGGAAATGTAAGTCAGAGATCACTATTAAGGTCACGAGGTCAGTGACCTAGGTGTAATCTGAAAGGGCTTAATTAATAGAGTATGCATGCCAAATATGAAGTCGCCATCACTCAAGATTAAAAAGTTATGGCGAAAGTTAAAACTGACAACAAATAAACAGACAGACGGGATAGAAATAATATGCCCCCAATATATCGATCCAGGGGGATAAAAAGTAATGTGAAACCTATATTTTATATATTAAATCTTTTCTTTATGAAGCCATGAATATTAGTACAATTATCCTGACAGGAATAGCATAATGTACTGCCTTGCTCATGGTAATGTAACACTGATATGTAATACTAATGGTTAGTCTCTACCACAGCTTGCGTTTGTATTTAATTTAATGTCACACAAAGAATTGTTTCACATTCATGGTTGCAGGATTAAGTGACTGAGAAAGCCAGACTTCCCAGAGATAAATTCCCCCTCCAACACCTTTGGCAAACCTCTATTGTTTTAGAAATATTTTATTTATTTTTGCTACTTTCAAATCATGCCAAGGTTATTTCATAGTATTTTGGTTGCTTGATTTTTATTTCAGAATGTATGGTGACCGCATCTGCCTTGTGCACTGAATAAAAACTGAAACCTATGTGTCTATTGTGACATGGGATCTTGAATTCTTACTGAATTTCAAAAAGACATTAACTTCTGGCAGGACTAGAACCCACAGAACCTCTTGGCCATGAGCCAAGTGCATTACCAACTCAGCTACAATGGTTCATATGAGCAATGCCATGACTTGAATTTAAATTTAATAAATTTGAAATATCATGTGGGTTACCTTTTCTGCAAATGTCCTCAGATCTTTCTCTCTGACATAAACAAAAGGGCGAATAACTCGTAGATCATTTTCCCTGAAATTTAAGGCAAGACACCATAAAGAACAACTGTATGTAACATAAATACAACTCTTGAGTCACTGAAACACGCACAGCAAAAAGAGAATTATGTAGAAAGTAACACAAATTTGTGCAAAATGGGATACTTGACCTCATTTGGTTTAGTTCTAGTGATAATAAGTAAACATTCTACTTACTCAACACTGTAATGGGCTTTCATCGTTCTAAGGATGCCATTATGAAAGAAGGACATCAGAAAACTGTAAAAAGAAATTGGAGAAAAGAAGAACATGTTTTGTACTTCATTTATATATACAGTGCTGAAAATTAGAGAAACAGAGACAATGTTTTCATACTTAATATATATATAAAGTGCTGAATTATATTTGTTTGATCTGTATATAAGGTCATTCATGTCAGGTGTGGGTAGCCAAACAGGAGACGCTCATTCCTCCCGGCACCTGGTCTCGCCTTTGAATTTCAGGGGTCTGTGAATGTCCACTGTGGTACATTGTTGTTAATGCCATAGTCATGTGACACCAGTTACTTTCATATATTACATTATACAAAATAAGAAATACTGTCCACCACAGGAGAGAGTACAAGATGAAAGACTTCCTGATGAGAGAGAGTTACTTCAGCCAAAATTTACCCTTCTCACACCCCTTATTCCCATTATTTACATAAAAACATACTACATGACAACAAATCTTTACTGATATAGGCACTGAACAAGCTTTGTAAGTTACAGAACTTAAATCACAAGAGAAGCAGTATGAATATGTACACAGAGTATAAATGTACATGTGTTACAATTTTGTTGTTATAAATTCAATCTTCTTAATCCACATCAGCATATATTTCTCTGGTACAGTCTGGGTGAAGTTTATTGTGATAAATTCAATAAGTTTCTGTCACATCAGCATATTATTCCCTACCCGTAGGGCCACAATTTCTTATGTTGTGTAAACTTGCAATTTTGATAAATGGATTGGTCGGCAAGATTCAGTGCATTCAAGCATTAACAGGAGCAAAGATGATACATATATTTATACGGTATTTACTCAAATGTAATATAGACCTGAGTATAATACGGCCCTAAAAAATGACCTTGAAAATCAAGAAAAATGTCCAACTCCATGTATAATACGCAGGGGAAAAATCCAAAACCATGTCAATTTCGTGTTGAAACAGCAAGACGCAATCAAGATTTTCAGCACATATTATGACATTGATGATGTTTTCAACTGAATTTGTTTTGCTGTATACCTTTTACAATGTAATCACAGAACGTGTATTATCATCAAAAGCAACACTCAACGACCAGCCTTTATTCATTGTGTGATAGTAACACTTTTCTCTCTTTCATTTCATTTACAATCAAACTCGCATAGACTTCAAATTTCTTAACTAGTACCCTCACCCCAAGTGCTTCAATATTTTTTTCTCGTTAGAATGAACATGCGTGTCTACTGTATTATATGAACTTTAAGTGGAGATCGCCAATGTTTGAGAAGACAAAATAAAGAGTGCATGAATGAGTATAATCCAAACTGTCGATGCTTGTGCCGTTACCGTCAAGTAGTTTCACCTGTTGCGTAACTATCAATTAACCAATTAAGGCTAAATAACTGTATCACCAGTACAATTTGCTAATCAGAAACCATTGCTAAATAACATGGCGCAAGTATTCTAAGAATGGCACACGGTAGACATTACTCCTGTTATAGCCTTGGGCATTTACTAGGGGAAGCAGACAGTATATAGGTAACAGACATATCTCACGCCTCGTGGGTGTGATTGACGGCTTTAGATACTTTAACTAACACACACATCCCCCTTAAATCCACCACTGAAGCTTAAAAGCGTGGAAAAAAGTTCCAGATTTCTAACCTTATGTATAATATGCAGTGAAAAAATGATGAATCAAATTGGCTTAAAAAAAGGTGTGTATTACATTCGAGTAAACACAGTATTAAGCAAACGGCTGGCACTATTACTTTATCTCCACACTCTCACTACATGTACAAGGCAATACACATTCTTTTCTACAGTTTGCTTCAAATCTGCTGGTTTCTTCATACATGGTCATAATAATCCATTTTTATCATTAAACATCTGTCTGATTCAGACTAAATATAAACAAATTTGACCCAAGCTGTAGAGAAGTGTTGGGTATTTCTTTCTAGTGAAATATTGGAGGTAATGTAATGCTGCTGGCCTTTTATTGAATATTTATGGACCTATGATATTTGTTCCAATTGATGCTGGAATATACTGAATCTTGCCAGCTGATCCATTTATCCTACTTGCTAGTTTGCACAACATACGGACTTCTGGTTCATTTATCAGAATGAGGCCACATCTTGGGGCTAATAATTTCCCTATACAGCCAGGATCAAGTTTAAGTATTTTACCGTTATATATTCAGTTTATGTCACATCAGAATATAATTCTCCATTAGAGTCTATATAAGTTAAGTAGTTTATCATTTATTCATTATAAATTCAGTCAGATCTGTATTACAATACCTTTCACTCAGATCATCCAAATGCTGGCCAAGTGCCAAAACATTGTAGCCATTTCTTCTAGCACACGCATAAATTCTACCTCGCTTCATTCTGCTACAGAAACTACATATGGAAGCACATTCCTCTAAACTTTGAGCTTGTTCCATAATACCTGATGGAAGGAAAACACCTTGAAATTCATTGCTTATTACTGAATATTTTTCATTTTTGTTAACAATTACCTTATTCAAATTGGAACTTTGTGTATTATGCATAAATTTTTCACACATAAAATAATTCATAATTTCATAGATCTCATCTTTTGTTGAATTTATCCTCAGTAAGATTTAGAATTAGAATCTCTCAAACACATTTCAAACATCAAAGCACATGTATATTTGTAATACAATGCACAAAGTAGCTGCAGTACTATATTTTTTGTGTTATACTGTTATAGGAGAATAAATGAACATTGTTTAACTAATAAATAAATGGCACAATTTTCACATATTTTTGGCCATATTTATTTATTCCTGTGGAAGATTTTACTTCATCTGAGAACTTTTAAATTAAATCCTCTTTCTTTCCATTTGAGTTGTAAATACTAGTAAAAGTATAAATACTTGAGGTTTTGATTTCACTAAACTATTGATGTACATACAAGATAGAACAAAAGTATTATCAGGAATGCAATTACAAATTGTTTCTTACATTGAGCTTCATAAAAATAAGGCACTCCTAAGCTAGCTAAGTATTGCTTGAGGGGACTTGGGTCATAAGAAGGTGTTTGAGGATCAACTGTCACTGCTCCAAACTCAAACTGTATACCCTAGATACAAGAATACTGGATTCAATACAAACAGAATCGTAATCATAACTCATACATTTTTAAAACGTACTATACAGATTGCAGATACATTATAACTGGTTTTACTTTGTCACGTAAATGTTACATGAATATGCAGTAGCGTATAACCTTTGACCTGCTGTAGAACTGGTACTGTCGAATAGTATGTAGAAGGGAGAGAGAATCCTTCCCTCCAGATAGGCACACTAACACTTTATCTCCTGTCTTTATCATTCCATAGTCCTCCATTGCCTAAAAGAGAGTTTAAAGTAATGTAATGTAGGACTGTATGTAGTACACACATGTAAATGTAATGTAGGATTGTATGTAGTACACACATGTAAATGTAACGTAGGATTGTATGTAGTACACACATGTAAATGTAATGTAGGATTGTATGTAGTACACACATGTAAATGTAATGTAGAATTGTATGTAGTACATACATGTAAATGAGGATTCATTAAGGACGTTTGTATGCTCTTGAAAACTTGAAAAGAACACAACAGCTTTCTGCATGTCATGGTAATGTGTAATCATATTGAACATTACTAAGCTCAATTCATGGAATTTTGACCATGAAAAGGTTATTTTACATGTTTCATTCAAGTAGGCACATAGAAATTATTACCCAGACAAGGTTAATGGACTAATGGACAGACATCTTCACTCAAACAAAAAATTAAGTCACGCACAGCAGCTGAAAAAAGATTATCTTTCTACTCATATAGATGCATCATTTGTGTAAGTCTGAATATCCTATTAACCATATTAAAGAAATGAAATTTCTTAATATGGTGTACATCAAGAGGCCGATAGCATAAGCTCCTGCTCATTTCATGAGTAGAGCTAAAAACAAGATGGCTGCTTGACCATGGTTAATTGATCATACATACAAAACAAGCAGAAAGGCTTCAATTAACAGTCATTGCATACTTTAATACCAATTCTTTCCACTTTTGCATATTACCATAAACAAAGAGTAGATAATTCACTGAATTAAACTTGCCCTGATAAATATACACATATTGCCTAAATTTCTAAATAATATTGATTTTGAATCTGTATTGTCAGAAAAAAAAATTAATTTGAATTAAAAACAACATAATATTCAATGTAAATCTTTTACAGTATTCTGAAAAATTTACATGTAATCAATACATAACACCATCAATTATCACTTATTCTAAAACCAGTTATATTACAGGTCTTTCATTTGATGTCATAGTAAATGCCTTTGGATTCATTGTAAAAATTCTAGAAAACATGTAACAATTACCTTCAGAAATGGCGTGAATATGCTTTTTGGAGGAGAAAACCATTTACAGGACTTTTTTGATTTGCCGGCCTCTGATTTCATGTTCTTATTATCACAATCTGTGCTTTGACATAAATTCTCTGCCACTGGAATTGCTTCAGTTTTCCGCTTCTTTGATAGTGTACACACATTAGTCCTATCTTGAAAACAATCCGAATCTACATGACGTTTCTTTGTTTCCTTAAGAAGAGATTTTAACTTGCTCTCTTTTGTATCCTCTGTAGTGCTATCATTATCCGATACTGAATTTAAAGATGATGAGCAAGGACCAGTATCACTTTTACTTTTTGAGTCCTGAGCATTGCTATATGTTGTTTCTCTTTTGTATGAACACTTCACACCTCTCTCATTCTTCAAAGATGCTAATTCAGTGTTAAGTTGAGTGTTGGAACTTTTGCTACATGTAACAGTTTTACTGTGATCTGTATGACTGTCAATTATATTGTTACCTGGAGTAGATACATTACAAACTGATTCCTCAGATTCTGCTTTACACTCCTCAAAACCTTCATCCATAGAACTGATCATTCTAACACTGAAGTCTGTTTTCTGTTCGATGTTATTTTCTTCATTTATACCATTCAATACTTCATTTGACCTTTGAACTTTTCCTTCAAAGACCACATCCTCTTCTTCAAAACTTTCTGGCATTGGGGGTAGACCTATTTTTTCCCTAAAACCAGGAGGGCAAAACGGAAGGTTTGATGAAAAGCTTTCCACATGGTTACCATGGAGACAAGCAGCTGCTTCACTTGGCAATAAGAACCATCTGTATTGTTTACTTTTCTCGTCAAACATCTGAGTATGATCTGGTAAGTGATACTTTGTCTAAGAGAAAAAATTTTTGTGTATCAGGATATTATCAAAATACAGTTTGAAATATTATTCTTTATGACATGACTCAAAAATGCTCCAAAGGAAAAAATGTAAGGAAAATGCACCATTGTAAAAGACGCAAAGTTTTAATATACATATTTTACATTTACAGAATCCTCATTGCAAGCAAGAATATTATTATTTCCTCATCAAAAACCAGCAAGTTGGTTTATTCACCATAACTTTAAGACTCACACCTTTTACAATGTATGTCTATATCCATCAGCTATGATTGATAGCTGACAAATATTGTATTGCAAATAAATTTCATCATTACTTTATTTTACTCCATGATTTATTTTAAAAATGATAAAGTTATCAGTTCATTGTATAATTTAAATGATTACCTTTTCAGCTTGTTTTACGACGGATTTAGCTTTCTCTAAACAATCCTACAATGCAAGGAAATTTATGTTTAATGTATCTGCAGATCAATGTGAAGAGTAATATTCCATTTGATAAGAAATGCCTTTCAAGAACTGATTACATTATTTTCAATCAAATTTGATAATAATAATTTTCTTACTTGAAAGTCATTAGGCAGCTCTCCCTTCACTATAAATGGTGGCACTTTGTATTGCATTTTCCCTGTACTGTACTTAATGTGACCTAACCATTTTCTGTCTTTGAACACCTGGAAATTCCTTTGTCGCCACTCTCCTGTCTCAGGGTTAAACATGTACTACAATAAAGAAAAAACACATAAAAGTTTTCTGATACTTTCATTTTTCAACAAATTTTTGGATGAATACTAAATATTACAAATGTAGCATGAGGATTACTTATACAATGTGATGCAGCCAACCACCGATCAACAAGGGATCTTTCACACTTTACCTCAGTTTCTATGTTTTTTTCATTCAAAAGACCGAACACCAATAAATCATCAGTGTGGCTCAGACTTGTAAACTCTCAGCCATACTCCAAGCATACTATGGACTGATCTATGCCAGATTCAGTAATCAACAAAGCTTTTATTTTAAAATGTACATATACCTGAGGCAATAACTTCCATCCCTCCTCTGCAACAAGTTTTATAGCTTCTGTAACAAACTCCAATGTCTTCTGGTCCATAAAGTAAGGCAAGTTTATCCTCACAAAACCTGGTCTATAAACAGAAATACACTGTGTAGTAGATTTACAGAACTTAGGTTTATATACAACACAAAAATTTCCAGCATCACAGTATAAAATATATACAGAAATCCCTATTCACAATACTTGATAACTATTCATAGTAAAGGGTGTAAGGGTATAAAGTACAAGGATGTACCTCAGGACAGACATATATATGACATACAATATAATGAAGTATGAGGATGTAATGGAGAACAGACATACATATACAATACAATATGATAAAGTATGAGGATGTACCGCAGGACAGACATACACAAGATAAACAACATGATAAAGTATGAGGATGTACCACAGGACAGACATACACAAGATAAACAATATGATAAAGTATGGGGATGTAACAGAGGACAGACATACACAAGATAAACAATATGATAAAGTATGAGGATGTAACAGGGGACAGACATGCATATGACATACAATATGATAAAGTATGAGGATGTAACAGAGGACAGACATACATATGACATACAATATGATAAAGTATGAGGATGTAACACAGGACAGACATGCATATGACATACAATATGATAAAGTATAAGGATGTAACAGGACAAACATACATATGACATACAATATGATAAAGTATGAGGATGTGACACAGGACAGACATGCTTATGACATACAATATGCTTAAGTAGGAGGATGTAACAGAGGACAGACATACATATGCAATACAATATGATAAAGTATGAGGATGTAACACAAGACAGACATGCATGTGCCATATATTATAACACATGTAAAGTATGAGGGTGTAACTTAGGACAGATATACATGTGCTATACAATACAATTAAGTATGAGGATGTAACATGTGACAGACATACATGTGCCATACAATATAATAAAGTATAAGGATGTTACAGTGGGGTTTTTTTATCAAAGGCGCCTGTACATTTTAATTTGAGAATTTTTGTCTCATTTGCATAATGCTAAAAAATCAATGATTGGGAAATATGTAGACAAAGTTTGGGAAAAATCAATGAAATTTTCATTTCATTGATAAAGGAAGAGGATATAACAGAGGACAGACATACATGTGCCATACAATGTAATTAAGTATGAGAATGTTCCTGAGGACAAACATTACCATACAGTTTAGTAAAGTATTAGGATGTACCTGAGGACAGACATACATGTGCCATACAATGTGATAAAGTATGAAAATATTCCTGAGGACAGACATACATGTGTCATACAATGTGGTAAAGTATGAGGATGCACTTGAGGAGAGATATACAAGTGCCATACAGTGTAATAAAAAGTGAGGGTGAGATTGATGACAGACATACATGTGCCATACAATGTGGTAAAGTATAAGGGTGTACTTGTGGAGAGACATACATGTGCTATACAGTGTAATAAAGTATGACGATGTACCTAATAATTTCCCTGTGTGAGTACTCTCTATAGCGTCGTAAATGAGTTCTATCTAATCTGTTGTCCTCAGCTAATAATTCCTCAATCTCTTTTGCTGTCCTCTCATCTAGTCCTAGTACATCCTACATTTTAAATATAAGAGACTTCAAAATACATGTATCTAAAACTTTAATGTAGTGTACCAAGAAACATGTCTCTCCTGCAAATACAATTTAAACAGAAGAAATAGAAAGACAGATTGCCCACAAAGACAGATATGTCATACTTGGACAGACAGACATACACGCAGATGATAAAAAATATTTTCTTAGTGTCAATATACTTTGCAGGCAGAAATTTACACATTCAATCATTTTGTATATGTATGTACGTCTTGAACGTTCAGAATACTTCTTGTATTAAATGATTAACTGAAAATTCTTCAGAACAGATGAAGAAATTAAATTCAAAAACTACAAACAGAAAACGCTTCTCACTGAATGAACATAATCATGTATATATATATACATTTATTTTACATGTTAGATAAGCATATCCCTTTTACTCTTCTTGGACACTAAGCAAGGGTTTTACATATGTCTACTCAAGCTCCAAGGTTACTACTTTTTCACCTCTGAAAAGATACTATATATATATTACCATGGCATATGGACCAGCACATGCACATCCTCCTCTAGCCTGAATCCCAAACAGGTCATTCAGCAAACTGGCTACAAAGTTGTGGTGTAAGAACCGGCCACATTGTGACTGATAGACCAAGAAAGAGAAGACAGGAAGTCGTTCAAGAGATAAATTCCCTAAAAGAATCAAATTTTGGCAATCCTTCCATGTGTCACGAGCAGCACTGAAAGTAAATAAAAGAAACAAAGTTTTACATCTTCAATAGTACTTGATTATACTTCATATATGCTATTAGCTGGAGTTCATATGTGCTATTATCTGTAGTTCATATGTGCTATTAGCTGAAGTTCACATGTGCTATTAGCTGGAGTGAATTGGCATTCCATCTTTCCCTGATACCATAAACCTGGTATTTCATGTAACTGAACTATGAGTGACACATCAGTGTACAAATGATATAAAACACTTTTCATTAATAGAATCACATTAATACACACTGACATTGATATGGCTATACTTGTCAAAAATAACACAATATAATTTTCACATTCAGGAATAATGTTTATTTAGGGAACACATGCTCAGTATTTAACATGATTGGAAAGATATATGTGCTTAAATTCATGGCAGGTACATGATGAATGAAAGACTAACATGAAAAGATCATGTTCTTTCTTCATAATGAATTCTGGAGTCACTTCATTTTTCAGTTGAAACACCATGCCTGTTCTAATAGCTTCTACAATAGCTGGGGTTCCTCCTTCTTCTCGTAACTCAGGTTCTTGTAAAAATCGATGTCCTTCACGACGAACCTGTCAATAATTGAAATTGTAACTGATTTCTAAACATACATCTAAAATAAACTAGAGCCATCCTAATGAGACAAATACTGGCAACAAAGTCATCAAACAACAATTTCAGTCTAAGGCTAACAGATACCATGAGGATATGAATCATAGGCAAAACTTTTTGAAAATGTCAAGATCAATGTTGATAAGTAAAGCCAGGATCTCAAACATAAGCCCTTGTCATACTGTACATGTACCTATATTCGAAATATCAAAACTGTGACCCTTACCAAAAAATGTCGGTCAAAAGCAAATGTCCTAGCCAATATTACAAAGGTTAATTTGGGGTTACCATGCAAGTGTTTTACAAAAACTTACAGATTATCGGCGAATACCCTGTCAGAAATTGAGTATCAATGCGAGGCGTTACCCGAGCTGTGAAACGGAAATGTCTGACAGGGTATTCGCCAATACTCTGTCAGTTTTTGTAAAACATAAGCATGGTAACCCCATTCTAATGCATTTGACAAACATAGTTACAACTAAAGGCACAGAGTTATGGTTTTCTAAGCCAAGTCGCAAATCACAGTCATATCAAAAACTGTAGGGTATCATGACATCACAAACCAGAAACTGCAGGGTATCGTGACATCATATCAAAAACTGCAGGAGTATCATGAATACCCTTACAGTTTGTAGATCGGACAGCCAATGAGATCGCATGTTACAAACAAAATACATTAGAATGAAGTATAACGCTCAGCTTTCGAGTACACTTCATATTGGAGGAAGAAGAAGAATACATTTTAAAAGTCAAATTCAGTCTTAAATATCAAGCTCACTGGGTTGAAAGTCTTGGCACAAAATGAAAACTATCATCATGAGGAATCTGTGTGTGAAATATCAAATACCTTACTCTTACCAGTAAAATGATATGATAAAATATAAGAAGTTTCAAAAAAAATATTAAACTAAATGGTCAAGGTCATTAGATCAAATATCTTGGTGACAATGGACAGCACCTATCATAGACACCCTATATATTTGAAATATCAAAGCCCTATCCTTATTTACCCTAAAGATATGAGCTTCTAAAAAAGGTGATTGCAATGAAACCCATCCTAACCCCACAATTCCATTTGCAGAGGGGATATCTGGGTAAACATACTATAATCACAACTATCTGAGGGCCAATAATTCAAATGACACTTGTAGTATGTTTGTTAATCTGACATACCTACAAGTACATGTACATTGCAACTTTCAAAATAATCATATTTCCTTATTAATTAATCCAAACAAATATAATTTCACTAAAGTATGAAAATAGTCCTTGTCATTGATAATGGTGGAGGTAAGTACAGTGCGTACTGAGACCTGCTGACTTTACAAGTACTCTGGCATACCTTTCCGACCTGTTCTGACCATGTTGTTTAAGTATTTTATATATACATATACATGTAAAAAATAAATGCAGTTCAAATATAATACACTTTAATGCAGTTAACACTTACATAGAAAACACTTCCTCCACCACATTTCTCTGGTACACTATTTCTAAACATCTTCTTCTTTGCAATCAATAAACCTAATTATATGATAAAGATATTAATGGAAAATAAAAAATAAGTTTAAAATTCTTCATTATCTGAATACAGTCAGGTTCAGGACAAAAACTTCAAAATCACAAGGATCAAAATATGTCAAAATGAAATCAATTTTCAATCTATTCTCTTCTTTCTTTGCTATATTTCTGTATGTTTTCCTTTATATGTAGAAAAACAAAACTTAAAATTCTAAATCAAGCTTAATGATTATGAATAGGGAATAACAAAACTTAAGATCAATGAATTCAAGTGATGTCAAAAGCGATGTTACTAAGATGATTATAAATATATATATATATATATATATATAATATTATATATATATATATATATATATATTTATATATGAAATTTACAAAATTATATACATGTACCTGGGGTTTGAACACCTCCAATAAATTTGTGTGGAGAGATAAATACAGCATCTTTATACACGTATGGCTGATCTTCACTACTGCAGAGAAAAAAACATATTTTCTGGTAAAAGGTATAACTTCTTAAGATAAAAGTCTCTGGAAAGTTTTATACATGTAAATAAGAAAACTATTTCAGAAGCCCACATGGTACACAGATATGGCAAAACCTTAATTCATAATCATACCTGCCAACACTAGAAGACGGTTAAGAGGAACAATGGGTGGTCCGCCCCCCCGCCCCCCCCCCCCCCCCCCCCTGTTGTTGCTGAGAAAATTTTTCAATTTTCGACCATAAAATGACCTCACAGATTGACAGTTATCAACAAATTCCACAGAGAAAAGAACAACAGATTACATGTATACCGCTTTTTTAACACTTCTAATAACAAACACAAGTCTCTCTCCTGGAAATGACAAACAAAAAGGTGAAAACTGTGTTTATGAAACACTGATGCCACAAGGCGAAGAAAGTCCAAAATGTTGTCTATGAAGCCTTTGAGAAAAACGTCGATATTTTCTCATTCTGTTGTTCAGAAACAAAGTGTTTTTGAGTCCCAATATGTTTGATAAAGTCTGTAATCCCCCATGGGAGATAGTAAACTCACATTTGCACACCGTACAGTAAGCGAACTCGGGCCCTCTTTTACTTTAGGCAACGACCCCATTAAAACGAGAAACGTAATCGTTTCTGAAGTTTTGTTTCCTGCGCACATTCTTTTTCTTTTTAGTTGACGTCTCGTGGGTCGTTTAAAACATATCGTTAAGCGTTTACAAGAGTGTGACGAAAAAAGAGAGGTAATTCCAATCTAAAGTGCGCAATAATGACTGAAAGCGGAACGGACAAGTCTAAATCCGGAATGCGGAATCAGCATGTAAAAATCGGAAAAATTCCGCCAAAATCGGAACAGTTGGCATGTATGCATAATCAATATAAATACAAGTTTTGCTAGAGAAAAATTCTATCAGTTTATTATTTCAATTCTTTTACAAGAATAATAATTCTATCATACATTAAACTCACTTTGTAACAACTGGATTCATGTCTATTTTCACATAAGGAGCGGCTGTAGCATAGTCCCAGAAAGCTAAAGCCCCAGCACGATGCAGACAAACAGTCACCTGATCTACATCCACCAAGATCCCTGTAATGTTAGATGATGCACTGAAACAACCAATAAGCTGACGACCACTTCCCTGCCATCTCTGTAATTATTAATTATTAAATAAGATAAATAACTGCATGTACTAAATGTTCACTTCATCAATTAAGACTGCAATTCAACAGTTTAAAAAACAAAGTATCCACGATGAATGCACGTACTATCTAACCTGTAGGAAGCTGCCATTGTGGGAAATAATGAAAGTGGCCTTTATAGAGAGGTGGCCTCTTATTTGAGGTTCCTTATTTTAGAACCCATGTAGGGGCATTTTGACCATTGATATTTGAATGCTGTTTAATAATAAGATGTAAACATCATCTGTAATTATTTATTATTTTGTAAGCAAGAGATAAGCAGAGCACAAACGATTTATCATATAACACAATAAACTATGAAAACATTGATATGGAAGACATCATATAGATACAGTTAAATGCTCTCTTTTAATGTACAAGTTTATCGAAGCTATAGATAAAAGAAAGAATGTCCGATTGTTTTGAACAATTCTTCATAGGGTCCTCGGCTATGAGATTGTTAATTTCTATCACTCAAGGAAGAGTATCACTTTTACCCCCATATATTGCAAACTTTTTCATTTTTGCCAGAGTCAATAAAATCATTCACTGACATAACTCTGTTGGTTTTGCTCTTGTCAAACTCACTTTCAGTGCCATCTGTTTTTATTTTTTTTGTATGGTGCACATAAATTCACATGACAATGTAACATGACTCTAAGTCAAAATGGCTGTTAAAATGAGGTTTGAATGGGAGTCTGGAGATGTAAAGGCTTGCAGCTGTCCACAGTAGACAAGTGGTTGTTCTAATAGCTTAAATTAAAGAGTAAAGCATAATGGAAGGGTCTGAGAACGGCCATTATATGCAGGTGGCTGTCTAACAAAGGTGGCCTTCATGATACATAAGACTGTATATGTGGTCTCTAGAAAACTGCAATGGAACTCAGAAGGCAAAATATAACTTGAAAATAAGATTGACAGTAAAATAAAACACTTATTTGTTATTAAACTACATATGAATGTGATAAATCTTTCTAAGAGGAAGTTTTTCTACTACACATGTAAACAGCTTTTATGAAAAAATGTTATGACGATACAAACAAAAATGTACCTTCAGTTTGTCCTGCATATCAGTGATGCTAATGGAACCAGTCTGGTTGGTTTTGATTCGAATTATCTATATATGTATATTGGAAAAAAATTAATTAAAGTATGATAGTATAATGCAATATTCAAAATATTTAAATATAAAACTTAGGACACATTTTACAGTGAGAATAAAATATCCTGATCAAGTATACTCAAAATATATTTGTTAAATTTTCAACAGTTTTGCTATTTTAATAAGACTAAATAAAATCAATGTTTAGTTTCTCAGGCACTTCTTATCAAATAATAATGAGACAAGGAGTTTTCGCAAAAGTATGGGGACGTTAAATCTCCTTCGTCTGTACGTCTGTTCATCCGTCCATCTGTCACAAAAACTTTAACCTTGGTCATAACATTTTAACTGCAAGACATAGGGCCTTCATATTTAGCATGTGTCTCCCTAATTGCAATACCTTTCCGATGGTACCGAAATTTTTCATCATGTGACCTTGACAGTGACCTTTGGCCTATTTCAATGTAACTTTTTAACCGTAAGATGTAGGGCCTTCATATTTTGCATGTGTATCTGTAGACATACACAACCATAATTGTATGTCAGAGATCACTGCACCCTCACTGATAGAACCCCCAAAGTGGGGAACCACTATTCTCTGAATTTGCTTGTTCTGTTTTATAATTATTGGGGAAAAAATACAAATTCCCAAAATCGAATTGGCCATCAACAATGCTTAGGAATAGTTGATTTAGATCACGTCAATCACTATAACCTCTGCTTATTTATCCAAGGGAGGTATGTTGTTGCCCAAGGCATAATCTGTATGAAAATCACATTCTGTTTTGGTCCCTTTAACACCACTGATCATCAATGTCAGGTGAACATTAAACAAAAATATCAATCTGAAAACGCAGAAAATATGGACAAGAAGAATTCTAGAAAACCATGTAAACAATTTCCTATGCAGCACAAATTGTAGTGATGCAGCGGTGCCTGAGAAACTAGATTTTAATTTTATGCAGTGCCTGAGAAACTAAATTTTAATTATATTTGTCTTAAATCGTTGCCACCGGTATTTCCATTTTTTGTCTTCAAGTCTGAAGTTTTTTCTAATATAACAGGCCATGACTTAACATGGTTCACACAGATCAAAATCTATTCTCAAGCTGAATAAGCAGAGTGTATCAATCCAAGGGACATGTGAGTTGCCTGTTAAAATAGCAAGAACAGAGAAATGACAGAGAGACAGACACAACAGACAAGGTAATCCCTTAAATGTCACCAAGCTTCACAGGCAAGTGAAGTTAACACACAATAGTCTACATGTTTATATCATAGTTGTCAGTCCTGACATGAACAATAAACATTTGTTTTGTATAAACTAGTTTTGTTTATATGCATATAACAATACTATATTAATTTCACGTAAATAAATAATGCCTAATTGAATCCTATACATGTACATACCTTTGCTCCTACTTCAGCCCAGGGAAGGAAACTTGAATGGTGTTCATAGGGCCCCACAAACACAGTCTATATTTCAAATATTAATGACAAATAACATATCAAAGACTTAACATTTTGAGAAAAATTATTATCTCTTCTTACTGTATAAAATTATAAACTACACAATGTGTAACTTCAACTCCCATCTGAAAGATTATCATGTTATAATGTAATAGCTTACTTACATTTTATTGAATATACACATTACAATAAAATTTAACTATCAATTACAAATATAGGCCTTTCACATCTTTCACTTCAGTTTACTTATATCATAACATTAAACTATATTACCAATGACACTTAAATAAAATTTCATTTCCTGGATAAACGTTCATATCTGGACATTTCCTTTAACCAAGCATGAGAAGTGACAGTTAAATAATAAAATTGCAGTCATTTCACTACTGTAATACTAAAGTAAAATGTTTTCACCGCTTCACGTTGATGTTGTAGAAAATGGCACTTCTGCTTACAAATTAATGACAATATGTAAACAGGAATATTCAAAGAAGAGAATTCATTAATCATAAACTCACAGGAGGTTCTTGAAGGTCAAGGCCATGGATGAGTTTGTGAACAGCAGCTGTAGATCCACTCCCAACAAAAATCACTGAATCATGCTCACTTGCATGCACAGAGTTCCTCACGATATCCCTGAAATCACAAAACACATCCACTCCATGGTTAAAACCCTTAAATATATAAACAATCTACTACATGTGTAAGATCATAAAAATATGATCAAAAGATATTTTTGTCAAGAGCTGTACACAATCATCTATAAGGAATTTTTAATGTGGAAGCATTTAAATACTCATTACCAATACTAATGGTAATGTATGCTTCAAACTCTTCGAATTTCGTTTCTGTTTACAACTAAAATGTTCGTTAAGTTCATTTGTATGACTTTGACTTTAATCATTTAATATCAGTGAATAAAATATTAAATTAATTTTGATGTTCCTCAACTCTTCGAGCTATCAGACTTCATGGCTGTCCAGAGTTGTCTGAGAGGATACCTGGCATTATGCATGCATTGGGCTTCTAAAAATATTTAAACTATTTGATAGATACATATCTGGCTTCATACCAGTATAGGGTCCTTAAAAAGGATGTTATACAGTTTAATCAGCATGTACCTCACTTTAAGCCCATAAATGGGCATCTGGAAGGATGTTGTACTGTTTGATTGACACATACCTGGCTTCATACCTGTATAGGATCCTTAATGTACTTTTTGATAAGCATGTACCTCACTTTATGCCCATACATGGGTTGGGTGGGTGGTTGGTTGGTTGGTGTTTTATGTCAGTTTCAACAATATTTCAATTATATACGGACATGGAAGCAGGAGGTTACCAACCTCTTAAACATAGTGGCGCAACCTGGGAATCGAATCCAGATCGTCAGCACCGCAAACCAAGCGCTTAATCACTACACAAAGCCTGCCTCTGCCAATACATGGCCATCTGAATGGTTGTTACACTGTTTGATAGGTACATACCGCATATACTCGCCTGTAAGTCGGATTTTTGGGAGAAAAATATTGTAGTCAAAATGCACAACCGACTAATAGGCGCGATACTACACAAGAGGAAAAAATCCTACCTTGATCTGTCAAAAGTCAAAATATGCTGTTGATGAACGGACAGTGCGACATCACGCACAATAGATAGTACACACGATATTCCCTGGTCGCTTAGTACTTTTAAAGACGACTTTATGACAATAAAATTTATATTGCGTGGCCAACAGTTCGATGCATAATATATATAGGTGCTTCATTGTTTATTTAATTGAGTTCAATACAACTTACAAACTGATTACCTATGTAGAAAAGAAAAGTTAACAAGTTGTAACAAAAGGCAAACAGAAGCTTATGGAGAAAGTTTAATGACCCGTGACAAGATAGCCATTGATTAGTTAACATAAAAGCGTCCACTGGTGCTGAGGACGAGATCATCTATGATGGCATTCCTTTGTCGGAACTACAGATCAAACTGCTGTTCAATGATAATAATGATGATGGCAGCGACAAAGAGTTCGAATGCATGGGTCTGGAATATGCCCGTTCAAAGTAAATGGCCATTTTTACGACCAAAAACTACCCTTTTTATGTCTACTATATTCTTAGAATAGAAGCCATACGTAACTGAAAGCAGTTTAAATGTCCTACTATTGAATATGTCATTTAATTCCCCTGTATTGTAAATTACACAGGAGTGATACCGCACGATCATTAGAGCGGAAAGGCTTCCAAGCCATTCATTGAAAGTCATCAAAAAGATGTCATAAGCAAAGACAAGCCATTTGTACATTGAAAATTTAGAACCGATTTATAGGCGAGTCAAAGACAAATTCCAAAATTTCAAGCCCTAAAAGTACCAACCGACTTATAGGCAAAGCGACTTATAGGCACGTATATACGGTACCTGGCTTCATGCCTGTACAGGGTTGTCTGATGGGGTGTTACACTGTTTGATAGGTACATAACTGGCTTCATGCCTGTACAGGGTTGTCTGAAGGGATGTTTTACTGTTTGATAGGTACATACCTGGCTTCGTGTCTGTACAGGGTTGTCTGATGGGATGTTTTACTGTTTGATAGGTACATACCTGGCTTCGTGTCTGTACAGGGTAGTCTGAAGAGATGTTACACTGTTTGATAGGTACATGACTGGCTTCGTGCCTGTACATGGTTATCTGAAGGGATGTTACACTGTTTGATAGGTACATAACTGGCTTCATGCCTGTACATGGCCATCTGAAGGAATGTTATACTGTTTGATAGGTACATACCTGACTTCGTGCCTGTACAGGGTTGTCTGAAGGGATGTTTGATGGGGTGTTACACTGTTTGATAGGTACATAACTGGCTTCATGCCTGTACAGGGTTGTCTGAAGGGATGTTATACTGTTTGATAGGTACATACCTGGCTTCGTGCCTGTACAGGGTTGTCTGATGGGATGTTTTACTCTTTGATAGGTACATACCTGGCTTCGTGACTGTACAGGGTAGTCTGAAGAGATGTTACACTGTTTGATAGGTACATAACTGGCTTCATGCCTGTACATGGCCATCTGAAGGAATGTTATACTGTTTGATAGGTACATACCTGGCTTCGTGTCTGTACAGAGTTGTCTGAAGGGATGTTACACTGTTTGATAGGTACATACCTGGCTTCGTGACTGTACAGGGTAGTCTGAAGAGATGTTACACTGTTTGATAGGTACATACCTGGCTTCGTGCCTGTACATGGCTATCTGAAGGGATGTTACACTGTTTGATAGGTACATAACTGGCTTCATGCCTGTACATGGCCATCTGAAGGAATGTTATACTGTTTGATAGGTACATACCTGGCTTCGTGTCTGTACAGGGTTGTCTGAAGGGATGTTATACTGTTTGATAGGTACATACCTGGCTTCGTGCCTTTACAGGGTTGTCTGAAGGGATGTTTTACTGTTTGATAGGTACATACCTGGCTTCGTGCCTGTACAGGGTTGTCTGAAGGGATGTTACACTGTTTGATATGTACATACCTTGCTTCTTGCCAGTACATGGCCATCTGAAGGGATGTTACACTGTTTGATAGGTACATGAATGGCTTCATGCCTGTACATGGCCATCTGAAGGAATGTTATACTGTTTGATAGGTACATACCTGGCTTCGTGTCTGTACAGGGTTGTCTGAAGGGATGTTACACTGTTTGATAGGTTCATACATGGCTTTGTGCCTGTACAGGGTTGTCTGAAGGGATGTTACACTGTTTGATAGGTACATACCTGGTTTCGTGCCTGTACAGGGTTGTCTGAAGGGATGTTACACTGTTTGATACGTACATACCTGGCTTCGTGCCTGTACAGGGTTGTCCGAAGGGATGTTTTACTGTTTGATAGGTACATAATTGGCTTCGTGCCTGTACAGGGTTGTCTGAAGGGATGTTACACGGTTTGATATGTACATACCTGGCTTTGTGCCTGTACAGGGTTGTCTGAAGGGATGTTACACTGTTTGATAGGTACATGCCTAGCTTCGTGCCTGTACAGGGTTGTCTGAAGGGATGTTTTACTGTTTGATAGGTACATACCTGGCTTCATGTCTGTACAGGGTTGTCTGATGGGATGTTTTACTGTTTGATAGGTACATACCTGGCTTTGTGACTGTACAGAGTAGTCTGAAGAGATGTTATACTGTTTGATAGGTACATACCTGGCTTCGTGCCTGTACATGGCCATCTGAAGGGATGTTACACTGTTTGATAGGTACATAACTGGCTTCATGCCTGTATATGGCCATCTGAAGGAATGTTATACTGTTTGATAGGTACATACCTGGCTTCATGCCTGTACAGGGTTGTCTGAAGGGATGTTTGATGGGGTGTTACACTGTTTGATAGGTACATAACTGGCTTCATGCCTGTTCAGGGTTGTCTGAAGGGATGTTATACTGTTTGATAGGTACATACCTGGCTTCGTGCCTGTACAGGGTTGTCTGATGGGATGTTTTACTCTTTGATAGGTACATAATTGGCTTCGTGACTGTACAGGGTAGTTTGAAGAGATGTTACACTGTTTGATAGGTATATAACTGGCTTCATGCCTGTACATGGCCATCTGAAGGAATGTTATACTGTTTGATAGGTTCATACATGGCTTTGTGCCTGTACAGGGTTGTCTGAAGGGATGTTACACTGTTTGATAGGTACATACCTGGCTTCGTGTCTGTACAGGGTTGTCTGAAGGGATGTTACACTGTTTGATAGGTACATACCTGGCTTTGTGTCTGTACATGGCCATCTGAAGGGATGTTATACTGTTTGACAGGAACATACCTGGCTTCGTGCCTTTACAGGGTTGTCTGAAGGGATGTAACACTGTTTGATAGGTACATACCTGGCTTCGTGTCTGTACAGGGTTGTCCGAAGGGATATTATACTGTTTGATAGGTACATACCTGGCTTCGTGCCTGTACATGGCCATCTGAAGGGATGTTACACTGTTTGATAGGTACATAACTGGCTTCATGCCTGTACATGGCCATCTGAAGGAATTTTATACTGTTTGATAGGTACATACCTGGCTTCGTGTCTGTACAGGGTTGTCTGAAGGGATGTTATACTGTTTGATAGGTACATACCTGGCTTTGTGCCTTTACAGGGTTGTCTGAAGGGATGTAACACTGTTTGATAGGTACATACCTGGCTTCGTGCCTGTACAGGGTTGTCTGAAGGGATGTTACACTGTTTGATAGGTACATACCTGGCTTCTTGCCAGTACATGGCCATCTGAAGGGATGTTACACTGTTTGATAGGTACATGAATGGCTTCATGCCTGTACATGGCCATCTGAAGGAATTTTATACTGTTTGATAGGTATATACCTGGCATCGTGCCTGTACAGGGTTGTCTGAAGGGATGCTACACTGTTTGATATGTACATACCTGGCTTTGTGCCTGTACAGGTTTGTCTGATGGGATGTTACACTGTTTGATAGGTACATACCTGGCTTCGTGACTGTACAGGGTTGTCTGAAGGGATGTTACACTGTTTGATTTGTACATACCTGGCTTTGTGCCTGTACAGGGTTGTCTGAAGGGATGTTACACTGTTTGATAGGTACATACCTAGCTTCGTGCCTGTACAGGGTTGTCTGAAGGGATGTTACACTGTTTGATATATACATACCTGGCTTTGTGTCTGTACAGGGTTGTCTGAAGGGATGTTACAATGTTTGATAGGTACATACCTGGCTTCATGCCTGTACAGGGTTGTCTGAAGGGATGTTATACTTGTGGTAGTATGTGTGTTACCATAATCGGGTAATACTTCATTTTGTATGTAATCTTCTATGAACCTTAAAGCCCTGTAAATGTAATAGTTCTATATATTGTATCTTTCTTAAAGGGGTATTATCCAATATTTTCTAAGTTTTTGCTAAAGAATCTCCTATTCCTTTATCCACAAACTTTAACAGATACGCAGGCAGATCTTTCCATCTGCCCCGACCTGGATTGAAACATGACTCAATAGAGTCAAGAGTTTACATTTAGTTCTAGCATGCATGTAGCATTGTAGTCCATTTGGGTAAAGAGGTCCAAAAACACAGCAATAAATGTAAAAACAAAATTCTAACTATGTACAAAAATATTTTATAATATATGAAAGGGCTTAATTGTAATTAATTATGCATCCCAATTATGAAGTCTCTATCTCTCACAGTTCAAAATTTATAGCAAAGGTTAAAGTTAACTTGTATGCCCAAAACCTACAATCCATGAGCATAAAAATAAGAATGAAACACCCCCTTGACATTACAAAACATGGTTTAGTATTTCCTAGAATATCAGGATAGTACAAATGAAGTTTGAATTAATATTCCCTCATTTAATAAAATTTAATGCTATACATTAATGCTTACCTTCCTGAGGCAATGTAATCCAGATAGGTTACTACAAAAGAGAAAATCATGTTAAATCAATACATAGGAAAGTTTTCCTGATGATAAACTGTTTTTAATTTGTAATGTTTTCATGGATTTCCAGTTGAAACACTATATTACCATAAATACTGTGTAATAATGTTTTGACATTGCATTTCAGGTGCTCCAGCTATCAGTACATGTTTAAATGTCATATAAATGACAACTCATGTAAGTTACGATGAAACTCACGTTAATAAACAAGTCATGCTATTAAAAACTATCATTTCCAAAAATTTACTGTTGTAAAAATTGTTTTGGGAACAGATCAAATGGTAAAAAACCATGTATTTCTTTTTTAATCTACAGAGCACAATCTGGATATCTTAGTACCTTTGAAACCTCTACACTAAATGGAAGTCAAAGAATTTTTTCAGAACACTTGAAATAATTTATTCAACAGAAGCACATAAATACATATAACCCTTTCTCCTAATTTTATTTGCCGATGAGTGAGATTGTTACTTTTGCTGCCTTTTTCTCATGAGAAGACAAACCAACTTGTCCTGCAAATAATCTCATAACATACTTCATATACGTGGAGTTACATAAAACAATAATCAATCAATCAATGATCATTAACATTACAGATAATCAGAAAGATATAGCTTTATTTAATTTTGAATACTGGTCACTGCCAAACTATGTGGTATCGTTTTTCAGGTCCAAGATGCCATTACAAGTTAGTCGTTTATTGATTTGAACGTATAACCCAAAGGATAGCTGTACAAATAGTTAGATCAAGTATGGGGAGTCACTGTCTACATGTATACACAATAGCTCTTCTGGACGACTATTGCTTCCATACATAATAATAAAAGATCACTTTTTTTTTTTACAGGTTTGATGCTAACTGCCTAGAAGGGCTATATAATTTGCACAACCTCAGTTGTAAGACTGCAGTTAGTAAAAAGTTTAGACTTGATTTACCAGCTGCTACAGGTGACCACTGCCATTCTAGAGAGACTCAATTCACTCCAGCTAGTATTATTTACAGCAGAGGTGGTTCGGGCAGATAAAAAGTAGTACACACCACGTGTACATGTAGATATAATTCATCTGCAGTAGCATACGCAGCATTAGTATACACTATCTGATGTTATCTATGAGAGGTGCATGATGTTTAGCCTCAAGGAATTTCATTAATTCTGCCGATAATTGATGATAAAAGATTAAAATTTAAATGAACAGGTTGAGTATAGGTTCAAATCAGGATATATACCCCCGATCGAGGTAAAATACCCTGATCGGGATATCAAAATTCTTATCATTTGAAATAAGTAATTACAGGTCGCATCACATCACTAAAAGTGGAGAACTTTTTTGTTAGGCCTCCTGTTATAATCCTTACCAGATCTGAGAAAATGAATGTCAAAAATTTCTTGTGGTATTACATTCTGTTTCTCAGATCTTGTAAAGATTAGAAGTTTTTGTATAAAAGTTCTTCCACTTTTATCGATATGATGCAACCTGTGATTACATCTTTGAAATTTAGAAGTAATCATATTTTTGGTAAGAATTTTGATAAGGGTATTTTACCTCGATCGGGGTATATACCCCGATTTGAACCTATACCCAACCTGATGAACAAAACAAAAATGAGATCCAGAGAGAGAAAAACGACCAATAACGCATCACTTCAACCTACAGATGGGTGCAGTCCTAACATAACATACACGTTACCGCGAAAAGCGGTCACGAGGACTGCTTTAGCACGACCGGACGTGTGTGCGCTCCTCGTGTTAACGTGGGAAGGAATTCAGGTTAATGCGATTTATTTCCGCGTGTGCTCGGACCAGTCGCACGTTCACATGTCTATATTTATAATTCTCTATGCAGTACGGATGGAGAAAATAAAATGGATTTAATTAAATTACTGCGAATGTCGCCATAAAAACATGTATCAGATGTAATGTTAAAATGACATCCTACATTAATAATTTTAGATGTTTATAACAAAGGAAATTATCTCATAGACATGCAATAAGGTATTTATGAAAAAAATTTGTCAGTTTATACTAGCATGATTACCGTCTACTTTCATTTATTTATTTATTTTTAATTAGTTTATTTATGCATTTATTTCTTAATTGTTTATTCATTTATAACTAATTCAGTTTTGTATTTACATGTATTTCTTATTTATGTATTTATTAATATTATTTTTAATCATCTTTATTATTATTTTTATTAATTTTTATTTCATTATTATTATTATTATTATTATTATTATTATTATTTTCCTAAAATAAGAATAAATTTCATTAAAGTCCATGTTTCAATATTTTTAAAACACATTCCTGAACTCGGAAGGGTTTTATTTCATTCTAAATATTTTACTAACACATTAATGTTTTTATATTTAAATATACAATGTATAGAGTGTTCCCATACAACCCTGTTTTCCTCAAATTAGCTAGAGTTATCTCCCTCATTGGAGTACAACTCTCGCACTTTATCCATCAATGCTCATATAAAACTGCTTGATTTAACTTAATTGTATGAAATAATTGCACTGTATATCTAAATGTTTTACAGAAAATTTTCAACAGATTGATTATATTTACTGATTAATTAAGACTGAAGTCATGAAATCTACCCTGATAAATAGTTATTTTCTCAGAAATTTAATGAAGTTTACATGGTAGAGATGGAAAAAGTCAGAGAGTCGTACTCCAACATGGCCGCTTATGCTAGTAGCGTGACATCACATGGGCAAACTCTATATATCAATTCTCCTTCAAATCCTTTTATATGAACAATGTTAATACAAGTTTGAAGTTGTAAGCAAGCGAACGCGGCTGTCAAACACGTTCACGCGGCAGTCAAACGCGTTAACGCGGCAGTGAAGCGCGTTCACGCGGTCTCGAAATTAAGTTCACGTGGAAAACTGTGTTAACGCAGATGCGTGTGCTCAGCAGTCCTGAGTGCACGAGGAAAGCAAACTTCACGTTAACGCGACGTTAACATAATGTTATGTTAGGACTGCACTTACTGTAGGTCAGCTTCTTTAAGAATTAGTGGTCACCTGTCTAGACTGGCATTGTCAGTCTATGAAATGTTCTACTGAGTATTGATAGTAAGTTACCCCTTCGAAGTCCAAAGGGGCCGCTGAATATTTTATCCTTTCCAAGGATATTTGATGATATGTATTGAATGAGCGATTCCTTGTCATGGTTTGGATCTGATGGTATTTCACTGTTTTTATGATCCGGGAGAGAGTAAAACAAGCGATCTCTAGCTCCTTGCTGCGAATTTGGGTTGTCCATTCTGTTACGACGACATGCGAATCTGCGTTACCACAAAGCTTGTTGGTGAAAATCGTTTCGCACTAGGTTCTTTTCGCACTAGGTTGTTTCGCCCTGAAATGGAAGTTAATCAATGGGTACAACAATGATATTTATACCATATATATACATATAATATAAAAGGTTCATATTTTTCAGTACTGGTCCAGTAACAGTTCCCGGACGATTTTTTAAAGTTTTCGTCAAACAACTGTTGCTACAGAAGACCAAAATACATGAAGTTTGGTACAGTGCAGTGCATGGTTTACCCATTATGTACAGAACAATGCCAGACTTATGACAAAACGCATACATTAACCACATATTTTATGCATTTTTACGACTCTCCTTTTTAGCCATTTTCCCCGACTTTACTGTAATAGTTCCCGGACGATCTAGTCTAGACTACTGATATTGTTATTGGATAAAAAGACATGATATTTGATAAAGTCAAAGGTCAATTTTTTTTATAAAAATGCTTATAGTGAAAATATTGCATTATTCGACCTTAAAAACTGATTTTGGGGTCATTGATCAAGAGCACCTATCCGGTACATGTATCCCCCGCGTATGGATATTGAAAGTAGGTCAGAACGTGATATATAAAATAAGATAGAAGGCATTTTAAATCAAAATTTTTACCAGAAAAATCTTATTCTCTTTTCAATATCATTTATTTTGTATAAAAATTTTGGATGATTCCTTGCGCTTTTTGCTCAGACCAGCAAAACGTCCAGGAACTGTTCAGTACTGTCCGGGAAAGAAAAAAGAGGAGTTACTGGCTCAGTTATGTGGCAGAAGTCACCATGGAGCTATACAATACATGAATAGAAATAATAAGTAGAACATATAACACATTACAAAAATATTTGATTGTAGAGCAATTACGATACCGACTTAAGACGGTCATTTAATTTGACAAAAGCCAAACAAATGGTGTGGTTAACGGGTTTACGGGCCCACCTTCCCACTCACCGTAACAGCAGAACAATCAAAGGACGTACATTAAAATTTTTTAAATAATCATCCATGTAAAGAACAAGGGTCAACAGATATCGCATATTGAGAGGTCATAAAAATATAAACACGTAAGGTATTGTAAAACACATAATGGTATAAAAATATATGCGACATCAACATGATAAACCAGGCTCTGCCAGTCTGAAAGCGAGCTAAGACCCTAGATCTGTAGGAGTCCCGACTAACAGTCAGAGGGGACGAGGTTCAAAACCATGTCTCCTCTGAAAGAGGTTTGGACAAGGCCCGTCATATAATCCCCACCGCCCTGTTAGTCAGCGTGCAACGTTCAAGTAAAAGTCTGCATAGGGCTGTAGAGGGGCAAAATACAAGACCTATAGTCTTCTTGATGATCTCAATATCATATTGTGTATTTAGAAGACGTTTGACTATTTTATTACATGATAAAATAACGTTATCGGAGCCTTTTACTTTCCTTGGTTTATATACTAGATCACCATAAAAATTAGGATGGGAAATTCCATTGGATACATACTGTTAAAAAGAAATATTTCCAAATTTAGATAGAAGTTCTGAATAAGATCTGAAGAATTTGCCGAATGTTTTTCTTAGCTTGTGATATCTGTAACCCTGAGATAAAAGTTTAGTAGTAATTTGTAAATTTCGTTTATGAAAGTCCAAAACATCGGTGCAGCCTCTGACAAATCGAACTAATTGAGATATATAGATACCATATGATGGGAGTCGAGGGACATCGCCATCCAAGTAAGGGAAATTTACAATGGGAAATCCAAAATCCTCACGTTTATCATAAATACTAGTATATATTAGCTGGTTGATAATTTTGAACTGTTACAGTACCAGTACTTGTCTGCTTTGCATATTCAGTTCTTTCGCACATTACAACCTTTCATTCAATCATAAGATAAGATAAGCTTTATTTTAAGTCGGCATGTCAGAGAACACAGCTTTCAAAAGCTTTTGACCGACATTAAAAACATACATATACATAGAAACAGTAACATGCACACGACACATTTGTATGTACAATAACAGACAAAATAATCCCAATTTATATTATTACAGAAGATTACATACAATAAAAACAACGTACAAAGCAATCTACATATAGAAATGACAAAGACAGGCTGAGCAGGTTCAAATAAATATATTGAAAAAGACAGGACTGGCTGAGCATTTAAAACCAAAGCACAAATGACAATTTTGTAAAAACACAAAAAGGTGAAAAACGTTTAAAGCAGCAATGCAAAGATGTTCACATGCAGAAGGTGAGCAACAGTCTGGTGGAACCTAGAGAAAAGAGGCGCATGAGAAAAAAGAGAAAAGCGAGTGGCTGCAAGGTCTAAGTGACCGGGCAATTCCTACCGACAAAGACCAGGCAGCCAGTCATCATACATGAACTGTTCATCTACAGAATTTACATTTACAGTCCCTCCCCATTCCAATGACTGACTAAAGACTTGAAGTGGTTGAAACTATTTGTTTTTCTAAAATCATCAGGAAAACTATTCCACAAAACTGCTGCTGCATATTTAAATGACTTCTTACCATATGTGGTCGTTCTAACTTGCGGTACCTGTAAAATATTTGTATACCTGAAATTGTATCTATTTTCTTAAAAGTGAGAAAAACAAGTAAACATGGAGGGGCCATATCATATGTACAATTTTGAAAGCTTCTGTAGCCATTGTCTTGACTCAGCGTAATTTCCACGATGGAATATAAAGGACAAATTTCTTTTTTATTTTCTTTAATGGTTTTTTTTCATTTCAAAATATAATTTACATTAAATTGGTACTTATAGATACATTTTTCATTGATTTTAAAATGATTGGAAGTATACTTGTATTGTTTTTCATATCAAATTCCTAAAAAAGCAAGAAAGAAAGAAAGAAAGAAAGAAAGAAAGATAGATAGATAGATAGATAGATAGATAGATAGATAGATAGATAGATAGATAGATAGATAGATAGATAGATAGATAGAGGGACGCGGAATACCATTATAATCCGATAATCGTAGGTCAACTCGACCTCTCACATATTAAAAGCCCCCTCCCCCGGTTCCCCTACCAGGGCTCGGCCCTATACCTGCTGAGGACCTATAACCGGTTCCCAGACCCTGCGTTCGTCCCCTCTTACTTCAATATCTGGATCCGCCCTTGATAACAATAAACACAGTTCAAAATTACAATAACATAAATAATCACATATAATCTTACGTAATCAATTGTTTATAGGCAACATAGGCGAATCTTGAGATTATAAAAGGGGGTGCAGCCTCCTCTGATTATTCGGTCCGGATTTGGGGTTGCAGCCCAATTTTTTTTTTTCGAAAATGACCTTTTTGGTATAATTTTCTCACCAAAGCGTTACAACTCCACCCCCACTCTAAATCCGCCAATGTGTAACATAGTAGCCTTCAACGACGAGTGTTATACCCACCTTAATAATGAACAATATCTTTTAAAAAAGTAATGACAGACTTTCAAAATAAATTGAATATTCTTTTATTTAATTGTTCAAACTACTGAATTTTTGATATCTTACTAGACAATACAATATTATTTAGCAAGTCACTCCTACGGAACATTGGACAGTAATGTATCTTAAAGATAAATAGAACACAAAGAGGAGACTGATTAGTACTAAGTGATGGTAGTCCCATTAAGAAGGGCCATCTGTGTAACTATGCAATAGTCAGCAGAAAACAATATGACGACAACGGAGAGTGGTCCCTGCCTTATTTAGGTAATGGAGATTGTAGCGATTCGTACCTACTGTATAAATACCTGGGGTAAAAGTAGTTTTACTCAGAATCGACTTGAAAGTATTAAGGTACGTTAAAGCGTTCTCGGTCCTCCTCCTTTGTGCGCCAACCAGACCACACCTTTATCGCTGCCATTGTTCTTATGTGGTTGAATAAACTTTATTTGTTTGCTGAGTTTGAATAAACTTTTGAAAATTGCACAACGCATCATTTCTTGGCTACACGGCCACCCCACAGATGGGCAAATGTCTTCGGTCATATTATAACGTGTAGGCATGTCCAGATGATAAACACTTATGGATGAATTAAAACAAGATTAATGTTATTTTTTTTTTCTTTCTTTCTCTCTTTTTTAATTTGTTGTTTGTTGTTGTTGGAATATTATTTGTACAGTTTTAAATGTGTGTCCTTTGACTGTGTTACTTTTGCGGTGACTGAAAAGGTGAGTGCCCGTAAAATTGCAGATGAATTGAGTTACGTTTGTAACTCTGATTGACCGTCCTAAGTCGGTATCATAACTGCAATACAATTAATCGAATGTTTTTGTAATGCCTTTTCTGTCTTTATATATGAAAATACCATTTTGACAACCACCCAGATAGCATACAGAAATATGTTTTGAGGTAGTTTTTATTTGAGAGAGAGACTATTATTGCCTACGTGTTTATGGGTCATTCTGGCTAGGTTTAGGCCTTCAACCTAGAATACCTTCTTCATTAATACAATCTTCTACACACAGTTGTACTTCTCTGCTAGGAATTGTGATGCCACATCATTGCAAACGTTAATTTCGTTTTTATAACTACTGCTCAACAAGGTTTAGTGCCAATTTCAATTCATTCTTAGATATTTAATATTAATAGTTGTATTTGTATTAATCTTTACATATAATATCACCACATTTTTCTTTAACAAGTGTTTTAATACACTTCTTAACTCCTATTTATTTTTCCACGTACAAGTATATTTCAGTATATGAATGTTTGTCTTAAGTGTAATATAATTATATAGCTATCTTATCTTTGTCTATGTTTTATTTCAAGACTGAATCTTGTCTCTTGTATTTAGTGCTTCTATTTGGTGCCATTAATTACCTGCGTGTAATTTGGTTTAGCCTTGCTTAGATTGTATGTATATTCCTCCTGCTTGCATGCTTGTGTATGTTGTATATGTTCGACAGAAAATAAATTTTCTGAATCTGTATCTGAATACATATCTATCAATGTTATGCGCTTAATATATATTATCTCGTATCATATATAATTATAAATATGTATATACACGTTTCTTTTTTGCTTTTTCATTTTTCTTTTTACTTTTATTTGTTTTGTTTTATTTATTTTTATTTATTTTTTTTTTGCAAGTGGTATGTGTGTTTGTATTAATATTATTCAAAAGCTTACAGAAGATCATGTTTCCCATTACTGACTGACTATTACAATGATTTATCTTATGCGATTCTGACAGAGATTAAGCAATGCCATGACATTCGATGTGCTACTCACAATCAGAGGACCAGTGTCCGATTCGCCTGAAATTTTTCTAGAGTGATTTATTATCTTCTGTCTCCTCATCTCGTATGAAAATGTATAAACCGAAGCCTCGTCCTTAACACGGACCAAAACTATGAAGCAATGCACCAAACAGATGTCGCTATCGATCTGCCCCATCATCTCGTATGAAACAGTATAAACTGAGGCCTCGTCCGTAACACAGACCAGAACTATGAAGCAATGCATCAGACAGGTGTCGTCATCTGCCTCCTCATCTCGTATGAAACAGTATAGACCGAGGCCTCGTCCTTAAGCAGATCAAAACTATGAAGCAATGTACCAAACAGGTGTCGCCATCTGCCTTCTCATCTAGTATGGAAGAGAATAAACCAAAACCTCGTCCGTAACAGACCAAAACTATGAAGCAATGCATCAGACAGGTGTCGCCATCTGCCTCCTCATCTCGTATGAAACAGTATAAACAGAGGCCTCGTCCGTAACACAGAACCATTAAGCGATGCATCAGACAGGTGTCGCCATCTGCCTCCTCATCTCGTATGAAACAGTATAAACCGAGGCCTCGTCCATAACACAAACCAGAACTATGAAGCAATGCATCAAACAGGTGTCTTCATCTGCCTCCTTATCTCGTATGAAACAGTATAAACCGAGGCCTCGTCCGTAACACAGACCAAAACTATGAAACAATGCACCAGACAGGTGTCGCCATCTGTCTCCTCATCTCGTATGAAACAGTATAAACCGAAGCATCGTCCGTAACACAAACCAGAACTATGAAGCAATGCATTACACAGGTGTCGCCATCTGCCTCCTTATCTCGTATGAAACAGTATAAACCGAGACCTCGTCCGTACCACAGACTAAAACTATGAAGCAATGCATCAGACAGGTTTCGCCAACTGTCTCCCCATCTCGTATGAAACAGCATAAATTGAGGCCTCGTTCGTAACCCAGAACTATGAAGCAATGCATCAGACAGGTGTCGCCATCTGTCTCCTTATCTCGTATGAAACAGTATAAAGCGAGGCCTCGTCCTTAACACAGACCAAAACTATGAAGCAATACACCAAACAGGTGTCGCCATCTGTCTCCTCATCTCGTATGAAACAGTATAAACCGAGGCCTCGTCCGTAACACAGACCAAAACTATGAAGCAATGCACCAAACAGGTGTCGCCATCTGCCTCCTCATCTCGTATAAAACAGTATAAATCGAGGCCTCGTCCGTAACACCGACCAAAACTATGAAGCAATGCACCAAACAAGTGTCGCCATATGCCTCCTCATCTCGTATGAAACAGTATAAACCGAGGCCTCGTCCGTAACACAGACCAAAACTATGAATCAATACACCAAAAAGGTGTCGCCATCTGCCACCTCATCTCGTATAAAACATTATAAACCGAGGCCTCGTCCTTAACACAAACCAAAACTATGAAGCAATGCATCAGACAGGTGTCGTCATCTGCCTCCTCATCTCGTATGAAACAGTATGGACCGAGGCCTCGTCCTTAAGCAGACCAAAACTATGAAGCAATGTACCAAACAGGTGTCGCCATCTGCCTTCTCATCTAGTATGGAAGAGAATAAACCAAAACCTCGTCCGTAACAGACCAAAACTATGAAGCAATGCATCAGACAGGTGTCGCCAACTGCCTCCTCATCTCGTATGAAACAGTATAAACAGAGGCCTTGTCCGTAACACAGAACCATTAAGCGATGCATCAGACAGGTGTCGCCATCTCTCTAAGTTTTAGTGTAATAATCTTGGAATTGTGACACCCCCCCCCCCCAAAAAAAAAAAAAAAACCCAAAAAACATATATTTGTATATTATCCGAGAGGTTGTCAAAATGGCTGTCATTGATTTAAAATATTACTCCTTTATTGTCCCAAAGAATAAGATTGATTGAAGCGACACATATACGCTTTGTAATAACTGAAAATATGATCCCTCATAATTTTCAAAACGCATGTCTAATGTCATAAAGCCATATTTAACCTTCATTGATCTAACAACTTATTTTAACTGGATTACAGAGTACATGTCGATCGATGACTAATAATTATATCTTTCTCTACATATGTATTTATAGATGACTGTCAGGGACTCTTATACAAATTTGGACCCTCTGAGACATTAAAGCCAAGTATCTGGACTATATTTAGCATTGACTATTACACCATTCATGCACACTTATATGGAGCCATAGTAGCTCAGTGGATAAAATGCTCATCTCTTGATAGAGAGGTCCAGGGTTCGACTCACACCACTTTCACTGACGAGGCAGAGAAAACTGACGTCTTGTTTAACAGTATATAGGCATGGGAAACAAAAGACCCCTCACTGTTTCTGGTAGGTCCGTTGTAAAGGTATAAATTTCTATGCAATGCACCATATACATGTACATGAAATAATTGTGGGGTGATGAAAAACAATAATCAATCAATCAATCATTTGTATATGCATCACAAATTATGCCGTAAAACAAAACAACTTGTCATTTGCAATAAATATGTATTTATTTCCACTTCAAAACATGAATACATACCTGTCAATTTCTATCAAACATTATGCATACTAGAGTATTCTAAAAACTAATAGCATGTATATTTATCACTTACCGGTACATTATCATACTAAGGTACTGTGGTTCATTAATACTGAAGAAAACATTAGTGCTAGATCAACAAATGGTAACTTCTTCTAACAGAAACAGGTTGTTTATATAAAATACTTAATATATAAAAATTGTCAATATAAAACTTTAAGGAACATAATGATAACAAACAACGAAGAGTGAAATTTGACGTGATGACAGTAACTCACACTGAACCTATGACCATAGTGATAAGTATCATATACACTCTGCATTACACAGGACAGGATATCTGGACTGTATACTATCCATCACCTCTGGATTATATGGTAGTCAAACATTATATCACAGATAGACATATCACACTATACCACCAAAACATATAATTCTCCATGTATCTTACATTTAAATGTCTTTTATAAGTTGTACATTCCTTGTTTGCCTCTCCACTATGGTGAAGGAAGTAAAAACTAAGTAAAAAATATAATATATTGGCGACTTTCTGATCCTTTTAATTTCATGACTAATGATAAAGCTCTAGACAAGTACTTTAAGTAATGTTTCTCCTCATCACATAATGTAAATCTATGTATTTCCAATCTTATTAAAACCATATCTTTATTCCGCTTCTCTATTTGTCCTATTGTGGCTAGATCTGGCAAAACCTCATAAGGGATCATGCTCTGGTGAACTCTGATGATGTTTTAGTCACCGAAACTGTTATTTTTCATAGCCAATCAATGACTCAGCTAGACATGTGCAAGTAATGTGATATGTAACAAACACTGTTCAAAAACTACCTTGAAGGCCACACCTACTCGGGAATGTTAATTTCAATCCCAGCAATTTGTAGCTGATCCACTGATTGGCTAAAAATCAGAGTTCAACAGAACATGAACCCTTATGGGGTTTCGCCAGATCTTAATTCACAATGGGACAAACAGAGAACTGGAATAAAGAAATGGTTTTAATTAGATTGATATATTTCATTCATGTATTAGCAATATACTTGACAGTGTCTAGCTCTTTCTGTTGTTGATTCTTTACAAGGAAATATTATAGAGATGAAACTTTTACAGACATATTTTATAGCATATATATTTCACCAAAGTGTTCTTAATTTTTCATAAATTAACACTATATTTACTACTCTCTATGTAGCACCTGTTAATATATCATAAGTAACATGTATTTGCAAAATATACATATACCACCAAGAAGTTAATTCTGGTAGATTTTTTATATGCATTTATTCTATTAATAAATCCTACACAACTCTGAGAAAGGATACATGTAATTAGTGAAGATGTATACAGATATTAATCACAGTACAATTATTGTCTTTTGAAATAAATTATAATTAAATGATCACTCGTTTAATGTAAGATTTCATCTTGTGCTATATATATTCTAATAAATCATTACTGAGTTTCTTATTTAGATAAGTAATGATCATGATATTGTTTATATCTATTTCCAATTTCAATTTGCCTTCTTGCAATAAACTGTATAATAAAAAAAAACCAGAAAAAAACCCCAAAAATAAATAAAAACTCCCCAAAAATAAAAAAACCCCCAAAAAACAAAAATTAAAAACAACAAAAACTAATTTTTTTATTATTATACAAATATTTTTATATCTAAATAAATGGGATTCTATAAATAATTTGAAAATTTTGTTAAAAAATATGATAATATAAAAAACGTTCATATAAATAGTACGTTATTAACAATAATAATACTGTCATGGTATGGAATACAACACATTTTAACTGAAATGAACAAACATAACTATTATATTTATATTAAAGCAGTTCGCTATGTAAGATGTGAATTACTGCAGCTATCTGGTCAATGCTATGCAGTATACTGGCACATTCTTACATATATCTTGCATTTTGCAAGCATATACAGACTGCATAATCCAAACATGCAACAGTTCTACATTTTGTCTAAAATATTACAATATATTTTGTACCTTTGTTTTTTTTTTGTTTTTTACCTTTACCTTTCATAAATTAATTCTTATTGAACTGTTTTATGTATGTGACCTTTTTTCACATAAATGGTGTTTCGTATTATTATGACTGATTATCCTTTGTAATAAGTTAATTAAACAGTGTGAATGTACCAAACTACATTGTATTTTTCACTTACATAAGTGACTTATGATGATGATGTAATGAAAATAACTGGATGTCCCTTTTATTTTTCAAAGAGAAACTTTCATGATTGCATATTAGTGTTCTGTCTTCTGATAGGGCTGGGTCATCAAGTTTTACTTGGGTTTTCCTCTGTATCAGTCTGTTCTTCTTTCGCCATCTTCCTCTTATTCTCCATTTCTCGTCGCATTCTTTTCGAGTCAATTACCAACTTTGCACATACTTCTAACGGTGCTTTCTCAACAAACTCACTCCCTGAAAGATTATAACAGAATAATTAAATTTATAAAAAAAAAATCCTTGTCTATGCTCTCTATTTCTTCCTACTCCTCTTAGAATATACAAACATGGTATACAATAGCATTTACTTAATATTTTTATAAACATATATTTTTTACTTCATTAATGGTACAACTACTACAATGAGACATCAATTAAGTACAGTGCACTGTTACAATATGCTGTGGAAATTTGACAATATAGACCATACATGGATATTCCTGGTTACTAATCATTATCGTTGATCCTCAACAGCTAAACAAAATAACAATTAAATAGTCACAAATAGATTTCATAATTCATTAGTCCGAAATCTCCCCACCTTGGATAGTGATTTGAACAGCCAGTGGTGGTTACTGGTCAAATAATAATGCTGTATAAAACATGGAATTTTCAGGGTTTGTTTCCTGCCGCTTTTGATTTCGCACAGTCAATTGTGACCTGTATCTCAGTGATGTGATCATTTAAAATCTACTTCACTACATTAATTATTTTCTAAAATAATTTCTGTAATGTCCACAAATAGTCATATAAATGAGATGCTGTGTTTGTAACGTTTTTCATTTAATCCATTTCTGTCGAGTTCTCTCAGAATCTATTTAAAACAGATGTTTTTAAAGTTTATTTCGGAAAATTATTGAAATGCATTGATAGGTTAATGATCACTTTATTAATTCAGTATTATAGGTCACGTTTGTCGTACCAATTTTAAAATGTAAAACGAAGCATTGAAATTCCATGTTTTAATACAGGTTTGCATTCTGACCAAAACTCACAACTAACACAAGCTCTTCAAACAGCTGTCAGGGATGGGGTATTTAGGACCAATTATTCATGTACCCTATTGTCAAAGGAGCTTTATTCATTAAGAAATGCTATATCATAGCTAACCATCAAAAACACCTTCAAGGGAACTAACTTCAGAGTAAGAAGTACTATAGGTTTGCAGAGAAAAAAGGATAGATAGATGTATCAATTATCTTAACTTAAAAGGATAAAAGGAAATTTTTCTGATAGACTTTAGGTACACATTAATAACTAAGAATTATACTGGAATGATACTAAATAAATTGTGGAACTTCTAGTACTAAAAGAACCAGCAGAGACTTAAAAGTAAGATGTCATATGACACATGAAATGTCACATACCAAAATATTGACATTCTGATTTTAAACTTATCTTTAATATTTGAAGAAAATGATAAGAAGTCCTCTTAAGGGAGGAACTTAATACCTTTGGTCACTTGGCCTTTATCAAAAGAAAACAGGATAAAAGGAAATGTTTCAGAAAGACTTTAGAAATAAAGAATAAGTAAAATCAGTATGTGAAATGATACTAAAATAAACTGTGGAACTTCTAATACTAAAAGAACTAGTAAACACTTTAAAGTTAAAATGTCATTATACTACTATTTGAATTTTATCACGTGATGATTATTTATTAATAATAAATTTGTCAATTCCATTATCAAGTATTGTGTAGAGTCATATGGTCTGCAGATGATAATTTCACAGACACAAATTTATTACCGGGAAAGTGTTATACACATGTATCATAATTCCGTGATACAATATCAGATGATAAAGCAATACAGGTATACACATGCCAGAAAGCATTATATGAAGTGAAGTGGTAGTGTCAATCTACATAAAATATGGAAAAGGGAAAAGGGAAATATTGGGACAAATAAACTAGAGATAAAACTACTGCACAAATTGAAATGTATATATCATACAATAGTGTAAATTGTATCAAAACTTTGACTTTTAGTTTTTGTATTCTACAGAAACAAAACAGCAAGAAGTGTCACAATATTTACATTTTCATTTTTGTTAGCACATGTATTTCTCAATGTAAAAAAGAAATTTTCTTTTTTTTTAGAATGAAATACTCACTGATTGTATTTCCATATTTCATAAACAGCCTTCATAAGGCTTGAAAAGTTACATTTTTCAGGCCTGATGTTTTTTCTAAATGTGTAGTGGTAGATATCATGTATTTTCTAATGTGTTGAGGTATGCATTAAGTGTTGTTTAATGTACAGTGATAGGAACCATGTACCAGTAGTTTCCAATGTGTAGTAGTACATAATGTTTCTTGATGTGTAGAGGTATCATAAAGTTTTTATTGTGTAGTGGTTGGGGTTATGAAGCTTATAATCTGTAAGGCTGTAAGGTATCTTGTGGATTTTAATGTGCAGTGGTAGGTATCATGTAGATGTCAATGTGTAGTGGTAGGTAACATATGGATTTTAATGTTGAGTGGTATGTATAATGTGGATTTTAATGTTTAGTGGTAGGTATCATGTAGTTTTCAATGTGTAGTGGTAGGTATCATGTGGATTTTAATGTTTAGTGGTAGGTATGATGTGGATTTTAATGTTTAGTGGTAGGTATCATGTGGATTTTAATGTGTAGTGGTAGGTATCATGTGGATTTTAATGTTTAGTGGTAGGTGTCATGTGGTTTTCAATGTGTAGTGGTAGGTATCATGTGAATTTTAATGTTTAGTGGTAGGTATCATGTGGATTTTAATGTGTAGTGGTAGTTATCATGTGGCTTTCAATGTGTAGTGGTAGGTATCATGTGGATTTAAATGTGTAGTGGTTGTTATCATATGGATTTTAATGTGTAGTGGTAGGTATCATGTGGTTTTCAATGTGTAGTGGTAGGTATCATGTGGATTTTAATGTGTAGTGGTAGGTATCATGTGGATTTTAATGTGTAGTGGTAAGTATCATGTGGATTTTAATGTGTAGTGGTAGGTATCATGTGGATTTTAATGTGTAGTGGTAGGTATCATGTGGATTTTAATGTGTAGTGGTAAGTATCATGTGGATTTTAATGTCTAGTGGTAGGTATCATGTGGATTTTAATGTATGTGGATTTTAATGTGCAGTGGTAGGTATCATGTGAATTTTAATGTTTAGTGGTAGGAATCATGTGGATTTTAATGTGTAGTGGTAGTTATCATGTGGATTTAAATGTGTAGTGGTAGGTATCAAATGGATTTTAATGTGTAGTGGTAGGTATCATGTGGTTTTCAATGTGTAGTGGTAGGTATCATGTGGATTTTAATGTGTAGTGGTAGGTATCATGTGGATTTTAATGTATGTGGATTTTAATGTGTAGTGGTGGGTATCATGTTGATTTTAATGTTTAGTGGTAGGTATCATGTGGATTTTAATGTGTAGTGGCTACAATATCATGTCTTTTCCAATGTGTAGCAATACATATCATGTTTTTTTTATTGTGTACTGGTACTGTGGTCATGTTAAGTTTTAATGTCATGTATTTTATAATGAATGTCTAGCAGTTGGGGCCATGAAGTTCTGAAAGAGCAATGACAGTTGGTATCATATATTTAATAATGTGTAGTGGTAAGTACCATTAATTTTTTGAAGTGTAGTGATTTTAGATACATTGTATCATGTTGTTCTTAATGTGTATCTTAAGGTATCATATGGCATTTCAATTTATAGTGATAGTGGAAGGCATCATGTATTTTGTAACAATAAGCAATGGGCAATATGTTGTTTTAAATGTGTAATGGTAGGTACCACAATTTAAGTTTTCAATTTGCGGTAAGGAACTCCAGATACTTCTTGAAAACTATAACTTTAGTGAAAGAGCCAAAAGGTGTAAATACCACAACTAAAATTGTAGTGTAGCAGGCCTGAGAAACAAAACTTTCATTTTTAGACCAAGAGTACATCATTTTTATATTTTCAAAATAACTAAATCTGGAATATTGAGTATAGATTTATGATACTGGTAAATACGAGCACTAAAATGCAGAAATTTATTGTACACAAATGTAAACAAAGTTAAATATGAAACTACAATAAACACATCCTTTTTTTAACAAAGCTATCTAAATTTGTTTAAAGATGTGACAGTCTTGCAGCTTTGCAGAGTATTCAGAGTCTACATCATGCTTCTATCGCCTAGAAAAGACTTTTGTCAGTCTTACGATTATTTCCTTTCTTGGAGCCACTACCAACTGAAACAAGTACATAAGGAGATTTCATTAAACTTCTTGACAAATTAACGTGAGATTTGGTGATCTCTTATAACTCTGCCTGATGTTTATCTTTCCTGAAAGAAATATCTCTTGTCTGATCTGTTATACACTATAGTACATAATCGCCATAAATTGCTTCACTAGTACATGTATTTATTGGAAAATCATTTAATCATACACTATACAAATATTTTGAGGTATATTTTTTCTGTTGGTTAAATTTTAATGTAAATTTTAAATCTGTAATAATAATACTTTATGAGCTATGTGTAAAATGTGTGGAACAAACATATCTCAATTTAATGAAGATTTTTAAAGCTATAATTGCAAACAGATTATGAAATACCTAACCTAAAAAATCTTGATCATAGCTAGAATATCTCTCACTACGTGGTTTGTATATAGACCTTTAGCGGTCTTCTTTGTTTTTTGACAAGTACACATACCTATGAGTTTTCTTGCCTCTACACCATCTATTATAGGATTCATCCATGTAGATTGTCGTGTATCAGGTAAACCAGTTGCCTTAGGGACGTAGATGTAGAATATCATCTCCAATACTTCTGATTTTTGAAGTCCCCGTTTCAGTTTCTGACCTAAAACATATTAATAGAATAATGAATTGCTGATCAAACTTTTCATTTTTTTTAAAATTGACTAAAATATTTCCATTTAGACCATTTAATTGTTATGTAGCCTGTAATAATCACATCAAATGATAAATTTAGAGAAATGAGAAGAAGTCTTCTGTAAGGGAAGTGTGAATTAAATGAATAACAGAAAACACTCTATGTTCAGAAATCTTCTACCACATGGCCCTTATCTAGTGGAAACAAAACTATTGATATGCTATATCACTGTAATGGTTTTTATACTTGAGTGCTTTTATTGTGTGACACAAATATTACAACAGCTTTATCATAAAATAGTTGTTTAGTATTAGAAATTAATTTCCATCTTACCAAAAAAGTCGGGTCCGAATTATTTGTAAATGAATTTTTTTCTATTTTGTAATAATTTTGAGAAAAAGAGCTGTGCTGCTTTGAAATGACAGGCAATGTTCAGTCGCATTGTTAATGCAGTGAATATTACCATAACTTACCATGTAAAACGACATCCAGAGCTTCATCTATTTCTGAACGTGAAGGGTAAAGATCACATTCTCTGAAATAGGTGTCTAATTCAACCAATTCTAGCTCATTACCAAAAGACTTCTTGTCAAACACACTCTCATATCCTGAAAGATATTATATAAATACATTTATCATCATTTCATCCTCATTATTTCCTGTTTTTTTCACTTCAGTATATATATTCAAACAAGAGAAACCCAGAGAATGAATAGCATAACTGGAAACAAAAAGGTCATCCAACTTACAAGGACATATCTAAGGAATATTCCATCATATTATCATATCAATATTAATTGTTACATTCTCAAAATTAGACCTTTTTACCTTAATAATTTCAGGATGCACAAAATGATACAAATGCCCTATTCTTCATCTCCAAATACAAGGATATATCATTACATTTATAGTACTGAATACCCCTCCCTCTCTCCTGTGACATACATTCCATCTAACATTTGCTACATTAGAGTTTTCAATAAGGTGTAGTTGTCCTTTTCTACACTGCAATATTCATTCACTTTTACTTCAAAATATAGGCTGTTTTTGCTTGAACAAATAAGCTGTATTTTCTCAAATAAAATATTTTCTTAATAAAAAGAAAGAAAACTACTGCATAATTTTACTGCATTTTAAAGAATATCATTAAATGTTCTAAGACACAACTGACAAATATACATGTATGTAACATTCTTTTAATGTTAAAACAAGCATTACTCTTCAAATATTCCAAATCCTAGAAAATGACTATGTTATTTTGTAGGTAGAGGTGACTCTTAGAAATGTCCCCCAAAATCCCAGTTTTATCATACCTGTACTTTAACATTTGTTAATTACTTAATATATATGTCTATATAAATGAGACATCCATCTATATCCCTATTTATAATGTATTTTCTTACTTTTCCTCATTTCCATGTAATCATTGAATTCTTCAATTGTGAAAGGTGTTTTGGGTCTGTCTACTCCATGGCGCAGCTGACATTTCTTCAGAATATTCTTGTAGTCACGCACCATCTTGGCAAAGGTTGATCCATGCCATACAGCCTATGATCACGGAGATCAATATATTAACATAAGTCACATGAAACTGACATAATTACCGGTACTACCTAAAGAGATATTCTGGGGTTTTTTTTCTTTAAAAATTACTAGTATAAAGACATAAGATCAATCATTTAAATCTATGATGAATCATCACAAATATGGACAATATTTCTCATATTTTTGTTTTAGAGTTTAGAATAAAATTAAGCAACAAATTACATGTAGATAAATGCCTCTAACATAAATATAGAATAATTGTTGCATTATAATCTCATATTAATTGTCATTCTTCTTTACCTTTCTGTGAAGTTTGTCAAATCTCTTTCTGATAATAAATCCTCTTATATGCTTTTGAATTTTGATCGCAGCAGAAATCAGTTCTTGTTTAGTGGGACCTGCTTGTTTGGGATGATAAATTCTGAAAATATAAGTCATGTATACTGAAAATAGATCATCAATATCATATATGCTTTATAATAAATCATATAAATATTACATTAATAATACAAAAAGATAATATCGCAGATTACATAATAGGCTTTTATTAAATAATACATTAATTAATTATCAAAAACCAACATAAATATGATTTTGGAGGTAATAAGCATTCTCTTAAATGCAGTCGTAATAATGAATACACATCTGTATATACGTACATGTTTAGTGTAAATAACACACTTGTATATTAATACCATATTCCTGCCACAAAGTATTAATAAAATTATCAATAAAATTTAGATGGATGGAAGTTAGGTATATCAACCTAAGAAATTCATATGTCAAGTATACTTACTGGTAGATTTCTACATGAGGTCCTATGACAGAAATCTTGTTATTGGCCTTGTGGAAGTTTTGCATATTTCTGTATAATGTAACCAGACATGTGGAACATAGGATTAGTGAAGAAGTAAAGCAACAAACCAGCAGATTTCATGATAAGAGGCATGGATACACATATATGCTAGTTTCTTATTATACAACATAATATGTTTGCACATACAGATAGGCTGCTGAATCTCAAAATTAAAACCGTAGGAAAATTTTTTAAAATCAAGTAATAAATGTCTTTGTGTGGGATTAATCGATTACTTCATACCATAAGCTGCACACCATGCTGACTTTTAAACTTAGCAACATGAAGACTCAATTAAGTCTTCAAAAGTAGACAATGTTGGGTTTACATTCATTAGCAAACACTCAAAGAGCATGCTATAGATGAAAATGAATCCACATTTACATGCAAGCTTAAGAAACATCTTACATTTGATTGTAAAATTGCTTGATACACAAAATGATGAACCAAAATGAATGGAATGACTAGAAGACAACTACATAAGAAACTTGTGAACCAATGATACACAAATACAGGCAAGTTGCTTTCCACAGGTCTTACACAAATCCACAGTAATACAAGGCTTCAAACAGCACAAAAATTTAGACATAATGAGAAGATAACTTCCTCCAAAATATGACTAGAGCTGTACAAAAAAAAAAAAAAAAATTTATTCTCTCGTTCTCCATAAAGACCATTACGTTTATGATGGACTAGACAAACGACTAAAATATATGAAACATGCTAAAAAATACAATTAATTCAATATAGTATCACTATTGCCAAGGAAGAAGAAAATAAATGTAAATGGCATTCAAAGTTGTACATATCACATTAATACTGCTTTCTATGAGGAATCCAAAAAGAAACAGACAGTAAACAGTTTCACATATATCATGTTTGACGAGGAATTACCCTTGTGACAAGTAATAGATGAAATTTAAAAGAATTGGGTGAATATTTTGTGACATGTGTTACCACCTTTATTAAAAAAGCCCCCCAAATCAAAGACTTCACCAGATGGCCAGTCACCACAAGATCAAAAGAGAATAATATAATATAGTACCATATTGTAAACACATTTCATATATAAGAATATGATGCCCTTAAGATATCCCCAATACATGATGTTCTATAAAAGGGTTAGTGTGCTGTTGTATTAGTTACTGATACAGAACAGTGATATAAGCCTTAGTATATCGCATGCTCAAAGAAAAATGTATACAGCATAAACACCACCAGATATATGTCATGTTAGCACACAGCTATTTATTATATATTTCCTATTTCCATATGTTTACTGGCTTTACAATTTATCCTCTATGGACCCTCTCCTGTCAAATGAGAACAGACAAGTCTAATAGAACTAAATGTCAGCTCTATGGCAAACAATATCACCAAGTGTTAAGATTAAGAGTATATGATGTATCTTTAATTGAGTGTTAAAATCATCTACACTACAATTCCTTTTCCATATTAATCAAGAGAAATAGGTATCATCAATGTTTGAGTCACAGTTTTATCAGATGATTCATTCATTCTATAGATGATGTTGGTCTTTATATTCTTGTTAGAACCATTTACCCCATATAACTTTATATTTAATCAAAAATTTCAAAAAGATGAAAATATAACATGATGACAGAGCCTGTAAGAATTATTCAATATACATGTATACTCCATTTGAATTAAATACACATGTAATTAGATCATTTTCAATCAAGATAATAAATCAAGAAATTTAACGATTTGCAGAGAACTTAAAGTTAACCTTCGTATTAAAGACATTGTTATTTTCTTCTAGGATCATTAAGAAAAACTAAATTCATACATTTGAGATTTTTCTGCCATTTTTCTATATCTCTCTGATGCATTTTCATTTAGAATTTGTTTATACTCCTTGGCCCATTGTAGTTTTTCTGGTGACAGACCAGACTTCTTTTCTATATCTTTCTTTCTGATCAGATGACCTCTATATCTCCTGAAGAAAATAAAAACAATAAAGAACTATAATCTCAATATAACAGTGCAACACAGATGCCCCTGCTGGCAGCTAGGGTAGTGAAATATAATTGCCAGAGAAGTAATATTTGTAAATTCCAAAAATTTCTAATGTTCAAGGGCAATTACTCTGTAAGAAATTACCAGAACACAGTCACCCATATTCGAATTTTATCTGCAATGAGTGAAACTGTAATTTTTAAGAAATTTTCTATGTTCAAGGGCAATAACTCTGTCAGAAATTCACGGACCATACCCATATCTAATCTATCACCTCTTTTAAAGAGAAAATGAGCGAAAATGTCATTTTAAAGAAATTTTCTATGTTCTGTCGAAAATCACTGGACAAAACCCAGATTCAAACATGACCTGCATCTTCTCTTGATACATCTTTATACCCATTATCAGTTTAATCCATCAAACCTTCAATGAACAAATGAGCGGAAACTGTCATTTTAAAGTAATTTTCTAAGTTCAAGGGCAATAACTCTGTCAAAAATAACCACATCACATTCATATTCGAACTTGACCTGCATCTTCCCTTGATACAACTGCATACCCAACATCAATTTAATCCATTAAAATTTTAAAGAGAAAATGAGTGGAAATTGAATGATGATGGAATGACAGAATATCATGGAATGACAGAACAGGGTAACACTATATGCCCCCGGCCATTTGATAGCAGGGGCATAAAAAATTGTCTAAACGTCTGTTTGTATGGGATTTTATCTACATAACTAGATTGATTGATTTTTGTTTAACATCACACCAGGAATATTTCATGTATATGGTGATGGCATCTGCCTGATGCGGGGCATACAAATTTTGACCTTTGCGACGGACCCACCCAAAGCAGTGAGAGATCTTTAATGTGCCATGCATACCACGAAATGGGGCCTCGGTTTTTACTGTCTCATCCGAAAGACAGGACACCGGCATTACCACAGCGGGAATCTTACCCCGGCCACCCGATTAGGAGTCCAGTGCGATACCACTAGGCTTACAAAGCTGTAGTCATAGTCAGTGCATAGTGACAAATTATAAACAAGATTACTGTACATCTTGATTAATTTCTCTAATGAGCTTCCCACTTGTTTAAACACACCTGGCAGAGGTGAGAGGCTACAATGAGTTTAAACTAAGCACTCCAATTCATGCAGCTACCTGAAGGAAAATAATTCATAGCAAAACTATGAACCCAGGATTAACAGATATATAATTTAAATTTTCATTTTGTCATTTATTGTCAATAAAGAACAAAATACTATATCATTTATTGATTCCAACTTAGTTTAGGACTGACTAAGCTGGCAAGATTTCTCCAGAGTACTAGGCAATCATTTAAACATAAGGGGTCATAAGATTTTGCTGAAATTCCGAACAGATATGATATGTAAAAATATTGTACAAATTTTGATATTTATAATATAAAGAATAAGAATTTAGGACCAATTTCTTGCATCATAGAACAAAAGAATTCTTTAAACTTCAGAATTGGAGTAAGAGATTGTATTGTAAATATAAGATACAATTACTATTAATTATGAGTATTATAAATTACCTTTGAATTTCTATTGCTGCTTTTTGTTCATCCTCCCTTCTCTCTCTTTCTTCTTTTAATAGTTTTTTGTATACATTCCTGGCAACATATCCCCGAAAAATTCTGTATAAACAATAAATATCATTAGAATTTTTAACAAGAGCAATGCCAACGTAGTATATGCCCTTGCCCTCTCCCCCCATCCTCCCATTGGTTATTTTTGTAACGTGGGCATAACACACATGACCACATTAGAGGTTATCTACTCATAATCACCCACAAACAAAATTTTTTCATTCATAAGTTTTCATCACTGTGCATAATAAAACTTGACCTAGATATCTTCATGATGTATCTTTATACCAAACATCAATTCAATAACTTTATTCATTTCTGAGATAATGAGCTGAAACTGCATATTTTAAGAAATTTTCAAAGTCCAAATGAGATCACTCCGACAAAAATAACAGAACCATATCATAATTATAACTTATCAACTTGACCTAGATATCCTTAAGATGTATCTGTATACCAGATATCAATTCAATATATCAAGCTGTTCCTGAGAAAATGATGAAAACTGCTAATTGTAAGAAATTTTCTAAAGCCAAGGGGGATAACTCTCACAAAAATAATTGAACAATAACCAAATTTGAACTTGACCTAATTATCCTTCAGATGTATCAGTATATCAAATACAAATTCAATATCTTTATTGGTCCAAGAGATAATGTGCTGAAACTGCTAATTTTAAGAAATTTCTCCAAGTTCAAGAGGAACAGCTCTGACAAAAATCATTGAACCATAACCAAATTTTAACTTGACCTAAATATACTTAAGATGTATCTGTATGCAAAATATCAATTTAATATTTCTATCCATTCCTGAGATAATGAGTGGAAACTGCCAATTTAAAGAAATTTTCCAAGTGGATAACTATGACAAAAATTATTGAACAATAACCAAGTTTAATCATGACCTAGATATCCTTGAGATTTATCTGTATACCAAATATCAATTCAATATCTTTATTGGTTCCATAGATAATGAGAGGAAACTGTAAATGGACCGACCGACCAACCCACAGGTATTTGAAGCTCTGTATGTCCACAACCAACATCTATTATGCCCCTACAAGGGTATACCCCTGTAGGGACATAATAGATGTTTGTTGTGAACTTACAGAGCTTCAAATACCTGTGGACCAACGCAACCGACAGCAGCAAAAGAATATGCCCTTCTTCTTCGAAGAGGGGCATAAAAATACTGCCACCTACAATTCCATGCATGTTATATAATTTCATGCTAGAATATCAGCGGGAATGTTGAACGTTGGTTTGTTGGTACACAAAACTTAATGCATTCTTTATTCAAGCTAATGTCAACTGTATATCGTATAAGTCATGGTTTTATATGTAATAAGTTTGTTTGATTCTTTGAAAAGAACTGCAATGACAGATTTTATTTGAGGAAAACTACATGTTTATCAGGACTCATAAACTATTATATTAGTAACAAAATATTGAATTCATCTGCCAATGTGAAAACTTGATTAAACTAAACATTAAGATTCAATATCAATAATGTAAAGGGGCAAATTCCAAATTCAGTGAACCATAATTCTTGTAAAACTTGAGGAACAGAATTCTTATTCCCGAATAATTGGTTGACTGGGAGCTTAACATCACTTTCAACTAATTTAATTACATTGTAACATGAAAGAAGGAAGTAACCGACTTCTTTCAAAAATATAATGGTGCAATCTAGAAATTTCTCCCAGATCGTCTCCGTGGCAAGCTAAGAGCTTAACCAGTACACTAAGCTTGCTCCCTAATAATCCCAAATAAACATTTTATATATAATTCTCTTTCTTTGAAGAAGCTTGGTATAAATCCATACATTCATAGACCTACTACCAAACACTTATGAAAGAAATCATCTCAATGGCTGTGCCCTTTTACCTCTGAATATCTACTGCAGCTTTTGCTTCAAACTGTAATTTAGCTGCACTGGCTTCCTCAATCTGAAATAATATAAACATAATTGATTGAACATGTGTGTAATGATTTTAATGAAAATTCTATGAAATAAACGCCTCTCAACTCTCTGTAATTGGACCATTCATCAGCCCCATTACCAATCATAAAAGGCTGCTTTTTTCCATGAAAACACTGCAATTTTCCCAGTGACATTCCAATACACCTATATTATACAATTAAATAAAAGTTACGATCATATAAACACATATCAGCTATTATCCAAAGTTTCTTATAATATATGAAGATTTCATTCACTAAAAAAAAAAAAAAAAACCAAAAAAAAAAAAAAAAAACCAAAATGGAATTATTATAAATGTTTGAGATAAACTACATTCATGCATGTAAGATTTATTATGAAACCAAATAAAATGTACATATTTTTTAGCTTACTGGATCATGAATGGTGGACACTTGAGCGATTGGTCGACCAATATGAGCTATTGATTGTTTTGATGGTAAGGGGCCTCTGGTAATGATAAGTCGCTGTTGAGATTCTGTGGTTTCTCTATCTAACCCTCCATGGTTAATGTCAAGGATGAATGGTTTTCCTTCCTCTTGACCTTGACTTACTTCTCTTGCACTTTCCAGTCCTTCTTTAATACCAAATAAAATAATAAGTAAATATCTCAATATATATATCTTCACAATGTGACAGATTTGTGATGCAACCTTCATAGATACATTTGGAAAAGTCACTATACAAAAGCTAGGTTACCAAATTAAATTTGATTTGTTCCCAGTCAATATTTTCATACATATGTTTTACACTGGCAAAATGATGATAAATACATTTTTCATTCACAACATTTGTACATATTTGTCTTTTATGATTCCTATGATTATGGACAGAAAATTGGTAACGAAAAATAAATGTATGCTTATTTGGAAACAAAACACAGCAATTACATTGGATGATTTATTTTCAAGAGTAGTGTTTATTCTGAGACAAGCTTTTAAATAGCTACTTTTGCCACTGGCTTGAGTCAGGACAGACCTGGCCTTATGAAACTGCAAAGTACACTGTGAGTGGATTTCATACATGTATTTAAGCCAGTGTGGCTCAATGGATAAGGTGTTCCGCTCGTGACCTACAGGTGCCGGATTCGATTGAAACAGTGAAAATCAAGGTCCAGTGACACGGTAAGCACGGTACGTAAAAGATCCCTCACTGCTTCGGGTGGATCCGTTGCAGAGGTCTAAATTTTGATGCAATGCATCAGGTAGATGCCGTCAACATATACATGAAATAATCGTGGAGTGACATAAAACAATATTCAATCAATCAATTCATACATGTATTTAAAACTGGTACCTGAAATTTCAAGAAAGTTTACTTAAATATATATTATGGCTGGAAACAGAACATGTACATTCCATTATTTAAAGAACAATAAACTCAGCATTCACAATATTTCTGTTTCCTGATCTTCTTCCGATGAATGCTGAGTTTATTGTTCTTTGTTTTATGTCACTTCCCTTCAGGAAGACTTCTAAGACATTCCATTATTGTAATAATGCTACAATTACCATCAGCAAGACTGCTACGTGTTGTTAGACGACAGACTTGTAACGAGGATTCAAGTCTATTGTCATCTCCATGCTGAGATCCTGACGGTGCTGATTGGATCACTCCTCTTCGTAAATCTACCACTATAAATAGAAACAAGATATTAATGTAATTTCATTAAACAGCTAATGTAAAATGAAAACAAAACCAAGCAGAGAAGTTAAAAAATATGAAAGAAGCATACAGTAAAGTGGAGTGTATTATTGTGTGATTGAATTTTGACCATTTTTTTTTTCATAAAACTAGAATTGTCAGAAGACAACAAAGCTTGTTGGTGTAGTTTTTTTTTCTCATTTGATGGGCAGCAAGTCATGAGTCCTTATATGCTAACGATTCAAAAGATACAGCCCAGGTTAAAGTATTTGATAAGTAGGTCAAAGTTCATGGTCAAGGTTACTAAGTCAAAACTCATGGTACTAAATGAAAGATCTTATCATGAAGAATCTACAGGTGAAATATCATAGCCCTAACACTAACGTTTAAAAAGGGGTTTTTTTGTGCACAATTTAGGGAGCCCATGCTGATCATGCCGATGCATGGGAGTATTACTATAACTCTTCAGACATTTCGTCCCAGCAAGCTAAAACACAAGTAAGTGCACCAAGTTAGATGAATGCCCATTAGAAGTCTAAGAATGAACATAAGGTAAATGAGACAGACAAAGAAAAAGACAAATGGACAAACACATGACCACATTTATGTTCCCTTGGAATAAAGTTGCGTAAAGAGATTTATAGCTGTACAAAGAAAGAGAATGAGATTCTTCCCATTGGATTACAGAGAAGTATTCTAAAGAAAGGAATAGGAAGATGATTATATTACTAAAAAAGATCATTTTTAAATAAAGTATAAAAATAAGAAATATTACTTCACATGCACACATAATTATAATCTCATAAATAAAAATAACTTCATATTGCTCTGTTGTTTTAAATTTGCAAGAAATTGGAATAAACACCATAATCATGCAAAATGATCAAACCACAATAATCAAGTATTATCAATATATTGAACTATATCTGTATGTGCAGATAGGTACAAATGTTTGGTCAAGTATTTTGATCTAAAATCACAAGCAAAAATTAAGTGAAAGGATTCATATTCTAAATTTCAAAAACATGCAATTCAATTACTTTTTAAAATATTCTGGTTGTAAAAACATTCCAAGAGTACATATACCACTGTGCAGCATACCTTGGGAATTTTCAGTTAGGCTACGAAGAATAGAAACTCATATCACAATAATTGATTTCACTTCTTAAATGTTGAAAATCATCTTCAAATTTCATCATTTCTGAGTATGGAGATGTTTTCACAAGTGATCAGTGTCAACATCAGTATCAACTAAGTAAAATACATGAACTACTAAGACTTTAAATTCCAGAATAATTACTGATGAATACCTTACCTCATATTTGAACAAAATCAGTCAGAAAAGTTTTGCAAATCAAATTTTAGAGGATGAGGACTTTTTCACCTATATCATATATGAAAAATATTTCAGTAGAGTGAAAGTACAGGAAGAAAATCAGCAACTTCCAGCACATATACTGGTAAGATCTAATGGTTCCTTCAGGGACTACACCTGGACATCATGGAGGTCAGAAACTCAGTGATACCTCCATTCCTATCAAGTTTGGGTCCTGTTCGTATAAGGATATTTGTGAGAGAATTGAGTTACCATTATGCCTTCCAAAGGTGTTTTTTTTTTTTCCAGATTCCTCCATCACAAAACTTGCTGCCACCACAAGAGATGAAATTATCCTGGTGTAGCATTACATAAGGAAATAAGTCTATGTTTTTCAGATATATCCTTTCTCAAAGAGTAACAAATAAACATTCAGAACTCACTCTGCTGAAATCATTTAACAATCACTCTGATACTACCAATACACCTAGCCATCGTCCACCAGCTACCCTATGAGTCTATTATATAATCATATTGCCCTATATCTAATGATAATATGAAACAAACATCTAAACTAATCACGAAATTTACCATGAGAAGGAAAGCCTACAGGAAAACAACAGCAATACATGTATTGTACGTATCATATTTGGTAATGCTTGACTTTAAATTGAAATATTTCTCATTACATGCATTTAAAATTTCATGAATCAAATGGAAACATAATAATTCAATCAATTCTTTGTTCAACTTCCTCATACATTAAATTGACATACATTAGAAAAATAAAGAAGAATACGAAATGAGGTAAACCTTGATTAGTTTTATGTAAATAAAAGATTCATTTTCTCAAATATGTAACTTTCTGAAGTTATAGCATGACAATTGAAGCACACTTCTCACTGTCTGGTATTTCCTAATGCAGGATATAAAAGGTATCTATGGTATAATTGTGCATTATCATCATATTAATAAGAACACTCTATTTCCCAAAGTCATTCCTTATCATGTACCATAAATATGATTGGTAGTTTATGAAAGGTATGAGTTTATCAGGATATGAGGAAAATAAAGGAGTTTGAAGATTACCTGGAGATATGGTACAGGTATTCAAAAATAGAAAATGTTATGTCATCGTTTAACCATGTAATATCCATTAGGGAAACAAATTGATTTTTCATATCATCACATCATTGTCCGTGAATGACAAAGCTATTTACAAAACCCTATTCTATAAACTTATTGCAAGTAAATGTAATTACAAATATCACTTTCACCTCACAAAGATTTCTATGGGATCTTATTAGGATTTTTAAATGTATTCCTTGAATAGTGCAAATTATTTGATATGAAAAAATGTTATATATCAAATGATGAAAGAAACAATTTATGAGTCTTGGTGTTCCCAATTTTTCTTTGCTCAAACTAAATAATTTTTCCTTATATATATACAAAATGTGTTGAAAATTCATGTCCCTATCAGCAACTTTTATTGCTATTTAGGCTAAGGGCAGAGGGTCAACAATCTAGTCTTCAATTGTAACTTTTACAAGTAAAACATGAAAGCCTACCACAGCCATAGTCAAGTTTTACACAATATATTCCTACCTTTCTATCTATTCGAACATAAAAAAAGAAAGAAAAATCTTCATGTTTATATAAATGTCCTGAAAAATCAGTTGTCTTCTAGAAAATTAGCATTTTCTGACACACAACTATATTTGAGGGGAAAGCACTTCAAAATTTCACATTTGAATTACAAACTTTATATTTATTAGCAATGTACCTTCAATTTTGCACCATCTTTTGCTTATTTAAAAATATCAAATTTAAAAAAAAGACTGAATTTGAGAAGTGTACAATTAATCACTTATTTGAAATACAGGTTTTCATACTGGTTAACTTATCTAAGAAAAACTTTAAAAGGAAGTTGAATGGCTTTATTGCTAAGTAATAAAATATCATTTAGAGAAAACATACTAGACAAAACCTTCATACTATGTTACATTTATATTTTATATATTATATATATTATTTATATATATAGATGAGAAACAAAAGGCTGTTAGGAATCATTAACAAAACATAATCATTATAATAGTGATAGCTTACCATGCTCCATAAAGTGACGAGGACTTTTCGTCTTTCTTGCATGATGTTCTAGTTCAGCTTTGTATGTTTCTCCCTGTCGTGGTGTTGTCTCCTGATGAGACTGGTGATGAGGTCGAGGAATGGATGGAGGGGTGCGCACAGGAGGTGCCCTCTTGAAGTATTCACTCTGTTTTCTTGCCATTCTAAGCACCTGGGCAGAGGCACTCTGGGTGCGTGTTGGCATCCGGCCAGCAGTTCTACCAACTTTTGTTGACATACTGTCTGGGAGGCAGTGGAAACAATAGTTTTCAGGTTTTACAATAGCCTTTGTCCAGTGTTCACCTTTATGATAAAGGTAGGGATTCAAAGATTTCTTTCTAAGATCTATATAGGGACCATTTTTATCTTCTGAAGGAGAGAAGAACCATGAATCTGATTTTGTGAGTTCTAGAGAAGTGTCTGCATCTTCACGTTTTTCTGGTGGTGTTGGTGGCCTTCCACCAGATGGCACTGCAATGACCTCTACAAGGACTTTACCATCATGTAAACACTCAGTGTAATGTTGTATGTGCTGATTGGTATTGGTAACACTGGCATCAACTGAACATGTATCACTTCTTTCCTCAGGAATGACCTCTATCAACCTGCCTGTTTCATCGATGTACGTTCCTTGGACATTTAGGTCATCATGTACAGCTTCAGGCTCATTGATCTTTAAAGTGAAAACAGAAAACTTTCAGAGAGATATATCATCACTTACATTTAACACATTACTAAAAATCTAAAAGCTCAAGTGCTAAATATAATTCACTTTATCCAATAATGCAGCATTTTGTGATATTTTTATCTATTTAAGCTCAAAAATCATGAACTCTCATTTTAATTATGTGTATGTAATAATTATACTGATTATGTGTCTTATAGTTTAGTGCTCAAGTCTTGTTATATGTCTGAATGTGTAAATGTTAAACACGAAAGTTTATTCTTAATTCTAAATGGAAAATGTGAAAGAGCAGTATCAGGTAATGTCATATACCTTTACACGGACCTTCTACCCGATAATATTCATTACTGTTTATCAATAAATCTATTTAGCCCAGAAACTTTCGTTGATTTGCAATCTTATGGATCAACAAGAGACCTATGGGCCACAATTCTCACCTGAGCAAAGGAGCAAAATATATTTTGAAATACTTTTCTTATAAAAGCCTATGTAAAACTTTTCAGTCACTGACACAAAGACAAATATTCCTGCTGGACATTCTCCAGTATCAATTTGATACTGCATGTTATAAGGATAATGATTCCAAATATAAAAACATGATTGCCTGTTTTTAATCTCAAGAAACTTCTGAAATGTTTTTCAATTGTAAACCTACATAATAAAAAAAGCCATTCAATCTTGGAGAGGAACTATATATTCCCACAAAGATTTCCCATGAACAAACTTGATAATACATGTCATTATGGCAAATGATACTTGAGATATATGAAGCAATGTCATATATTGATGCAAGGCCTATCCTTAAACAAACTTGACAATATATATATGTCATGAGAATGCTATATACTTAATAAGCTTTATTTTAAATTGGTGTTCTATAGTAAAAGATTGGTAAAAATTAACACTGAATATTCTATTTCCCTAATTATCTCTCCAATGCAGATGGTTTCTTTCATTTGAATACAATTGAATATCCTCTACCTAATGATGATTCCTTCCAACTTTGGTAGAAATCGGTCCTGTGGTTTTGGAGAAGTTGAAAATTGGAAAAGTTCAACAACAATTACAACGACAATGCTGACAACAGACAATGGTTACTTCACTTTATTTGGCTAAGGTGAGCTTATTACTTGAGTTTTAAATTTTCTATCATATAGATCTACTCAACTCGAATCTAAAGGGACTAAAGGGACCTTAACTTGGACATTTGTACTCAAAATCAGTAACCTTCTATAATTCTGCAAGATACTCAGCATATCATAAAAGAGTTTACACAGCATAAGCTGTTCCTGCCCATTGATAGTTTTTGCACTAATTCATAAATATATTTACATAAAATAACTAGAGCTGTCCTATCGGGACAAATACCCCCCCCCCCCAACAAAGTTGTAACAGGCAATAATTCATCTCAAGATACATCAATGGTATAAATGTAATGGATGTCCCACTGGTACATTTTGAGGTATATTGAATAAAAAAATCTGGTTTGTGAGCATTCTGACCTTGACCTTGTAGATATGACCTTGGCTCAAGGTAATTACACATCCTTGAGTCATAGACAACAAGAGCAATGCCTAGTGTGGCATAATACACCCGTCGCTTACCTTGTAGGTGATCACTTTTAATGAATTGCCATGTTACAATCCAATACCTTGAAACACTGCTTAAAGAAATCCAGAAAACTGTAAAATCCTTGAAAATTTCTAAGTTCAAGGAGCATAACTCTAGCAAATCCAAAGCAATCATACCCAAATGTGTATTGGTACTGACCCTCATTGATATAAAGTAATATATCAAGTTCTAATCCAATACCTTTAAAGACTGCAGAAAAAAGTCTGGAAAACTGTCAAATCCTTGAAAATTTCTAAGTTCAAGGGCCATAACTGTGGCAGAACCAAAGCAATCATACCCAAATGCAAACTGGTACTGACCCTTGTTGATATAAAGTTATATACCAAGTTTTAATTCAATACCTGATTTCCTGAATAATCTTAATAGAATGGTACAACAGAAATTTTCTCATCTATATGGCCATGATCTCTTATAATAATAAAGTTGGACTGGTAATCTTTTTCACTTACCCTAGATATGTCAGTCTGTATGGCCTTCTCTAAACCCTCAGTACCCTCTGTCTCCTGAACATTCCCTTCACTCTCTCCGGTCAAGTCCTGTCTGGTGAGTGACTCTGGTACTGGGGTTGTTTCAGGGTCAGTTGAGGTCAACTGATCAGTGTGAGATATTGGTAACCCTGACTGAGAAGTGGAATCCTCTGTCTGTAAGGCTTGAAGCTCTGTTTTTGGTACAGAAGTTTCTTCTGGATCCTTATTTGCTGGGGCACTTATCTCAAATTGATCATCTTGGTCAAAGAATTCAACAGTTGGTCTAAAGAGATAGATACGAATGTAACAGTTGTATCATTTCTTATATCTCAATTAGATTGATATACAGGGTGACAATTGCAATTACATACATATAGATTAATTAGTTTATTTACAATAATACATGTATTTCAATTCAAACTGCACAGCGAAGTTTCAGGAATTTAGTAGCAACAAAATTTAGAAATATCATGCCGTAATTTGAAAAAAGTTTGAAGTCACTAAGCCAAAACTTTTGGTACGAGTGGAAAGGTGTTATCACAATAAATGTGCATGACCCATTCCTAAAAATTCCCAAATCTAGATAATACACAAGTTCTGCACATAATCAATACATTACTATGTGTCTATACATTTGTCAATTCAGGAACATGCACATTAAAACGGAAGAAAATTCCAAATAATTAAACATCAACAGTCAACTTCCTGAAGCATATTTTGTCATTGAGTTATCATATGGTGTTTATAGCATACAGTTTTTCCAAGCAGCAAATCATGAATATTTGAATATTTACATCTCTAAAGTTCTATCAAGTAAATTTCTCAAGTAAGTTACAACTGTCATTGCACGACAATAAATAAAAAGTTTTATTTTCCTTTTAAAAACACTATATATTAATCTAAGTAAATAAAAGGAGGCACTTGTCGATTTTTATTTTATTGACCTCATTCATTTTAAATAAACACTCTCCCTCCCTAGCCAATATATATTCACACTTATTCAATCTGCAATAACTTCCAAGCTTTATCAGCGTTCACCTGTTAAAAGCAAACAAACTTTACGCTGCCTTAAATCGCGCCTTTATCTGCATGTTAGGTGATACGATAATAGCCCAAATACTGACTTGCTATTCATACTACAAATCCAAACATCTCCAAATATAGGGTTCAGATAGACCTTTATTGTCTACTGCTTACAGCGTATGTCGCCTTTAATCCGGTGGACTTGGGCCATATACTTTCCGACCGTCATTTTTCTGGCTCATGGTTGCCGTCATCGTATGATATATTTTGCACATGGTCGGACATTATAATGTAAATCTATCAGTTTCGAAGACATCTCGCAGAAATGCAGAAGGGATAGTGTGATCTGACAAAGCCCATCAGGATATTTTTAGATATCTTGAAGATAAACGAACGGTAATACAACATAAAGAGGCAGTAACGATTAACAGTTGTCTGAAAAAAACCCCAACCAGTGATCGGAATGTTTTCCTACGTATCTTTCTACATAAAGAGGCAATAACGATTAACAGTTGTCTGAAAAAAAAATCCAGCCAGTGATCGGAATGTTTTCCTACGTATCTTTCTACATAAAGAGGCAGTAACGATTAACAGTTGTCTGAAAAAAAAATCCAACCAGTGATCGGAATGTTTTCCTACGTATCTTTCTACTAGATGGTTAAGGGATTCTGGGCCTTTCAATAAATTTTCAGTCACATGACATGGAAGAACCTCTTAAACATAGTGGGAATCAACCCCGGATTGTTTGTACCACAATCATATTCACCACCATACCCATCACGCATTACTAACCTACATAAATGATACCACAAGTGTTAAGTCGTTACTTTCGTCGTATTCATATCGTTTGAAATATCTGACTTTTAACTCTATACTAACAACTTTGATTATACTAATCTTCAAATCACATTTAAAACAGTACATACTTCTGAAACTCTTTTCATGAATATATTTATTACACTTGAAGTAGACAACTTATAATACTGAGTGTTGAGTGTTAGTGGTTCTAAGTCAAATATTCCACTCCCAGCAAAAGCTCAATTAGCCATACAAATAAAAATAAGCAAACTAAAACGAACCGAGACAAACAAACAATCATATATTTTATGTTGGTTGTAAACCTCCACATGTAATATCCCTTACTGCATCCCAACACTTAATTTAATTACATGTAGGTCTTAGCTCTTGTTCAAATAATTTAAACAAATATAAACTGTGTTACTGAGACTGTTGATAAACAACAATAATAAAACGAATAAAATTTTAGTTTCAAAAAATCAAACAAGCTTATACAAATGTCTTCTCCGTGACTGGGTATCTTTGTCCACTATATGTCCACTTTACATGTATTTTGTGTGTGTGTGTGTGTGTGTGTGTTCACACGACATAATGGTAGAAAAATCAATTCAGAGGTACGTACACCTTCAAGATTACTTCATCCACAAAATGGCAATAATTGCTTTACCGTAATAACCAACTGTTCGACATGATGTGGAGTACCCTACTCTCCTACATACTTCAAGGACCTCCCACATTCTGGGACAGTACTTGAAACAGGTACTCGTCAACACCCGCCCTCTTACTGACTCATTCTGGGACAGTACTTTAATCAGGCGTTGTCAACACCCTGCCCTCTTACTGACATATGCTGGGACAGTACTTTAAACAGGCGCTCGTCAACATCCCGCCCTCTTACTGACATATACTTGAAACAGGTACTCGTCAACACCCGCCCTCTGACACATTCTGGGACAGTACTTAAAACAGGCGTTGTCAACACCCCGCCCACTTACTGACATATGCTGGGACGGTACTTTAAACAGGCGCTCGTCAACATCCCGCCCTCTTACTGACACATACTTGAAACAGGTACTCGTCAACACCCGCCCTCTGACACATTCTGGGACAGTACTTTAAACAGGTGCTCGTCAAACACCCTGCCCTCTTACTGACATATGCTGGGACAGTACTTTAAACAGGCGCTCGTCAAACACCCTGCCCTCTTACTGACACATTCTGGGACAGTACTTGAAACAGGTACTCGTCAACACCCGCCCTCTTACTGACTCATTCTGGGACAAAACTTTAAACAGGCGTTGTCAACACCCTGCCCTCTTACTGACACATTCTGGGACAGTACTTTAAACAGGCGCTCGTCAACATCCCGCCCTCTTAATGACACATGCTGGGGCAGTACTTTAAGCAGACGCTCGTCAAACACCCTGCTCCCTTACTGACATATGCTGGGACAGTATTTTAAACAGGCGCTCGTCAAACACCCTGCCCTCTTACTGACACATTCTGGGACAGTTCTTTATACAGGCGCTCGTCAACACCCCGCCCTCTTACTGACACATTCTGGGACAGTTCTTTATACAGGCGCTCGTCAACACCCCGCCCTCTTACTGACACATACAGTCAAACCTGTATATTAAGGTCAGCTAAGGGAAGAGTCAAAAGTGGCCTTTATAGACAGGTGACCTTTATACAGAGGTCTATTATCTAGGAAAACATAGATATTGGGAATTTAAAATGTGACCTTTATAGACAGTTGACCTCTTAATAGAAGTGGCCGCTAAGACAGGTTTTACTGTACTTGAAACAGGTACTCGTCAACACACGCGCCCACTTATTGACACATTCTGCAAACCATGATCCAAACCCTATGATTACTATACCTCGGTCATGTAGTTTTTTCTCCTTTAAACTTTAAGTTATGGTTGAATGGTTTAAATCACATGCTAATCGCAAATGTTTAACAACAATACTGTACCCGGAGAAACCGACCGAGCATTAAGACAGGTACACAAACGGACTTTCATACTCTCACTGACCAGAATTCAAATGAAAATTTGACAGAGGGAGTGCAGATTCTTAATACATTTGGCCACCAAGTTCCTCCTCCACAATAGCGGACAGCCATACACGTAACAGACTTTCGTACGTTTGTATATTTCGCATGTTAGACATTATAGGCTCTATAAGCAGAAAACAAATAAAAACCATTTAAACAAAACAAATACAGAAACAAAATAATAGAAAACATTACACACCATATATTTCTTAGTTATCAAATTTTCAAATCATCCATGACAAAAAAGAAATGATTTATTAAAATTATTTTGTATCTATTAGTTTCAGTGATTTCAAGATAACCATATTACTGGTGTTAGTGCCATTCACCATCATTTCACTTTAGTGACTTACAGTCGTATTAAACGAGGCTGTTCGTCGTCATCACTACCATATGACACCAGTCGCACCCTCCTTTTTCTAACACTTAAACCATTCAAATAGACGTATATAAGTAAAGAAAATTAATTTAGTCATCGGCTATCAAAGCATACATGATACTTTATAATCCGCTTCAATTCCCAACAAATGAGTATCTTTCACGGATGACAAGATGATTATATTCATCAAACTGCAATTTCATCAGTTAAACAAGAATTCATCATTAAACAAAAATTGTCAGAAGATAACATAGGTTGTAGAGTAGGTTAACATTTGCAAATAAAGGTCTTAAATCAGACTGGAAAAAAGTAGGTCAAAGTTGAAGGTCAAGGTCACAAGATAAGATTATGATATTAACGGAAAGGTCTTCGCGAGTATTAAACACGGAAAATGTTAAACTGCCCTCTCGGAAAGTTGAGAAGTTATGGCTAAGGTTAAAGTAATCGTCCAGTGGCAACGCCAACGTTGGGGTACAGCAATAAATGCCAAGATATTGAGCAACTGTCGATAAAAAACATTTATTACACACTACAAAACAGAGATATTGGTAATAACGGACACTGGAATAACCGAGACGTGATGAGATGCCAGAAAGAATTAAGCTTCTCCTTATGACCGGTCACATCCGCCGTGATGTTTAAGGATTATGTCAGCTAGTAGAACTCCTAGAGGTGGTAACGGTATCATAGTAGTCACAATCGTTAAAAATTCATAGTAAATAAAAGGGTGTGATATTGTATCATAATAACACAAACGGTTTACCAAGAAATACAATTAAATAAAGAAGTGACCATGTCAAACAATGATTTCTGATAAGCGCAAAGATAACCGATAGGTCCTGGGCATTGTCCTATGACATATTTGTAATTTGGAAAATTATAACATGCAATTCATACATGTTTTAATTTTCCAAATTACAAATATGTCATAGGACAGTATGTGTTCCGCCGGTGACGCCTTGGTTTCTCGTCTTCTAGACAACACAATAAAAACCGACGTTCTGTTCCAGAATATGTGTGGCACTTTTAAAGAGCTTCCTCGCTGTTTCTGTTTGGTCCAATGCAAAGGTCTAAATAATTTCTGTGCCTTGCATCATGCCGTCATCATATAGGTACAATAATCTCGATGTGACGTAAATCTAGAATCCAGCATACAAATGAATTTTGGCCTAAATTTGAAATGTGGGGAATAACACAAAGTACATTTTAGCCTTTTTATTCTTAATTAATAATTTTATTAGATATCCACACACGCATTTGTATGTTTAATCCTTACTGAAGTGCAGCTAAGATGGCGATCTAAATACAAATATAAAACCACATTCTTAACTCAGTGTAATATAAGAAAGTGGAAATTCGAATTTTGCATTATATGGAACAGCTGATAGAATTTAACTACTTACTCATCAAATCTGCTATCGGATCGATCCGATTTACGTGTTTGTCGACTTTGGGTACGACTTTCTGAAATATAAACAAGAACATGTTTAAGTTCCTCAAAATTGCGTCTACGTCCACAGATAAAGTCAACTGGAATCCACAAACACTACCAAGTTTCTGCTTTAATATCACCACAAACATACAATTCGGAAAGCATATTGCTCGGCATGCTCTTGTAAATATTCCATGTTTGTATTTTGATCAAGGTAACTTTGCAGATAAGACAATGAGAAATTGATATAATCAAGTGAATAATATCAAATATACGTGTTTCTCCACTAATATTGGTATAGTTCTACTTGTGATAGCACGGTAAACAACGGCGCCTGCAATATGGGCAACGCACGGCGAACGAGACAGCGCGAGGCCGGGAGATGGCGCTATCCATTACTGGGATATATGTACGGATAGAAGTGCAATGTAAATGTCATACTCCAATTCAATTACGGAGAATAAACAAGCACTAGAGGAATCGAGTGGGTACGCTTCCCATATCGGACCAGAAACGTATCCAGGTACATGTTTCACTGTTGTTACCCAAATATCTATCAGAATAAAATACTTTAGAAATGTATGAATGATTGATAAGTATACATGTAAGCCAAGCCATGTATGGTCGTTTACGTTCATTTGTCAGATAGATGAAAACCCCTCTCTCCTAATGACTTCACCTTCTTTTCAACTAAAGGTATGATAATTCAACTTTAAAACGTCAAGTTTGATCAAAGTGTAATACATCAACATTATCCGAAACCTTACACACCAATATCGTAAATAAATCCCTGTTTTGTACACAAAAGACTCGAATTTTAACTTTAAGGAAAGCTTAAACTTGAATTCAGTATCAATATATGTATCTACAGCGACGGTGAAATGATACGAAATGTGTACCAAACTTTTTCATCCAATATAACATGAACGGGTCTTAATGCCATCAAATAATTACAGTACTACAGTAAGAAATATCGATATCGGGAAAAAAGAAAGAATGAAACAACTTTGTTACTTACTGGAATATAAACTGAACAGATCCCATTCAATAAAACGATGAATGATACGTAACAATACATATATATAGAAACAGTGTAGTGTCTAAAACAAGAGATTAAGTAAGGAAAGGGTTTACTAGGTAGAAAGCTGGATTAAAAATCTCCGAATAAGAAACCTGATTAACTTTACATAGAGAAAGCACAACAGTGCATACATAAGAGTACTAATTAAAGGGGTCACACTAAGTATTAAGTACTGGAGGTACAGGTCAAAGTCAATAAATAGCACAGCAGTACTATAGCGTTGTCCGAATCAGTGGTCGTCTACTGTGTAAAAGCCAATTCAATAGCCATTCGACTGCGCTGGGTTACAGCATGACATTAGGAAAGCCACGTTAAGTGTTCGATCGAATGACCACAGACTCGAGGACTCTTAACAAATAAAAAAATCGTGAAATATCATATTTCGCCAGATAGAACACTTGGGATTCCTGTAAAATAAAATCGCAAATTATCATCAACGTGACGTTGTTGTGCACACACAAGATTATTGATTGATTTATTGCATTTTGTATAAAAATAAAACCTAGGTGTATTTCAGGCAGCACTTTTATATATGTAATGGATTCATCAAATTGCAGCAAGGTTTTCACACGCCAAAATCCACAATGATGTGGAACATCCGTACATCTGACAGGAGATGTTTACTTCGTCAAAGCTTCTGGGCTCACTTTTGACAGGAGACACTTCTATCAGACACCTGATCTCACCTCTGACATCAGATACTTCTATCAGACACCTGATCTCGCATCTGATAGAAGACACTTCTATCAGACACCTGATCTCACCTCTGACATGAGATACTTCTATCAGACACCTGATCTCGCATCTGATAGAAGACACACATGATCTCAACCCTGAGATGAGACACTTCTATCAAACACATGATCTCACCTCTGACATGAGATTCTTCTATCAGACACCTGATCTCACGTCTAACATGAGACACTTCTATCAGACACCTGATCTCACCTCTGAGATGAGACACTTCTATCAGACACCTGATCTCACCTCTGACATGAGACACTTCTATCAGACACCTGATCTCACCTCTGACATGAGATACTTCTATCAGACACCTGATCTCACCTCTGACATGAGACACTTCTATCAGATCCCCAATCTCACCTCTGACATGAGACAACACTTTTATCAGACACTGACATGAGACGACACTTCTATCGGACACCTGACCTCACCTCTGACATGAGACGACACTTCTATCGGACACCTGATCTCAACTCTTCTATCAGACACCTGATCTCATGTCTGAGAAAAGACACTTCTATCAGACACATGATCTCCACCCTGAGATGAGACACTTCTATCAGACACCTGATCTCACCTCTGACATGAGACACTTCTATCAGACACCTGATCTCACCTCTGACATGAGACACTTCTATCAAACACCTGATCTCACCTCTAACATGAAACACTTCTGTCAGACACCTGATCTCACCTCTGACATGAGATACTTCTATCAGACACCTGAGCTCACCTCTGACATAAGACACTTTATCAGACACCTGATCCCTCCTCTTCTATCAGACACCTGATCTCACATCTGACATGAAACACTTCTATCAGATACCTGATCTCCACCCTGAGACGAGACACTTCTATCAGACACATGATCTCACCTCTGACATGAGACACTTCTATCAGACACCTGATCTCACCTCTAACATGAAACACTTCTGTCAGACACCTGATCTCACCTCTGACATGAGATACTTCTATCAGACACCTGAGCTCACCTCTGACATAAGACACTTTATCAGACACCTGATCCCTCCTCTTCTATCAGACACCTGATCTCACATCTGACATGAAACACTTCTATCAGATACCTGATCTCACCTCTGAGATGAGACACTTCTATCAGACACCTGATCTCACGTCTAACATGAGACACTTCTATCAGACACCTGATCTCACCTCTGACATGAGACACTTCTATCAAACACCTGATCTCACCTCTGACAGGAGATACTTCTATCATACACTTGATTTCACTTTTGACAGGTGATGCTTACTCCTAGCAGACATCTGATCTCACCTCATACAGGAAACACTCCTTCTGGACATACGGTCTCAACACTGACAAGACATGCTTACTCCTACCAGATACCAAGCTTCACCTCTGACAGGAGATGCTTACCCCTACCAGAAACCTGATTTCACCTCTGGATAGGAGACACTAACTCCTACCAGACATCTGGTCTCACCTCTGACAGGAGATGTTTAGTCCTGCCATGCACCTTGTCTCACATCTGAAGGAAATGTTTACTCCTACCAGACACATGGTCTCACCTTTGACAAGAGATGCTTACTCCTCGCAGGCACCTGGACTCACCTCTGACAGAAGATATTACTCCTAGCATGCACCTGGACTCACCACTGACAGGAGATGCTTACTCCTACCAGGTACCTGGTCTCACCTTTGACAGGATATGCTTCTCCTACCAGGCAACTGGTCTCACCTCTGACAGGGGATTCTTACTCTCCCAGACACCTGGTCTCAATTCTGACAGGAGATGCTTATTCCTACAAGACACCTGGTCTCACAACTGACAGGAGACACTCTCCCATGCACCTGGTCTCACCTCAGACAGGAGAAGCTTACTCCTACCAGGAAACTGGTCTAATATCTGACAGGTGACACTCTTGCCAAAAATGCAGTCTCAGTTTTGACATATGATGCTTAATCCTCCCCAACACCTGGTCTCATATCAGACAGGTGATGCTTAATCCTCCCCAACACCTGGTCTCATATCTGACAGGTGATGCTTAATCCTCCCCAACACCTGGTCTCATATCAGACAGGTGATGCTTAATCCTTCCCAACACCTGGTCTAATATCTGACAGGTGATGCTTAATCATCCCCAACACCTGGTCTCACATCAGACAGGTGATGCTTAATCCTCCCCAACACCTGGTCTCATATCTGACAGGTGATGCTTAATCCTCCCCAACATCTGGTCTCATATCTGACAGGTGATGCTTAATCCTCCCCAACACCTGGTCTTAAATCTATCAGGAAACACTTAATCCTATCAGGCACTTAGTCTCACAACTGTGGTAGAAACTGCCAAAATCAGGCAGAAAAATCGAACTTGGTCTTGATTTCTTTTTATATTTCAACATACATAAGTCAAAACACTATTCAAATCCACTGGGGCAATGGAAAGATATGGTGTGGAGACTCAATATTTACGGTTCCTATGTCAAGAAAAGGTAAGAACTTGTGTAGAACTTGCCAGAAATCGAACTTAACCTAGATCTTTAAAACTTTTTTTTAAAACATACTTATAATATATACATAGCATCTAATTATATCAAACTCTTGTAAAGTTATAGCACGGAATCCAAATCCAGATGGACGAATGTTGGTAACAACATATGCTTCACCCTCAATTTTCAATGGCAGAGCATAAAAATCAGCAAGTACTAATGCATCTTTTCATCTTTTTCTATACTTTCTACAGGACTCTACAAATTGATGCTAGATTATACGATAATCATATAATTGCTTAATGTAAGAAAAAGAATTACAAACATTACCTAAAGATTTCCTACGTATGTCTAATTTTTTCAAGCTTTTGTACAAGGTATACATGCCGGACAATCTTTGTATTTATGTCTACACATAACATACGTCATGGCAGTAATTTTCTTAAATTAAGCACTCTCTTCCTGCTTACACATTTCAATACAGAGACATAAAAAGAAATAAAACTAAAATTAAAATTATATCCATTCACATATATATATGCGTATAGTAGCTGATTTTTGAGCTAACTTTAATTGAAGCAATGCTTGCATAGTTGGAAAATATTCATAATTATCTTAAAAGCTAATAATTTCAATTGATATCTACTAATTATTATCACCCTTTGCCCTAAACTGCAAAAGGAGAATGCCAAAGCTATTGTTTCTTTATGTACATTTATGCAAAAACATATTTACTAATTTGATTACAACCTTATTCTGACTTTTAATTTTGAAATACATATGTATTATACATACATTCATATACTGGTACAACATTTTTGTGCACTGAAAATACATTTACAATCAATACATTTCTCTATCAAAAAGACTTGTCGACACATCCGTTTTTACCTACAGTGACCAGAAGTTCATAGATTGTGTTATTTAATATTATGATATATATTTGCCAAAATACTAAATCGCTAACTGAATCACATCCTGTACTGAAATGGTTTCTTATCCCTGTCAAATTTCAAACTCATAATTCTGCAGATTTCTGATTATTTCTGTATGTTTGTCCTCTTACCATACTGTGTCATTTCAATCACTAATTTTTAAGGTACTGAAATAAGAGTAATGATCATGAAGTACAGATGAAGACATAACACTAATACATCTCCAAAAGTAAGTTAGAAATTACATATATCCTGCTTAGGATAAAAAAATAGAACAAGAGCAATGCCTAACATGGCTTAATATGCCTGTCGCTTACTTAGGATGGGATTAATGTGAATGTATAGCTTTGTTATCCCTAAACTTAGGTCGCTTTGGTAATACTTTTATGAAAAATTGAAATCCAAAAAAAGGGGTTCCAAGTCCCACAACTTTGTAACGACAAATTGGAATTTGCTCAAAACTAAAAGGTGGCTTCCCCTACACTCTTTAAGCATTCTGTGTAAGTTTTATGAAAAACAATTGATGTTTACTTAAGTTATCGCATTACATAGCATCTCCATATCATCTTATCATAGTAAAAATAAATTCCAAGTTCCATAACTCTGTAAAGACAAAACAAAATTTGCTCAAAATCAAAAGGTGGTTTCCCCTACCCTATTTAAGCATCCTGTATGAGTTTTATGAAAAACAGCTGAGGTTTACTAAAGTTATTGCATTCCATAGCATCTTCTCACAGCAAAAATAAAATCCAAGTCCCATAACTCAGGAACAACAAAATGGAGTTTGCTCAAAATCGAAAAGCGGCTTCTTATACAATATCTTAGCATTCTGCATGAGTATCATGAAGAACAACTGATGTTTACTTAAGTTATCACGTTCCATAGCAGACGGACAGACAGACAAACATCGCTATACCATAATATGTCCTGTCTTTCAACGGGCGTATAAAAGTTCAACTGACCTAGACTCTTGGGTGGTGCTGATACTATTGGAACATACTCCATTGGAACAGGTGTGGCAGTTGTAGTGGTGCCTGAAGTGTGCCTAATGCTGCCAAAACTTCTTAGGAAATCCTAAGAAGCAAGTATAAACATTGTAACAATAACTTATTAATGAAAGTGTAAAAAATATTCAAAACTTATCATGACTTAATTCTATGTAAAATTTAATGAGGAAATAGAACAACAAGCAAAGTAATAAGCAGATTTCTTTAATTTAACACAATATACCTAAAAATTTGGAAAAAAGGCAGATATGTATTAACATCTTACCTCATCCAGAAGAATTGAATTCATAGATCCTCCCCTGAAATGATTAATACATTAAGCTTTGACATTAGAAGATAATACTTAAGTCCATGATTTTCATGATTTTTCATTTTCGAGGCTACCTGTGTTCTGTCAATTCTCTTGGAGGTACAGAAAGCAATTTTACATGCATGTGATAATATATTGTATTATTATTAAAGTGCAAAATATATACCTTAAGCCAAATATATCTTTCTTTCATGAAATTGTCCTCCTTGCGACATATTATAAATCAGTTCAAGGTCATTTTTTAGATAGTGTTTTTGTTATATTCCAACAATTTTATTTAAATCAAACTGCTTAAATCATATTTCTATGATATTCTATAAAAATTGATGAGTATTATAGTAAATAAACACCCTCTGTTCTAAAACCTTGTTTAACTATTTTGTTCATTTCAATAAATACAAATCAGTTAACTAATAAATTGGAAATCTTCACTCTAAATTTATCAATTTTTTATTTTAACTAGAAAATAAAACTTCAGAGTTCTTCAAAGTCTCACAAAATTATATAATGCCTACTCTGTATCGTCAATGAAGTTAAGAGTATATTTCTTCATGCTTGTTAGATTTAATCATTATTTGCTTAAATAGTAATCATTACATGCTGTTCAGAACATGTATTACAACAAACATGCAGTGACGAGTATCCAAAAGATACAATAGGGTATGCTGGGATTCCGATTTATATCTTACAATAGAGCATATTGGACACATATCCATACAATGCAAATATAGAACTAACATATTTGCACGTATACTACAGTAGAGCATACTAGAATAATGATTTAGGTATTACAATAAAGCATAGTGGGATGCTGCTCTATGTATGCACTACAAAATAGCATGCTGGGATTTTCGTACATGTGATAGTTGAACTTACGCAACTCCAATGTCTAAAACTCGAAAACCCTTTGAAATTTCAACTTATTATATGCAGTCTAGACATCAACTCTACACATATCAAGGTTATATTCCTACTGAAACTCAAAAAATCTAAAAACCTCAATTTATTTTCATGTCCAAATAATTAAACTGCATTGTTATGTAGATATGGAAACTTAAAATGAATTCCTAGGATTGAAATGTCAGTTGGGGTGTATCTCAGTAAGACAGGTTGTTTTGCCTTTACATACTGGTAGGTGTGCATCATAATATGACTTCATATAATGACTAAAACTGTTTTAACAGAACAGTAACCATGGCGATAACCTTGATAAATATTTGTAAAGTAAATCCATTTATAATTTTATTCTGATTACCACGTTTGAAACAAGGAAATTTCAAAAACTTCAATCTACTACATGAATGACTTGGAGTGATTTTATACTTATATAGTGACTATTTGAGTTATCAAAGTCCAACTAGCCCAACTATATTAATATATATAAATATATATTAATTCTAATACATCATGCTGGGATATCAACGGTAAACATCATCTGTATTGCTATTATATCTTAATTTCAAAAGAACATGCATTCTATCTACCTTTTGATCCAATGCGGTACAAAGTAAGATGCCCTGTTATGTATTACAGAATTTATGTATCATGCTAATATCAAATATTCTTTTGGTATGAAAAAATGATAAAGTGAAATATTCAAATGCTGCATATCTGTAAAAAGCATGTGTTTACGTTTCTAAATACTATGTATATAGGCAAACATTACAGACCACTGTAAATGTCTAACCAAACTGGAGAAAAATTGCATGAAAATATGCCAATATGTTTCCAATCAACAATAAATGTATGAAAGCAAACTAAATAAAAACAAGGTCTATAATATATCTAAAGAGCACTGTAACCAAGCTTGTAAACTAAGTCATACCTAAGTACAAGACCTCTATCAAGAAAGATCATCCTTAATATTTTGCAAAACTTTCTATGTCAGAGTTGATCTAAAAACAATTCCACCTTCAAACTATCCATCTAGATAATTCTGGTTGCTTTAATTAGTCTGCAATCTATATAGTCTGAAGAAGTTTCTCAAAGAGACTATACTCTTTAAATACTGTGCCCTGCCTTAGATTTTCTTCTGGAAATATGTGCCTAAAAATGCTTGTAGGAGACATTGAGACCTTCAGGCCTACTCAATTTCATTGAAAATCCCCCAATAAGTTCTGCTTCTCTAAAGCACTGCAAGTTACAGAACTTTTATCAGTGAAGATATAATATTACTCAATTTTCCATATGTATCTACCTTTTAGCTCAATTATGACCACTGAACACTTTTTACCTGAGACAAATGACTTAACATTCATTTCCTAGAGCAGAGCATTGTCAATCACAAATACTGCAAAGTATGACACATACATCACAAATGATACCAAATTCACTTGATCTAAAATTTTGTGATATACAAGTTCTTGACTGAAATAACAATAGTTACTTACAGATGCAGAGAACTGAATGGTAATTCGTTAAAATCACGTTCACTTTAATCACCTTTAATGATAAGGAAAATTATAATTGATTATTTATTACATATTTGAATGTATTTAGTTATAAGCCTACCCTGTGTTCCATTGCTGTATTGACTGGACCATCATAATATTATCCATGGTTCTTTGGTCCACCAAGGTCATTGTATTTGTAGCCGCCTGTGACTCCACTCTTGTATTGTTCTCATTTGGCTGAAATAACAATAAAGTTGCATCAAATATGTAGTTGTCCAGTTTAAAAACCTGTACATAGCCTAGAAACCATTTTCACTTATAAAGGTAATGTGACCTTGACAATTAACCTAATGACAATGAATTCAACAGAGCACATCTAGAAAAGATTTTCACTTATCAGTGCTCTGAGACCTTGGCCTTCTACCGGTATCAATAGGGTAAGCTCATAGGGAGTCTAAGTATGTATATATGTAGTTTCATCACATATCTGGTATTAAAATTCAGTTATAGTCCAGAAACTATTTTCTTTTATCTCTGCTCTACTCTGCTCTTGAACTTCCATATCTTCCCAAAATCAGTAAGGCACATTCTCAGCTTATTGGGTTCTTTAATTTAACAGTTGAAGGACCTCAAGTCCTGGTGTTTTTTTTCAAAAAAAAAATTAAGTCTAAGTGTAAAATTTAAACTTTTGATAACTTGTGTTGTAAATACAAGAATTAGCCAAAAGTTTCTCTGTGAAGAAATTATTAGGCATACTATTCACAGAAAAACCTTCTACTAATTCTTAGAGTTATAGCACATGCTATTATAGGTCTCAAATTTTACACTTAGACTTAAGTGTTTTTGTGAATAAGACACCAGACACATATTGTCAGCACCATCCCACTTCAGATCAGATTAAGAACTGAGTGATGAAATTTGGCTGAAAGAATGTTTACTGTTAATTGCTATTATATAAACAGTATATTTCAGACAGACCATATGACAGCAGTGTATTAGGGATTTTATTCACTATGATGAATATCAATGTTTTGTCATATTCTGAAACCTGAGTTCACACTTATCAAGATACATTCTATTTAAACGTACATGTATTCATATTTCAGAAGAGTAATTGCTGTACAAGGTGTAATATATTTTCTGACTTCTTTCATTCAAATCCCTTAAGGTTGATATAAGGAAATAGGGTTGTGTATTACAATTTGTGCTAAAATTAAGAACATACATTGAAATTAATCAGCAAGTGTCATACAAAATTGTTAGTTTTGTAAGTCTTGTTTTTTCTTATGTAATAGACTTTTCCACACAACTTTAAAAAAGCAGATCTTTAAATGATAGCACCCTTGGTTAACACAGTACGGCTACACTGATAGCACACTTGGCTAACACAGTCCGGCTACACTGATAGCACACTTGGCTAACACAGTACAGCTACAATGACAGCAAACTTCGCTAACACAGTACAGCTACACTGACAGCACACTTGGCTAACACAGTACAGCTACACTGACAGCACACTTGGCTAACACAGTACAGCTACACTGACAGCACACTTGGCTAACACAGTACAGCTACACTGACAGCACACTTGGCTAACACAGTACGGCTACACTGACAGCACACTTGGCTAACACAGTACAGCTACACTGACAGCACACTTGGCTAACAGTACGGCTACACTGACAGCACACTTGGCTAACACAGTACAGCTACACTGATAGCACACTTGGCTAACACAGTACAGCTACACTGATAGCACACTTGGCTAACACAGTACAGCTACACTGATAGCACACTTGGCTAACACAGTACAGCAACACTCATAAAACAAAAGGGCATTCTAGTTCTTCTGAAAAATGAAATCTTAAATTTACTTTTATTCTAATGTACAGTTAAACTCACAATTAATTTAATTTCAGTGGAATAAGAGAAACAATTCAAATTATCTGGCATTAGATGTTACATTAATTCTTTGTCAGTATACCTTCTCAGTTTTCCACTTTTCTCTAAAAGATAAAGGAGCAGTTTTTGGGCGTTTCCCAGCATGTGTTGCCCCTACAGGTCTCTTTCCAGGATATATCTTCTTTATGAAGCTATGCTCACCAAATTTCTGTCTTTGCCATCTACAATACATTATAAAATTCATATACATGTAAAAAAAATTAATGTATTTTTTCAAAAATCAATGTTTTCATTTAAAGTTAGACACATTTGTACCTAAAATCACGAAACCGTCATTAAATCGGCAAATCCTTACTTTATACAAATTGTAAAAAAAAAATCATTATATATCACTGTTTGAATTTTTACAATGGTTTAAGTTTTGTAACACAACATGAATCAAACCTAGCTGTGATCTGTTGAGGAAATTGTTACAAAATTTATATCAATACAAATGATGTGATTCCAATATCAACTCTCCCAATATAATTTATCTAAGATTGGCACAAAAAAAATCAATTGTAGTTTCCAAGAACAATACATACTATTAGAAGTGTAATTATACAGTGATTCCTTATATCATGATATTATACAATATGTGATTCATCAATATGTGAAGGAACTCATACAATATGGTAACAATATGGCATTTCTGTATAAAGATCGACAACAATTAATCTTTTACATATGAACGTTCAAAATAGATCAATTAGATAATTAGAACATTCTTCAAATTTTTGTATTATCTGTAATGCATTTCAAGTTTTATTAGGTTTTATGTACATTGTATATCTCTTTTTCCCTAAAACACTACTTTTGAATACATCATGAAACGGAAGCAGTACTTTATGGACCATTTCAATAAAGAGAGTTATCTGCCCTTGTTATTAAGGTAGTCAGCAGAAACTGAAAATGAGCAGCAGAAAATTTGTGCACGGCCAGTTAATTACATTTATTCATACGGCCAATTGACCATGGTGAGATGTGGTCAGTGAAGTAGCAGTCACCCTTATATACCTCACCATGATATCACCATGACAGAAGAGTTCTTATCAAGGGCAGATAAATCACCTTTATATACCTCACCATGATATCACCATGACAGAAGTGTTCTTATCAAGGGCAGATAAATCACCTTTATATACCTCACCACGATATCACCATGACAGAAGAGTTCTTATCAAGGGCAGATAAATCACCTTACTGAAATGGCCTATAAAGCTGACTCCTTGATCAGAAGTGCATTAGAATACCTATTGTATCATAGTTAAACTATCATGATACATATTGTATCACAAGAAAATGTATCATTACATCACCTGCCACATGTGAGGATAGTTAAAAAAGAAGTGTGACATATAGACTGACAGACGGATATACAATGGACAAAGGGTCACAATGTTTTTCACATGATCCAAAAATCAATTCTAAGAAAGCTTGACAATATGTGATACATACTTCAGAGTTTTCTTCTGCTCTGGAGTTATCTGCCCTCTCCAATCGACAGCTCGAGATACTCTGTTAGTTTGTGAGGATAATGAACGTGCAGATTTATGATCAGTGTCATGTGAAGGAAGAAGCATATCTTCATTCACAATGGTGTTAGTGTTTAAACTTAAAAGTTCACCCTTGCTGAAAAGATTACAGAAAAATAGAACGATAAAATACAGATTTATTGTAATAATAAAGACTTGCTAGTTCCTTATAACCATCTTGATTTGTGTATTAAAGGGATGAGTGTAGCTCTCTCCTAATAAGTCATTATTGCTAACCAAGGATTATGGTGTGTTCAATCTTTATTCTTAAACGGAACATATACATAAATATTTGTTTTATTCTGACTGTCCTTTTAAATATCTAAATTGGATAAAGCCATCAACAGATATGCATCAGCCAACATATTGCATGTATCTATCTATCAACAATTATGAACCACCAAGCAGCGAGAACAACATACACACAATTCTACCTAAATTCTCAATTTATGCTTGTAACATTTAAAACACAGATATAAAAACAAAGTTTCACAGTAATCCTGCATAAACAGATTCAATATTGCAAAGTAGTTTCCAAGTCAGAATGCAAGTAATTCTATTGGCAAGTAATGTCAATCCTAATTGTTCATACTGACCATTCTGCAAGCAGCAGTGTCTTAATAATTTAATCTACTTAATATACACCAGACTTTGTGTGCAGTAGCTATAAGCTAATAAAGATACTATGAAGAAGATACCGGAAAGTACAAGCAACATCTTTCCATCATATGAAGTACTACTTGCTCATAATTGTCTATCATACAATGTACTCATATCTTGTTCTCTATATGGAGAATTATTTATAAATTTTTAAATGTGTGTCCTTTGATTGTGCTGCTTTTGCGGTGAGTGGGAAGGTGGGCACCCGTAAACTGATTAACCACACCTATTGAGTGACGTTTGTTACTTCAATTGACCGTTCTAAGTCGGTATCGTAACCACAGCACAATCGAATATTTTTGTAATGTCGTTCCGTGTATATTCTGCTGTTGTCATTTTTCTGTGTGCAGGTCCTTGGTGATTTGTGTCATACAGCTTTGTCAGATGTCTTCTTTTATTTCTTTCATATAATTATATTCTTCAGTCTTTACTTGTACAGTACAGATTGTAAGTTTCTTATTTATGGTATATAAACTTTCTTAAGCATACCAGTTTACAGATATCTTATCTATATAAGCTCTCTTAAGATTACATGAAAATAATGTGTGTCCATAACAAAAACAAAATCAAGATGGTAATAGGGAGAAATAAGTAAAGCTTAAATTGATACAAGATTAAGTGATTGTAATAAATTAATAGTGTTATCAATATTTAAAGCAATATGCAGTATAATAGTCAAGAATTTAAAATGTGAAAAAATCCAAAAAATAATGAAAACTTTTATTTTTATTGCTTTTTTTCTACAGAATAAATACTCTTTTGATTTGTATGCTGGGCAGCTGACAAAATGGTTTTAGACATTTATTTTAAATTGCCTGACTTAACTAAAAGTTTTAAAATTTATGAGATTATGGTCTAGAGTATAAATCACAGAGGCCTACAATTTAAAACGACTTGATCAGTTTTTACCAAAATAATAATGAAAAAAAATGTTTGTGAAACACGTAAAACTATGTCCCCCTTCTTGTACAATATTGTACAACTGTATAAAGTAATAACTGCACTCGGTGGCCTTTGATCTTTTGATCTGAAAATCATTAGGGGTTAAGTACTTATAACCAACCCACACATGAAATATCACTATCAAGCAAAGGGTTATCAAAATACTGGGCAGTCACTGATTGCATGAAGTACTGCATTGCACTTGGTTACCTTTGACCTTTTGACCTGAAAATCAATTGGGGTCATCTGCTACTCATAACCAGTGTGCAAGTGAAATATCATCACCATCAAGCAAAAGGTTCTTAAGATATAGGGCAGACACCAATTGTATACAGTGCTGCATTGCACTCAGTGACCTTTGACCTTTTGACACCAACTGTATACAGTGCTGCATTGCACTCAGTGACCTTTGACCTTTTGACCTAAAAATCTCAGGTTCATTTACTACTTATAACCAACCCACTTATGAAATATCATCGCTATCAAGTGAAGAGTTCTCAAGATATTGGGTGGACAACATGTGGTCAACCAACCGACAGACCCACCAAAATGTGCAAAGCAATATGCCCTCTTCTTCGAAGAAGGATTAGGGAGGGGGGCATAATAAATAAATGTGAATGTATTTGTCATGTAGTCTGTTTTCATATTGTAAACATTTACACAGAAAAAATTTTCAGATGTAATATATTTAAATACAGTAATGGAAAAATAACACTGACACTTTTCTCATTGAAATAAAGGCATGAAAGAAGGAAAGCAGGTTGGATTGTCAGATGTGAGATTAGTTGTCCGAAATATTTTTAAATTTCCTACATGAAGTTATACAAGTATACATAGGTGTTAACTTTCAGCAGTGGGTAATTCATTTACTGTTCTATAAAATTACATATAAAAGCTTGTTTTTTTTTGTTAAAATATTGCTTGAAAATTTCAAAGGAAAATGAACTTTGAAAGAGTATATCTCCAAAACAAAAAAATGAGAGTTGACACCTATTGAAATGTAAAAATATATTTTTAAAAATATTTGCAAGAAATGTAGAAATATATTCTAAAAAATATTTTAAAGAATTATTATATGTAATATTAAGAAGAGGTATAATGGTGTGAATAAATGTATAAAGAGGTGTAAAATAAGAAGTGTAGATACATAATTTAGGAGGATTGTAGTAAGTAGTACTTACACAAGAGATGGCGACTCAGATCTCGGAACTGGAGTGTGTGCTACTCGACCAGATGCAGTAGCAGGACGAGACAGTGGTCTACGTGATACACTGTGGCTGGATGGCTGTCTAAAGCCAGGGGATGGAGTAGGCGCCAACTGTAATAAACACAGAAGTTATATTGTATATTTACCAAATAACGCGATAATGAAATGAAAGGACTTGAAAGTCCTCAAGGTCGGAATTGCATGGTCAAGTACATCAAAGGTAATAAAGTCGTGATCCACCACGAGATCACACACCAAGCGTGTTATGTTTAGGATCAGTATTGACAAAAACACGGTCTGCGCACAGGTGCTCGTTTTCATATAAACAACGGCTCCGCCGTGTACACCCATGTAAGTCTCCGTCTCGTACTATATAGTTATCTCATTCTTTCTTATCATTTTTGATCTTGACAGTAGTGTGGAATTAGCAATCTGGACAGTCTCCCGCTGTACATGTACATTTGGGGAAAACCACGTCTACACATGTAGATCTATAAATAACTGGCTATTCTTAGTAGCATTACACATCAACAACTACCAAGACGTTTGTTTATCGTTGTGACGAGAAGATTGTAGAGTACTTTGAATTCCACTGCTATAAAAAGAAGCGATATTCTCAAGTTTTATTAATTATAATACAACGGATACTGGTACGGACTAGTAGTGTACTTCTTAAATTACGGCACAGCCACACAATGATGTCAATCATACTTTTTCGGGACTTTCCGTCGAGTATTCGGAAAGACTGCATGTCCTCCAGCGCATGAATATAACTCGTCTAAATCGATGGAATAACGGCACATCTATTTTCTCATCTGATCAAACTTATCTTGTATTGCCTCGTACAATATGAACTATAAGTACTAAAAGTAAATCTAATCACACTTTTTCTAAATATCGACGCACTATTTTGCACAACTAGTGTTGTTTTTGTTTTTTTTGTTTTCTTAAAGAGTTCTAATAAACTTCATGCTTACTTTCTCCTTGTAAAATCCCATCTCTCCAGACACAGAATCAATCATGTTGACTACAGCATGAAGTCTGACATCAGACTGGCCTCTAGGTGTAGATATCTCATCTTTCATCTCCTTGTCTCTGTAAATATCACAATAAATCATTCGATCATTAAATGTGAAACATGAATCTAAACATATCTCAAAAGATTCTGATTGCGGTTTTACATCAATCATTTTTCTATTATATTTTCTCCACAACAAGGATGGAGCTTTTGAAACTAAAATGCAGTGATGCTCTGTTAATCCGCACATCCGGATCCGGATCATAGTACCGGTACATTAGATGTTAAAGAATCTTATTTCTTGATAAAAGAAGGCTGTATACAGTACACGATAAAACACAAGTAATAATCTTTATAAGTGTTTAATTTGTATACGAAGAAATATATATATATATATCTATTACGTACTTAATGTATTAACATCTTCAGTAAATTGTACATTAATACATTCATTGCAGCCAAACAGAAGAATAACTAAAAGTTAAAACTTCTATACAAAATAATGTAATGAGCACTAAGTAAGGATACGTTATCAATTATCGATCTCAGATAGAAGAGTGACGATACTTAAAGTTTGGTTGCAATCTAAAGCCCCAATATCTAATTAAGAATGTAAGCTGCAAAGCCGGCAGTTGAATTTTATTTATTATCATTCAACTAACAGTAATCTTCAGTTCTGGCATGAGCGTGTACTGACTCATTAAAAAGCAATCATTAATGACCGCTAACATGACATTTGACTGTCGTTTAACTATTGAACAAACAATCGATGCAGAGAGGAGATAAGCAGTGTATTAATTAAACTGCAGTTATTTGCTACAGCTACGTCCGGAAGGCAAAATTTTGTCCAGATTATCAGAGCAAATTTTACATACTTTTGGAATTCCGTACCTGTATTTCCTTGTCTGGATCCAGAACGAGGATTTTTGGATTATCGGATCAAAATATCATTTGGGAAATCCGTTCCCGCACTTTCTTGTCCGGAAAGTGGATTTTCTTGATAAATGGAGCCCGGATTAATGGAGCATCACTGTATTAATATTTAAAACTCTATCAAATTATCAATTGATCTAAACTGTGAACAAACAAAATGATTTCTTTTAACGTCTTCTCACTTTTTCATAAGATAATCCTTTCCAAGTGGTGCTGTCTTAGCTGATGTTGCCCTTGATGAAGCTTCCAGATGGTCAGTCTTCCCTGCAGTGGCTGGACGTCTCGGTTTGTTTATAACAGGGTGGTGGTACTTTGGTAGTTTAGGTGGATAGTAGCCATCAGTAAGTTGGTAGAATTCTTCCAGTGAGTTCTGAGTGTAGACTTCCTGAATCTCTGTTGATCCTTGATTCACCGGAGTAACTACATAACAACCAGACAAAAAAATATATATATATATATAGAGGTTCTAATTATTTTCACAAAATTCAATCCTTTCCCCTATTCCATTTAACAGATATCTAATTTCAGATACTAAGGATTTTGTTCAACTACAATGTCTACATCTACATTTAACTAAAATTGAAATTTAATAATTTCCTATAGCTACAAACCTAACAAGGATCTTCTTATCATTATCACAAGATAAAAACATGATTAACTGTATATATATATATATACACACATACACACACTTATATGTCTCTCTCTCTCTCTCTCTCTCTCTCTCTCTCTATATATATATATATATATATATATACACATAAACACACTTATATGTCTCTCTTGGTAATGTTGAAAAGTGAAATTAAGTAATATTAACAGTATAAAATTATACAAACTGTGTCAATGATTATAGATATCACAAAGTGCAGATAGATTATGGGAAATTATGGCATAATAAATACAGGTAACAGCCTACATATATCATTATTAAACTTCATGTAAAAATGTTAATTTTCCACAGCTTCATTCAGGTATAAAGACAAATGACAGTAACTGTACCACCTGCTAATGACTGATGCAATTCAATAGAATGTTTGTTAAACATATGTCTCTGCCATGGGATTAAATCAGAGCAGCAACAAAGTTGTTCTTGATAGTCTCTTATAATTCTAAGTGTCAAGGACCATAATTCTATAAAAAATATCTTTATGAATAAAGGTATATATATATTTGAATGATCGCCTGAAAACCCTGTATTTCACTTATTTTGTCCCAAGTTCAGGAGCTCTGATCTCCAAATGATTGGCCTAAAGATCAGTAAGCTTCTTCTTCTTTTGATAAGTATCATCATAACAAAATTAGGTTTGATGTAGGGCACTTGATGTATCATCCAGAAACCAGGAATTTATTTTACTTCCTGCCCAAGTTCAGTTATTATGACCTTGATCTTCAAACAACTGACCCTAGAATCAATAGGCTTCTTTCTCTCTGAATCATAACAGTATTTCAAAACTGATTTGATTCTGATGAAAAATACTTCTTTTCTGGAATCCATGTATGGAACACAGAAAAATGAAATGATATACAGTATAAGCAAACACTTAATGCTCCAGGCATTAAATTTCATCTTAAAATGCTTTGATTTCAATGGCTATGAGATTGGCATCCATGAATACCTAAGTGATATCCAAGGAAATGCATCGTCTAACATTTTGTGTTAATATCACTTACAACTGCTTTGATTATTTACCAATAATAAAATGCTTTAAGTAAAGGGATACAGCCTCCAGTAAACTGATAAAAATATAGGAGTAAATTAAAGCAATGAGCTTAACAATGTTGGCTATTTTTCTTAAAGACTGTAGGACTAAAATCAAAAGAAACAATGTTTCAATCTTATTATTCGACATACTTCTTTCTCATTTTCTGTATAATATCACTATATTTGATTGATTGATTTTTGTTTAACGTCACACCATGAATATTTCACGTATATGGTGGCGGCATCTGCTAGCATTTATATCTAGAAACATACAACATTTACCTAAATATTTATATTGCATTTTCATTATCAGAGGAAATGCGGGAAGATTGATCTTGTCATATATGTGAAAAAGAAATAAAGTTCCAGAACATGTTGGGGAAAACTTTAATTGAAATATCTCGATAAAAACAAGCGATATATACAAGATCAAGACAAATGCTTTGTCCGGAGAATTACACAATCGAGTACATCCGACGATGTCGGTGGTAAACACATCGTAAAGTAGTCACAATTACATATTATTACGCGAAATTTGAAAACATTATTGCAACTCCTTTTTCGAGTTATTGAAACTAGTTTATGTTTAGCTTAAAATAACTGAGCTAAAGGTACATTGTGCTGATCAAGAATTTTTAAGACAACATCAGTAATTTTTCGGCACTTTATTTTTCAGCGGCGTAGTAAGCTTTATATCGGTAGTGAAAGTTATAACCCCTGAAAAGAAAGTGATTGCAATGAGTGTGGCTTCACCGAAGCCGACTCAAAAAAGACCAAGCCAGAATTTTTTCCCATTGTCTTTTTCCTAAAAAGGGTGCTGCATAACATTCTAAAATGTGTATTGGTGTAAAATAACATGAAAAATTTTTTGGCCAAAAAAGAGTTTGAACAGCTACTCTAAAACAATGAGGTACTATTCTATATGTACACTTAGTTTTGGCATGAAACTTTCAAATAACCCTTGAAATATATATTTCCTTGAAAAAAAAAATCAGTGAATGAAACAAAACCCTTTTAAAAAAGACTCAAAAATATTATTTCACAAGTGAATAAAAACAACAACACTTCTTCAGATACCCATGTACATCATTTTGGTATATTTAGTTTGTTGATATATAGATATAAAGAAGTTTCTGAAAGGAGGGAACCCTGTAGGTAAAATGTTGTCCCACCACGGATTCACCGCTTGATGGATGTGGTAAAAAACCAACAACACTTGTAGGTAACTTTGAATACTTCATCTTACCAAATTAATCAAAATCCCTTTCACAGTTTTGAAGAAGTTGAAAAAGTTAGAGTTGACTGACACCTCACAAATTGCTATGGCTATACTTCAAGTCCTTGTCTCAAACAGAAAAAAACCAAAAAAACCAAAACCAAAAGCCAGATAAGGTGCAAAGTGACAGAAAATCTTTAAAAAATTTAAAGTAGGAATAACGAATTTTGGCATTTTACCTGTGTGTTTTCACTGAAATTTTAATTTTCCAAACTGTCTCAACCAAAAGTATTCTAATTTAACATACTCTGTATCAGGATTCCATGTACAACTATCACTTCATGAGCACTACTTAGTCTACATTACGGCATACTTATATCTTGATAACAATTCTAACAAATATTTAACTATAATTAACAGCCAAACAAACTCTCTAGCTTATTTACATACATTTACATAATATATGTACTTACGAAACTTACGTGTCTTTTTCTTATGTCTCTTAAACCCTTATATTAAAACAGGCATAAAAAAATATTTATAGGGAAATTCATTTCAATAAAAGAAGAAAAACAAATAAATTGCAATCATAAAATATTGATGTTTTAAATTCAATTTGTTGCAAAATTTTGATGTCTTCAGAAATTTTATATTGCACAGATACTTTTACTACATGTACATGGATTTTGTCCATTTCAGGAAATTCATTACATTGCAATTACAATAGGTATTAATGATGTAGAATTACAAAATAGAAACTTACTTCACAAAATGAGATAAATTAAATGTTCAAGACATAACGAATGAACTTAGAAAGCATTAATTCTAAAGTAAGAAATACTGAAATAAGGTAGTATAAAAGTAGTAAGTTAAGCTACAAGAAAACAAATAAAAAGCATGAACTCTATATCTACCCTTAGCAGAGGGAGGAGAATTGTCATTTTGGCTAAACAAAGCGAGCATAAATGGAGATTCTTCTTCCGGCATCTCTCCAAATTCATGTGCCGAGTAACGAACATCCATCGCAGTGCCACTCCGACCAACGAAGTTCAGGTTACCTTTGTTACAAGGAATCATTTCATGCAAATTATGATTAGTATATGCCAAATTAAAGTAAACAGGATTTCATGCAATCTAGCACTTTAAGAGTGGTTAATGTATTGAGGGTCAGGGTTTTATTGAGTTTCACAAAATTATGTAGAGAGTTAGTGCAGTTTGTGTTCATTTGCTTTTATTCGAACTGACAAATACATGTATAATAAATATTACAGTGATAGTGTATTAATTTCCTAATTAGAGATCAATACTCTTAATCAATATTAAGAGAGAATTTATTTCAATAACCATTAACTGGATTTTTTTATTACCTTATAGTTAATGTATACATATATGATGAAAGTAATTTCAATAATAGTTTCAAGGTTTAAGGTATTTTAATACTTGTAACTATTTAATTAAATCATTTTATATTTGTACACAATTTTTTGTGTACATATATCTGGACTGTTTCAATTTTCAAGTTTTACAAATCATTCAACAACCTCATAAATGAATTTAAATGAAGAAAGTAATATAGTAGTAAAATGTATTTTGAATACTGATTTGTATTTGCTATACCGGTCATATTGTACAATGAACTACTGCAAAAGTGTCATATTTGAAGAATTCTATTTGAACTACTTTCTACAAGTACCTACACTATAAATTTGAAATAACTAAGAATAGATCTGAACTGAATAGATAATGTAGTAGAAATGAGGCATAAAAGATACATGTTATAATATATACAAAATAACAGTATGGAATACGCTAAAGCATTACAGTTTATGATTAAATTACACAATACTGATTCATATTAATAAAGTATATATTTAATATGTACAATATATGGAATAAATATGTACAAGACATGTATTGAAGGTCACATTCCATACAATATGACATGTCATACAACAAAGACTCATGATGACACTGATCATGTGAAGAAAATTGTTAAACAAATGTGACATACAATGTTCAAACAGATCCTGTAACAAATATCATCATGCGCTTAGTCATGTGACAGGCCATGTGCTTTAAGTCATATAAGTCAATCAGGTATTGTGCCTAAATTGTATGTTATATTGGAGTAAACTAATGCTGTTCATTAGTTTTAAAAGTGAGATGAACATTTGTGTCAACTTATTATTGTGAATCTTAGAATGATTGGGGAGTACATTCATTACGTCAACCGAATAGTGTATGCCATATTATTTTCTTTTAATTAATTTCCTCCATTTAACAGACTTACTCAGTATATCTTGGCCGTAAGCCATATCTTTGTTAAAATTTTTCCATGTTGCCAAGTTGTCTGCCCTTGATGACACAAGCTCTGTTCTAGAAACAGCAGTCTCTGGGCGGGAAAGATGAACTGACTGTGATGTGTTCGGTCGAGAAGATAAGTTTGTACTCTGTCTTGTTATTGACATAGGTCTATTGTTCATGGCTGAAAAAGAAATCAAATTACACATTAAATACACAGAACTGAGTGGCTTAGTGATAAATGTTAAAGCTAGGCCATTAATCAGATCATCATTCCTCAATGTGGCCCATCTACATTGTCTTATAGCTAATGTCTACTATAAATATGTACCTTTTTCACCAGTGAAGTTAAACTACAACCCAGATAGCATGACTACGTCGGCCCAACGTCGATATATGGTTGGCATCGTCGCATTACGTCGGCGTAGGGTATACAACGTTGGGCCAATGTTGGTCCGATGGAAACCGACAGTGATAAAGTTAATGTTGGCTATCAATTGCAAGGCCAACGTCGGACCAATGTTAACATTTTGACATTAGAAAATAAAGATTTTTTCACGGTCACTTTTGTGGTAGTGGGGGTTGGGTTGAAGGGTGGTGAAGTTTGACTTCATCATCTATACATTTTAATTCTACGAAATATAAGCGATCCATTCCTAATATGGCTAGGTCATGACTGAATGAATGAATTTATTTGTAATCTACTTATCAAATTATCTATATTTATTAATTCATTTTTAAACATTTATTTATATTAACTTTTTGTTTAACTTTTGTAAAAAAAAAAAAGGGGGGGGGGAGGACACAGTTGTTCTGCCTACACATATGCATCGATCAGTTATCTTGCGTACTTCTGCTGATGAGGCTAAGAAATAGGTCAGCAAATACCTTATGCAATATTCCCACTGAAACTAGCCGATCACCGGGTCATCAGATAAGGAACGGTCAGTAGTGCTCAGCATGCAGCGAGGCGCACCCTCGCATAATTTTGAATTCTGTTGGATAGAACGTACTCTTGTGCAGCTCCTACGTTAGATAGTTTTGGACGTGAAGTGTATAATCTGTTGCAACTTAAAAATGTAAGTAGTATTTCGGTACACATTTATTCATTCCTCCATTTTAAAAATTTATATGCGAATTTTTAAAGCAAGTAGAACTACTTTTTCCATCTGAATTACTGAAATCAGGTTCGTAGATTTCTATTAGATATGCACGTGTATATTTTGTTAAAGTCGATTATATATACAATTGGAATTTTAATTTTTCTTCATTATTATCTTAAATTTATCGCTAAAAGACTTCTTTCTGAAATTTAATTAAATGCATGTAAATACATGGTGGAATATTTAAACACTTATTGTCACGTGATATCGTACGGTGTCGTAGGCCTCATGATCGTTAGATTGGCAACTGCTATATGTTTTCCTGTTTTCTGTTAGCATTTAAGTATGCGCTGTATTACACACCTTTGCGATAATCGTGACTTTTACATACAGTTAGCACAATCTGTATTTATTTTTGTAAGTAGTTTAGGTCAATTTATTCAAAGATTGATTGCGGGAAAAAACAGTAATTGTGATTATGTAAATTCCTACTGCATTTTTTAAATATTATGTTTTTCTTCAACAGATGCAGTAAGGAAAACAGGCTGTGCTCGTCAGCTTCCGATGTAGAAGTATGCACCATTTGTAGACTCGTTCAGAAATGCGGAAGATCGAGAGGGAGGGGGAGAGAGAAGAAAGAAAAATAATGAAAAGGAGATCAGAGGAAAAAACCGGACGATGATGGAAGTCAGATTGAATGAATAGTGACATACCAAGTGTTGAAAGTAGCATAACACTATGAATGTGTATATATTTTTAACATTTATAAATCACAATTGTGTTCATTTGATAAATGATTTTGATATTAAAACATACTTTAAGCTTAACTTTTAAAATTCAAGTCATCTATTATGATAGTGTTTATGATTTCAGCACATATTTGCTGCCAGTTTATGATTTTCTGTGGTACTGTATGTCTGCAAACAGCGAAAGTCAATGTTGTAATGCATACATTGAGAACTAATACTGATTTAGGTTTGCAATATGCTGCCTTATGGATTAGATTGTTGACTTAAAAGGAATTATCCAGCTGCATTTGACCTGAGCAAGACAACGGACGAGATAAACCTTTTTTTGGCCAATTCACGGCCAACGTACATTTTAGTCGGGGTAACTTTGTTGGGCCAACAGTGGGCCAACGTCTGTAGTAAATATAATATGGGATCTCTTTGTTGGACCAACGTTGGGCCAACATCGGTAAAGGATATGATTGGCATCTCTTTGTTGGGCCACTGTTGGACCAACGTCGGAGAATCAATTTCCACAGTTGGCCCAACGTTGGGCCAACACGTTGGACCAACGTTGCGCCGATGAGCAAGATTACATTGGGCCAACGTCATATGCCAACGTTGGGCCAACGCAACTGTCGTCGTTGGCCCAATGTTGGGCCAACGTACCCATGCTATCTGGGAGGGGTGGGTAGTCTGAATCTACACTGCTTTGCTTGAATGTTAGATAATAGCTCAGGTCCATATGACTTGAAGAACATATCTTGGCTTCAATTACAATAGGACAGATAATGGTGAATAAGCTAGAAAGTATTGATACCAGAGTACTGTAGCCTACTGCCACCTGAGGCCCGCACAGACATGCTGGAATTAGCTCTAGACATCAGATAATCCTGCTCAGCCTGTTGAGCTTCTATGGCAGCCAGCTGGGCATGTGGATTCACTAGGCTTGCAATTGGGTGGATCATTTTCTTGGGCATGTATGTAGACAAATTGGATGACTGAAAATGAATAATCACATATAACATATATATATAATATATTGAAAACTCTTGTCTAACATATTAAACATCATGTATGACAAACCTTAGTAGAATAATCACACATGAATTATTGAAAATAGTGTGAAATATACTTTATTAAATAGATGTGTACATTATTCTAATCATAAGCACCAGCTACAAGCATAGCATGGCAAATCACCCACCTGTTCCTGTGATACCACAGACAGACCACCTCTAAGACTAGCAGATGGTGTCTGTCCTCTTGACAACTTTCGTCTGAATTCCGGCATCATGCTTTCTTCGTCTCCGTGACCTGAGTGTCCTGTATCTAGATCATCTTCTAAATCATCATTCAAGTTACTGCGTGGTGTTAAGCTCTCTACATAGCGTTGACTACTTTGAGATATCACATGATCTCGCGGTGTGACAAATGGAGCACCTGTCTCAGTGTTACTTGTTTCTTCTGCATTAAGTTCTTCTTCTATTGGTAGATCACCTCCAAGGGAACTGGGGAGTCGCTGAAACTGAAATCAAACATTTTTGTTAATTGTAAACTGTGTCAGGGAGTGAAATTTTACTACAGTATCCCAACACCCACATCCCACTGCATGGACAATGGGTGACACTGTACTTGTGTTCATGGTCAGATCTAGGCAGCACAGAATACTGATTGCAATACAATTGCTGATCTGCTTCAACAATGTCAGCTAAAACAGTCCTAATGGGACAAATATCTTCTCAGTGAAAAGGTATGAGTTGTAAAGAATGATTGGTCTGCATGGAAATTTACAAACAGATTTTAATAAGGTCCCCATGACATTAATCTGTCCAATAAATCACACATCTCTGTATTAAAAGATCCATGTTACTTGTACAGTTGAATTGGCCAGATATCAATTTTGTCATGAAGTTCCTATGATGAACTCTGAGATGAAACATTGAAAAATATCTGGCAGAAAAACCACAAAAGTTACAATGTATCTTGAATACTCCAATGTCTCATCAAAATCCTTTCAAAATTTCCACCCCCCCCCCCCCAAACAAAGAAAAAAAAAACAAAATTAGAGCATGTTTGTAACGCATATGCCCCCACGTGGGTAGCAACGAACTTTCCTAAATTATAAGTTTCACGGGCCATAACTCCTATAAATATTACCAGTAGTGTAGTATTGCCTTCTGACATATTGACCCTAAAATCTATAGGCATCCTTCCCTTTTAATAAGATATTAAATCACCTCTGTTTAAAAGAATTTGACGAGTAAAGTATGAAAAATATGATCAAATTCTGATTTTTCTGCATTTAATAATATATGATAACATTGACTGATTGATTATTGTTTCATGTCACTCCACGATTATTTCACGTATATGGTGATGGCATCTGCCTAATGCATTGCATACAAATTTAGACCTTTGCAACAGACCCATCCGAAGCAGTGAGGGATCTTTTACGTGCCACACCTACCATGACACATGACCTCAGTCTTAACTGTCTCATCAGAAAGACAGAACACTGGTGTGCCCAGGACGGGAGCTGAATCTGGGACCTCCCGATTATGAGTCGAGCACCTTATCCACTTGACCACACGAGCTTTATATGATAACATATGAGAATCACCTGGAAACCAATATTTTCAGCCTTTTCTATCAGCTGTGACCTTGACCTTTAACCTTACGACCCAAAATTAATAGGGTCCTCCTTCTCTTGATTAGTAAGCATATAACCAAATTTGGTTTGAATATGATGATAGGTACTCGAGTAATCATCCAAAAACAAATTATAACAGACTATTTTTATCAGTTGTAGCTTTGACCTTTGGACCTCAAAATCAATAGGCTGCTTCTCTCTTATTCAGTAAGCATATATCCAAATTTAGTTTGAATATGACGAAAAGTACCTGAGTAATCATTGAAAAACCAATAATAGCAGACTATTTTCAGCTGTGGCCTTGACCTTTGAACTTTTGTACCCAAAATCAATAGGGTTTTTTCCTCTTTTGATAAGTAAGTATATGTTAAAAGGTACTTGAGCTATCATTCGGAAACCAATAATTACAGTATATCTTTATTAGCTGTGATCTTAACCTACTGACCCCAAAATCAATTGGGTTCTTCCTCTCTTATAAAAAAGCATATATCCAAATAATTTGGTTTGAGTATGTTGAAAGGTACTTGAGTTATCATTTAGACACCAATGTGTGACGGAAAGAGAGGACGGAAAGACGGACAAAGCAAACACTTAATGCCCCCTGCCATACCTGATGGATGCATAACAAAACAGAAACACTTCTTCAGGATCACTATTAGATAACAGAGAGGCACTCAGTGTGTAGATCTATGCAGTCAATCTAAAAAAAAGGAGTTTGTCGAAGTATTCGTGTGGGTCTATGTTGCCTGGCTTGATTCCTGCCCTTGGAGGATCTACCGGTAAGAGAAACACAACAAAACGTAGGGACCTTGAGTATTTCATTCCTACCAAGTTTCATTGAAATTCCTTCAATTCTGAGGACTTTGAAATTGCTAAAAGTTATCAGTCGGTCGACGGACAAACGGGCGATAGACGCACTGCTATGATAATGGTTCGTTTCAGCCTTCCGCTCATTTGAGCCAAAACTGAAAAAAAAAATTGCTAAATTACTTTCAAACTTCGTCAGTCATAGAACAATAAAATGCCCTTACATGCAGTGCATAATTATCATATAATCATATAAATACCAAGTTTTTAGAGAGGCTTGGCCGCCATGTTGTCTGAAAAATTTCAGAACACTCACTGTGTCAGTGCGTTCTGCACTCATTGGCTGTAGAGGACATGAGTGTCAGCCATACTGGGGATGAATCCGTAGCCCGAATGCATCGAAAGTTCCTCGTGGTCCCAAATCCGAACTTAGGCGGTACTCACCACATACAGATCACCAAATTTTCCCATGTTTTTGCAAGTTGACAGCACACACTTGCAAGTACGGCAGGTTGGGACCACGGCTTTTCCGCCGTACGTTCGATTGCATGTAAAGATGATGGATAAATCCAAAGCACAAGTCCAAAAATCATAAAACCAGAGGACATACAAAATCAGTGAAAATGAAAAACAAATGGAAAATAACAAAATATGTCTACTTGAAGAGCATATGTGAACCCCTGTGATGGAGTGAGATCAGGTGCCCTGGGAGAGTGAGCATCTCCTGCTTGCTAGCAACACCAGTCACATATACTCAGTAGACAGAGTCAAATCGTGTAAATTCCATATGTATTTATATATGGAGAAGTCGAAGTAGGTAACCCTCTAGTATAGAAGGTGTCAAATCTGTGTAAAATGATCGGAATCGGTCTCAGTCCAGAATATCATTTAAAAGTCTGGATAACGAGATATCATATGGAGTAATAAGAGTCTCGTAACGACCATAGAATTTCCTCAGTGACGTTGCTAGTCTAGCACATATATAACCCTGGTTGAGCAGCTTAACTGAAAGTCGTCTAGCCCTCAGAACAAAGTCATTGTAATTTGAACATGCTCTGAGATAACGTATTAACTGAGATATGAATACGCCGTATGCATGCGATGATGGAATGTTGCTACTTATGAAAGGAAAGTTTGTGATAGCGAAATTGAAATCGTCACGTTTGTCATAGAGTGAGGTGTTCAATTGACCATTAATGTCGAAAGACAACATAATATCTAAATACGAAGTAGAATTACTACTTTCTGTGGTTTCTTTATAGTCAAACTTCTTTCGCTAAATTTCAAAGCGACTCAAATTTCTACATTTGATTTTTCTACACTTTATACATCTCTGCCTCATGATTTGATTAAAAGCAAGTTCAATTTGTTGCTGTCTCTTATACAATGGTGTTTTCACAGAGAATCTAAAACCTACATATGTACTTCCAGTAACTCTGGATTCTTTTCCAACAAACAATATACTTCATATAAATACTGGACTTGCAAGGAATTATGTAAAGCACTAGATTTTCTCATGAATAATATTTTTGTGCAATTTGATGGCAAGATATATCAACAAAAAGTTGGGATTCCTATGGGTACTGACTGCGCGCCTCTATATAGCAGATTTATTTCTTTATTGTTATGAGAGGGATTTTATGGTTTCTATTCAAAAATCAAAACGTTTTGACCTCATTGACAAATTTAATAATACTTGCAGATATCTGGATGACATTTTGGTTATCGACAACCCTGAATTCGAACAATTTATATCAGAAATATATCCACCAGAGCTCACATTGAATAAAGCTAATACTTGAGATAAATCTACACCTTTCTTAGATTTAAACATCAAAATTATCAACCACCTAATATATACTAATATTTATGATAAACGTGAGGATTTTGGATTTCCTATTGTAAATTTCCCTTACTTGGATGACGATGTCCCTCGACTCCCATCATCTGGTATCTATATATCTCAATTAGTTCGATTTGTCAGAGGCTGCACCGATGTTTTGGACTTTCATAAACGAAATTTACAAATTAATAGTAAACTTTTAACTCAGGGTTACAGATATCACAAGCTAAGAAAAACATTCGGCAAATTCTTCAGATCTTATTCAGAACTTCTATCTAAATTTGGAAATATTTCTTTTCAACAGTACATGTATGTATCCACTGGAATTTCCCATCCCAATTTTTATGGTGATCTCGTATATAAACTAAGGAAAGTTAAAGGCTCCGGTAACGTTATTTTATCATGTAATAAAATAATCAAACGTCTCCTAAATAGACAATATGATATTGAGATCATCAAAAAGACTATAGGTCTTGTATTTGGCCCCTCTACAGCCTTATGCAGACTTTTACTTGAACGTTGCACGCTGACTAACATGGCGGTGGGGACTATATGACGGGCCTTGTCCAAACCTCTTTCAGAGGAGACATGGTCCTGAACCTCGTCCCCTCTGACTGTTAGTCGGGACTCCTACAGATCTAGGGTCTTAGCTCGCTTTCAGACTGGCAGAGCACGGTTTATCATGTTGATGTCGCATATATTTTTATACCATTATGTGTTTTACAATACCTTACGTGTTTATATTTTTATGACCTCTCAATATGCGATACCTGTTGACCCTTGTTCTTTACATGGAGGATTATTTATAAATTTTTAAATGTACGTCCTTTGATTATTCTGCTGTTACGGGAAGGTGGGCCTGTAAACCGGTTAACCACACCATTTGTTTGGCTTTTGTCAAATTAAATGACCGTCCTAAGTCGGTATCGTAATTGCACTACAATCAAATATTTTTGTAATGTGTTATATGTTCTAGTATATTATTTATATTCATGTATTGTATAGCTCCATGGTGACTTCTGTCACATAAATGAGCCAGTAACTCCTCTTTTTTCTTTGACCTCAAGTTCACTTGGATAGATGATGCTATGGTAATCCGCGAATGAAGGATTATTAATTGAAAGCAAGTCATCTATATATCTGTAAGTAAAATTGAAGCCAAGAGCCAATTGTTTTTTTCCTTGCGAAAGCAAAGATTGAATGAATTCAGCTTCGTATGAGTAAAGGAATATGTCAGCCAGAAGAGGAGCACAGTTAGTGCCCATTGGAATGCCGACAATTTGTTGAAAAACCTTACCTCCAAACACCACAAAAATATTATCGATAAGAAAGTTCAACATCTGGATGACAGCTGTTTCAGTGTATTTATTTTTGGAATTAGATTTTTCCCTAACAAAGTAAGTTTTATCGTGGCCTATTACTATATATTTGAATTTGCAGCTTCCGTTTTTACTAGTAAATGCATCATAAGTCTAGTTTTCAGCGCTTTTGTACTGACATTAAATATATACTTCAAATTTTCAGTCATCAAATTGAGTAAATCACTCTAAAACTAAGGAGTATATCCCTCTTGCATAGCTCTGTCCTTAGATAGATTCTTTGGTTCACTTTTCGGTCATTTTTGGTTCCAACACAGCTCTTCAAATATTTATAAATTTTGGGAATTCCAATCATTTGGCCACGAGCATCACTGAAGAGACATAAGTTGTCGAAATGCGCATATGGTGCACTAAATTAAAAAGTATATATGTTCTATATTTATTGAATAATTTCCGCTAACCTGTCTTTTAATTTCTGATGAGGGATCGTTGTGTAAAGAGTCGAAAAGTCAAAAGACTTGATAGAGTGAATTTTAGTAAAACTTTTTGATTTTATATTTTCTAACAACTCTTTTGAATTTTTAAGGATCCACATTTGATTAATTCCACTTCTGGAATATACTGTTTCGCAATATCTATGAAGGCCAAATTTAATTTCTGATAATATTTTTGTGAGTTGCATCGATACAGATTTTGTGGAACACTTCGAGGAACCAGCGTTGTTTGTAATGATTTTTGTGCATTTTTGGAATGCAGTAAAAATAAGGAAGTTCTAAATTTAATTTATTTGAGTCAATACCAAACGTATTGAGGACAGATTTATGATTCTCGAGTATTTCCGAAACCGAAAATTTCGTGAGAGTATAAGTAGGATTTCCTGGAGCTGAATTTAATCCTAATTCTTTCACTAGGCTGTCAAAGTAATATTTCTTACAAGTAAATGTATAATTATTGGATGCTGTATCTGCTGATGTAATGATATAATGTTCTTGGAGGAAGGTAAGTTCTCTGACAACATCAGGATCTTTAAAAATAGATTCGAATCTGGTGCATGCTAGAGCGGTGAGTAGAGGCGACTTTTGGGGCAATGTACGTCGGACGCAAAGGACAAATCATCACGTGTCTTAAACCTGGAATTTCTTCTCAGGTGCATTTCAAATTATATGCGCGGTCTGCATACTCAATGTGGGATGCACAAGTCATACATGTACGTGCGCTCTCAGATTTCGCCAAGAAACTGCGGAGTTTGTTGTGTATGTCCAACCGCCGCTTTGCGTGCTTATGGGTAGCATACGGCTTCCATAGAACAATAAAATGCCCTTACGTGCAGTGCATGATTATCATATAATCATATAATACCAACCCCAACCCCCCCCCCCCCCGCCAAAAAAAAGACAAAAAAACAAAAAAAAAAACACAAAAAAAAAAACCAAAAAAAAACAAAACAAAAAAAACTAAAAAACAAAACCAAAAACCATGCACGCAGACTACCTGCAAAATACATACGGCCAATTGTGACCACGGCTTTACTTCATATTCACACCACACCACCTTGGACCTGACCAGAAATACATTACATAATGTAGAAAAGGCTATAAGTTATCTTTTTTTCAGTGAGAATTTGTTGTAATCTATACGGTGACTTCGATACAACATGTAAGCGATCGAATAAAATTATTGTATAATCCGGCAATTCCCTGAATGCATGTGTATTTTTAGTGATTAATCATTCTTAACTATGTGTTACACTAATATTTAAAACATTTAATATGTTTAAACATTATTACAACATATGTCTAGATTCAAATCATTTATTTAAAAATTCATTAAAAATAAAGTAATAGAAAAATGGCATAATGATAAAGAAATACATTTAAAAAACTGGAAAATTAGATACATATCTACAAATAAAAACAAATTTAGTTTTGAGCCTTATCTTCAAATAATGAACAATACTGATTATGGAAAATCTGTTATACAACTGAAATTATCTTTTCACAAATTAGAAATTGAAAATGGTAGATACAAGAAAATACCTAGAGAATTTAGATATTGAAATAAATGTAACAAACGTGAAATTAAGGATGAATGCCACTTTTTATTGAAATGTAATAAACACTTAAACTGAAGCTAGAACTGAACAATTTTCCATTACAGAGAGAGATGATCCAACATTTATAAACTTCATGATAAAAATAAAATGTTACATATTCTCAATTCTGAATCAAATTGTATTCTTGATGGTTGTTGGAAAATTTATATACGACAATATGAAAGTTACCTGAGTACTAATGTAATATCCTATTATATTCATTGTGATTATAGAAATGTTTATCTACAGTACTCTTTATGCTAGTTAGCATTTATCTCATAATATTTGGGGGCAGGATTTGGTGTAGTGGTTAAGCGCTTGGCTTGCGGCGCCGACGATCCGGGTTGCGCCACTATGTTTAAGAGGTTGGTAACCTCCTGCTTCCATGTCGCGATATAACTGAAATATTGTTGAAAGCGACGTAAAACACCAATCAACCAACCAACCAACCAACCAACATAATATTTGGACAATTATATAATGCATGTATATGCTTTTAATTGGGCCCGGAATTGGCAAATAAAGTAACTGGTATCTTGTATCTTTTGTGTCACTCTGAGAAACGAGAGTACAAAATCACGTGCGCGTACAATACATTAATGGATGAAGTCTCCACTCATGTACATTCATGTTAGTGAAAAGTGGAATTTAAACAACCCGTTGATATCAACGTATTTCACATAAGTACTGTATACATATTCATTTATGCTGATCATGAAAAGAACAGCACCATGTTTGGTAATAAAATGTTGCAAAAACGTTGCAAAATGTGTCTACTGAAGTACATATTAACTGCTCAGATTAATGGTAAAAAGGAAATTCACACAACAGAATTACAATGTACTTCATGCCCTCGGCGACAAACTAAGCCAGAAGATTATACATTTTAAAAAACCAATACAGCCCCCCAAAAAAACTTCTCATATGGAGTTCTCGATTTTCCATCAATAAATATTTCTCTAAATACAGTCATGTGTAGCATCTAGGAGCTTTAAAAACTTTTAACATCAAAGTGATAGGCCCTTAATATGTACTATTTTGAATAAAATCACCGCGGGTTGTTGTTGCCAAATCAAACAAAGATATGTACGTATCGCAGACATCAACTTTAAAGAGACCTATAACAAATGGTCTTACAAACAGCTTAAAAGAAACACTAAAAATACTGACAATAACGATGTGTACATGATTGTTTCTACATGAATGCTAATGTAATGATAGATAATTGTTTTTGTTTATTGTGTAACAACGAAATTTTCCAGCTTACATGTACACTGATATAGTGAGGACCAGTATTTGTACACTGATATAGTGAGGACCAGCATTTGGTTGTAGAGAATACTCGAGTACCCGCAGTTAACCAAAGACGTCCAGATCATACACTGACTTTCCCCTTACTATCTGTCCAGTCCGGGATCATACACGGATAGACTTCCCCTTCCTATCTGTCCAGTCCGGGATCATACACTGACAGACTTCCCCTTCATATCTCTCCAGTCCGGATCATACAAGGACAAGTTCCCCCATTCTTATCTGTCCAGTCCCGGATCATACACTAACAGAATTCCCCTTCCTATCTGTCCAGTTCAGCATTCGTACCCAGGGGAGGAGAGACTAGTCAATTCCAGCGCCATGTTGAGCCCACTCAATTACGGACACACATAGTTTTTCTGCTTTTGTCGTTTTTGAATTCGGAAATATAACATTTCTACATGTTAGATATATGGTTACATGTCTCAGATGGTTCTATATTCGTCACATCTTATGTCAAATACTCAACACACATATAGCTGCTATCAATTTCGTTATCAAACAAGAGCAACGCCTAGCGTTGCATATTACGCCTGTCGCTTAGTTTAAATGGGTAAGATTTTAAAACATGGAAGCATTCCCCCTTTCCCAACAATTCTAAGAAATATTATTCAAATCCAAACAATGGTGAAAAGTTTAGGACCTGACAATGATTTATCCATCTTTTGCAGTGCGACCTTGATCTTGCAGATATAACCTTGGTTCAAGGTCAAGACGCAACTTGGGTCCAGGGCAACAATTCTTTGAAATATTATTCAAATCTATGCAAGGGGTAAAAAGTTATGGCCAAGACAAATACTTACCCATCTTATGCATTATGACCTTGACCTTGTAGATATAATCTTAGTTCAAGGTCAAGACACACCCTTGGGTTCTGGGCAACAATTCTGTAAAATATTACTCGAACCTATCCAAGGAGTAGAAAGTTATGGCCCAAACAAAGATTTAGCTATCATGTGCATTTTGACCTTGATCTTGCAGATATGACCTTTGAGTCAGATCATGACACATCTCTGGGCCCTGGGCAACAATTCTGTGACAGATTATTTAAATTCATACACAGTGTAAAAAGTTATGGCCTGGACAAGAACCTAACTGACATAAGCACTGTGAACTTGGCCTTGCAGATATGACCTTGAAAACCTGCAGGGATTATCCACTGTTTATAAGAAATATGCCTGCAAAGTTTAAAAGCCCTAGCATAAACTGGTGTGTTTTTTGTTTACAATTTGCATTCTGAAAACAAAATGCTACTTTTGCCCCCAAAATTACCTTGATCTTTGATCTTGGTGTTGAAAACCAATAGGGTTCATCCTCATGCCATAAAGAATAAATGTACCAAGTATGAAATCCTAGTCTAAACGGTATGTGTTAACAAGGTGCGGACAGACCCACGAACCCACAACGCCATACCATAATACATGTACGTCCGTCTACAACGGGCGTAGAAAACGGCACATAAAAAACTGGCGCCTCTGTGTAGATAAGGAAATCAAACTTGGGAAAGATTAACGCCTCTAATAATGCACAATATATAGCACCTTACAATACATGTGTCGTTTACTCAGGCACATTTATATGTAAATGCACATGAGTACACGACTATAAGTATATGCTGAAGACGTAAAAAGTCTCTACATTATTCGTCTTAAAAAATCTTCTTAACCCGTGTGGATATTCTCCAATGAAAGTCGTCGAAATCGGCAATTTCCGAAAAGGTAATTTTGCATATTCCTCCATTTAATTTTACATACACAAAAAAAACTTAATGGGGGTACTATATGAATATAATTATAGCAGGAAATAATAATGACACTAACACACATATCAACGATACATACAAACGCGCTTTCTGTATCTTACCTTTATCTGAACAATTTCCTTACAATTTCATATCGTCTACATTCAAGCCAGTAAATATCGCAAAAACGTTTACAGAGTGTATTTACTTTTCAAATGAGTACACATTGTTAGAGTTCAATTTACATTAAAGTAATCAACAAAAGTAAATCGATATGTGCGAGAGTAAAATAAACTGCTTACAATGTCTACGGCGAATTCAGAAAATGACGAATGACTGTATGTAAAAGTTAACCCGCAAATTCTCTGACATACTTCGGATACTGAAGAATCGTAAGATATATGCATAATAATAGATAAATATGATGACTCCTGCCTTATATATGATAACTGTAAGTTTACATAAAGGTGAGATAAATAATCCAATATTCTTCATATCTAAATTGAATTGATTTTATGCTTTTAGTTCTTCCGAGCGTTACGCGATCAAAGGATCAACAGCATACGTGAGATAGAATCATCTAATCAATTTCTGGTGTCTAGGTGCAATGACAATGATAAAAGTGATACAAAATATCCTGCAATATGCTGATCACAGATCGATGCACTAGGTACACCTACGTTCTGCGAAAGGACTAAGGAATCGTGTGTACATTGAAAAATTCACTTTAACCGCCCTTTTTAGAAACATACATGTATGTGACTGTGCTTTTGGAGCTTTAAGATTTTGATGTTTAGGAGTAAGTCTTACACATGCATGTACTCCATAGAGAAATACTGAATCATCTAAACTAACTTTACACAGCATAACATCCTTATGCCTTCCTTGTAAGAATTTCATTAGTCTTGCGGGGAACACGGTTCTGCCCGCCGCATTTATTATAACAGCAAACGCAAAGGCGTCGTTTTCATATTGGGAGACCTAACAAACTACCGGTATATGCTAACTTCTAGAATCATAAGTTCTTCATTCATAGGAAATTTAATCAAACCCCTCAGTTGTGTTTAGTCTTTTAGATGAATTTCCATAAATTATTTTCAGATGAAGCACAATGTACAAATGGTGATTGCAAGAAGTCACTTGAGCATTTAATAACATAAATTGATAATTTGATACTGTTATGGATGCGTAAGCACTAATACGACAAGTGTTAGCAATATATTTCCTATCAGCACTAATACGACAAGTGTTAGCAATATACTTCCTATCAGCACTAATATGACAAGTGTTAGCAATATATTTCCTATCAGCACTAATACGACAAGTGTTAGCAATATACTTCCTATCAGCACTAAAATGACAAGTGTTAGCAATATATTTCCTATCAGCACTAATAAGACAAGTGTTAGCAATATACTTCCTATCAGCACTAATATGACAAGTGTTAGCAATATATTTCCTATAAGCACTAATAAGACAAGTGTTTCCTATAAGCACTAATACGACAAGTGTTCGCGATATATTTCCTATAAGCACTAATAAGACAAGTGTTAGCAATATACTTCCTATAAGCACTAATAAGACAAGTGTTAGCAATATATATCCTATCAGCACTAATATGACAAGTGTTAGCAATATATTTCCTATAAGCACTAATATGACAAGTGTTAGCAATATATTTCCTATAAGCACTAATATGACAAGTGTTAGCAATATATTTCCTATAAGCACTAATATGACAAGTGTTAGCAATATATTTCCTATAAGCACTAATATGACAAGTGTTAGCAATATATTTCCTACAAGCACTAATACGACAAGTGTTAGCGATATATTTCCTATCAGCACTAATACGACAAGTGTTAGCGATATATTTCCTATAAGCACTAATAAGACAAGTGTTAGTAATATACTTCCTATCAGCACTAATATGACAAGTGTTAGCAATATATTTCCTATAAGCACTAATATGACAAGTGTTAGCAATATATTTCCTATAAGCACTAATATGACAAGTGTTAGCAATATATTTCCTATAGGCACTAATAAGACAAGTGTTAGCAATATACTTCCTATCAGCACTAATAAGACAAGTGTTAGCAATATATTTCCTATAAGCACTAATAAGACAAGTGTTAGCAATATACTTCCTATAAGCACTAATATGACAAGTGTTAGCAATATACTTCTATAAGCACTAATATGACAAGTGTTAGCAATATATTTCCTATAAGCGCTAATACTGATTCATGATACATGTATACAAAATATGAAAATTCAATCAATATTACACAAGAGATTGGTAAACACTTTATGTCTACATTACAAAGGATCAGAAATGCTGATACTATTTTTATTGATAATGCTTTGAAAAGTTCTTTAACAACAGACGTAAATGCTTAAACTAAATAAAAGGAGAAACAGTCAATTTTGAACTCTCCCCAAAACTAGCATGCAGCAATTATTTTCATTTGTCATCTCACTGTTGGGCACTATATGCACACACTGGTTTATCTTTGTTCCATGTTGCATAAGTTTAAATGATATAGGGTTTACATGCATTACCACAGATTACAAGTGTCAAGAGTATGTAATAAAGTGACTTATTCCTTTACTCTATACACATTATCATTTACTTTGTTGTTGCATTACTTTTATCTTTGAAGGAGGGATTATACAAAGTGGATATTGATGTCACACATAAATTCAAGAGACGACTTATCTTAAAAGGACAAAAGAATGCTTTCATTTTTATATATATATATTATGCATGTTTTATTATACTCTTGCAAATAATAGAAATACATTACTCCACACATGTATAGGGTCACTTAAGATGACAAACTGTTGATAACAGACAGATAGATTGTAATGCAAAGACAGTGGGACAAGTACTAGTATTAAACATCTCAACAATCACAGAAAACAAGAGGCCCAAATGGGCCTATATCGCTCACCTGAGCACAAATTGCTTATTTACAATAAAATGACATCTCATTTCAGTAGAAAATTTTGCTTTTTGTCTACAAGACTTTCTATAAGGTTTGGTGATATTTTGTGAAGTCGTTTTAAAGAAGTCCAAAATGTGTCAACCAATCAGAGCCAATAGCGGCCATCTTGGATAATGGTTCTGGAGAAGAAGTCGAAAATGTAAAAAAGCTAACGAAGGACGGCAATTGATCACAATAGCACACTTGAGCCTTTGGCTCAGGTGAGCTAAAAAAGTATTGATACTTTCGAGAACAAAATTCAGTTCTGTTTGTAATGAAAAATAAAACTCTTATTCAGATCAAATTCAAAATTCAAAAATTGACCTTGATGAACTAAATAGGATAAGAATCAATAACACAGGAAAACTGACATTTCATGGTACATTTAACTGAAAATTTCAAATTCTAAAACTACCCCACATTCCCAATACAACTAATCATATCACAGTCTTCTTAAGAGACTAAGAGTAATTTCCCATGAATCAGAGATTGAGTGAAACTGTTAGATATGCGCATCTCATTACCGGTATACTTATAGCAGAAAGATGTTGTAAACTTTGTAAAAATGAAAGTGAAGATGAGAAACATTTCATAATTAAATGTTCCTTCTTTGTTGACATCAGAAAAAAATATGATTATCTTTTAGCAGAAACTTTAAATATGTATTTTTCTAGTGAAATTTAAAAATCTAGTACATGTATTTTGGTATTTCAAAATTCTAATCCATTTCTCTGACACATTTGTTTGTAAAATGATATTTAAAGGGACATAGTCGGAGACTGGAAAATTTTAGCATGAAAAGGATAAATTACGACAATATCTTATGAATCCTGTATTACATAAATTATAAACTTTGTGTTAATTGCAAAATTTAAAACTAAAATCCCTCAATGTTTTCATAGAATAAAGGTAATTGAGTCAAATTAAATTCGGTTGGAATCAATTCCCCAAATAAGGCGATCCTCTGCCCATAATCATGCGACTGCATGGATATTCTCTGTAGAAAACAACAACAATGGTTCACATGGAGGAATACGAGCACGAAAAAAGCAAAAGTGTGGTAGAAAATAATTATACACAGTCTGAAAGGCCAAAAAAGAAAAGTGGAACAAATGTTAAAGTTTGAGATTCATTGTCACATGATTTCCTCTGACCAATCTCATCAATATTATGTGCAAATTTAAAAAGGGCATATCTCGTTAACGACATTGACTTTGGTAACGATACTTTTTACATATCTTAGATAATATTCTAGCAATCGATTGCCGTTAAAGAAATCCGTTTACATTTTTTATACTTTTACCGACTTCAATCGGACCATGCTCCTTTAAGACTATATAAACTCATGAAATCCTTTATGGCAAACTTTAAAGAAAGAAAATAATTCTTAAGTTTGTTGTTAATTAATAAACTAATAACAAAATTAATAACATGTGAGTACAACCCCTTTCCCCTCTGTTACTGCATCATGAGCGAATTATCAAAACTCTATGATGAAAGGGAATCAAGTCAAATCTTGAAACACTTTTAAAAATATGAATACTTGTGACCTTGCCCTTTGGATGTCAAAAACCATAGGGTTCCTCCTTTTCTCATCATCATCCTACATATATGAGCAAGGTATCATGACTCCAAGATTTAAGATAATTTAGTTTTTCTTAGATCTTATCACTAAGGTTTTAGTATGCTTCCAATAGTCTTTCAGTCAACATATACTTTTTGTATAACAATGTCTATTAGAGACAGACTCACAGACTGTCACAACTAGAAGATTCTATAAAATTACTTGAATGTATTAAAATAACAAATTTTAATTTTGTCCTCCTACATGCAAAATATAAATGTATATAACTTTCCAAAGATTACATTTGAATTCTGAAATTTAACTAAAATACTGACTGATAGATGTCAACGGGACATTTCTTTTCTTATTGATAAAGTGGTAAAAACTTTCACCTTAAAAACACATGGGAGAAAAGTCTTCTATGTGTAGATAACAAATATATATTATAGTAATGCAAATCTTGTAACACAAGTTGCTAGGCAGAGTTAATTCTAGAAACAAGACAATATTTACTATTACATGAGTAACATTATAAACTTACCTCCATATCAGCTACATCCATGAAATTTGGACTAGCAATACATCTTTCCATAGCGACTGTTCTTTCAGAGGGAACAAGATCATTCATATAGGCTCTGTTTGATGGTGTGTCCAGGGTAGATGGTCTGCCCAAACCGGACACCTCACCAGCCATGAAGAATCGATTTGTCAGAAACTCGTTGACCTTGTCACTGTGTGTGGGGAGGTCAAGGTTAAGAAAGTCTTGAGGTGTTTCAGCTCCATTCAGTTGAGTAGATGGTGTGACACTCTTGAAGAAGTTCCTCATCCCTTCAGCTGAGGTAAGCCTTGTAACAACTGGTTTATCCTCCACTGTATCCTTCTTCTCTGCCGTTTTAAGCAACCCTGATGTTTTGGGGGTTTTACTTCTCTTTTGGGATCCCCTTGCCTTCTTTGAAATTTCATCTGCTTCTTTTCTGATCTGTTCTTTTCCAAATTTCTAGCATTAATAAAATTAAAGATAAATCTAAGGAAGTGATCATAAAATCAGATTGATTCTTTAATGTAAGTCACATAAATGTATTTTAAGAATATTTTCTTTAATCTCAGATTTATTAGGATAACAACCAGTTCCTTTTTCATTATATCAGCACTGTGATACAAAGGTCAGAACAAAGTCGCTCATTTGATTTTTGTTTACTAGTAAAAAGATGAGCAGAACTTTGCTTAAAGTCAAACTAAATATATAAGTAACATTAAATGTTAACTCTTGGCAACTTTAACTAGATATTACATAAATATTCCAGTCTCATGACATTTAATTTAACCAGAGTAAACTGTAATCTTAATATGTTTATGAACTTCTTCTTTAGGAATGGAATCAATAATATATAAATTGTACTTACTGGACCACAGTGGAGGATGTGTTTGTTTGCCTGAAACCAAGTGTGTACCTTCAACAAGGAGTCCTTTTGGTCTTTTGATTTCAAGCTGTAATTATAAAATGTATAGTCTAATTATTACAATATAATGCTTTCTTTTGCTAAGCTGAATCATGTAAATCATATCAAAAGAACTAAGTAATTGCATCAAAATTTTTGCAAGTAAGAAAAACTGACTTATTGCATTACACCATAGATATTTTGTATATAAAACAGAAAGAACAATCATCAGATACTAAAATTCTTACAGTTTGACTTCATTCATCATGTTGATGAGGATATTGTAGAATCTAGTGTCTTGTTCAGCATGTAATCTGAAAATACAAATAGTAAAAGCACTTGATCTTATGTATATGAAACAATGATCACACTGTGATAAAATAAAGGTCTTGCCCCTTGTATACTGACAAAAAAAAACAATAGGGTAGTTAGGACTGGAAAATCTGGGGTTTTTTTTACTTCTTCCTAATTTTTTTTTTCTTTTTTTTAAATGAAAAAGATAATGATACAACCTATATAGTCTAGACAAGACAAGTACAGTTCAGGGAAATGAGGCTGAATAGAAATTTAAAGCTAATATTTCATTCAAATATTTTTCTCCCATGTCATGAATTGTTTTAGGGTTGGGGATAAACAAGAGGCCCAAGTGGGCCTATATCGCTCACCTGAGTACCTAGATTATCAGTCATGCATGAAGGAAGAATTCATTTATTTTTGCATTAATGTGACTAAGTCAACACAGATGTTGAAAATATGTCAAATTTTATTTCAGGCTAGAATAAAAAACAACACTTTTTTGCACATCCATTCACGTGATTTTGATATTAAGCATTTCCTTTGTCTCTGCAAGAAGTCATTCAGGGCAACAAGTTAGTCATTTTCTTTAGGTGGGGCCTTTTGTTGACTGATTTCAAGTCTGGGTCATGAACAACAATTGTTTCAAATATTGTCCAGATCTAACTTAAAATTGCCTAATTTCATATGTTGAGTGTTGAGAAACATCTAAAAACTTATTTAGATGTGTAAAGAATGAAAAAAAAATTTTGACCACAGCTGCATTTGAACCGCTACTCTCCATATTTCAATTACCAAGTGGTATATGTACTATTGTGAGAACTGCTTTTTAGACATGGTGGCATTATCTGTTAACCAATTTGGATGAAATTTACCAAATTGATAGAGGACTTTTGGTACTTCATGTATTCCATGTTTCATTAAAATCTTTCATGTGGTATAACAGCAGAAGTGAAAAATGTGATTGAATTGTTCCTATACACCCTCATTTGGAAGTCTTAAAAAATTCATAGAAAATCCAAAAATTGAGATATTGACAAAATTCTTTCAAAGTAACAATCCTTACCATAATTATGATCACAATAGTCCATAAGAAATCATCATTATCAATTAACTAGGAAATATGACACTTTTTTCTGTATTGAATCACCAAGTCCAAAGAAATGTCGAAAAAAATTCTAAAATTTGATTTTGGAAGGGAACCAAAATGACAATACATCTTCACTCATCCCTCTAGATCATTTCTATGCATTCTGTTTGTCTCTGTATACAGCCCGTATGAAAAAGAATATTGTTAAACGAGGGAACTCTTTTGTGACCTACTCTTGACTAAGGTCTGGACGAAAACAACAGAATTTGAAGAGGATCATAAGTGACTTATTTCTACCAAGATTTATTAAAATCCTTCAAACAGTTTTGTAGAAAAAGTTGAAAATGTGAAAAATGGCCAAACCCCCCCCCCCCCCCCCCTTTTTTTTTGGAAGTCTTAAACGTAAAATTCCTAATTTCATATGTTGAGTGTTGAGAAACATCTAAAAACTTATTTAGATGTGTAAACAAAAAAAAAATTTTTTTGACCACAGCTGGATTTGAACCGCTACTCTCCATATTTTAATTACCAAGTGGTATATGTACCATTGTGAGACCTACTTTTAGACATGGTGGCATTATCTGTTAACCAATTTGGATGATCCGCACAAAAATCAAAACCTTTGAAAAGGACTATGAGTACTTGCATCCTACCCAGTTTTATCACAATCCTTCAAGTTGTTCTGTAGATCAAGTTGAAGATCTGAAAAATTGTCCCCCCCCCCCCTTTTCTTGGAAGTCTTAAAAAATTCATAAAAAATTCAAAAATCGAGATATTGAAAAAATTCCTTCGCACCAGCATTCCTTACCATAGAAATGATTAAATGAAACCAAATGAATGCATCAATGTTTACTAAAAGAAAATAATAACTCTTTAATGCATTAAAATAACAAAGTCCAAAATAAAAATGAAAAAACGTCAAAAATTTGATTTCGGAATAGAACCAAAAATAACAACACTTCTTTCCATATGCCTCTTAATCATTCCTATGCAGTCGGTTTGTCGCTGTATGCACCCGATCTGAATAAGAAGTTTGTCAAAGGAGGGTACCCTCTGTGACCTACTTTTGTCTGTGGTGGTGCCACCTGTTCATGGATCCTGACAAAGATGACCACATTTGTCAGGGACCTTGAGTATTTGATGCATGCCAAGTTTCATTGAATTCCAGCAAGTGGTTCCGAAGAAAAAGTTCAAACTGTGAAATGTTTACACCAATTATCCCACCCCCCTTTTTCTTGAAAGTCTTAAAAAATTCATAAAAAATCCAAAACATAAAATATTGACAAATTTTCTTCGCAGTAGTATTTCTTACCATCAAAATGATCAAATTAAACCAAATTAATGCATCAATGTTTACTAAAAGAAAAAATTCCTCTTTTCTGCATTAAAACTACCAAGTACAAAAAAACGTCAAAAATTTGATTTCGGAACGGAACCAAAAATAACAACACTTCTTCACACATCCCTCTAGATCATTCCTATGCATTCGGTTTGTCTCTGTATGCCCCCGGTCTGAAGAAGAAGTTTGTCAAAGGAGGGTACCCTCTTTGACCTACTTTTGCCTGTGGTGGCGCCACCTGTTGATGAATCCGAACGAAAAACAACAACACTTGTAGGGGACCATGAGTACTACATGCTTATAAAGTTTCATCAAATTCTGTTCAGTGGTTCTGGAGAAGAAGTCGAAAATGTGAATAGTTAACGACGGACGACAGACGACGGACGACAGACGACGGACGGTGATTGATCACAATAGCTCACTTGAGCCTTTGGCTCAGGTGAGCTAAAAAAGTGTAGTTTGGGAAGTTAGAAACATTCCAAACTATATACATATACATTTTTAATTCAATGTTTGGTCCCATGGATGTATTATATGACATTGCTTGTACAAAATTTCCTCAACAGGTGTAAAATGCTATTGTTTCTAGATGTTATATGTTGATAGAGTCTGAACGCAAAATATCATAGGAATCATTATAAAGAGAGATATGAGTGATAAAAATAATGCTGAAATATCAGAACTGAATCAGCTAACATTCTCATGAGAACAGCATGTGTATTGGAAATTAAATCATGCAAATAAAATTTGAGGTAAAACAAATAATTCAAAATGCCATTTTTTTTTATTGCAACATCTGTAGATAAATTTTCATTGTATTACCTTTGATGTATTCTATTAGATATACATTACCCATTTATTCCTAAATCTGTGTTTGCAAAACCAGGAAAAGAAATAATGAAACAAAAAATAAATTCTGATTTATTCTATATATTAATACAGATCCATGAAATGTAATTTGACATCAGAGCCCTCTGTATAGATCATGGGAAACTTACTGCAAATCTGGGGCCTGTCCAGTCAGATGAGCCAGTCTCAGATTTCTGTGATGTTTTTCTATAGCAGCATACATATCACGAAATTCCTCTATCCTCATTAGCTGTAATTTAAATTAATTTACATATGAATTACATGACAAGGAATGGATAAATTACAAACATAATACAAATGTATTTAAATATTTCTATTTGGTAATGTATTTCTAAACTGAAACCAACATTTTCTGCATGCTTATCACTAGCAATCAAATTGCTATGACCTTTTTAAAAACTTAAAAAATTTTACTATGTAATTGTGTCTTTAATTAAGATTATTGAATATGTAATTTCATCACTTACACTCTCAGCAGATTAGTTAGCACTTAAATACTGATTAAAATAATAAACTTACACGGCACTGTTTCAGATCTTTGAGTCCTGTCTCCAATGTCCGAAGATCAGACTGCATATACATTGTTCCCATGGTGTCTGTGGTGTTTTTTGTCTTTCTTTATGAAAATTACAGTTCTACAATGACAAAAACAAATACATATTTGTGTGCCAATAAAATTATAAGCAGACTAACTACTAAAACACCCACCACTGATCACAATAAGATTTACCATAAAATATTTGATTTTTCATAGGCATATTGTTCATTTATGTCTTTCTATCTCTTAATTGCTGGTTATATAAATGTTCATGGGCTTAAATTTGACAATATACAATTTTCACTCATCCCTTGCCTTGCCTTCTATAAATTCAAAGAATATTGTTTGTGCATCAGTATCATAGTAGAAATGTAAAAATCATTTCTATAAACCTTTCTCTTTTTTTTTTTTTTTTTAAATCTCACTTAAATTAAAATATAATGTATTTAAATAAGATAATTGCTTGATGTAAACTAACCTCCTAATTTATGTAAATTTAAGGCTCATGACATCCAGAATATCTTCAAATATTTCATTATGAATTGCTAATTAAAAAAATACATCATTTGTCTATTATTTGCCTTGTCAACATGAGAGCAAATTTCAAACCCTGAAGAGGATGTCACCACAATAAAAATTATCACCAAAATGGAGAATTTTAAAATTCCATTATATGAACCATTTAGAATTCCATAACTATCTTAAAATATATGAAGATATTATAAAAGAAGAGAAATCCTCAAACTTAACCTTCTACAAAGGAAATTACAGAAGTAAATATTATTTATTTTCTACTGAAGCCAATCACACTCATACTTCATGAACAAGAGGTGGTCATTAACTGAAATCATTCTAATGTCCAGTACGATACATGCTGAACAAAAAGTGAATCAAATAAGAATTGATTTCATGTCAATGGTAGTGCAAATCGTCACAAACACATTCAGATTTATATATTTTTAAATGTTCATAATAAGTAATGACAAATTCATACAACAATATGTTTTCTTTTTTCTTTTTCTTTAACTTTAAATCGACTTTAACAATAAACTTAACAGATATAAACAGGGCTCGACGTTAATGCTTTTCCAGAACTTGTGAAAATTTTTCACAGACAACTTTACTAGTAAATCTTAAGTACTTGTCTGATTGGACAAGTGATTTTTCTGTAAAGAGGTTTAAAATTAAAAAAAAAAGAAACTAAATTGTTATCTTATTATAGAAATTTAAAGTCAAAAGCAGTGAGAATACAACAATCAGGAAGTTTATTCTCAAAGCGAGGTCGGCAACTTTAAAATCGGGGGTCGAAGTTCACTTGTGGACAGTTGGTTATTTTTCTGTTATTTTCTAATTTTGCAATTGGTAAATACTATCTTACCTTTATCAAGAGCTCTGTAAATTCATTAATAAAAAACCATAACACAATGAGTAAATTGTTTCAATTTTATTTTATTCATTATAATAGTTGTAGAAATTCAGTATTGACAAATTGTCGGACAAGTAAAAGTAATATTCGGACAAGTACATTTCATGGCTGCTTGTCTGAATGGACAAATTGGGAAAAATGTTAATGTCGAGCCCTGAAATATATCTACAATTTACATGTATAATAATAGCTCAAATAAGATGGTCAGAGGAAACTCGATATCGGTATGTTATTGTTTTGAGATTAAATTCTTTCAGATTGAACAATCATGAAAAGTACTAAAATTTACAGTATTTGATTAAAGCTTTTTAATTTGTGTTAAACTTACCAAGATTTTACTCTAAGTCATCAAGTAATTTCAGGCTCCATCATCTTGGCAACTGACAAGCTTCGTCACGTGGTTGAAAAAAAGTTCTTATCGAACAGGTGCGCGCGTCAATTTAAAATGTGATGAAAATGCTCAGTGGGGACAGAAGTAATTAAAATTTATACTGCAGTATGATCTATTTGAGGGTGAGGGGCATTAACTTGCAATAACTTTCGGGTAAGGACGTGGGACTGGAGTCGTTATCACCCGTTTAAATACTTTAAAACACCTCTAGCGTCTCAGGCATGCTGAACAACCTGTGCAATAGAAATCATTAGAACAACGGAGGAAAGAGGCCAGGCTGTGTATGTTTTATAAAACTGATAGAGGATTAGTTGCCATCAGAAAAGAAGACGTCTCATACTACCCAGGAGGCAGGGCCGCAACGATCACAAGTACACAATAAAGTTAATCTATGTCGACTGGTGACGTATCGTGCAGCTCGTCTATGTACTTGTTCAGGCCTATTGATGTTGCACTGTGTATGTGGGTCCCATACTGTAGCTGCATATTCAAGCTGGGGTCTTTATTACAAGCCCGAACTTTGCCTTGGTCTTGATCTGTCTAGATGATACTCGGAGGCCTTGTCACTTATGTTGTTGATATGGCTGTCCCATTTTAGGTTGCTCTGGATGGTAACTCCGAGGTATTTTGCTGATGTTACTATCTTCAATGTGTGACCATATATGATGTTTGAATAGGGTTCCTTCTGTTTGTGACTTGAAGGACATAACATTAATCTGGGTGGAAATTCATGCACCAAAGCTTTTCCCATCTTACAAGTTTATCCAGATCTTCTTGGAGTTGTTGCCCTTTGTCCTTAGGTGTTACAGTAAGGTATGTTATGGTGTCGTCTGCAAATAACCGCACGGTGGAATTCAGATTCTCTTGGATGTCGTTGATGTAATATTTAGAGGAACAAGGATGGTCCGAGGACTGAGCCTTGTGGCACACCTAAGTCCATGCTGACTGACCTTGACCTCTGGCCTTCTAAACATCAGTTTGTGTTCGTCCTTCCAACCAGTTTTTGATCCAGGTGTTTGATGAAGGTCCAGAACGTTTTGGTGTCATATTTGTTCGGTGTTACTACATCTTCTATGTACCTCCAGTATGCGTTTCGTAGTCTCCTTTGTACGTCTTTTCTTTCAGTTGTTTGTATGTCATCGTCACTTCTTCATCCTTTGATTTCTTCATTCGTTTATATAATCGTCTCTGTCTTTTCATCTGCTTCTTCAAGTCCCCTCCTATCCACGGATGTTTGTTCTTTCATTTGTTCTTTTGTGTGGGATATGATCTCTAATACTATTCTGGATAGAAGTTTTGAAGAGGTTCCACGTGTGGTTGGCTGTTTTAGAACTGTCTTAGTACATTTCAGATAGTTTGGGAAGGAGAGTAGCTAAGTCACTACGGATTTGCTCCCAGTTGGCTTTGCTATATAGAGGGATGCTCCTTTCCTGTCGGTCTGAAGGTCAAACTCCACAAAAACCATATCATGATCTGAAACACCTGGTAGGACATCCACCCTTTGTACCGAACTGGGGACGTTTGTCAGGAAAAGATCAAGTGTGTTCTTTTTTTCTGGTGTGCTCTTTTAATATGTGTGTTAAGTGATGTGTGTCTATCAGATCTTTGAATGTACGATCTAGCATTTGGTACTGTCTATCAGATCTTTGAATGTACGATCTAGCATTTGGTACTGTCTATCAGATCTTTGAATGTACGATCTAGCATTTGGTACTGCGTCCCTGCTTTAATCTGCTTTGATTTTCAGTGCCAGCCAGGGAAGTTCATGTCACCTCCAACGATGATTGTGGTATCATTAATCTCAGCTAACCCAGATAATGAGATGTCAAGTTCTTTCATACTTTTCTCATCTGACACATGGTGCGGGTAGTATGCACCTATGTGTATATGATCCTTGCCTGGTGATTTTAGTTTTATCCATATCAGTTCACAATTCGTGTCAAGTTCCGGAGCCTGTTCACATTTGTAGATCATAACTCCTTCCGCACATGAAGTTGCCCTATCCTTACGGTAGATTGTGAGGTCACTTGGGCTAATTTCTGATGTTTTAATGTCCGAGTTGAGCCACGTTTTTGTACCGATGATAATATCAGGCTTAACACACTCAATCACATTTTCCAGTCTACATTTTTTCTGCTTAATAGATTGAAAATTTATGTTGAGTGCACGGAGTGGTGTTTGTGGTCTCTTCTCTTTCCACTACAGTACGGGTGTAGATGCATGTAGGGGTTTTCGTGATATATCGATCTTGAGATGTTAGTGATACATCAGAATGTAAGCTTTCACTGAGTGAGATGTATGATTCACTGTGGTCACTATGGTTACCATGTTCCATTGTGGCATGTAGATCATGAACTGTACTGCTGTAGTTTGGCGAGTTGCAGACAATATACACAATGCCAGCTTGTGTTGGGATCATGGAAGGCTTCATAACTTAATTATTATTATTTTACATGGTGACGACAGCTGCACTGCACTGCATAGAACTTTATACGTTTCAGTGCAACGGATCCACTTAAGGCCACGCCTGCGGTGACATGGGACCTCGGTTTTATTGCCTTATCCGACACGGTGGGAGTCCAACCGTTTCGGCCACGAGCTGAGCACTTCATCGACTTAGCCACACCGGCTTTTATATATAATACTGGGCACATAAATATAAACTCATAATCAATATAAGTGTATCTCCGGCTCCTTTCTAGAAAACAAACAAACTATATCAAATCATACCTACCATGTGTTCACGGGACGAGGGGGGGGGGGGGGGGGGGGGGGCGGGGGGGGGGGGGGGGGGGGGGGGGGGGGGGGGGGGGGGGGGGGGGGGGGGGGGGGGGGGGGGGGGGGGGGGGGGGGGGGGGTGGGGGGGGGGGGGGTGGGGGGGGGGGGGGGGGGGGGGGGGGGGGGGGGGGGGGGGGGGGGGGGGTGGGGGGGGGGGGGGGGGGGGGGGGGGGGGGGGGGGGGGGGGGGGGGGGGGGGTGGGGCGGTGGGGGGGGGGGGGGGGGGGGGGGGGGGGGGTGGGGGGGGGGGGTTTAACTTCCAATATATAAAGGTGTAGACGTGCGGACTGGAATGGGGTTGATATACTTTTAAGGCCACCCAATATATTAATGGGTATCGTTTCCCCTTCAAATATATGCCAATGGGTATCTTACAAATCACAAAATATATGAATAGGTAAAACGCAGGTGGAGATTGCAAGAGAAGATATGTTTGCTCTAGAATGGGTATGCTTTTCACTATGGTCAGTATATGAATATGTTTATATGTTTACACTTCGCTCAATATATAAATGGTAGGGGACCAGCGAATACAGCTGCACGTCCGTACCCCCCAAATCATTGCAAGTTAACAGGTTAACCCACCCCCACCCCTGTGTGTGTGTTATACATTGCACTGTAACGAACCTATGGTTTTTCTAGACATGACGTACTTTTTATTTCTAATCAACATTACAGCTGGTGGGGAAGCCTCGATAATCATATTTTGTAACATTCTGTCATTCGCGACTGTTGCCAACTCCAACTCGGTATATAGTATTGAAGAAGTATGTGCAAATATCTGAGAGTATATTGGTCGAGTCAAATTGACAAAGTCTTATATATGACATCTCAATTTTCTTGAGACACACAATAAACACCATTTGTGTACGCTTTTTTTCTTGTTTGTTTGGGGAGGAAAGGGGAGGGGTGGTTAGTGCTATGAATATCTTATCATGTCGCCATTTCGTCTTCTCTGGACACAATCATAACTTTATCGCATATATAGAACCAGATAACGTTATTTCTTCACTTAATATTTTCCATTCATTTTGTCACTGAGATACATAAAAGGTAAATGGATATATCTATAAATCGATATTTTCATTCTGTATTGAAAATTTTTTTTCCATTAATCTCAAAATTTCACGTGTAACATAGGTAATGTATGGTATATCCTCTCGATGAAAATCTTGCATAATACCAAAAAGAAGTGTAGTGTATAGTAATTTCTTGTGGGAAATTCATTGATTAAACTGAAATTTGGAAAATAAAGTAGAGATGAAACATACGTGATGTAACATTCGTTATAGTGAAAATGACTCAAGGTCCTTTCCCAGCTCATTTCTGAATCATGTGATGCACAACAAGAGTATTTACTTTGAAAAATTGTATCTAAGTCTAAGAACAACGGGGAAAAAAGAAAGAAAAGAAAAGAAAAGAAACCTTATGCATGCTTTTGGTTAAAAGGGTATGTTTTTGGTCTGGATATATGTTCTTCTGATACTGTAATTAAGTTTGTAGAATGTAATCTTGATCTCTCGAATTTCCCACGACAACCTGAACATTGGTAACATATCATATGTTACTCAAAGTTACGTATGTTACTCCATTAACTGTATATTTCGATGGTTTTCCGTAAACTATATATGACAAAAATGAATAGTTAATGGTATTTTAGTTGCACTTTAACTTCTATATTCAATATAAAATTACATTCATATTTCTATTATGTATATACATCCCCTCATTAATCTTTGTCTGGAATATTGGTCGTATTTCTGCTGATAACTGATATATGATAATCATGTATCTCCACCTTAATAAATTTGCTGGAATTCAACGACATATTATAACGACATAATAAGCTAAGGGAGCAACCATTTGATTTTTAAGGGGGGGGGGGCAGGAAGACTTTGCAAAAAAAAGTTCGGCTTAAATTTGGGGGGGGGGGATACTCCGTCGGCAAAAAATAACAATAATTGTCAATAAATAAATAAATAAATATATATATATATATATATATATATATATATATATATATATATATATATATATATATATATATATATATATATATATATATATATATATATATATATATATATATATATATATATATATATATATATAAATTAAAAAAAAATATTCAGGCCGGTGAAAGTGTTCCTTCCTGCCACCCCCCCCCCCCCTCTAAAAATTAAATGGTTGCTCCCTAAGAAATAACCATGCACTACTACAATTACAAAATCGTATTGGTTAGATATGATAAGAAAACATTTAATCTAAATGTAACATGTGTTACAACAAATTCCAAAGTACTTGTGTCGTTCTTGATTTTATTTCTACGTCTCTTTGGTCAAAGATTCGGGGGCATCTACTTTTAGACCTGTCTATTTGTCTGTGGCAAAAAAACCCCACCCCAACTTTAAACATTGCCATAAATATTGCGCATAACTTTTCAACTGTAAGAGACAGAGTTTTCATATTTCACATGCAAATTGCTTGTTACAAAACCTTTTCGATGGTACAATACTTTTTGACCTTGATACCTTGGGTGTGACCTTTGACCAATATTTCAAAAAACTTTAAATAACATTTGGTGTATCTTTTGAATGGTAAGCAATAGGGTTAACTTATCATGTTTCAAACGTGTATCCCTCGTGACAAGACCTTTCCATCGGTAACAAAAGTTTTACCTTGTGCCTTGGACCTTGGAATTTGACCTAATTTTAAACGCAAATTCAAGTTTGACAAAAACCACTGAGGGTAGATTCAAGGATCTCCTATCTTGTTAGTTATGTATTCAGAACTTAACATTGCTTGACCGACTGTCCTATGGAAAGGCATTCCAAAATCAGAAACGATCACATAATATGTGGATAAATCTTGTGAATTCAGACATTTGATGGTAGTAAACACTGTTTTATAAAGTGAGACTATATTTCTTATCTACTCATGTTTGTATTTTTAAATAAAAGTATTTTGATTTTCTGTTCATGTATATATAAATCAACATAGGGAACATACGTTAGATTTATCCTTTATGCTACAAAATGTCTGATTCGGTTTAAGAACAAGTGTCCGTTATTTCCATTTGGATCTAAACCATTTATATTCTTTATTTAAACTAATAATTATACGTTTATTTTACGTGCATAGTGTTTTGGAAATTGACGAAATGTATGTTTATAGATTTTTCTGCGATTACCTCAGTCCTGTATTGCATTTCATATGCCTGCTACAACATTATACAACCATATTTATGCAACATCGAAACTTAGAGTCATGAAAACGCAAGAGTTACATCATTGATGCTGAATATCTGTGTAAATTCAGTCTTATAAAATATCATCTGGGGGTCGTAACATGCGGTATAATTTATACAGAAATTCGTAATTAATAAATATACATGCATTTTCATAATCAGTTGTTTTCATGTTTCATAGATACTATATTATGCGAGAACATTTCTTAATCGATTTTATTTTGTGCAATTTCAAAGATATTGAATTTGAACATATATATATATATATATATATATATATATATATATATATATATATATATATATATATATTATATATATATATATACTGAAACGAATAAGAAACGCAACTTCAAATTGTAGGTTTTATAAAATAATACTTGCGAGCATAATGTCTAAATTTAATATGTAATAGTTAATATTGAATATTGATGTAACATCCTTATAAATGTTTGGAGATTTTTCAGAACAGGTCACTTCGCTAGAAGGTCATGATTGGTAGTACCCTACGTGTATCCAAGTTGAAATGGCAGCAGTTTTGAAACCGTGCCCTAATATCGTGTGTGTCCTCCTCGAACAGCTATAGCATCTCTAATTCGTCGTTGCATCGAGTTCATCAGGGCATTGACTGTCCGTATTGGAATGTTATTCCATTCTTGGACGAGTGCATTTGCTAACTGGGGGAGGGTATTTGGGGGATAACGGCGATTGCGAATTCTTCTGTCTAGTTCATCCCACAAATGCTCGATTGGGGACAAATCGGGGCTGTATGGAGGCCAATCTATAGGAACGATGTTCTGTGTCGCAAGAAAGTCTCTACCGACTCTTGCAACGTGTGGTCTCGCGCTATCTTCCTGCAAAGTTAGATTATGCTGCCTAACAAACGGCACAACATGGGGTCTAAGGATCTCATCCCGATAGCGTACGGCCGTTAAATTCCCATTGACTATCACCAAAGGTGTCTTCAAACCATGGGAGATTCCCGCCCAAACCATAACTGACCCACCCCCAAATCGGTCATGCTCCAAAACACAGGCGTCAGCAAAACGTTCGCCTCGACGCCGGTACACACGTTGACGGCCATCTGATCGAAATAACGTGAATCGAGATTCATCGGTGAAGAGCACGGGCATATGTGCCGTCAACCATTGCATACGACGTGCTCGACGTTGTGTACCGGTGTTAGTGGTAAACCAACGTACTGTCGCCTTGCACGCAAATTAGCTTCACGCAGTCTGTTGATCACTGTTTGGGGATGAATCCGATGGTTATGATTACCAATCGTATTCCTTGCCGTTTCAGCAGCCGTTAACCTCCTGTTACGCAGGTGTGCCAGCCTAACAACCCGGTCTTGACGTTGCGACGTTACACGTGGACGTCCTGATCTCGGCCGGTCATCGACTCTTCCTGTGGCATTAAGACGTGAAACTAATCGACTAATAGTCGATTTGTGAACTCTGAAGTGTTGAGCGACGTGAAGTTGCGTGCTCCCTGCCATAAGCATCGCGATAACACGTCCTCTATCAACCTGTGATAACCCTGGCATAATTGTAAAAGGAATTATTGTTTGCAAAAGTATTGGCGATGATCTGTCCCGATGTTATTGATAAATTGATACTGGTTTGAATGAAAAAAGAACGCACGTGTTTGTACAGGCACGGGTTTTAATGTTTTTACCGCGCCGGATGTGCATAGGTTTCTCGTCACACCTGGTTGATTTTGAACATTGGATAGGGTGATAGGCAGGGTGCACTTTTATTTGCCCGATTTTCATACAGCTATGTATATTTAATACAAAATTAATAACAATTTTCCAAGTTGCGGGTTTTTTTTTTCGTTTCAGTATATATATATATATATATATATATATATATATATATATATATATATTTTTTTTTTTTTTTTTTTTTTTTTGTGGAGCTCGGGTAGCTCAGTCGGTTAGAGGGTCGGATGCATGACAGCTAGTTGATTCGATACCATAGGTCGTGGGTTCGAGTCCCAGACGGGGAACGAATATAAGTGAAATATAGGGTGCCTTGTTGTCTTTGTGCTTTATATGTTTGTCTAATTTGTCTTTATTTTCTACAGGTATTTCTTCGGAGATCCAAGGTCCATAGTACTTCCAGGTGTTTCACTGATTCTATTTGTGCTTTATATATATATATATATATATATATATATATATATATATATATATATATATATATATATATATATATATATTTATATATATATATATATATATATATATATATATATATATATATATATATATATATATATATATATATACTTTTTTTTTTTTTTTTTTTTTTTTTCTCCATTTGTGAAATCTCATTGTTGATTTTTTTCGTTGTTGGTTTTCTTGATCTGTTGATTAAATTTTTCGTTGACATTTATTATTATTCTTAAATCGAAGAAAATTAATGTTTACTTTACCAATTCCAATACCAATAGGGTCGGTAAGTCTCGTCATGTGACCTTCGAGACTTTACGAGATTTATCACTTCCGGGTACATCGTAGAAAATGGCTCTATCACTGCAGTACGGGGCGAACTACATGAACAAACAATCTAAGCCGTCTCGTAAAAGTGAAGTACCTGTAGATGTGGCCGTGTACAGCGATTCACCATACTTAGATGAATAAGAGTTATAAATGCAAATATCCAAGCGTCAATGCGGGGTTAAATCATACAAAGTGCAGGTATGTCAGTGCAGGGTACCGTCAGTGCAGTAACGTAAAGTCGTAAGACTTAGAGATTACTGTAGGTGTGTGTACATGTGTTTGTGTGTGTGTGCAGGGAGAGAGAGAGAGGATAACAAGATTCTGTATTTTTTATTATCGGGTAGTAATGACGTAGAAAAGTATATTTAAATGTATAATCTATGTACAATAATTCTATTCCTTATTTTAAAGTTATTAGTTATTATAGTATTGGCAAGGCCAAGGAAGCTTAAAGATATCCGACTCGGCCGTAGAGCCAAAATAATGGCGAAAGCCACTGTTGCGTGACAAATAATATATGCATGTACATCAAGTAACACAAAGATCTATCTACCTAAAAACAAACATAATGTATGCGATATACATGATCATCAAATCATTCACAATATTAATTGGTCTGGGTACTACGAATTACCGAAAACACAGACAGTTACCTAAAACATGGGGCAAAGTACCAAAGACACGCTTGTATGTACGGAAAACATGCATTGTGATATGCTGTTGATATATATAAACATTTTCTAACCAGTGTTTAACTTGTATTTTTTGCTACAAATGGCAATAATAATTAACACCTGCAGTAACAAGCCATCACTGTATGGCTCAGTTCAAGCTCAGATGATCTCTTGTCAACATTAAATGTAATCAACTGCATTACTATATAAGTTAAAAGTTAGAAAAGAAATGAAAGTTAACATTATATGATAGATAAAATTTGTTATGGCAGAGACAGAAAAAATATCCAGTCCATTTTGCAAGTGTTCAGGGCAGTTTCGTGCTGTGTACTGTCTCCATTCAAAATTATCATGTTTAAGGCAAGATTGTACTCTTCAAAACACGACTTTCAGCTCTTTTTGATCTGGGGATCTAAAGGTATATGCATGTAGTGCCAACCAAAATGTGTTTTCGGTGCATACATTTGTACATAAATGTTTTTGATACTTCGTCCCATGTTTTCGGTAAATATCAGTGTTTTCGGTAATTCATAGAACCGATTGGTCTATCAATAAGATGTAAAAATTAACTATTTAACATTTATAAATAGTCCAGACATAAATAGATATATATCTACAATACAGATTAATAAACATTGTTCATGAAACATGTACATGTAGATCTATTGTGCGTATCATGTAGGGGTGGGATGCATTGTTAAGGGTAGTTACAGGGCAACAGTGAGGGATAGTTAGCTTTTATCATCACTTTCCAATGCAGTTTACCATTGAGAACAATATTAATGTTTAATTAAGATTCAAGATTTTATTGACATAAACCATACATGTTGGCATTATCAATATTATAACAGAATATTCAACTAAAGATAAATAAAGTACGAATGAACAGGTTATAAAAAAAAATTACATGCATAGATCTATAATATGTCAGACATTCTTAATTAAGAACTAGCAATCCCTCTTTAACACACCAATGTGCATATGGGCATTACATTAGTAAAGTAGGTTCGATTCCTACCATTGGTTTCATGTTGAGGGATTGATTTCATTTCTTTCATAAAATTGTACACAAATAGATGTATGGGGTAATTCAGAGTTTATCATGTGAATGTCCCATGGGGAAATGTAAATGCCATCATGTACATGTAGCTGCAGCATTATTGTATGGGTATGTGTTGGGTTATGAGCAGGATATTACAAATATATATTATGGTTATCTTTTAAATTCTATTGGACACAAACACAGTGTGTGTATATTCATCATACAATCAATGCATCAAAAATTTAATAATTACTGTATTTACTAATGCATGTACAAGTAACTTGTAAGGATCATAAACTTAAAAACAAATATATTCATCTACAGACATTTCATCCCTCTGTATTACATATTTCAAATTCCAAGAATATTTGTTAATCAATTTACTTCAAATCAAGTAATTTTTTTAAAAAATATTTTGATAATACATTTTAGATTAGTTGCAAATTTATATCCTAATTTGGTGTTTTTGCAATACAGAGTTATTTCCCATTTGTGCAGGTATCTGACGTCATGGTTATTGTGAAGTCATATATTTCATTATAAAAGCATTATTTTTATCTTTTTGTTTCCCATAATTTTCATCAGATTTCATTTCATCGTATTTTATATTTTAATGTATATGTAAATGAGAGCAGAAATTTTATACATTTTCAATTTCAGTTAGTGACAGAGATGGACACATAATATTAAAAAGTTCACATGATTATTACATGTAGCAACAGATTCAGGGTCAGCTTTATCTACAAGAAGTCAGTGTTGTGATTTAGTAGTTTGACCCTAAAGGACATACAAATCATGAGATTCTAGAAAGATCCATCCTGGTGGATCAACATATCTGCTATGTTGGTTGGTTGGTTGGTTGATTGGTGTTTTACGTCGCTTTCAACAATATTTCAGTTATATCGCGACATGGAAGCAGGAGGTTACCAACCTCTTAAACATAGTGGCGCAACCCGGGAATCGAACCCGGATCGTCGGCGCCGCAAGCCAAGCGCTTAACCACTACACCACGCCTGCCCCTCTGCTATGTTGGACTTTTATTTTGGCAAATTCCTTACATCAATGGAATGAAATTTTTCTGAAAAAAAGAGAGGGACAAGGAGAGAATAAGAATTAATAATTAATACATGTATTATGAAATGTCTTTTTAAATAATTTAAAAAACTGTTCAAAGGAAAAATTACTTATCTTCTTTTGATAATTTCATTTTTATATATCTTAAAATATTTATCCTAAATTAACTTTGTAAAATACAGTTACCACTTTTTTTTTGTTCTAGTATTTTTTTACCTAATTATGACCTTATAAGTGAATGAATCAGATATCACATCATTATCTACTATGTAAGTTTTTTTTCAAATTAATTAATAGTATCTTTAAAGTAGAACCATATTTCATTGGATTAGATTATATAAAACAAATGACTTTCATGTTTCACTTACCATAAGTTTCTTTGTATAGTCATTACAACCACCTGAGGAGCATGCATTTTGGTATCTATGGTCATCACACTTTGATGAAAGATGATACATACTAATATCTCCTCCCATGGCTCCAATTTCATTCTCATCTGGTAGAGTTCCCTCATTTGAGAGGAAACTGTTTCCTCTGGTTTGATCCTACATCTTTTATAGGAAAACATTAATTAATATCATTATAATTTATATGTTTATAATATTAGTTTGTGCCTTTACTTCTTTGTTTGTGATGTATGTCAATCCTCATCTACCATGATATGGAGCCTCAGTTTATTCTGTTTCATCTGATCATCATAGTATCTACAGAGTTAGAATCAATGACCCTTCAATTATAAACCAAGCACCTTGCATCATTACCCTTGCAGACTCCATTGTAATTTGTATTCACTATATTTGTTATATATAATCATAATAAAAGATTCTAGGATTCTAGTATAAAGAGATAAATACATAATATATACTAGGTATACACATCAGATTAGATAAAAAATGAAAATATATCTTCATTTATCATTGTATATGCATTCTAGAAGTCTCTAGGACAATGAGGTATTTCCAAAAAACTAAAAGCATGGTTCAAAGTAAATCATATACATGTAATCACAAACATAACCTTATATAAAAAAATACATTTTTACTAAATACTTTTGAAAGGTAATTTACCTCTTGGGGTGTACACTTCAGTGAAATCTACTGCTTTAGAATATTAGAAGATGGTCGGCCATTATCATTATTCCCGTCTTTAAAATAGCAACTACATGTACAAAGCTGATCATTATGAGTATAATGCCTCTCTGCTCTCTTAAATATGAGTCACAAAATAAAAAAAATGTGCATTCCTACTTAATAGTTGAAATATATATATATATATATATATATATATATATATACATATATATATATATATATATATATATATATATATATATATATATATATATATATCAAACAAATGATTTATATATATATATAAAATTATAAATCATTTGTTTGATTTTTGTTTTTGAATCATGTCAAAATGTATCATTTAGCATTTGCCATGCAGTTAGGATGAGTGCTAATATACAAGCAATCCTATCCAATCTTATCTGAGCTACTACATGTATTAATTTATAAAGTATTGAAGTGATTAGATTATTCACGCCATCACAGATCTAGGCTAGTTACCTGAATCATGATAGTTCACCTGTAAATCTACTTGTTGTTTGTGTAATGTACGAGACCTAGTTTCAGTAGGTAGTTTTGTTTGAGTGGTCAGTCAGAAGAGGAATAGCTGATGGGTAAAATGTGATATATGCTCTACACGGCAATATATATGTATGAATCATACAGCAATAAGGGGTAAGAAAGTGATATATTGCATAGTAGTATATCCATTGCCTTTTAAAAAGTTCAACTTAGAAGTGGGGGGGGGGGGGGGGGGAGATAACTTTCAAATAATAAGTTTAGTCGTTACATCCCGTCATTCCTGGCCGGTTTATTTTTCACAACTAACACTATTAGTAATTAGTAACAGTAACATACTGTAGGTCTACATGTATTAATATTTTTTATATTTACTTCCCTACACGTTTGATTACACTGGCGTCTCCCCTTCAGATTCACTGGAAATCGAAACAAGCTACAAGTGTTTATTCCTCCAATTTCAATGAGTGCAGCCACACGCGAATGAGTTTCTAATGACGCGTTAAACCGATGTACCCGGAAATCAAGAACTGACGGTAAAGGGAAAACCAAATCCGCGCGAGACTTACCGACCCTATTATGAAGTGGTTTATGGAAGATTACGAATATTCTTTTATTTTACCAAGTCAGGAGATTGGTAATTTAAGTTACAAGTGGAGAAATTCACGAAAAATATACCGTAATTTATAATTGCTGTACATTAAACTAATACCGGTATATGTTACTTTAAATAATTTCAGCTGAGTGTTTTAAAATGATATCACAAATCAAAGTACACGAACTTAACAAAAACAAGAGGCCCAAATGGGCCTATATCGCTCACCTAAGCACAAATTGCATATTTACAATAAAATGACAGCTCATTTCAGTAGGAAATTTTGATTTTTTTTCTACAAGACTTTCTAGAAGGTTTGGTGATATTTTGTGCAGACGTTTCGAAGTGTCCAAAATGTGTCAACCAATTAGAGCCAATGGCGGCCATCTTGGATTACGGATCGGCACGAAAAACACAAACTTCGTAGATGACCTTGAGTACTTACTTGCAATGAGGTTTGGTGAAATTCTGTGCAGTGGTTCTGGAGAAGAAGTCGATAATGTGTCAACCAATCAGAGCCAATGGCGGCCATCTCGGATTACGGATCGGCACAAAAAACTACAAACTTGGTAGTGGACACTGAGTACTTACTTCCTATGAGGTTTGGTGGAATTCTGTGTAGCCGTTCTGGAGAAGAAGTCGAAAATGTGTCAACCAATCAGAGACAATGGTGGCCATCTTGGATTACGAATGGGCACGAAATACACAAACTTCGTAGAGGACCTCACGTAGTTACTTCCAATGAGGTTTGGTGAAATTCTGTGCAGCGGTTCTGGAGAAGAAGTCGAAAAGGTGTCAACCAATCAGAGCCAATGGCAGCCATTTTGGATTATGGATGGGCACCAAAAACACAAACTTGGTAGAGGACCTTGAGTACTTACTTCCTATGAGGTTTGGTGAAATTCTGTTCAGCGGTTCTGGAGAAGAAGTCGAAAAGGTGTCAACCAATCAGAGCCAATGGCAGCCATTTTGGATTATGGATGGGCACCAAAAACACAAACTTGGTAGAGGACCTTGAGTACTTACTTCCTATGAGGTTTGGTGAAATTCTGTTCAGCGGTTCTGGAGAAGAAGTCGAAAATGCCTTTGGCTCAGGTTAAAAAAATACTGTGTTTAAGGATTGTGTTTATTGTGATTCATTTGTATCTGTCGATTGCTAACTTTCAAATTATATTAATTTGTGCTTTTGTGCTGACTTAAAAATCAGTAGAATGTGAAATAGCAAACACACATCCAAGATGGCTACCAGTATGTAATCACAAACGACATATCCGAGAAGGTTACCAGTATGTTATCACAAACGACATACTCAAGAAGGCTACCAGTATGTTATCAAAAGACATAGCCAAGAAGGCTACCAGTATGTAGCCACAAACGACATATCTAAGAAGGTTGCCAGTATGTTATCACAAAAGACATACCCAAGAAGGCTACCAGTATGTAGCCACAAACGACATATCCAAGAAGGTTGCCAGTATGTTATCACAAACGACATTCCCAAGAAGGCTACCAGTATGTAGCCACAAACGACATATCCAAGAAGGTTGCCAGTATGTTATCACAAACGACATTCCCAAGAAGGTTACCAGTACGTTATCACAAACGGCATATCCAAGAAGGCTACCAGTATGTAATCACAAACAACATATCCAAGAAGTTTACCAGCTTGTAATCGCAAACACAAGAAGGCTATCAATATGTTATCAGAAATGACATACCCAAGAAGGCTACCAGTGTGTTGCCACAGACGACATATCCAAAACAAAATATCCAAGAAGGTTACCAGTATGTAATCACAAAAGACATATCCAAGAGGGTTATCTCTAGTGTGTTATCACAAACAACATATCCAAGACGGCTACCAGTGTTTTATCACAAACGACACATCCAAGACGGCTACCAGTGTGTTATCACAAACGTCACATCCGAGAAGGCTACCAGTGTGTTATCACAAACGACATATCAAAGAAAGCTACCTGTATGTAATCACAAACGACAAATCCAAGATGGCTACCTGTATGTAATCACATACGACATACCCAATACTGAGTGATTGATTATTATTTTACGTAACTCCATAGTTATTTCACGTATATGGTGACGACATCTGCCTGATGCATTGCACAGATATTTCTACCTTTGCAACGGACACACCCGAAGCAGTGAGGGATCTTTACGTGCCACGCCTACCGAGACACAGGACCTCGGTTTTTACTGTCTCATCCGAAATACAGAAAACCGATCCAGGGCGGGAATCGAACCCGGGACCTCTAGATCAAAAGCCAAGCACCTCATCCACTAGGCCACACTGGCTTACATACCTTAGAAGGCTACCTGTATGTAATCACAAATGACATACCCGAGAATATTACCAGTATATTATCACAAACGACATACCCTAGAAGGCTACTAGTATGTAATCACAAACGACATATCCAAGAAGGCTACCAGTGTGTTGTCACAAACAACATACCCAAGAAGGCTAATAGCATTTTATCACAGACGACCTATCCAAGAAGGCTACCAGCATATTATCAAAAACGATATGTGAAAGAAGGCTATCTCTTATTTTATCACCAACGATGTATCCAAGAAGGTTACCAGTGTGTACTCACAAACGACATATCCAAGAAGGCAACAAGTGGGTAATCACAAACGACATATCCAAGAAGGTTACAATTGTGTTATCACAAACGACATATCAAACAAAGCTACCTGTATGTAATCACAATGACACATCCAAGAAGGCTACCAGTATGTTATCACAAACGACATATCCAAGAAGGCTACCAGTATAGAATCACAAACAACATATCCAAGAAGGCTACTAGTATGTTATCATAGACAACATATACATGTACAAGAAGGCTACCAGTATGTTATCATAGACAACATATATAAGAAGGCTACCAGTATAGAATCACAAACGACATATCCAAGAAGGTTACCAGTATGGAATCACATATGACAAATCCAAGAAAGCTACCAGTATGTAATCACTAACGACATACCCACGAAGGCTACCAGTATGTAATAACAAACGACATACCCAAGAAGGCTACCAGTGTGTTATCACAAATGACATACCCCAGAAGGCTACCAGTGTGTTATCACAATCGACATATCCAAGCTACCAGTATGTTATCACAAACGACATATCCAAGAAGGCAATCAGTATGTTATAACAAATGACATATCCAAGAAGGCTACCAGTATGTTATCACAAAAATGACATATCCAAGAAGGCTATCAGTATGTTATCACAAACGACATATCCAAGAAGGCTACGGGTATGTTATCACAAACGACACACCCAAGAAGGCAACCACAAATGACATACCCAAGAAAGCAGCCATTATGTAATCACAAATAACACATCCAAGAAGGCTACCAGTATGTTATCACAAACGACATATCCATGAAAGCTACTTGTATGTTATTACAAACGACACACAAGAAGGCTACAAGATAGTATGCTATCACAAACGACATATCCAAGAAGGCTACTTGTATGTAATCAGAGACAACATATACAAGATTACCCATTTTTCTCTCAAGTCCTTGATTAGTGTTAATGGATGTGTAATATGAGAATTTAAAAAGGATTCGAAACAGTAGAAGCTATTTATACCTTAAATAGTGTTAATAATAACTTTATCTCTAAACAAAAAGACTACTGTTGTTTCATTGACTACCAAAATCTTTTGACAATATAAGCAAAACAAAATTGTGGTTAAAACCCAAACATGCCGTTAAATTCTCTACATTATTGAGACATTGTATAATAGTAAGAACATGTTAGATTTAATTCGTAACCTGACGATCTAAGTTTAATTGGAGTGCTGAGCAGAGATTTTACTAAAGCGATTTATTTATCATGTTCTGCTTCAGTAAGTACTGGGAGTGACTCATCACATCATTGAATATTTTGGCAATGTAAAAAAATAAAACCCACATTCTTCACTGCATTACAAGTGCTACCATATCAAGTGAAATAATAATGTGTGGTTTGTGAAAATAAACAAAAACTTAATTTCATTCAAAAGAATTATCTCTGCTCAATCCTGTAATCCTGTCAAGGTTATATTTACATGTATATCTTTAGAACATGGCATTCAAGAGGAATAGCAATAATAAAACATCAAAGATGACCGCCATATGGCACATGTACATGTACAATGACTGCTTCACATACAACACAAATCATGCCACAGATTACTGAACATATGCACATCAAACGTGTTGTAACTCATGTGACAGCTGTGAACTTACTTCAGTGAGTAATGTTTGGAAATAGTGTACATTACAAATTACAACACATCTTTGACAATTAATATTGCTGTCAAGAATGCTGCATATGTGCACTTAATACAATGTCATAGATGGTTTATAAAATCTTGGATCAATTATCTGTTCATCAATATTCATCTATCAAAGTTACATGTTTATATTACTTTGTTTCAAAGACAGGAAAAAAAACAACTACATTTTCTATAGAAAAAGAATTTTATAACATTAAACTGCAAGTCTTAAATACAAACAATATATATATAAGATGAAATTCAACAAAATATCAATCATGACAATCATACAATTTTACAATATCATATCTAATAATTATTGTGTACCGGACACTTCATATTATCATTACCCTCTACACTACAGTTCCGGCATGGAAATCCATGCTATAACAATAAAAAAGGGAGTGAGTACATCTCAGATTAGAACAATCGTTAATAGCTTAAACATATTTCCAATTAGACCCATGATCGGATAAGATAATACATATTTTCAATTGAGATCTACCCAACACAACTACAGAACAAGGTGTGTTTGTGGAACACTATCCTCACAGTGGAAACAAAACTTCTAACTTGAAGGTCAAAGTCAAAAGGTAATAAATTATAGTATAAATGGAAAGGTCTTGCCACAATTTTAAGGAACATACATCAAGCCCTCTATGCTACAATTCAATAGTTTTGTCCAGTGTTAAACTTTTTTCAATGAAGGTCAAAATTGATGGTCAAGATCATGAATTGTGGAATCAATGGAGATGTCTCACCACAAGGAAGACATGAAATATGAAAGCTCTAGCTCCCATAGTTTTTTTTAAATATAGGTCAAACGTGAAGGTCAAGCTCATAAATTATGGTACCAAAGGAAACATTTTGCCATAAGGAATATACATGTGAAATATGAAAGCACTTACTGGTACAGTAGAAATGTTTTGTCCATATTTGTCATTGTCCACAGAAAAACAGAGAGACAGACAGGATAAAAACAATATGCCCCTGATCTACCCACCTGGGGACATAAAATGGCCAGGAAGCTTAAACGCACACAGTAAATGCAGAATATCAACATTTCTTTTAATCCTACCCTTTTACCATTTCTCATTAATTTTATTTTTCTAAAAGGAGTTTTACACTGCTCTATCCATTATGTAAAAAAAACAGACAAATCTGTGAGTAAACTTCTCAGTCAGTAGAAAAATAGAAACATTTCAATGAAACACATTACAATTAACATTAAAATACACAAAATATATATGTCTTTATAGCAAGAGATTATTATGTGCCCAACTAATGTTACAACACAAGGAGAGGGAATGCAAAGCAAACATAGAAAATAAGAGACTCCATTCTGGAAATCAATTACAGCTATATGTACTATGAATTAGACTTTTTTTTCTGAACCAGGACTATTGAAAAAGTTGTGCATATTCTGGATTAAAGGAAAACTTGATATAGCTGTACATGGTTAGCATACTACAAGTAAATACTACGAGGTTGAGAAAAATGTATCTCAGTTTACATATCATATAGAAATATACAGTGAATCTTTATAAAACTAGCAATACATAAGTCATAACTATGTGATAAGGTCGGGATCAGCAACTTACATAACACTGAAGCAACTTATTCATTGATTTCAGTAATCTTGTGCAGAATTTCTATTAAAAAAATTGTGGTATCTTATGTTTCTTTGTAAATAAAATGCAAACTGAATATATTTACACAACCAGAGGTGTCACAGTCACCTAAAGCTTGCCTGCACAAAAGGTTTAGTACGAAAAAATTTCAGATCACCTTAGCATTTATTTTCACATTTTCCTTTGTCACAAAAGCCACATCACTTGGGACCCACATTGGAAGAAAATCATACAGGGCTGTCGCAAAGAGAAGGGATTGCTTTGAGAAAACTGAAAAAATGAAAATGATCGACAGCTAATGACTTTGTGGACAAGGACAACAGGCATATATCAATAGCTTTTTTGTGCACTAAAATTGAAGTTATTAAAAAGAATTTTTTTTAAAAAGGTTTTTCATCTGAAAATTATTGCACTAATTCTGTATGATGTCAGTAACATATTAGCTCAAAATTCAAGTTAATTTTTATGAATACTAGAAAACATACTAGTGTAAATACCAGCATAAAGTGAAAGTACAACATATAATGCAAGTATCTTTACCATTTTACATTACAAAATCATGAGGCAAGCTATTAGATACTCTCAACAGTTGTATGAAATTTTAATTAACTCTCTTTCAACAATGAAATACCTTCTTCAGCAAATGTGACTAGCTTGCCCATCATGGTTAAAGCGTGATAAATTGATAAACAAATCATACTCTGATTATGTCATCTAGCTCTAAAATAACTGAAACAAACTATGTGACAACTTGGTTATATAGTGCCTAATGACAACCGTTGAGCGATCACCCATCATACCAAAGTCTCAATACATTGTAATATGAATAATCCAGTTATCCGGAGCTCAATATACGGTCACATTCTTATTAACTGAAATAATTATAACAGCGACTCCAATTATAATCATACATTACACAATGGACTGTCACAGATAACATTAAATCTGAAACACCGCTAACACGACTATTGTCACTATAAACCTATTCCACGGAATGTGAAAGCTGATATTTAAAAAAAAAGAAAAAAAAGAAGAGTTACTTGTTTGATTTTTTCTCTTCACTAAGTTGAGTGAAATGTTCAGGTTTATGTACAGCATGTACACTATATCTAGTTAAAATAAAGTAAAAATTCCTTCGCTTAGTCTTGTAATGGTTATCTAATTCAAGCACTATTTCTCATACCCATTTAAATTTTCGTTCCAATGAGAATTGGTAAGAATTGTGCAATTTAGAAGTAAACACAAATATAATAAGTATACAAATTGTCCAAAAGCTTGTAGGAAATTTGTTTAAAAACAGAATTCCATTGAAAAAATAACTGATGGTTAATTTTTTTGATATTTAATATTTGATGAAAAACAGTTTGATTTTTATGCCCTGAAAATAAACTTTTTTCATTACAGTTTTTGTGGTTTTGAAATAATTTTTTGATCTGTACCTTTTCATAATAATTAAGAAATCATTTGTTTAACAACATTTTCTAATTTACAAACAAGAGAACAAAAATACACATGTATGTCACATCTATGTCAACTCTTTGACTTTATATTACTTTAATGCTTTAATTTTTAACACTGAATCATTTTAAAAGGAACATTTCAGCTAAAATTTGTTTTCCAATATTCATTTTGTCCTAAATGATTAACTTGGAAAACAAAATCATTGGTTCACCAATACTACCAAAAGCAACTGATCAAGTAAAATTCAAAGCAATCCAAAAATATGCACATACATCTATGTAGAAAAGTAATAAACCAACTTTTACAATATATATAATTTCACCATGTTGAAAAACTATGAAGAATATTATATATCACCTCTTTACATGTAATAAACTTTCCTTATTATTTTCATAAAGTCTGAATCTATATTTCATAATAGCATTTGTACTGTAGAAGGAAAACTTCAAATTCAATATGTATTGTAGAATATATCTACTTGATTTCAAATCAGTGTTCACAAAAGTGTTTCAAACAAGATATTGGGTCTTTTCGTTATACAGAGTCATTTCCCATAAGAGCAGGTATCTGAGGTCAAACGATTGTGACGTCACACAATTTCTATATCATTTCCTGTAATTCTACATGTATATCAGTTTCCATAGAACTGGTTGACGTCACAATGGTTTGTCAGATACCTGCTCATATGGGAAATAACTCTGTATAATGAAAAGATTCAATATCAGATTCATGTTTAAAGATTTTCTGCAGGTGAAGATCTAGAAGTTTTGTCAAGAGATAAAGTTTTCAAGAGCGGTTTAATCAAGCATATGACGATAAAAAACAATTTTAGCTATTAAAATGATTTCTGGATCTCTCGTCTTTCATTCTAGATACAATGGTATTAATATCAACCTGACACCTGTGACCTGTTAGTGTCAGTGAAAATGATACTGTTGACGAAGTAATCTTCTTGAACATACTGAGACCACATATAAATGTTAGTGTGTAAAACTCTTTGGAGAGTTTTCTGAGAGTTTTGAAAAATTGCTTATTTATATTATAACAAATCAAAGAAGCTAGCTTTGATTTCATATTTCAGATGCATTCTTCTAAGGAGCAGGCATTGAAGAAAAATGTATTGATTGTTTTAAAAATATCACCTTTCTCTTAACAAAAATGCCTTAAGAATGTAAAAAAGGTACTTCATTCTCTAGACTGGTAAAATAAGATGTATCCAGTCTCAGAGTTCTTCTGTAAGTCTGAAGGCAGTCCATAAAAATCTTCAATTGCATTGGAATCAATTTTCTGGAATGAACAGAGCAAAAGAGTCTGAAATTATCATGTGAGGAAATTCAATAATTATACATGTTGTAACATTATGAGTCTAATTCAAAAGTAATGCTTTCATTTTTATGTGGATCAGCGTAAAGAAGATTTTTACTTACATCAACAATATCGTCATCAAAAAGAAGCCAGAATCCATCACTCTTAACAATGCTGATATAATGACCTCGATTTAAACTACTGCCTATGTGTATTACCACGGCAACAAGATCATACATTCGATCAGGATTACATGCATCATCAGACTGTAAATACAAAGAAGACAGAATTTTTAATTTAACTATAAACACTCTGATAAAGTCATGTATGTCATAATAATAATCAACAGGCAATACATCTAAATGACAAAACATTGATTTTTTTCATTGGTAAAATTATATTGTAAAATGTTCAGGTAAAGTCAAGATATAAATGTAGGTCAAACTCATTTTGTATTTTGCATGGTTGAAGAGCTCTAATCTCTCTCTACCTGAATAGATTCACTTTATATGAGAGTATTTTGTCATATTTTGGAATGAATAAATTTTCTTTGAACAAGAACTCTAGTCAGTATGGGTTCACAAACTGTACATGACGGCTTTGAGTTCTACATAATGATTGATTCTTTAATGAGAAAGATTCCAAAAGTTACGAATGTATTATGGGATATGGCTTTGGTTTTATTGTAAGCAATAATGCCACTTGTCTGAATCATCTCAGCGTTTGTCAATGAACCCCATTCTCAAGCTATTTATTGCTTGTAAACAGTGATTAGAATACATGCAGATCCCTTTTTCTCTTGATTCCAAGAGCATAATGTACCAAGGGTGATTTCTGCTGTTTGAAATTTTTGCTGTCCTTCTGAAGTGGTATTCAAATTTCTGCATTTTTATTCTTTTTGTTCCCCTCCCCCCCCCCCCCCCCTAGTGTGTTCAATCATCTATGATCATGTCTGTTTACTTGAGAGTGCAGGTGAAAAATTGATCTCCCCAATTGACTTTACTTTTAAATCTTATACTAGGTAATTATTAGTCATGTTTTTCTTTGTTAACTATTATCACAAATCTAATTTCATTCAAAGCATTTCTTAAACTTGTATAAAATCAAGTTAATTTATCATTCACCTCCTTGTTACGTATTTAATAAAGCTATCAATAATTCTTGTATTGAGCAATATGCACTTTCAGAAAGCATGAACTGTATATGATACTAGATGTTTGAGTGAGAAGTATTTGATGCTTTCAAAATTCGAATTATTATTAAATTAATTAATTAAATTAAATTATTTTCAAATGTCTAGTCTAGTCAAATTTGTTATACTTTCACTTTAAGTTGTGATGTCTAAAAATAGTGCAAGTCTATCCATCTTGCAGCAATAAATGTCATGTGTGTAATGAAAGTCATACCTGTGATTTGTATGTTACTTTGAGGTCTACATGAACAAGAAATTATATATATTCTGTATGAAATGTATCTAGGGAGTATTCCTATGTGGAAAAGTGCGCTTATTTAGAGTGAAGTGTGTGTGCCTTAGGCATGTCTATTGTTCTGGTTTTGTAATTTCACTTTCACCAATCAATTGTTTTTCTTGTTCACATATCATTGTGAAAGTGTTCTAAACATTGATATTGATGAGGTATATATATATGAGAATCCTTTTGTGTAGTTTTAGTCTTTTCACTCATATTTTATTGGTAGGTGACCATGTGTATGTCTTTACCTTGACAAATGTGAAATGCTCCATGAATGACTACATGTTTAATCATTGCATATCACTGATACTATGATTAATGTATGATATGTGATTGGCAACATTCTGAATACATGTATAAGTATGGAGCTCTAAACCATCACTGTTAGAACCTTGAAAACTAGTATTTGACTTTCATTTAATGAACCTCGTTTTGAACACTGATTTTGAACGTATAAATTGACCTGAAGTATTAGTATTAATTTGTTACGATAAAGTTATATATAGGTATGTTAAGTTATCATGATATATGCTAAGAATTCATTCCTGTAGTGAGCTAGTATAGCGGTGATTGTCTGTGTTGGGGTGATTCAATGGTAAGCTTGTATAATTCTTTTTCACATTGCATATATTTATGGCAGATATTCTGAAACTAAACTCTCTGAATACTTAAATATACTATAGAAAAAACAATGTTGAAAAAAGTCAAACATTAAATGAACACTGTGTACTAGCCCTAAATGTCAGAAAGTGTAGCATCCCTTTGAAATGGCATATTCTTACTGAGAACTTTGATCGCTGACTTGAAAATCAATAGCATTAATCCACTTCCCATGACAAACATTTGTGAAAGATGTGACAAATCTTTGCTGAATAGTTGGTATTCTCAGCTCAGCTATTTAACCCCTAATTAATGTTTCACAGAAATAATTAAAACATTCAGACACTTACCGTATTAAATAAACGTAGTTCTAATGGAAATACAACCCGATATGACAGCTTTGTAAAACGATTCATTTGCTCCATGTATTTAAACCGTTTTAGATGTAAAGCAAGTATTTGTGGTAGCTTTTTCACACGCATTCTACAAATAAAGCACTTAGTGTAACAAGTTATTAAAATTTGCATAAAACAACCTTTCACAGAAAAAATATACACTGCATCCAGAAGTTATCGCCATTAACATCTTTGTATTATTTCAATTTACAGAATGTATCACAGATATTTTTTATAATTTCTTACAGTAATTAATTTTCAACTATTTATATTGCAATTGTGGTATCTCAAATTCTGGTATCAACCTGGACAGCTCAATGAAGAGAGCGTCCACCCTAAAGCAGATGGTTCTGGATTTGATTCCTGGGTCTGGCCACAACTTTTCTCCTCTTGCAAGGTAAGTGTGAAAGATGCTGGTATCAGCCTGGTTAGCTCAATGGTAAGAATGCCAGCTGTGAAAGCAGAAAATTCTTGGTTCGATTCCTGATCTGATCACAATTTTCACCCTGCCTGTAACTTGCTGAAAAAGGTGTTTTCACATTTACCTTTTCTGTGCTTCTTGTTTACTACAGCACACTTCACAGTAATATTTGTGTTCTGCACACAGTGTTTCTGTGCTGCTGAAGCCTCGTAAACAATGTGTAATTGAGGTATTTTGCTCCACATCGACTGAGAGATCCAGAAAATCTTCATCTTTACTGCTCACCTAGATATAAGTGAATTAGTCATACAATGGAAAATATGACCTATAATGAAAGGTTCTTAGAAAGATTTTGACCAAGGTTATTTTTCTCATTAATTTCTACCAATAGATTTTATTCTTCTTTTTTCAAACCCTAATAACTTCCACTATGAATTGGTTTCATTTCCCTTATTTTATCATTGGTTAATGACTATTTATTATCATTATTTGTTGACTATCTATTACTTCACACACAAGCACAACCAACTACACCCTGCCCATTTTCTGAAAAAGGACTTCTGTCTTCTACGATAACAAATTTTCTGAAAATTGTTTGCACTGGTAGTCTTCTGTCACAATCAACAAACTGGACAATTCTGGCATCATCCTTAGAATACATATAACAAATGGAAAGCCTAGGTATTGTTATGCAATAAAAACATCACTGTATTGTTGAATGATTATCAAACTCATACATTTCATGGAGTCCATAACACTTCATTTTTAGTATACAACAACACATGCCCTGTGATCTGTTGCCTCCTAATTTTAGACATATCACAAAATGTTAATGATGCCTGGGCATCAAACCCAGACTAGATGGATCTGAAGGACAATTATAATTTCCAATATAAAGCTTAGGTCTACCCAACCACTATTGCTCCCTTAATTATTTTCATGATAATTTTAAAATCGTTTTCCATGCACTTACTGTTTCACAGTTCAAACAGCGAGTTTCATTGGTAAAAGTTCCCTGGAACAAATCTTCCACCCACGTTGGTTCTGATTTACTCTGCCCATCATTAGACCCTATCTTTGGTTTATTTCCCTGTTTGTCTGCTGTAAATTTTAAAAGAAATTTCATTCAGCTTTTGAAACGTCAGCAGAAATATTTCTGATGAGTCATAAACTATAACATTTCTCAATATCATGGACTGATTTTTCTATGTTTCATTCCATAGAAAGATTATTTCATTCAATGATTTTATTATTTCATTCATGATACCATAAATGAAAATATTATTCAGTTTTCTGAGAGTCCATGTCGGAATATATACATGTATATCCGATTTTATGGAATAAATTCTTTATTTCATAGTATTATTTATAATAACATTTAAAAATTCATAATGCAGCAAATTTGTGCACATTTTATGATATCACGAATGACTGATTACCGTTTTACGTCACTCCACCATATTTCATGTATATGGCAACAGTATCTGTCTGACGTATTGCATAAAAATTTATACTTTTTGGAGACCCATCCAAAGCATATATGTTTTTTTTACGTGCCATGCCTACATTGACATGGGACCTCTGTTTTTACTGACTCATACGGAAGACAGGACGCTAGTGTGCCTATGGTGGGAGCTGAGAACATGCCTGATCATCTCATCCACCAAGCAACACTGACTTTTTTCTATATCATGAAATCAGATGAATGATATGGATTTGAATTTGTTTTATCATTAATTTGATTTAGGGATATCATGGAATGAGCTGAGTGAATGATATCATAAAATGAATTTCTAATATAAATTTCATAATATAAATTCAAATTTGATATCACGTTTACCGTAGTAAATTAACAGCAAAACAAACTCAATCTATATGGTGGCAGCCAGTGCGAAATGGTAGAGGAAATCACAGTACTAGGAGAGCACCAATCTTTAACACGTACTTTGGTAAACCTTCTCCATGGTAGGCCATGTACTGTATAGGAGTGCATGTTTTAGTTTGAAAACTTCAACAAGTACATCTACCTTAAAATTGTACTTGAGTATACAGCTTTGTCAAGTATGAATGTATAAGAATAAGTTTTACCTTGCAACAGCTCAGACACTCGGTTCAACAGATAATTTAGGAATTCATGTGCATCCTGCTGCATATAGTTGTCAAATAACTCTGGAATAATGATAGTTGAAAATTCAGATTGCATTATATTTAATCTAAAATCCTCAGGTCTTCTCTCAGAACAACTTTTCTATCACTATACTTAGAGAGCATGCTCACCTGTAATCCTCATATTTATCAGAGTAAATTCTTCTCTACACCATGAAGACCTATAAGGCGGTAGTTTATGCTTACTTTTTACAGTGCTAAGCAGATGAGAGTCAGACATCTTGAAAGGGATAACAACCCACCACAAGATAACTTTTCAAATTTTCACTTTACAATTTTACTTCAGGTGAGTCAAATTCATTTAAGATGAAATGATGCAAAGTCAAAGTCAATTCACAGTCCCAAAACACTGTTTTCTATATATTTTCTTCTTATCATCTCAAAGTGTCATTGTTTGCACAAACCCAGAGAACGATTTTTAAGATAAAAGTAAAGAAAATGCGAAGAACTACTGGTGTTAATCATTTCATTAAATAAATAATCGAATTACATTGGTGGTTGTCATTTCAAAATATTTTCATTTTCTCACATTCAGGCATACTCATTTTGAGAGGTTAAAATGACAAATTACCTTTTCACAGCTTTTGAAATTAAAAAAGTAAATCACTGATGATATGATCCCATAGAGGACTATCATTAATGGCTACAGACATGCAGAATTTGCTGTAGAAGATGCAACTTTAGATGTAAGACTACAGAGCCAATGACAGCACAGAAAGAATGAAGTTGAAAAACTTACATCTCTTTATTATTTCATGAAGATATAGCGCTTGTGATATTATCATATTAAGTAGTAAAACATTTTCCTTTCAACATGTCGTCACACTATACATTTTACATTCTTATAATTAAATCAAATGAAAAGTTGTTTACAATAATTACAGGTAAACTTCGATATCTCAACATAGATATCTTGACATCCTGGCTTATCTTGACGTCAATCGTTAGTCCCAATGCTTTCCTTAATAATATGATAAAATTTTGCCCGGATATTTCGAGTGTGTGTAAGCTGTTAAAACTATTTTACCTAAATGATGAAACTGGATGATGTCTGCAGATAACAATCGATTAAATGTTTATTTAACGATGAAATTGGTGATTCATTTTGCAAGAATAAGCTCTCAGTAACTCAAATACTTTTATCTATCATGAAAACATTTAAAATAGTATTCATTCTCAGTTTGTCATCAAATCCGTCTATGCCATGTCACAGACATATTCTCCTACCCTCTCATCTTTGGGCAATCCCCGTTTCAACTGTCAAGTAAATTCAAATAGTCAGGTAAAACATAAATTTAAAGTCCATTCTATCGAGACAGAATATCTTATTAATTGTGAGATAAAACATTGTAAACTTATTATCACAATCATGTGATAAAACTACATGTATCATTGACAATAATCCGTCTGATGCCTTGGTTACTGCTGTGGTATTAGGTGTCTACATTTATATTCTAACCAGTGATTATCAAATACATGTAAAACTTTGACATGTATCATTTCTCTTTTTACTCTCATTTTGGTTTTCTCGACCTACCAATATTTCAACATATTTTTCTTAGTCCCCACAACGTTGAGATATCGAAGTTTGACTGTATTTGAGCTTTATCATGATATCAAGATATATAAACAGATACAGTTTTACCCTTATATGAATGCGCTATTTGGAATAACATGTAACACATCAATAACATAATAATGTGTATATACCTGTAGATTAGAAAAATTATAATGATAAAAAAATAGATCTGACATTAATCTTAAATTCTGGTTAAGTTGAAGAATTTGTATGGGTAACTTGGACTTCAACATGATGAATTTTAACTGTATTTATTTACTTCAGTAATCTAATTCATTGATATTATAAATTTATATTACAGTGAAATTAGCAACTGTTGCTAAGTGTATCCGTAATGAAAATTTGAAGTTTACTAAATACATCACATTTAATATATGAATTTCAATATCCAATGAATTGCCATATATATTCTTATCTTCTTCAACTCCTTGTACTGTCTCAGAAAAATTCATTTCACAGAACAAGAAAAGACCATGAAATATCTTGTTAAGAGTGTGTGTTTAAACATTAAATCCTTTTCTTGTTAATGAAAAAAAGATTGATTTCTTATCCTAAGATTAATTTAATATACATACCATATTCTTTTCGCAGTCTAGTAATAAATTTCTTTGGTGCAAGAGTGCCCACTTTTTTCTTTTGTGTTGCGATACTATAGAATAAATCAGCCAGACAAGTAAGAAGTGTCTCCTTTTTGTTATTTTTTTGGTGTTGTTTAAACTGTAAAACTCTTTCTCTGAATGGACGGCAAAAATATAAAGCTTGTAGTACAGAATTGCAATAGCACGTATTTCCAAACTGCAAGTAAAAATAAATATTAAATAAGATCATAATTATACTTATGAAACATTTTACAATGTGTGAATAAATTAAAATTTTACCTACAGATAACTACTGAAATTAGAAATGAAGCAGAACGATCTTTTTCAATTATACAGGTTTTGATTTTTTGAATTTGAATTAAAAATCAATTTTTGCTTTGCATTGTGCTGAAAGTTTTTTTATTTGATGTACTCATTGTAGATTATTATTACTTTTCCTGATAATGCTGTGAAATCCTAACTAATGATATACCATATTAACATATTACATGTATGTAGTGAATATCCTTTAGACTGATTCCATTAATTGTATGGACTTTCCTATACGAGTTACAAATATTTACTGGTACTTAAATTTAGCTCATCATTCACAGTAAATAAAATGATTGGTATACATACATTTACAAGGCCAAAGTAGTGTTCATTTGCAGGTAATTGTTCTGAACCTATTTCTTTCTCCAGTTGAGATGCATTGTTTCCCTATAAAAATCATAAAGAAAGTTCTATGTAAAAAGAAAAAAACTGTTTTGAAGGTACCATTATCTTAACGTACTTCCTAAAAGGATTGCTCATAAAATTCAAGTGGATAACAGGAATAAACCCATTTGCACAGCAGACTGGAACTGCACAATATCAATGCAGTATGACTACAAAAGTCAAAATGGTAAGTGGTATGACTGGTTTGTCACATGATGATGATATTAGGAGTCTAAGAAGAGTAAATATCTTCTGCAAACTAGCCACATCCACTATGTATAACTTCACAATCAAACCTTGATGTAAAATATAGAATTTAAGTCCTAAGTCCAATTTACAAAATACAAAATAATCATGCAAAAGAATAAACAGTATGGGAGGAAAAAATCAGGTAATGAATGTTTCCCTATGAAACTCACCCTTCCACGGTTTGTAAAAGAATGTTACTTTCAGTCTTTTTTTAATTGTTCTATCTAAGATGTCATAAACAAATGCTGACCTCAGATGACATCACACTGAGAAATTGCGTTTTGTGGAATGGTGTATAAGCATTTTAACCCAATGATTTTATTGAGAATTTTATTTATCTTGTCAAGACACACCTTTTCTGAGTCTGTAGTCTGATAGAGAAATCTAATTTTGGTACTGAGAAAGTAACATTTCTTGTCACTTAAAACAAGCCTCAGACAAGGTGCACTAACACACATTTTTTGACTATGAGTACAGCACTGAATTTGCAGTTCAGGTGTGTTAATATTTTACAGATTTAATCTATAATCAAAATCATGTTCAAATCTTTATAAATCTCTATACATGCACAGATTCGGTTTTTATATTCAAGGGGGTAGGGGATGTTGGTGGTGATGTTGGTAGCAGTGATTTTCTAACTTTTGGTAAAAAAAACCCCCTTCCCCCTTAAAATGAGGGCATCTCAACTTTTTTCATAAATCATGGTATACATTTTGCAAATTCTAGGAGAGAGTGGGAGACAGAACCAGACATCCCCTTCTAGAATCTTCTAGATGGATGTTATAATTATGCAGAGCTACTGATATCGTGAAAATAAACTAAACTTTACATACACATTTGTAGAATTCTGATTGACAACAGTGTAGAGGGATATCATTGCAAACCATGCTTTCCCTTCTACACGACACTCAGATATTGTTACAATCCAAACTGGTAACTCATCCTTGAATATAGAAACAATTGAAAAAGAAAAAGATCTTGGTGTAATCATAGATAAAATCTCAACTTTCAAGAGCATAAATATACACAAATCTCTACAGCCAATAAAATTCTGGGAATAATTCAAAGGACTTTTAGACATCTGGACAAGGAAGTATTTTCACAACTTCTACAAATCTCTGGTATGACCTTACTGAGAATAAGCCCACAGCGTATGGTATATTGTTTACCTACCATGATTCAGACTACATACAAGTATAAACCAACTGGCAAATCTGATATAGGTTTGGGTAAAATGTGTGTAGAGCCTTCAGATGACAGATTTGGGGTAATTTTTATTGCCAATTGTTTGCTTAATGTGTATACATGTTTGATATTTGCTCCATTTGATGCCGAAATGCGTAGAATCGTGTTGGTCATTCTCTTTATCAAAACTGCAACTTTATGCAACGCAAAGAATTGTAGCATTATCATACAAATAAGGCCATGACTTGTGGCTAATTAATGTTTACAAAACAAAAGCAGTAGCCTTAGAAAGCATTCAAAGAAAAGTAATGGAACTCTTCATCAAAACCTCACACCAAAGACAAAAAGTGCCAGACCTACCATTACTGGAATACCGCTGTCTACGTTCCGATATGACTGAAGCTTTTAAAATCTTAAATAACATGGACAAGCTCAACAAAGGTCAGCCGTTTGAACGGCAAGGTAGTGGTAGAACTAGAGAATATAAATTAAAACAAGCAAATTCAAAGAATTGTGGTCCCCCGCTTCAGGTTCTATCAGTAAGGGTGCAGTGATCTGTGACATATTGTCATGGTTGTGCATGTCTACATGTATCTGCAATAAGGGACACACATGCCAAATATGAAGGCCCTACATCTTATGGTTAAAGAGTTACATTGAAGTAGGTCAAAGGTCACGGTCAAGGTCACATGATAAAACTTATGGTACCAACGGAAAGGTATTGCAATAAGGGACACACATGCCAAATATGAAGACCCTACGTCTTATGGTTGAAAAGTTATGACCAAGGTTAAAGTTTTTGTGTCAGATGGACACTAGGATGGACAGACAAATGAGATTTTTCGCGAAAAGCAGGGGACGATTAAAAAAGGAGCACGGCAAACTCAATGTTAGAAATTATCTCCACCTGGAACAACCTATATCAAGAAATTCTTTACAAACCTGTCTTCATGTCCAATAACCATCAAGGACAGATGCTACAAAACATTCATCAGACCCTAGGTAGAATATGCGTCTACAGTTTGGGATCCTTATACAAAGAAGAACATCAACAAGATCGAAGCAGTACAACAAAGAGCAGCAAGATTCACCACCACCACCAACTACAATCCCACCAGTTGTGTCACAGCCATGATGGACCGACTCAAATGGGAAAGTCTGCGACAACGAAGAATTAGAGCCAAAGCCACTATGATGTACCGCATTGTCCATCCCAATGCCTCCTCAATTCACCAAGATAGGAGCAGCCACATAGGCCATGAACAGTGATACAGGATCCCAGATAGCCGAACCATCATCTACAAAGAGTCCTTCTTTCCCTCCACCATCAGGCTATGCAGGGATGTCATTAAGCATAGAAATAATAAGAAATCTATGAAAAGTTGTAAGAGACATCTGCCACCTCTTGAAGTGGCCCATGAGGCAAGGGGTTCTGGGTCTGGAGTAAATTGTGTAAAATCCTGCATTCTAGCCTTTCTTGGCATTAAATTTCAATAGTTGAACACTAAGTCTTTATGTTTTGTTCTATTTTACTCATGTTTTGAAATGTTGTGACTGATTCAGATACATACAATTGTTGATTTCATGTATGTAGCATTCACAATAGCCGCTAGAGAATATCAAAGACCGATAACTTCATTCACCGGAACTTGTGATATTTTACAATAGAATAAAAGTCATGCAGAAGGCATATGTGAACAAAACACCCCATTCATGTTCATGTATAAATATCAGCTCAAATAAAAAACACTGGGATGTAAGGTGGCATCTGCAAGAATCAATGATGATGATAGTTGTAGGTTTGAATATCAATATGACATGACAATGATTAAACACTGTTAAAAAGATAATAATTGGCCCAGCATGTTTGAGGAGGGTTGTCGAAAAAGTATATATTTTCTAATTTTATGGAAAAGAAGATGTTGGAAGCTGTCAGAGATTGATAGTAACCTACTTTCATAGCTTGTGGAAAAGCTTATATTTATTTAATATGAAGTATGCACAGAAATGCACATGACGATTAAAAGGCTGAAGCAAGAAAATCTATCAGAATGCATACAAAATTATTGTTCTTTGTATATAGTTCATTTCATAAATAATTGTTTTTAGGTGCTTTAACTTTTACAACAGGTAATTCATCTCAGTAAAATACATTATACTCAGCCATTTATTCCAAATATTCGTACAATGATATAATGTTTCAATACATTGCTTCTTAAAGAATATGCAGAGTAATTATTTCTTAAGTATATAGTAAAGACTGTACATTCTTTGTACTGGTGGGAGTCAGGATGATTTGAAAATGCATCACATAATTGATTATTGAATTAATCCCATTTTATCACAAAATTTTAAAAAGTACATGTTATTCTTTTATTTTATGAAAGATATCGCAATATAATGATGGCTATCTTTGAAAACGAGTTTCGGATGCACTTCGGAGTAGGAAAAAGATGGTTAGAGCAAAATAATTGTTATTTCAACAATTTCAAAACCTATGCTTTAAGATTTTATTTTTTCATTGCAATTAAAAATACATGTTACTTGAAAAACAGAGCAGTGTTGGTATAAGCTTTAAAAAGGGCCAAAGAAATTTAAGCGATAACATAAACATAAATATGCTGATCATCAAATACATAGCGCGCCAGCAGCAATACACTTAATGTTGATACTGGATTATAAAATTGCAAAATTGCACATAAATATTATCCATCAAAATGACGGTGGCATTACATAAGTCATAACTCTATAAACATTTTCATGATAACTGCATGTATGAGCAATAACCCTTTTGGACGGTATACACTTTTAATCTGAAAGAAAAGTGATCTCTTAAAATTGCAGAGGAATATACTATATGTTCAGGTTTTGTAACTAGCTGTCTGAAAAAGATGTAGTTCATATACCACTTTGTAAAACTGCAGTGATCTCAATAATGTCTATAAAATATAGTGTATGTCATCTGCTTTTCTATGAATGTTACTAAAATAGATTTAGAGAATTTTCAGAAAGTATATAACATTGTTAGCTAGTGAAATATATTCAACATGCCAATACTTACGGTAGTTTATTATGTGACTTAAAATATTAATCATGGACTTAGATATATAGTAATTTCCAACTGTGAAATACTAATTTCTCCTGTGTATATTTTTGTAAGAGAAAAAGTAACAGCTAGAATTATCGGTGATTTTTGCTGGTTGCTGGCTTTTAATGACATCCCTGCTATGGAACCTCCTACCAGCACAGTTCACAGAGGCAGAGTCTTTCGAGATCTTCAAAACCAGGATCCAAGTTTTCACAGTGCCATAAGACCTATTTACAGCAGGGTTTTTTAGTCAGAAAGATACAATTTTAAGTGAAAATGGTAGTCTTATCTGTGATCAAACTAAAATCTGTGATATTTTTAATTCATTCTTTGTCAATGTGGCCCAAGATATTGGTGATCCTAATATACTAGTGGATGATATGCATCCTAGTATACAAACTATTAACAAAACTACAAAAAATATTGAAAACACATCCATGTCATTTTCTTTGGTTGATGAAGTTGTACAGAAGCAGATTACAAAGCTTGGTGTTACAAAGGCTACAGGTTTTGATGGTATATCTGCCAGGCTGGTTAAGATAGCTGAGCCAGCCATTGTACCAACTATTACTTCACTTTTAAACAAATCTGTATAGAAAGCTCTGTTTTCCCAGATAATCTAAAATGTGTACAAGTGGTCCCACTTCACAAGAAAAATAGCACTTTGGTCAAAAACAATTATAGTCCAGTGAGTATTCTACCTATGTTCTCGAAGATTTTTGAATGTTATTTTTAATCATTTGATAGATTTCTTTGAATTTCATTTTAATCCATATCTTTCCATGTTTAGACCAGGATTTGGTTGTCAAAGTGTATTACTTAAAATTTTAGAGGATTGGTGTAAAGCTGTTGATGATCATTTATATGTTGCTACTGTGCTCATGCATTTATCTAAGGTGTTTTGAGAGTCTGCCTCAAGACCTTTTATTGCTGAAATTGAGATCTTATGGTTTAAGCCATAGTACTCTTGATCTTATAACTAGTTACTTGTGCAACGGAAAACAGTGTGTTAAATTGGGCAGTATGTGCAGTTCTTATCAGCCACTGGTGAAAGGTGCCCAGCAGGGATCCATTCTAGGGCCCTTGCGTTTTAATACATTTGTTAACGATATTTTTAGTTTTGTCAATGAAAGTTCTTTGTATAACTAAAAGTATGCAGATGACAATATCTTGTCTTATACTAACATAGATGTACGAGGGATGTTCCGAAATTATTGTTACTTTGGCGATTTCTTTTTGATAGAAGTAATTGTGATCATTTTACTTTGCCCTGTCCTTCGAAGTACTCCCCCTCTGCATTTATGCATCTTTTCAACCGATCAATCCACTTTTGGAAACAGTTTTCGTACTCTTGAATTGGTATACTCATAAGATACTGGTGAATGGCAGAGCCAAGGGCATTTCTTGATTTATATTTTCTTCCAGATAGGTGAAATTTTAGTTTGGGGAACAAGAAAAAGTCACAGAGGGCCAAGTCTGGTGAAAATGCAGGGTGGGGGAGGACAGTGACCTTTTCTGCCTTCAAAAACTCCGTTACAATACGCGCCTTGTGTGCTGGCGCATTGTCATGCAAGAGCCTGAGGTACTTCAAACCTGTAAGTGGGCGGCGGCGTTTGTAGACTTTCTTCAGTTTTCGAAGTACAACGTCTCTATAATACTTTGCTGTGACAGTTTTGCCTTTCGGAACAGGGATTTGCATGATTGGACCCTTGTTATCAAAGAATATGACATACAAAACCTTCCTCACGGTGCGTATTCTTTTAGCAATGCTAGGGCGCCTGGCGTTTTTGTTTGCCCAGATTCGATTAGAGCATTTTCTTTTGGGCTCAAAAAAATACACCCATGTTTCATCACCTGTGACCAATTATCAAAAGCCTTTTTGCTGTATTTTGGGTATTTCTTCAATAAGGATTTGGCCTTGTCAACCCGGGACCTCTTTTGGTCGTCAGTTAGTAAATGGGGTATCCACCTCGCATTGATCTTGCCCAGCTTAAGGTGTTTCTTTAAAATACAGTGAATACGTGCTAAAGACAAGCCTGTCATTTTAGCTAACTGCCTGACAGTGTACCTTGCATCTTTTTCAAGGATTTGCCGAATTCGTTCAATGTTATGCTTTGTTGCTGTTGTTGCAGGGCGACCTGTGTGAGCAGCATCTTTCAGCTGCTGGTGTCCCGACTTAAATCGAGCAACCCACCTACAAATAGTCATATATGACATTTGACCCTTCCAATAAATATCACACACCTCACGATGAATATCTACCGCCTTTAAGCCAAGTAGAGACCTACCTTTGATATAGGCCCTAATTTCAATTACGTTTTCAGCTCTCTTGCCAACCATATTTATATAGAGTGTAACGAGTACGCTACAAAACAATGTACACAGCACCAAGGTCAGTGTAATTGTGAGCGAGAAAGTTACCTATACCACGCTTCAGATATCACGCTATCGCCATGAGGTAGTTTTAAGCTCATTTAGCACTATTTCCACGAGATATTGCGCAAGTAACAATAATTTCGGAACACCCCTCGTACATACTTTAGTAGAAGTTTTAGAGAAAGATACCAAGTCTCTTATTCAATGGTTCCACAATAACAAAATGCAGGGTAATCCAGGTAAGTTCCAGGCTATGGCTATAGGCAGAAAAACTTTTAATGAAAATATTAGTTTTACTTTTAATGATGTTATAATTAAGCCTGAAAATGAGATCAAACTTTTAGGAGTTGATATTGATTATCTTTTAAATTTTAATACTCACATCAAAAATATATGCAGAAAAGCTTGTAAGCAATTCAATGTTATAATGAGAATTGGAAAATACCTTTGTAAACTTAGAAAATTGACAATTTATCATTCTTTTATTTCATCAAATATAACTACTGTCTATTAGCATGGCATTTTTGTAGTGAACAAAAAACTTTAAAATTAGAAAAGATTCAAGAGAGGGCTCTTAGATTTATTTACGATGATTATTATAGTAACTATGACAAACTTTTAGAAAAATGTTGTCCACCCTCTCTTAAGTTATGGCACATGAGAGCAATGGCTCTACAGGTTTTTAGTATTATAATTATGTAAAGACACACCTTTTGATCTTCATGACTTAATTAATATATAACAACATTCTTATTCTTTTAGATACCAAAATAGAGCAGTACGTCCCCAGATATAATGCAGCTAAACTTTGGAAAAGCTTGCCGAAGGATTTTCGGAAAATTTCTTCTTTTAATCAATTTGAAATGTTATAAGCAACTGTGATTGCATTCTTAGCTTGTTTGTAATTTATTTTAGCTGTTATCATATCTTATGCTTTTCATTCTTAGTTTGTTTGCTTTTGCTAAGCTTGATTTTCTTAGCTTATTTATGCTTTAGCTTTAATCTTAGTGCCTGCCTGATGTTTTATATGTGGTATTGTATAGTGCTGTACATATGCCAATATAAGAATTTTGCTTATTCTTATGTGCTTACATGCAAGTTCGTTTTTTTTTTCCTATGCTCTTATGCCTGCCTGATGTTTTATGTAAAGTAATAGCGTAACATAGTGCTGTGATGATGGACTTGTTTTTAAAACTGTCTCAACTTCGTTTTGTATAAATGTAAGTTTTAATCATTGTCTTTCATGATACTTTATGACATAGTTTCTTTATTTATGCATGTTTTTATGCAGTCTTGGCGAAACTTACTTTTGATTTACAGGACATTCAGTCTGGTAAGATTGTAGGGTATACCTGACCGATAAAAAATGCAATAAACACATAAAATTGAAACATTTCTGTTGTGATTTATTTCTACATGTATCACTCTCTTGAGAATATATACAAGTCCTCCCAGACATCACTTTGCTCACCAAGGTTATCACAAAATTCATCATCATCTTTGTCTACATATAATTCGTCAAAAAGCTCCATGTCCTCCTCATTTCAATAACTGTACTGACCCTCATATTATGCATCTTTCAATAAATTTGCTTTGCCCAGTAAGGGATAGTTCTGATTTTTCGAAACTGAAAACTTGACGTACAGATGGAGTATGGCATGTTACCGTCATTATACGGTTTTTGGGGGAAGGGGGGATTTTTCGGCCCTCTGTTCATTTGACATTGTTTTATTCCTCTGTTCATTTAACATTGTTTTATTTTTTCATTTCAGTGGAATCCCTGGGACCTCTCCCTCCCCGTATTTTAGTTTTAAAGTACACAATGAATATCATGATGTCCGCAACACGCGCCGAGTGCAAAGCGGTAATGTGGTTGTAGAGCATAAAGAACAAAACCAGTCACGGATGCGATATCAGACAATTTACCAGACCGAAGCTAATTTTACCGGATTTGTCTGACGGTCAGGTGGGGTTTCGATTTGACTTTTTTTTAAGAACTAAGCATTGCATTGACATGCAATATGTTTGTATTATATATGTGATGAACAATCAATTTTGCTTGTCGGTTAAATAGCTCTACAGAGCTAATGTTACTTTGTTACATAGGTACCGACTTTAAATAAATATTATCTAATCATATCTTATCTTACAGCACATATTTTAGCAGCTTTTTAAATTGACCACTTTCCAATTCCGTGCCCCCTAGCGGATTTCCCGCGACTCCAAAACAAAATGGCGGTATAAGTGGACAAACATTGCTATGCGTGAATCTCATCAATCATTACAGGAGTGGGTTCTTTTATGAATAAATGACTGTTTAGCATAGATCCGTTAAAATGAAATTATTCATATGAATGTATCTTCCTGTTTTCATGAATTGTAGCTTGTATACAGTACCAACAGACATTACTCATATTTGGTCATATTTTGTGACAGGTGTTAGCCGCTTTGTCACCTGTATCTCCAAGTTCCCCTAGCAAAAGTCAAATGCGACATTCCTTAAACTGCCGTCCGTACTGTATTACGTAATTGGCTTATTGGATATAAGTCGGCAGTTTGACCCGATGATCCGTATTTGCAAGTGTCATGTGTTACCTTTGTGTTAATTGGGACAACTTAATTAATTAATAGTACATACAAATGTGCCTGAGGGCAGTAGTACCGCATTGCAATCTGAGTGATTTTGGACAAAATTGATTTCAAGTTACTTTTGTGGGTTGTGTATGTATATTTGATAACATGGTTTTTTAAAGTCATCTTTGTGAGTTGTTTATATATATTTAATAACATGCTCTCAATGAAAAGGATATATTTGTCCATTCCAGGTAGTAATATATATGTCTATCCATCTCTTTTACTTTTTGAGAATTGCAGAGGGCCCCCCCCCTTTTTTTTTCTTGAACATATTTTCTGAATTTACACAGCCATTTCTCAAACATTTCTGTAATAATCTTGAGAAAATGTTAAGTAATATCGGCGATAATAGAATTCGGAACAACTATGTATATTTACAGGGATTTGTATCAGTCCCTGATATCTATAATTCTACAATGACAAGTTAATCATAGCTTGACAACATAGTGTCTGACTGAAAACTTTACAAAAAAAAAGTAAATAAATAAATGAAAAAAAAAATAAAAAAAAATTTGAATTTATCATGTCTACATCCCTGATATTGCTAAACGTTAAATAATTAAGTTGCCCCAATCAACACAAAGGTAACACATAATATTAGCAAATATGTATCATCAGGTCAAACTGCCGACTTGTATCCAGTAAACCAATTATGTAATATTGTACGGACGGCAGTTTAAGGAATGTCGCTTTTGACTTTTGCTAGGGAAACCTGGAGATACAGTTGTCAAAGTGGCATAATACCTGTTACAAAATATGACCAAATCTGATTAATTCCTGGTAGTACAAACTACAACTCATGAAAACATGAAGACACAGTCATATGAATAATGTAGTTTTAACAGATCTATGCTAAACAGTCATTTATTCATAAAAAAAACACTCCCGTAATGATTGCATGATTAGATTCACGCATAGCAGTGTATGTCCACTTATGCCGCCATTTTGTTTTGGAGTCGCGGGCAATCCGCTAGGGGGTGTGGAATTGGAAAGTGGCCAATTGGAAATACATTACATGTACAGATGTTGACTCCCCCTCCTGTGGGGCAGGCTTGGTGTAGTGGTTAAGCGCTTGGCTTACGGCGCTGACGATCCGGGTTCAATTCCCGGGTTGAGCCACTATGTTTAAGAGGTTGGTAACCTCCTGCTTCCATGTCGCGATTTAGCTGAAATATTGTTGAAAGCGACGTAAAACACCAATCAACCAACCAACCAACCTCCCCCTCCTGCACATGTTTTAATCATAGTGAGATGATGACGCATATGCGGTCTTTCATTTTAATCGAAGAAGAAGAAAAAGAAGTGGTGAATCCTGACACTGTGAATTGTTTCAAATGTAGATTGAATAATTATTAAAAAAAAAAAAAAACCAAACAAACAAAAATATAAAGTTCAGCTAAAGCTGCTTTACCACAGGGACCAGAGGTGACAGTAACTATAAAGAAATGGGTCAAAGAGTCACTGACTGTTAATGATCTAGAGGACAGGTAATAAATAAGTAATCATACTGACAGAGTCAGGTAGACAGGTGCGTGATCATTTAGACCTGCATAAAGGGAATCGGCGATGGTTGTCTGTATACTAATATCATTGCTATGCAATAACAGCATTCCAAATGAAAAGGAAATGGAACGCAATATAGGGTCACACTCACCATGATGATAAATAAACTTGTTAAATAAAATTGTGTACATGAAGATTCGTCATCTTAGTTTCAGTTTACCCATTGGTCATGTCGGGAGATAACTTTTCAAACCTGGTGTAATAACGCCCAAGATTTGTTTTATCTTGATATTTCATAAGAGTAATGTTAAGTTCATCTCTATATCATACATGCAATTTTAATTAGACAAATAATGCAAAACAAAGTCATTGTCTCAGTGTTAAAAGAAAAATGCAAATTAAAAAATATATATATTTCGTAGATTATCCGGTTAGGTTTTCTGCTTTACTTTTAATGTTTTGTTTCTGGTTGAGGGTCGTAGAGGGGAAAGTGTGTCATCGAAGAAGGGATTTCATATTAATTTCGTTTTACGCGCGAGTGTTTTGTAAAATGGTTTCGTCTTTTAAATATACTTGATACGTTTATCCTGTACTGTAGATTAAAAGGGATTTTGCGAAATAATTCTCCAGGAGCTGAATGGTGTCATTTTTCAAGACGTTTGAACATACTTTCATGCATTGTTATTGCTACAAGTAAAGTGAAACATGGATGATATATTTACACAAGTGCGTGAAGGTAATGCCTTCCAAGTTCGAATGTGGCTGGACAATACAGAAAATGATCTAAATCAAGGGTAAGTCACGACTGATGGAGCACCCGTCGGGCCTTTTCCGGTTACACATTCCATTGATTGAATATGTATTTTTGTCTTGAATTCATTGCATGCACCACATCTGATGTTTATGTGACAACTATATCTGCTTAATTTTGTCATTTAGGTAAACAAAATGTGAACACAGACAGAGAAATATGCTTGAACATTCTCCCTCTGACCCACATATTCATTAATCTTAAAGGGGTACTCAAGGGGATTTCTTAAAATTAATACAGAGACAGTTGTATATTGAGGAAATAAATAAATAACCCCCCCCCCCAAAAAAAAGAAAAAAAGAGAGAGAGACTCACAAATATTTGTCACATGATTGTTTTAAACTACAGTTGTTATATTAATACATCTGTTAAGTTTTATGGATGTTGTTTACTCTCTATCACAATCATTCTAAGGGAGATGCTGATTGGATACAACTCTGCCAAAAAAGGTGATTAACCTATTAGCATCAGCAGCAATCAGTAATGTCAGAGGTACCCATCAGGGGGCGTGGATGAGAACCATAGGAGCAGAAGTCTCTGTATCACTTGTCTTAACTAATGGATCAGCACATGTCAGATGTTTTGACTTAATTCATTTGCTTCACTAGAGATGATGAATAAGTTTCTGATTATTTATCCACTAAATCTATGAATTTGAACCCCTCTGTAATCCTTATTACTCAACCCTTTGAGTACCCCAAAGCTATTGTAGTGCAAGTCATGAATGAAATATTTTTGCTGTACATGTAGTTTGTAATAATTGAAACAAAGCTGTATTGTATATACATGTATTGAGGACCTGGAGAGGATGTGTAGCTGAGATACTGATATAATGAATATTTGTATGAATTTATATTTCTTTCATTAGATAGCTTTCAAATTATAAAATTTGATTGGAGATATTTATATATCTTTTCTGCCATCTTGGAGGTGCATGAAGCTAAGGTTTTACTTCACAGATTCAGTAGCTTTGTACACAAATGTATCCCAAACACTTCCCTTTTTAACTGCAATCTTCTCATAAAGATATGACAGGTTTGCAAATAGAAGTAGATACATATGTATATTTGTTTACCCGTGTAACTGTGCATGCACTGAGCTTTAGCCTGTTCCATACATGTATACATGAACTTTCATATACATGTACATGTAGTGGTGTACATGTACATGTACAGTCATATCTTGAACATAACATGTAACCATAAGTTGTCAGAGAATCAACTGCACACTAGTTTATGTGAATGGAATCCCTCTTACTTCCTAATAGTTTATGTAAATGGAATCCCTCTTACTTTCTAATACAAGTGGTTTATGTCAATGGAATCCCTCTTACTCCGTAATAGTTTATGTGAATGGAATCTTTCTTACTCTCTAAAAGTTTATGTCCATGGAATTCCCTCTTACTCTCTAAAAGTTTATGTCAATGGAATCCCTCTTACTCTCTGAAAGTTTATGTCAATGGAATCCCTCTTACTCTCTAATAGTTTATGTCAATGGAATCCTTCTTACTCCCTAATAGTTTATGTCAATGGAATCTTTCTTACTCTCTAAAAGTTTATGTCAATGGAATCTTTCTTACTCTCTGATACAGTACAGTCCGGGTGGAACTTAATTTGACCACTGGTCACAGTGGGTATTTTTAGAGTGGACATTTAAAATATCCACTGGATACAGTGGACATTCTTGTAAGAGCCAGTTGGAATTAACATACAGGTAAGTGGACAGCTTGATAGCTCAGGTAAATGTCCACTCCCAATGCCCACTGAAATTTCAGGTGGACTGCCCACTGTGGACAGTGGGCATTCAAAGTTCCAGCCAGACTGTAGTGTACTTGTAGTTTATGTAAATGGAATCCCTCTTACTTTCTAATACATGTAGTTTATGTCAATGGAATCCCTCTTACATGTGCTCTCTAATGGTTTATGTCAATGGAGTCCCTCTTACTCTCTGATACATGAAGTTTATGTCAATGGAATCCCTCTTACTCTCTGATACATGAAGTTTATGTCAATGGAATCCCTCTTACTCTCTGATACATGAAGTTTATGTCGATGGAATCCCTCTTACTCTCTAATAGTATTGTATATACATGTATAAGGTGAATTTGAAATATTAATATATTGTATAGAAAGCGTCAGAGTCATACAATGACAGAACAGGGGCCTATTTCACTAAGAACTTATGATAAATTATGAATATATCAGGATACAGAAGATACAGAGATTTGCAGAAATCACTGATTTTCTGCTTGAGATTCATTTATTTTGTTTTGGATTTTTTTTTATGCTCCTTGAAATATGTGTCTGACTTTCTGACCGTCCATCCGAGCTCAAATCTTTTAAAGCTTTCATCAGAATTTGATCATATATTTACTTCACTAAAATATTATTTAGGTTAAGCGCTTTGGGACAAGGTCACTCAAGGTCATTTTTGAAAGGTCATAGTTACTTATTAACTACATGTATGACTTAAAATACCATGAAGTACTTATAAGTTATATTTCCTACATCTTTCGTCAGAATTTGATCATACTTCACCAAAATGTTATTTAGGTTAGGGCTTTTGGACAAGGGTCACTCAAGGTCATTTCTGAAAGGGCAAGGACACGATAAAAAGTTTTATGTCATAACTAATCAAGGCCAAGCTTACTCATTTAGTTTAAGATACTGTGATCACTTGTTGTTCTACAGTTGACTCAATTGAATATCCATATGATACATTGAGATTCGAAATTGTCATCAATTAATACAATGATTTCCTATATAGTGAGTCATTCATTTTCTTCATTATTGCTGTGTTTCTTGAAGCATCTATCAGTTTTACTGATTTTTTGTATATGAATTTAATCATCAGTTTCCTGCTTTATACATGTAAGTATAACTGCTGTTCGGGGAGCATCCATCAGTTTTACTGATACTCTTGGGGTTTTTTTACGTAAGAAACAGGATATATCTTAGAGTTTTCAAATACATTTTTATTCATCCAGGTCACCTGAGGTGTCCAAACTTTAAGACTTCTTGCAAGTTCTTTAGTAAAACTGGCCCCAGGGGTACAATAACACCAACACTTGTTGATTTCTGCATACAACCAAATACAGATTTCGAAACTACAATGTGTACCACTAAAATTACTGTTGCATATTCCAATGAAATTCAAAATACATGTAAGTCATAATTATGATAATGTATGTTAGTATGCTTTTATTATTTATTCAATTCAATCCAATTCAGCCGTTTATTGGCAAGAAACTATAGGGGTTGGCCAAAGACATGACCTTTACATTGTATGCATCACATATCAAATGACTTTCTTGACATTAAACATCATTGTCAACAGTAATAATAATAGTGAATAAGTGTATATCTGTGGACAAGTGTGATTCATATCATAAATTGTGAGTTTAATTAATGGGAAGCACTTGCACTGTCAGTTGCAGATACATTAGACAAGTTCATTAAATAAACTTTATTCCCTAAAAAGCAAATCAGGGTTTATATATTTATTTTAGGGATGATCACAGATTTAGTTTACTGCATTGGGCGGCAAGAGAGGGCCGCAGTAACATAGTGGACATGCTAATTCAGCGAGGAGCTCGAATTAACGCAACAAACATGGGCGATGACACAGCCTTACACTTGGCCTCTAGTCATGGCCACAGGGATATAGTTCTTATGGTAAGTTAAAGTACTGTTTTTATATGCCTGTGGACAGTGGGCATTCAAAGTTCCACCCGGACTGTAGTGTACCTACATTTTATTTTGTCACAATACTCTATTCTTTTGAAACCTAATACTGTCTCTAGAATTCCTGAATTTAGGTTTTCTTTAAACTTCACTTTTAGTCAAGATGTGGAATCATATCTTATAGTTGCAATATTTTAAATGTACACCATTCTTTCAAACTTTGTACAGTGGCATAGCGTAGCCAGAATATATATATATATATTTAGAAGCCTATGTATACCAAAAATTACATGTATAAATTTAAAGTAAAGGAAACTATGCATTACATGGCAAAATTATGTGTAGGCAAATGCCTTTTTGTCTTATTGACGCTATGCCACTATTGCTGTCTTTAGACAACTCTTCTTGCATACATGTATATCTTTTGCATAATTATTTTGTATACTGAAATTTAACTAAGGATTTTATCTCTTATTTTATTAGACATATCATTTAATCTATCAGATTGTATTTTTATAGGGAAACAGGGTACATGTACCTTTGATAAATTAAACACCTCTTGTTAAATATTTACTAAATGACATACATATGCATATCTAATTTGCAGTGAAGTTTTGTTTAATTTATTGTATCATATGTGATATATACAATGACCTACATGTAATTTGATATATGTTATGACCTACATGTAATGAAAGATATATATATATATATATATATATACATACAATGACTTACATGTAATGTGATATATACAGTGACCTACATGTAATGTGATTTATACAATGACATACATGTAATATGGTATATACAAGGACCTACATATGATGTGATTATTTTTACTATTGTAGCTTTTACACAACAAAGCCAATATAAATGCAATAAATGAACATGGAAATACTCCTCTCCATTATGCTTGTTTTTGGAATCAGGATCAAGTAGCTGAGGTATGCCTCACTTTTGACTTATTTGTGTGCAGGTATTTACAAAATTGTATGTGCAGTCTCTTATGATTAAATCACTGTAGGCTCAGCTTTCCACCTCACTGTCAGGTCTCTGTATGTCTGTTTACATAGATGGCAGTCAGTCATGTAGTAGCATAATTAATACAAAATCTTCAGACAAAATTTACAAAGGAGGCTTTGTAATTTTCTAAATAGCCTCAGTTGTTTTTTTTTCAATATTTCCTTTGTGAATCTCTTAGCCCTTTATTATTGTTAAAATGACAGTCATCAGCAGAAAGATGAAGTTGTTACAGAAAGTTGCAGTGAAATGTTAACTAAGAATAAAACAAATAATAACAATATCAATGATAATAATGATAATAACAAATAAGAAAACTCACGCATGAACACAGAAGGGTTTTGCAATCAGTAGACACTAATAGAGATGTTGATGTTTTAGGTCCTAACTGTAATTAACGTGAAACAGTTTATCTCATTGTTTCTCAATGTTTCAAAATTAATAATATTTTCTAGTAATTTTGCTCAGTCTACAATTACTTAAAACTTATGTAGTGTACTATTAGTATTATTTTGTAGTTAAAATTAATCATCAATATTTTCTGTTACAGGACTTAGTGAATAATGGTGCCTTGGTGGGTATAGCCAATAAATTTGATGAAACTCCAATAGACAAAGCAAAGATGAGATTAGCAAATGTACTTAAAGGTAAATAAGGCAAATGATATACATAGATATTCATAGATTTTTACTATTACTTTTTTGTCATTTGCAGAATTTTGTAATTTTTGGCTAAATTTAGGACACTTTAATTTTTGGTTAATTTTGGATGCGATACTGATGTGTTCTCTCGTTTTGTTGTATAGATAGGGCAGTGCAACTAGGTCAAGATTTACAGAAAATACCATTCAAAGATAGGAGTTGGCTAGGATATAAAACAAGAAGTCGTAAGTACATAATTAGATCCACGTGCATGAATGTATATTCTGACATGAGCTCTATTCTATTCTGATCTGTTCTAATCTGTTTCTAGCCTGAGTAAGGAAATTAGATTTGAATAAACTAACTTTGTTATCTTTAATTTAATTTGTTCATGACTATTATGATTAGCTTGGAAATCTAATTAATGGTGTAAGTGTTTCAGATGTATGGTAGTTTTGTGGTGATATCATGTATTTCTTGTTATACATTGTTATGTACATGTAGTTAACTAAGCTTTACATTATGTACATTTTATGTCTTACTACAAAAAAAAAAGAAATATATGACATAAGGGTGGGATTACTATGCTTATGTTTACAAAAGACAATGTAAGGGTAATGGTGAATACCCTGTCAGCTTATTGAATGATTCACAAAGTAACCCCTAAATTTTGTAAAATCACTTTGTAATAATGACAAGTAATTGCTTTTTAAGCTCTTTTTATAGACATAGAAAAGTTGAACAAAAAACTGGGACAGGATGATGTGTTAAATGTTGTTGATGAAAGAAATATAAATGTTATTCATCTGTATGATGTAGTGTAGCTAATTATTATTTCAAATAATGCTCAGATAAATGTCTGCCATGTACATGTCTACTATATAAATGTCTGCCATGTAAATGTCTGCCATGTACATGTTTGCCATATACATGTTTGCCATGTACATGTTTGCCATATAAATGTCTGCCATATACGTGTCTTCTATATAAATGTCTGCCATGTACATGTTTACTATGTAAATGTCTGCCATGTATGTGCCTACTATATAAATGTCTGTGATGTAATTGTCTGCCATGTATGTGTCTTGCATGTAAATGTCTGTCAGGTACATGTCTACCATGTACATCTAGACCTGCCATGTATGTGACATGTAAATGTCTGCCTTGTATGTGTCTTCTATGTAAATGTCTGTCATGTATGTGTCTGCTATGTAAATGGCCACTGTATACTTGGATTTAAGATAAGTAATTTCCTTACTGTTTGTATTAAGTTATAATGAGATTCTGTGAGTTTTTTTAAATATAATGTTTGTGACAAACTTCTTTTTCTCTGTGTAGGTGATGCTCTCCTCTCCCGACACACTGGAATTGACATAGCACAGCTGAATCTGACATCTCACATTGCTACCACTCATTCAGGGGAGGTAAGCTTAAAGTTGAAAGATACATGTAAATGAGGATTACATGTAAGATTGTGAGAGACAATGGATTGTGACCTAAAGCATTAAATTTTACCAAAAAGGATATAATAATTTGTTCTCAGTATGATTGTAACTATTTTTTCAAAATTGAATATTTACAATCCCTGTAATTGTTGAATATGATCATCTATCAGTCACTCTACAGTTAAGTACAATAGGCAAGAATCTATTAATTATTAAAAATGAGAAGCCTTGTGTGGAAATTGTGAAATAAATAATATATACAGTTAAATTACAATTAAATTTTCTGGAATACCCAATCATTGTATACTTGTATTAATCCAGAGCCTCACTGCATGAAGATCATGTGTTTATAGTGTAGTCAGGAGTGTGTGTTTTTCATGTATAGGAAAAGAGAGTCTCATATAGAATGCTAGACGTTTCAGTACAAGGTTGTTTTGGTACAAGGATGTTTCAGTAAATACGAAAGACGTTTCGGTACAAGTAAAGATGTTTCGGTACAATGAAAAAGATAATTCGGTACAATCGGTGATTTATTCACTATATTTTAGTCTGTGCCAGTGTGACATAAGACAGCAAGTGTGACTAGCCAAACAGGTGACACTTAGTCCTATAGACACATGGATTAACTTTAGTATACTAAAGGACGTAAGCCCAAACGTATATGTATACGTAAACTTCGTCAAGTAAATCATAATTATGGTGAGGAATGTAATTTTGAAAGAATTTTGTCAATATCTCAGTTTTTAGCTCACCTGAGCCAAAGGCTCAAGTGAGCTATAGTCATAGTGCGCCGTCCGTCGTCGTCGTCGTCCCTCGTTAACTTTTTCACATTTTCGACTTCTTCTCTGGAACTACATTGCAGATTTGGATCAAACTTTGTGTAAATGATGTACTCAAGGTCCTCTACTAAAATTGTGTTCGGGATCCAGATTCCCTCAGGGGTGGATCCATGGCGGGACCAAAAGTGCCCAAAAGGGTACCCCTCTTCAAACATCTTCTTCTCCAGAACCAGTACATAAATGGGGAAACTAATTGCATTTCAACAATCTATAAAGATGGGTTGTTAAAAATTGTGTTCGGGGTTAAGATCCGTCAAATAGAAATTTACGCTTTTTTGACGTGTTTCTGGACTTAGTCATTTCAATGAAGAAAAGTGTCATGTTTTTCAGTTAATTGATATTGATGATTTCTTAATGACTATTTTGATCATAATTGTGGTAAGGAATATTATTGTGAAAGAATTTTGTCATTATCTCAATTTTTGGATTTTTTATGAATTTTTTAAGACTTCCAAAAAAAAAGGGGGGGTTGGCCATTTTTCACATTTTCAACTTTTTCTACGAAACCACATGAAAGATTTTAATGAAACATGGAATACATGAAGTACTAAAAGTCCTCTATCAATGTGGTAAATTTCATCCAAATTGGTTAACAGATAATGCCACCATGTCTAAAAAGTAGGTCTCACAATGGTACATATAATACTTGGTAATTGAAATATGGAGAGTAGCGGATCAAATCCAGCTGTGGTCAAAAAAATTTTTTTTTTTTTTTTACACATCTAAATAAGTTTTTAGATGTTTCTAAACACTCAACATATGAAATTAGGAATTTTACGTTTAAGACTTCCAAAAAAATAAAAAGGGGGGGGGGGGCCATTTTTCACATTTTCAACTTTTTCTACAAAACTGTTTGGAACTACATTGCAGATTTGGATCAAACTTTGTGTAAATGATGTACTCAAGGTCCCCTACTAAAATTGTGTTCGGGATCCAGATTCCCTCAGGGGTGGATCCAGGGTGGGACCAAAAGTGCCCAAAAGGGTACCCCTCTTCAAACATCTTCTTCTCCAGAACCAGTACATAAATGGGGAAACTAGTTGCATTTCAACAATCTATAAAGATGGGTTATTAAAAATTGTGTTCGGGGTTAAGATCCGTCAAATAGAAATTTACGCTTTTTTGACGTGTTTCTGGACTTAGTCATTTCAATGAAGAAAAGTGTCATGTTTTTTCAGTTAATTGATATTGATGATTTCTTAATGACTATTTTGATCATAATTGTGGTAAGGAATATTATTGTGAAAGAATTTTGTCATTATCTCAATTTTTGGATTTTTTATGAATTTTTTAAGACTTCCAAGAAAAAGGGGGGGGTTGGCCATTTTTCACATTTTCAACTTTTTCTATGAAACCACATGAAAGATTTTAATGAAACATGGAATACATGAAGTATTAAAAGTCCTCTATCAATGTGGTAAATTTCATCTAAATTGGTTAACAGATAATGCCACCATGTCTAAAAAGTAGGTCTCACAATGGTACATATACCACTTGGTAATTGAAATATAGAGAGTAGCGGATCAAATCCAGCTGTGGTCAAAAAAAATTTTTTTTTTTTTTACACATCTAAATAAGTTTTTAGATGTTTCTCAACACTCAACACATGAAATTAGGAATTTTACGTTTAAGACTTCCAAAAAAAAGGGGGGGGGGGGGGTGGCCATTTTTCACATTTTCAACTTTTTCTACAAAACTGTTAGAAGGATTTTAATAAATCTTGATAGAAATAAGTCACTTATGATCCTCTTCAAATTCTGTTGTTTTCGTCCAGACCTCTTTACAGGTGGCACCACCATAGTCAAAAGTAGGTCACAAAAGAGTTCCCTCCTTTAACAATATTCTTTTTCATACGGGCTGTATACAGAGACAAACAGAATGCATTGAAATGATCTAGAGGGATGAGTGAAGACGTATTGTCATTTTGGTTCCCTTCCAAAATCAATTTTTAGAATTTTTTTTCGACATTTCTTTGAACTTGGTGATTCAATGCAGAAAAAAAGTGTCATATTTCCTAGTTAACTGATAATGATGATTTCTTATGGACTATTGTGATCATAATTATGGTAAGGATTGTTACTTTGAAAGAATTTTGTCAATATCTCAATTTTTGGATTTTCTATGAATTTTTTAAGACTTCCAAATGAGGGTGTATAGGAACAATTGAATCACATTTTTCACTTCTGCTGTTTTACCACATGAAAGATTTTAATGAAACAAGGAATACATGAAGTACTAAAGGTCCTCTATCAATTTGGTAAATTTTTATCCAAATTGGTTAACAGATAATGCCACCATATCTAAAAAGCAGTTCTCACAATGGTATATATACCACTTGGTAATTGAAATATGGAGAAATATTTTTTTTCATTTCTTTACACATCTAAATAAGTTTTTAGATGTTTCTCAACACTCAACATATGAAATTAGGCAATTTTAAGTTAGATCTGGACAATATTTGAAACAATTGTTGTTCATGACCCAGACTTGAAATCAGTCAACAAAAGGCCCCACCTAAAGAAAATGACTAACTTGTTGCCCTGAATGACTTCTTGCAGAGACAAAGGAAATGCTTAATATCAAAATCACGTGAATGGATGTGCAAAAAAGTGTTGTTTTTTATTCTAGCCTGAAATAAAATTTGACATATTTTCAACATCTGTGTTGACTTAGTCACATTAATGCAAAAATAAATGAATTCTTCCTTCATGCATGACTGATCATCTAGGTACTCAGGTGAGCGATATAGGCCCACTTGGGCCTCTTGTTGGATTTTCTATGAATTTTTTAAGACTTCCAAATGAGGGTGTATAGGGACAATTGATTCTTCACATTTTTAACTTCTGTTGTTATATCACATGAAAGATATTGATGAAACATGGCATACTTGAAATGCTATAGGTCCTCTATCAATTTTGTACATTTCATCCAAATTGGATAAAAACTAGGTCTCACAATGGTACAAATACCACTTGGTAAGCCGGTGTGACCTAGTGGATAAGGTGCTCGGCTCGTGATTGCGAGGTCCCGGGTTCCACTCCCGCCTTGGGTGCACCGGTGTTCTGTCTTTCGGATGAGACAGTAAAAACCGAGGTCCAGTGTCATGGTAGGTGTGGCACATAAAAGATCCCTCAATGTATTGGGTAGGGCCATTGCACAGGTCTTAATTTGTATGTGATGCATCAGGCATATGCCGTCACCATATACATGAAATAATTGTGGAGTGACATAAAACAATATTCAATCAATTCAACCACTTGGTAATTAAAAATCCAGCTGTGGTCAAAAATTTTTGTTTCCTTTCTTTGCACATCTAATTAAGATTTTAGATGTTTCACAACACTCAATATCAGTTAACAAAAGGCTCCACTTAAAGAAAATGACTAACTTGTTGCCCTGAATCACATCTTGCAGAGACAAAGCAAATGCTTAGTATCAAGATCATCTGAATGGATGTGCAATAAAGTGTTGTTGTTTTTGATTAAGGTCTGAAATAAAATTTGACATATTTTCAACATTTGTGTTGATTTAGTCACAGTAATGCAAAAATAAATCACTTCTTCCTTCCTGCATGACTGATCATCTAGGTACTCAGGTGAGCAATATAGGTTCACATGGGCCTGTTGTTGTGATATTTGATGAAACTCCAAGCTGTTTATTGTAAGATAGACAGGTAATTAATATAATGTACCCAGAGGAAGAAATTACAGCAGTGCTGACACATTTAACAATCAAAATTTGAGAAAAAGCATGGCTTCATCAATTAATTAAAATTATTAATTTGCGGATTATGCTTAGAAGGTGGAGAATTTGTCTAGCTTAATGGGTCAATTTGAACATAATTTTGGAAATCCATTCCCTGAATTTTCTTCTGGATCCAGGACACAAAATAACATTAAGGAATTCCGCTCTCATTCTTTCTATCTGTATAAGTGGAATTACCAGAGCCTGGATTAATGGAGCATCAGCATATGTGTATAGATATGGTATGAGGTCCTTCTAATATTTCTATTTACATGTCTCACAAAGAAATATTTAAAAACCATGTATTTACATGTTGACATGTACTTTGATTGGGTTTGTCAACAAGATAAAATACATTATTGATGATGATCTTAACATATAGGTATGGCGAGGACAGTGGCAGGATAATGACATTGTGGCCAAGATTCTAGCTTTACGGGATTGTAGTGTCAGGAACTCTAGAGATTTTCAGGAGGAATTCCCAAGGCTCAGGTGTGTAAAGTAACTTTAGTGTCTTTTTGACGAAGTGTTCATTATTTGATTTAAATGCAAAAATTAGTACTTACAAACTTAGTGGTAAATAAAGCTCTGTCTTAACGTGCGAGAAAAGAGTTAGAGTCATGATCAATGGCTTTTATACTGTGATGAATTCAGAAATGATAATGATAATTATTGATTAGCAATACATGTATTAAAATTATAATCCTTAAAAATTTTTATCGTTGTTTGAACATAAAAAAGTTTAGACATAAGTGAAATATTACTGGGGTATTATGGGACTCATACATAATTATTGGATGACAGACCATTATATACAACGTCAGAATCATAGATTGCTGTATAATGGCACTGCAGGATTATTTCACTAGTAGGGTGACAGCAGGTGATGATGGAAACTGAATTATGTACTTAGAGATACCACCACCCTTATCATGGGCAGATCTGCAGACCCTTTTACATTTGTCTTTAAGAGGAATACATGGAAGATGTGTATTGTTTTACCTTGTTCACATGAAATTGAAAAAGGTTCAATATTTACTTTACAGAATTTTTAATAATCCAAATGTTTTACCTGTATTGGCCTGCTGTAACCAACCCCCCAATCTGGTGATCATCAGTCAGTTTATGCCATATGGATCCCTCTACAATGTACTACATGGAGAAACAGGTACCCTGTCATTTTGATGCCAATTATCTGAGGCTTTGATAATTTCCGGAAATATTTAAATCAATGCAGTATCTTAAATGATGCCATTTTATTGATGTAATATCAATTTATACTTCATTTCAACTATATCTTAAAGCTATTAAAAACCAGTAGGAATCTTCTCGTATGCACTTTGGACTTTTAACAGCTTTTACAGTGTTTACTACAATTCACGCAATAGCATTACCGGTAAATTGGCATTAAGTAATGGAATACTTTCAATGTCATCAAAATTTTAAGCGGATTTTGTTGCCTCTTATTCATAGTGTGGGATTTGAATCTAGTCATATGGGAATATCTGCCTTTGTACTTGAAGGTGGTACATTTTTTATAGGGGTTATGTTAACTATACCACTTTATACTGGTTGCCACAATATAGGTAAATTAATTCTGGTTTGATCTGAAAAGACAAAGGAATAAATCAAAATCATTGTGAATTTTAAAGCACACTTTGCAGAAAATACATACTTTTTATATTGCAATAGGTGTCTTAAGCTTGTTGTGAACATGAAAGATCTAAATATATGTTTTGATGTTTAGTTTCCTAATCTGGCTGTTGAATATAGAATTTGCTTTATTTGTTTTTGTGATTTTTCCTTAGGTATTGTAGTTGATCAGAATCAGGCACTAAGATTTGCTATAGATATTGCTCGTGGGATGGAGTTCCTGCACTTCATGGATCCCATGATTCCCAATCTGGTCCTCACCAGTAAACATGTAATGGTAAGTTCTGAATTTCTTGTGACTCTGAAGATGAACAGTTAAATCATAAAATGTAATTTATTTGTCAGGTATGCTGCAAGTATCTTTTCTTTTTTGCCTTTTCTACTCGTTTTGCTTTTTTTTTTTGCAGTGTTTAGAAAGAAAGATAAGCTATTTTTTATGTGTCCTTGTAATTTCCAGATCACTATACTTTTATTCCCCCGGATCGATAGATTGGGGGCATATTGTTATACCTAGGAATCACCTTGTCTGTCCGTTTGTCTGTCCAGAAAACTTTAACCTTGACCATAGCTTTTGAACCAAAAGAGACTGGGTGTTCATACTACACATGTATATTCTTTGTGGCAAGACCTTTCTTTTAGTACCAAAATTTTTGACCTTGTGACCTTGGCCTTAACATTTGACCTACTTTTCAAAAACTTTAACCTTAGCTTTAACTTTTGAACCAAAAGAGACTGGGTATTTATGCTACACATGTATATTCCTTGTGGCAAGGTCTTTCTTTTGGTACCAAATTTTTGACCTTGTGATCTTGGCTTTGACATTTGACTTACTTTTTAAAAACTTTAACCTTAGCCATAACTTTTCAAAGAAAAGAGATGGGACCTTTAGACTACACATGTGTATTACTTGTGGCAAGACCTTTCTATCGATACCAACATTTTCGACCTTGTGACCTTGGTCTCAATGTTTGACCTACTTTTTAAAAATTTTAATCTTAGCCATAACTTTTGAACCAAAAGAGACTGGGTATTCATACCACACATGTATATTCCTTGTGGCAAGACCTTTCTTTTGGTACCAAAATTTTTGACCCTGTGACTTTCTCACCAAAGAGGAGGATTGATAGATCACATCTACACCAACATGCCTAGTGATAACATGGTTGTAGACACAATAGCAACATATTACAGTGATCATCATCGATTGTCATTAGCAATACCCTTACAGCAATTATAGTAGCACAGGTATACATGAAAAAGTGCAATGTATGATTAAAATATGCTTTATAAAAGTTGTAAATGTAAATGAAAATATCTTTAGCATAAAAATTTGTATTAAAATCACGAAATTTAAATGCAGGTAATAAAAGAAGTTTACAGTACTGTAAATCTTGAACTATTCACAAGACTTTATCTTTGCAAGATTGCTGCCCCTGATATACTTGTGAAATGAAACTTTACCATGTGTCTGATGTTTCTGCTTTGAATTGTAAATAGTAGATCTTTTATATTGCAAATGAGATTCCTCATGAACAGATCTTCTATTGAAATCATTACTTTTGTCCTTGGTCTATGCCCTATTTTGAATTTTAGTGCCGTGGGGGGTATTTGTCACATTAGGACAGTTCTAGTTTTTGTCCTGTCTGTCTGTCTGTAGTTGTCAACTTTAACTTTGGCTTTAACTTTTGAACTGTGAGGGATAGAGACTTCATATTTGACATGCCTACTCAACTAATGAAGCTCTTTCAAATGACACCAAGGTTGATAACCTTTTGTCTTGACAATGACCTTCATGCTAAAAATAATTTTTTTGTACTTTGGTACAGCCAGGGGCATTAGTGTTTCACACACACAGCTTGTTTATGTTACACAGATTTTACAATACATTTTAGTTTAGCTGTAAACATTTTCTTTGATCATGTTGACTATGATCTAAAGGTAAATTTAGAAACTACACCAAATTGAAATTTGTTAAAAGCATTGAGGTCTTTTTGTATGTATATTGTTAAACTTTCTTTGTCATGTATCCAGAAATAAAGATTTAAAGTAACTCTGAATAGGAAAGGGGATGATTCTAATCATGTACTGAAATTTGCTATATTACTAAAATATTTGATTTTGTCTTCACTATAGAACATGTAAATGCTGTGTGCTTTTTGTAAATTTACTTCAGGTGGTATCCGATTGATTTTGTTTTGTTTATGTATACATTGCATCATTTTTATATACATATATTTATATAAATTTTGTTGCAGAACAGAAAAATGGAAGTTTTGATTGTCATTGTACCCACATTAATAACACCCTTGCTATTTTAGATTGATGAAGACCTTGCTAAAATAAATGTAGACGACCCCAAGTATTATAAACCAGATGGGGCAGTAAATGGGGTAACTGCGGAATGACACCCAAAGAAAGTGTGCCACTAATTCCCATTTCTCATTCTAACTGCATTTAGTTACAAATTCTCTAGATTCTGTAGACATGCCAGGTGTTTCAACAACTGGTTTAATGATTCATAGGTTCATGAACTTTAATTTATTAAATTTGATTTCGTTTATTTTATTTTGTTGTCATCAATTAAGATTGTAGTACTTCATTTCAGCATTGTATTCACACATCTAGGTCTTTTCTGTCAATTTGTAGTAATTTCTTGCGATATGTAGCCCATGTGTTGATTACAAGTATTCAATGAGAGATCTGTTAAAGTAGTTCATCATTGCAGTATTTTTTGTCATGCATTATGGTGTTGAATCAGTGCATCATGATTCATCAAGAGTAAGCTCAAGTTTTATGTTTTAGAAAACTGTTTTCTGACTTCAAACAGAAATATAAATGTTTTATTTCTTCAGTTCTGTTGACATTGGATGGAGTAGTCTTGTACCAAGCCTATATCATACCTTATCACATTTTCCATAAGCCATAGCTTTCAGTAATTTGTTTAAACCATATTAAATGGTAATGAATTACTGGGAAAGTGTTCTTCCATAAATATGATATCATTATCTAATATTAGCCATGACAGGGTTTCTTTAATTAACCACACATTTGAGAGTCTGTTATCCCAGCAATTACATATAATATGATCCAAGAAATACTGTGTTGAGTAGATTGCTTTCTTTCTTAACCAAGCAAATTGTTTTCCACAAACATAATATTCAAACCAAAACTATTGCACTGGTCAATCAAAGCAATAGTTCACCTCAGATACCTCTTTATCCTTGAATTCTTCCCTCCAGTTGCACAGCATTCTTAAAGTTTGGTTGTGCGTTGTGCTTAAATGACAAATGATAGAAGATTGAAACAGTCTTAAAAGATTGAAAGTGCAGACATTTTTCTGATCTGCTTTGTAAAGTTAATATGGATTGATTTTCACAGAGAGCATATACCAGTTGAGTAGATATCAATTAAATCATTGTTACTAGCATTTAAGTCATGTTGAATGTGTGTTTATTTGAGTACTGGATATTTGTAAAAACTACTCAGCCTGGTACAGGTTCAGGACTGAAATTACACACATAGCTCCTCTATAATGTTTTGAAAAAAAATCACCCAAAATGCACCATACTTATAACTCTGTGATGGTGTAAGTGAAGCATAAAATGTAGGTGTTTTTGTGGAACTTCTCGATGGAAATACCTTTTGGTTAAAAAAAAAAAAGAAGAAAAGAAGCTTTTATTCATGTTTAAAGATACAAATATATTGAAACAATCTGACTTTGTAGATTTACGTTAAAACCTTATATTGCCATACACACCAATAAAGACTTCTTTCTTACCGTTAAAGTAGTAGCTTCATGTAGTTTTTTTAAAATTATATACAACCTATGGTCAAACTTAAATAAATATATGAAGAAAGACTGCTAGTAATTATAGATTTCTTTTTCTGATTTCCAGTTCCATCAACCCATTTTCCCTTCTGATCTTCAAAACTGATATAGGGGGCAGGCTTGGTGTAGTGGTGAAGCTTGTGGTGCCGACAACCCGGGTTCGATTCCCGGGTTGCGCCATTATGTTTAAGAGGTTGGTTACCTCCTGCTTCCATGTCACGATATAATTGAAAAATTGTTGAAAGCGAAGTAAAACACCAATCAACCAACAACAACTCATATAAACATATTTCTTTTGTGTTTTGTTGTTATTTCTTGAAAGGTGGTTTGGATATATTTTATCATGAATGTCACTTTTGGAACAGGATTTTTGTGGTTTTTAATGCCACATCAGTGATTTATTTAATTTTTATATCAGTTGTCCGTGTTTAGTTGCTGTTGCTATATTAAAAGCACCTGTAGAAAATCACTGATCTAAATGTGGTACAATGTCAGACCTTCCCACTTGTCCCAGATTTGACAAATGAGAAGCTACCTAGAGTTCCACATCAGTGCTTTAGCCCACTCAGTCCTTAGTCTCAAAAACTGGCCATGATATTCAAAACAGTATACATAGTGAAATAGATGTGTGTGCTCATCAACAAAAGTCTCTCAAATTGATGACTGCTCAACATTGATAATTCATTATGTCTTTTTATACTTTGTGCAGTACAAGGTCTATCAACATATTTGGAAGTCTGTTTTTTCTGTCTACTATGTCATCTTTTAGAGAAACATTTTCTCCTGTCTAAAGAAGAATGTAGTATGATACACCATTCTTATCCAGGGTCATCAGATCTAAATCTAGATGTAGCATTAGATAATTTGAATTAGTATTTTCTTTGCATAAATGAAATAAATTAAAACTGACTTTATATTCATAGCATTGTTCAAGTTTGCTTTAATTCTGTTTTGATTTAATTTATTTTGTTAGTATGCTCCATATTTTGTATGCAAGAGCATGGTACTCCACCATTAAAGATACAGACTTTGTTTAGAAGATATTGAAATATTATTTATAACTGAACAGTTATGTTAAATGTAAATGCATTTTGCTTAATATAAAGAAGTTGAATCCATATTGTATCATTAAATTAGTTTTCTGTTCAGACCTACGATATCTAGAGCCATGTAAACACATGGTTACGTAGATACTGATATTTATTTAGCTGAAAGCATTTTTTGTCTTTTCAATGAAGATTGATGAAGATTTGACTGCACGCATCAATATGGCTGACTACAAGTTCTCCTTCCATGAGAAAGGAAAGTTGTACACACCGGGCTGGATGTCACCTGAAGGTACATATGTAAATCTTAAGTCATAAATATCTGTTAAGGCAACAAAATACATTTGGATGTGAGAAATTTATGTGTATACTCAATCAGTAGATTTGTGTCATACTCAGTTACCTCTGTGAATTGAAAATTTGCTTTAAGTGATGATATTTCACTAGATTTAACAATTGAAAAACAATTTATTATTATCAAGAAAAGAAACCACTAAACCTAAGAAGGCTTCAAATGAAGTAGGCCATTTCTAGTTAACACATTATCTGTAAGAAAGAAATACTTACATAGATTTAGAACTTTTAATGGTGTAAATATGAAGTAAAGCAAGTACTGACCTTCATGTTGATACAGCCAAGAGTGATATACATGTACTATCTCTTGCCATGGTGATAAATGTTTTATCTCCTACCATGGAGATAAATGTACCATCTCTTACCACGGTAATACTGTACTATCTCTTACCATGGTGATACATGTACATATACAATCTCTTACCAGAGTGATACATGCACTATCTCTTACCAGGGTGATACATGTACAAATATTATCTCTTACCAGGATGGTGCATGTACTATCTCTTACCATGGTGATGCATGTACTATCTCTTACCAGAGTGATACATGCACTATCTCTTACCAGGGTGATACATGTACTATCTCTTATCAGGGTGATTCATGTACTATATCTTACCAGAGTGATGCATGCACTATCTCTTACCAGGGTGATACATGTACCATCTCTTACCAAGTTGATACATGTACTGTCTGTTACCAGAGTGATACATGTACTATCTCTTACCATGGTGATGCATGTACTATCTCTTACCATGGTGATGCATGTACTATTTCTTACCAGGGTGATACATGTACATGTGTACTATCTCTTACCATGGTGATGCATGTACTATCTCTTACCAGGGTGATACATGTACTATCTCTTACCATGGTGATGCATGTACTATCTCTTACCAGGGTGATACATGTACTATCTTTTATGAGGGTGATAAATGTACATGTACAATCTCTTACCAAGGTGATACATTTACATGTACTATCTCTCACAAGGATGGCGCATGTACTATCTGTTACCAGGATGGTGCATGTGCTATCTCTTACCATGGTGATGCATGTTTTATCTCTTACCAGGGTGATACATGTACTATCTCTTACCAGGATGGTGCATGTACTATCTCTTACCATGGTGATACATGTACTATCTCTTACCATGGTGATGCATGTTTTATCTCTTACCAGGGTGATACATGTACTATCTCTTACCAGGATGGTGCATGTACTATCTCTTACCATGGTGATACATGTACTATCTCTTACCATGGTGATGTATGTACTATCTCTTACCATGGTGATACATGTACTATCTCTTACCAGGATGGTGCATGTACTATCTCTTACCATGGTGATGCATGTACTATCTCTTACCATGATGATGCATGTACTATCTCTTACCAGGGTGATACATGTACTATCTCTTAACAGGGTGATACATGTACTGTCTCTTACCAGGGTGATACATGAACTATCTCTTATCAGGGTGATACATGTACATGTACAATCTCTTACCAAGGTGATCCATTTACATGTACTATCTCGTACAAGAATGATGCATGTGCTATCTCTTACCAGGGTGATACATGTACATGACTTGTATTATTCCATATTGAGCTTAAATTTGGTTGTAATTTGTGTAGCATAGAGGGTGACCATGGTCATTCAGTTTTAGTCCAGTGATTTCCATGAGTCAGTTTTTGTCTATATATCAATTTGTTTGTATGTTTTACTCAATGAATATTCACTAAATGACATAATTAAAATTGTTTCATAATATGATGTCATCTAGCCAATTTATGAAGTCATAAAACAGATGTAGAGTTAAAATTTCCATGAAAATCATGAAATTTTAACTTTTGTTGACAAAGAAAGGCAAGTTTAACCTAATTTTAGTTTATGCTACACTTGTTTATTGTGTTGTAGACTATTTGTGACAAAGATTTAATGCATGGTCTTCCCTGCACTGATATCAAAATTTAGGAATTTGTGAACTATTTTATGCAGATATGTGAAAGATGCCCATTTTCAGGAATTTATGATGGAATAGTTTTGCTAAAAATGATGCCAAGTATGTACATTAAATCATACTTTGATACCTTATACGAAGAAGTATTATTTGGTCAGTAAACAGTTACTTTGAAATTTTGTCAAAATTGGGGCTTGCAAACCTTGTTTTTCTGGTATTGTATAAAAAGTTTTAGGATTTATATACCAAAAATCTGGTAGAGTTAATCTCTGCAATCCTTGTCCATTCAGTTGCTAAACAAAAAAATCAAGACAAAATTCAATTCCTTTTTCATCATCTTACAGCTCTTCAGAGAAAACCCTCTGACATTAACCAGAAGGCAGCTGATATGTGGAGCTTTGCTGTGTTATTATGGGAACTGGAAACCAGAGAAGTTCCACATGCTGATCTTTCACCAATGGAAACTGGCATGAAGGTAAGGCATTTTGGTGTTTATACTAAATACTTCTCTCTTACAATGGTTTGTTTCGAATTAAAGCATGGATGATTAGTTGTTCCAAAGCATCAGGCTTCAGCATGCTATTAAAATACAGTCAAATTTTGGTAACTTGACCTTGAGATATCTCAAATACCCTGGCTGTCCTGAGGTCATATGCTAGTTCCAAACATTTTTCTGAATAATATGGTACATTCAAACTTTATTTTGAGTCGAAGAGACCATGGAAAATGCTTCAAGATGCTGATTGTTTGAAATATCCCGAATTACTGGAGGCAAGGTCAAAACTGCTACAAACAGAGAGATCTTCAAAAATCTTCATCCCTTTTCATGGGCATCTTTGAAAAGAATTGTATCCTTAGAAAAGAACTTTTATCAAAATTAAGAAAATTATGACCATTAGGGTTGTTGCTCACCCCTTTGGGTATGGCCAATATAGCTATATGTGATAGTGCTCTTGGTCTTAGAAAATATTTCCCCTAAAACTATGCATTGTCAAGAAGAAATGAATACAATGGCCTTGATTATAAAAGCATGAAGCCTTCCCTCAAATTATGAAGTGCATTATCTATGACCTTTGGTTTAGCCCCAAGGACAAAAAATCTCCTCTACTTCTATGCATTGTGATGAAGAACTAAAAACATTGTACCGGTACTAAAGTATGTGAATTCCCAGATTATGAAGAAATGCATCTAAGGTGGTATCCAATATTTACTTTGAAAACATTTTATATGTCAGTAGCAATAGACTTAAGTAGCTGATAGTGGATTATGGGTCCATGAACATATTTTTATTGAGGTTGTTTTGCGTGAAAGTTTTCAAATGTTTTCTTTCTCTACAGATTGCAATGGAGGGTTTGCGCCTCAACATCCCTCCTGGAATATCGTCACACATGTCCCGTTTAATCAAGATCTGTATGAATGAGGAACCAGGAAAGCGACCCAAGTTTGATATGATTATCCCGATTCTTGAAAAACTGAAACAGAAGTAGTGGTTAAGCATGTTAAAATGCTTACAATATATTTCTGTTTACTGAATCAAGAACCATATAACTATGCATTGATTACATGGAAAAGCTTATAAATATAAACCCACATATGCGTGTCAGGTAACATTTGTTTTCTTAGAAAGATATCTCAAAATTCTTTCAAACAAATTTTTATTTGCTATATACATGTATGAAGCCAATAGCAAGCATATTAATGAATCCTGAGGCAGCAGATGGTATTTATTTTGTCAGAAGGATACAATGAGATGCTTTCACATTTGATCAATTGGATAAGGTTAGAAGATAAAAATTGATCAGAGATCTTTGTAATTTAAATGTAGGACATTATAAAATGTACAATATTGACTTTTTGGTGGATTATGTTTATTGTAGTGTGGATAACATAAAGAAGTATATAAACATTTACTCAAACAAGTGGATCACATCAATCAAGGATATTCCCAACAAGGACTATAATTTTGGGATGATTTAGTCTAAAATATCAGATCCAAGCCACGTTTAATGTTTGGGTCTGACATTTTTGATTAATGTGAAAGTAGAGAAAATCGAACTTAATGTGTATGTCATAATTATCAAATTTTGTTACTTATCACTTGACCATGTTGATTGAAAGATTTAATCTCCAATGTCCTCTTCTGATATCTGAAAATAGTAATTGTAATGGACAGACAGACAGACATTGACATGTAGATCACCATATACCTTGATTTTTGTAAGGTATGGGTAAATTGAGAAATTTCTTATGAATGATCTATTCTGTATTGTAATACAGATCTTTGAAGGATACTCATTAGATATCTAGTTTGATGTTTCATGTCGTGGTCATGTATGTAACAAAATCCATTGTTTGTCTGTTCTGACATTGAGTTTCATTCTATGTTTATCATTATTTCATTTGGAAATGATTTTGTTTTTAGTGTTTTGAATGTGTATGATTCTCTTGAATTTTTTCTGAGGGAAAATTTTCATAAGAATTTTGTTCATCAAAATCTTTTTTTAAGTTACACCAGAAATTTGGGATGATAATTTAACTAGTAAATATAAACTAAATAGGTGATGTGTTCCATTTTAAATATATTTAAGTATTACTATAGTTATAAGTTTTGCCCATAAATTTATGTTTATTGCGTGCTTTAAGGTATTATTATACTTTGATTTAGAAACTCTAGTCTTTTAGACTACAAGCTTTTACATGTAGTGTGTTCCACAATAGAAATACCGGTATCTTTATCTGTCTATCTTATTTTGATAACTTATAACAGTTACATAGATGAATATATTGTACTATGACACATTCTTCATATTTTGTATTTATTGATTTTAATATGGTAGAATCGAGGGTAGCATATGCTTTGACGTTATTGTAAATTATTTTCGAGGAAATTAATGTAGACAAAAGGTTGGCAAGTCAAAATCAAGATGAAAGTACACATATATGCCCAATTATCATTATAATAATGAATTTATGACTAAATATCAGAAAAATAAATTGAAATAATGAACTAATGGTATGTAAATGTATATTGCGAGCATGTTTTTACACCACTTTACTGGTAATATGATGCCCATACCAGTTCATATTTTTGCACCATACTACTATATATTAGTGTACATCATGATGAAGCATTTTTATTTTCACATTTATACAGCTATTACCTCAATCGTGGGTGTCTCTATAAAATATTAGATAATGTAACCATTTATATTGTAGTTGTTTACACAGTGTACACTACAGAGAATGGCTGTTGTCCAGTTGTCATATCATCGCTGCGATGTTTTTTTTAGTCTTAGCTTCTAATCACTGTGACCTTTGCTCTTCAGTTGACCTATAGTTAACGTGGAATCACCGCAAATCACCGTAACAATCGCAGTGAATTACAGCAGCATGGTCAGCATTCAGTTAAGCAAATAATGTAAGTTTTAATAAAATGCAGAACCAGATCTTACAATAGATCATTTGCCGATCTTGATAATGGCTGTCTTTTTGTCCGAGCTAACAACTCTTAGCATTGATTTTCATAGTGACGTCATAATACGTGACATAAATTTATTGTAACGCCATAACGAAAAACAACGCCAAAAGGTATTAGCTCGGACAAAAAGACAACACTTATGAAGTTCAGCAAATGGTATATTAATGATTTAGTACAGTTTATGTAGCACAAAACTTCTGAATTCAAATATCCTACACTAGATCTAATTATTGCCGCAGGGTGATATTTCTTATCAGCTTTATTCCATCTTGTGTAAAAATCAAAAAGGGATCTAAAGACAAGTACCTGTATTATAAAATAACAAAAAGGCGAACAGAAAAAATAACTTGTGATGATTTTGTGTTATAGAAAGACAAGAGTTCAAGTTTACTTTGATGACAATTTGATTAAAAACATTTCTATTTACTGTGTATTTGCTGTATATACATAGAAAATACAGAATAAATATAACAATGCTTTTGATCAGATTGCTTCTTGCAATTGTGAAATCGTGAGAGAAATTGTACATTGTAATGATAATTTAAATAAATCTAAAACTTAAGGTCTATGCTGCGGAAGTGTCCCCTGAATCGGACTTGAAACATATCATCGCATTCATAGCGTACAAGGAAATGGCTGACGGATTTGGATGATCGAAGACAAGACATCTTTATAGGTCATTTAGTAAATAATAACCCTCCAAAACACTTGTCATATTTATAGGGTTACAAGTAACCCTCAAGTGAAATCGCTCGTGTTACACCTCGATATTTAGACATTATTTTAAGATGTATGTTCAATAGGTATACAATGTATAACTGCACTCAACCGCAATGTTGCAGTGAATCACTGCGATTGACATCGCAGTGGCAAAGTGATGTGCTGTGATTTGCAGCGATGTGAACGTGATGTCAGCCGTGATACACGGAGAATTGGACAATCTCTATAGTATATGTTAATGTTCCACACAAGTAAGCCATGTTGGTGCTATGTTTGAGTTATATACATCATAGTTTATGTGCTTATACATGTAAATTTCATATGTAAGAATCCTGAAGATCATATTAATGCATTATGACAGACATTATGGCACAGGAAACTAGACTAACATCATTATTTATGTCCTTGATGTCATTAGAACATGAAGAAATTTAAATGTTGTAGTATGATGATGTTCAGTTCTAAAATTCTCCGCTTTACACACATAGTTATTGTTATGTTTCTTAATGACCATATTTTGTAATGGAACAACTTTTTCCATCCAACTTTATCATTGGTTAAATTCTTTGTCCCTAAGGAAATCATGAATTCAAATGTCTGTGCAATACCAGGCTCTCTTGTGATAATAAATGATGTAATTTGTTTTAAGTAGGTGAATGTCGAAAGTGCCATAGACAATATTGTTTTTATTATCAAGGTATTTTTTATTACATTTATTAGTTTGCCTGCTTTCTGCTTTCAGAGTTTAAATGTGTTTTCAAAAATCTGAATTCTATATCATCATATAAATTTACTGTGTTGCTTGTATAAGAATCTAGACTGGAATAATTGTAGAAATGATCAAGATTGGAATAATTATAGAAATGATTATGTTTCATCACTAAATAGAACATATATAAAATTCTTAATACTTAAGACTGTTCAATTATATTGTATATTACTATAAGTATTATGGAGGAAAAAATCACATGTCAGCAAGCATTTATAGGTCAAAAGAATGTCCATGAAAAGAATCATTAGAAACCAGGAGAGTTCTTTAATATCAAATTATTGTACTACTGTTTATTGCAAATGTAATCAAGCAATATATATGTACTCAATAAAAGTACTGTATGACTGCAGGTTTTTGTGATTATTTATAAAAGACAAATTATAGGAGAATTTTGTCAATTCATATTGTTTTTCAGGTGTCTTGAAATATGGCAACAAGAGCAACACTCTGATGCATAATACAGTCATTCATAATTTGTGGATAGCAATTTCTTTCAAATATTGAAAGTGCTGTAGCTCACAGGGACTTTAACCTTTGCATGCTAATCTTTGAACATGTAATGACACTGCTTTATGTCATGGTCTACTTATCCTTTGCATGATAATCTTGGATCGTGTAATGACACTGCTTTAGGTCATGGTCTACTTATCCTTTGCATGATAATCTTGGATCATGTAATGACATTGCTTTATGTCATGGTCTACTTATCTTTTGCATGAAAATCTTGGATCATTTAATGACGCTGCTTTATGTCATGGTCTACTTATCCTTTGCATGATAATTTTGGATCATGTAATGACACTGTTTTATGTCATGGTCTACTTATCCTTTGCATGATAATTTTGGATCATGTAATGACACTGCTTTATATCATGGTCTACTTATCCTTTGCATGATAATCTTGGATCATGTAATGACACTGTGTTATGTCATGGTCTACTTATCCTTTGTAGCGTCCTACATATCCTCAAAAGACAGACAGAAATGTGGTTCTATAGTAACTCTTTAAGTTGCAATAGCCTTAAAGGTGACAGAAAGAGATTCTTCATAAAGTATGATAATTTTCATTTTTGAAATATACACTGATTTTGAAATAAGAAAAATATTACTGGACATTTCCCCACAAATTTGCCTATTTGTAAATGCAATCTAAACTTCCTGCCATATTTTTCACATTGTTTCACTCCCTTTGCCTAGACGTCATATGTGCTATTGACTACAATTTAATATTGGTACCAAGCAAGTTTTCTGAGAAAATCTGTAGATCTTGAAATGGTTTATTGTGTCATATATTTGTCAAACTAAATCTGTACCATCCCCAAAAGGGGATTTTGTTAAACTTGACTGAGCGTAGACAGTTTTTAATTTGATTGCCCTCTATGGGTATCTCATTGAGAGCAACCTCATTAATTGAGTCTAAAAGCCACATAGTATACACATGTACATGTATAACCTGAAAGAATATACATTAATTTTTTCCAAACATCTTATCAATGGGTGCACCGGTGTCCTTTCTTTTGAATAAGACTGTAAAAATCGAGGCCCCTTGTCGCGACAGACATCACATGTACAAAATCCTTCACTGCTTCTGGAGGGTCTGTTGCAAAGGTATAAATTTCCTTGTGATGCATCAAGCAGATGCCGTTACCATATTTGTGAAATAACTGTGGAGTGACGTAAAACAATCAATCAATACATGAAGAGCATCAACACTCTAAAAAACTATTGTAGTGTGCCACTTTATAAATTTCAATTTCTACTGAGCTTTTTGCTCAAAAATGGTGATGGGCACAATGGACTCCCTCAGTATCATTCTTAGGTTATAAACATTAGAGACAATGATTCTTATAAATAAATAAAATATAATTACAGAATTAGAGGAATTATCTATATAGTATTCCAAAAAAACAAATTAAGTCTTGTTCTCTGCTCAGTTTTACTCTGTTTGACTCAATCAGTAGGAAGGTTGAAGAAAGTACGAGGCAGAGTTGAGCTTTACTCAAAGTCCTATTAATATGTTTCATTAGCATGAAATTTTATTGGAGTTACTTCCCTTGTGACATGTCAACCATCTTTGAGGTATACAACTGAATATTTGTTCATAAATCGACCAAGTATAGATACTTCCTTCTGTGTTTTTGCAATGCTCATGCAAATTTTGAGGTATATGACAGTGTAAAAAAGTTTCTAAAACATGTTAATATTCACAACTTTCAAAAAAATCTTACTTGGTATGAATATAAGGCAAAAAATCATGCTTGAGCATAAACTGGAGGTAACTCCAACTAAATTACAGCTAATGAAACCCATCCATTAAAGTGCTGAATAAGAATTTATTAACTTAAATATAGGATTCCGTTGTTATTTTGATATTTATTGCTATAAATTAATTACATCTTGCTTCGTTGTCTGAATTTATACCGCAAGTGCTTTGCATTAATTTGCTACTGCATCACAGGCATTGATTGGCTGAGGGCTATCAAAATTAGCATTCTTATTACTCAGACACTTAGCAGTCTGATTAGTCAACCATATTGGAACATTTTCAATCATTTTTCACTGCCTCAAATTTAGTTAGAATTTACTCTGAGTATACAGAATTAACATTGTAAACTATAGTAAATTTAAATCAGTATTGACTGGCATCAATCTTGCTTTGAGAGAAAAGCAATTAGACTACGAGAACCTTTGTTGAAAATTCTTACAAGGATTTAATTCATAAGAATAAAGCAAGACATTTTGTGGAAAAGGTGTACTACCATTATATTAATGACAAACCAATGGGAAATGCAAGATAATTCCATGTAAAACAAAACTAAAACTAATTTGTTTACATTTTATTTGTTCTCTAACAAAATACATTCATAGCAATTTGATTAAGACCATATTTTTATTCTACTTATCTATGTGTTCCATTGCAGATAAAGATCTGGCGAAACCCCGTAAAAGGTCATGTTCTGGTGAACTCTGATGACGCTTCACTCACCAAACCCATTATTTCCCATAGCCAATCAATGACTCGACTAGGCAAGTGATAGTGACGCAATATGTAACAAACACTGTTCAAAAACTACCTCATGGGTCATGCATGCTGTGGATGTTAATTTCATTCCTAGGAATTTGTAGCCAGTATCCACTGATTGGCTGAAAATCAGAGTTCATCAGAACATGACCCCTTAGGGAGTTTCGCCAGATCTTTATCCATAATGGGACACATAGAGAAGCGGAATAAAGATATGGTTTTAATCAGATTGACATTCATAGCACAACTATAGAAGGACAATATAAACAGTAAGGAATCTACATGTACTGCAGAACATGTACACATGTACCACAGTTGTGAAGAACACTTGTATTAGATTTCAATACATGGTGTATAATAGAAATTAATGATCTTGGTCCATAATGCTGAAAAGGAAAACTTCTCTTTATTTGAATTAAGTAAGTAGTAAGTACAAGTAATTACAAACCAAGGGTTATACTTCATAAGAATCAGCTCTATAATGTCTTGATTTCATCATGAAGCAAACATTTTTGCATATAGTTTTTTTTCTTTTGCTTTGTAATCTTGGATAGCTTTCTTTACTTTGTCTAATTCTCGTTTGATACCTGTTAAAAATAAAGTTTTGATACTTAATCTAGTTAAAATGTCAGCAAATATTTTCATTGTATATAAAATAGTACATTACTAATTGCATAAGCTTGACAAATCTCCTCCTTTCATAAATGCATTATAATTTTTATATATCACATAAGAGTGAGCTAATCTTTGAACTCAAATTCAAATTAAAACTAACTTCAATAATGTTTGTATAAAAGAATGATTATTCATTTCTGTAGTACAAAACTTAATTTTTTTGTATAAACCCTATGCTTGACCTTATTTGAAATTTGAGGTCAAATAACATTACTGGAATATTCATAATCCGGGGATAAACTCCTATTCAATTTCTCAATACATGCACTGTCTCACACACAAAAGTGACATTATAGTTAACAAATGAATGGATAGCTAGACAATTAAACATGAACAATCTGTTCGTATTTGAATATACCCCAAAATTTCTCAGTGACTGAGAACATACAAATATTTTGAAAAAACAATATGGCCACATGTAGGATGACTGTATTGAACATACCCTTGTCAGTTGGCTCAAGCTTGGAGGCTTCTGTCAAATTCTCCTGTAAATAGATAAAAAAAATCCTCATTACTCTGATTTAAATTCACCCAGTTAAACCTTATAGCATGTATCTACCAAATTTGATGGTCAGAGTTTCTCCATACAAACTAACCTTTTCTCTAGAAATACTGTAAATAATACATGTTTTATTGTCGAATTTGAATTTAATTTAATCTTTATCTTATCCAAGAGATCACGTTCTGATGAACTCTGATGACGTTTCACTCAACGTAACTGTTATTTCCCATAGCCAATCACTGACTCGGCTAGGCACACGATAGTGATGCAATATGTAACAAACACTGTTCGAAAACTACCTTGTGGGTCACGCACTCTGTGGATGTTAATTTCATTCCTAGGAATTAGTAGCTGATCCACTGATTGGCTGAAAATCAGAGATCACCAGAACATGACTCCTTACAGAGTTTCGCCAGATCTATACTGGGACAAATAGAGAAGCGGAATAAAGATATGGTTTTAATCAGATTGGAGTCATACATTACTCAGAAAAAAAGATAATTTGTGTTGAAATAAATTCTTACATGCAATATTTTCAACTGTCATATACATGTACAAGCACATGAATGCAAAACCTACATCTTGATATTGCTACCCTTAAAGTCCCAATTCCAAAACCATGACAGTTTTATCTTATACAGTTGAAACTCATAATGTCGAAGTCGAAGGGACCAAAGGAAATATTTTGACTTATCCGGAATTCGAGATAAACGTCAGCTGTTTATGTAACCATTTTCGCTCATTCTTATTAACATATGAATATACTTGCATTGTTTTACGTATTATTCTATATTTAATCCATGTAATGCATCTTTCTATCGACTAAATTCTAACTACTATCCATCAACTTAATGACAAGCCGATAAATGAAGAAAAATTTAAAATCATATTTTCAGCTCTTTATATTTTGAATTTATTTAATAATTTACAAGCTGTGAAAGCGATACTGGCCTATTATCTGCCCTAAATGAAGATGTCTTTACTAATGAGATGATCATATTTTAAAATAACAAGTGGTGATGCAATCTAATTATCTAATCATCGTCGATCAGGTGAAATGGCTTCACGGTCAAACAATCAGCCATTACCGTACACCCCACTGGGATGATTGGTTGTTGGCAATTTTTCTACCTTTATTGCTGTGTTAATCAATTTATGTTGTAAAAACATTGACACTTCGAGATAACGAGTGTAAAATATATAGAAAATGGAGTTTTGGGACTGTTAAATGCCTTTAACATAAACAGAATTTCGACTTATGCGACTTCAACTTAACCAAAGTAAAATCGTATAGAAATCAAAGAAAAAATTCAGGACTTGATCTTGACTTTAAGATAAACGGAATTTCAACTTAGGCGACTTTGCGATAACGAGTGTCAACTTTATATTGCTTTATAAAAATGTTATTGATAAAAGTAAATCTATGAAAATTTTATGCTGATATTCAAATGTCTTGACCCTTATTACTTCTAGTCAAATATCTGTCGTGAAATATCTCCGAAAAGTATCACACATTTGTTTATGACCAAATTGTGGAAAGGGCAAGTAATCACCAGAAGTTTGAAGGGATTTAACCTCAAGAATTAAAAATTCAACAATATGCATAACGAAAACAACTACTATCATTTCCAATATTAACAAAGGGAGGGGGATGGGGGCTAAATTGTTCAACTTAGCTCCTTGGTAATAAAATTAAAAAGCACATTTGACTGAATTCTTTCAAAGTAAAAAGTTTCCAATTTGTCAAGTTTAATCAAAATCTGTCTATTGTTCTGAAGTTAACTAAATGAAATATAACCAAAAGTAGCAACAATGCACTTCTCTTCTGTTCTTAAATCTTAAATTAACAAATGTTTCTTCATACTTAAGATTTATTTAAAGAACAAATAACAAAATAAAACCATTCTAAGCATTAAGCATTCTACAATGAGAAAGTCCAAGAGATTACCTGAAAATATGCAAAACAGACAAAGTCTGAAAAGACACAAAATTTTGAAATGGAAATTTGAGACCCTTTCTAGCTCACTACGATGGATTTGCTTTGTCAGGTAATGCAGTCTGAAGAAATTTGTTATCGGAGCTCTTTTTCTCTGGATCCACACCTTGATGGATCCAACTGACAAAAATACCGTAAGGAATCTTGACTTTATTCATGTCAAGTTACAATGTATATTAAATTCCTCCAGTTCTGAATAGTCAATCAGAGCTAAATGTAACATGCAAATAGTGCACCCCTTCCCTTCTAAACTTAAAAGAAACTGTAGAAAAATTCTGAAAATTACTTTTACATTTCAACTCTTCATAGTAACAAGATATAAGAAAAAGCAATGTGCAAAAATTCCCCAAAAGAGGTATAAAAAGCATAATATACAACACTTCTTAAGAGGGTCCTCAAGACCGCCCCTATGCATTTTGTTGACCTACATGTATGCAGTCATTCTGAAGAAGAAATTTGTCAAAGAAGGATGTATACCTCTTTGACCTTTATCAGTCTATTCTGATCCCTTAACAGATCTGGCCAAAAACAACAAAACATAAGTACATGTACCAACTAAAGTTTTATCAAAATTGCTATAGCAATTCTGAAGAAGTCAAAAATAGAAAAATCTATGCTAGATATATGATTGGATCAAAAAATGTCAGTCAAGGAGTGATTTCAATAGAGAAACAGAATATTTGCTGCAATACAGCAGGTTTAATAGTGTTTTTGTATTAACATACCAAAGCACTGTCCCAGTTCTGCATTGCACTTAGGGCCTGGCCTTTCCTGAATAAAGCTTTTACATTCTGTTTATTGGCAGCAAGTACCTAGAAGAGATTGAAAAGGTAGAAATTACTGGAGTTGTTCACAATTCAACAACAAATTTGCAAAGTGAAATATTTTATTTCATAATATCTAAAGCAATGATTATTATTCAATTCACAATTATTTCAATTTTATTCTATTGAGAATGCATGACAATGTGTTTTTTTCTTTAAACTGACCCCAATCAGATTCCACATTCTAAGAGTATAAAAAATGACACACCTTTTACATTCAATTATACTAAATAATTACTTGACAAATTTAACACTATCTTAATCCATGTGTCAAACATAATGTTAAGTAACAGCTTTAGCACAGAAACAGACCTTATCAAATTCTGAATTGACTCTCATCATATTGGTAAATATCAATCTAAAATACATGTATTGAGACAGTATAAAGCTTTTTTTTTCAACAAATGAAGACACCAGACATTTTTCAAATTCTTGTCTGCACTTTAAAAAGTCTAACATATTTTCACTTCATAACTGGATATTTCAAATTTTGAATTCAAATAACGAGCCTAACAGATTAAAATAATCTTTGTACTATTACTTTTTGAGTAGGTAACATTGTTTCTATCAACGGTATGTTCACTTGAATAGTACAGTTTTTGTTCGAAGCAACATCCATGAATTTCATGCAAGCAAGAAAACACCTCCATTTAATGTTTAGGATTTAAATATCAGAAACACATGTGTTGAAGGTATATTAATGCTGATATAGTCAATTAAGTCACTTACATCGTCACATTGAGAAATGGCCTCTTCATACTGTTCTAGTTTCAGATTACAGGCTGCTCTGATAACAAAAAGGAAATATGGAAGGTCAGTACTTTTGAACTATCAACTGATCAACAACATATACATAAAAATTCACTTCTCCCAATACTGCACTCCTTATTCAGCTCACATGAAATCAATTGCAAAATGTTCAAAGTTGAAGTTTAAGATATCATTAGCAAAGATGTGAATTACTGAAATAAGTGAGTGTTCTGCTCCAAATTTTGAGTTAATTTGTATTAGAAGAGTCATGAATAAGAGGACAAAGGACATGTTAAATCCACTAAGGTAGGAATCAAACAACAAAATAAAAAATTAATCCATCTTTTGTATGTTTCCTCTATATAAAATAATAGGAGATAGATATTCTATTTGATCCAAGATCCTATCTTCTGTCTATACCCAGTCAATAGTCAAAAGACTATTCCATGGGTTATAGTTCTGTAATAATATTTCCCAGACTTTTCTATTCTCGATTTTCACTGGATCAAAATTACGTCATCATCATTAATTCTTCTTGGACTGTATCATGTACACTAATGAAAGTGCCAAGATTGAATTGTACCAGACAACAATAGACCTCTTTCCTTTAACTGCAGAGCTGTAACATAGGACAGCAAAATCATTAACGTTCCCTCCAAATTGATCAGAATGGCGTCAGAAATAAACTACATTACTTTGCAATTTTAATTACATTACACCTATGGTCTTTCTTATCTTAATCTACCTAATATTTTCTATCCTGAATGAAGTTTGTATTTACAAATCATGACCTTGTACAGGAAAATATGATATTGCAGGATCACAATTTGTTTACAGATGTTAAACATGTGTATTGTTAATGCAATTTCTGCAAGAAGCCATTATCTTTCAGAAATTTTTCAGTTGTACATTGAGATATTGGAGTAAAACTTAAGTATGAGGTCATAAATAATTGTTAAGTTGAATATTTGTTTTTTTTTTCAATTTAGTAATACCCTTTTTCTGGAGAGTTATTGCCTTTTGAGATACTGAAGTGAAAGTTGATGTGTTTGTTCAGCATGACCTCCTGCATAGGATGTTCATTATTTTGTTTTGTTTTGATTTTTTCCCCATCATACAATCCTTATTGCATTTTGATGAAAATTATTATTTAGTATTGCAAAAAGTTTTTAGTCATGTTTTCAGATATTGAAGTGAAATTTAATACATGAAGTCCTACATATGAAACTCAACTTTTTGTTTTCATAACTGGATTGACCCTTTTCTACAAGATTATATGCTCTTTGATGAAAAGTAGAATTGCAGAAAATTGGGCACTGAGATACTCAAGTTAAACTTGGTCTATACGTTTAATATGAAATTTTACATTAGGAATTAGACTTTTTATGTAATTTGGTCAAATTATTAAGAGCTACTGCCTTTAGACGAAAATCAAAATTACGTAAATATTTGGCAGTGCTTTCAGATAGTGAAGTAAAAATTAGCGGGTATGCTCAGTGTGAGGTCTTACACAATAATTCTTACATTTTCTGTCATTGATCTTACTTTAATTAAAAGAATTACATGTATTGGCCTTTCATGAAAATATAGTATTCCAGGATTTCTGGACTCAGTTTAAATGTTGAATAGAAGATCTTACAGATGAAGTAAAACTTTTGTCAAAATTTATCCCTTTTCACAAATGTTACTAAGTGTTATTTTTGCCCTTTTAAGAATGTTCCTGTCTTGAAAAATAAGTGAAGAATATAATTGGAAACATTGTTTTTGTTGTACATATTGTCACCATTTTGCATTTTATGTGACTTTGTACCTTGACCAGTGAATCATCTCATTACTTTACATACAAGCTGATTACCTCACATAGTTCTGGTAAATCTTGGCATGTGAACTCTTGAGGAAGTCAAATTTTTGGTATGACTGACATTTGGTTTGAAACATAAACTTATCTAGAGATCAGTGTTTGGAGCATACTAAAGCATTATATAAATCTAATATAAAACATGATTTTGTGAAAATTTATAAGATATGTTACCTCCTGTCAGAGTACAGATTGAATTCACACAAAATACTATGTTTTTGTATGATGATTGACTGATAAGGAATTTATGATACTTTACCACATGGAAATGAGTTCAAGGAAGGAAAAATTAGAAATACACTAACAATCAGTCATCTTTTTCATTAAGAAATCCATAAACTCAATCTAGTTTACTTTTAATTACAAGATATTAAGAGAGTTTCTTCCAATCATAAAGAGTTCAACTTGTAAAATTTATCAGGACAATTATTGGTTTATAATTGTTTTACATCACACCACAATTAATTTCATGTATATGGCGTCGACATCTGCCTAATGCATTATATGGCGTCGGGATCTGCCTAATACATTATAAAAATTTATACCTTTTCAACAGATCCATCTTAAGCAATGAGGGATCATTTACAGTCCACACCTCAGGGATGTCATTAGCAGCTGGCAACTGCTGTAAATTGCCAATAATTCTAGCTGAAACCGCTGATTATTTTTTCTCTTTCAAAAATATGAATTGGAGAAAATTATTTTACAGTTGAAAATTACCGTATGTCTGAGTCAGTGACTAACATTTTAAGCCACATAATAACCTAAGTGATTTCTCATAGTATTGGCATGTTCAATACATTTCCCCAGATAATAGTCATATACTTTCTGGAAATCCCCTAAAGCTATTTTAGAAAAATTTGTGGAAAAGTGTATGGCATATGTTTTTCAAAGGCATTTTTAAGATATTAAACTGCTGTCCTGCTATTTGTATATGAACAACAGCTTTTTAGGAGGGCTATATACAAAACCTGAATGTATAAAACATTCCATTGCAACTGAAACAGATCACTTTTCTTTCTGGTTTGAAGATGACCGTCTGGAAGGAATACTGCACATACATGTGCAGTTATTGTGAAAAGGCCTTTGTAGTAGTTACCCCATTGAAAAGCATTAGTTATGTTGAGATTACACCATGGACGGATGCCTAATTCCACACTGGGCGCAATGCCTAGTGTTGTGCCAAATGACACATTTTATAATTGCACATTTAATGTGTAAAAGTAAAAAAAAAAAATCAAAAAACAATAAATCACTTAAATTAAAAAAAAAAAATTAATTAAATCACATATTAATTACTTCATTTTGATTTGAGAATTGAAGTTGTGTTTATTGATTAAAAATTTCACTTATGATTTTTGTATTTATTTTTTTCTGGAAGACTAAATTTGATGTTCAGAAAAAGTGAAACATAGATACACTATTCCATAAAGTGTATGCAATACTAGATATACCTGAGACCCCCAAAGGATGGGATGGTCCGCTTGCTATGGTGTACCGGTATGTAGGGATACATCATACCTTCTACAATTGTAAACTGTACCCATCTATGGTACAATGAGCTATGACTTATGTAATGCCATCACATTTTTGATGGATAATATTTATGTGCAATTTTAATAGCTCACTGTTTTTAATGATCAGCATATTTACGTTTGCAGTTCGCTAATTTTTTTTTTTCAAATTTTTATACCAACATTGATCACTGCTTTGTTTTTCAAGCTACATGTATTTTGAATTGCAGTGAAGAAATAAAATCTTAAAACTTATGTGTATTAAAAAAACCCCAATTTTATGTGCCTAAATCAGTCACAATTTAATCAAGACTAGTAAAAGGAGTATTTACCTTGATCTATATTTCAAAATATTAGTAAAATAGTACAAAACATAAAGTTTTCAACAACTGAAATTAAATCATACCTGCCAACCCTAGAAGAGGAACAATGGGTGGTCAGGGGCGCAGCCCCCCCATTGTCACTGAGAAAATTTTTCAATTTTCGACCATAAAATGACCTCACAGATTGACAGTAATCAACAAACTCCACAGAGAAAAGTACAACAGATTATACAGCTTTTTCAACACTTTTAATAACAAACACAAGTCTCCTTCCTTGAAATGACAAACAAAAAGGTGAAAACTGTGTTTATGAAACACTGATGCCACAAAGCGAAGAAAGTCCAAAAAGTTGTCTATGAAGCCTTTGAGAAAAAAGTCGATATTTTCTCGTTCTGTTGTTCAGAAACCAAAGTGTTTTCTGCTTTTGAGTCCCAATATGTCTGGAAATGTCTGTGATCCCCCATGGGAGATAGTAAAATCACATCTGCACACCATACAGTAAGCGAAACCGGGCCCCCTTTTACTTTGGGCAACGACCCTGTTAAAACGAGAAACGTATTCGTTTCTGAAGGTTTCTTCCCTGCGCACATTCTTTTTCTTTTTAGGCTACGCCTCGTTGTAGCTACCACCACTGTCAGTATTGTTGTTTTTGTCCTTTGTCGGTCCCAGTCGCTGCATTTTGTTTCTGCTTCTGTACTGAAGACGCCATGTTTGTCTTCCTTTTTGTCACGTTCGTCCTTGGTCAGGTCAGCGCTTTAAAGATGGGTCATTTAAAACATATCGTTAAGGTTTTTCAAGAGTGTGACAAAAAAAGGGAGGTAATTCCAATCTAAAGTGCGCAATAATGACCGAAAGCGGAATGGACAAGTCTAAATCCGGAATGTGGAATCAGCATGTAATAATCGGAAAAATTCCACCAAAATCGGAACAGTTGGCAGGTATGTTAAATGCCAGGAAAGGGCTAGAATGCAGGATTTTACATCATTTACTTCAGAGCTTCTGGGAGCCCCTGATACATCAATCACCTTGCTTTGCAAGGTAGCAGAATTCTCCTATAACTTTTCATAGTTCTCCTATTACTTCTATATCTAATGACATCCCTGCACCTACCATGACACAGGACCTCATTTTTCATTGTTTCATTTGTAAAACAGGACACTGACGTGCCCATTGTGGGAGTCGAACCCAGGACCTCTCAATCACGAGCTGAGCACTTCATCCATTAAGCTACATTGGCTCCTGAGGAAAATGACCAAAAAAAACCCACTTCTGTGCAAGACCTTCTGATATATTGTTTCATATTTGTTAGTTATACAAATTATAAACATGTTTTTGCATATGATACTAGCTCACTGTATGTTTATTATATATACTTACAAATTTAAAGAAATAGGAATCAAAAATGTGGTTTCTATATCTTTCTCTGCTTCTTCTGATAATTTCATTTCATTATCAACTTCATTTAAATATCTACAAAAACAGAAAAGTATGATGGATCACAGATTATTTTAAAAGCTTCCTTGGTCAAACAGGACAGTGTTATTTAAAATAAAAACATAATCTGTTATGTAAATGTAGTGCCTAGTACAGTTGAATTAGACAATATCCAAATGGTCTCGAAAGATTGTTGAATCTTTGTTTTCATGGATGTTGGATTTTAAGAAATGCAAAATTACTGAATACAAATGTCATAAGTCTGTGTCAAATATTTTCATCAATACCATAGAATAAATTACACCCAATTGCAGTATATGACTAATTAATCTTATGCAATGTAGATACAAAATCTGTTAAATCAGTATTGATTTAATATCAATAGAGAAATTTAGACAAGATAATATGCCATGATAATTAACCAAACTTTTAAGTACAGGTATATCTACTCTTTCTACCATCAATTCCAAAAAAAAAAAAAAAAATTAGGGTACATCACAGTCGGTCTACTGTTAGAAATATCATGCTCAGTGACTGACACAGCACTGGCGCATGTCATGCTCAGTGACTGACGTGGCACTGGCACATGTCATGCTCAGTGATTGACATGGCACTGGTGCATGTCATGCTCAGTGACTGACATGGCACTGGCACATGTCATGCTCAGTGACTGACATCACTGTGGAGCCATCAAGAGTATCCAGTATTTAGGACTCAGTTAACACTAAGCTGTATACACAAGAAAATTTAGACTAGCATTAACAATTCTCAAATTATAATATTTAGAAAGTATTACATTAATAAATGTTAATGGACAATTTTAAGTAAAGTATCTGCACTGTTTTTAAAACTCTGACAAATCAAATAAATTCACACTTTTCCACTTGACTGGAGCAATGCTAAGCTCATGTTTCACAACTAGTTGTTTGACATGACCAATGTCAAGTTGATATATATTTGAACAGTGATAGTTTGACCCAACTAATGTCAAACCTATGCCAGTGCTAGCTTGACCTGATTGATCTTTGACTAGTGCTAGTATGACTATAACAATAACAACCCTATGTCTGATCAATGCTAGTTTGATCTTACCAATACCAAACACATATCTGTTTAGTGCTAATTTGACAGGACCAATAACATTACATAACCTTAAATGTTAATGTAGCATTAACATGTAGATTGCTATTCTCAAGTGCTCAGGATTTACAATTTACAACATTTTTACTTAAGTTTGAAACATTGTTCTTCCCACTCTGAAGTGCATCCGAAAATCATTTTCCAATTTAGCCATCATTAGACTGCGATATCTTTTATAAAATAAAAAAATAAAAAAACATGATGAAAGGGAATTAACTCAATAATCAATTATGAGATGCATCTTAAAATGACCCTGAGTCCTGCCAGTACAAAGAATGTAAAGTCTTTATTATAATTATACTTAAGAAATTATTACTCTGCATACTTCTTTAGAAGCAATGTATGGAAACATTATATCATTGCATGAATATTTAGAACATATGGCTATATAAAATGTATTTTACTGAGCTTTTTAATCATCATGTACATTCCTGTGCATACTTCAAATTGACTAAAATATAAGCTTTTCCACCAGTTATTGCAGTAGGTTACTATCAAAATCTCTGACAGCTTCCAACATCTCTTCTTTTCCAAAGTATTAGAAAATATATACTTTTCTGACAACCCTCCCCAAACGTGCACGGCTGATTATTATATCTTTTTAACATTTTATAATCATTGTCATGTCAAATTGATATTCATACATACAACTATCATCATCATTGATTCTTGCAGATACCACCTTACATCCCAGTATCTTTTATTTGAGCCAATATTTACACGTAAACACGATTGGGGTGTTATGTTCAAATGTGTCTTCTGCATGACTTTTATTCTATTGTCACATGACAGTCAAGCGCATTAACATGGTCTCAAAATTAAGTTCACGTGGAAATCTGTGTGATCACAGACGCGTGTGCTCAGCAGTCCTGAGTGCACAAGAAAAGCAATCTTTACGTTAACGCGACATTAACATAACGTTATGTTAGGACTGCACCTCACTGTGTAAGAAATGATCATCTTCTAATTTCATATGAAATAACAGAAAAAAAGCTATAATTTTGTTACCTCAAGCACTTTTTGTATTTCTTTTTTGCAACATCATATTTTTGATTTTTGAAAGCAGAATTTCCACATTCTTTGACATCTTTAATTATCTGCAGAATTTTGTCCTTTTCTTCTGACTGTTAGAAAATAGAAAAAAAAGAGAGTAGCATTATTAGGTAGAACCAATTAAAATCAGAACAGAAGTACCATCACATACTTTTTTTACCTACGTTTACCATAATAGCTTTTCTATAATCTAATTCATTCCAACACATCATAATGATTTGAAACCATCCACTAGCACTAATAGGGTCTTATTATATAGAGTTATTTCCCATATGAATATGTATCTGACGTCAAACCATTGTGACATCATATACTTTCTACATGGTTTGCCGTAATTTTACACCAGTTTTTGTAGAACTGGTTGACGTCACACTGCACTAACATCAAATACTGACTCATATGGGTGATAACTCTGTATAATAAATAGACCCGACAAGGAAAACTCATTTCTATTAAGACATCAAAGGTAACCACAATTTCAGCTGATGAGTGATAACAAATTGCTTGTTTGCACATCAACGGACATCTCTTAAAGTATTGATAGAAGGATAGTATGGCACTTACACCAAGCAAACATCCACACATCACACATCCACACATTCTTGTTTACACATCAAAATGCATCTCTTAAAGTAATGATAGAAGGATGTCATAGCACTTACACCAAGCGAACATCCACACATTCTTGCAATGTGGGTTGTATCTGTCTGTTATATAGCCTTGTGATTAGGAAACAAACATTATTTCAATAATATTGTTAGAAAGTGAGTGACATAGGCCAAATCAGGGAATCCGATGTATATCAAGTATGTTTCTCTGATTCTGATATTGACGATTCTAAACTATAAAGTTTCTCCACAGGCACTGTGTTACATGAAATTTTGAGGACAGATATCAAAAGGTTAGACATTATTTTACATGTTGGCACTTTATTTTCCTCTGATTATCATCGGAACATGTAGGAAATACTGGTTGAAGCAGCTGCATTCTGACCAGCGTTTCTTACCTTAGGGGAAAGGGGAACGAGACGATATATAAAGGGAAGGGGGGAAATTTAGTTTTAAAAAGGCACTCTTCATGTAACACAGTACCTGTGGTTTCTCTAAGACTTGAAGCATTTACAGTAGATTAATCACAATCTTTCAGAAATCATGTAAAGTTACTGATTTAATGCCTACTTCAAAAGACTGCCCATAAATTCTAGAAACCTTTAGATTCCTGTGATTGTGGGCAGTATCTAGTGCCGATATCTGTAAAGGTCTTGCAATTTAAAGTGATTTCTATGAGAAAACTAGAACTGTCCATATGGAACAAATACCCCCTTGCTCATGGAATACACATGTGTAGTATGAAAGCCCATCTGTTTTACTCCAAAAGTTAACTTAAAGGCTAAGGTTGGAATTGACAGAAAGGTCTTTCAAATGTCACAATCAAGGGGTAAAAAATTTTGGTACTGACAGAAAGGTCTTGCTACAAGGAATGCACATGTGTACTATGAAGACCCCTCTCTTTTGGTTCAAAAGTTATGGGAAAGGTTAAAAATTTAAAAAAATAGCTCAAACATCAAGGTCGTGAGGTCAAAAATTTTGGTACAGACAGAAAGGTGTTGCCACAGGGATTACACATGTGTAGTATGAAGGCCCCATCTTTTTTGTTTCAAAAAGTATGGCCGAGGTTAAAGTTTTCAAAAACAGCTCAAATGTCAAGATCAAGGTCACAAGATAAGAAATTTTGGTACAGACAGAAAGGCCTTGTCACAAGGAATACTTATGTATAGTATGATGGCCATCTCTTTTGGTTCAAAAGTTATGGCCAAGGTTAAAGTTTTCTGGACAGACAGACGGAGAGACAGACAGACAAGGTGATTCCAATATACCTGTAAGGATTATAATTGAATCACCAAGAAACTTACAAAGGATTAATCTGAAACTACAATTTTCAATATCCTTAGATAAAACAGTAAAACCTATATAAAAAACAAAGAAATAAATGTCACTTAATGGAGTGAAAACAAAGAAATAAATGTCACTTAATGTAGTAAAACCAATATACATGTAAAACAGCAAATAAATAAAAATTCCTTAACTGAGGAAAACTTTCATAAAACAACAAAGAGATGAAGATCACTTAACACAGTAAAACGGATATAAAGCAACAGAGAAATAAAGATCACTTAACAGAGTAAAACCAATATAAAACAACAGAGAAACGGAGTAAAACCAATATAAAACAACAGAGAAACGGAGTAAAACCAATATAAAACAACAGAGAAATGAAGATCACCTAACGGAGTAAAACCAATACAAAACAACAAAGAAATGAAGATCACCTAACGGAGTAAAACCAATACAAAACAACAGAGAAATGCAGTAAAACCAATACAAAACAACAGAGAAATGGAGTAAAACCAATACAAAACAACAGAGGAACGGAGTAAAACCAATACAAAACAACAGATAAATAGAGTAAACCAATACAAAACAACAGAGAAACCGAGTAAACCAATACAAAACAACAAAGAAATGAAGATCACTTAACGGAGTAAAACCAATACAAAACAACAGAGAAATGGAGTAAAACCAATACAAAACAACAGAGAAACGGAGTAAAACAATACAAAACTACAAAGAAATGAAGATCACTTAAAGGAATAAAATCAATACAAAGCAACAGAGAAACAGAGTAAAACGGATATAAAGCAACAAAGAAATGAAGATCACTAACGGGGTAAAACCAATACAAAACAACAAAGAAATGAAGATCACTTAACACAGTAAAATGGATATCAAACAACAGAGAAATAAAGATCATTTAATGGAGTAAACCAATACAAAACAACAAAGAAATGAAGATCACTTAACAGGGTAAAACCAATACAAAACAACAAAAAAATGAAGATCACTTAATGGAGTAAAACCAATACAAAACAACTAAGAAATGAAGATTACTTAACACAGTAAAACTGATATAAAACAACAGAGAAATAAAGATCACTTAACGGAGTAAAACCAATACAAAACAACAAAGAAATGAAGATCACTTAATGGAGTAAAACCAATATAAAACAATAAAGAAATGAAGATCCCTTAATGGAGTAAAACGGATATAAAACAAGAGAAATGAAGATAACTTAATGTTGCATGAATAATTAATTACACTAATAAACATATTTAAGATCTCCAAAATGTATCACAACCGCATACCTTGTTATCCTCTTAAAAGTTTTTTTGTGATAAACATGCACTCAAGTCTAAAATATTAAGTTTCTGCTGAATTTTACTTAAGTACTTTGAGCAATGATCTTGAGAATATCATGCAAATGCAGAAGGCAGAATAATGAGGGTAAATAACCATCATTTAATATTACATGTAACATGCATTTTGATTGGTTTAAATATTAGTGGTATATCTCATCCAAGAAATTTTTCCCTGACCACGTAATTTACCACATTCTCGCAAATGTGCCGTCAATATTTAGAAATTAACAGATGTTGAGAAATAGTGCAGACATAACATACTAATTTCTGAGAATATAAAACATGTTGGAAGGGAATAAATGATAAGGAATGAATCTTATTTGTTTTTCATTGTATGGAGGTATGCCATAAAAAAAAGGACAGAAAACATGCATCATGCACTAAGCACAATGATGCGGTTTTCGTCGTATTTTTTTTGTCATATACTCTCCATCCAACGAAAATAAAAATTAAATAAATATTCCTTTCATAAATGTCAATTCATGAAAGGAATTTAAGTAAATGTGTTTAAATCATGAAAAGCCATGCTTTTAATTCCAATAATGGGCAAGACAAAAGCCTTTACTTACACCTGCACTTAAATAACTATTAGAGGTTACATGTCAGATGTAAAGAATGTATAATAGAAACCACTTGTATTGTGGTATGTTTATAAAAAAATTATGACTACAACATAAAACACTATCAAATTTTGCAATTTGGGTTTATCTGTCTGTTTTGTTTACTATTCTTTCATACAATGCTTCAGATTTAATAGAATCCACTGTATCTAATTTTGGAAATTAGACAATACACAATGTACCTTAGAGAAATTAATCCCAGAATCTTCAGGCCAGTCAGGATGTATATCCCCTGTACCGTCATCCAGATTGCATCCATCGTCTTGCCCAGCTGCTATCTCTCCACAATCACTAATGAGACACGGCTGTTAAATATAATGGAATCTGATAAATAGAATCTATCACTAAGGTATGGTAGTAATTGAGAAATCCACTGAACCAAGTGTCAAGTTAACTTAGTCCATGTCAAGGATTCTTGAGAAAGGGACAAGTTTAATTTGAATGGGAACTAGTATATTTCTCTCTCATCCATCTCTAGACCTTAGCAATCAATTATTTTTCCCAATCTTTCAATTATTTTGGGCCAGTTTTTCTCATTCTGAGCTTGTCAAAAGGAACAATTTCTATATTATTTGCAACAATATTCTTATGACTTCATAAATGGTTATAAGACCATTAAACAATCAGCATACATATCTTATCATCAGGCCTGCTGTCAATGACAAATAAATCAATCCATGTGACACTGTTAAAATGATATGAATATATATATAAAGTTATGGTGTAAAACGCAAATCTGACCGATACACAGACGGATGGATGGACTAACAGGTAGACTTTTGATAATAAATGCTAATCACACAGAAAATTTAGGTTACTAATTTATTAAACACTAATGCTGGAATATGGAAATATATCTGTGAACAAACAAATTACAACAATCACTCCTTATGAAAAAAGTAAGCAACATGTTTGTAATTGATTAAGACCAGATTTACCTGTAAAGGTTTATCATTCTCTTCTGTCTGAGTAGCTTCCAATTCTCTTACCACCCCCATTCCCTTCAACACTTTTCCAAACACTACATGTTTGCCATCCAAATGGGGAGCTGGTTTAGTCAAAATGAAAAACTGGGACCCATTTGTTCCTGGTCCTGCATTAGCCATACTCAATAATCCAGCGGTTTCATGCTATAAACAATATAGATACGACAGAAATCACATAGAATATTAATAACATCATGATAATTAAAGCAATATCTATCATATTACACTTGACACCCTTAAACCATAAAAAACTTGATTTCCATTATTCATAGAGGATATATTTTTAAAGGAATGATCATGGGTTCAACTTGTGATACATTCTAAAGGCCATGGATATTTGTCTGTTATAGTTTGATATTATTCCTCAAAGGCACAGATGGATTATTGTCCAGACCTCATTTAAGTATCTGGGATCTTGAACTTGATCATAAGGAGAAGAACATGACACATTAACTTGCTAAAAGCCAGCGTAACATAACTAAATATTATATTGTGAATGTATACCTTGTATGGAAATCCTTCATCTTCAAATTTAGCACCATATATGCTTTCTCCTCCAGTACCATTGTGATTAGAGAAATCACCACCTTGGATCATGAAATTCTTAATGACTGAAATAAGATAAAATGAATACTTAAAACTAGTATTTAATCAACAGTTATACATTAACATCAATATGTGTACTTCAAAACACTTGTAGAAGTGACTGTCTAACAGGGCAGGCTTGGTGTAGTGGTTAAGCGCTTGGCTTGCGGCGCTGACGATCCGGATTCAATTCCCAGGTTGCGCCACTATGTTTAAGAGGTTGGTAACCTCCTGCTTCCATGTCGCGATATAACTGAAATATTGTTGAAGTGACGTAAAACACCAATCAACCAAATATCAATTAGACTCTGTTTAATATCAAATATTTTGAAAACATTACTTATGTAACATAAAGTATTCTATGACAGTAGATAGTTTGGCATGAAACTTATTTTATCTAACTTTGAAGCCTATATCTAATATTGATTTATCCAAGTATGATTATGTATCATATTTTAGGTATCACAAATGGAGTTTTCATTTGTTGTGGCAGTACATCACTTTTAATAATTTTCAGTCATATTATAACAAGGATTGAATCACTCCACCATTATTTCATGCTTATGGTGATAGCATCTGCCTGATGCATCGCATATGAATTTATATTTTCCCAACAAACCCTCCCAAAGCAGTGAGGAATCTTTTGTGTGCCACGCCTACCATGACACAGAACCTCATCCCAAAGACAGGACACCAGTGCTGGAGTCTAATCCGTGCCTTTGAAACACGAGCCAAGCACCTCATCCACTGGGTTACATCAGTTTTATTATGACAAGGAAGCAGGAAGTCACCTACTTCATCTTTTCCTAATGTAAATCCATTTTTATTTGGGAGGTTTTTATTTTCGCATAATCCATCAACTTGCAAAAATTAAAACTTTGCTTAAATATTATCCCACACTATAACAGTTTCACAAATGAAGAGCAAGGTAATGCACATCAAATATACAAAGTGCTTGTTGTCGACCAGGTAGGTCACAATCGTCTTTGATTTTGTCCACATAAGAAACAACAACCTTCTCCACATACCTATTAATAGTAAACAAACATGACTGTGTTTATTGATCAGATCAGGTTATTAGAAACCAAATATGTTATGTATTAAACTGCTTTAAATAAATAATGGTGGCAAGGGATTTTAGATGTCATTAATTAGCTTGTCATTTCTTACTAGTATAGTACGTGCATATTGTGAGTTCAAATATATATTTTAGAGCTATACTTTGCTGCTGCTGAACTGGCATTTTCTATCCCATAGTGCACACGTTTTAAATGTTGTTAAAGGGGGAACTTTTTGACCGTATGGTTGAAGTCACGTGATTAAGCTGGGGGCGTGGTTTAACTGGTCAACGAAATCACTGCTTGTCTCCAGCTCGGGGTATTGCCTAGAGGCGCTTGGTAATCGAGATATTGGGTATGCCTCGAAGCGCTGGTAATCGGGAGGTGTGTACATGCTATAGTTTGGTGTAAACAATGTGTATGGTTTGAATTGGTAATAGAAAGTACATGCTTTAGTCCCAGTAATGAAGATTCTAGTTGTATTTTATTTTTTCATTTTAATTGGGTTTTATTACTTTTTAGGGGGTGGGGTGTTTGATGTATTTGTTTGTTTTGATCTCTTTTTGGAGAGTTTGAGGACATAAGCCGATATTTCTCCCATACTTTATGAAACACACAGATGGGCATAATTTCCTCCCAATATCCATGGGACTGCCATATAAATCTGTTTCGCCTTCTGTTCAGACTGACTTTCCGAGTCTTTCTATCTAAATATCGAGAATCATCCCACACAACACGATGGCATAGAATTGTCCAGCACTTCTTGTATAGGTCCTTTCTCTTTCTATGATTACGATGGTGAGGTGGGACGTCTGATTCTGGTCACCACATCTGTCGGTTGAGATCATCTATCAGACAGGGTCATGAAAAGCAGTCTGGGCTTTCGTGTTCTCCTTCAAGTTGTGGAATGAGTGGCTTCATTGCCAGGCGATTCGGTGTCCACAAAGTCCTCTGTCAAAGTGCTGGCGGAGTATTTATTTGTCCAGTCCCAGTCATTATGTGCAAAAAAAAAAAAAAAAAAAAAGCCTGTTACACTTGAAGCTTATCAGGTGATAGATTCAAAGTTATGGTGTTCATTGTTGGGTTTTAGAAACAGAATGATGATATGTAGAAGAGATTCAGTTATATTAAATTTAAAACGCTTTCTCATAATTAATTTCTAATTGCAAATTTTACTTTGTTCTCTTCATTACGTTAATTACCTATAATCAATTTCCTTTCCTTAACATTTTCATAGAAATCAATTTCACTGACCCGAAATTAAAAAAACGTCTAGACCATGGCTTCACAAATTTTGAAGATCAATATTTGCGTTCCCTTTTAAGGAATATTCCGAATATTGCCCCCTTCTTCGTTTCCCTGAAGGAGGTGGTGCTGCGTAAACTTTTGAATCTGCCATCTGTTTGAATTTGGTAGGTGTAGTACAAATTAAAAACATTGTTATAGACGGTGTGGTCAATTTGATTCCTACTATGAAAGTGATTAGAAAAATGCAAATCACGTATCTATTGATATTGACTAGAAACATAGCTGAGTAAAGCTCTTTCAGTCTTTAATTGCTGGTATTGTGAAGCGTTCAATATTTCAACAGGTAAAGGTACTATTAGCAATGTTCATGAGTTTATCAGAGCGTACATTGAATATGACAGAGTAAAATTATTTATATAATTACATGAATGTGACCCGTGTGATATTCTAACTGGTTGGTACTGGTACCTATTAGGGTGTTTGGATATGTAATCATTAATGCATATAAGGGCATTTTCTTGAATGTTACTCTGATACATAAATTTTAAGGTAGCGATTGCAAGACGTCACATGATAAAGTCATGTGCTATCTAAATACTGAATTGGTACGTGTTCCCGTATTTCCATTGTGATGCAATAGACATATAAGTACATGACTGCTACAGATGCGATATTGGGGCCCGTTTCATCGACATGTGTAAATGTTTCACTATCTAAATCTTATGACAATGGCGTAAGTTTACTTACATACCTTTTAAATTCAACAAAGTTTGTGTGTCATCAACCCGGCATAAGTACATGTACGTAAGGATCAGATTAGCGAGTTGATTAACTTTACGCAGCACAAATGCATGCATGAAGTATATTGAAATTTTACTTTTCATAAGTTCAGTAGTACTTCTTACAGTATTTATAACTTAAAATATTATGACACACATTTAAACATTTACCCTACATCTACACACAAGCGCTTGTAAACATGAAGTGATGTCATGGAATTGTATGCATTACTTGAAAATATGTCATCAAATGGAAAAGAATAAACTATCCCAATAAGTACATATGTGTCCACAAATTAGATCGATAAAGTCAAGCAGATCACGAATTGCGATGAAAAAGAATAAGAGTATCCTTCCTCCCATTTCTTTCAATCCAATTTTTAAAACAATGTACACATACAAGACGACTAACATCATCCTCAATCCCCCTAAAACTAAAAGTAATAGATCTAAATGAAAAAAAATTAGAATAATACCAAAATATTAAATTAAATCTATAGTTTAAGGGCCCACCTTTCAACTCATTGCAAAAGCAATACAACCAAAGGATATACCGTTGAAAATTAAAAAATAAGATATATAAAACAAAAGATAGGTAGAGTAGAAAACTGGGGTCAAAAACTAGGACTTAGGGATGTACTGATGCCCATACTTTTGAAGCATAAAATGTTAAGGCTTCATACTTTACTTATCTACGGCAGTAAAACATCTTTGAAGGTTCACCTTAGATGAACAAGGTGGAGGGTCAAAGGTCAAGAACTAGGACTTATCATTTTTCACTTGGCTACTGAATTTCAGTGCATCCATGTTTCACCAACACATCTTGTTTACTATATTATATTCTTGATAACTTTCATTGAGATAAAGCTGTATCAATAACTATCTCAAGCCAAGCTGTGTTTTGACTTCAACCCAAGGTCATAAATCAAAGGTCAAGGTTAATAAAACTTATGGTTTTCTTATTGTTTGAAATTTAATGTTCTAGGGGTAGAGTAAGATTGAGGTAATTCCTGCTCTAAGATACCTAGAATGATATATTGATTTTTTGTTTAATAAAGGGTTACGAAATGCCCTTGAAATTACAACAATACCATAAATAATTAAATGGTCAGATTTTTTCATTTGGATGAAAATGTCACTTTGTATTATAAAAATATTTTGGAAAAAATGTCAAATTTCTTTAAATACCTTGCTGCAACAGTTTTTTCTACCTAGATATGGTACCAATTTTATTGTATGAATTAAATATGAAGTAGTAATAATGAATAAGGAAAATGACTTATGGAAAAAACATTACGAGCGTTCGTAAAAATTCCTACTTGTGAATAAATAGGTTGTGTCCATCTCGCGAATATAAAGTCTTGCGAAAATTTCCGGATTTACAGTATATATCACCAAAGTACATTTGGCTGATGTAGCACTTCATTTGGATGTGGACATAATAACTTTTCTTCAGCAATCACTCACATTTGGAAATAAACTGGATAATTTTTTGTCAGCAATCACTTCCATTTGCTATCTTTAAAAAGGATAGCTAACCTTAAATGCCTTTAACCCAAATTATCCAAGATGAAAATAAGTGACTACATCCAAGCACAAGGCTTTTAAACTAAAGTGTTATACACTGCTGAATAAAATTACTTTTATAAAATCACTCACTTCGATGAAAGGAGCAACCTTTATAATGTAGATCACATCCAGTTGTTACACCTTTCCCTTTTTCACCAGTACACAATGCTCTGAAGTTTTCTGCAGTTTTGGGAAGCTTGTCCATGTACAGTTCAAATACAATCCTGCCAACTGAAACATAAATTATAGATCATTGACTGTATGAAAGTTTATTCTGTTTGTATAATACATATATGAGTAGCATCAAGTGAAAAGAGACCTTTGTTACATTATGATATTACGTCAGAAATGCCCCTCACATTACGTCATCAATTTTACATTGTGCAAAACATTCAGTGATGCATGGAGGCTTCACAAGACATCAATAAAAGCAATTGCAATAATAGTTATGGACTTTTAAATGTAACCCAGATTTTCCAGAAGAATGCATGACATTGCTGTAAGTATTTATTTAATCATGTCAGTACCCAAATTTTTGCACCTTATTGTATTGTAGATGATCAAAGTTCTCTAAGCTGCAAAGATGTGTTGGATTTTATTTATTACTTAAGCATTCAAGAAAATTCAACCTAGTGGCCTGCATTCAAATCCTGCAGAATAAAAACTAAAGTCCACTACGGACATGCCCATTTGTACTTTCTGCTTAGTAAATAACGTCAAAGACTTATAAACAAGAAGAATTGGAATCTTAAATTTTCCTGCTAACATCTCGCATGACCTTTTGCTATATACGCAATTGATTTCTCATGACATTTGGTTTGTAAATACTGTAGTTTTTTTCTCATTTATATATAATTTGTGAGATTTTCAGTTTGTATATTAAATAAAGAGAGATATGTTTAAAAGACATTATGACAAAAAAAGAAAAAGAATTGTAAAATGACTTTTTATTCAAAACATCATTTAAAATATGCCCTTTGTATTTATCCCCTCTCCCTCATTCTGCTATGTAACATATTTAGACAGATGCAAGAAGTAGTTCCCTTTTAAGGATGCCTGTCAGTGAAAGGGTGATGCTCTGTTTTCCTCTGTTTAATCAAAGTGTTGTTTTAACAATTAACACTTCAGACATGTGTGACACCTGGCTGACCTATAATGGCCGATTTTGTTATTTCATATTTTCATTACGAGTTCGACATTCTTAAGTGAAAGGATGCCATAGTCTTATTTCTTTTCTTGAGACAGAGATTTAGATCTTCAAGGTAAACCTATTATAATGGAGATTACAACAGTGATGACGACAGTTTCAGGCATCCAAACCTCCACCTAAATCAAGATCCACTGGCAACAAACAGATATATAAGACCCAGAATGTACCAACGAACTTAACACAATTGTCAGGTGAAGAGGGTATGTAAGAAAGCAATATGGACTTAATGTTAAAGCAACTAATTATGAAACTGATCGACACCCAGAATGAGAATCACAGCAGACCTATTTTATTTGATGAAAACGCTTTTTTTCCTAAATAAAAGTTATTTTAAAAGTACAGACACTACGATCTCATGTACATACTGATACCAATATTATTACATGTATCGCAGTAAACCTTGTAATATCTGAGAAAATCTAAACAGACCTGTCAAATTCTCTTCCTAATAAGTTGCAGAGTATTGGAGAAAAATACCCCTAATGTATGAGGATTTATAGAGATAAAAATTATCAATATAATTAAATAAATGATATTTTAGTACTCACATCAGGAACTCCTGTGCATTTTGATACGAACATATCCCATGCAATCCTTTTAAATTTAAATGAATCTGTCAAATCCTCTTTGTAAAAGGTTGCAGAGTATTGGAGATAAAAACCCCTAGGTATGAAGTCTTATCGACATAAACACTGACCAAATAATTACGTTATTTTAGTACACACATTAGGGTCTCTGGCACATTTCGATATCAACATATCACATGAAAATATTGTAATACTTGAAAAGTATGGGAAAAATTAAAAAGGGCCTGTCTTTTTTTCCTCATTTACCGAACAAGGAGGAGATGATAGGACAGTACGCTATGTATAAAATTAAGCTTTATAGATTAAAAGTTGGCAAAAAATGAAACAAAACTACTTTTAGTGCATGCTTCAGAGTCTCATGATTTTATTGTTATCAACTACACTTTGAAACATATAAGAAAATGGGAAAATTCATACAGGCTTATTGAGGAATTTAGCAGGAGATCAGTTTCGATACATGTTACTCTGAAATGGAATTCAGAAACCATTTTCTCACTAACAACTCAAAAACTGCATGTAATACTAGTGCTGAAAATTAATTTAATGTCTCAAGTATAAATAGCAACATATACATAAGATGGACGTTTAGATGATGTAACTAATTTTGTTAAATTGTTTAGCCAGGTGTAATAGCTCAGTAAGATTTCCCTTTGCTTATAGGGAGTTGTGCATCCTTCTTGTTTACAAGTCCTTGATGATATTATTACTAACTTCTGGAGAGTCTTGACGAGGATTTCCCGCCCAGAATTGAATAATCAGACTTTTGAAGTGATATCAATGACCAAGGTGAAGCTACTGAAGTCTGACCTAGAAGTTCTAACAAATCCAGTTATGAGTTATGCTACACATCGTACATTGTGTACCTCCAGGAGACTTCACCTTAGAGCAGGAGTTATGTGTACCTCCAGGAGACTTCACATTAGAGCAGGAGTTATGTGTACCTCCAGGAGACTTCACCTTAGAGCAGGAGTTATGTGTTCAAAATAGTCTACCTGCTTGTCAAGGATTCACAGAAGGATAACACATGTCCCAACCCGGAGAAGTAAATGATTTTACAGCACAAACTATAATAACCAACATTGCATGTATAAATTGTTGTGTGAAAAGTAGAATATATGAATTATTCAATTTAAGATATAACTGAATTTAAAATCATAATTACTTTAAATGAATTATTAACATTATTTAATGCGACGTCATGTACACTGTTGGCAAGTTGTGTGATTTTCACAATGTCCTGTGATGTCATTGACGAAAAAATGTCAATTCACAGCACTCATATATATATATACTAACTAATTTACTTTATTTGCACTCAGGAACCTGAAATTCTGTCCGTTGGGTCATAAACACAACATTTATACAGCTTGCCCTTTGGGGAGGAAAAATTACCAAGGGCAGGCTATATAAATGTTGTGCTTATAACCCAATGGCACTGAAAATGAAATATCGTCGGACCAACAGACAAGTCCATTTATATTGATGCCGGTCCTGTAAATAATCTTGTTTCTGGACCGACTGTCTGGTGTTTTCGAGAATCGATTTCAGTTTCAAACTTCTAATGTCATCTAATTTCTATTGAAATGGTTTGGCTCATACTTCACCAATGTTTCTATTTCACTGTTCATATTTTGTGTGGGAAAACTTAATTTGCCGATAGAAACTGGGTCATTGCATCCAAAAATGGAGAGACAGGCACGAATCACTTATCTTTCCGGCTAATTAAATCCCTAATTATTCATATCTATCCATATTCTTGCAAAAAAAAAATCCATGTATATTCAAATAAATACATCACAACACATTTGGTGTAGCTCTCTCTATTACTTTCAAACAGAAATTTTAAATTATGTGGTTTCGCTGGCTGAAGAGTTCCCATTACGTCTTTGGGAGCATAAGGGAAACATGGTGATGAAAATTGAAAAAAGGGTTGTTTTGCATTGAGTTTCTTTCTAGACCTTTACTAAGTATTGTTTTTAAAAGTGTTTTACGAAATCTGCAAGTCAATATACCATTTGCCGATCTTCATAAGTGTTGTCTTTCTGTACGAGCTAATACCTTTTGGCGTTGTTTTTCGTTATGGCGTTACAATAAATTTATGTCACGTATTATGACGTCACTATGAAAATCAACGCTAAGAGTTGTTAGCTCGGACAAAAAGACAGCCATTATCAAGATCGGCAAGTGATCTATTGGCAGGATTTTATGAAAAAAATTTAGGCTTTAAATTTTTTCCTGTGTAGCCTAACACATGCGCACTCCACCTAGTTTAAACATGGCGATTTGAAGGTAATGGAGAAATACACCAAAAATGTTGTGATGTATTTATTTGAGTATATATGGAGTTTTTACAAGAAAATGGATTGATATAAATAGTTAGGAATTTAATTAACAGAAAATTAAGGTAAGTGATTGTCACTCCATCTTTCGGATGCAATGACCCAGTTTCTATCTGCAAAGTTTTCCCACACAAAATATGAATATTGAAATAGAAACGGTGGTGAAGTATGAGTCGAACCATTTCAATAGAAATTGAATATCATCATGATGTACATTTTGCTTTCTGTTCTGTAAAAATTGCTTCAGTCTGGTGAATTGTCCTAGTTAATACCAGAACGAATGTCCTGTAAATATTTTTACACTTTCATACTCAATGCAACGGTCAGAATTTCCTGTGAGGCTGTGTTTGCACACACCAAATGGCAAAAAAAAAAAAAAAAAAAAATGCAAGATGGTACATTTAATTTAAATTTTTTAAAAAATCGGAAAAAAAACACAAAGAAGTTGCTTTGGAAAGACTTTGCTATGACCCTTTTCTTACTCGGATCTCCTCCCATTGTTATGTCGAAGAAAACTCGTGGATTTGATTCGTTTTCCATGTTGAATAATCAAATATTTTTATTTTGATATATAAGGAATAGATTCACATGTGTTTCCACAGCCGCTTAATGCGTCTGTGTCACGAAAGAGCTTTACAATGCACAATAAAGAAAATTAAAACCTATACTGTAACGATAACTCGATAAACCCGAAAGATACTGGTAGAAGGCCAGTTGCGTTGTATTTCGAATATTCGAAGCGTAAATTTATGAGATTTTTTCACGATTGACTGCAATATATAGGGGATCTACCATTACACATGAAAAACCTCATGTAGGAGACAATCTTGAACCAAGGACTCATATGTAGACGTATACAAGTCCTTGGTTACATTCATAATTAAAAATTGATTGTCTCCGACGAAATGGGTTTCGCCGCCTGTTATCATCCGTTAGGCGGCGCCTGTGTATTATGAGTTAGAAACGTCGATTTGAGTTGGCAACCTTATGACATCACAGTAACGTACCATTGTTCTTTACGTCATTTTTACTGGAATTTGTTGTGACGGGTGATGCATGCAAACAGGAGATGCTTACTCTCCCCGGGCACCTGGTCTCACCTCGGAATTTTTCAGTATTTCGGGGTTCACAACAGTTTCTTTTTGAAACTTACACGATTTTGTATCTGTCCTTGGACTTTGAGAATGATTAACGGTTTGGTACTTCTTCGATATTGATTATATTTCCTCCCTAAATACCAGGAGCCCGTTTCATCATGTGAAAATTTTCGACTAACTAAATCTTACGCCAATGGTGTAAGTCTACTTACGTACATTCTTAGTTCAACGAAATGTTTGTTTCATCAACCGGTGTAAGTGTGTATGTACGTAAGAATCCGACTAGCGAGTCGACTAACTTACGCAGTACAAATGCATGCATGAAATATATTGAAATATTACTTTTCATCAGTCCAAGTTTACTTCTTACAGGTGTTTAACATGAAATACTATTATTTTGCAACACACGCTTCCATTTTTATTTAGATGATCTACAGTACACACGATGCGCTTTTAAACATGTACTGCAGTAGTGACGTCTTGGAATCGTATGCAATACTTGAAATTACGTCATCAAATGAAAGAGATTAACCGATAAACTTGTACATGTGTCCACATAGATTTATTTACGGATCACGTTTTGCGACGAAATAGAAAAAGAGAATCCTCCCTCCCCTTTCTGTCAATCTAGTATAATAACATAGACGTATAAATATAAGTCTATGATAATAATGTATTAATATTAAAGACGACTACCACCCTCCTCAAGTCCTCAATGAAATTAGCAAATTTATGTAAGGCAAACTATGTTTCTAGTTAAATGTGGATAGTATATTGTAGTATTTACTACGTGGAAACATTAAAGCAGGCTAGAAGTCATTACACTGATTTACGCCAACACTTAGTAGAGGTAGAAGGTTGACGTAGAGATTCGACTAAATCTACGCTAATCGTAGAGTTACGCCGTTTGATGAAACGCAAATTAGTTGGAAATTTAGTCTAGTCCGGTATTTACGCCAAATTAAGCCTACGCCAGGTGTTACGCCGTTTGATGAAACGGGCTCCAGGACCACAGTTAATGGCGGCGAACCCCATTGTGAGAGCAGTTATCATTTTGTCAACCAAAGCGTTAGTCCCGCACTAAAAATGAAATGGCCGATAAACAAAAACCAATGCACAAACTATATTTACATGTAGTTTGTTTTTGTTTATTAACTTAATTTATTTTTTTGTCTCTACATCGATGGACAAATATTTCACAGAGTTACGTCATAATCACGTTATTCCAGAATGACTGACGTAATCATTACAGATGAAATGACGTCATCAATGAGTTAACCCGCACAGTACTGTTTGACAAGTTGGACATACATGTAGTAGGCGGACAATGTTGTTACAGCAAGTCTGTGTATTGCTATTTTTAAATTTGGTATTGGAGGAAAGTATTATTTTCTATTATTTGTTGATAATATTTTATGGATGTTTATCGCCTATTTTAAATATTCTCCATTGAGCTGGCGTCATACAGTCAGTACATGCATGGGTCATACCCAAGAGGGGCCGGGCTACTGTAATACTGATTCCACCGATGAATTGTAGGTGTCCTGTCTTGAGACAGTCAAAACTTAGAGAATAAAGAATCCCATCTCACGGTAGATGTGACCATGTCCTAAATACAGCTCTACATAGAATCTTTGTGCAGTACATCACGCAAATGGCATCCCTATAATAAGTTTGGCATGAAGTATAAAAGCAACTTTAAAAGGTATTCGATCGAAATAGTATCTCTAAATACAAACAACAAAATGCAGATCATAAAAATTGTATGTGTATTGTATACATACACGTCAGTGGCGCATCCAGGATTTCCGAAAATGAGGACCCACATATGTATTAGCCAAACTACTCTGCTTTGTACCAAATCTGGATTTTTACCGGTAAATATGGGGCTAAAGGAGTGGGGATTCGTGCCCCCGTCCCACTTCTAAATCCGCCACTGCAGGTACATGCATATATATACACACGCAGTGCTGAATCCTTACAACTTACATATAGAATGAAAAACAAAATTACACTGAAAATGGTAGCTATATAATAATTATTATTTTTTAAACCTTCGGTGATACCTGTGACATCTAAAATGAGAAGCATTTAATGAAATTCAACATTTGTATTCGCGTTAGAGAAAATGGCCAAATATTCGTTTAGTAATGAGTAGGTATATGTCTTGAGGCGATATCATTTAGTTTTTTTCCTTATACATTTGTATGCTTTTGACATGTATTTGTCATTTTAGGTCTCAAGTAATGCCAGTCAACTTTTTAAAGACGTCTTCAAGAATTATGAGGCTAAACTGCGTCCACGGAAGATTCCTAACATGTCTGTAGACGTTCATGTGGTTTTTCATATTTCTAGACTGGATAACTTGGTAAGTATTCTATTCGGTCTTTTCGTTATACGGAGTTACTTCCCATTTTCGACGGTATCTGACGTAAAACAATTATGACGTCATAAAATTCTATGGAAACTGATCTAAAACTCAGGGAAATGACAGTCCACAAATGGCGTTTTCGAAGGAATTTGATGACGTCATAATTCCTTTACGTCAGTTACTGTCCCAAATGGGAAGTAACTCTGTTTAACGAAAAGACTCAATATACGGTTCCCATATTATGCCGATGTATCATCCTTATACCTCTGAATTATAGATAAATGATGTGCTGTCACATGTGTTCGTTTCTAGATTAAATGAAGTGGTTTCACATGTGTTCGTTTCTAGAGTAAATGATGTGGTGTAACATGTATTCGTTTCTACATATAAATGATGTGGTGTTACATATGCTCGTATCTAAATTGAATGATGTGGTGTCACATGTATTCGTTTCTAGATTAAATGATGTGGTGTCACATGTGTTCGTTTCTAGAGTAAATGATGTAGTGTCACATGTGTTTGTTTCTATATATAAATGATGTGGTGTCACATGTGTTCATTTCTAGATTAAATGATATAGATGTGGTGTCAATTGTGTTCGTTTCTAGATTAAATGATGTGGTGTCACATGTATTCGTTTCTAGAGTAAATGATGTGGTGTCACATGTGTTCGCTCCTAGTTTAATGATGTAGTATCGTATGTGCTCGTTTCTAGATTAAATGATGTAGTGTCACATGTGTTCGTTTCTATAGTAAATGATGTGGTGTCACATGTGTTAGTTTCTAGTTTAATGATGTAGTGTCGCATGTGTTCGTTTCTAGATTTAATGATGTGGTATCACATGTGTTCGTTTCTAAATTAAATGATGTGGTGTCTCATGTGTTCGTTTCTAGATATAAATGATGTGGTGTCACATGTGCTCGTCTATAAATATAAATAATGTGGTGTCACATGTATTCGTTTCTAAATTAAATGATGTGGTGTCACATGTGTTCGTTTCTAGATTAAATAATGTGGTGTCACATGTGCTCGTTTCTAGATATAAATGATGTGGTGTCACATGGGTTCGTGTCTAGTCTAATGATGTAGTGTCGCATGTGTTCGTGTCTAGATTAAATGATGTGGTGTCACATGTGTTTGTTTCTAGAGTAAATGATGTGGTGTCACGTGTTCGTTTTTAAATATAAATGATGCGGTGTCACATTTGCTCGTTTCTAAATTAAATGATGTGGTGTCACATGTGTTCGTTTCTAGTTTAAGGATGTAGTATCGTATGTGCTCGTTTCTAGATTAAATGATGTAGTGTCACATGTGTTCGTTTCTATAGTAAATGATGTGGTGTCACATGTGTTTGTTTCTAAATTAAATGATGTGGTGTCACATGTGTTTGTTTCTAGATTAAATGATGTGGATCACATGTGTTTGTTTCTAGAGTTAATGATGTGGTTTCACGTAGTTGTTTTTAGATATCAGTGATTAGGTGTCACATGTGTTCGTTTCTAGATTTAATGATGTAGTATCACATGTGTTCGTTTCTAGTTTAATGATGTAGTGTCGCATGTGTTCGTTTCTAGATTTAATGATGTGGTATCACATGTGTTCGTTTCTAGAGTAAATGATGTGGTGTCACGTATTTGTTTCTAAATATAAATGATATGGTGTCACATTTGCTCGTTTCTAAATTAAATGATGAGGTGTCACATGCGTTCGTTTCTAGAGTAAATGATGTGGTGTCTCATGTGTTCGTTTCTAGATATAAATGATGTGGTGTCACATGTGCTCGTTTATAAATATAAATGATGTAGTGTCACATGTGTTCGTTTCTAAATTAAATGATGTGGTGTCACATGTGTTTGTTTCTAGATTAAATAATGTGGTGTCACATGTGCTTGTTTCTAGATATAAATGATGTGGTGTCACATGTGTTCGTTTCTAGAGTATATGATGTGGTGTCATATGTGTCCGTTTCTAGGTATAAATGATGTGTCACATGTGTTCATTTCTAGATTAAATGATGTAGTATCATATGTGCTCGTTTCTAGATTAAATGATGTAATGTCACATGTGTTCATTTCTAAATTAAATGATGTGGTGTCACATGTGTTAGTTTCTAAATTAAATGATGTGGTGTCACATGTGTTCGTTTCTAGATTAAATGATGTGGATCACATGTGTTTGTTTCTAGAGTTAATGATGTGGTTTCACGTAGTTGTTTTTAGATATCAATGATGTGATGTCACATGTGTTTGTTTCTAGATTAAATGATGTTGTGTCATATGTGCTCGTTTCTAGATATAAATGATGTGGTGTCACATGTGTTCGTTTCTAGTTTAATGATGTAGTGTTGCATGTGTTCGTTTCTAGATTTAATGATGTGGTATCACATGTGTTCGTTTCTAGAGTAAATGATGGGGTGTCACGTATTTGTTTCTAAATATAAATGATGTGGTGTCACATTTGCTCGTTTCTAAATTAAATGATGTGGTGTCACATGCGTTCGTTTCTAGAGTAAATGATGTGGTGTCTCATGTGTTCGTTTCCAGATATAAATGATGTGGTGTCACATGTGCTCGTCTATAAATATAAATAATGTGGTGTCACATGTGTTCGTTTCTAAATTAAATGATGTGGTGTCACATGTGTTCGTTTCTAGATGAAATAATGTGGTGTCACATGTGCTCGTTTCTAGATATAAATGATGTGGTGTCACATGGGTTCGTGTCTAGTCTAATGATGTAGTGTCGCATGTGTTCGTGTCTAGATTGAATGATTTGGTCTCACATGTGTTTGTTTCTAGAGTTAATGATGTGGTGTCACGTGTTCGTTTTTAAATATAAATGATGTGGTGTCACATTTGCTCGTTTCTAAATTAAATGATGTATTGTCACATGTGTTCGTTTCTAGATATAAATGATGTGGTGTCACATGTGTTCGTTTCTAGTTTAATGATGTATTATCGTATGTGCTCGTTTCTAGATTAAATGATGTAGTGTCACATGTGATCGCTTCTAGAGTAAATGATGTGGTGTCACATGTGTTTGTTTCTTAATTAAATGATGTGGTGTCACATGTGTTCGTTTCTAGATTAAATGATGTGGATCAGATGTGTTTGTTTCTAGAGTTAATGATGTGGTTTCACGTAGTTGTTTTTAGATATCAATGATGTGGTGTCACATGTGTTCGTTTCTAGATTTAATGATGTGGTATCACATGTGTTCGTTTCTAGTTTAATGATGTAGTGTCGCATGTGTTCGTTTCTAGATTTAATGATGTGGTATCACATGTGTTCGTTTCTAGAGTAAATGATGTGGTGTCACGTATTTGTTTCTAAATATAAATGATGTGGTGTCACATTTGCTCGTTTCTAAATTAAATGATGTGGTGTCACATGCGTTCGTTTCTAGAGTAAATGATGTGGTGTCTCATGTGTTCGTTTCCAGATATAAATGATGTGGTGTCACATGTGCTCGTCTATAAATATAAATAATGTGGTGTCACATGTGTTCGTTTCTAAATTAAATGATGTGGTGTCACATGTGTTCGTTTCTAGATGAAATAATGTGGTGTCACATGTGCTCGTTTCTAGATATAAATGATGTGGTGTCACATGGGTTCGTGTCTAGTCTAATGATGTAGTGTCGCATGTGTTCGTGTCTAGATTGAATGATTTGGTCTCACATGTGTTTGTTTCTAGAGTAAATGATGTGGTGTCACGTGTTCGTTTTTAAATATAAATGATGTGGTGTCACATTTGCTCGTTTCTAAATTAAATGATGTGGTGTCACATGTGTTCGTTTCTAGATATAAATGATGTGGTGTCACATGTGTTCGTTTCTAGTTTAATGATGTATTATCGTATGTGCTCGTTTCTAGATTAAATGATGTAGTGTCACATGTGATCGCTTCTAGAGTAAATGATGTGGTGTCACATGTGTTTGTTTCTAAATTAAATGATGTGGTGTCACATGTGTTCGTTTCTAGATTAAATGATGTGGATCAGATGTGTTTGTTTCTAGAGTTAATGATGTGGTTTCACGTAGTTGTTTTTAGATATCAATGATGTGGTGTCACATGTGTTCGTTTCTAGATTTAATGATGTGGTATCACATGTGTTCGTTTCTAGTTTAATGATGTAGTGTTGCATGTGTTCGTTTCTAGATTTAATGATGTGGTATCACATGTGTTCGTTTCTAGAGTAAATGATGTGGTGTCACGTATTTGTTTCTAAATATAAATGATGTGGTGTCACATTTGCTCGTTTCTAAATTAAATGATGTGGTGTCACATGCGTTCGTTTCTAGAGTAAATGATGTGGTGTCTCATGTGTTCGTTTCTAGATATAAATGATGTGGTGTCACATGTGCTCGTTTATAAATATAAATAATGTGGTGTCACATGTGTTCGTTTCTAAATTAAATGATGTGGTGTCTCATGTGTTCGTTTCAAGATTAAATAATGTGGTGTCACATGTGCTCGTTTCTAGATATAAATGATGTGGTGTCACATGTGTTCGTGTCTAGATTAAATGATGTGGTGTCACATGTGTTTGTTTCTAGAGTAAATGATGTGGTGTCACTTGTTCGTTTTTAAATATATATGATGTGGTGTCACATTTGCTCGTTTCTAAATTAAATGATGTGGTGTCACATGTGTTCGTTTCTAGATATAAATGATGTGGTGTCAAATGTGTTCGTTTCTAGTTTAATGATGTAGTATCATATGTGCTCGTTTCTAGATTAAATGATGTGGTGTCACATGTGTTCGTTTCTAGAGTAAATGATGTGGTGTCACATGTGTTTGGTTCTAAATTAAATGATGTGGTGTCACATGTGTTCGTTTATAGATTAAATGATGGGGATCACATGTGTTTGTTTCTAGAGTTAATGATGTGGTTTCACGTAGTTGTTTTTAGATATCAGTGATGTGGTGTCAGATGTGTTTGTTTCTAGATTAAATGATGTTGTGTCATATGTGCTCGTTTCTAGATATAAATGATGTGGTGTCACATGTGTTCGTTTCTAGTTTAATGATGTAGTGTCGCATGTGTTCGTTTCTAGATTTAATGATGTGGTATCACATGTGTTCGTTTCTAGAGTAAATGATGTGGTGTCACGTATTTGTTTCTAAATATAAATGCTGTGGTGTAACATTTGCTCATTTCTAAATTAAATGATGTGGTGTCACATGCGTTCGTTTCTAGAGTAAATGATGTGGTGTCTCATGTGTTCGTTTCTAGATATAAATGATGTGGTGTCACATGTGCTCGTTTATAAATATAAATAATGTGGTGTCACATGTGTTCGTTTCTAAATTAAATGATGTGGTGTCTCATGTGTTCGTTTCTAGATTACATAATGTGGTGTCACATGTGCTTGTTTCTAGATATAAATGATGTGGTGTCACATGTGTTCGTGTCTAGTCTAATGATGTAGTGTCACATGTGTTCGTGTCTAGATTAAATGATGTGGTGTCACATGTGTTTGTTTCTAGAGTAAATGATGTGGTGTCACGTGTTCGTTTTTAAATATAAATGATGTGGTGTGACATTTGCTCATTTCTAAATTAAATGATGTGGTGTGACATGTGTTCGTTTCTAGATTAAATGATGTGGTGTCACATGTGTTCGTTTCTAGAGTAAATGATGTGGTGTCATATGTGTCTGTTTCTAGATATCAGTGATGTGGTGTCACATGTGTTTGTTTCTAGATTAAATGATGTGGTATCACATGTGTTCGTTTCTAGATTAAATGCTGTGGTGTCACATGTGTTCGTTTCTAGATTAAATGATGTGGTGTAACATGTGTTCCTTTCTAGAGTAAATGATGTGGTGTCTCATGTGTTCGTTTCTAGATATAAATGATGTGGTGTCACATGTGCTCGTTTCTAAATATAAATGACGTGGTGTCACATGTGATCGTTTCTAGAGTAAATGATGTGGTGTCACATGTGTTCGTTTCGAGATTAAATGATGTGGTGTCACATGTGTTCGTTTCTAGATTAGATAATGTGGTGTCACATGTGCTCGTTTCTAGATATAAATGATGTGGTGTCACATGTGTTCGTTTCTAGTTTAATGATGTAGTGTCGCATGTGTTTGTTTCTAGATTAAATGATGTGGTGTCTCATGTGTTCGTTTCTAGATTAAATGATGTGGTGTCACATGTGTTGGTTTCTAGATATAAATGATGTGGTGTCACATGTGCTCGTTTCTAAATATAAATGATGTGGTGTCACATGTGCTCATCTCGTCTTGTTATGTTGTACATGGTGTCCCTGCTATTTTTCACATGATCGTAGATATCAGTGATGTGGTGTCACATGTGTTTGTTTCTATATTAAATAATGTGGTGTCACATGTGTTCATTTCTAGATATAAATGATGTGGTATCACATGTGTACGTTTCTAGATATAAATGATGTGATGTCACATGTGCTCATCTCGTCTTGTTATGTTGTACATACATGTATATATTTTTCACATGATCGTAACCTGAGCTTTCGTTTATTCGTTAATTTGCTTTTTCTTTTTATTGTCATTATTATTTTGTCACATCAAGTGACTCGCAATTTATACTTTTTGTATCCTAAGCCGGCGTGACCTAGTTGTATCGCGCTGGACTCCTAATCGGGAGGCCGGGGGTCAATTCCCGCTCTGGTCATGCCGGTGTCCTGTCTTTCGGATGAGACAGTTAAAACCGCATGGCACGTTAAAGATCCCTCATTGCTTCGGGTGGGTCCGTTGCAAAGGTCAAAATTTGTATGCCCTGCATCAGGCAGATGCCGTCACCATATACGTGAAATATTCGTGGTGTGACGCAAAACAAAAATCAGTCAATCTTATTATAATCTCTGAAGCATTTTTGTTACTCGGACAAAGTTACTTCGCATTTGTGACAGTACCTGATATATAGTAATCATAACGTTATCAAATTCTATGAAACCGGTCTAAAACTCATGGACATGATCGTCCTCAAATGACGTTTTCATGGGTTTTTAACGTCATAACTGTTTTACGTCTGATAACGTCCAAAATGGCAAATAACTCTGTTTTATCAATGGCCTGTAACTATATATTTGAATTTGCGGCTTACGATTTTACTAGTAAATGCATTTTGAATAATTTCCGCTAATCTGTCTTTCAATTTCTGATGAGAGATCGTCTTGTAAAGAGTCGAAAAGTCAAGACTTGATAGGGTGAATTTTAGTAAAACTTTTTGATTTTAGATGTTCTGACAACTATTTTGAATTTTTAAGGATCCACATTTGATTAATTCCACTTCTGGAATATACTGTTTCGCTATACCTATGAAGGCCAGATTTAATTTCTGATAATATTTTTGTGAGTAGCATCGATACAGATTTTGTGGAACACTTCGAGGAACCAGTAATAAAGAGTTGTTTGTAAGGATTTTTGTGCATTTTTTTGGAATGCAGTACAAATATGGAAGTTCTAAATTTAATTTATTTGTGTCAATACCAAACGTATTGAGGAAAGATTTATGATTCTCAAGTACTCCCGAAACTGAAAAGTTCGAGAGAGTATAAGAAGAATTTCCTGCAGCTGAATTTAATCCTAATTCTTTCACTAGGCTGTCAAAGTAATATATCTAATACTAATACTTCCAAATGTCATTCTCCACCGGTGGTTGTATAAACTAATACTTCCAAATGTCAATCTTCAATGGTGGTGGTAATGGTATAAACTAATACTTCCAAATGTCAGTCCCCATTAGTGGTGGTATAAATTAAAACTTCCAAATGTCAGTCCTCATTGGTGGTGGTATAAATTAATACTTCCAGATGTAAATCTGCACTGGTGGTATTAATTAGTGTTTTAAGTAGAGCATTGAATTGAACTTTATTAATACATTGTATTATATATCCAATACCTTTGCCGCCTTTTTTTTCTTGAAGTTAACTGTTACAAAAATCATATATATAACAGATAAAAGAATATTGAAAACCAATTGTGTGTTATGTATAGACGTACACGAAACATGTTGGTCCTTTGTAGGATCTCCGAAACCAGGCAGTAACAACAACAGGATGGCTAACAATAGTAAGTAGTAAGCTTGTCAGTAACAACAATAGGATGGTTAACAATAGCAATTAGTAAGCTTGTCAGTAACAACAACAGGATGGTTAACAAAAGTAAGTAGTAAGCCTGTCAGTAACAAAACAGGATGGTTAACAATTGTAAGTATTAATGTTGTCAGTAACAACAACAGGATGGTTAACAATAGTAAGTAGAAATCCTGTCAGTAACAACAACAAGATGATTAACAATAGTAAGTGGTAAGCCTGTCAGTAACAACAACAAGATGGTTAACAATAGTTAGGAGTAAGCTTGTCAGTAACAACAACAGGATAGTTAACAAAAGTAAGTAGTAAGCTTGTCAGTGACAACAACAGGATGGTGAACAATAGTGAATAGTAAGCTTGTCAGTGACAACAACAGGATGGTTAACAATAGCGAGTAGTAAGCTTGTCAGTGACAACAAAAGGATGGTTAACAATAGTAAGTAGTAAGCTTGTCAGTAACAACAACAGGAGGGATAACAATAGTAAGTAGAAAGCCTTTCAGTAACAACAACAGAATGGTCAACAATAGTAAGTAGTAAGGTTGTCAGTAACAACAACAGGATGGTTAACAATAGTTAGTAGTAAGCTTGTTAGTAACAACAACAGGATGGTTAACAAAAGTAAGTAGTAAGCTTGTCAGTAACAACAATAGGATGTTGAGTAGATCGGATTTTATCTTATTTGATTTTATGAAATGTTTTCGAAGGTTTTTCAAAGAAGATAGCCGCCAAAGGTTGGTTATGAAGGACAATAAAAGCTATAGGATCGGTGCTAAAACTAATGAAGGCGGTCGGGTAAATCTGAATGAAAATAGTTTTATTGGAATGTATAGAAGAACATTTTAGTCACAATTAGATTTCTTTAGCCAGTTGTTGACTCAACCTTGTTAATAATGCTAAGAGTTCGAGATATCTAACATCAATACATATGATAATTCTTTTATTTGAATTTTAGTTATATAATCGTTATAAATCAGGTAGTCAGAGTTCAATTCTGACACATGAACATATAGAACAGTACACGTGTTGACGGATCTAAATGCATACACAGAATCTTTAGTGAATGATGCGTTCTGAATACCCATTTACCTTCCCAGAAGAAAGATTTAGATTTAATTTTTCATATGTACCATGTCTTCATATATACATTGACTTAAACAAAAACGATAAACTAATAATTTTATTTTTCAAGACTTGGATGGACGATTTCTTGCATTGGGATCCTGGAATGTATGATAACATCACGGAATTCGTGGTACCTGCAAGCAGTGTTTGGCTACCAGATCTTGCTCTAGATAATAGGTAAATACAGCATTCTATATAAATGACAGGGTAGTTTAGTGGTAACACACTGGATTTCTACTATAATGACACTGTGGGTTCAATCCCGCTTGCAGACAAAGAGGTCTCTATGACAATTTACTATCTTCTGCCTTCCTATCTGTCTCCCGATATACAAGACATACTGAGGCCCCATGTAATGATATCATAAACGGGTGGTCTCAGTGCCTAGGCTACGATTTATGGATAGGTCCGGTGCCTAGGTTAAAATGTATCGGTTAGTTCGGTGCTTTGGTTACGATATACAAGTGGACCCAGTGCCTAGGATACGAAATATGGCTTGGTCCGGTGCCTAGGGTACGATATACGGTGGGTCTGGTGTCTAGGATACGATATACAGGTGGATGAGATGCCTAGGTTACGATATACAGGTAGGTTTGGTGTCTATGTTACGTTGTACGTGTGGGTGACAGTTCCTAGATTGCAATAAATGAGTGATGGAGTCCGGAGCCCAGGTTACGATATACGGGTAGTTCTGGTTCATACGTTACAACATACGAGTGGGTCCGGTGCCTAGGTTGCGATATACGGGTGAGTCCAGTGTCTAGGTTTAGAATTATGGGTGGGTCTGTTGCCTAAGTTGTAATATAGGGGTGGGTCCAGTGTCTAGGTTACGATTTACGGCTGGGTCCGGTGCGTAAGTTGCGATATGGGGATGTGTTCAGTGTCTAGGTTACGATATGCGGGTTGGTCCAGTACCTAAGTTGCGATATCTATGTTTTGAAATATAAAGTAATGCTCATGGTTTGACGCAAAACAACTCGCTAGTGTTCAAAACTTGCTCGGTTGCATCATGTTCACATCACGAAATATCTTTCATATCCAGTTTTTAATTTCCAACTATTGATCTTTCCTCCTTATCATCATAATTGTGCGTTTTTATACCGATGATTACCTTATATTTGAAATTAATTTATAATTATGAACTTTTAATGATGAAAGCTTTATTACCTTTTATCTTTTTTATTGTTGTTATAGTCAGTTTAAAAAAAATTACGCAACTGGGTTTTTTTTTTGTAATTTGAATAGTGCTGCTGAGATTTATTCCGGAGATCATGTTGACAGGTTCAGAGTGACAGTTAGCCATGACGGCACCATCATGTGGGAGCCAGGCGGTTCTTTCTCGACCATATGTGAAATGAATATAGTCTCCTATCCTTTTGATGAACAGACATGCGATATAATATTCGCTACTTGGCATTATACAATGAACAAGGTAACACTTCGTATACTGATCTTTAATGTAAGATAGTTGTCATGAAATAAACCAAACGGGGTACGTCCTTATATGCTCAATTATCATATAGCAGTACACGTAATGTGAGCATAACGCCCCCGGTCTCCCGAAAAATTTACAGTGAATCTAAAAAATAATTCATTACTACTGTAAGATATCTTTTATGAACAGCAAATAAATTGCATACATCTTTTATCCAAGGTTTATTCATTGCGTTTAATTCAATATAGATGTACCATATATTTAAGCTGTCTGTGGCGCTTTATACCTAACATCTTGTACAGGGACTGATTGTGTCGTTTTATTTTTGCGGGAAAACATCCATGTTAATCTAACGAAAACAAAAGTAAAAGACGATTTACAGTACATGAATAGACCACTTGCCGATCTTGTTAATGGCTGTCTTTTTGTCCGAGCTAACACCTTTTGGCGTTGTTTTTCACAGTGACGTCATAATACGTGACATAAATTCATTGTAACGTCACAACTAAAAACAACGCCAAAAGATGTTAGATCGGACAAAAAGACTGCCATTATCAAGATCGGCAAGTGGTCTATTGTTCTTGCTTTTGTAAATCTAGAAGAGATATGATGTTGTATATTTTGTTTAAAAATAAAGAATACATGTGTATAAATATGTAAATTTTTATCATTAATTTAATTCAATAATAAGGTGAATTTGTCTGCTGACCAAGGCGTTCTTGATATTGAGACGTATGTGGAAAATGAAGAATGGGAACTTTTGAGTACTAGTGTATCCAGAAAGGAATGGTTCCTTACAAACCAACCTAAAAATATCTATCCCGAGGTATCATTATCATCATCCTCATCATCCTCATCATCATCCTCATCATCATCATCATCATCATCATCATCATCATCATTTCTATATGAATAATTTACAATAAGATTACACGTATCATTAGAAGATACTTCTGAACAAAATACATATAACATGATCTTTGAATAAGATAAGATATAATATAACATTTATCATAATTTAATCTTATTAGTAAAGATAAATTAGTATAGTAGCATTTGGTTTATATTTTTGGTATAATTTTATCGTACAGATATGGTTTACAGTTCACGTGCGCAGACGCCACCTCTATTATCTTGTGAACATTATGCTCCCATGTTTGATGATGTCTTTGCTGATTCTGGTCGTCTTCCACCTACCCCCGGACTCTGGTGAGAAGGTATCCCTTGGCGTCACTGTCCTCTTAGCTTTTTCCGTGTTCCAGTTGCTCATCGCAGAAAGTGTACCATCAACATCGAAAAAACTACCAGTATTTAGTAAGATCTCATTGAAAACGTTTGATGAGTTTGAATCCTTTACTTTGGGTTTTGTACTTTTTAATTTTTATTGTTTTACGTCACTAAAATTTATGGCGCGGTGACACTTCCTCATGTTAAATCTGCCGGTATCCTGGTTAGTGCGGGTCAGTGGTATTATGTCATGACGACACTTCCTCATGTTCAATCTGCCGGTATCCTAGTCAGTATGGGCCAGTGGTATATGTCATGACGACACATCCTCATGCTCTATCTGCCAATATCCTGCTCAATTTGGGTAAGTGGTATTATATCTGACGACATTTCCTCATGCTCTATCTGCCGGTATCCTGGTTAGTGCGGGTCAGTGGTATTATATCGTGACGACACAACCTCATGCTCTATCTGCCAGCATCCTGGTTAGTGCGGATAAGTGGTATTATGTCTGACGACATTTCCTCATGTTCATTCTGCCGGTATCCTGGTTAGTGGGGGTTTGCGGTATTATATCATGACGACACCTCCTCATTTTAATCTGTCGGTATCCTGGTTAGTGCCGGTCATTCCTCATGTTCAATCTGTCGGTATTCTGGTTAATGCAGTTTATTAGTAATATGTTGTAATGACACTTTCTCATGTTCAGTCTGCTGATATCCTGGTTAGTGGGGATCAGTGTTAGTGTATTACACTTCTTCATGCTCTATCTGTCGGTATCCTGGTTAGTGCGGGTCAGTGGTATTATATCATGACAACACTTCCTCATATTCAATCTGCCGGTATCCTGGTTAGTGCGGTTTAGCGGTATTATGTTGTGACGACACTGCCTCATGTTCAATCTGCCGGTATCCTAGTCAGTACGGGTCAGTGGTACTATGTCGTGACGACACTTCCTAATGTTGAATCTGTCGGTATTCTGATTAGTGTGGGTCAGTGGTAATATAACATGACGACACTTCCTCATGTTCAATCTGTCAGTATCCTGGTAAGTGCCACAGGGTTCTTTTATCGATGTTTGTTGACACGCATCGCGCTACCTCATAATAAAAACCCGGGTCAACAAACATCGATACCGGAACACTGTGGTTAGTGCTGGTTATTGGTATTATCTCGTGAAGACACTTTCTCATGTTCAGTCTGTTGGTTAGTGGGGGTCAGTGGTAATGTACCATGAGTACACATTCTCATGTTAAATCTGCCGGTATCCTAGTTAGTACGGGTCAGTGGTGTTATGTCGTGATGACACTTTCTCATGTTCAATCTGTCGGTATCTTGGTTAGTACGGATCAGTGATATTATGTCGTGACGACACTCCTACATGTTGAATCTGTCGGTGTCCTTATTAGCCTTACGTCCCAGTAAGTAGACGAAATCTTTATATGATATCTAGCAAGATTCTAACACGAAATCTTCACATTACAGGAAGGACTAGCATATTTCATAGGTAAATTATATGTGTTCATTAACATGTTCGCTTATATGTTATTACCGGTATTTTTGATTGGTTGATTTTTAAGTAATTTTAGGGAGATGGGGGTAGGTGGGTGTTAATTCAATTTCAGCAACATACATAGTCGCGATAGGGCCTATTGGTGAAATAATCCAGTTCTGTCGTTAAACATCAATCAGACAAGAAAAGAAAACATTTTTCTTCTATGTTTATCCCTCAGATATATACCTTTTGTTCTTCATGGCGGAGTCGACATTCTCCGTAGCCGTATCAGTTTTGGTTTTGAACCTCCACCACAGGACTGAATACAAACCGCCGCCGAGGTGGCTTCGTAAGCTCGTTCTCGATTGGATGGCAATGCTTGTTTGCAGGAGAAAGACAAACATCGTATCAGAAACACGAATGAACGAATCAGTTCACGAAATGGATGAAAATCAACTTTTTCACAAGGAAAGTGAATGCGTAACAGTTAGCTATACTATAAATAGCTCAGAGCAGAATCAAAAGAATATACCTTCAGTTTGTATAATTGACGATATGGGGACATTAACAAACGAACTAAACCCACAACCAACTGTTCATGATCCAGCAACTGCTAGTAATGATATTTCCGACTTGAATGATGCCCGACACAGTTTTGAAGATAACTGTCAAACAGAAAATTTAACGAAATTTCAAAAGAGCCTGACGAAACCAAAATTTAGTTCAGTAACTTTCAATAAAGTTCAGCCATCTAAAGCGGCACATGGACCTTCGGACACAATAACAAATAGAGTTTCCACAACATCGTATGATTCTCATTCGGCAGATTTACTGAAGCAAAGTGACCAGGAGATACACAGTGGACATGACAGAGAGAGGTCATCGTGTCAGTTATCGCCCGGTATAGCACGGTCAGCCGTCAAAATAATGAAAAGTATAATGGACCTAGAGAGAACGCCTTACTCCAGGTCGCGAGACGATCTCCTACACATTTTAAGGGACACATATGCTGAAATTATGAACAAACGAGAGAACGACGAAATGGATGCTCTGTTTGAAAATGAATGGAAACGAATTGCTGAAATTGTTGATAAATTCTTTTTTAATATCACTTTGATGCTGATCTTAATTTCGTCAATTGCTATATTTTGTTTTTGATATATGTTTATAAATTCATTTCAATGATAAACCTATTCATATATGTAAATTTAATAGAAATATATTTTGAGTTTAAACTTACATTTGTTCATATGTTGTTGTTGTGTGCATAAGTTGTTATATTATCCAAACTGGTTGTGACATCTGTGATCTGTCTAGTGGCGTAGACACCATTACGCCAAATACGCATGTGCATACACATCATTTTATCGAAAATATAGTGTCCCATGAGAGAGAGAGAGAGAGAGAGAGAGAGAGGTGGTAGTTTTCTGTTTCGGATTGATAGTACTGTTATAATTCGACGTAATATGTTATTAAATGCTTATCCAGTGTGAAGTTAAAAAGCCTATTTATACTGTTTGAATGATGTCAGTTCAATCGAACCATACATCTTTCTTACGAAGCAAAGGTAAAAAGAAGTTTGTTGGATGAGACATGGAAAGGTGTCGACCAGTATTTTTAGCTCACCTGAGCCAAAGGCTCAAGTGAGCTATAGTCATAGTGCGCCATCCGTCGTCATCGTCGTCGCCCGTCCGTCGTTAACTTTTTCACATTTTCGACTTCTTCTCTGGAACTACATTGCAGATTTGGATCAAACATTGTGTAAATGATGTACTCAAGGTCCCCTACTAAAATTGTGTTCGGGATTTAGATTCCCTCAGGGGTGGATCCAGGGCGGGGCCAAAAGTGCCCAAAACGGTACCCCTCTTCAAACATCTTCTCCTCCAGAACCAGTACATAAATGGGGAAACTGATTGCATTTCAACAATCTATAAAGATGGGTTATTAGAAATTGTGTTCGAGGTTAAGATCCGTCAAATAGAAATTTACGCTTTTTTGACGTGTTTTTGGACTTAGTCATTTCAATGAAGAAAAGTGTCATGTTTTTCTGTTAATTGATATTGATGATTTCTTAATGACTATTTTGATCACAATTGTGGTAAAGAATATTATTGGGAAAGAATTTTGTCACTATCTCAATTTTTGGATTTTTTATGAATTTTTTAAGACTTCCAAAAAAAAAAAAAAGGGGGGGGGGGTTGGCCATTTTTCACATTTTCAACTTTTTCTACAAAACCACATGAAAGATTTTAATGAAACATGGAATACATGAAGTACTAAAGGTCCTCTATCAATTTGATATTTCATCCAAATTGGTTAACAGATAATGCCACCATGTCTAAAAAGTAGGTCTCACAATGTTACATATACCACTTGGTAATTGAAATATGGAGAGTAGTGGTTCAAATCCAGCTGTGGTCAAAATTTTTTTTCATTTCTTTACACATCTAAATAAGTTTTTATATGTTTCTCAACACTCAACATATGAAATTAGGCAATTTTAAGTTTAAGACTTCCAAAAAAAAAAAAGGGGGGGGGGAGGGGTTGGCTATTTTTCACATTTTCAATTTTTTCTACCAAACTGTTTGAAGGATTTTAATAAATCTTGGTAGAAATAAGTCACTTATGATCCTCTTCAAATTCTGTTGTTTTTGTCTAGACCTCTTTACAGGTGGCGTCACCATAGTCGAAAGTAGGTCACAAAAGAGTTCATTCCTTTAACAATATTCTTTTTCATACGGGCTGTATACAGAGACAAACAGAATGCATAGAAATGATCTAGAGGGATGAGTGAAGACGTATTGTTATTTTGGTTCCCTTCCAAAATCAAATTTTAGAATTTTTTTTCGACATTTCTTTGGACTTGGTGATTTCAATGCAGAAAAGTGTCATATTTCCTAGTTAATTGATAATGATGATTTCTTATGGACTATTGTGATCATAATTATGGTAAGGAATGTTAGTTTGAAAGAATTTTGTCAATATCTCAATTTTTGGATTTTCTGTGAATTTTTTTAAGACTTCCAAATGAGGGTGTATAGGAACAATTCAATCACATTTTCACTTCTGCTGTTATACCACATGAAAGATTTTAATGAAGCATGGAATACATGAAGTACTAAAGGTCCTCTATGAATTTGGTATATTTCATCCAAATTGGTTAACTTGTTGCCGTGAATGACATCTTGCAGAGACAAAGGAAATGCTTAATATCAAAATCACCTGAGTGGATGTGCAAAAAAGTGTTGTTTTTTATTGTGGTCTGAAATAAAATTTGACATATTTTCAACATTGTGTTGACTTAGTCACAGTAATGCAAAAATAAAAGAATTCTTCCTTCATGCATGCCTGATCATCTAGGTACTCAGGTGAGCGATACAGGCCCACTTGTGCCTCTTGTTTCCCCTTCACTTCAGGTAATGAATAAATCTAAATTTATTATTAAATTGTTTATTACACCCCCTTCTTTTCCTGTAAAAATGTATAAATCTGCCTCTAGTTTACAATTCCTGTCTGTAATTCCAATCGGAAAAACATGGGTCATATATGTATCCTACACGTCATCTGAAGTTAAATTAAACACTTTCAATTTCATCATAATTCCCTATAATATGCCATTGTAGTTTAACAGTAATGTTTTACAATGAGAATCGTGATATCAGGTCTTGACCCAAACCCAGGACTCATGTCTAGTGTAAGAACATGTATAGCATCTCAATGATTTGGAGGGGTGAGTTGGGGGGGGGGGGGGGAGTAGTGTGTCGTGCATCTAAACAGCTTCATCTTAAACCTTTATAATGAATTTAGATTTCAATACAACTTTTGTGAACATTACTACCATTATATCCAAATATCCAGGTGTTGCCATCTGTGCGAAATCACAGAGGTGACCTTACACTTCCCAAAATTCCCAAGACGTAATCCATAATAGACTAGTGATATATCAATTACCTATTACTAGTCTATGATGGATTAGGTCTTGGGAATTTCTCAATGTAAAGTCATCACTGTGTGCGAAATGGCCTCGACAAAGATTTTAAATGACTGAACACTAAAAAGGTAAAATTATCATATTGAAATATACTTCTGTATCGGATTAACAATACTGTCAAAATTGTCAATAAATTGGTCATAGAGTTGGTTTCAACATGTCATGTACTAGAGAGAGAGTTAGTAGTCCAGGCAGTAATGGACCATGCAATATTTATCACCGGGGTGGGACCGGTGCATTTGGAAATTTGATTTAAAAAATGTATGTGTCCCATGCATACTTCTTTCAGATAAAGTTATTGTCCCATATCAACTTGAAGGAAAAAAATTACATGTCCCATTACAAATCACATTGTTTGGTATAGTTTTAATGTTTATGTATGTATAACTTCTTATCAGCTAACACACAATATAAAATGTAAATTACTTTTCCTAAAGCATTGTGTAATTTATAAATTGTAAAAATATATTACATACATTATCATTAACTTTGTACTATTATATGGATGACTGTGTCAGAATTCCTGGTAGTTCCAAAGTAGAGGTGGCAAATTTATAGTGAAATCCTCCTGAATATCTGTTGGACATTTACATGTATTTCATGCTGGGTCAGTGGTAACGGTATTAGCCATTTATACATGTAAAATATTTCGCAGCTCTTCTATCTTCGTTTTTTGTATATGTAGATTCTGTAAGGATAAGTATTTTAAGAATATCCCAGAACATTTGAAATGAAAGTAGAGAATGGTTAATGGTTTAGTCAAAATGATAAAAGCATGAAACATCCTCCATGAATGCCAACAACATACAGGTGACGAACTAAGTTAAAACAGCATAGTTAACAGTGGCCAAACAATGCCCACAACATACAGGCGACGAACTAAGTTAAAACAGCATAGTTAACAGTGGCCACACAATGCCCACAACATAAGGTGACGAACTAAGTTAAAACAGCATAGTTAACAGTGGCCACACAATGCCCACAACATACAGGCGACGAACTAAGTAAAACAGCATATTTAACAGTGGCCACACAATGCCCACAACATGCAGGCGACGAACTAAGTAAAACAGCATAGTTAACAGTGGCCACACAATGCCCACAACATACAGGCGACGAACTTAGTAAAACAGCATAGTTAACAGTGGTCACACAATGCCCACAACATGCAGGCGACGAACTAAGTTAAAACAGCATAGTTAACAGTGGCCACACAATGCCCACAACATACAGGCGACGAACTAAGTAAAACAGCATAGTTAACAGTGGCCACACAATGCCCCCAACATACAGGCGACGAACTAAGTTAAAACAGCATAGTTAACAGTGGCCACACAATGCCCACAACATACAGGTGACGAACTAAGTAAAACAGCATAGTTAACAGTGGCCACACAATGCCCACAACATACAGGTGACGAACTAAGTTAAAACAGCATAGTTAACAGTGGCCACACAATGCCCACAACATACAGGCGACGAACTAAGTTAAAACAGCATAGTTAACAGTGGCCACACAATGCCCACAACATACAGGTGACGAACTAAGTAAAACAGCATAGTTAACAGTGGCCACACAATGCCCACAACATACAGGCGACGAACTTAGTAAAACAGCATAGTTAACAGTGGCCACACAATGCCCACAACATACAGGCGACGAACTAAGTTAAAACAGCATAGTTAACAGTGGTCACACAATGCCCACAACATACAGGCGACGAACTAAGTAAAAACAGCATAGTTAACAGTGGCCACACAATGCCTACAACATACAGGCGACGAACTAAGTAAAACAGCATAGTTAACAGTGGCCACACAATGCCCACAACATACAGGCGACGAACTAAGTTAAAACAGCATAGTTAACAGTGGCCACACAATGCCCACAACATACAGGCGACGAATTAAGTAAAAACACCATAGTTAACAGTGGCCACATAATGCCCACAACATACCGGCGACGAACTAAGTAAAACAGCATAGTTAACAGTGGCCACACAATGCCCACAACATACAGGCGACGAACTAAGTAAAACAGCATAGTTAACAGTGGCCACACAATGCCCACAACATACAGGTGACGAACCAAGTTAAAACAGCATAGTTAACAGTGGCCACACAATGCCCACAACATATAGACGACACACTTACTTAAAAAGGTATATGTTACACTAATATTTATAACATTTAATATGTTTAAACATTATTATAATAATAATGTTTAAATATATTAAATGTTTTAAATATTAGTGTGACATATAGATAAGATGAATAAGCCATACCATGCGCAGCACCATACAAACGACACACAGTGAAAACAGTGTAGATAAGATGACTATGGTTAAACGATGCCCACAACATACAAACGACACACAGTGAAAACAGTATAGGTTAGATGACCTTGGTTAAACAATGCCCACAACATACAAACGACACACAGTGAAAAAAGTATAGATAAGATAACTGTGGTTAAACAATGCCCACAACATACAAACGACACACAGTGAAAACAGTATAGATAAGATGACTGTGGTTAAACAATGCCCACAACATACAAACGACACACAGTGAAAACAGTATAGATAAGATAACTGTGGTTAAGCAATGTCCACAACATACAAACGACACACAGTGAAAACAGTATAGGATAGATGACTGTGGTTAAACAATGCCCACAACATACAAACGACACATAGTGAAAACAGCATAGATAAGATGACTGTGGTTAAACAATGCCCACCGCCCTGGGCACACCGATGTTCTGTCTTTCGGATGTTACAGTAAAAACCGAGGTCCCGTGCCACGGTAGGCGTGGCACGTAAAAGATCCCTCACTGCTCCGGGATGGTCCGTTGCAAAGGTCTAAATTTGTATGCAATGCATCAGGCAAATGTCGTCACAATATACGTGAAGTAATGGTGAAGTGACGTAAAACAATAATCAGTTAATCAATCATACAATGCCCCCAACACACAGACGACAATGCTAGGTAAAGCAACAAAGATAAGATTACAATGGTCATGCAAAGCCCACAACATACAGACAACACACAGTTAAAACAGCATAGATAAATATGCTCATACTTAGCATACGTAGTTAAAGCAGTGCAGATAACTGTGGTCATACAATACCAACAACATACAGACGACACACACTTGTTTAAAATAGCCTAGAGAATTGCGGTCATACAATGCCCTCAACATTCAGAGGACACCACGATAAAAAGTATGGGTAAGATGACTGCGGTGAACATCTATTAAAATCTTTTTAATTCTATAAAATAATTTTCAATTCCTTTAATATGTGATATATATAGGCGACTACATATATATACAGAACAGATGAAAGTTATGTTATTCTAAACTTCATTTTAATATACCAAACTGTACCAAGAACATTGTTAATATTTTATATATATATATATATATATATATATATTTCGTAATTTCAAATTTCAAATTTCGTAAAAATCGAATATGAAGTTTTGAAAACAATTGTTCGTTTCTATATGGTCTCCAAGATAAACTATAAATATCAATAACATACATAAGGTGTCAAAGATTTAATTTGAATCTATATTTACCACAAATTATGATAAGGTTTCTTTACATTTGAAGTTTTTCAAATGTAGATAGAACATTTTAAAAAAAATTGAGTAAAATCAAAATGTTCTTTGTCCATTTTGACAAATTTAAAGAGATAAAAAATATCACGTAATACAGAGATAGAACAAAATGGTACTTTTCCTATCCATAAATTTCATACAGACTTTTTCCATTGATCACGATAGAAATTATGGAGACAGAACAGGATGGAATGATCTGAAACGAATTTTCTACGGTATTTATGAAACGAATTGTTTGTCGAGGGTATATAAAACACATAACGAGTTTCATAAACACCGTATGAAATGGAAATTCATTTCAGATTCTTTTTATCACATGTTTACACTCAATTTAAAGGTGTTTATGTCAGAAAACACCGGCTTGACACAATTCTCTTCCACGCTATAACGTCACCCATGTCATAAATTAATTTATGACATAGCGATATTTCACTGCATACATGTATACAGCAAAACATGTGATACATACATATATATATATATATATATATATATATATATATATATATATATATATATATATATATATATATATATATATATATATATATATATATATATATATATATGATGCTTACCTATCTACATTTCTTTAATGTCGTGTTTTCTTGGACTAATTGCAAATGCATATACTTTCTTTCTTTCTTTCTTTCTTTTTCTTTCTTTCTTTCTTTCTTTCTTTTTCTTTCTTTCTTTCTTTCTTTCTTTCTTTCTTTCTTTCTTAATAAATAATACAATGGTATTTTAAGTGGCGCATCTACGCGATGTACAATCAGTCACGTCTAGATAAATGATGTTTTACAAAATAATCTGCCTACGTCTCTTTTTTACAAGTATATATACTTGTTATGAATTAATTTTGATTTTGAAGAAAAATATGATTTATGTGAATATTCTAAGACTGTTAAGATTGTGATACATGTATTTACTAGTAGATTGGTACGTAAAGTTCATTTATAGATTTATCGCATAACTGAGAAATTGCTATGCTTTGGTTTAAGCAAATATACCACTAAAGGAAACAAACTAATATACCCGAATAAATCAACAAGAGTTGGCACACTTGCCCAATTAAATAAAATTGAGTACTTACTCGAAAAGATCTAATCAAAAACAAAAACGCTAAAATAAAATGGAGCCACTGGTGCTATGTCATTGCAGCAAATCTAATGATTTGTTTACCTGATACGATCAATTGTCATTGTCGTTCAAAATTATATCTTATTCATAAGCCGTACTTGAGATTGAATGAATATAAACACATTTCACCCGGAATTTCTAGAAAAAATCACAAAAACTTAAGGACAATTTAGTCTTTTAAGCTTTATTTTACTGATTATTAACTACAATTATACATTTTGAATGGAATTTAGGAATGAACAACGAACTGTGTCGTGTAAAAATATCTTGAGAAAAACAATATATGAACTTTATAAATGTATTTAAGCATATACACAAGTTAACGAGGGCAATTTTTTGCCCTGCTGTATGCAATCAAAGAAATTACTACTGCAAGAAATGCAAAGAATACGCCTGCTGTCAAGATTATGGCATCGTACATAGGTAATGATAAGCTTAGGGGACCTTTTCCGTAAGTGGATATTAAAAGAGTAGTAGAGCACAATATTTCCACTCTTCTTTCCTCATCGCCTTCCATGATGATCCGAATGTCCTTGCAATTGTGCAGAGATTTTGATGAAACCGAGTACAATGTGACGTTCAGTGTGGAATCAGATATCCTGAAACTCCTTGGACTTTTTCCGTATATGGATGATTTGTTTACGGGTACTTCACCACAAGATGGATTAAAGTCATATGTTTGTGTAGTTATCGTTTTTATAATATCTTCCCCCTTTATCCCACGTTTGATAAATGTAACATGTACGTTATGAAGCCATCTTTTTACATACTCTAATAATCGGGGATCGCTGATTCTTACTCCGAGAGTCATCTCCACGTGCAGTGATACAGTGCTGCAGACAAGAGCATTTTTATTCCAGTTTAAACCATTATAAGTTCCGAACGTAATCTGTGGTTCGAAATGACTAAGAGACCTCTGCAATATTGCCATAAATATTTTAAATCCTAAGTTGTATACCTCTTGATTATTGTTGTTGTGGACGGCGAGGAAGGATTTCCTAAGATGTATATATCCATTTACAATGGTCATATCTTTCACTTTGATCTGAAATCAAATAATTCGTAAAGTCATAGAAGAAAAAAAAATAGCTAAAAAATGGTCGTCTGTATTAAAATGCCATAAAATCATTTCATTTTTTGAGTGTATGGGTCTTACTGACCACAGTAAGTCAGCACTTAAATGCACTGTAACCTCTCATCACTTAGTAACCAAGTACACTATAATCCAGCACTAGAATGTACTGTAACATCTCATCACTTAGTAAACAAGTACCCTATAAGTCAGCACTGGAATGCACTGTAACCTCTCATCACTTAGTGACAAGTACATTCTAAGTCAACACTAGAATGTACTGTAACTTCTCATTACTTAATTAGTGACCAAGTGCACTATAGGTTACCAATGGAATGTACCGTAACCTTTCATTACTTAGTGAACAAGTACACTCTAAGCCATCACTAGAATGTACCGTAACCTCTCATCACTCAGTGACCTAGTATACTATAAATCAGTACTGGAATGCACTGTAACCTTTCATCACTTAGTGACAAGTACATTCTAAGTCAACACTAGAATGTACTGTAACTTCTCATTACTTAATTAGTGTCCAAGTACACTATAAGTCAGCACTGGAATTCACTGTAACCTTTCATCACTCAGTGACCAAGTACACTACAAATCAGCACTTGAATGTACCGTAACCTTTCATCACTTAGTAAACAAGTACACTATAAGTCAGCACTGAAATTCACTGTAACCTTTCATCACTCAGTGACCGAGTACACTATAAGTCAGCACTAGCATGTTCTGTAACATCTTATCATTCAATGAAAATACAAGGTATAGAAGTAGAAACTAAACAGCAATCTAGTTTACCTATTAGAGAATGTAATAACGTCTCTGGATAAACAGAGATTGGTTTAATAAAATGGACCTCCAGTGCATTTTGAAGTGATATAAGGAGGATTTATGTGTTAACATAAACATAACTCTGAAGTACAATTTTTTTTTTTGATAAATAGGTTGTGTGAAAGCGATACACACTAGAATGTTAGGAATAATATGATACTATATTTGAAGGATGAAAGATATGTTTGTGCAAAAATGATCTTTAGTTAAGTGTTTTATACTATTTAAGAAATCTTATGGGTAAATTATTTTGCTCGGTGAAGCTACACAAATCATTCTTATAGAATTCAGTTTAAGTCTCACATACTTTGTATGTTTACTTTATACTTCATAAATAACAAATCATTAATACTTAAATGAATAAGGCCGTCCTTTCATATATCGAAAAAGTAGAATTTAAATTATTGGTTTTAGAACAAACTACTGATTCCACCCTATCATCAAGTCAAAGTCAGACTTGAAAACGACCCGATATTTATACTCAGTCAACAATTAAGGAATGACTGTCTTTTTTCTAGGTTCATGGGGAATGAACTCGGGTGAAAAACAAACAAATCACGTGAACCGCGAAGCGGTTCTCGAATGATTTGTTTGTTTCTCACCCAAGTTAATTCCCCATGAACCTAGAAAAAAAGACAGTCATTCATTATATTTACAATGCGTTTTGAAAGGCTCTTTTTTGAAAACCAAATATCAAATTCCCCATTATCAAACTGGCAAGGACCGAATTTTTCCGGAAGTGGAAGAGTACTTCCGCCACGCAATATAGTGCGTGTCTAGAATGCTAAAAATACTCTAATCTGTCCAGGTAATTTTTTAAAATTGTTCAAAATTAACAGATGCAATGATTTCGTTATTATAATTCTTATATTTAATAAATTCAATTATGCTAGAAAAGATACATTTTATATTACTACGCATGTGATTTGCCATACGCCAGGTACTACTTCGATGACCGAAAAGTGACCCAAAAAATTTATTTAAGAACAGAACTATGCATGAGACAGATACTTCTTAGTTTTAGAGTGATTTATTTAATTTGATAACTGAATATTTGAAGTATATATTTCATGTCAGTACAAAAGTACTGAAAACTAGACTTATAATGCCCTCGGGAACTATCAGTCCACCAGAAGTGACACCGGCCTAGTGGTTATAAATATATAACATATATACCTTTTAATTTTGTGCACCATATGTGCATTTCGACAAGTTATGTCTCTTCAGTGATGCTCGTAGCCGAATGATTGGATTTCACAAAATATATAATAATATGAAGAGCGGAGTTGAAGCCAAAATGACCGAAAAGTGAATCAAAGAATCTATCTATGGACAGAGATATGCATGAGGGAGAAACTCCTTAATTTTAGAGTGATTTACTTTATTTGAAGACTGAAAATTTGAAGTATATATTTCATGTCAGTACAAAAGCACTAAAAACTAGACTTATGATGCCCTCGGAGCCTATCAGTCCACCAGCAGATGATCCCATTGTTGTAAAGTACGTTACATAATGGATCATCACGTGTAATTAGCTTCTCTGTTTATTTTAGGTTAGGTATGTATAAATATAAAGAGTATATTCAACACTCCGCAAATATTTTATTTAAACACATTATCACTACTGTTTTGATATGACCACCACAGATTTTGCTCTAGGTTATTTCTATGAAACATTAAAATATTTGTTCATGTATAATGCTACCAGGAAACGCTCACTACTTCTGGACACTTCGACTCAGCCCATTTAGGATTCTCAATACATGAACAGTCCGAGGCTGAGAAATGGCAAGTTTTCGTTCTTGGAAGTTCTTTCTTAGGAGAAGAGGGATACTGACTTTGAAAATATTGTCACATAAAACAAGAGGCCAAAGTGGAACACTACCACTCACCACCACCAAACTGTCTCTTGCTCATTCGTGAAAAACTGATTGCTTGGAAATTTCGCACAGATAGTCTCTAGATCGCTGTGTTTTGACAACTCATGAATTTTCGTCTTATTTTGAATTATTTAGGACAATGATACAATAATATTTGAAAAGATAAAGTTAGAAAGCTTTTTCGCCATTTCTTTCTTTCTTTACTTCTTTTTTCTTTTTTTTTTTTTTAAATTTATCTTTTCTTTTTTATTGTGTTATACTATGATTAGAATCTTGTTTTGCTTCAAATTCATTTTGAACCGTTTCCTTTCAGCACACCAGAGATGGCCTTAATTAGAATTAGAAAGAAACATGATAGAAATTGAAGAAAGAAACTTTCAAACAACTCCTCAAATAGATGTTTTCTAATCAAAGTTTACAAATAAATATTCTAAGGCTTATGGTTCTAAATATCTATTAAGTAAATCAAGGAAAAGATATGAAAATGTATAACAGAAGTCTTGTAATGGAAATATTCAATAAAGTTTAGCAAATGAATACTCAATTGCATCTCTATATTGAATAGATAAACAAAATGACATACCATTGTGTGAAAATGATTAATTCCAAGATGTGAAAATGTGACTTCAGGAGGTACAAAAACAATAAGAGTTCTAAAACATCATCCTTCAATATTCGGTCGGTTTAATGATCTATGAGACCAGTCTGGCGAAGTCTGTCAAACGATTGTATCATCACTGGATGTTTATGTCATTAAGCCAAGGATCCACCCATGGACGGATCTTTTTTGAAAACGACAATTATTAGAGAAGACCTGGAGTGTTTTATCCTCGCCAAATTTTAACAAAATAATTACTTTAGATCTGAAGCAGATGTTCATCAAAGCCCATCATTAAATACATTTAATTTAATTTAAAAACTGCCAAAATCCCAGAAATGATTTTTGTATTCCATTTCTTTGCACTAATCTTTATTACTATAAAATCAATAGTCCACAAAGATGTCGCAAAATAGAAAAAGAAAAACAAAAAAGAAAAAGAAAAAGAAAAGAAGGAACGAAAGAAAAGAAAAACAGAGAAAAAGAGAAAGACATAAAGAAAAAAAAATAAACGATTTGATTACTTTCGATTTACTGCGACACCCTTTTAGAGTATTTTGAAATAGGGTACCCTCTAGGGCCTTTGTTTCCCCACACTTTGTCCACCGCTCAGCGAATCTGACTGATAGTACTTTTCGGCGGGGGATTTTGAGTACATCATTCATACCAAGTCTGAACAAAATCCCATTCTGAAAAAATCAAATGTATGAAAAAATAGGCTATTTTCCAGTAACCAGAAAAGACTGTTAAGACCTAGATTTAACAGGTCAGACTACGGACAACTAATTTTGACGTCATACTTGGTAGAAGCATTGACATCATGCGTCCAAAGATAAGATTATTACGTCATAAATAAAATATCGCCAAAGTATGCAATGTCCGTAGTTTGGGTATAACTCGGAAATCGTCCATTGCGGACTGCGATTGGATAAGATGCTATGAATATAGAACTCACTTGTGCTCAGGTGAGCTAAGACCACCCGCCCTGACTGCTCTCAACATGTCCTTGTTCTCTACCTCCTCACAAACAGTTGTCTGATGTATGCCCGTCGGAAAGCGGTAGGAGGAGGAAGGGGGGGGGGGGGGCAATAATATGATTATGCATGGTTGAAAGTTTCTCGGTAATTCACACAGTATCGTGTATAGTGTCATATTCAGACAAATTCGAACCCAAATAAAATTGAAGTGAGATCAGGTGCCCTGGAGGAGTAAATGAGGAAGACAAATACGCGAGAATAAGATTATATTTTTCCAATATAAATCTTATATACCAAGAGCCCCTAAAATCACTGACATGTTGTGGCCATGTGTTATTGAACTTTTTTGGGGTTTTACAGAGAATTTATATTAAATGTTAAATAATAAGCAAAAAACAGGAACCCAAGCAATGATATTTACGCTTGCGATGGTTTTACTTTTTTATACTTAAGATTATACTTCCAACAAAAACGAAGTAGTTAAGAGTGGGTCGAGGAACACGTAAAGTGAGACTAATTTAAGTCTTACATGCACATTTAGTTTAAGGACTATATTTTGAAAACGATTAAAATCGAAAATTTACACTTATGGTAAAGGTCGTAAGATTCCATCTGAATAAGGCTACTGAAGCAAATCATCGTATTCAGTGGCGACCGTGCACCAAGTGGACCAATTACCGTATTGGTTTTATCACCGAAAAAAACCCCCAAGCTTCTAGAAAAAAGTTGCAACATGTTTAGCTTACTTTAAGAAGATTCTCCCTCCTTCAGGGCACCAGGTATCACTGGTATCATCAAATTTGGGATTCGCAATTGTTCTTGCTAAAACACCACCACCGAATTTTTATTTAGATGCTGAATATCCAACATCCAGTAATACTCTTTCGTATCTATTCAGCCAGTAGTTTTGTATGTAAAAGGTACAGTTTACTTGTACTTGTTAACAACCCTGAAGTTAAACAAATTTTACCTCTAAATATACATCTTATTTACGTAATCTAGTAATAGTCACTACAAAATGTGGCGTTCCAAGAGAAAGGTGTAATTTTTTGAAGCAGAAAATGATATATTGGTCATGAAATGAAATATAAGATTACGACCTGATGAAAAGCGTTAATTTTATATAATAAATTTAATTAATCTTCATACCTCGTCGTTGATCCTTATAAATGCAAACATTACTTCCATTTGCTTTGAAGGTTTTCGTTCATATGGATCTTCAAATGAAAATACACAAGATGAATCTGAATCTAGAAGAGTTGGTGGCTGACAGAGTCTGTTCTTAAAAATGCATTCATTGGAATAAACCGGCAGTTTAGCATGTGGACATGCATCATCACCGCTAAATATCATACATGTTCTAGGGCGACCACTACTCTTTGGAGGGTACATGCGATATTTACACCCCCTTTTCAAGTATAAGGCTACAGCTTCATTTCTGTCCAGCAATGCGATTTCCTCAATTTGAATACTATTACATGCATCAAATACAATTTCCCAAGGCGCGTAACGGAACATTCGATGACACATGGCAACAAATTTGTTCCTGAAGACGGCGCCTATTGCGTCACTGACATATATCGTTGTACTGACTATATCTGGAGAACGCACATAACTTAACCAATCGCTCTCTGGACATTGATTGGCTACTTGAATACCATACTGATTCCCGTTGTTGTGATTAACACATACCATTTTTTTGTACAACATTGATGAATCTACAATAAATAAAGGCAATGGAAAGGACAGAATAAGATTTCAAAACATGAAAAAGTAGTATTGCGAATAATACAAAACATACATACAGCCATACAGCATATTGTTTAAAACATTGAGGTTTCTAAGTACTTATCATATCCTTTTGCTTTGGTACAAGGGTTCTAGTAGCATAAATACATAACGTGTAACCAAATATTGCTTTTAAAAGTGTTAATTGATAATATTCATACAGAATACACAAAAATAAATATTACGTAAAATTAAGGGTCATTGAAATCTGCAAGATTTTGTATTAAATATAGAACATATATTCCTTTTAATTTAGTTCACCATATGCGCATTTCGACAAGTTATGTCTCTTCAGTGATGCTCGTGGCCGAATGATTGGAATTCTCAAAATATATAAAAATATGAAGAGCAGTGTTGAAGCCAAACTGACCGAAAAGTGAACCAAAGAATCTATCTAAGGACAGAGCTATGCACGAGTGAGATACTCCTTAGTTTTAGAATGATTTGCTTAATTTGATAACTGAAAATTTGAAGTATATATTTCATGTCAGTACAAAAGCACTGAAAACTAGACTTATGATGCCCCCGGGAACTATTAGTCCACCAGCAGTGAGACCGGCCTAGTGGTTATAATAAATATAGAACATATATACCTTTTAATTTCTTGGCGGTTAGGCATGTGTGTAGTTCGTGACCTAAGGACACATGACTGAGGTAATTATCATGAGCTGCATGTTTAATTTAATTACAATTACTATTATAATTTTATACAATCTGAATAAATTCTATCCCAATCTGAGGTGCAGCAGAGAGGACTGAAAATGTTATCACATACTGACCAATGAATTTCGTAGAATTTGATCAATAAAGAGAGTTCGCTTTAATAACTGTAAGTCAATCACTACCGCTCACTCACATTAATCAAAGAATGCAAAACACCTAGATTATAGACAAAATGAATCATAGTAGTTGTTCTCAGCAAGATACACAAATCAACATAAAGTGTTGAAATGAATAAATAGGTCCCCTCTGACTCTCAGTCAGGACTCCTATTGATCAAGGATCTGAGCTAGCTTACAGACAGGAAGAGCACGGTTTACTTATGTTGATGTCTCCTTACATAATTTTGATAGCAACATATTATTCTGTAATTGTTTCGTGGGTAATACATTTTTATGACCTCTCTCCTTGAGAAACCTGTTCATCCTTGTTCTCTATATGGAGGATTATTCATAATTTTTTAAATGTGTATCTTTTGATTGTGATGCTTTTGTGGTGAATGGGAAGGTGGGCGCCCGTAAACCGGTTAACCACACCCATTGAGTGACGTTTGTTACTTCATTTGACAGTCCTAGATCGGTATCGTAACCGCAGCACCAAATCGCATATTTTTGTAATGTTGTTCCGTGTATATTTTGCTGTTGTCATTTTTGCGTGTGCAGGTCCTTGGTGAATTGTGTCATACAGCTTTGTCAGATGTCTTCTGTTTTTTCTTTGTTAGGATGAATAATTTCAAAAGTACTATCCGACAGAAAGGAATTTAAAGATTTTAGTCCAACTTTCATTATCCATTGCTACTGATTGAGTAAAAGAGAGCTCTCAGCCACATTGAGCACTGCATCAATTTCAGCACTGAGAAAAACTAAGTCAGGTGCAATCATATAATTAACTACCTTACTTCTGTAAAATATTTTATGATCATTAGAAGAATAATTGATATCAAATATTTTAATCATTGCATTTTTATCATTTTTATGATAGACGAAACCTCAAACAATATCTTTCCACAAATATATCTGTTACACAATGCAAAGCTACACATTGATTTAAAACACAAAGATAAAAAGTACTGTCAAAATATCATCGAATGAAGTTTTACCTTAAGGATATTATTCAAGGTAAAATACTTTTTGATATTACTTTGATAACATATTTATACAGTGAAATAAGTAGGTCAAAAGTAAATAACATACTCTCAATTTCGTTGAAATTTCAATTAAAATGAGAATATATTACAATATTTCTAACCAACACCTTAAAGAATTAAAGTTCTTTTTCAGAATTTATGAATAATATAAAGAAGAATAAAATTAAATTTCACAAACTAGTGTTAAATATGATAATGTAAAAATCTCATCAATCAGCTATTTACAGTTGTAAAAGTAATGGGCGTATCCCTCTTATAGACAAATACTGCCTTGAGTCGGTCAAGCATATCTGAATATCTGGTCAGCTTAATATTCCAAACTTTTTATTTTAGCTTCCGTAATATGTGGATGTGGTTTTTCTCTTGAATTAATTACACTATGACATAAAAATCCCTCTGGGGAAGTCTTCCTCGGGATATTTACTCGTTCTGGGAGACAAGCATAGCAGCGAAATCTTAGTCTATGCGGTGCTAGCGAATCTGTTCCATCACCAAGAAAATATGCCTATTTTTTCCACAATCACGTGCTAAGAAGAAGAGGACAGATAAGTATGATTATAATTGTGATTCATCATCTTTATCCTCCTCCTCTAGTTTCTACTACTCATCTTCATTTCCGTCATCTGCTAGTAGCACGTTTTAAGCAAACATATCAAAATGGAAAGTATACATTTGCTTCAGGGTTAAAAACTATTATATCGTGAAAATAGATTTAAAAGAGGCTTATCTTACAGTACCTATTTGGGAAAAACATCTAAGGTTTTCCCAAAGAAAAATCAGGGATCAAAATTTAGTGCCATTCCCTTTGGTGCCTCGGTGGCGTAATGCATCTTTACCACTCGGATTTCTAAGCCTACGAAGATGCAGACTCGTTAAGTATTTGGACAATGTATTACCGATGAGTTAGTCAACCAAAGGGCTAAATGAAGACTTGGACATTACCATTAGGCATAAGATTCGCAGTAAGTTACAAAACAAAAATCAGTATAATTAGATCCTTTTCCTTGCTTCGAGTACCTGGGCTTTCAGGTGAACACTTTACATTTAACACGCAATTCAAAAATAAAACACATAAAGGACAATTGTCAGAAATGTTTGGGGAACGAGAGCTATCTTGCTCCTTTGTATAATCAAATGCTGAAAACAAAGGGTCTTTCAACTCGGCAAAATTACAATGCTCTTTTTAAATAAGGTCAAGTGGCTGAACTCTAATTACAGTTGTGGATAATAAATATCGAATGTTCGAACGGAAGAAAGACAAATCCCTCAATTACAAAATAAATATAGAAACGGACATCAACGACTTCGGATGTTGGCAATGTATTGCAAGGTCAGAATAGGATCCTTCGTATGGCCTAAATATCAATGCTAAGGAACTTTAAGTATTTTCTGGATGTAAAATCGTTTTCCCTGAATTTCCTGAACAAATTAAACAGACTGCTGTTGCACATATGAAAAGTTAGACGGGGTTTGTGTCAGAAATCTGTTCAAACAATGCATTTTTTCACGAGAGGAAAATGGTTCTTAACAGTAAGAATATTTCCGGAGTGGAAAACATTATAGCAGAATGAGAAAGTCGTTATACATGCGACAAATTCAGCTAAATGATAGAAACGGACTGATGTTTTTCAGTTGATAATACCACATTTGGTCCAGTCGTGATAAATCTGTTTGACGATCGTACAAACAATCAATTAGAGATGTCCATGAGTTGTCTCCCGGCTCCAGGAGCGATCACTACGAAAGCATTTGTAAACTTATGTAAGTGATGGCATTACAAATTTCATTGCAAGTCCAATGTAAAGATGATGGATAGATCCAAATCATAAGTCCGAAAATCATGAAACCAGAGGACATACAAAATCAGTGAAAATGAAACAAAGTGGAAAGTAACAAAATATGTCTACTTGAAGAGCATATGTGGACCCCTATAATGGAGTGAGATCAGGGGAGAGTGAGTATTTCCTGCTTGCTAGCAACACCCGTCACATATACCCAGTATAAAGAGTCCAATCGTGTAAATTCATATATATTTATATATGTAGAAGTCCTTCTAGTATAGAAGTTGTCAAATCTGTGTAAAATGATCGGAATCGGTCTCAGTCCAGAATATCATTTAAAAGTCTGGATAACGAGATATCATATGGAGTAATAACAGTCTCGTAACGACCATAGAACTTCCTCAGTGACGTTGCTAGTCTTGCATATATATAACCGTGGTTGAGTAGCTTATCTGAATTATATTGTTTATATATTAGAAAAATCCAGTAATAATAGGTGGTGATGTATGTTTTAGAATCTCTGCAGAAACACCAGTGTATTTGAGAAAACATTTGTTTTAATTCGTGAAGTAAAGAAGTATATAAGGTAAAAAAATCAAAAGTCGAAACTTGCCTTATAATATTTAGAATTAAGTTTATCAATAAGTTAGCTAGAGATTTTATAGACCAGAAGTAACTGATGTTGCTATTTTCAAAAACCACAAAACAATATCTAATAATATGGTTTTTAACAGCTATTAATGCGGAAGTGATGTGTTCAGACAGAATGGTAGCTGAACATTGAGTAAAATTTGATACAAAACGTAAATTTGTATGGGAATTTATGTAGCCTACGGAGCCAATACATTATAGGAAGATTAAATGTATCGTTGTTGATTTTGAAGTCACACATTGCCTTTGTTCTACCCTTGTTCAAGAAGAATATTGTCTTTTGATAGCTGTGTTTCTTTGTATGTACATGTGGAGTTAAATTTATTGAACAGAACTTCCACAATAATATCATTTTCAAACAGCCATGATATTATTAACTGTTTTGTCAACAGGGACATACACAAAAGTATCATGAGATGTCATTTTTGTATTAATGGATATTGCCGACTGTTTAGTTGGTTATTTAAATAAAATCATATTTAAAGTAAAATCATCGATACGAATATTAATACTTTTAATTGTTTCATCTTCGCAGTCATCAAGTGTATGTAATTTTACACCTTTCTTGCTCCATCTTTTACAAAAGGCTGTTAACGCTTCATCAACCATATCCCGGCAATGCCTAAAGTCTATCTTGGATGATAACCTATACTTCTGTCCTTTATTGAAGGTAAACGTAGTTTTAAGTCAAAAATACAATTAAGATCACCAGTGACCGACAATGTTACCTGCAGGCAGATTTAGGTTTATCACAAGATCAAGAAGATTATAGATTAAGATATATTAGGATAGGCAATTGAAAGTAAAAAACGAAGAAGTGTTACTTAAATAAGAAACAATGTTTCTAATAGTTTGTTTTTATGTTGATAACAAATGAGTGGTGGTTCAATATTTTGGAAATATTGAAGGAATTTGGATTCGAATCTGGTCTCTGAAAATACTAAAGATAGGAAGTCAAGATAATCAGACTTTATCTTGATAAATTGTATTTTGGTGGGAGTAATGATGGTTTTGGTAAATATCAATGTACATCCTTGTTTTCTCTAATAGAGCAGTGCGTGGCAAAAGTTCGCTTGGTACAATGCAATATAGCTCTGGTGACTGGCAAACAGAAGCGTGGTGTCCTCATCTGTTGTCTCCATCAATCGCGACTTCCCGACAAACGGTCCACTCAGATCCACAAGAGGGGATCCAGCGTTTTATTTCAAACCCTCACTCTTATCAATTTGAAACTATCGGGAATTGTTTCAGAGGTTTTGGATATTTCAGATTAAGTTACATTTGTTATTCGTCCTCTCTGACTGTAAGTCGGGACTCCTATTGATCATGGATCAGATCTCGCTTACAGACGGGCAGAGCACGGTTTACTTATGTTGATGTTGCCTTACATATTTTTGGTAGCAACATATTATTCTATATATATTTCTTGTGTAATATATTTTTATGACCTCTCTTCTTGAGAAACCTGTTGATTCTTGTTCTCTATGTGGAGGATTATTTATAAAGTTTTAAATGTGTGTCTTTTGATTGTGCTGCTTTTGCGTGGAGTGGGAAGGTGGGTACTCATAAACCGGTTAACCACACCAATTGAGTGACGTTTGTTACTTCAAGTGACCGGCCTTAGTCGGTATCGTACAGCACAATCGAATATTTTTTAATGTCGTTTTTCCTTGTATAATCTACTATTATCGTATTTTGTGTGCAGTTCCTTGGTGACTTGTGTCATACAGCTATGTCAGATGCCTTCTGTTCTCTCTTTTTGTAACATATCGGAATATTACGAACAGGGCTTACGAGAGTGCCTGGAATAATATGGCTGCTTGTTGTTGAACGACACATTACTTCCGTTTCAGTTTCCCCGTTCCGTTTCTTAGAATAGTTTTGTTGGTTTTACATACGCAATTTCGAGTGCCGTACTATAAATGGTCATCGATCGGCGATATTGTCTGTGCTTCCTATAGCTAATGTTTACGGTATACCTTTGGCCCACATGTTCTTGTTACTAAACTCATGATTCACAATAAAATCCCTACTTTCCCTAGATATACTAATATTTAAAGTTTAAACAATGTTTTGTCTTACTTAGAATCGACAGAATCAAATGAAATCATGAATTTGACAATGACTTCAAGAAAGTTAGCTTATTTATTACCTGTTGAAGCTCATTAAAATGTTTCCAAAATTTTTGTAAGAATCATTGTGTTAAAAACAACAAATTAGATGCTTAAAGGGTTATTGTGAACGTACTGATTCAAAAAGAAATGCATGTAATTCTTAGTCCAGATATCTTCTTTGAAAGAATAGAAACCAGTTCCGTCCTGTATGCACTCAAAGTATTTTCAACTAGATACGGAATATCGTGAGCATGACGAGTATTTATACCATGGTGTTAAGGCACATTTGATAAGGGTTTCATCGTGTATTGGGGTACCGTTAGTGGGAATACTTTACATATGGGGTAAACTGGTCAAATCAGTCCGCATTCATAACATTTTGCAAACATTATATAAGTGATGTTGAACGTGTACTATCATATCTCACGCTAGTGTCTGAAACATAATTGAAAATTGTATGCGGATGCAAAAATCCCGAAATGAAATATAGATTATATAAAGAAACTGAGATCTTATACTGCAATCCTGCTTGTTATAAGTGGTTTGCTCAACCGATTTAATTTCTTTATATATTAGTATCTTTTCTGATGCATTTTTATGCATTGATAATGATCTGAATGTATTATGTTGACAGGCAGATTAATTCATGTATATTTTTTACTCGTAAAAAATTTATTTGTCTTTTAGAGTGGAACCAAGTATCAGGATACAAAACATCTCCCTCAATGTGGCACATTCTAGTCGCATGGTTATCATTGTTAATGCATATATTCTTCCTTCCATCGAATACTGTTTGAATATATATGACAATACTGCAAAATCACAGCTAGATCGAATACATATGCTCCAGAAGTGTGTAGTACGAGTAATTCTAGATGCACCCCTGTTGCACCATCCCGACCATTATTACTTGACTGTATTTCAACGATGTGATCTCAACAAGGGGGTTATCTATTTATAACATATTTATTAATGTAAAATCCCCTTATTTAAATGATCTGTTTACATATGAGTATTTTGCTCTACGATCCGTTACTACCAATGATTTTGTTTTCAATCGCCACAACGCGACTTTTACAAGCGTAGGTAAGCGGAGGTGTAATGGAGTAAGCACGTGGAGCTGGCTCCACACACACACACACACACACACACACACACACACACACACACACACACACACACACACACACACACACACACACACACACACACACACACACACACACTCTCTCTCTCTCTCTCTCTCTCTCTCTCTCTCTTTGTCTGTAATTTGAAAAGTTGATTTTAAAGAGACGTAGTATAAACTAGCTATAATGATACTTGTCGTGTTCTTATGTTTATACTAATCTTCTTGGATGATATCATATAATCATACATATTCGTCCTAGTATATACACCGATTGAGTAACATAGTCTATGTCTTATTTATATCGAATATTTCTGGAAAGTTTTTTATTATTTGCTTAGTTTTATTTTTCTCAGCATGTCTTTGGCGACTCTTTTTATATAGCAGAGTAAAATGTCTTTTTCCTTTTTCTATTCATTTTCCGAGAAGAATTTCATTCTAGACAGAGAGTAGTTTAAGTTTTTCATTATATTCACCTTCTTTGAAACAATTATATCAAGGTAAATTATGTAATTCTAGTTTTGTTTCATTTTTTTTTTATTTGAGGTTGACTACAATCGAATTCTATAGCTGTCAATGTAAATCTGTCTTGGGTGTGCTTTATGGTGATAATTCATAATCTACCAATGCAAACATGGGCCTTTAATGCATAAAATTATCACTTTAAGAGTCATACATAGACAGTAGCTTTTATTTCACTCAGTTTACAACTGTTGGTGTAAAGATGACGGATAAATCTAAACCAAAAAGTCCAAAAATCATGAAACCAAAGGACATACATGTATCAGTGAAAATGAAAACCAAATAGAAAACAAAGAAAAACGTCTACTTGAAGAGCATATGTAAACCATCTTGATGGAGCGACATCAGTTGCCCAGGGAGAGTGAGCATCTCCTTCTTCCTAGCACCACCCGTCACATATACCAAGTAGAAAAAGTCAAATCATGTAAATTCCATATATATTTATATATGGAGAAGTCAAATTAGGTAACCTTCTAGAATAGAAGGCGTCAAATCTGTGTAGAATGATAGGTACTGATCAGCAACTTAAAGCATTGAGTTATGTGTCAGAGATAGTGTGATAATAAAAAGTAAGAAAAATATTTACATTAATAGTGCAGTATGAAGATAATAAAGAAAAATAAAAGAAAATGTAAGATACACAAGGTTTAATCTAGTAGATATTATAATAGTCTGGTTAATAAACGTTATTCGAGACTAAACAAATTGTCTCTGAGGTACCTTACGTTTTTTGTTGTAAGTCCTACATAAATGACATAGAATTAGAAAACTGACAAAGGCAGAAGGGTCCCGCAGGATTCCTGTCACCATGACCTTGACCTTAATTTGGTACTAGCAGAAAGGTGTTGTCATAAGAAACTAAGATGCCAAATATGAAACCCTACTTCTAACGGCTCAATACTTATGGTCAATGTTAAATTTTTTTAAATGTAGGTCAAAGATCACTGTCAAGGCCACATGATCAAAGCATTTGGTACCAACATAAAGATCCTGTCATAAAAACACATGTCAATTAATAAAGCCCTATTTCTTATGATTAAATAGTTATGGTTAATATTCAAGTTTTTCAAATATACGTCAAAGCCCACTGTCAAGGTCACATGATTAAAACTTTTCGTACCAGCTGAAAGGTCTTGTCATAAAAAACGTACATGCCAAATATAAAGCCCTACTTTTTATGGTTCAAAAGTTATGGTCATTGGATTTTTTTCAAATTAGGTCACTGTCAACGTCAGATGATGAAAGTTTTTAGTTTGGTTTCAACGGAAAATTCTTGTGATAAGGAACACACATGCTAAATATGAAAGCTCTACCCGTGACAGTGTATTAGATATGGCCAATGTTAAAGATTTTGTTGACGGACAGATAGACAGAGTGCCCCCGGTTATGAAGCAGGGCCCTAATAAAGACATTAAATTTGCTATGGTAAAAATTTTGTCAAGTAATGATACAAGGTGGATTCATAACAGATTGACTACACCGATTGAATGACTACTATAATTTCAGTTGATATTCCGATTTCGGTACCATAGCTGAATTAGAATCAAATATTTTTGTGATGTCTTTCTGTGTCAATGTAAAGATGATGGATAAATCCAAACCACAAGTCCAAAAATCATGAAACCATAGGACATACAAAATCAGTGAAAATGAAAAACAAATGGAAAATAACAAAATATGTCTACTTGAAGAGCATATGTGAACCCCTGTGATGGAGTGAGATCAGGTGCCCGGGGAGAGTGAGCATCTCCTGCTTGCTAGCAACACCCGTCACATATACCCCGTAGAAAGAGTCAAATCGTGTGAATTCCATATGTATTTATATATGGAGAAGTCGAAGTAGGTAACCTTCTAGTATAGAAGGTAACCTTCTAGTATAGAATGTTAGGTACTTTATCATCTGGACCATCTTGTTCAACGATATTGTTCCCATGGACTATGAGATGTGGTTTACCCCTCGGTACTTCTTCGGGTTTTACTTGAAGTTACTGGGTTTGTCTTTGGAGAATTAAGGAAATTGCGAACAAGAAGCCAATGAACTTAAACAGTCAATGAGTCTATAGAAAATGCTAGTGGTAAAAGGTAAATATTTGGATTCGCCCTGTGAAATAAACATCCATTTCATGGGTCATTACTTTAAAACAAAATTGACACTGTTTCATGCTCTTTCTAACATTGTATTGATTTTCTCTTTATAACTAATAGAAATGCAGAAGATTGTAAAAGTCGACGCACCTTAAAAAGATACGGCCATTTTTATCCATGGAGTTGAATTTTTGCACCGTGTTCATGAAGTCTCACAATTTTTGTATTTGTTTTTTTCAGTGCATTCACTTGTTCTTTACATTGTTTGGTGTTAGAGAAGATTTTTTTAGACATAGTATTTTATCACTATATTAATGATACCTCAAAGACTGAACTTCTGCCCCTAGGTAAATAATTTCACAATTTCCACAGGATTCATACTCTCTGTAGCTATACATGTGTGATATAGAGTAAAGACGACGATTTTGACCACCTGTTCCAAAATATCATTTTCTTAGTACAATATCAATTTACCTCTGTTGGGTTGATAAGCGTCTATACAGCAGTCATCATAATTCGGACAAAAGATGTCACAGTAGCAGTTTGGCTCCTTTAAATTTACGTTGAAGTTACATGTGTTATATAACAGACATGTATCGTTGTTATCTACACCAGGCTGATTGGCAATATCTAAAATCAACAAGGAGTTATCTGTCAGTGTTTTCCTTAAGGTGGTGTTAGGCATGTCGGAGATCTCTGGAATTATCTAGGAAGTTTTGTAAAACTTTTTAACAAATCATACATATTCTGAACATATTAATATTGTATTGTGTATCTTTCTCATGAATAGCTCTGCCCTGTCGTTGGCTCTTATTTTCTTATTTAGTAACTAGTATGCTGGCCATATCTTTCGAATCAGTCGAATTCAGTAAAAAATTATGTACATAAAATATCATCAAATAACGACTCGATTATAAATAAATAAATTTCTAAATACAAATTGAAGTTAGATAATTTAATGGAAGTGTAGTTTTATAAATGTATAGAATCTATTTCAACTGATGTGTCACAACATGAAATCTTACTCTTCAATGAAAATAAAATCAAGATTTCTATACAATTTCCCATACCTTATATTCATATTTATCACAGAAGAAAGTCCTCATATAAAATTATTTATGCATAGTAAAAATAAAAAGGTACCTTTTAATGTTGTTATAACCCTATCATTTGGCTTTTCTGTTAGATTTCCGTCTTGTGCTATCGTTGTCTGTACTGAGGTGTTGTATGAGTATACATACGATAATAAAGCAGCCTTGCATAAAAATACTGCACATTGCTGTATCGTGAGCATTTTGTACCACAATAACATGACGCTCAGAATCATTGAGATTTATATACATATATAAGATATATAAGATTTTAATAACAAGAACAGGTGTACAACGTCATCAAAGAGAAAAACTAATCATGTAGGTGTGGCTTATGACAACAATAGTTACTCATAGCTTAATATGTATAAAATCATATGTCCTTATATATGGGCGACCTTGTATGCTTGTACAAATTATTATGATCATCAATGATGATTTCACTGCTGTCGAGAAGAATATATTAAATTATTTATAGATTATGACCTACTATTTACATTGTAGCCTCAGCGGGCTTGCTGTGGGTATGCCCAGTTAGTATCTAATGCTTACATTTACATGGCATCGAGTATTACTGCCCAAAACAAGCAGAAGTAAAAAACGAAGAAGTACCTAAGGGTAAATCGTATCTCATAGTCCATGGAATAAAAGGACAATATAGTGTACGGTGTCATATTCAGACAAATGCGAACCCCAATAAACTCGAGATGATAAGTTCAATTGCCGAGAGGAGTAAACACCCCCCCTCCCTGCTTGCATGCAACACCCGTCGCAAAAGTCCTGCAGTAACTTTTCAAGTCGAGGTAGTAAATACATAAATATACACGGATGGCCACATGAAGGAGACAAGAACACTAAGTCAAATTTTTCCTATTTAAGGCATGAAATGTTGTTTAACTGAAATTCTGGCATCGGAAATGTACGTGAATAAATGTCTGTATATATACGTATTATAGTCAAAAAGTTAAGATGGTTAATTTGTATGGTCAGGTCCCAAAATATCGGTTATCATTCGTGAAATAAGAATGAAATTGCACTAGATCCCAATATCGACCATAGAACTTCTTCAGTGACAATTTCAAACGTTCCTCAATATATTCTTTTGAGAGTAGTTTCGTGGCAAAAAGCAACGATCTCGGAACGAAGTTTTCGTATATAGAGCATGCCCTGGGAAAGCATATAAGTTGTGAAGTAAAGATATGTTGAAGGAAAGTATGTTGATACTCAGATATGGGAAGTTGGTAATAATGAAATTGAAATCATCACGTTTGTCATAGAGAGAGGTTACTAATGAACCATCGTCACTAATTGATAGGAGTATATCTAGGTATAAAGCAGAAGATGTGCTCTCAGTTGCATACTTTATCTCGAGTTCCTTTGGATATATGAAGTTGTGGTGATTCTTAAATAGGGGGTTGTTAATCGACAAAACGTCATTGATGAATCTGTATGTAAAGTCGAACCGAGATGCTAATTGTTTATATCCTTTGGAGAGTAGAGACTGTATGAATTCTGCTTCGTAAGAGTATAAAAATATGTCGGCCAGAAGATTCACGCAATTAGTACCCATCGGAATGCCAACATTCTGTTGGAACACTTTTCAACCAAATATCACAAAAATATTGTCTATAAGAAATTCTAACATTTGGATGATCTCTTTTTCCGGATGCTTGTTGCGGGAATCAGACTGTTTCTGTACGAAATATATGTCGTTGTGGCCTAAAACAATACTCATACCTGCGAATTCCTTTTTTGTTGAAGAAGGCGTTTTGAATAACTAATGTTATTCTATTCTTGAGTTTATGATGAGGGATGGTTGTAGAGAGTCGAAAAATCGAAAGAATTTATGCTAGTGACATTAATGAATACAGGGGATTTTAAGTACTGTAGAAGTTCTTTGGAATTCTATAGGATCCACATCTGATTGATTCCGCTTCTCGAGTAAACAGTAGAGCAGTATTTCTGAAGACCATGTAAGATTTCTGTTAGAATTTTGGCGAGAAATATGGAAAGAGGCCTGATGGAACACTTTGGAGATCCAGCTATGCATCGATGCTTATATGGAGTTTTATGCATCTTTGGAATCCAAAATAGGTATGGTAGATCGAGATCAGATTCATATGTAGCAACACCGAATGAACTGAGAAATGACCTGTGAGTATCGATGTATTTTGTAAATTTCATCTGAATAATAACGATGTGCTGATATCTGGTCTCACAGATTAAAAATAAATCTAATAATCTAACATACGTCAACATTTAACATAGAGCATACATATTTCTTTAAACCAATGAATGTAAAAATATTGTATTTTTAAAAAAAGGTTTAAGTTAGTAATGATGATATGTGATTTTTTTTCAGTCGGTTGCAATATAATTAATGTGAAGCAGGAAGTATTGAAAATACATACTTGCTGAAATATAAATCAAGAATTTATTTTTTAAGAAAGTCCTGCAACAGCTTATCAAAATTATATATGAATAAATTTGAGCTTAGGTATTTATGAGTGTGTTACATGATTAAATGGCATTTGATAACAATCCCGCGTAAGACTGATGACACTATCAATTCACATTTCTGGTCAGTATATACATCAACACAAAAATATTGTATCTCGGAAATTTTGCAATAGCTTGAATAACTCTCGCAAAATTTGTGGTTTTCACTCTATTCGCACTTTGTATATACATTGCATCTTCCCTTCTATCTATTCCATTCCTTTCACTTTGTCTTTTTCCATTAAGGCTTCGAAATTGCTCTTCCTGAATGCACCATCATTTCAGAACTTTTGGTGATTTATCTGAATTTAATTTGCATATGGGATATCCAGTGGTACACTTGTAAAGGCAAGTTTCAAAATAAAATGAATCATTGATTCGATCATGCTGGTTTTTTGTCAATTTCGATTTAAACAAACCTTTCTCTCCACTGCGACGACTAGGGACGATTTTACTTTATGCTCAATCAATGTTCTAATAATCGTATGATTATTTGCAATCGAAATTGTTCATGGACCCGACTTTAAATGTACTTCGTTCTTTTTCTTAAGCATTGTAAAGCTTTACCATACTTCGTTCGTGGCATTATGAGAGTTGTATGTTTTTTTATTGAGTTTTTCAAGTATTCTTGAAGGCAAGATACTTTGTTTAACGAAAGTGAAGTGCCCAAAATCCATCAACAATACTTGTAAATTTATCAATCTATTACAACGCATTAGAAAGAACAGGACAGTGAAATACTTTCACTTTGTGTTCTGCAAGATTTTAAGGAGGGCACTCATTCTCTTAAGTGGTTCTCAGTTGCACAGGACATTGATAATGGATTATCATGTTACAGCAGTGGTCTCTCAATGGAAGAATCCCCAGATTTACATTTAAAAAGCTTTCCTCTACAGTACGAACAAGGGAAAACAGAAGATATTTCACCAAGCTGTATGACACAAATCACCAAGAACATGCATATAAAACATGATAACAGTAAGATACACACCGAAAACGACATCTTCCAACTCATCACAAAAGCAGCACAATGTAAGGATACACATTTTAAAATTTGATAAATAATCCTCCATAAAGAGAACAAGGATCAACAGGTTTCCCAAGACGAAAGGTCAGAAAAACATTTTCACCCGAAACGTGTAAAGAAAAATATTTCAGGTATAAAAATATGTAAGGCGACATCAACATCAATAGACCGTGATCTGTTCGTCTGTTAGCGAGCTCAGATCCTTCGTCTGTAGGAGTCCTGAATAACAGTCAGAAAGGACGAGGCTCAGGGCTCGTTTCCTCTGAAACGTTTGGATAAGTCCCGTCATAGAATCCCCAACCACCCTGTTAGTCAGCTTGCAACGCTCAAGTGAAAGTCTCTTCTAGGGTGTAGAGGGACCCAATACAAGACCTACGGTCTTAGCGATGATCTCGGGAGCGCATTTAATAATTTTAGAACCCGTCATTATGACGTTATCGGAACCTAAAACCCTCCTTAGTTTGTACACCAGATCACCGTAGAAACTGGGATGGGAAATTCCGCTGGATACATATTGTTGACAAGTCAGATTTCCGAATTTAGAACAAATGCCTAAATAAGATATGTAAAATTTATGTAAAGTTTTTTTTTAAGTTTAATATCTATAACTGTGAGTTAGACATTTAAAACTAATCTGAGATTTTTTTTTTTCGTCAAAATCCAAAACGTTAGTGCAGACTCTAGCAAAAAGAACCAATTTACTAATATAAATACCATGTAATGGGACTCTAGGGACATCAGCGTCCATTAAATGGAAATTAACAATAGGAAATCGAAAGACGTAACGTTTATCATACATGTTTGTATGAATATTTTTGTTAATGATTTTAATTTCTAAGTCCAAGAAACGTGTTTCCTGATCATAAGTATTGGCTTTATTTAATCGAAGTTCAGGCGGATAAATGTCAGTAATATAGTTTTCAAACTTATCGATAACTAAAATAACACCATGATATCTAGAGGTGTCAGTAAATTTATCAATAAAGTCGGATGTTTCGAGGTTTGGATAGAATGCTTAAAGTACTTCTTATAACAGTATAAAAATAAACCTGCTATAAGAGAAGCGCCGTTTGTTCCCATAGGAATCCCAATAATCTGTTGATAAATCTTGCTATTAAATTGTACATAGATATTATAAATTAAGAATGTAATGGGATACATAACTCAGGACAGGACCAATATTCATTATTATTGCTTATTTGAGATAAATCCAGATGTAACTGAATTACATAGATTTGATTTAGACTGTCGGTTGAAAGACCAGCGTATGAGAGACAATTTGGTTTTGATTAACTCATGAGGAAGAGAGGTATATAGTGTGGAAAGATAGAAGGTAGATACTTACATTACAATAATAATAGTAAGAATTGACGCAGCAAGGTGTAGGATGCCCAATTTTAATTGTAGGCATTTACTGTTCATTATAGAATTCAATGTAGTAGATAGTTCGCAAAACAAAGATTAAAAATGAAATGGTAATAGAGCAAATACTGTATTAAATGTAGTCGAATTTCATAAGTTGGTTGATTGTTGTTTTACGTCGCTTTCAATACTTTTTATACGCCCGCATTTAAAAATGTGGGCGTATTATGCTATACCGCTGTCGTCTGTCCGTCCGACCGTCTATCCATCCTTGTCCGGGCTTCTCCTCCTTAACTAAAGGGGAACAAAACTTTTGATGGTGTCATATAAAAGGGTGTGGCTTGTAGTTGTGCATGTGGGTTTCAAAGTTGGGGACAGGCCCCTGGCGTGGGGGAAAATGGGCGGGGTCGGAAAAGATTGCCCGGGTTTCTCCTCCTTAACTAAAGGAGGAACAAAACTTTTGATGGTATCATATGAAAGGATGTGGCTTGTAGTTGTACATGTGGGTTTCAAAATTGGGGTCAGGCCCCTGTGGTGGGGAAAACGGGGCGGGTAGGAAAAGGTTTTCCGGGCTTCTACTCCGTAACTAATGGGGGGGACTTTTGATGGTGTCATATGAAAGGATGTGGCATGTAGTTATGCATGTGGGTTTCAAAGTTGGGGACAGGCCCCTGGGGTGGGGGGAAATGGACAGGCACGGAAGAGCTTGCCCAGGCTTCTCCTCTTTAACTAAACAGGGAACAAAACTTTTGATGGTGTCATATGAAAGGATGTGGCTTGTAGTTGTGCATGTGGGTTTCAAAGTTGGGATCAGGCCCCTGGGATGGGGAAAATGGGCGGGGTCCGAAAAGCTTGTCCGGGCTTCTCCTTAACTAAAGAGGGAACAAAACTTTTGATGGTGTCATATGAAAGGGTATGGCTTGTTGTGCATGTGGGTTTTAAAGTTGGGGTCAGGCCCCTAGTGTGGGGGAAAATGGGCGGGGTCGGAAAAGCTTGTCCGGGCTTCTACTCCTTGACTAGAGGGGGAGCAAAACTTAATGTTATCACATGAAAGGATGTGGTTTGTATTTGTGCATGTGGGTTTCAAAGTTGGGGTCAGGCCCCTGGGATGGGGGAAAATGGGCATGGTCGGAAAGGTTTTCCAGGTTTCTACTCCTTATCCAAAGGGGGAAAAACTTTTGATGGTGTCATATAAAAGAATGTGGCTTGTAGACCACATTAAAACATAATGCGGGCGTATCATGCACCCGTTAGCAATGCCCTATTTTTCAGTTATATCGCAACATGGAAGCAGGAGGTAACCAACCTCTTAAACATAGTGGCGCAACCCGGTAATCGAACCCCGATCGTCGGCGCCGCAATCGAATTTCATAAGCAATTTCAAGTTTGCCATATTTGCAATTAATTTCAAGATATTCTTGATTTGTATTATGAATTAAATAGTGTCAATATCATTAACAACAATTAAAATATCAGAAGGGACATTATTTATCTGGTTGCCAGGGAGACATGTTGGAACTGGTATTTCTTTAAAATGTTAAAATTTGGAAAATCCATGACAAATGTCATCACAGAGAAAAGCAAACAATAAAGACATGACAAAGATCCAACTGTAATGCTGTTGAAGCACGGATTTAGACGATCAATTGAAGTAACGTTAACCACTCAGTTTGTGTGGTCAACAAACTTATTGGCCATCTTCTCGCTCACTACAATTGCAGAACAATTAAAGGACATACATTTAAAATTACATAAATCATACTCCATATATATATATATAGAATAAGTGTCTTATTTTGTGTTTTCATGCAGGAATGAATTACAATGGCTGATGCATTTATTAGATATAATGTTCGTCCTGTATACTGTGTTCTTTTTATACCAAAATTAAATTAAGGCATAGTACTGATTTTATAATTCAGTGACAGAGCATTATTATCATGCCTATCTGTGTTTTGGGTCAAAACTAACTTTATAGAAAAAAGCCCAAATGGATCTATATCGCTCGTCCGAACAAAGTTTGTTAATTCAACTGACAGCTTGGAAAATTTGCACAAAAATATATATATTCTCTGATGTTTATTGTGTTATGACTACATTCGTACTAAAAACTGTGCGTAGAATTTGATTTATCTTCAATATTAAGCAATTGTTAATGCAGGCCAACTTCAAATTCATAAATCTTAAATCTATAAGTTTTACAGCAATTGGATCAAAAACCTGTAGACAGTTCTGGATAAAGTATTTCAGCTTTTGAAAAAGACAATGAGTACTTCATTCCTATCAAATTCCATCAAAATTCTTCTGGGAGCTCTGCAGCAAAGGACATTATGGAGAAATGCCTCCTTTTTTACAGTCTTAAAACTCATTAAAAAGCCTAAAAATTGGGGAAAAGATATTGACAAAATTCTTTTACACTAATATTCCTTATTATTATCATGATCAAAAGAATCCAAAATTAAAGCAACGCTGTTACTCAAGTAGTTAAATTATTATTTTATTCACTGAAATCAGTAAGTCCAATAAATGCTGACAAAATATAAAAACTTTGATTTCGGAATGAAACTAAGAACAACAATAATTCTTCGCACATTCCTGTAGATCATTGTTTTACATTCCGGTGGTCTCTGCATGCAACTGGTATGCAGAAGAAGTGTGTCAAAGGAGGGTACTCTCTGCAAAATATTTTTGCCTGTGGCGGCATGTCCTTTTGACAGATCTCGATGAAAATCAACAACACATGTTGGGGACCATGAATACTTCAATCCCAGCAAGTTTCATAAAAACCATGCAAGTGGTATTGACGAAGTTGAAAATTTGAAAGTATACACTTCCATTTTTAGAGTCTTAATTATTTGTCTCTTTGGTTTTATATCTCACATCAATGTGCCTAATTCCATACAATATTGAATAGTTTGCACAAGAATTTTAATGACCTCATTGTTCTCTACAGGGTATGTCGCTTCAATCACTTCAACTCAGCAGTTTACAATATTATGCTTTTGCCTCCTATCATTCTGATCCTTGCGTTTCATAAAATCAATAAAATATTCAATATAAAATGTTAGCTCTCTGTGACAAAAATCTGGAAAGAGAGAGCTGTCATTCCCTCATCTGTGACGTCTGTAAATAAACTTTTAACCTGGGCTATATCTTTTGGACTGGCCATGGCTTGCAATTGGTTCTTTGACTTGTAACCCATTAAACCTGACGTTGGACTTTGATCATCATTGAAAAAACTTTAACCTAAGCTGTAAATTTTGAACAGGAAAACGTACAGTTATGATATTTAAAAAATGGATTTCTCGTGACCATAGCCTTGAATTGGTAGAGGACTTTGACCTAGGAGTTACATTTTAAATTGCTAAAGACTTTCTCACACCATTGACAATTGCCTGATATATTTTGGTCAACAACATCTTTTTAGATATCTTTATGAGGTACATAAACACAATTTCCTGAATGACCTTACATTAAATTCTTGAAACATTAACACACATTTCTGGCAAGTTTTGTTGTATTCTGACAACTTAATCATAAGGTGACTCATCTCTTCATAAGGAAATTCATCCTCTAAAGTATATGACTAAGCTATTGTTCCTCAGTTTATAAATAAATGCATAATATGTGTTGTATAATATGCTGTTGAAAGCAACAAAATGAGAGTATTATTCTATATTATTAGAAACTTAATGATGCATTATTTAGTAGACAGATAATACACAAATTTCCGTAGAAATATATTGAAAATGTTTTTATGCCCTGTATTGCAATATTGTAAAGAAATGTATTGCACTGAAATCAGTTTTTATAAAAGAAAAAACAGAACACATTTGTACACAAAAAAGTGACAATAGCATAATATACAGGGAACGACATAACAAAAATATTCGATTGTGTTGCGGTTACGATACCGACTTAGGACGGTCAATTGAAGTATTAAACGCTACTCAATTGGTGTAGTTAACTGGTTTACGGGCTCTCACTTTCCCACTCACCGCAAACGCAGCACAATTAAAGGACACACAATTAAAAATGTATAAATAATCCTCCATATAGAGAACAAGGACCAACAGGTTTCTCAAGGAGAGAGCACATAAAATTTATTACACAGGAAACAATTATAAAATAATATGTTGCTATCAAAAATATTTAAGGAGACATAAACATAAGTAAACCGTGCTCTGCCCGTCTGTAAGCTAGCACAGATCCTTGATCAATAGGAGTCCCGACTAATAGTCAGAGGGGACGAGGATCAGGGACTTGTCTCCTCTGAAAAGGTGTATACAAGGCCCGTCATAGGCTCCGCCACCCTGTTAGTCAGCGTACAACGCTCAAGTAAAAAAGGTCTGCATTGGGTTGTAGAGGGACACAATAAAAGATCTATGGTCTTAGCGATGATCTCGGGGGTCATACTGTCGATGTCAAAGGCGTTTAATAATTTTAGAACCAGCCGATATGAAATTATCGGAACCTTTCCTCTGGATACATATTGTTGAAAAGTCAAATTTCCGAATTTAGATAAAATGTCTGATCTATAAAATTTACCAAAAGTTTTTCGAAGTTTATGATAACTATAACCCTGAGTAAGAAGTTTAAAAATAATCTGAGAATTTTTTTCGTGAAAATCCAAAACGTAAGTGCAGTCTTTAGCAAAACGAACCAATTGACTAATATAGATACCATATGATGGGAGTCTGGGGGCATCACCATCTAGATAAGGGAAATTTACAATAGGAAATCCAAAGTCATTACGTTTATCATATATGTTGGTATGAGTATTGTTGTTAATAATTTCAATATTTAAGTCCAAAAAAGGCGTTTCCTGGTCGGAAGTGTTGGTTTTGTTTAATTGAAATTCAGATAGATAAATGTCAGATATATAGTTTTCAAACTCAGGGTTATCGATCACTGACATATCATCAAGATATCTAGAGGCGTCATTGAACTTATCAATAAGGTCGAAACGTTTAGAAGTTTGAATAAAATGCGTAAAGTTTCTCTCATAACAGTATAAAAATAAATCTGCTGTAAGGGGAGGGCAGTTAGTGCCGATAGGAATCTAAATAATCTGTTGATAAGTCTTGTCATTGTAACTGAAGTACAAACGTATGATTTAGACTCTCTGTTAAAACACCAGCGTATGAGAGACAACAATTTGGTTTTGATTAAGTCATGAGGTAGAGAGGTACGTTATTTGCTTTAAAATTTCTTAAACGGAAGTTGTCAATGGCTTCGTTAAAATTTTTGATAGACGAAAAATAATTGACGTTATTATTGCTAGAAAACAGTCACTGAGGAAGTACGATGGTCGTTACGAGACTCTTATATAATATGATATCTCGCTATCCGGACTTTAAATAAATATAGAACATATAAACCTTTTAATTAAAGATGTTCTGGACTGAGACCGATTCCGATCATTTTACACAGATTTGACACCTTCTTTGCCAGAAGGGTGACCTACTTTGACTTCATATATATATATATATATATATATATATATATATATATATATATATATATATATATATATATCCAGAAATGAGTTTTTGTCATGCACAGTGTAATATATTTAAAATTTATATCGAAATGGTAAACATACAAATTATAATAAAGTTCCGTTATGATAGATAACGTCGCACAGTTAATATTTAGTTCCTCTGTATGTTTACCATTTCGTCATAACGGAACTTTATTATAATTTGTATGTTTACCATTTCCATAGGAGGAACTAAATATTATCTGTACGACGTTATCTATCATAACGGAACTTTATTATAATTTGTATGTTTAATATTTCGATATAAATTTATAAATATATATATATATATATATATATATATATATATATATATATATATATATATATATATATATATATATATATATATATATATATATATATATATATATATATATATATATATATATATATATATATATATATATATTCAAAAAATAAGAACATTGTCTTCAAATGTAAAGATGATGGATAAATCCAAACCACAAGTCCAAAACTCATGAAACCATAGGACATACAAAATCAGTGAAAATACAATGATTTTGTATGTCCTTTGGTTTCATGATTTTCGGACTTACGGTTTGGATTTATCTATCATCTTTACATTAAAATACTTGGCAACATTGTCATTAACTGCAGTAAGAGCAGAGGTGAAGTGTAGAGCAATGACTAGAATTTGACATAAAACGTGATTCATATGGATTTTTGTGTAATTTGGGAAACCAATACATTGTTGGAAGATCAATTTTATCAATGTTTAAATTTAAGTCACAGATAGCTTTACAATGGTCAGATAGGATCTTGTCTTTATCCAATGTGGTTTTAACATAAATAGAGTTCAATTCAGTTTTAAGAACCGTAATATAGTATATTTTTCAAACAATTATGATATTATTAGCTGCTTTGTTAGCAGGTACGAAGACATAACTATTATATAAATCAGCCATTTTCTTTTTTAAAGACTGGGCTGGTATATAATGTGGCCGTTTAAATAAATGGCGATTTATTGTAAAATTATTGATGCAAATACCGATAATCTTTAAGATTTCACTATTCCATGTATTATTTTTACACCATCTTTTTAGACCAATAAGTGTTAAGGCTTCACAAACAATATCCCAGCATTTGGTAAAATCTATCCTGAAAGGTAATCTATACTTTGGTCCTTTATTAAAAAATGAACGTAGTAAATATGTGTCCGAAAAACAAATTAAGATCACCTGTAACAATATAGGCCGCTGGCTGATAAATGAATTTAGAATTATTGCAGGAACAGGACAATGAAATAGAGTCAAAAGAATGAGGTTAAGATGTGACTGCTTTGTTATTAAATGTAAGGTTTCCTATAGTTTGTTTTTGTACTGATAGGAAATCAGGAGTGGTTCAAGATTTTCGAAATTCTGAGGAATTTTAGACTTGATTCTATGATCACGAAATATGTTAGAAATATTTAGCAGATCTAAACCTTTATTTACAAATTTAATCTGGATGATTTGCGATTTAGGAAGAAGCGATGGTATACATTGGGTAAAGTTTGTTATATGAAAATGCTATAATCATTTTAAGTCTAAATCCATCCAGGTAACGTACAGTGAGGTGCAGTCCTAACATAACATTATGTTAACGTCGCGTTAACGTGAAGTTTGCTTTCCTCGTGCGCTCAGGACTGCTGAGCACACGCGTTTGCTTTAACGCAGATTTCCTCGTGAACTAAATTTTGAGACTGCGTGAACGCGCTGGACTGCCACGTTCACGCGCTTGGCTGCCGCGTGAACGTGGCTGACAGCCACGTTCGCTTGCTTACAACTTATATAGAGAAGGATTTAAAGGAGAATCGATATATACATTGTATATTTAAATATAAAAACATATTACTGTGTGCATGTAGGGAAATATTTAGAATTAAATAAAACGCTTACCAGTAAAGGGATGAATTTAAAAAATATTGAATACAATTTCCGAACATTGAATATAATGAAATTTAGTCTTATCTTAGGATAATAATAATAATAATAATAATAATAATAATTGAATTAATGAAAGGAATAATAATGATGATAATCATGGTATTCATATATTATGAAAAATAGCTAAATAAAAAACCCAATTGTTAATACATAAATAAAAATAAATACATAAGTAAATTATAAATAAATAAACAAATAAGAAATAAATACATATTTCTATTAATTAAAAATAAATGAATAAAATAGAATTAGAATGTAATTTTCCTAGAGTGTTTATAGTATAAACTGACGAAGTTTTTCATAAATACCTGAGTGCATGTCTACGCGGTGATTTCCATTATTATATTACATATGAAACCCTTAATGCGGGTTGTCATTTTAACATCACATTTAATGCACGTATATATGGCGACATTTACGGTAATTTAATTAGATTCCTTTTATTTTCTCCATCCGTACCACTGTAAAGAGAATTACAAATGTAATCATGTGAATGCGCGACTGGACTGAGCGCACGCGGGAATAAATCGCGTTAACGCAAATTTCCCCCCGCGTTAACGCAAGGAGCGCACGCGCGTCCGGTCGAGCAGTCCTAGCACGTGTGCTAAAGCAGTCCTCGTGACCGCTTTTCGCGTTAACGTGAATGTTATGTTAGGACTGCACCCATCTGTAAGCTTCTTAAATTAGCCTCATCCAGGATAGGTTCTAGTCTGATGACCAGATGATAATGCATGTAGAAGTTCGTGACGGCCGTTATTTCTGGCTATCGACAGTAGATCGTCTAATAACCTATTCTTATCTACCTTGTCTTTCGCGGTTGCCTTTACTGCGACGACCATGCGACCTGTGTTCCTCTCAACGTCTGGTCTTAGTGAAAATATATTGATATTGTTATGCTAAGAGGTCATAAAAGAAAAATAAAATGACCATGGTCAGTGATGTATTTTTGCATGTGCAGAAGAGAAGAAGAAATTGATCTGAGAAAAGTAATAAACAAATAAACTTCAGAAAACAAAAACATTTGAGCTAAGATTGTGTGAACCATTACCTTCAAATCAAATTGCGTAGAAATTGCTTTTTTATATTAAAATGCCATGCTGTATCGATATATAATATCCAAAAATCGAAATTGAAATTACTAATCATGTCTTTTTCAGAATTTTGAAATTCTAGTTTTGGGATAATGTATACCAATAAGTGAACACAACATTATTAATGATAGTTTTTCGCACACAACGTAATGTGTTGTTTTTGGCAAAATATTTCTTTTTTATTCTTGGAAGGAAGGTTATAATTCAGCCACTCAAGTAACTATGTTTATATTCGAAAGATATAAATTAATATGTTGGACTGAAACACCTAATATTTCTTATATTAAATCTAATAAGCATATTATTTTTATAAAATTCAGACAATTAGAAGACGGGAGATAAGTTGTTCTCACTACCACCTGAACCTTTAATTTCAATCCTGAAAATATTAGCGAAGTTAATGTAGGAAAATTAAATCGAAAATGAAAAGGATTTAATGAACAGCTGCCTTTAACAAAAACCGCCAAATATAGAAACGTTCGTTAATTTCTCGGTAAAACGTTATCTCTCGATTTGATTGATAATAAATATAGAACATATATACCTAAATAATTAATCGTTGAAATGTACAGGCCGAAAGCAATCATAATATAATAGGTAAGCTGATCAAGAAATCCAGGGCATAAAAAATTACCTTAAAGGAGAAAATCACTCAGATTATGAACATATAAGAACCCCAAATATAGTGCAACGTACCCTAAGAGAGTATCTACGGCAATGTCTCCTTTTTGTTTTACATCAGTCTATTTAAAGCTTTCACTTGTCTATATTATAAATATATATATACCAAATGATAACAACTGTAATTATAATAAATAACAACACACATTGGATGTCCGCAAATGTTTGGCCACGTTGCCTTTATCAATTGAACACAATATATATAGATGTGCCTTTATTCTGGTTCTAATTGGTTAACCACTCCAATTGATGTCCTTAGTCGGTATCGTAACCGCAACACAATTGAATATTTTTGTAATGTCGTTTCTCCGTGTATACTTTTTTATTATCATGTTTTGTGTGGATGTGCTTGGTAACTTGTATCATACAGCTTTGACAAGTGTCCTCTGTTTTATCTTTTATATCTACACTTGTTCTCAGATGCAGTGTTGGAGTCTGTAAAAAGATTCCCCACAGTCGGGTGTTTCAAGTGTTATCATTCAACCCTAGGGTAACTGACTAGGTTGCGTGGGAGTTTTTCCCTAGGACTGTTCTTACTTTATATATTAAACACCATGGCTTGTAATAAATTAAATATAAAGAAGAAATCATACAAACTTTTACTAAATCCTCTTAGAATACCCTCTGTGTTCACAATGCATCTTCCTCGCACTTCTTGTATAAAGTTGTTCACTACTACTAAAATTAATATTTCTCTACTAAAATATAACTATCATGACAATCAATCCAAATTAATTTCAAAATCTATAAAATCTAAACATTGTCGGTATTCTCAGATTTCTATGTGCAACGCCAAGAGATGTCTCACTTGCCATCACATCTCTTGCAAGTCCACCATTAAATCCACTGTTAATGGAAAACCTATAATATTAAAATATACGAAGATATCAACTGAAATTGTAATTGTCGTATAAAATCAATAAAAAATAAAATAATTCTAAGCGCAAATACAAGAAGTTTTTTAAACAATCAATTTATCAAATATAATCGCAATATTGATAACGTTATCATTACTCCTATTGAAAGTATAACAAATCTACCTGGAAAAACTAAATCTGAAATGAAGAAACGACGTTTAGTTGCTGAACTTAATTGGGTTAAACATCTACAAACCCAGTATCCACTTGGTCTCAATGACCAAATTTTTCAACATTAGGTGACACATCCTTTTACCATAACAGTATTAATATATTTTCATTAAGAGCTGAAATTAAGAGGAAACACAGGTCGCACGATCGTCGCCGTAATGACAACCGCAGAAGACATGGTAGATTACATAGGTCATTAGATCTACTGCGCATAGTAAGAAATAACGGTCGTCACGAACTTCTACATGCATTATTATCTAATCCGGTCATCAGATTAAAACCTATTCTGGATGAGGCTGATTTAAGAAGTTTACGTTACACGGATTGATTTAGACTTAAAATGATTATAGCATTTTCATATAACAAACTTTACCCACGTATACCACCGTTTCCTCCTAAATCGCAATTTATCAAGATAAGATTTGTAAATAAATGTTAAGATCTGCTTAATATTTCTAAGAATTTTCGTGATCATAGAATCAAGTCTAAAATTCCTCAGTATTTCGAGAATCTTGAACCACACTTAATTTGTTATCAGTACAAAGAACCCATTAGAAACCTTATATTTAATTACAACGCAGTCACATCTAATCCTAATTCTTCTGACTCTATTCCATCGTCCTGTTCATGCAATAATTCTAAATTTATTTATCAGCCTACGGGACATACTATTTCAGGTGAACTTAATCGTATTTCTGACAATTACCTACGTTCTCTTTTTAATAAAGAGCCAAAGTCTAGATCACCTTCCAGGATAAATTTTAAACTAAATGCCACGATACTTTTGTAGAAGCACTAAACACTTATTGTAAACGATGGTGTAAAAAAGAAGGTGTAAAATATACATGCCTTGACTGGAAAACTGAAATCTTAAAAATGATCGATATTCGCATCGATAATTTTACAATTAATTCCCATTGATTCAATCGGCCACATTATATACCGGTCTAGTCTGTAAAAATATAAAATGGCTGATTTACATGATACTTATGTCTTTGTACCAGCTGACAAAGCATCTGATAATATTATCATTGTTTGAAAAATATACTATATTACAGTTCTTAAAACTGAATTAAACTCTAGTTTTACGTATGCTGGAAACCCATTGTTTAAAGACAAGATCCTATCCGACCATTGTAAAGCTATCTGTGACTTCAATTTAAGCATTGATAAAAGAGAAAACAGAAGACATCTGACAAAGCTGTATGACAAAAATACCAAGAACATGCACACAAAAAATGAAGTAACAAGAGTCATTTAATTGGTGTGGTTAACCGGTTTTCTGGCGCCAACCTTCCTACTCACCGCAAAAGAAGCACAATTAAAAGACAAACATTTAAAAATTTATAAATAATCCTCCATATAGAGAACAAGGATCAACAGGAAACTCAAGAAGAGAAGCCACAAAACTTTTGTTACACACGAAAAGTTTATAGAATAATTAGTGCTATCAAAATATGTAAGGCGACATCAACATAAGTAAATCGTAGGGAACTTTTTTACGAGCTCCCCACTGCAAGGGGGATAAATGTGACCCTAATGTAAACTACGAATGTAACTGGTGTCACATCATTATGGCATTAACAACAATGTTCCACAGTGGACATGCAAAATTCAGAGGTACCCGGGAGGAGTGAGCGTCTTCCCGTTTGGCTAGCCACATCCACCAACAATGCCCCAAGGAGTACATTTTGCGTTTGACATGAACTTTATACCAATATATTTACAGTTGTTTTTTATTTTGTAAATAGTATTCCTTACAGAAATTTGTATAACATTCGCATTTCGCCAGGGAAAGATAAATATTTCAGTTTAAGAAGAAATAAACCTTACTAGCCAAGATTTTTTAAACTTGAGTAAATCTTTCTTTAGTGTGTATGCAATTACATTTTTTTGGTCAGCGCAGGAGACTGAGATATATTATTTAGTAACTTAAGAATAGAAATGGTCTCTGAATAGAAAATATCACAAGACATGGGAAATGACCACTTCATTTCATTTTGGAACAATGTCAAAATTAGTCCGACCCTTATGTCATTGACTGTAAGAAGAATTGAAACGAATCAAGTGCGGAAACATTCATATCCTATGTTAAAGAACAACATAATGAATACCATCTATATGTACCTGATGGAGACCGTCTGCCAACATACACAAGAAATTATCCCTTTTCGGGTAGTATTGAGACGGAACAATATTATTCATTGCTAAGTTCCTTTAAAGTTAAAAGAGAGAGAGAGAGAGAGAGAGAGAGAGAGAGAGAGAGAGAGAGAGAGAGAGAGAGAGAGAGAGCCAGTGCCATCTTATTTAACTCACGTGTGTGACGATTCCATTAAACCAGGAATGGAATTGTAAAATTAAAGTGAAGCTTGGCAATCTAGTTAAGACAAAGCAAAGACTCAGATAAAAAAGCAATGGGCTTATCAAGTAATCTATTACCCACAAGTTTTTGAACTTCACGATAGAAGTGCACAGGGAAAGATCTTACAGACTATTGGACATGAAAATATATCAGCCTCCTCCAAATGACCCATCACTTATATGTATTAGATGTCTGTCTCAGAGATAGACAACAAAATATTAGATGCGATTTAAACTATTGATGGAAAATTCAGTCAAGCTTTTGTTGACTTGTTTGACAGGTTGAATAAGTGAATGCCAATAAGACAGAGCAAAACATTATTTTTTTGAAATGCAACCCAAATAGAGGGCTTTAAAAAGAGAGTCATAAAGGATAATGGAAGTGTTTTTTGTTTTTGTGTTTTTTGTATTGAATATATATATATAAATATACACATACTGAACACACAACTAATCAATGACAACAATGACAGACAATAGACTGTTATAGAACCAAGCGGAATGTATTTTGTCATTTTCCTTCAATTATTTAATGAGTGATCGAACATATGGAATGTACTTTTAAGGGCTTTGCGATTTCTGATGATCGGTCTTTTTGTTTCAGCATTATTCGAATCTATTTTTAAAGATCCTGATGTTGTCAGAGAACTTACCTTCCTCCAAGAACATTATATCATTACACCAGCAGATAAAGCATCTAATAATCATACATTTACTTGAAAGAATTAGGATTAAATTCAGCTCCAGGAAATCCTGCTTATACTCTTACGAACTTTTCGGTTTCGGAAGTACCTGAGAGTCATAAATCTGTCCTCGATACGTTTGGTATTGACACAAATAAATTAGATTTAGAACTTCCACATTTGTACTGCATTCCAAAAATCACAAAAATCCTTACAAGCAACACTTTATCGCTGGTTCCTCGAAGAGTTCCACAAAATCTGTATCGATGCTACTCGTAAAAATATTATCAGAAATTAAATCTGGCCTTCATAGGTATTGCGAAACAGTAGTGGAATTAATCAAATGTGGATCCTTAAAAATTCAAAAGAGTTGTTAGAACATCTAAAATCAAAAAGTTTTACTAAAATTCACTCCATCAAGTCTTTTGACTTTTCGACTCTTTACACAACGATCCCTCATCAGAAATTAAAAAGACAGATTAGCGGAAATTACTCAAAATGCATTTACTAGTAAAAACGGAAGCCGCAAATTCAAATATATACTTATAAGCCATGATAAAACTTACTTTGTTAGGGAAAATTCTGATTCCAAAAATAAATACACTGAAACAGCTGTCATCCAGATGTTGAACTTTCTTATCGATAACATTTTTGTGGTGTTTGGAGGAAAGGTTTTACATCAAATTGTCGGCATTCCAATGGGCACTAACTGTGCTCCGCTGACATATTCCTTTACTCATACGAAGCTGAATTCATTCAATCTTTGCTTTCGCAAGGGAAAAAACAATTGGCTCTTGGCTTCAATTTTACTTACAGATATATAGATGACTTGCTTTCAATTAATAATCCTTCATTCGCGGATTACCTTAGCATCATCTATCCAATAACCTTAGCATCATCTATCCAAGTGAACTGGAGGTCAAAGAAACCACAGAAAGTAGTAATTCTAATTCGTATTTAGATATTATGTTGTCTTTCGACATTAATGGTCAAGTGAACACCTCACTCTATGACAAACGTGACGATTTCAATTTCGTTATCACAAACTTTCCTTTCATAAGTAGCAACATTCCATCATCGCCCGCATACGGCGTATTCATATCTCACTTAATACGTTATTCCAGAGCATGTTCAAATTACAATGACTTTGTTCTGAGGGCTAGGCGACTTTCAGTTAAGCTGCTCAACCAGGGTTATATATGTGCTAGACTAGCAACGTCACGCAGGACGTTCTTCGGTCGTTACGAGACTTATTACTCCATATGATATCTCGTTATCCAGACTTTTAAATGATATTCTGGACTGAGACCGATTCCGATCATTTTACACAGATTTGACACCTTCTATACTAGAAGGTTACCTACTTTGACTTCTCCATATATAAATACAAATGGAATTTACACGATTTGACTCTTTCTACTCGGTATATGTGACGGGTGTTGCTAGCAAGCAGGAGATGCTCACTCTCCCCGGGCACCTGATCTCACTCCATCACAGGGGTTCACATATGCTCTTCAAGTAGACATATTTTGTTATTTTTCAATTGTTTTTCATTTTCACCGATTTTGTATGTACTCTGGTTTCATGATTTTTAGACTTATGGTTTGGATTTATCCATCATCTTTACATTGATGCATCTCACATTAACAGGTCTGGGTCCTCTGTTGTTACCGGGAATCCTGTGAAGTACTAGGATATTTACGGGGTTGATGTTTATATTTTCTTGTAAAATAGCGCAGAGCTCTTCTCTGAGATTTTCCTCAGAGTGTTCCTGCCCTTTCCGGATCTTTATGTTGTTCTTTTGGGAATATTGTTGGTTATAGATGGCCATCGACAAGCTGGTGTGAGCCATCCTACTGCATTCGTTAACTTTTTCTTTCATTTTTCGGATTTCTGCGGCTTGAGCAACTAATTTTTCACGTAAATGATCTCAGTCTAAGTTCATTCCATCCATTTTTCATTTGTCAGGCTTGTTTTCTCTGTGATACTACTTTCCTTGTTTTCAATTTCCATCTTTGTGTCGGCTTCGATTTCCATCTTTAATTTAAATTTTTAATGTTTCTTTCACTTTTGCTAATATTTCTGACTTCATCTCTGATTTTAGCGCCTTTACAATATTTAGCACTATAGCTTGTACGTCCTTTCTGTTCACCGTGTCACTTTTTATTTCACATAAACTATCCTGTATTATTTTAAATCCACTTGTGGTATTGCTATCTGTATGATCCAAGCTTCTTGTTCTCTGTTTCTTGGCTGATTGTTTCCCAGATACTACAGTCTGCTTAACTGCATCTGAAACTGAATACATATTCAATTGTACGAATTTTTTTCTTCTCGTCCTTTTTTGTTTTTTGATTTCACATCCATAGCCTTGGGCATTTCGTCTGTACACTTAGTTGTACACGTATCGTTCTTGGTCACCTTTTCACTTGTCATACTGGTGTGATTTCTAATAAATATTCCTTTGTTTAAATTTTTAAGAATATTTGTTATAAATCCTTCAAAAAGCACAATGTTTTTTCGATGTAAAATACGATCCTAATATTACATTATATTTCTTCAGCTATTATGGTTATTTGTTATGTATAAACGTCTGTAAATTAATATTTCATCGAAAATAAAGCAGGGCAAAAATTTCTGTGTCACTCCATTACAAGTCACGTCTCCATGATGGAAGGTTTTTAACTTCCCTTTTATTCATGTTGTCACTAGCTTTGTTTAATTTTATTTCTAGGTCGATATAGAAATGAGTTTACTCTTCTAATATCTATATTTTTTATTTCTACAATATAAACCTTGAACATCACCGAGGAGATATAATTTGTTGAAATGGGCATCTGGTGTACCAAAATTTATACACTAGTATATATGTCTGTGTTTATTTTTTGGAATAAGTAGAGCCTGTATCAACATATGTAACTCACTCACAAGAAAGAGTGACAATATATTTTAGAACCTTCAAAAAGCTTGCACACTTACTATTTGATTGTGGTGGGCCTTTTCTTTTCCTTTAAATTTCTGAATGCCTACACAATAGTGTCATATACACACTATATGATCTGTGGTGCTTTCAGGTGGTCACATTATTCCAGAAGAAGTGTGGAAGTACTTAGGCTCATTATTTCATTCGAAGACTTTGATGAATTTCCAAAGAGATATTTTATAAAGACGTAGGAGGTATTGCCAACTAAGATGTCAATTTTAGTACTTGTTCAATTTAAAAACCTTATCATGAATAGTATTATCAAATGTAGTAAGCTGTATTATGCGAATTATGACGAGGACACATTTATTACATATTGCATATTTTGCAGCAGCGATGGCTGGCCATTGCAATAGAAAGTGTTTCAACAAAGACCAGTACATCTTCACTGACAGCTACAATAATGATATACTGTTTGATATGACAATTCAATTGTGCCATCTTCATATACAAAGCAGAAGTTTTAACCTAAATAACTGATTACATTTGATGTCTATCTGCGCATCATTTGAGTCCCATAAAGGCTTATAAAAAGATGTTTTTATCAACTGATAAAGGCTTCACGGCGATACCCAGAATATTAAAGCTTGAAAAGACTCTTACTTGAAAAAACAAGTTCTTAACCCTCTGTCTTTATGTATATATTTTCCATTTGGTTTGGAAATATTTCCATATTGGATTAAAAAAAAAGAGCACATCTGACAAACCTGTCCGACACAAATCACCAAGAACATGCACAAAAACATGATAATAGTAGAATATACACGGAAAAACGACAGTACAAGAATATTAGATTGTGCTGCGGTTACGATACTTACTTAGGACGGTCAATTGAAGTAACATACGTCACTCAGTTGGTGTGGAAGCCGGCGTGGCCTAGTGGTATGGCGCTGGACTCCTGATCGGGAGGCCGGGGTTCGATTCCCGCTCTGGTCATGTCGCTGTCCTGTCTTTCGGATGCGACAGTAAAAACCGAGGTCCCTTGTCGTGGTATGCATGGCACGTTAAAGATCCCTCACTGCTTCGGGTGTGTCCGTTGCAAAGGGCAAAATTTGTATGCCCCACATCAGGCAGATGCCGTCACCATGTACGTGAAATATTCGTGGTGTGACAAAAATCATTCAATCAATCAATTGGTGTGGTGAACCGGTTTACGGGCACTCACCTTCCCACTCATTCCTAAAGCAGTATAATCAAAGGACACACATTCAAAACATTAATAAACAATCCTCCATAAAGAGAACAAAAATTGCAGTTTGTATTCTGACTACATATCGATTACGTTTGAATTTTCACATTTTCATATTTGTGAAAATTTCCTGTAGCTACTATAGCTGACATTGGATTCAGTAATGATGACAGTCAGGTATAAATGTAGAGGGTAGGGGATAGAGTGGTAGATGATACAGAAGAAGTTGATACAATGGTGTGCAGTTTACAATGTACAATTACAATGTATGAAATGTTTAAATGATCATCATATTACTCTTGTTAATATAGTTTAAGATGCAAATTTCTCAATTCCTGCCCTCTAAAAACGTAGTGTCACTAAGGTCTGTCTCTGAAACTCCCTCAAGGGTAATGCTGTCCAATACAAATTACAAGATTAATGGCCCTTGGACTTAAACTTTCTGAAAAAACCGTGTCTTTGCAACTCCTTCTAGACCCTTCTACACCCCCTAAAGGATTTCTATGTAATGCGGTTTAAAAAACACCCTATGAAGATGTGCACATTGGAAGGAGAATGCTCTTCCAAAAAAAAAAAAAGGAAAAAAAAAAAAAAAAAACCAACCAAACAAACAAACCAAACAAACAAACAAACAAAACAAAAAAACAAAAACAAAATCACAAGAGTTATGGTCCTTGGACTTATTCTATTAAAGCTATTTTGTCCATGCAACTCCTCCTACACTCTGGTAGTAAGACCCACACTCTTTCCTTAAAGACAAAAGAGGAGTTACTGGTTCAGTTATGTGGCAGAAGTCACCATGGAGCTATACAATACATGAATGTAAATAATATACTAGCACATATAACACATTACAAAAATATTTGATTGTAGTGCAATTACGATACCGACTTAGGATGGTCATTTAATTTGACAAAAGCCAAATAAACGGTGTGGTTAACCGGTTTACGGGCCCACCTTCCCACTTACCGTAACAGCAGAACAATCAAAGGACGTACATTTAAAAATTTATGAATAATCCTCCATGTAAAGAACAAGGGTCAACAGGTATCGCATATTGAGAGGTCATAAAAATATAAACAAGTAAGGTATTGTAAAACACATAATGGTATTAAAATATATGCGACATCAGCATGACAAACCGTGCTCTGCCAGACTGAAAGCGAGCTCAGACCCTAGATCTGTAGGAGTCCCGACTAACAGTCCAAGGGGACGAGGTTCAGGACCATGTCTCCTCTGAAAGAGGTTTTTACAAGGCCCGTCATATAGTCCCCACCGCCCTGTTAGTCAGCGTGCAACGTTCAAGTAAAAGTCTGCATAAGGCTGTAGAGGGGCCAAATACAAGACCTATAGTCCTTTTGATGATCTCAATATCATATTGTCTATTTAGGAGACGTTTGACTATTTTATTACATGATAAAATAACGTTATCGGAGCCTTTTACTTTCCTTAGTTTATATATGAGATCACCGTAAAATTAGGATGGGAAATTCCATTGGATACATACTGTTGAAAAGAAACATAGAAGTTCTGAATAAGATCTGAAGAATTTGCCGAATGTTTTTCTTAGTTTGTGATATCTGTAACCCTGAGTTGAAAGTTTAGTAGTAATTTGTAAATTTCGTTTATGAAAGTCCAAAACATCGGTGCAGCCTCTGACAAATCGAACTAATTGAGATATATAATTGAGATATGATGGGAGCCGAGGGACATCGCCATCCAAGTAAGGGAAATTTACAATAGGAAATCCAAAATCCTCACGTTTATCATATATATTAGTATATATTAGGTTGTTGATAATTTTGATGTTTAAATCTATGAAAGATGTAGATTTATCTCAAGTATTAGCTTTATTCAATGTGAGCTCTGGTGGATATATTTCTGATATAAATTGTTCGAATTCAGGGTTGTCGATAACCAAAATGTCATCCAGATATCTGCAAGTATTATTAAATTTGTCAATGAGGTCAAAACGTTTTGATTTTTGAATAGAAACCATAAAATCCCTCTCATAACAATAAAGAAATAAATCTGCTATCAGAGGCGCGCAGTTAGTACCCATAGGAATCCCAACTATTTGTTGATATATCTTGCCATCAAATTGCACAAAAATATTATTCATGAGAAAATCTAGTGCTTTACATAATTCCTTGCAAGTCCAGTATTTATATGAAGTATATTGTTTCTTGGAAAAGAATCCGGAGTTATTGGAAGTGCATATGTACGTTTTAGATTCTCTGTGAAAACACCATTGTATAAGAGACAGCAACTTGCTTTTAATCAAATCATAAGGCAGAGATGTATAAAGTGTAGAAAAATCAAATGTAGAAATTTAAGTCGCTTTGAAATTTAGCGAAAGAAGTTTGTCTATAACTTCATGAGAATTTTTAATCGACCAAAAGTAATTGATGTTACTATTATGAAATGCGACATCACAATATTTGATAATATGATCTTTTATAACAGTTAGAGCAGACGTAATATGTTTCGATAGTACCGTAGTAGAGCAGTGGCTAGAATTAGATATGAAACGTGATTTATATGGACTTTTATGTAGTTTTGGGAGCCAATACATGGTTGGTAGATCAGATTTATCAGTTTTAATTTTGAAGTTGGACATGGTCATGAGGTGATCGTGCAAGGTGCTCTCTTTTGAGGTAGGGCTTTCCACATATGTATGAGTGGAGTTTAATTCGTTTTTAATCACTTCAATATAATATAGTTTTCAAACAACTATTATGTTATTACCTGCTTTATCAGCGGGAACAAAGACATATTTAGCATGTAAGTCAGCTATCTTCTTTTTAATAGAATTTGTCGTCAATGTATTAGGCTGTTGAAATAAATGCGGATTTTCCGTAAAGTTCTTAATACGGATATCGACAATTCTTAAAATCTCGTATTTCCAATCATTAAGAGCATGAACCTTTACCTGTTCTTGTTTACACCAACGTTTACAATATGTAGTTAAAGAATCTTCTATAACGTCACGGCATTTATTGAAATCTATCCTGGACGGTAACCTATATTTAGGTCCTTTTCCAAAAAGGGTGCGCAATTTCTTGTCCGAAATACAGTTTAGGTCACCAGTAATAACATGACCTGCCGGTTTATAAAAATATTTAGAATTTTCACAGGAACACGACGAAGGAATAGAATAGAGTCTGAAACATCAGGTTTAGATGTAACTTTATTATAATTTAAAATAAGATTTCTTATAGGCTTTTTGTACTGGTAATAAATAAGTGGAGGTTCTAAATTCTCAAAATATTGGGGGATTTTAGATGTGACTCTATGATCACGGAAAATATTAGAAATGTTAAGTAGATCGAAGCCTTGCTTAATAAATTTAATTTTGAGAAATTGCTGCTTGGGTGGAAGAGACGGAATACGAGGAAAGAGTTTATTATATGAAAATAAAATAATCAAATTGAGTTTATATCGATCAGAATTGCGTAAACTTCGAAGATCAGCTTCGTCCAGGATAGGTTTCAATTTATTTGCCGGAATAGAGGATAGTGCATGCAAAAGTTCATGACGGCCACATGTTTTCGAGTGACAATTACAGGTATATAAGGGGAATATTAAAATTAAAATTATTTTTGATGAAGTCTTCAATACATAGAAATTTAAATGAAATAAAAAATTACATATTTAAAACCTTTAATTTTTCGTGAATCTTAGGTCACGCGATTAGCGTTTCGAAGTACCTTAACATACCTTGTTCTCCCCATTTTTCCACAAGTATGAGCAAATCTTCAGATCTGGCACCTTAAATGACGAAGTATTTTGGCTGATAATTGACTTTCACATGTGTCCCCTCCTTTCGGAAATTCTGGGTTCGCCACTGACATAAATACCAAAATTAACTAGAGAGGATTAAAACAACATCAGTTAGATTAAGATAAGCTCTCAGTCTTATCATCTTTGCTTAAACAAAAACATTTCTTTTTAAATATAAATAGCTTATGCCCCCTACCTTCCTTTCGCAGCTCTTGATCTATCTGCAATTAAAATGTAAGTTTGAAATTGGAAACACAGGTCATTGTAAACCAAATAATGAAATGATATCTTATTTTTTATCGCTCAATATATAATTCTTGGTATTTATTACAGTGAAATGTGTATTTCTGTACGTAATTATATACTTGTACGTGGCAGTCGCCGAGTCAGAGGAAACTCGTGTAAAATCGTACAGTTTTAATAAAAGAAATACAAAATTACAATAAACTATATGAAGTCGTCAAATATTTAATTAAAGTAAATTAAAATAATTACCAATTCGAATGTAAAAATCGTCCATGATTAGTGTTAACCTACGCGACCACACCGTGCTGAAAAATTATGTATTTTGAATGATGAAATGAAATTTTTGATAAATAAAACTTTTTAAATAAAAGCTACGGGTTAATTTTTCACAAATAGCACAATCATAATTACTTCTATAGACATTGTTTTTGTGGATTAATATGGGCACTAACTGCGCTCCCTATATAGCAGATTTATTTTTATAGTGTTAAGAGACAGACTTTAATCATTCTATTCAAACTTCTAAACGTTTAAACCCTATTGATAAGCTCAATGACACCTCTAGATATCTCGATGATATTTTAGTTATCGATAACCCTGAGTTTGAAATCTATATTACTGACATTTATCCATCTGAACTTCAATTAAACAAAGCCAATACCTCCGACCGGGGAACACCTTTTTTGGACTTAAATATTAAAATTGTTAACAACAATATTCATACCAACATATATGATATGTCGGTCAGTAAATGTTATGCGTTTGTTTGATAATACGCCAAGAAGCCTTAAAAGTCATGGTAAACGAAAATACAATAGACCTGGATCCATAACATCTCCTTCGACGGCCTTCTACCATTTATCAATTAAATTGTAGGTCCTCGTCATATTCTTACTAATCTTTATTCGCTACCTTCACAAAAACTGCATGAGCTGTACGAATCCACGCGGAAATTACATTTACCGAATCTGACACTCCAGAATACCGACTCCAAGGTATTATGTTGGACATCTCCTGTAACAGACTATTTCAAGCCGTTCATTCAGACAAGCGTGTAAACCGTAACGAGAAGCGCTCCTTTCTTAAAGTACATTTTGCAAATAAGGGAATTAAAGCACTTCATCTAAGTAACATTTTAAATCATAAGTATGTTAAAGATAATATTCTTCCGTACTTCAAAATGAGGGAGTTGTCAACAGTTGCTTCCAAAATCTTTAACTATAAACAAAATTAGAAATATTTAGACCTGAAAGACTTTCATAACCCTATAGCGTGTTCTTGTTCCTCTTTTGAGTTTAAATAGAATTCATGTGGTCATGTTGTGACAGGAGATCTGTATATAGTTCGCAATGAAAAACTTAGAGATCTTTTAAGTAAAGGCCCAAAATATAGAGAGCCACAGCCATTTGCATGGCGTCAAATTTGATATTATTATGAACTTATGTAAAGAGTATACCAGACGTTGGGCTAAGAGAGAAAAGGTTGAATTAGACACTCTTTCTGAATGGCTGAAGTCGATCAGAAGTCTGCTAAAGAAAAGAGTTAGAAGACTATGTCAGTTTTTCAAGAACAAACACTGTTCTATATTTCGTGACTCTGGTGTCGTTAGAGAGCTTTCTCGATTTCACGAAAATTTCATTATTGGTCCTGCTGATAAAACAGCTAACAATTACACATTCGTATATAAGGCATATTATATAAAATGTCTTATAGAAGAGCGTGGTCTTCATTCAACGCCTGGTAATCCAACTTACACAATTACAAATTTGTCTCCTTCAGAGGTATTGGATAATCACAAGTCAGTTCTCAGTTCATTCGGTATTACTACAAATGAATCAGATCTCGAGCTACCATACTGTTTTTTGATTCCAAAGATGCATAAAACTTAATGTAAGAATTCTAGAGTACTTAAAATCTCCTATTTTCAATAACAGAGAGCGCATCTTCTGCTTCATACCTCAATATAATCTTATCAATTAGCGACGATGGTTCATTAGTAACCTCTCTCTGTGACAATTTCAATGTGATTATTACCAACTTCTATTTTCTGAGTAGCAACATACCTTCTTCTCCCGCATATGGCGTCTTCATTTCACAACTTATACGCTATGCCAGGGCATGCTCTAAATACGAAAATTTCGTCCTGAGAGCGAGGCTTCTTGCCGCGACACTACTCTCACAAGAATATATCGCGGGACGTTTAAAATTGTCACTGAGGAGGTACTATGGTCGTTATAGGGATCTATTGCAATTTCAAAAATGTTAACCGATATTTTGGGACATGACCATACAAAATAAGCATCTTAATTTGTTTTTACTATACTTAATTTGACATAATACGTGTATATACAGACATTAAGACCATAATTCTTGTGTTGGATCCCCCTACAGTCCAATGCAGATTTTTGCTTGAGCGTTGCACTCTGACTAGCAGGACGGATGGGACTCTATGAAGGGCCTTGTCCAAACCTTTTCAGAAGAGACAAGGTCCTGATCCTCGTCCCCTCTGACTGTTAGTCGGGACTCCTATTGATCAAGAATCTGGGCTAGGCTTACAGACGGGCAGAGCACGGGTTTTCTTATTTTGATGTCGCCTTACATATTTTGAAAGCAAAATATTATTCTATATAAACTTCTCGTGTGCAATGAAATTTTTATGACCTCTGTTCTTGAAAAACCTGTTGATCCTTGCTCTCTATATGGAGGATTATTTATATATTTTCAAATGTGTGTCCTTTGATTGTGCTGCTTTTGCGGTGATTGGGAAGGTGGGCGCCCGTAAATCGGTTAACCACACCAATTGAATAACGTTTGTTACTTCAATTGACCGTCGGTATCGTAAACGCAGCACAATTGAATATGTTTGTAATGTCGTTTTTCATTGTATATTCTATTATCATCTTTTGTGTACATGTTCTTGGTGATTTTTATCATACAGCTTTATCAGATGTTTTCAGTTTTCTCCTTGTTATGAGTTTTCTTATTTGAGAACTTTATAATGCACGATTGGGTATTATTACGTATATCCATGTAATTAATGACTCTTTAAAACAATATGGCGGACCGTTTGTTTTGGCATAGAGGGAGACTCTATCTTTTTATCTTTAAATGGACTGTATTTATTTCTAGGTATATTTTCATAAAAAAAGGTATCAATTGAATCGGGGAAAAGATACTTTTCGCATATTATGCGCCGGTAGAAATAAATAAAAAACTGAAAATTGTAAATTTAAAAAACTTATGTTTGCCCGTGTGGCCCATCGTTTTGGCTTCGGCGATCAACTGTTTACAGGTAATGGACGTATGTATCTCAAATCCTCACTTCACTGGATTAAATACAACCGTAACTTCGGTCAACGCCAGTGAACATATCGCTTTTATACTCATTGATTCTAAGTGTGCCGTCAATTACAAGGGAAAATATACATCTCGTTGTACCGCTGCGTTATCGTTAAATATTTTAATGATTTTAGCTATTTTCAAATTGCCAATTTTTTTTTTATTTCTACTTTAAATGAGATGAAATTTGTGAAGCAAGAAGAAAACAAGATGAATATTCTAAAGATTTTGAGTTACATGTTAAAAATATTTCTCAATAAATTATTGATATGAAAATTGCAAACAACGCATTTTGATCAATTTGAACTACGTCATTTGCGATGAGCCTCACTACCATTGGAGGATTTTGATGAAACGTAGTACAAAGAAAGAACACTATATGAAGGTGTGTATATTGCAAGAGAAATGCTGTCCAAAACATTTACATAAATTATAACCCTTGTACTAAGATTTTTCTATGCTAAATACCTTGTCTTCGCAACTTCTTCTAAACTTTTTTGGAATTTGATCAAACGTGGTAGAAAGAAAGAAAGCCATTGGAAGGTGTAGATATTCGAAGGGCAATATTGTTCGACAAATATGTAAAGACGTTATGACCCCTTGACGTAGATATTTCCATGCTAAATATCTGGTCTTCGCAACTTCTACTAAACCCTTTGTGGATTTTTGTGAAACGTAAAATAAAGAAAGAACACCATATGAAGATACACATTTTGGAATGGAAATCTGTCCGAAATAATGACAAAAGTTGTGACCCTTAGAATTGGATATTTCTATGCCAAAAACTGTGTCTTTGCACCTCCTCCTAAATCTTTTGAGTGTAATTTGATGAAACATGGTACAAAAAAAGAAATTACAGGAGTTATGACCAATGGACTTAGATGTTCCATGCAAAGGACAAGGGGCAATTTTTAGCTGCGATTTTGCCGATATTTTCATATTCATTACTCATATGCGTGGTCTACAGTAACGTCAAGACCATGGCTCGATGACGACATGAATGAAAAGTTCAAATTCATCAAAATGCGTTGTTTGCAATTTTCACACCAATAATTTATCGAGAAATATTTTTAACATGTAAATCAAAGTTAAATCATTAGAATATTCATTTTGTTTCCTTCGTGTTTCTTAAATTTGATTTCATTTGGAGTAGAAATAAAGAAAAGAGGTTTTTCAGGTAGATACGTCCATTACCTGTAAACAGCTGATCGCCGAAGCGAAACGATGTGCGATGCGGGCACACATAAGTTTTTTAAATATATAATTTTCAGTTTTTAATTTATTTCTACCGGTCCATAATATGCGATAAGTATGTTTCCCCCGATCATTTGATACCATTTTTATGAAAATATACCTAGAAATGACTACGAACATTTGAAAATAAAAAGATAGCGTCTTCCTCTTTGCCAAAACAACGGTCCGCCATATTGTTTTCACGAGTCATTTGATTACATCGTTATAGATAGTAAACAATCGTACATTATAAAGTTCTCAAATAAGAGAACACATAACGAATACAATGTCTATAGAAGTAATTATGATTATCTTATTTGTGAAAAAATTACCCCGTAGCTATTATTTACAAAGTTTTATTTCTCAAAAGTTTCATTTCATCATTCATGATGTAATTTAAAGAATAGCATGGGCGCGTGGGTCAATACTTACCATGAACGATTTTTATATTCGAATTGATAATTATTGGTATTTACATTAATTAAATATTTGACGATTTCATATAGTTTATTGTAATTTTGTAGCTCTATTAATACGATTTTACACGTGTTTCCTCTGACTCGGGGCGACCTCCACGTATTGTCGTATAGAATTATGTACAGAAATACACATTTCAATGTAATAAATACGAAGACATATAATGTGCGATGAAATAAGTCATCATTTCATCATTTAGTTTACATTGTCCCCACTGTTTACAACTTCAGATATACATTTTAATTGAAGATAAGTCTAGACCTCTGCGAAAGGAAGGGGGGGGATAATTTATTCATATTTAAGGAAGAAAAAAGAAGAGTTACTGGCTCAGTTATGTGGCAGAAGTCACCATGTAGCTATACAATACATGAATATAAATAACATACTATAATATACTTGCAAGTCCAGTATTTATATGAAGTATATTGTTTGTTGGAAAAGAATCCGGAGTTACTGGAAGTACATATGTACGTTTTAGATTCTCTGTGAAAACACCATTGTATAAGAGACAGCAACTTGCTTTTAATCAAATCATGAGGCAGAGATGTATAAAGTGTAGAAAAATCAAATGTAGAAATTTGAGTCGCTTTGAAATTTAGCAAAATAAGTTTGTCTATAACTTCATGAGAATTTTTAATCGACCAAAAGTAATAGATGTTACTATTATGAAATGCGACATCACAATATTTGATAATATGATCTTTTATAGCAGTTAGAGCAGACGTAATATGCTTCGATTGTACGATAGTACCGTAGTAGAGCAGTGGCTAGAATTAGAAATGAGACGTGATTTATATGGACTTTTATGTAGTTTTGGGAGCCATTTTTGTTAAAGGAAAAATGACGAGACTAAGAGCCTCTTTTGATTCAAATGATTTGGTTTTAATCCTCTTTAATTAATTTTGGTATTTATATCAGTGGCGAATCCAGAATTTCCGAAATGGGAGGGGGGGGGGGTGGATGCGCACAAGTGAAAGTCCAATATAAACCAAAATACTCTGCCAATTTAGGGGCGAAATCAGAAGATTTACCCATGTTTGTGACAAAAAGGGGGAGCGACCCCCTAAAAATCCGCCACTATAGATATTAAAATGAGAGAACAAGTATATAACAATGAGAGAACAAGTTATGTTAAGGTACTACGAAACACCATCCGTCGCGTGACCTAAGATTCACGAAATAAAAAAGAAATAATGGTTTTAAATTTGTAATTTTTTATTAAGATAACTGTGTATTGAAGACTTTATAGAAAATAATTCTAATTTTAATATTCCACCGATATACCTGTAATTGGCACTCGAAAACGTGTGTTTTTCAGTACAGCTCGCATGAAAACACCAGCGACAGCGTTGACTCTTCGTCATGTGCAATCAGATGGCCAGTCCCAAGACGAATTCTATAATATCTTTAATAGTTGACTTCCTAATCAAGTTGCAATATTTTCAATATATCGAGGGTATATCGGGGTAACGTCGTCTAGGGCGATCACCTGTCACCTGTGCGGCTAAATTATTACGTAATATCACCTCAACCGGCTGTCTGACCCAGCAAATATCAACCTTCATTTCGTACATTTTAACACCTTTTAAGATATAAATTAGCGATCTTAACAAACTGGGTATTCATATTAATGAAAGACAAGGACTAATTATCAGGTTTCCTGTTAATTGTGAAGGATTATCATGAAGAGACATAAAGAACAGGAATTGAAATCAACCAAACTTTACGACAATTTGTATTTATGAAGAGTTTATATTTGAGATTATAACACATTTATTAAAAGTTTTTATGTTTTTTAAATAATGAATATAATACATATAATAGATTACTATAAAAAATTAAGCTATACTATGATAAATTAAAAGTTATGTGATATCTTTTACATTTTTAAAAAGAGTTATCCGCCCCTGATTTAGGTAAAAGGTTTTTGCTTATACAGAGCTTATTTTTTGTCATACAATCTAAATCCCTTGAAATATCCTTATAAGTAACCATTTTAAATAAGTTTTTACATTAGTATGAATCCTTGTATAAGTTTCTAGAAAATGACCTTGGACATGTACATTTGGACATTTTCATCAAAGGAAAAAAAGCATCCTTCGTCAAGTTTAAGAGATTATATTTGAGATGATAAGACTTACAACCAATGTTTTTATCTTTTTTCGTAATACCTGTAGTACATAAAGTAGATTAATATAAATAAATCACAAATTTTATGCATAACGGATTAAGTTATACACTCATAAAACTGCGAAGTTGTGCATTTTCATTTGCTTGAAAAAGGTGTGAAAATGCAATATTGTCCATTTTCAAATCCTTATATCTTGTAAAGTACTCGAGATAAACCGGTAAAATTTTCAGCGTTTGTTGACTATGAAACATGCTTTGTAACTTACTTATTCCTTTATTATTTATAGATATCTAAAAGGTGTATCTCATGTGTTTTTAAGGAAAGAGTTTGGGCCTCCCTACGGTTGTATCAAATCCGGTGAAGTGAGGTTTTTCATGTAAATATGTCAATTACCTGTAAACAGATGATCGCCGATGCGAAAACGATGGGCGACGCGGGCACACATATGTTTTTTTTTTAAATATATAGTTTTCAGTTTTTAATTTATTTCTACCGGTCCATAATATGCGATAAGTATGTTTCCCCCGATTTTTTTTATAAAAATATACCTAGAAATGACTACAAATCAGCCAGAAATAAAAAAGATAGCGTTATTCTCTTTGAAGAAACAACGGTCCGCCATATTGTTTTCACGAGTCATTAGATTACATCGATATACATAGTAAACAATCGTGCATTATAAAGTTCTCAAATAAGAGAACAGATTACCAAAACAATGTCTATAGAAGTAATTATGATTATCCTATTTGTGAAAAAATTACCCCGTAGCTATTATTTATAAAGTTTTATTTCTTACAAGTTTCATTTCATCATGCATGATACATAAATTTTAAGCACGGCGTGGGCGCGTGGGTTAATAGTAACCATGAACGATTTTTACATTCGGCAAATTCTTCAGATCTTATTCAGAACTTCTATCTAAATTTGGAAATATTTCTTTTCAACAGTATGTATCCAATGGAATTTCCCATCCTAATTTTTACGGTGATCTCGTATATAAACTAAGGAAAGTAAAAGGCTCCGATAACGTTATTTTATCATGTAATAAAATAGTCAAACGTCTCCTAAATAGACAATATGATATTGAGATCATCAAAAAGACTATAGGTCTTGGATTTGGCCCCTCTATAGCCCTATGCAGACTTTTACTTGAACGTTGCACGCTGACTAACAGGGCGGTGGAGACTATATGACGGGCCTTGTCCAAACCTCCAATGAGAGAACAAGTTATGTTAAGGTACTACGAAACTCGCGTGACCTAAGATTCATGAAATCAATAAAGGTTTTTAATACGTAATTTTTATTTAAAAAACTATGTATTGAAGACTTTGTAGAAAATAATTCTAATTTTAATATTACCCCGATATACCTGTAATTGGCACTCGAAAACGGGGTAACGTCGTCTAGAGCGATCACCTGTCATCTGTGCGGCTAAATTATTACGTAATGTAAAGATGATGGATAAATCCAAACCATAAGTCTAAAAATCATGAAACCAGAGGACATACAAAATCAGTGAAAATGAAAAACAAATGGAAAATAACAAAATATGTCTACTTGAAGAGCATATATGTGAACCCCTGTGATGGAGTGAGATCAGGTGCCCGGGGAGAGTGAGCATCTCCTGCTTGCTAGCAACACCCGTCACATATACCCAGTAGAAAGAGTCAAATCGTGTAAATTCCATATGTATTTATATATGGAGAAGTCAAAGTAGGTAACCTTCTAGTATAGAAGGTGTCATATCTGTGTTAAGTGATCGGAATCGGTCTCAGTCCGGAATATCATTTAAAAATCTGGATAACGAGAAATCATATGGAGTAATAAGAGTCTTGTAGCAACCGTAGAACTTTCTCAGTGACGTTGCTAGTCTACCAAATATATAACCCTAATTGAGAAGCTTAAATGAAAGTCGCCTGGCCCACAGAACAAAGTCATTGTAATTTGAACATGCTCTGGAATAACGTATTAACTGAGATATGAATACGCCGTATGCGGGTGATGATGGAATGTTGCTACTTATGAAAGGAAAGTTTGTGATAGCGAAATTGAAATCGTCACGTTTGTCATAGAGTGAGGTGTTCACTTGACCATTAATGTCGAAAGACAACATAATATCTAAATACTAATTAGAATTACTACTTTCTGTGGTTTCTTTGACCTCCAGTTCACTTGGATAGATGATGCTAAGGTAATCCGCGAACGAAGGATTATTAATTGAAAGCAAGTCATCTATATATCTGTAAGTAAAATTGAAGCCAAGAGCCAATTGTTTTTTTCCTTGCGAAAGCAAAGACTGAATTAATTCAGTTTCGTATGAGTAAAGGAATATGTCAGCCAGAAGCGGAGCACAGTTAGTACCCATTGGAATGCCGACAATTTGTTGAAAAACCTTTTCTCCAAACACCACAAAAAAGTTATCGATAAGAAAGTTCAACATCTGAATGACAGCTGTTTCAATGTATTTATTTTTAGAATCAGAATTTTCCCTAACAAAGTAAGTTTTATGATGGCCTATAACTATATATTTGAATTTGCGGCTTCCATTTTTACTAGTAAATGCATTTTGAATAATTTCCGCTAATCTGTCTTTTAATTTCTGATGAGGGATCGTTGTGTAAAGAGTTGAAAAGTCAAAAGACTTGATGGAGTGAATTATAGTAAAACGTTTTGATTGTAGATGTTCTAATAACTCTTTTGAATTTTTAAGGATCCACATTTGATTAATTCTACTTCTGGAATATATTGTTTCGCAATATCTATGAAGGCCAGATGTAATTTCTGATATTTTTGTGAGTAGCGTCGATACAGTTTTTGTGGAACACTTCGAAGAACCAGCGATAAAGCGTTGTTTGTAAGGATTTTTGTGCATTTTTGGAATGCAGTACAAATATGGAAGTTCTAAATTTAATTTATTTGTGTCAAAACTAAACGTATTGAGGACAGATTGATGATTGTCAAGTACTTCCGAAACCGAAATGAGAGTATAAGTAGGATTTCCTGGAGCTGAATTTAATCCTAATTCTTTCACTAGGCTGTCAAAGTAATATTTCTTACAAGTAAATGTATAATTATTAGACGCTTTATCTGCTGGTGTAATGATATAATGTTCTTGGAGAAAGTAAGTTCTCTGAAATCAGGATCTTTAAAAATAGATTCGAATATGGTGTTTACAGAGCCTTGTAATTTTTTAACTTTTGATCTCGGCAGTACTGCAATAGATTTTATCACCTCAGCCGGCAGTTTGACCCAGCAAATATCAACCTTCATTTCGTACATTTTAACAGCTTTCAAGATATTAATTAGCGATCTTAATAAACTGGGTATCCATAATAATGAAGGACAAGGACTAATTATCAGGTTTCCTATTTATAAGACATTGTGAAAGATTATCATGAAGGAGACATAATGAACAGGAATTGAAATCAACCAAACTTTACGACATTTTGTTTGGAAGAGTTTATATTTGAGATTATAACACTTGTAATCAAAATTTTTGATGTTTTTTTTAATAATGAACATAATACATATACTAGAGTAACATAAAAGCGTAAGCTATACTATGATAAATTAAAAGGTATGTGATATTTTTCACATTTTTAAAGAGTTATCCGCCCCTGATTTAGGTAAAAATGTTTTTTGCTTATACAGAGCTTATTTTTCGAAATACAATCATACATGTAATTCCTTCAAATATCCTTATAAGTAACCATTTTAAATAAGTTTTTACATTAGTATGAATCCTTGTATATGTTTTTAGAAAAATGACCTTGGACATTTGGACTTCGTCATTTTCATCAAAGTGAAAAAGCATTCTTCGTCAAGTTTAAGGGTATATATTTGAGATAATAAGACTTAAAATCAATGTTTTTATCTTTTTTTCGTAATACCTGTAGTACATAGAGTAGATTAATATAAATAAATCATAAATTCTATGCATAACGGATTAAGTTATACAATCATGAAATTGCGAGGTCGTGCATTTTGATTTGCTGGGAAATGGTGTGAAAATGCCATATTGTCCATTTTCAAATCCTCATATCTTGTAAAGTACTCGAGATAAACCGGTGAAATTTTCCGAGTTTGTTAACTATAAAGCGTACGTTACAACATATTTATTCTTTTGTATAATGTAATACAAATAAATTATTTTAGGTATCTAAAAATGTATCTCGTGTGTCTTAAAGAAAGAGTTTTGGCCTCCCTATCATTGTGGTAATGACGTCACAAATACGCGCCAAACTGTACATGCTTTTAAAAAATAGGTCATTTCAATGCCATTTCGAAAATCTAATTGAGATTTTGAACGCTTTTACATATTACAATTTGATATTTTGCACACACGATCGATAAACATTCATTTTTTCATGAAAACGTTGGTTGGAAATCAATTTCCGTATTTTGAATACCCGTTTCTATTTCACGTTTATCATAAGCGTAAAAAAGGGAGGTTTTTTTTCGGATAAGTTCCATACCAGTAACGCATCTTGTGTGTTGAAGACAGATTTCTATGTTCTTTATGCAGACAACCAAGATTAATGAATATTTCAAACACAACGCAGACACCAATGAAACTAAGTATAAAATCGAAGATTTGTCATCACGTATAATGGCTAACCCCTGGTATGTATAATTAATGATGGAAATAGGAAGATGCTTGAAATATTCATTAATTATAATTTCGACAGCTCAATTCCATTATGTCAGCTTTACTAGACCAATGATGGTTGAATGTCGTCCTATGGACATGATGACGTTGCTTGGGGTACACATAACAATCCAGCGTAAGGATCATGCACTGTGTTATAAGTGGAAAAGGAAACTATTTAACACAACATAATTATTCACAAGACACTTAAATTCGACAGAAATAATAGCCAAGGTTAAAGTTTTTGAAAAGTAGGTTAAACTTTTAGGTCAGGGTCAACTAGATAACAATGATCTTCTGAGATAGGACTACTCATCATGGCGAATATTCCTTGCAAGTTTTATGGCAATGTGGTATACATTATTGAAGTTATAAGCACTTTTGCGGAAGTGCGATTTCTACCACACAGACGGACAGACATATGCCGGACAAAGTGATCCCTATGTGCCGATATTCTTCGCTGGCGACACAGAAATGTAAATATAAAAATTATGAACTTAGCCCTCCTCCTTTGTCAACCGGTTCTTAATTAAATAAATAAATATATATGTATGATATTACTCTTTTCGAGACAGAATTATGTATCACGTTAGGTGCACAACAAGACAAGCGTCAATGATCATCGGCAAGATGCTGTAAGGCAAAACTTTCAATTATTATAGTTTTGTTTATCTTTGAAAAGATGCATTCGATGTTAAGTAAATTTACATTTAAGATAAAATTATAAAAGTGTAAACCTTAATTTTACACAAAGAAAAGGCAGGCGAAACCGCATGTTCTGCACTTCGATCGATAATAACCCGAATGAGTCCGACATAATAGAATGATACGACCTCTCTATATATTAACGTTGTTTTGCAATTAATTGCATAAATGTTAAACGTATTGTCAAAAAAATAGAGCTGCCAGTGAACCAGGTCTTTTAAATAAATTTCTTTTTCAACAGATTATGTCAAATGTCAAAAATGCGTCCCGCATTATTGTCGGTGCACAACAAGACAAGATTAACGTGATTAAGATAGTACTTTGCGATAGACATATAATACTCCTGTAGATGTATAGAAGTAGCACATTTTACCATACATCATTTACCAGAGAAAACCCTGCTCTATATTTATGCAATACATCTTTAATTTTGAACGGTCGGCCATTTTCGGCCAAAATTGCCCCTTGTCCATATCCTGTCTTTAAAAATCCTCCTAAACCCTTATGTGGATTTTAAAGAAAGTTTGTAAACAGAAAAAATACATGGTAAAGATGTGCATATTAAACTGGACTTTTCACATCTCATTATTGAATGCAATTAACGTCGGCGTATTTATGAAAGGAGGGGTGCCAACATGAGAAATGACAAACTACAAACCATAGAAGAAGAAACCTGAAGAATATTACCAAACTCGAAGGCATTCTACATTTACTACAATTAGATAAGATATTTAATCCTTATTTTCATGACACCTAGGATAATACAATGTGGGCGTAATATGTGCCGTTCAACTGTGCTGTATTTTTGTTACGACTTTTCTTCCGATATATCAATGTTGGTTATTGCAGATATTAACAATTAATATATAGTTACATAATAAACATTCCATGCTTTACATTTGCATGTAGTTTCCTTCATATTACCAAACAGGCATACATGTACAGACAAATGACTGATTAATTGATGCTAGAGTGTTTTCGTGCTTTGAAGCAAAACAACGCCCGCACTACATAATGCATCTGTGGATTGTGATATTAAGTGATAATAAAAAAATAGTCTGAGAGTTATAATTAATAATTATTTGATATTGAAGGTCAAATGACATAAAGTCGGGAAGACAAAGTTGTCTCCTTTGTGTCACTTTACTACTTTAAATATAAAAAAGAGAATCTTTGTAAGAGAGAAAAGTCACAAGTCAAAAAAAAAAAAAAAAAAAAATTAAAATAAAATAAAATAACATAAAATGAAGAGCGAAAGAAATGAAATGGTGACATTGATGTTACTATTGAGTCTGCTGTGTTTCTGATAATTAAACTGTATAACAGCATACTATTTTTGAATTAAGTCTTAAAAAATTGAAAAATATTTTACTGAGCTTGTTGGATAACAAAACGTGTTTGGAAAAACTTACGCCCCTCCCGGCAGCAACAAAGTGGTAAGGTTAATTTCAGTATAAATCTTGGTGTGGTTTGGAAGGTTTCCGTTGGTTGAATGTGCATGGCAAATATAAGTCTCTATCCCTAATTTTTAAAAAGTTACATGTATAGCCAAGGTTAAACGTTTTGAAAAGTAGATCAAACTTTAAAGTTAAGTTCAAAAGTCTTAGTATGAGGTAAGTCTGGTCACAGGGAATAAGTGAAATATAAAAGCCCTATCGTTCACCATTCGAATGTTATGACGTGGTTTTGTGCAGATACACAGTAGAAATTTTCAATTACGAGTGCATCAAAATTCTCTTAAGTAAACATTAATGTTAAATTTAGAATGAATAATATAAATCTTTTCAAAAATAGCACAATTTGCCTATGAAAATGTAATCTAATTGAGCAGGATATATAATTATTTGATGTAATTAAAAACGATACATTTTTTGTTCTATAAATGAAGGCGACGAACAAATTTACGAAAAAATACAAAACTTCTAAAAGTTAAAACAGTGTTTTTTTATCTATTTGATTATAAAAACAATGATGGTAGCACAATAGACTTTAAAACCAAGACTTTAACTTGATTGTTTAAAATAAATATACAAGTTATGAATAAGACTGCAGATATTATTGTACATGGTACATGGTTTAATCACAAATAAATGTTGTTTGCAGAACATTGATTCTAATCAAATATTGTACTCCTTCTTCTAGTCGGTAAAATGTTGTTTTACTTGAAAACTTCGTAAAATATACAAAGTGAAGTTCCATTCCACCACTTGAAACCGATCACAAATAGAACAATGAGAATTACCCCGATTTCATGGCTCAGGGATCCCTCACAAGACATAGTCATTTGTTTCATTATATTCCTGGGGCATAAGTCTGAAATAATGATACCTGCGATGAATGTAACAACGAAGAAATACTGAACGGTTAATATCTCCAAGACCATGGAATAAAAGGACAATATCGTGTAAAAATACCACATTCAAGGAAATGCGAACCCCAATTATACTGAGATGAGACCAGGTGTCCGATAGAAATAACCGTTCCCTGCTTGCATGCACATCTTAAGCCTTAAGTCTTACAACAAAGAAGTAATTTACACACATATCTCTACACACACGTTTTATGTATACATATAATATGAAATCAAGTAAATGTTGTAGATGATCAGATCCAAAAATGTTGGATAACATTCTTGAAAGGTGAATCTCAAAATGTAGCAGATCCCTATATTGGCCATAGAACTTCTCCAGTGGCATAGCGTACAAGTATTGAAATTAAGATGTCGTACGTCGTACCACTAGGCCACGTCGGCTTCATGGACTCCAGGACACCAGAGATGATAACATATGTGTGCCCGGAAGGAATAAGGTTCTAATACTGGACTAGCCACACCCACCATGAATTAAATAATATACAGACATAAATAATGCATATATATAATTAATCTGGACAATCACTCTGTACAAATGTCATAGATACACTCTATGCAATAGCACTTAAGTCAAATCCTACAAGGATAATCTGCCAAGGAGCGCAACGCTGTAAAAAGAATGAGTGAAACACTTATATAAAATATTGAAATTAACTAATGCAATGTCACTGCATCAAAAACAGACACATCAAGGATGATATACACAGCTTCAGGGAACCAGGTACAATGACTCTGTAAGTGTCTTCTGTTTAGCTAGTCACACTCGCCATGACCAATAAGATATTTTGTCAATAGACTATAATAATTAACAAAAGTACTGGCTAGAGATATCTCAGAATTTCAATGATTGTATTTATGCATAAAACACACTGGTTGGCAAGTTTTCACTTTGTAGTATGTAATTAAAGACACTACAGCCGCTAGAAATACTAACATTAAGCCTGCAGTCAAGATAATTACAAAGTACATTGTAAATGATGTATTTGTAGAATCTTTGCCATAAGCTTTCTTTAAACGTTTATTTGAACAAAACACATCGACTCTTTCTCTCTCCTTGTCGCCAACGATAACCCGGATGTCTCTACAATTGTGCAAAAAATTTGGTGATACAGAGTTCAGTGTTGAGTTTAGCGTGTTATCGGATATCTTAAAATTCTTTGGACTGTTCCCGAGTATCGAGGAATAGTTTTCAGGTACTTCTTGACAGGATTCATTGAAGTTAGATGTATGTTTGCGTTTGATAATCGTGACGAACACGTTATGCAGCCATCTTTTTATAACCTCCAAAATCCGCGGATCGTGGATTGGTACTCCGAGAGTCATCTCCATATCTAGTGATATATTGCTACATACAAATGCATTTTCATTCCAGTTTAAGGCACGATAACTTCTAAATGTAATCTGTGGTTTAAAGTGACTAAAAGACGTCTGCAATATAGACATCAGTATTTTCAGTCCTAAATCGTAGATTTCTTGACTACAGCTGTGGATGATCAGGAAAATTTTCTGCAATTGCATATGTCCATTTACAATTGTCATTTCACTGACTTTAATCTGCAATCAAATAAAATAAAAAACAAAAATAGATACATCAAAATATTTTATTTCAAATATTGGCAACTCGTTTCCGTTTAAAAATATGTACGCTTTCATAGTCATTTTCTTCCTTAGCCTAAGATACCAATGTTGGAATTCCTTGTCATCCTTCAATTATTATAGAATTAAACAGCGAACTGTGTTGAAAAATAGTTTAGAAACATCGTTTTAATCAAAGGAAAAAATAAAAGCACCTGACGCAGCCGTATGACAGAAGGCACCACAGAAAAGCAATGTTAATAATCTGATTTAAAATAAATATCACAAAAACCTTCGTTTAAAGCGCAGTTGTTATTCCGAATTAGGTCGGTCAATTGGTATGACAGAAGTCAATCAATTTTAGTGAGGCCCATCGCAAATGACTAAGTTCAAATTGATCAAAATGCCTTGTTTGCAATTTTCACATCAATAATTTATCGAGAAATATTTTTAACTTAGTGTATACTTCACACCTCTCTCAGTAGATTTAATTGATCACCAAATCCCATGGTATCACGCCTCGCCTTACTTATTTCAGCGAAGACAAACAGCATATGATTTGATAACCAAATGACAAAATTTAAAATTTTTTCACTATGGCCTCTGCCAATGCAAGAATACGTAGAAACTATATAACGTATCAAACTATTTCAGAAAATTAAAAAGGCATTCACGGTGAAAAATTGTTTTATTTTTTATTTTTTACTAACGCTTTTATACACCGATTTTTACTTCTTTTTCTCCACTTTGAATTATTACAAAGTTTGATGTTAGGCAACAAAATCAGTTTTTTTATCTCTATTTATCTATTTTCGACATGCATTTATCTTATATGTTATTGTATGTAGTTAACCTGTATTCCATTATTTAATCTCGAGCTCCCAACGGTGTATCACAAATCGTTCTCTTTCGAAACTTAATTGTTTATTTTACCATCCAGAACTCGACGAAACTCACTAAATGATTGTTTTTCTTTACCAAAAACGATATTTCGGGTCTATTACACATATTGGACCAGATTACATACATGTACTAGAATGACAAATTTACACATGAAATGTATTAGAATTATTGCTCGGTGGGTTTGTTTATTGGTCAAGATAATTGTTCGAGGTGTCAAGTATACACTAAGAAAGTTAGAGAATAGTTTTCTCGTTCCGCGTGATTTGGTAACTCGAAACTATTCTCTAAACTTTACTTAGTGTATGGTTCACGCCTTTTGACAATAGATAATTGCTGGTCAGAAATGATATGGTGCACACCAAGTCTGAGCTCAACGCTCCACTGACCCACTGACCCCGGTTGTAACCACCAGGTACGAGCTCAACGCTTCACTGACTCCGGTTTGCTAACATAAATGAATGGAAATTGAGTGAACGAATTAAAGATGAATAAATGAAAATATGAGTGTAGATTGAAAATTTAATCGAATATTCTATGCGTTACATTTATTTATCACAAAGTATTGAAACATACTATTCAAGTAGTAATGACACCCCCCCCCCCCCCAAAAAAAATTGCGGGTTTATTGATTTAAAGGTTTGTGTTGCGTTAAATCCATTATTATGCCCCAAAATCAGAGATTCGGGGCATAGGGCCTATAGCTTTTGTCCTGTCTTTGTTTGTTTGTTTGTCCGCTAAAACTTTAACCTATAGTTTTCACAGGTAAGTGATAGTTGTCTAATATTTGGTATGTTCCTTGTGACAAAACCTTCCGATGGTACCTTAATTTTTGACCGTGGAAATGAATTACCTTGTGACCTTTACCTTGATGTTTTACATACTTATCAAAATATGCCTAAATGAACTTTAGTACCAACGGGGAGATTCGTGTTTCACAAACATATCTTGTTTTTTTATATTCTACATGTATATCATGTTACTCTGGGAAATACCTTTGTTTTATATTCATTTTAAATTTGTGACCTAGACCTTTTGATTTTATTCCTGTTTTTGTTCTGTTAAACCCCCAAAACCAAAACTTTTATATTGTTTTCTACTTGAATATGTCAATAAATAATTGAAAATGAATTACCGTCTTGTCTTCCGGCCTCGTCAACGAATCTGCAGAGCCAGTAGTTAAGCTCCTCCCCTGATACATTCTGTAATGTGTCAGGAACCACTGAATAACAGTGCAGTAATGCGTCAGGATGTTCATTTCTATATTTTGCCAAACATTCATCGCAAAAATATAATTCTGTCGGGTATTTTTTGGTATACGCTTAATTAGTTGATCTTTAAATTCTTCAGAGATAGAAGGTCCAAATCGCGTTTCATTATTATTTTGTCCCTTTAAAATAAAAGATTCTGCATTGGTATCTGCAATAGTTCATCATCAAAATCGAAAACCTCCTCCAACTTCAAATCCATTTTCAAATATGACAAGAGACAATGAATGAATGTTTATATTTAGTAAAGTGAAATGAGATGAATATCAACTCAGTTTGGTGAATATTACCTATGACATAAGAAATTGAACACTTTCAAGGGTGATGTAAGAGAGGCCTTTAGACGTGCAGATTTAACCATACACTAAGTCGGTTGGTACACTCTTTTCTCGTCCCCTCGATACGCTCCTCGCTAGGCTCGGGACCTCGTGGTGCTTGAAAATCGTGAACCAACCTTACATGTAAATCAAAATCATATCGTTAGAATATTCATCTTGTTTTCTTCTCGCTTCTTAAATTTCATCTCATTGGAACTAGAAATAAAGAAATTACGACAATTTGACTATAACTAAAATCGTTAAAATATTTAACGATAGCGTTAAATAGCGCGGTGGTACAGCGAGATGTTTATTTTACCTTGTAATTGACGGCACGCTTAGAATCAATGAGCATAAAAGCGATATGTTCACTGGCGTTGACTGGAGTCACGGTTGTATTTAATCCAGTGAAGACCATTACCTGAAATAGCTGATCGCCGAAGCCAAAACGATGGGCGACACGGGCACACATAAGTTTTTTAAATCTACAGTTTTCAGTTTTTAATTTATTTTTACCGGCTCATAACATGCGATAAGTATGTTTCCTCCCATTCAATTGATACCATTTTTGGAAAGTGATGTAATCAGCTTCCCTAAGCCATTGTCCATCCCAATTTGGAAACCGATGTTACCCAAGTGTTCTTCCGCCCTAAACAGTAACAAAAATATAGTCCCCAAACAAATCATGTGATACTTACATAACATTCAATTTTAGCAACTTAAGTTAAAGAATTTGTGGTTTACATATTGAAATTTGTTAAAATAGATAGATTTAGTGTACTCTTATTTATAAGATAAACTTATATGAAAAATATTCGTGCGCTACTGTATGTCGGTCAAAACGTACAAGTTTATTCCTTAACCATGGGTATTGTTCGCTTAAGGATAGAACGATTTGGTTTGTTATTAATGTGTTTGATATATATGCACATATTCATTTGTGTGAATGACCTCGTTTGTTTATTCTACTTAACATCTTCTATATTGTACATAGTCTGTTGCAATGTTTACTTATAATAATTAGTCAGAGGTTCCAAGTCGTTCGGACTAAGTATAATGGATTATAGATGTTTCGATGCAAGGACATTTCAGTACATTGTCGTTTAGCTACAGAAATAAGACGTTTCGATACAAGTAGAACATATTTTGACCTCGAAAAGGTCGTTGTGGTTGTTAAACCATTCTAATTTATACATTTGTCTTGCAATATACTAAAATCTATGTGCATCAAAATGAACGATTAATGGTACCAACACATAATATTGATACACGTATGCACCTTGTTCGCGCATGACGTATATCAACATAAAGGATTATTCCACACAGTGACACTGCTAAAGTAAACATAGAGAAGATCAAATGTATTTCATATACAAAATATTCATAACGAACTTGCATTTTTAGTCACTGTGAATAATTTAACAGTATTTCTACTGTTTTTAGGTTCAGTGTGTTTGAGCTCTTAGTACATATATAAAACGGCATTGAAAATTACTATGGGGTGACCGGAATTTCCGAAAAGACAAGTAGAATATCGTTATTTGATGTTTAAGCACACATTTAAACAATGCTATTATATACATAAAAATATGCGAGTTTCATCTAATTGTATTTAGTTATCTCTAATTTCTTTTGTTGTTTTCAAGATCTTTTGTGATGTCTCGGAAGACCTTACTATTCCTCTATTACGCTGAATATCCTTCCTAAGTCTTCTTCTGTTCTAGACGGTGATTTTAATCCCTCATATATTTCACTAGTTTGTATATCGTTATCTGTTTTTATTTTGCTTTTCACAAGATGTTGTAAAAATGGTATTAATTTACATGGGGTATTGAATTATTTCCCTTTGATTAAATTTCAATGAACATGTTTGTCTAGACAAAGGATCTCTAACAGCGACTGGCATAATCATAAAATCAGGCACGACTGGAAATTCAAACATTGTAGATCTAGTCTGCATGTGACGTTCAAATTCTTATGAAAATGATACAAATATATAGAGAGAGAGGTACAAAATTTTGCACCTTTTTCGTATTTTTCCTTTAAAATTAGATTTAGTTTTGTAATGAATTCTTAAGAACTAACTTCTGAATTATAGACAATAGCCTATCCTTTGTTCTACCATAATTGGCACATGGTAATGCTTTGATATTGTCCGTTTAAATTTCACATTTCAGACACAGTCGTATGGTACAAATTGTTTATTTCATCTCGTGAACATTAGACCTATCCATTCCTGTAAAACCATCTCCAATCAACACAAGCGATTGTCAACCCCCCCCCCCCCCCAAAAAAAAAAAAAAAAAAAACAACCCCCCCCCAAAAAAAAAAGAAAAAAAAAAGAAAAAAAAAAGAGGAAGTTGGGAGAGGTTAAACTAATTTCATACTTCCTGGATTCAGGTGGAAATTTAACCATTGTAAGAGCCGCCTTCCGAAACGAAGCATAGGGCATGGGCGACAAAGACATCTATGTGAAGTAAATGTTTTCATAGTAAAACAATCACTAGCCGGAAAAAAAATCATAATACACTAAAGATGTTACGAATTCATTTCTTTTTCAGACTTACCGCCGGTCAAAACTTGATTGAAGCTGCAGATACAATGAAAAGGATATATGACCCATCAGGATGCTCTGGTACATGCGCTGATTTCATTGAAGTGGACAAAACGCATGTTGCTTTTACTGTTATGTATAGCATTTACCGACAATCATACCCTTTACCCTTTATTGGTATTTACATAGACTAAACATTTGACGATTTCATATAGTTTATTGTAATTTTGTAGCTCTTTTATCAACACTGTACGATTCTACACGAGTTTCCTCTGACTCGGCGACTTTCACGTACATGTACATGTATATAATTATATACAGAAATACACATTTCAATGTAATAAATACCAAGAATTATATATTGAGCGACATAATAAGACGTCAGTTTATCATTGGCTTACAATGACTCCTGTTTCAAACTTCAAACTTATATTCTAATTGCAGATAGATCTTGAGTTGCGAAAAGAAGGTGGGGGAAGGGGTGGTGTGATAAGCTATTTATATTTAAGGAAGAATGTTTGTTAAAGGAAAGGAGATCAGACTAAGAGCCTATTTTACTTTAAAATCAATCCTCAATCCTCTCTAGTTAATTTTGGTATTTATTTCAGCGGCGAATCTAGAACTTCCGAAAGAGGGGGGGGGGGGGGGGGGGGCGCACGTGTGAAAGTCAAATATTAGCCAATATACTTGGCCATTTTAGGTGCAAAATCTGAAGATTTACTAATACTTCTGGCAAAAAAAAAGGGGGGGGAGCAATACCTATAAATCCGCCACTGTATATATAACAAGGAGATTTCAAGTTATGTTAAGGTACTGCGAAACACCAATCACGTGACATAAAGATTCACGAAAAATGAAAGGTTTTAAATATGTAATTTTTCATTTTATCTAAATAATTATGTATTGAAGACTTTATAAAAAATAATTTTCCCCTGATACACCTGTAATTGGCACTCGAAAACAAGTGTTTTTCAGTATAGCTCACATGAAAACACTAGCGATGACTCTTAGTCATGTGCAATCAGATGATCAGTCCCAAGATGAATTCTATAATATACTTCCCAATTAAGTTTTCAATATATCTAAGGATTATTGGGGTAACGTCGTCTAGGGTGATCACCTGTACAGCTCAATTATTACGTAATATCACCTTAATCGGCTTTTTGATCCAGCAAATATCACCCTTCACTTCGTGCCTTTGATGATATCGTTTTCAGTTAACTTATTCAAATCAGAGGGATTGTTCACCCTTCTGACGTTAATATGAGAGAATTAGTGTTATGAAAACTAAAATTTCATATAATGCATTTAATTTACCATCGTACCTCATCGTTGATCCTTTGAAAACGAAACATCACCACCATTTTACTTGAAAGCTGTCGTTCGTATGGATCTTCAAACGAAACTACACAAGATGCATTTGGATCTCGAAAACGGTTTGGCTGACAAAGTATATTCTTGAAAATATTTTGATTGGAATAAACAGGCACCCTGGCATATGGGCATACACCTTTGCTGTTAAATCTCAAACATGCTCTAGGTCGCTTTGCAATCGAAGGAGGGTACATGCGATATCTACATCCTCTTTGAAGGTTTAAGACTACTACTCCATCATCGGCTAGTAATGCCATGTCCTCAATCGTAACTTCATCACATTTCTCGAAAACAAGTTCCCAAGGCCTATATCTTAAAACGTGATGACACACAGCTATGCGTTTGTTCTCGTAGACAATACCATAAGAATCACTGACATATAACTTTTGACTAAGGATATCGGAAGAAGATGCAAAATTGAACCTTTCGCTATCTGGACATTGATCAGCTATCATTACACCATATTTACTCCGATCATGATTGACACATTTCAAAGTCTTGTAGAACTCATTCCATTTTAATCCTACAAATGAAAGAAAACGAATTCATCTCAGCAGCATGACAAAGCCGCTACGGAAACGTAGGGCACACACTAATATGCACATAACAAGGCATTATTGAAATATACAAGGAAAGGAGTCAAGCCATATGACATAAATCTTCATGGATATAAAGATATTGGGAGGAAAAGGCACATGAAAATGGAAAAGATTTGCATAGAATGAAATTCTTTGGCGTTTTTTAATCTTACTTTCGTCCCAGCAAGGTATATCCTAATAACCTTTTTCTTCAATTATTTCAGACGTCCCATGATTTCAGTCTCCATCAGACCGTCGAAGATCATGCGCATATAGTATTATAAACTAACGTGGGGATATTTATTGTAATAATTGATATTTCTGCACATTTAACATTACTATAGACACTATTCATTGCGGTTTCGACTCTGTTTGAAGCTTTCTTTGATTCGCTGTTTGATACATTTGTCTGACCTATTGGTGGGTTCGCAAGAACGACAAAAATTTCATTCATAATGTTTATTTCTCTTTTTCATTTCTTTTAAGTAAAGTTTCAAATACAACAGATACCTTTGATTTCTTTAACAGGTAATTGCATATTATACAATGATAACATATTGTAAACTATTAAGAAAATGTAAATTTTATAATATGAAATTCCAAATACGAAAAGAAAACTATCTTTCAAATATATGAGTGGAACTTTAAAGAGTGCAATGGAAATGTGAATCTTATTCTAATTTTTCTCTGTATGAATGTAATGTTAGAAAAGTTATCCTTAACGCATGAACATGATACTATTTAATTACCAGTGAATAGTTTATCAAATGGATAATGACATCAAGAAGTTACATAAATGTAATATGGTCTGCTTGTGGTTTTAATACAATGCATAACAAACCTGGACTTCATACTGAACATTGATGGATTTACATTACTAAATCTCCGGTTAGTGCTAATGGCAATCCTTTAACACAGTATATATGTAATTCAGCAACATAATTATGGAAATAATCATAACAGTATTAGATTAAAAAGATAGTGTTTCGTATCGAGGGGTCGTAGCGTTTCAGCCATAAGTTTAATATTCTTTTTGATTATGATTTTATATTATGTGAATAACGCAAAGAATTATACTTTTCGACACACCTTATTTATCTCTTTCTGATAACAGTGGTTAGTGGCAGTTCAGATTAACTTTTAATTCGAAAAATAGTAGAAATATTAGGAACAAGCAAAAGAATAAATAAATATATATAAATATATGTGTGTGTGTGTGTTATCTGTGTCTCTTTATTTCTATATCAGTTTAGATGTGTTTTATAGAACGGATACATATCTTACATATCAGACAGAAAAGAGCATATATGCCTGTATTAATCATTGTACGCTGTGTATTTCGACAATTTATGACTCTTTAAAAATATTCGGTTTCGAAAGTTTGGAAATCCACAATTTATGAGGAACAAACAAATAAAGAAGTTATCTTATGTAAGGATTGCACAATGATTATATAGAAGGATACTGAAGCCAGCATATAAGTAATGAGAGAATATTGTGCAAAGAAAAAACCGAAGAGGTACCGAAGGGTAAACCATATCATAGTCCATGGAATAAAGAGGACAATATCGTGTTTAGTGTCATATTCAGACAAATGCGAACCCCAATGAAATCGAGGTGAGACCAGGTGCCCGGGAGGAGTAAGCGTCCCCTTATTGCATGCAACACCCGTCGCAAAAGTCCTGCAATAACCTTTCAAATCGAGGAGGTAAATACATAAATATACACGCATGAACATACGAAGGAGACAGGAACACGAATCAAATTTCCCATTCAAGGCAAGAAATGCTGCCTGTCTGAAATGAAAGTAAGTACTTTGCTTCAAAGAACAATCAGCTCTGAATAAAGACAAACTGTGATTTCACAGTCCTTTTAAAATGTCGAAATATACACCAGTATTACCAAATCCTAATAAACCAGAAGTTTTATTGATTTTGTGAATGTACGAGAAAGCCATTAAGTAGTTTCATACCATCTGACATAAAAGTGAACAACGTATAATGCTTTAAAATGTGTAATATATAAAGGACACTTGAGATTAAAAATTGGATTAAAAGTGCAGTTACCAAAGTTAATGACCTTGTTGATTTCTATACTGATGATAAACATATTTTATATCAAAGCGTTTTGAATAATTGGTGTTATTCTATTCTTCAATTTTTGATGACGAGTTGTGGTATAAAGAGTTGAAAAGAGACTTTTATGCTAGTGACATTATTTAAAAAGAGATCTGCTATAGAAAATCCTTTGAATTCTTTAGGATCCCCATCTAGTTGATTCCGTTTCTCGAGTAAGCAGTAGAACTGAATCTTGGTGGGATACTTGGAAGAACAAACTATAAATCGACGCTTACTATAAGTCTAGTTTTCAGTGCTCTTGCACTGACGTGTTATATACTTAAAATTTTTAGTCATGGGAATTTGTCTGGTTGTAAAGTCCTATAAGAATTGAAACAATTCTTTAATGAAAACTTTTTTCACTTGCTGTATGATTAAGCTTTTGTTGTTTGATTCTTAAAAACGTACATATTTTCCATTGGCAAGGAATATCAGTGTTGGAAACTAATTTGTTTGAATGAAGGATAGTACAATAGCATGTTATACAATTCATTTTTGTGAATAAGAAATATGTACAGAAATGCACATGGTAAATTTGAAGTTGACGAAGGTACAATAAACTGATTTTGTAAGAGTTGTCGTTTAATTTTAATAGTTTTATTCAAATATTCTATTTTAAAAATTCTCATTTTTTTGTACGGTACACATCACAATATAATATTCAGGTAAACTTCGATATTTCGACATCGGATATTTCAACACCCCGACTTATCTCGGCGTCAGTCGTCGGTCCCAACATTTTCCCTTAATAATGTTATTAAATTTAGCCCTGATATCTCGACATCCCCTATGTCGACTACCATGCTTATCTCGACTTCTTTTTGCAGTCCCCTAAACAAAATTTACCTGGTCTATCTCGACAAAGGCTTCTTATTACCAGATTATAACAGTGACCAAGCTTTAATTGACAACTTGATCAGAAGGCGACACGGCTAATTACTTGACCGTAACGACCTGGGCATCGACGGTTTGTCTTATTTTCATACGTTTGTAAACTGATAAAACTGTATTACCTTTATAATAAAATTTGGTGATGTTTGTAGATAAGAATCGATCAAATGTTTATTTATAAATGGCAGTGGTGATTAATTCTACAAGAATAAGCTATCGGCAAATTTCAAATACTTTTATCTATCATGAAATATTTAAAAGCACTTTACTTAGTTTGTCATCACATCCGTCTATGCTATGTGACAGACAGGTTCTTCTACCCCTTCCAGTAATCCCTGCCTAAACGGTCAGGTTAATTCAAATGGTAAGGTAAAACGTAAACTCAATGTTTATTTTGTCTAAACGGAGTATCTAATTAATTGTGAAATAAAACATTGTAAATTTATTATCACATGTGAATAAAACAATCATTAACAATAATCCATCTAACGTTTTTGTTATTGCTTCTCAATTATGCGGCTTCATTTATATTCTAACCAGCGATTATCAAAAACAACCTCGACGAGTTACAATTCTCTTTTTCACTCTCAATTTGGATATATTTTTATTGTCCCTACGATGTCAAAATACGGAATTTTAACTGTGTAATACAAATACCAAAAACAGAACAAAGCTGAGCAACAATGTTACATTGTAATACAATAATTCTCAATACATTATCAAAGCTAATCAGCATAAAAGGTAAACTTATAATAAATATTATACAGTCTTTGGATAATGTAACGGGAACTTGGAAGTTCCCTTTGTAATTCCTCCGAATTCGTAATATATGATAGGTAAAAATATAGATTTAAATTTAACGATAAGTATTTATTATAAATAATTGCAGACAAAGTACATGAGATTCAACAAATAAATAACACAAGACACCTACACGAAACACGTCTGCTCCCTACTCAGTCGATCTTGCAGCTGTTCCTTTCAAAATCGTTTATAATTGATGTTATTTTTAAATTACCAAGCAACCTCTCCGGGGCCCCTCGAGACCTTCCGGAAGTGACCCCGGGTTGAGCATATTCGTATAAAAACAATTCAAAACATGTTACATTATATTCCCATTACAGATAAGGTAGAGTTATCGTGAAAAACATTTTATAATAGGAATACTTTTATCATTTGCTATATGAGTAAGATTTTGTTGTTCGATTCTTAAAATCGAATGGCAAGAAATATCTGTGTTGGAAACTAGTTTGTTGAATTAAGCTCAGTACAATAACATGTACAATTCATTTTTGAGAATTAGAAACATGCACAGAAATGCATAGATAAATTCCAAATTGATGAAAGTACAACAAATTAGATCCTTCATGGAGTTGCCGTTTAATTTTAATAGTTTATTCAAATATTCTGTTTAAAAAATTCTCCGGTTTCTTTTGTTCGGTACACACATCACAATATAATCTAATATTAATATCAAAATTAAAACAAAACTAAGCAACAATGTTGCATTGTGATACAATAATTTTAATACATTATTCAAACTAATCAGTTTAAATTCTTTAAATCCTACTCTGCTTATAAAATTCATCACAAGGACTGTTATTCCACTTTTATCACAGATTTTGAAATAACAATTGAATTTTGATTGTGTATTTTGTGATCAGATATAAGAAAAAAAAACTAATCTTAAAAACGATTTTATGTGCACTTTCTAGTAACAGTTTTATGTCCTAGCAAAATATTCAGTATTTCAAAATTTAGGTGAACAAATACTTCGTAAAATGTTTATTCTCCCACAGTTTTTTAAATCAACATGGAATGGCAAACCTGATAAAGTTTCCAGAAAAATGATTCAACAAGACTTAAAATAGGTGGATGCCGTATGATATATATTGAAACGTTTATTAAATATTTAAAACTTACATGGTTCAGATGGATACTATCAGATAATGGCAAAACCTTAAATCTATTTTTAGTACTATTTCTTCATGTGATGTCACACTTTTATGCCAGTCCGGATCTGATTTATCCCAAATTTCTAGATGAAACTATAAAAAAATCCATTCTGGAAAGAATTTTTATCAATTTAAAGTGAATTTAGAATATTAATTACACCAAAAAAAAAAAAAAAAAAAAAAAAAACCATCTCCATCAAATACTCCACCTTGGTATATTTCATACATGAAAGTTGATCATTATTGTTTAAAATACTATATAATCGTGGTTTTCCCTTTGTCTAGGATTTATTTAATATAAAAGGAGATTTTATTACGCATACAGACTTAGTTCAACAGCAAAACGTTAAGATATAATTTACTACATTACTAGGTCTATGAAATCTTAGTCGGCGTGGCCTAGTGGTATCGCGCCGGACTCCTGATCATGAGGCCGGGGTTCGAGTCCCGCTCTGGTCATGTCGGTGTCCTGTCTTTCGGATGAGACAGTAAAAACCGAGGCCCCGTGTCGTGGTATGCATGACAAGTTAAAGATCCCTCACTACTTCGGGTGGGTCCGTTGCAAAGGTCAAAATTTGTATGCCCCGCATCAGGCAGATGCCGTCACTATATACGTGAAATATTCATGGTGTGACGTAAAACAAAAATAAATCAATCAATCTAAGAAATTCAATTTGAAATTCTTGGTCAAATTTAACAGAAAACCTATAACATACTGTATATCCCCGTAAGTCGAAACTCATAGAGTATACTTTTAAAAACAAAAGTGGATCCAGAGATTTCTATTATTTATTGCTAACAAATGTTAAATTCATATCAAAACATGAATCTACGTCCGTTTTAAATTTAAATAATCATTTAAGATGGAAATCCTACCATATTATATTAAATCAATGTACTAAAGACAATAAAATGCAATTGTTGCAACATAGAATATTATATATGGTTCTTGGTACCAATAAATATTTATATGAATGCAAAATAAAAAACAAACTACAAATGCAACCTATGCAGTTTAAATACAGAAACAATAGAACATTTTTATTGTTCTGTCACCGTAATCATAGCATGAGTGAACGAGACACTGTTCCATTATCACTGATCATTTGTACTTTGTCAATGTGTGTATGTGCAAAAACAATGTCGATATGAAGGCCATAAACAATCCACCCTAACATTACAAATGATAATAAGTAAGTTAATATATCGACTAAGGTCTGAAGAATTGGCTTGTATGTTGTAATATTGCCTCGTGTTAGTTATCAATGCATATCTGTAACACATGTATATATTCCTGTAGAAATAAAGTTGTGTAGATTTTGTCAGTGCACACTCTTTAGGACTTAATTTTCTTTTCTCATCTTAGTTATGTTTCTTTGTAAGCTACGTATACATGTAGGTATCCGGAGGAAAACAATTTAATGCAGTCTGAGATTTTTCTTTTATTCCATATCACTAAAATCGTAATTTGAATAAAACGTATTTTGTTTCATATTGCTGTGCAAAAAAACCCTCAAAAAACAAAAAAACAAAAACAAAACAAAACAAAACAACACCCCCCCCCAAAAAAAAAAAAACAAAACAAACAAACAAACCATCCATCCATATATATATATATATATATATATATATATATATATATATATATATATATATATATATATATATATATATATATATATATATATAATGAATCGAAATGCAGGTAATAGCCTAGTTGAAAATACAAAGAGTTTGTGAAAATTCTAAAGCTTATCTATACATCTTTCTGTTGTACTAATTTTATGTAGGAAACATGTTCTGAATGCTATTATGTTATATGTAAAATGAAGCTCGGAAGGATTTTAATTTACCTAAAAGATCACTTGATTAAAACACAAGACTTCTGACGTATGTAAATGAAAAAGGTGCTAGGAACTTTCATATGACCATATAAAAGGACGTCAAAATATTGAATCGTAATATGGATGCCGTTCCTATATGGGATGGTCATTTGAATTGACAATTATCATTCAGTGTGGTAACTAGATCATGGGCCTACCTTTGCACTAGCTGCCAGAAAAGTACAAAGAACTACTTTACATTTAATACTTATGAATTCTCATGAACGAGAATAAGGATCAACATGTTATTTATCTTGAAAGAAAATGGAATACGTGAATTTGTACTTGATGAATGGCTGATTGCAAGCCAAATTCGTGGAATATTTGCCTAATATTTGATGAGGCAAAGGAAAGTCAGTGGTCCTGTAGCAATGCAGCCACGGATGAGTGTCCAAAAAGCGATCACTTTTGAAGGGATGGAAAGTCTTCATACAGATGAAAATTTACCGAAAGTGGTTTTCAAGCTGAAAGCAGCATAATTTGAAGTTTCAGCATTAACAATGCATAGCACTGTGTACAGCAATGTCAATATTTCTTGAAGTTTTAATAATTCTGCAATTATTTTAGACGGGATAGATGATGGATGAAAAACATAAGGCTCAATATTATATCAATAGTAACAACTAAATAAGACCGGACGTAATATGTTATGGCGTTGTCCGACGACGTCCGTCCAGTATAGTTGTTTGGGCCATAACTTTTTAAACCTTGTAATAGACCTTTTACCAAATTTCAAATGATGTAAGGGGTCTTATACCGGACAAATCACTTTTTGCCGAAATGTTCACTATGACGTTAACGCTTAGAATGTGACGTCACAGCAATATGACGCAAATCTAAGCGGCAATAACCGCTTTGCAAAGTTTACATGATGTAAGAGGCAATACCGGACAAATGCAAAATTATTGCTTAGATTTACGTCAAATTATGACGTCACAATCCAAGCGTTAACGTCATAGTAAAATTCCGTCATCATGTAAAATTGGCAAAAAGGTAATTCACAGAATTGTTGTAAAGATTCATAGTGTGTTTCATATGCTTGACCGAAGTTCATTTCTGTAAGATCAAGGTTGCAATGCTTATATATGGCAAATCCTTGTCCGTTCCGTAACATTTACTGCCTGCATGGATTTGAATAACAGTCTACAAAGTTGTTGCCATGGTCGCGGTGGTATGTCATGCAATGTGAATGTTACAGTGCTTATGTACATTAAACACTTGTCCGGGCCATAGCTTTGTACTGCCTGTATTAATCTGAATAATTCAAAGAATTGCTACCTGGGTCTCAAAAGTGTGTCATGAGTCATGACTTTGCCCAAGATTAAATGACATGATTAGCATCATCTTACAAGAGTTTTGTCTTTTGAATTAAATTGAGTAGAAAATTAAAGGCAATTTAGAAGCCCTAAATTGTGGGGGAAGGAATTTTCTCCAAAAGAGTCAATTAACCCTTTAAATTAAGCGATACCCGTATTATGCAACATTAGGGTTTGTCCGTTTTTAAACCATATATCATAACTCCTATTAAAGCACTAGTATTGTGCATTACTAAAACTTTCAACCATAAATATCAATAAAATCTAACACGACATAGATATTCACAATTGTCACATCACGTTCACGTAATGCTTGGTTTTGACAGCACACAATTGCATTTAAAAGTATAAGGTAAGTTTTTGTCCAAACAGCTTAACAAAAAGAAATTTTGAACTTCTTCCGAACTAGTGAAGAGATTCTAATGGAAATTGGTAGGATTGAGGATCTCAAGGTCCCCCTTCATATGCTATATTGCTTTTGATCCATCAACAGTTGCTATAATAAGCAAATGAGGACTAGCCGGGATACCTTTATATTTTATAGTATTTCTTCAGAATCCCACAACATTAGGACTTTACCGGAAAGTGTTACAATATTTAGTTTCACTTAAAAGTTACATTGTACATTCATTTACATGTAGGCTTTTATGATGATTTTTGCTCCTTATTGATGCAAGCTGTCAAGACAGGACTTTTACTGAATGTGCACAAACTTCATGAATTTGTCCTACCTTGGAGGAATCGTAGCCTTACATAATGTTAAAATTTTGCTGAATCAGCAATTTTTTGGCAGAAACTCACAATGAAACGGCAATGATTGAGTATAAAACAGAATTTTTATGTGTTTAATTTTATATACAGCATACTGTTTATCTATTGTTTAGAAATAGACAGATTCTGAGCATCAAAAATGTTTAAAAACAGGTTTTTTTAATCAATAACAGTGGTCACAATATCATGTCTTGAATAGTCTTGAAGTTTGAAAAGTAGATCAAACTCAAAGGTCAAGGTCACAAATGATAGGTCTCATCAAAAGAATCTACATGAGAAGTTTCAAAGCCCTATCCCTTTTAGTACAAAAGATATATCCAAGGTTGAATTTTTGAAGTGTAGAGCAAACTCCAAGGTCAAGTCACTAGGTCAAACGTCATCGTCCCAAATTAAAGGTCTCATCACAAGGAATCTATATGTGAAATTTCAAAGCCTTACAATTTTTGTACAAGCGATATAGTCATTGTTTTGCCACAGAGTCATAGTTACACACAGGTCAAAAATCGGATGCCCTCGAATTTCATTTCGGTGGCATAAACGAACTTCCGTTCCCTTTTTCCGCTAGTATATATATATATCTCACGGGGGAAAAACTACTATGTAGTCATTTTTCCGGGTGGGTGATGGCTTGGGGAAAAACTTCTATGTAACTCGGGAACTCCCAATAAAATATACTCACAATTATTTCTGCAGAAAAATAGTTTTGTACCACTTGTAAAATGGAGAGCAGGTGTAATGTAAAGATGATGGATAAATCCAAACCATAAGTTTAAAATTATGAAACCAGAGGACATACAAAATCAGTGAAAATGAAAAACAAGTGGAAAATAACAAACTATGTCTACTTGAAGAGCATATGTGAACCCCTGTAATGGAGTGAAATCAGGTGCCCGGGGAGAGTGGGCATCTCCTGCTTGCTAGCTGCACCCGTCACATTTCCCCAGTAGAAAGAGTCAAATCGTGTAAATTCCATATGTATTTATATATGGAGAAGTCAAAGTAGGTAACCTTCTATTAAAGAAGGTGTCAAATCTATGTCAAATGATCGGAATCGGTCTCAGTCCAGAATATCATTTAAAAGTCTGGATAACGAGATATCATATGGAGTAATAAGAGTCTCGTAACGATCGTAGAACTTCCTCAGTGACGTTGCTAGTCTAGCACATTTATAACCCTGGTTGAGCAGCTTAACTGAAAGTCGCCTAGCCCTCAGAACAAAGTCATTGTAATTTGAACATGCTCTGGAATAACGTATTAACTGAGATATGAATACGCCGTATGCGGGCGATGATGGAACGTTGCTACTTATGAAAGGAAAGTTTGTGATAGCGAAATTGAAATCGTCACGTTTGTCATAGAGTGAGGTGTTCAATTGACCATTAATGTCAAAATACAACATAATATCTAAATACGAAGTAGAATTACTACACTCTGTGGTTTCTTTGACCTCCAGTTCACTTGGATAGATGATGCAAAGGTACTCCGCGAACGAAGGATTATTAATTGAAAGCAATTTATCTATATATCTGTAAGTGAAATTGAAGCCAAGAGCCAATTGTTTTTTTCCTTGCTAAAGCAAAGACTGAATGAATTCAGCTTCGTATGAGTAAAGGAATATGTCAGCCAGAAGCGGAGCACAGTTAGTAAGATAAATGGGAAAGAAGAGAAGCCCAGTTGTGTTAAGGCAGTACACAATTATATAATGTTGCAGAAAACCCGTCAAAACATAACATGATGTCATTATGACGTCACTATGGCCTAGTGCATTATATGAAGCGGGAGGCACTGTAACAGTTAAGATGCTAAGAAAACCACTGTAGTGTAACCTTTTACTCAACTCTGTTTGTTGTGTAATTTCACATAAAGACTGTTCTATATCTATGTGAAATGCGTCTTGCTGGGCCTAACCTTTAGATTATAAAATATCAACAGAATTTCAGTTTGATTAGACAATGTCTCATAAGACTACACCATTCAACAATTCTGTCGCAGTATTTATACGCAATTACGCCTCTTATAAGTTGGGCTCAGCTATAAATATTATTGATGAGTTTCCATTTATTATTTACAACAAAATTTGATTACCAAATTTGGCAATATGCTTGCACTTGTTGAATGTTTGTTGTTGATACTACATGTGTTATATATAGCCGTCACGTGATTGCAAACTAGGAATAAAATTTAAATGTGTGAAAAATTTAACTTGTTAAACAATTCGCATTTTTATCATTTTTGAAAAAAAAAATTATTCTATTTCTTATGCGGTTTTCAATATAGACTATATAATGTCAATGACGTCGTAGAGTGCCTTAACGTTACTGCCAGTACAGTGAGACAGAGCTGCGGCTACGCTTATTTGGTCGTTGACGGCATCATTTACAGAATTGAATGTTTTTTATCTCATTTTTGTTTAGGTAATCAGTGCGTGACTTATAAGAGAAGAGAGATTACCTCTTAGGCCGTTTCTTATCTTTGCTTTTGATTATAAAAGTTACTGCTTTACCTATGTCGCTTCTATGGGCGTCTATACAGCAGTCATCAAACGCCGGGCAGATGATGTCGCAGTAGCAGTTTGGTACTGTCAAATTTCTGTTAAAGTCGCATGTGTTATACAACATGCATGTATCGATGCCATGAAACAAAGGCTGAGAGGAAACATCTGAAATTAACAAGTAAACATCAGAGACTATCATTGTATAGAATCATGTAATCAGACGTTCTTTTGGGAAGGTGGGCCCGTAAACCGGTTAACCACAATATTTGTTTGGCTTTTGTCAAATTAAATGATCGTTCTAAGTCGGTATTGTAATTGCACTTCAATCAAATATTTTTGTTATGTGTTATATGTGCTGGTATATTATTGATATTCATGTAATGTATAGCTCCATGGTGACTTCTGCCACATAACTGAGCCAGTAACTCCTCTTCTTTCTTTTATTCCAATAGTGGACAGGTCACATGGCGTTTTGTGATCCAGCTATCAGCAGTTGAAGAAGAAATTGAATGTTTGGATGTTTGCACTGTATTTTAGTCATTTAGTCATATTAATTCTCAAATTATATCATTGCTCAGGAGTTATGTCTATACAATTATACACACACACACATATATATATATATAGTTGCAGTGACAATTTAGTTTTTACGACAGAAAAGGAATAAGGAACTTTTACTGACATCATCGTTTGACATTTACAAAATGCCAGCCGTAGCGTAGGGAGACCATAATGTTTTCCATCCTTATAAATAAATCTCTCTGCGTTTTAGAATTCCTTTGACAATTTCTGTAGGCCTTGGTATCGGTGAAATTATTAAACTTTCTTAGGTATCTTCAAATATCTAAACCTTATATTAGTCTTAATTCTTCCATTTACCTGGAAGAGAACAGAATATTAATAATTAAGACATGAATCTCTCTCTCTCTCTTTTTTTTCCCTCGATATTGCCGTAATGAGCGTCTATTCCTACTTTCATTATTAAACATGCGTGATATGCGGTCGCTATCACGTGATCGGTTAAGTTATAACGGGTCCCTAGATTGTTTCTGTCAGTAATCTAAAGAATGTATTGAAACCAATATAGTATGACTTTAGTGAAGTTGATGTTCAGGCAGAGGTGAGCTAGTCCCAACGACGTAAAACCCCCGTTTACGAAAAAAAAAAAAACCCTTGGATGGAAGAGGATACAGTTGAGTGGGTTACTTTTATCTTTTGAAATAATTTGCTATTATCTCGGTTTTTGACTTTAAATTGAATCACTTATCTAACCAGTATGGCTGATTTTGATGAATTTGAAGCCCTCCTATTGAATGTCCGTGTCCACTGTCGTTCATAAAACTTGAAATATTTCATTTCAGAATGAGAGATTAACCAAACCCCTTACTACCATTTCATCACAGAATTGTAATACAAAGATATATATAATGAACTATTATTGTCGTGAACATTGTCAACAAATAATAATAAATAACTGTACTCGGTGAATAGAATTACAATCTTAATCAGATACTGTACTCGGTAAATAGAATTACAGTATTAATCAGTAACTGTACTCGGTGAACAGAATTACAATCTTAATCAGTAACTGTACTCGGTAAATAGAATTACAATCTTCATCCGTAACTGTACTGGGTAAATAGAATTACAATCTTAATCAGTAACTGTACTCTGTGAATAGAATTACAATCTTAATCCGTAACTGTACTGGGTAAATAGAATTACAATCTTAATTAGTAACTGTACTCGGTAAATAGAATTACAATCTTAATCAGTAATTGTATTTGGCGAATAGAATTACAATCTTAATCCGTAACTGTACTCGGTAAATAGAATTACAATCTTAATTAGTAACTGTACTCGGTGAATAGAATTACAATCTTAATCAGTATCTGTACTCGTTAAATAGAATTACAATCTTAATCAGTAACTGTACTCGATGAATAGAATTACAATCTTAATCAGTAACTGTACTCGGTGAATAGAATTACAATCTTAATCCGTAACTGTACTCGGTGAATAGAATTACAATCTTAATCAGTAACTGTACTCGGTAAATAGAATTACAATCTTAATCAGTAACTGTACTCGGTGAATAGAATTACAATCTTAATCCGTAACTGTACTCGGTTACTCGGTAAATACAATTACAATATTAATCAGTAACTGTATTCGGTGAATAGAATTACAATCTTAATCAGTAACTGTACTCGGTAAATAGAATTACAATCTTACTCAGTAACTGTACTCGGTAAATAGAATTACAATCTTAATCAGTAACTGTACTCGGTGAATAGAATTACAATCTTAATCAGTAACTGTACTCGGTGAATAGAATTACAATCTTAATCAGTAACTGTACTCGGTAAATAGAATTACAATCTTAATCAGTAACTGTACTCGGTGAATAGAATTACAATCTTAATCAGTCACTGTACTCGGTGAATAGAATTACAATCTTAATCCGTAACTGTACTCGGTGGCTCGGTAAATAGAATTACAATATTAATCAGTAACTGTATTCGGTGAATAGAATTACAATCTTCCTCAGTAACTGTACTTGGTAAATAGAATTACAATCTTACTCAGTAACTGTACTCGGTAAATAGAATTACAATCTTAATCAGTAACTGTACTCGGTGAATAGAATTACAATCTTAATCAGTAACTGTACTCGGTGAATAGAATTACAATCTTAATCAGTAACTGTACTCGGTAAATAGAATTACAATCTTAATCAGTCACTGTACCCGGTGAATAGAATTACAATCTTAATCAGTCACTGTACTCGGTGAATAGAATTACAATCTTAATTAGTAACTGTACTCGATGAATAGAATTACAATCTTAATCAGTAACGGTACTCGGTAAACAGAATTACAATCTTAATCAGTCACTGTACTCGGTGAATAAAATTACAATCTTAATCAGTCACTGTACTCGGTAAATAGAATTACAATCTTAATCAGTAACTGTACTCGGTAAATAGAATTACAGTCTTAATCAGTAACTGTACTCGGTGAATAGAATTACAATCTTAATCCGTAACTGTACTCGGTAAATAGAATTACCATCTTAATCCGTAACTATACTCGGTAAATAGAATTACAATCTTAATCAGTAACTGTACTCGGTGAATAGAATTCCAATCTTAATCAGTAACTGTATTCGGTGAATAGAATTACAATCTTAATCAGTAACTGTACTCGGTGAATAGAATTACAATCTTAATCAGTAACTGTATTAGGTGAATAGAATTACAATCTTAATCAGTAACTGTAATCGGCGAATAGAATTACAATCTTAATCAGTAACTGTACTCGGTGAATAGAATTACAATCTTAATCAGTAACTGTATTCGGTGAATAGAATTACAATCTTCATCAGTAACTGTACTCGGTGAATAGAATTCCAATCTTAATCAGTAACTGTACTCGGTGAATAGAATTACAATCTTAATCCGTAACTGTACTCGGTGAATAGAATTACAATCTTAATCCGTAACTGTACTCGGTGAATAGAATTACAATCTTAATCAGTAACTGTACTCGGTGAATAGAATTACAATCTTAATCAGTAACTGTACTCGGTAAATAGAATTACAATCTTAATCAGTAGCTGCACTCGGTAAATAGAATTACAATCTTAATCAGTAACTGTACTCGGTGAATAGAATTACAATCTTAATCAGTAACTGTACTCGGTGAATAGAATTACAATCTTAATCAGTAACTATTCGGTGAATAGAATTACTATCTTAATCAGTAACTGTACTCGTTGAATAAAAATGCAGTCATATATAAGATAAAGCCGGCGTTGCCTATTGGTTTTGCGCTGTACTCCTGATCGGGTTAGAGTTCCGCTCTTTTCATGCCGGTGTTCTGTCTTTTGGATGACACAGCAGGGTTGTGGATAACCACTCGCCAATGCGAGTAAAAATTGTTGTGGGCGATTTAAAATTAAAGATCCGCTCGCCCACATGGCGAGTGTAAAATTTTCCGGAACATGATCACGTTTTAGTCGTATTTTATGATGAACTTTTGATTTCAATAAAACGCTTTATTAACCATGATTATTTGTGCCGTGTGCAAAACGTAGGTTTAATAAACACTCTTATTTATGCATGTCAATGACCTAGACCGTGACTGTGCAAAAGCGAAGGTAAACGCGTACGGTGTGGCGATTTATTGAAGGGGTGTCGAAACCCTTATTTCTATTGAAACGGTCGGCTCATACCTTCAATAGAAATTATCGAAACCCCAAAAGAGAACAAGTTCTGACAGAGAGAAATATTTTTGTGAGTGCGAGAACAAAAGATCAAGATCGTTCTCAGATAAGTGGTTTGTAAATCGGCCATGGTTATCTGATACGGCAACAGGAATGGTTTGCCATTGGTGCATTGCTCATGACAGTAAGTCCAGATCAAACTTTATCACGAGTTGTTCCTCTTATAAATTGGACGCGATCGTAAAGTGTAGAGACTGTGTATGAAAGAATAAGAGAGCTGGAAATTGAATTTGAATATTAAACGTTACAATAAACAATGAAAAAACATCTTTTTTTTTATTCTTTCATCAGTATAACATGTGGGCCCCTGGATCACACTGTGGGCCCGTAAACTTTTAAAAGTTAGGGGCCCACATGGCCCCTGAAATTTCAACTGTTAACCACAACCATGCACAGTAAAAGCCGAGGCCCCGTGACGTGATATGCATGGCACGTTTAAGATCCCTCACTGCTTCGGGTGGGTCCGTTGCAAAGGTCAAAATTTGTATGCCGCGCATCAGGCAGATGCCGTCACCATATACGTGAAATATTCGTGGTGTAAACAAAAATCAATCAATAAATCATATATGAGATAATATGAGTTAAAAATAAGTTTTGTAGAAAGATTATATGGAGTAGAATCTGTAACCGAATATGACTAGTGAAATTATCTGTGTTAATGATTTCGTTGCAGCCAATATCGCTTTTAAGTGTATTATGTTTAAAATATTTTGAAATTTAAATATAATTTGGCAGGTCATCTATACGGACAGCTGTACCACGAACTGACATGCCATTCTACATCTAAACTAGATGATTTCATAACGAGTGTAATAATGTGTTTTATGTATAGATAAAGCAAATCAAAGCCCTTAAACTAAATACCTGTTAACGCTGGAGTCCTCCTAGTATCTGTTTTCTCTGATTGGTTTCCGTCTAGATCTATTGTAGGTAATGATGTTGGTGAGTGTTTTGTGTTAATCGTTGATAATATAATAGCTTTGAATAAAACTAATGCACATTTCTTAACCGTCAACATAATGCAAAGAAATCTCAGGAAGCCGATGATAAGTTAGTTGCATTTATTGTGTCATTATATATATGTACAAGATTTCATAAATGTATATTTCTGAACAAGTATGGCTGTCATAAGCCACTCCTATCTGACTTTTTTAAATACCTTATGATAATGATGTTCGCAGCGATATAGTTATTTATACAAATTAGAAGGATATTTTCCGGAAAGTCTTATAAAAATAAATGAAGTTTGTTTAGAACATTCTACATTCTAATAAGAAGATACTGTTTATATCATAAGTTTTATATTAATATATGTTGGAGAGACAAAGGGGCAACTCCGTACAAGAGTATCAGGTCACAGGTCCAAAATAAATTGTGGCGGAAACCAATTACTCTATCGCCACTTCAACCAGCCTGACCACTCTATTCTCTCAATGAAAATTAGAGTTATAGAAAAAATATATCACCCCACAAACAATGCCAATTTGAGCACTCCTTTTCATCGGAAAAGAGAAGAATACTGGATAAGACGTCTCGGCACTGCTTCGCCCTATTATGCAATGACAATATTAGTAGTATTGGTAACTTAAATAGTCCTGCGTGTCAATCAGTTAATATACTCGGTTTATCAACAAAAGCCAGAGGAGGCATCGAAGTCATGGTACACGCAAATACAACAAACCTGAAATACACAATATTTCCTTTGATGCTCTTTTGCCATTTATAAATAAACCTTTCGGCCTTCATCACATTCGTACAAAACTTTATTCTATTTCACTCAGAAAATTACACGAGTTATCGTCCAGACACCGTATATATACTGATATAAGCTCTGCGGAGTATAGACTAGATGGCATTATTATGGACATATCGACCGCTAGACTTTTTCGTCCCGTCAAGTCAGATATATCTATGGAAAAATCTTATCGCCCTTTCATCAAAGTTAAATTTGCAAAAAAGGCATTGATTCTTTAAATTTAGGCCATATTTTAAATCATAAGTCTGTTTTAGAGAAAATACGTCCATATTTCAAAAACAAAAATCCGCCATGTATTTCCTATAGCTACACACCATCATTTGCATCAAAAATTTATAATTTCAAAGGGTTTCTACAGTGTCTTTATCTTAGCAACTCTGCATGCCATCTAATTTTGTATATTCTCCTTGTGGCCATGTCATTACTGGTGATCTTGATATTGTTAAAGCACAAAATTAAGAGAACTTTTACTTACAGGTCCAAAATACAGAGAAACCAGATCATTCACATGGAGCCAACATTTTGAGAATATTATGAACTGCTGCAAGGAATATGCCACACGATGGGCAAAAAGAGACGATGTACAGGTCGACACTCTTTCGGAATTGATAAAATATATTGCAGTAATGCTGAGATCAAAAATAAAAAATTACAAGGCTCTGTAAACACCAGATTCGAATCTATTTTTAAAGATCCTCCAAGAACATTATATCATTACACCAGCAGATAAAGCGTCTAATAATTATACATTTACTTGTAAGAGATATTACTTTGACAGCCTAGTGAAAGAATTAGGATTAAATTCAGCTCCAGGAAATCCTACTTATACTCTCACGAACTTTTTTGTTTCGGAAGTACTTGAGAATCATAAATGCGTCCTCAGAATGTTTGGTATTGACACAAATAAATTAAATTTAGAACTTCCATATTTGTACTGCATTCCAAAAATGCACAAAAATCCTCACAAACAACGCTTAATCGCTGGTTCCTCGAAGTGTTCCACAAAATCTGTGTCGATACTACTCACAAAACTATTATCAGAAATTAAATCTGGCCTTCATAGATATTGCGAAACAGTATATTCCAGAAATGGAATTAATCAAATGTGGATCCTTAAAAATTCGAAAGAGTTGTTTGGAGCCTGTAAAAAGGTTCCCCGTGTCTGGGTGTTTCAAGTGTTATTATTCACCCAATAGTTACTGACTTGGTTGTGTGGGAGTTTTCCCCAGGGTTTGTACATCCTTATACCCCCCTTTCATTAAAATGGCTTCAAATATAATAAAAATAAAATACAAATCTCCTAAAGTTATAATCACACCACTTAGATTGCCCTCTGTGTCCACTCTTCATATACCTGGTATTTCTTGTAGAAAATTATTCGGCACCACTAAAGTTCTTATTTCTCCACTTAAAAGTAGTTTCCCTATTAAACTTTCGATCTCATTTTCAAAAACATTCACACCTATAAATTCTTACAGAGCTGTCAATTTTATACGCAGAGGGTATTCTAAGATTAATAAGTGCAACGCCAAGAAATGTCTTACTTGCCATCATTTAAACTGCAAGTCCAATATTGAATCTACGGTTAATGGAAATATATTTAACACCAAATTAGACAAAGACATAGATTGAAATACTGCCAATGTTATATATGTCATCACTTGAGAAGCTAGAGGATGTGGGGCTCAATATGTCGGGGAAACTTCTCAAACTTTGAAACAACGTTTTCGGAATCATTCCTATAAAATTCGTAATAATTCACATCGTAAAAACCAGAATTTTCTTTAATACCACTTTAATAAATACCAACATAATATTAACAATGTGAAAATAACTCCAGTAGAAAATATCTCAAATCACCAGGTGATACGAAATCAGATGTTAAAAAACGACTTTTGGAAACCGAGCTCTACTGGATTAAACAACTACAAACCCCATACCCTCTCGGTCTCAACGACCAAATATATCGACAAGGTAATATTTCTTCTCGTCAGAATAAGATCAATATTTTCAGATTAAGACATAAAACTATTAGAAAACGTAGGTCATATGGTCGTCGTCGTAATCGTAACATCAGAAAACGTAATCGTTTAAATAGGTCATTAAACGATCTTCTATTTATCGCAAAAAATAATGGCCGTCATGAACTTTTGCATGCAATATCCTCTATTCCGGTAAATAAATTGAAACCTATCCTGGACGAAGCTGATCTTCGAAGTTTACGCAATTCTGATTGATATAAACTCAATTTGATTATTTTATTTTCATATAATAAACTCTTTCCTCGTATTCCGTCTCTTCCACCCAAGCAGCAATTTCTGAAAATTAAATTTATTAATAAAGGCTTCGATCTACTTAACATTTCTAATATTTTCCGTGATCATAGAGTCACATCTAAAATCCCCCAATATTTTGAGAATTTAGAACCTCCACTTATTTGTTACCAGTACAAAAAGCCTATAAGAAATCTTATTTTAAATTATAATAAAATTACATCTAACCCTGATGTTTCAGACTATATTCCTTCGTGTTCTTGTGAAAATTCTAAATATGTTTATAAACCGGCAGGTCATGTTATTACTGGTGACCTAAACTGTATTTCGGACAAGAAATTGCGCACCCTTTTTGGAAAAGGACCTAAATATAGGTTACGGTCCAGGATAGATTTCAATAAATGCCGTGACGTTATAGAAGATGCTTTAACTACATATTGTAAACGTTGGTGTAAAAAAGAACAGGTAAAGGTTCATGCTCTTAATGATTGGAAATTCGAGATTTTAAGAATTGTCGATATCCGTATTAAGAACTTTACGGAAAATACTCATTTATTTCAACAGCCTAATACATTGACGACAAATTCTAATAAAAAGAAGATAGCTGACTTACATGCTAAATATGTCTTTGTTCCCGCTGATAAAGCAGGTAATAACATAGTAGTTGTTTGAAAACTATATTATATTGAAGTACTTAAAAACGAATTAAACTCCACTCATACATATGTGGAAAGCCCTACCTCAAAAGAGAGCACCTTGCACGATCACCTCATGACCATGTCCGACTTCAAAATTAAAACTGATAAATCTGATCTACCAACCATGTATTGGCTCCCTAAACTACATAAAAGTCCATATAAATCACGTTTCATATCTAATTCTAGCCACTGCTCTACTACGGTACTATCGAAACATATTACGTCTGCTCTAACTGCTATAAAAGATCATATTATCAAATATTGTGATGTGGCATTTCATAATAGTAACATCAATTACTTTTGGTCGATTAAAAATTCTCAGGAAGTTATAGACAAACTTCTTTGGCTAAATTTCAAAGCGACTCAAATTTCTACATTTGATTTTTCTACACTTTATACACCTCTGCCTCATGATTTGATTAAAAGCAAGTTGCTGTCTCTTATACAATGGTGTTTTCACAGAGAATCTAAAACGTACATATGTACTTCCAATAACTCTGGATTCTTTTCCAACAAACAATATACTTCATATAAATACTGGACTTGCAAGGAATTATGTAAAGCACTAGATTTTCTCATGAATAATATTTTTGTGCAATTTTATGGCAAGATATATCAACAAATAGTTGGGATTCCTATGGGTACTAACTGCGCGCCTCTGATAGCAGATTTATTTCTTTATTGTTATGAGAGGGATTTTATGGTTTCTATTCAAAAATCAAAACGTTTTGACCTCATTGACAAATTTAATAATACTTGCAGATATCTGGATGACATTTTGGTTATCGACAACCCTGAATTCGAACAATTTATATCAGAAATATATCCACCAGAGCTCACATTGAATAAAGCTAATACTTGAGATAAATCTACACCTTTCTTAGATTTAAACATCAAAATTATCAACAACCTAATATATACTAATATTTATGATAAACGTGAGGATTTTGGATTTCCTATTGTAAATTTCCCTTACTTGGATAGCGATCTCCCTCGACTCCCATCATATGGTATCTATATATCTCAATTAGTTCGATTTGTCAGAGGCTGCACCGATGTTTTGGACTTTCATAAACGAAATTTACAAATTACTACTAAACTTTTAACTCAGGGTTACAGATATCACAAGCTAAGAAAAACATTCGGCAAATTCTTCAGATCTTATTCAGAACTTCTTTCTAAATTTGGAAATACTTCTTTTCAACAGTATGTATCCAATGGAATTTCCCATCCTAATTTTTACGGTGATCTCGTATATAAACTAAGGAAAGTAAAAGGCTCCGATAACGTTATTTTATCATGTAATAAAATAGTCAAACGTCTCCTAAATAGACAATATGATATTGAGATCATCAAAAAGACTATAGGTCTTGTATTTGGCCCCTCTACAGCCTTATGCAGACTTTTACTTGAACGTTGCACGCTGACTAACAGGGCTGTGGGGACTATATGACGGGCCTTGTCCAAACCTCTTTCAGAGGAGACATGGCCCTGAACCTCGTCCCCTCTGACTGTTAGTCGGGACTCCTACAGATCTAGGGTCTTAGCTCGCTTTCAGACTGGCAGAGCACGGTTTATCATGTTGATGTCTCATATATTTTTATACCATTATGTGTTTTACAATACCTTACGTGTTTATATTTTTATGACCTCTCAATATGCGATACCTGTTGACCATTGTTCTTTACATGGAGGATTATTTATAAATTTTTTAATGTACGTCTTTTGATTGTTCTGCTGTTACGGTGAGTGGGAAGGTGGGCCCGTAAACCGGTTAACCACACCATTTGTTTGGCTTTTGTCAAATTAAATGACCGTCCTAAGCCGGTATCGTAATTGCACTACAATCAAATATTTTTGTAATGTGTTAAATGTTCTATTATATTATTTATATTCATGTATTGTATAGCTCCATGGTGACTTCTGCCACATAACTGAGCCGGTAACTCCTCTTTTTTCTTAGAACATCTAAAATCAAAAAGTTTTACTAAAATTCACTCCATCAAGTCTTTTGACTTTTCGACTCTTTATACAACGATCCCTCATCAGAAATTAAAAGACAGATTAGCGGAAATACCTTTACTAGTAAAAACGGAAGCCGCAAATTCAAATATATAGTTATCGGCCATGATAAAACTTACTTTATTAGGGAAAATTCTGATTCCAAAAATAAATACACTGAAACAGCTCTCTTTCAGATGTTGAACTTTGTTATCGATAACATTTTTGTGGTGTTTGGAGGAAAGGTTTTCCAACAAGTTGTCGGAATTCCAATGGGCACTAACTGTGTTCCGCTTCTGGCTGACATATTCCTTTACTCATACGAAGCTGAATTCATTCAGTCTTTGCTTTCGCAATGAAAAAAAAAAAAACAATTGGCTCTTTGCTTCAATTTCACTTACAAATATATAGATGACTTGCTTTCAATTAATAATCCTTCATTCGCGGATTACCTTAGCATCATCCATCCAAGTGAACTGGAGGTCAGAGAAACCATAGAAAGTAGTAATTCTACTTCGTATTTAGATATTATGTTGTCTTTTGACATTAATGGTCAAATGAACACCTCACTCTATGACAAACGTGACGATTTCAATTTCGATATCACAAATTTCCTTTCATAAGTAGCAACATTCCATTATCGCCCGCATACGGCATATTCATATCTCAGTTGATACGTTATTCCAGAGCATGTTCAAATTACAATGACTTTGTTCCGAGGGCTAGGCGACTTTCAGGTAAGCTGCTCAACCAGGGTTATATATGTGCTAGACTAGCAACGTCACTGAAGAAGTTCTACGGTCGTTACGAGACTCTTATTACTCCATATGATATCTCGTTATCCAGACTTTTAAATGATATGATGGACTGAGACCGATTCCGATCATTATACACAGATTTGACACCTTCTATACTAGAAGGTTACCTATTTTGACTTTTCCATATATAAATACATATGGAATTTACACGATTTGACTCTTTCTACTGGGTATATGTGACGGGTGTTGCTAGCAAGTAGGAGATGCTCACTCTCCCCGGGCACCTGATCTCACTCCATCAAAGGGGTTCATATATGCTCTTCAAGTAGACATATTTTGTTATTTTCCATTTGTTTTTCATTTTCACTGGTTTTGTATGTCCTCTGGTTTCATGATTTTTAGACTTATGGTTTGGATTTATCCATCATCTTTGCATTGAAACGAAAGGATAACAACATCTTATTGCATGACATTAGTCGCCACTAAGCACTAAAACATCGCAAAAATATTTATAATGCAGTTGTGGTAACGGACGGTCAACTGAAATGGAAATCTGAATCTGACTCGCCACTAAAGTAATATATTCAAGTTACGCATATAAGATATAGAAATAAGTTTCCATTTGTGGATTACCAGGGTGATATGAAAAGGTCGTCCTTATCTTTTTCCATGTTATATGATCCGATTTAATTATGAATAGGGAATTCTTTAATGAGTACCCGATTTACTCTTTTGCTGGTTTAGACCACGACGTATTTTATTGCCATGGGATGCACATTTCGATTACCATAGAGTAAAAGGACAATATTTGTATACACTCTCATATCCAAACAAATGGTAACTCCAATTCAAGATGGTTAGTTTGAACCAAACCATTTCGATGAAAAAGGCTTTGAGAATGCTATTGATAGATTTTATCATGACGAAACAAGGACAAGGTTCCTCATCATACCTGGTGAGGTTAACGCATATACATCTGCTTGCCCATTAGGAAACAATAACAGCTACTACTGGAAAAAAGGTCACAAAACACAACAATGATAACGTGATAGCTGAATGCGCAACTAAGCAGAAAACTTTAAATTTGAGGGCCCAAGATCACATCTGTGAAATTACTGTGAAAGTTGTACCACATTATTTGCTTTACACGGGCGAAGTGTTTTATGGAACAAAGATAAACACTATCATTTATATCAAAGGTACTGTGCTTTTCCCGTCTAATACAAACTAAGGTCCATGATTTGTAGGGGTGTGTTACATTATGCTGAACGTGACGGATTGTTTCCTTCATTTCAATTTGTAGCGATAATATTGATAGCTTAGCAACAGGTGAATTCTGTCAGGTATTTTTTGTTTTGTTTTGTTTTTTGTTTTTCTTTTTTGAGTCTTCTTTTTTTTCGCCTCTGACTGGAATATTGATCAGTGTCCTTAAAACCTGAAACGGTTCAGATAATTAGGATCATAATATTTTCTATGAAATTGAAGCATTTAATCACAAACTAGGCATTCTGACAATTTCTACACTTTGTACGCCATTTTGGAATGATCTGAAACCACTAGAATTATATACGAGAACAACCGGAACAATCCACGATTTTGGATTGCAGCCTTAGTGTCCCATTTATCAGTCAGAGTAGACGAAGCTCAGCACTCTTTTGAAAAAGTCCTAAAATTAAAACGCCAAATCATTTTAGGGTAACATCAAGCATAGAGTTTGTGAATGAGCAGATGTTGCTAAGGTGAAACTAATTGTTATATGCACCCTGACATATCACTTACACGTGGGCGCTCTTTTTAGTTGGATTATGTTGCTCAACATACCAGACCTTTCAACATCTTGCATTTACCGAGCAAACGTCCCAGGGAAACAAGCATGGAGTTACTGGATAAGTCACTGGTTGTCCAACATCTTTTAAGTTTTGGAACACTGCGTATGATCGCATTGGACTCTATGACCACCGTTGACACCATAAAGTCACCCGGAATATTTGATATCATTTTCTTGATATTAGAATCTAACGTATACTAACAGACACGGACAAGGAAAAACATTACACCAGGCAACTGAGGATCTCCGTGTATATTTGTCTGGCAGGTGGACGTTATCGAAAGGGCACCATCCAACGTCCTTTCAAGTGATACAAAACATTCTATTTTGTCAAAAGCTTAACTTGCAGAATTCTATTGAGATTTTCTGTGGAAAAGCATAATAATGTCACAAAATATATATAAACTATAAGTTCAGCCCCCCCCCCCCCTTCCTAAATTTAAAAAATAAAATACACGACCGGTACACAATAATATGCCGAGGCACAATACGACGCAAACAAACACTGGTTTATCGTTTACTAAAATAAAGACATATATTTTTTGACATTTAATTAATATGTTTAGTAAACTTACAAAGCTTTACAAATATCAATGACCTCTCCTAAAACATATATATATGGATTACCATTTTAATTGTATTAAAAAATCGCGTGTCGCGTGGGTATATAATGCAACACCGGAAAACCATTTAGTCACTCTTTAGAATAATCAGTAATTTCAGTATTTATTTTTATTTCACTAAAATGTAATTGCTGTTTCATTTAAATTAAAAATACCTATTTGTCTAGGTCTTCCGTTATAATGCAAAATGTAAAAAATAAATTAATTATATTTCGGTCTTCATGGCATCTTACACTCAAAACACACAGTACTTACAGTACCGGTAGCTGGGCTTTTTAGTAACTGGTCAAGTAGCAAAAGATTAAATTGGAGTTAAAATACAGCTGATAACAAATTCAAGGAAAAAAGAATTTACATATTTCATTATGTAAGAACAATGCTGAAGTAATAGTAAAAAGAAGTTTATCATTGGTTAACTTTGATAAAATATCTCGTGAGGCATGGCATCTTCCCTTAATCATGTTGAAAACCATAGATTCATTATTGTTTTAAAAGTTACTCTATCCTTGTCGTGCTTTATTCTCTTGAACATAAAAGATATATCTGTCATCTCCTATCGCTTTAGAGAGCAGAATTATGACCTTTCTTCCTGATTGGTGTATAGTCAAAACGGCCAAAAAATAGAACGGCACTCTTACTATCTGTATGAAATATAATTTAAACACTAGGTGAAAAAATCTATTTTGAAATCAAAGTCGATATCCATTGTCAAAATATTACAAAGTTCGGCAGGTGTGGTAAAAAATGTGGACCGTTTTTTCTTTGGTCGTTTTGACTATAACTCTCTTGAATAATTGTTTAGTACAATTTCACTTGCAATGCCAATTCATGGCCATTAAACCTACTCTGTTTAGAAGGATATTCTATTTATCCTTGAAGAGTATTAAACGTACTATGTTTAGCAGGATTTTCTATTTATCAGTGAAAAGTTCAACAGATCCACCATAGAAATTCAGCATATCTTGATAGTAGCCGACGGTGCATAAAAAAATTTAATTATCGCTTTTTTGTCAAAATTGCAAAAAAATTAGATATTACAGAACATATCCGAGAGAAAACCTGAAATGATTCTTGGTTTATTTGTCTCCATTCATGAATCGGCGACATTAGAATAAACTACATCTTGATTATCACTTTGTTGGAAATGACGCGATCTGAGAATAATGTCAGACATACAAATCAGCACAGGGAACAATACATATACCCGATTTCTTTCTGCCAAGCGATAAAGCAATGGGCAATACACAGCGTTATACCAATCTTTACGTATGACGCTTGAATTAGAAACATGCTTCAATCGGCAGAAATAGACATAGGAAAACCCCTCACATACACATGTACACAAATATGAGACCAGTTGGCAATGCCATGCCTGTCTAGATCTTAAAATATCTAGACATTGACAATAACGAAACTGACTGAGGCGCAAGTGACGCGTTATCGGTTATTTTTATATCACTGGATTTCGTTTTGTTTTATTCATTTAGCTTTGAATCATCAAATATTGACAATTAATTATATCCTCAACGCTTGGGACGTATACATCTAAATTTAGATATATACGTCCCTGTCGACGCTAAACATCAATGTTGTGTGTGCTACTACAGCCGAATTACATCTATGTTGCCTGTGCTATAATTAACACTAGCTGGAGTAGAAGAAGTCTCTCTAGAATGGCGGTGGTCACCTGTCTCTTCTCGATAATATCAAGCAAGAGCAGGTAACTTCAGTCTACACGAATATACATGTATATCTCTATTTGCAATATTACATATTATTAATGATCCAATAAAGATTCAGTACGTTCTGAATATTATAATGCTAGAAATTACATCAGAGATAATGTTTTGAAGCGCAAGAACACATTGAGTGAGAAAGAGGGCTTTAAAACTTATAATTAGACTGCCTCTTTTGAGAATCGTGCTCAGCGACAATTGCCTTGGTTTATGCCTTCGGCATTAAGCCCGGATAAAAATTAATATAATATGAAAGTGTTACAGAATTAAAACGATCATATGTGCACAGGTTTTTAGATCTCGCAGTGATTTTTTATTTGAATTCATATATGCTTAAAGGAGAGTGTGGATAATAAACGTTGTAAAGTACACGACGGCATTACAATATATTTGATGAGAAATGGGGAAAACTATGGAAAAAAGAGAAAAGAAAAAAGAGGAGTTACCGGCTCACTTATGTGGCAGAAGTCACCATGGAGCTATACAATACATGAATATAAATAATATAATAGAACATTTAACACATTACAAAAATATTTGATTGTAGTGCAAATACGATACCGACTTAGGACGGTCATTTAATTTGACAAAAGCCAAACAAATGGTGTGGTTAACCGGTTTACGGGCCCACCTTCCCACTCACCGTAACAGCAGAACAATCAAAAGACGTACATTTAAAAATTTATAAATAATCCTCCATGTAAAGAACAAGGGTCAACAAGTATCGCATATTGAGAGGTCATAAAAATATAAACACGTAAGGTATTGTAAAACACATGATGGTATAAAAATATATGCGACATCAACATGATAAACCGTGCTCTGCCAGACTGAAAGCGAGCTCAGACCCTAGAAGAAATAACAGTTTGAAGTCCCTTTATACAAAATATTAACCGACATTTGGTACATGTTGATGAATAAACCTGCCGTTTCTTCCTTTTTAACAACATTTGATTTCAAAACCTATGTTTACCACATTGGAAATGTCTCTTTAGGATTTCGTGAATGATGTTGCATGCGAACAGGAGACCGTCACTTTTCCTTGTCATTCCTTAAATATAACACTTACATAATTAAAAAAGCGAACTTTATATATATATAAATATGAATGTTAAGTATTGCACCATGTACGATTCAGGCATAAGGTTGGTATATAAACAAAATCTCCATAATGTGAAATAATATCTATTTTATTTTCATTACAAATACTCTATATAACAATGTTGCTATGAAAACCAGCTTGGAAAGGAACACTAAATATATAAATAGTAAAATACACATGGAAAACACATTCATCAAATGTCCTTTACTCCAAAGCTTTGTCAAAAGCTGTAGTAGTCATGAAAGAAAAATATATTATTTTCTAAAATGTAAAATGCGGTAATTTGATTTTTTAAATTCAATTTAAAAGCCTATTTAACAATAATAAAAATTCCCTCGTTTATGTTCATATACAATAAAAATGAGCCAAATGAAATTCTGTAAAAGTAAGCAAAAAGAAAATTTTGAAGTTTTTATTTAAGGAAAGAAACCCCTAATAGTCTATATTATGACAAATAAATCATATTTAGAATCTGCGGGAAAAAGAATTGTCTAAAGTTATGTATTTTACGATAATACTAAACTAAAACAATAATTTACAGGTTTACCAAATTACTTGTAGCATTTTAAAATTTCAGTTGTAGCTTCAAGCAACGTGACAAGCCCTTCAATATAGTTTATAATACATAGCGATAAAATGGAAAATTTGAGAGATTACCATGACGATAAGTATATAAAATATTCCAAAAATGTCAAATTGACAATAATGAATATAATATTTCAGTCTTGATAAGTGAATTTTGCTGACTGTAATCTATTGATAGTCTTTGATTCTAGCAACCTCAGAAATTCCAAACAAAGGTAGTATTAAAGATCATACAAGCCTTTATCAAGGATATAAAAGTAAGTAATAATTGCGCCTTCTGTCATCGATACATTTAAATTTATCGATACATTTTAATTCCATACAAATAATTCGTTTGAATATGAGAATTTCACAACAACGGTAGTATTAAAGACTATAGAAGCCTTTATCAAGGACGGAAATACAAAGTTATAATAATTGTGTCTTTCTGTCAAACTTTATGGATAAAGTTAAATTCCGTAATCCATTCAAATTCCAATTGAATATGAAATTCTCAACAAAGGTAATATTTAAGACTATAAATGTCTTTATCAAGCAAAGAAATATTAATAAGTAATTACATTTAAATTCCATAAAATGTAAAATCAATTAATTTTAATATGAACTCACAACATAGTTAGTACTAAAGAATATACAAACATTTATCAAGTAAGGAAATATAAATTTCTGTCAAAATTCATGTATACATTCAAATATCTTAGAATGACAAATTACTTCATTGCAATATGAGAAGAATAAGAATAAGAAAAACAACACCCAGTTTTTGCTGATAATTGGATTTAAACAAATAGTAGTGTGAATACTTATTATGCATACGTTACAGATCAAAGCATGATAATTAAAGAGAGTCGTGATTGGCTGATCCACTGTAGGGAGAGAGGGACTACTATTTCAAGGTATCAGGGATACTTATAGGATGAAATTCTTTTATCAATCTATACAAATTAATTTGGCTGTAAAATCAAGAATCTTAATCTCATTTCACTCATGCATATGATTTTATGACCTAAAGGGGCTATTGTTTACATTATAAGTTTGGATGTTTTGTTGTATGACTCCTTTCCAGCAGGATTTTCTTGAAATTAAGGGGAATGTATTGTAGTAAACTATTGAAATTCTGGTAGAGGAGAGTCTGACAAACATTTTGATATATTAAATACATAAACCTAAGATGTAGGAAGTTGCGTAAATCTTGCTGGAAAATTGTAGTTTAACATGGGACAATATTGGAAAAGGAATTTCTTTACTTTGACATATAAAAGAGAAAACAGAAGACATATGACAAAGCTGTTTGACATAAATTACCAACAACATGCACAAATAAACCACATAAACAACCAGACAAACAAAACACCCACCATAAAAATTAACAATTTTTCATCGTAATGAAAATATATGTTACATATTTTCTTTTCATTCTTAATTTTTCTATATGAATTCTTCGGTTATTTGTTTACAAACACTTCGTCCGGCTACTCTTCTGCATTGTGTTATGTACGTGACCTAAAGACAAATCAGATCAGAACAAATACAGAAAATATCAAATGAAAGATAAAAATTCATCCTCTATAATTTAGCAATCTTAAAGGCAATCATTATAATGTTTAAGTCTGAAATATATGATACCTTTAGAGAATAGAAAGGAAGGAAAAGTAAACACCTAACACAACTGTATGAAAAAAGACTCCCCAGGGACTGAAAAGAAAACCATCCGAACAACCTCCCAGTTGTATAACGTATTATGCAAGTGTTTAAGGTAAAAGCAAAAGTCTTGGGTAAATCTTAAGACAGATCAGATCAGAACAAGTACATAAACATGTCACATAACATTTGATTAAATACTTATCACATTGTGATCTCAGAATTGTTGAATGATATGTAAATGACCACATTTGTATAACCCCTTCTCTTGGTTTGCACTGTACATTATTTAATTCTCAGTAACATGGAGGATTAAAAGCAATAGTTTCTTGTCAGGTTAATAAACTCTTTTCCTTGGGGAAGGGGGGGGGGTGTGGAATTCAGATAAGCTCCTTAAGTTCGATGATTTTTAAGATTCCTTGATTGGTTACTTTTGTTTTGCATTATTTTGCCATGTATTATTATAAACATATAATATCAAATTCAAGATTATTAAATGTTAGTCTAGACTTCTACAAATTGCAAACCTTAGCACTTTTTCAGAAGGATGTGTCACGGTGTGCTCATGCTGTTGACACTGTGTGTTTTATAAAATTCAAATCTAAAATAGTAACAGTGGTAATAGTTTAACCTAATACCTCGTTATTTTCATGGATGATTTTGAAAGAGAAAATAGAAATCAAATGACCAGGCTGTATGACAAAAATCGCCAAGGTTGCACACAAAACATGATGATAGTAGAATATTCACGGAAAAACAAATTACAGAAATATCCGATTGTGCTGCGGTTATGATACCGACTTAAGATGGTCAATTGAAGTGACAAACGGGTGGTTAACATACAACAAAGAACAAGTACTTCTCTGACTGGTCTGACATTGTGATCTATGAGATTCACAATAAACGGTCGGTGCTCATCATCAAAGGACTCATATTAATAAATAAATAGAAATATTGTAATGTGCACGTAGAAGGTGGTTTGCAATCCGTTTAAGGTTCATTGAAACACCATATGAAAAATTACCTGAAATTTAACTAAACATCAGAAGTTAATTATTTTTGTATATAATCTTCCTTAACAATCAATTAGTTGATTTATGAAGAAGAAATTTAATTTCACCGTCGGAATTTTGAAAACGAACGGGCTTTCCATACATACCACCCTATATTGACTCTTACATTCCTAATCATCTCTCCATCTATAAGAAAGTTCATATTAGTACAAAAAGTAGACTTTATCTTGAAACAAAATTCATTTCTAATTCAAAGATATATATATCATTCATAAAAAATAAGATATATATCACAGATGTTACTGATTTGGATATATGGACTAGGGACATAATATGGGATTCAAAATAGCACTTCGGGGGTATGAAAAAAGAAATTTTGTACATTTTTGAAACATGAAAAGTTGATGAATATTATATCATTTTTAATACTTATTATTATCTTTATCACAAATGAAAAAGGGAAAGGTACACCGTTAAATTACAAAATTATAACAAAACATCATTGACTACCCCTCATCTTCTTCTCCTACAATAACCTTGTAAATACAACAAATTAAAATTTGTAAAACATAGATAATGTAAAGAGGCACAGTATTATAGATTATACTGTCTGCACATTGTTGTAAGAATGAAGATAGAAATATATACCTTTTACTTTTGTGCACCAGATGCGCATTTCGACAACTTATGAAACATTTTTTACACAAAATAAAGCAATTTTAATAAGTATTTCATTATGATTATAACAATGCAAAGGATTCTGATGTCTCAAGTTTTCATTTAATGTTGACATCAAGATTTACTTGGCTAGCTGAATATAAAAATAAAAAAATAACTCTATGCATGTTGCTGGTTTCTACTCTACTAGTGATATATTTAGATTAAACGTACTTAATATGGCCAAGATCACTACGAAATTTTGATACAACCATCCAACACAAACCCCCTCCCCCTCCCTTTCCCCCAACCACCACCACCACAATGTATGTATACATAAAGTTTGCACTGGGCATAATTGATATTTATTATTTATATGAAAATTTCACTTGCAGATTTTGTTTTGTTTTACTTTCTTTGGTTTTGTTTACGTTTGGTATAGACCAAATGACTGAAAATTTGTGGACACTGTCACTGAATGTTAAGAAAATTGACTATGATAAAGAATACATTCGATCCATAACAAACAACTTAATTCCACCGCACCATGAAACTTATATGCTAATTTCTGTGTATTGTAATGTAAAGATGATGGATAAGTCAAAATCAGAAGTCCAAAAATCATGAAACCAGAGGACATACAAAATCAGTTTAAATCAAATCCAAGTGGAAAATAACAAAATATATCTACTTGAAGAGCATATGTGAACCCCTATGATGGAGTGAGATCAGGTGCCTTTTCTATTTTCTTTTCATTGTTTACGTTGGGAAAATCCGGAATCGGAAACGGGTGACAGTTATAGATATATGTATGATCTACAGTTACAGCTATATTTTTATTATTTGGATAACTCTTTTTCATATAATTATGTCTATTTAACATAATACACGAGAGGATATCGATGTTTGGTCTGCTTATTTCTCTCTTAGTATGCATTCTCAGACGAACAATGTTTCTCTTTATCAACACATGTCTTGCATTAAGGCGTTTCCCTTGCCCCAGTGACATTTTTTGTAAATGGTGGAATAATCAATTTTGTTCTTTTTCTCAAAAGTTATATCTCGGATGTGTAATATTTCGCTGAAAATATCTTACTGGTGATATTATATGAAAAGCCTTCTTTATCACTGATTCACCTGTGAGGTTTGTTGCACAAACTCTGCAGAAAATAAAAAGATAAAATACAGAAATACGGTATCTTCATAACGCATATTAGAGAACTAATCTGTAAAAATGATTGATGGGTTGGGTGGAGTTTTCAGGGGATCACACTTAGATTTTATCAATTATTCCTATTCTTTTCTGTGATTACTTTAATCAGGGCCTTTGTCGAATAACAAAATTACATTCAAATATTTTTATATCTTTTACGTTATTTTTAGAAGATTTTATGTATATAATTTGTATATAGAAAATGAGGTGGTTTCACTACCATCTGCTACATTTATTGCAATAATATGAAATATAGTTAAAAAGCTGTTTTTGGTAATTTGAAAAATAAAAGAAACCAAACAGAAACGAATTTGATAAGCCGTTTTACTTTCCAAAGTAAAAATGAAGATATATGCATAATACTCTCGATATCACCAACAATGCTTTAATACTGGCACTATATAATTCCATACACGACTGTAATAAAGGTTTTTATTAATTTCATTAAACATCTGCGCTATAAACGGCTGATAAATCCGTCTGTAGATAAGAGCACACCTGTACTCTGAACTCAGTATATTTATTCGTATATTACATCATATGAAGCAGTGAATTTTCCAGGGTTTTGAATTAGATGTTTGATATATAGGTATCTATGTTGGGTATTTAGAAATTTGGATAAAAGTCCTTTAAATATCTGTAAGTGAAGTTGAACAGAAACAATGAAGATTGATAAAATATGCATAACTTTCTATTCTTAACAATGTAATTCACTTAATGGCAAGAGTAACACACTCCGAATTTTTAAGGTTATACAACAAACTGATAAGGAAGATAATTCTTACAACGATGATACTCTGTGACCCAAATGTTGTCCTACTGTTGAGCATCTATGCTATGAGCAGATGCCTATCTTTCCTTGATAAAGCCCAGGCTTTATGTCACAATTATGGAACTTTGTTAGCATCTCATCTAAGCCATACCTTAGTTTCCTCAATGAATCAATACTTTTATTTTATTATGAAGTCTATGGTATTGTTTCTGAATTTTGCTGTACTTAATTAAGGCAATATAGCTAATATAATAGGAACTGGCTGTTCAGGATAACGATGTTCGGACTTTCACTTCTTGGGATGCTTTTTTTCTATTACAGCTTAGTTACGAGGTTTCCTTCCTGAAAATTGTATTATATCATACTAATGAAAATTAAAACTTTTAATGTTAACTTTTTTAAGAAACTGAGTTTAAACTTTGGTATAGTGACTCAAAACTTTCATTAAAAAGTTTTCTGATGTTACTCGGATCTAGATGTTTATCAAGGAGTTACTTATATGTCTAAGGGTGCTTCCACTTTAAAGATAAAAGACAAATGTTGATCGAAATGACTAACATCACAAATTAGACTCGTTATAGAATAAATATTATAAAACAAAGTGTACATGTAACTGTAATGTATCACCTTAATTTACCATTTTTACATTGACTTCACAAATGCACTAAGGTTGAAATTCATGGAGTATTGAAAGGTTATTATTTCTAGAATGATTGATAATATTTTGGAATGCGACTAAATGACCTGTTCAGTGAACACCAAATATGACTTTGTATACCAGTTTTGTATTTTCGTATGTACAATTAGGAAACCAAAACGCTTGATTTTGACATGTTTCTTGAGAACTGCTGTGACGGGTGATGCATGTAGACAGGAGACGCTTACTCTACCCGGGCACCTGGTCTCACCTAGGAATTTTTCAGTATTTCGGGGTTCACAACAGTTCCTTTTTGAAACTTACACGATTTTGTATCTGTCCTTGGACTTTGAGAATGATTAACGATTTGGTACTTCTTCGATATTGATTGGACTATGTGACCAGAAAGAATAAGTACACATGTATGTCCATCTTCAAGAGTCAAGGGGCTATGTAAACTTCTCTTTCCCCTTGACTGATTGCACGTTTCACAAATTATGCGATACAAAGAGCAAAAGATTGTCGTCATTATTGTTTTTCTTTGCAACCAGGATTGGCTAAGTCATGTTTAATCTCCTTTGCCATTTGGTTTGTAGTAAATTGAATACTTTTTGCTAGACAGCGACATCGAAACCCGCGACCTTCGAATGCAATCAGTCAAGGGGAGAGAGAAGTGCATCTCCTTGACTATTGAAGATGATGAATCTCCTATTTGGTTATGAATGCCCAAGAAATCATATAACTGGGGTCTTAATTCTTCCCTTAAAAAGAACCGATGAATGTCCAAAGTTTTATAAATTTTATAATTCAATAATGAACATCCCAATTGCCGGTACAATGATTCCAATGGGAAAGTACTATATTTGCCTTCAGGAATTTGAAACATTATTTACCCACATTTTTCCATACTTTTTATTTCTGAATGATAGTATGTTATCTAAATCTCAATCTGAATGTAATAGGAGGAAATTAGGATATTGAATGTTAAAAATCGCTTCCTACAGCACTTTCATCAAACTTTTGATATGGAAACATAACAGCTTGAAAATCAATAGGGTTCTTCTTCTCTTGATAGGTAAGCATATATCTAAATTTAGTTTGAATATGATGAAAGGTACTTGAGTTATCTTCTGGAAACTTATAATTACGATCTATTGTTATCAGTTGTGACCTGCACTTTTGGCCATTTGACCCCAAAATCAACGGGGTTCTTTCTTTCTTAATCAATAAGCATACATCCAGTTCGGTTTGAATTTGCTGAAGGGTACTTGAGTTATCATCCGGGCACCAATGTGTGACAGAAGCACAAAAGGATGGACAAAGCACACACTTAATGTCCCCTACCGTATCTGCTGAGGCATAAAAATGCTTTACAGATAGAAATTTGTAATAACGTCAATGTTATATTTTCTTCCTTTATTATAGTTTTAAGAGATATATACTTAAAATATACACTAGGAAATAGTATCATTTAAGCTACTTAGAGAAACAAACTCACTACTACCAAAAAGTTAACAATGTTTCATGGTTATTTTTATCTTTAAACACATTTGTGAAAAGATCAATGACAGGGATGTAAAACACCAACCAACAAACCAACCCTGATGCATCACACAAAAATTCAGACAAGCAGTGAGGGATTTTTAATGCCTCACATGGCATGACATGGTACCTTGGTTTTACACTTTCATTAGAAAGACAGCACACCGACACACCACTAGTTGGGTTCAAGCCCCAGAGCCCTTAGTCATGGGCTTAGCAATCTACTGATTGAGCTTCACGCCAACATTGTTTAAATGAATGTAAAATACGAAAGTAACTAGTGTCACATGACTATGGCACTAACAACAATATACCATTCACGAACCCCTGCAATTCAGAGGTGAGACTAGGTGCCCGGGGGAATGAGCGTCTGTTGGTATACAGGATTGGTATGAAACAATGGATATGTTCTATAAAAGAGTAAAATATTATATATTTTACGTGTTCTTTCTGGTACATGTACACACATGTACTGGATAACAAATTAAAGAAACTTGTCTATCATCATTAAAATTGAAAATTGAAGAAAACATATATTCTATGACTTTATCAGCAAGTTATATAATAAATTTTATTTCCTTAGAAACAGGTTAAAAATAATCTTTTTTTATGTATCATGCTATGAGGAAAATTGTTTCACAAATATTCAAGTACTATATAATACTGAAGTACTTACTTTCTAGCAACTTATCGATCTTTCTTATCGATAACATTTTTGTGGTGTTTGGAGGTAAGGTTTTGCAACAAAGTGTCGGCATTCCAATGGGCACTAACTGTGCTCCGCTTCCGGCTGACATATTCCTTTACTCATACGAAGCTGAATTCATTCAGTCTTTGCTTTCACAAGGAAAGAAACAATTGACTCTTGGCTTCAATTGGCTACAGATATATACATGACTTGCTTTCAATTAATAATCCTTCATTCGCGGATTACCTTAGCATCATCTATCCAAGTGAACTTGAGGTCAAAGAAACCACAGAAAGTAGTAATTCTACTTCGTATTTAGATATTATGTTGTCTTTCGACATTAATGGTCAATTGAACACCTCACTCTTTGACAAACGTGACGATTTCAATTTCGCTATCACAAACTTTCCTTTCATAAGTAGCAACATTCCATCATCGCCCGCATACGGCGTATTCATATCTCAGTTAATACGTTATTCCAGAGCATGTTCAAATTACAATGACTTTGTTCTGAGAGCTAGGCGACTTTCAGTCAAGCTGCTCACCAGGGTTATATATGTGCTAGACTAGCAACGTCACTGAGGAAATTCTATGGTCGTTACGAGAATCTTATTACTCCATATGATATCTCGTTATCCAGACTTTTAAATGATATTCTGGACTGAGACCGATTCCGATCATTTTACACAGATTTGACACCTTCTATACTAGAAGGTTACCTACTTCGACTTCTCCATATATAAATACATATGGAATTTACACGATCTGACTCTTTCTACTGGGTATATATGACGGGTGTTGCTAGCAAACAGGAGATGCTCACTCTCCCCGGGCACCTGATCTCACTCCATTACAGGGTTCACATATGCTCTTCAAGTAGACATATTTTGTTATTTTCCATTTGTTTTTCATTTTCACTGATTTTGTATGTCCTCTGGTTTTATGATTTTTGGACTTGTGCATTGGATTTATCCATCATCTCTACATTTCTAACAGTTACCCCTCTTACCGTACATCCATATAACAAAAAAGTCCTAGTTTATTCTAAATTCTTTTTCTTAGAGAGTGATTTTTCTTGTAAGTTTATGCTAATAATGAAATGTAACGTTAAGTCATGACCCACGTTGGGATCTAGGCAACAATACTGTAAAATATTATTCTAATCAATGCAGGAAGTAGAAAGACCTGGACAAGGGTTTGTACCTACCTAGCTTCATTAAAAACTTTCGCAGTAACACTTCTTCGTACATCTATTAAGATCACTCTAATACACTTGCTTTGCCAAATTACGCCGCCATTTTGTAATGACATACTGGTAAATTAGGAATGTTTTAAGTTTTATGTTTGGTAGGCAGAGGGTGGTGATGGCAAAATGCAAGGTGTCAAATTGTTAGTCCGGGAGCCAGTAGGGCCTACCATGCGCCCCCCCCCCTAGACTTTTTTCATGGGTACCAAGTAGTTTGGTAATATCTGAGTGGTATTCAAAAATGTTCTGATGAAAAAACTCATTTGGGCAATGTTTATTTTCACTGTTTGCATGGTAACCCCTCATTACTAACAATGACAATGGGTATATGCACATATTCTATCATACCTTGGTCAATGCTGGTCATAAAAGAACAAACATGGTACCAAAATGTAGCCTATTGGTCTTTCATTTCCGTATAATTAATGCTAATTGGCTCATTTAAATAATGATGAATATTCATGAAATAGGACAAAAGAAGAATAAATTAATAAAATCAAGAAATATTTACTACAAAAGCACTTATTCTTGCTAAAAAACAATGAAATTCCTATTTTAACACAGCAGGCAAGGAACTTAACTTCCTAGAGAGAAAATAAGTGCATTTGTGCTACCATTAATTTGCATATTGTTATTGACATGTCTCGCTTATACCTTTTCTCCACAATGCAATTCGATCACATACATTCAATCAAAGATTTCATCAGAATTATCATCAGATTGTGCTTCCTCATTATCGTCACTCTTCCCTTCAAGTGTCTCCTCCAAAATATTGACCATTCTTGGTGGGAGCAAGTCACCGACGATCCCCAAAGGGTCAATACGATCGTTTACAATGGTCCATCCATGCTCCTCCGACACGACGGGGATCTCCGGATCAGATATGTGCGCACTTTTCCAAATCGCCACCTGATAATTTACCCTTTTGATGATTTGAACCAGGCACATTTTACATGGAGGAAACATTCCCATGTCAATGTTCCTCAGTGCATCTGTAGGTTTGCCCCTAGCACCTCTTTTTAATCTTGAAGAGTCTTAATTCGTCTTCTTGTCTAAACCTAATGTTCCCGTACATAGCGCAAGTAGATTCTTCAATGTCAGTCAAGATTTGTTCAGGTACATCCCAAGAGTTCCCAAATTGTGCAAGCGACAATGTAAACCTTGGTCGCTTCTCCAGTGTTTTAATTGGCATAACATGCCATCTCCCTTTGAACGCACTGGTTGAATCGCACCCACAGTGAGCATGGAGGCCAAGAAGGGCTGCACGATAGTCCTCTGTGTATGACCTAGATATCTCGGTCAGGTTAAGTAATTTCGATGGTTTCCTGAGCCTGTATCAAACAGGAGGCTAACACCTTCAAATCTGTCAACGTGATGGAGAAGAATATAAAATATATGTAGCTTTCTGGAAATCTCACCTTACTGTTTTGTAGCCTTGTTCCTTGGCATACATGGTGTACATAACGACTCTTGTGTCTGTTTTTTCTTGGCTAGAGTTTAAACTCTCAATAGTAGTTTTTACTGTCGTTTCACCATCATGTGATGTAAATTGGTAGCCTTCACCTTCACAGAAAGGTGTAGTCTTCCTCCCCTCCAGCTTCTTTTCGTACGAATCGTTGTTTCAGGATCTGAGCAAGCTGTTTCTTGTTTTCATCATTTGTCAGGAATGACTTCCAGTCTGCCGGTTTCTTTGTGTTTTCGCCTTGTACCAGCAACGTTTCACCACATCCTCCATGCTATTTATTGAGTTTCCCTTGTACATATCAGCGCTCAAATAAATATAAAACATATATAGCAATAACATCAACTTTCTGAGGCATCATGTTTAACAGTTTCTTAGATATATGTTTGAAATTTCCAGGAAGCTCTTTCATAGAATGAAATAGAGTATTTCCATCCTCAATAATAAGAGGCCCTTTGTCATGTACCGGTGCCTTTGCGAAGTTTATGACATCTATGAGATAGTTCATTCTTTTGGATTTGTCAGTTTTTGCTAAGCAGCCATCGGCTGCACCTATACTGAATGGAAGAGGAGTGAGAGGATATTTCATTAGATCCCCTAGATCAATTTGCATCTCTGGCTTCTGAGACTGAACTAAAAATTGAACTGCAATATTGCCTTGTTGCCTGTATTCCACCATCTTTTTTTGAAGAGGACCTTACTTTTATTTTCTTTCCCAAATCCTCCATTGTCTTCAAATTCATGGGTTCGAAGAACCTGTCGTGTTTTTCAAGCCTATCCGTTATAAACGTCTCCTTAATTCGTTCCACGATCTTCGGCAGTGAGAATGTCAGGTTCATTTTCCGAAGGAACCCGAGTACCTGATGACACGCAATATAGATGTTCTTTATTAACTATGGAGAATGGGTCCATAAATCCCATTATTGCGTCTATTGTTTCAGATACTTTTTGTTCACTGTTTTGGATCTTTGCAGGCCGAAGGTCTCTATGCTACGTGCCAGATTCCGCGTCTGTCAACATATCTGCCGTATACAATGCTAACTCGACATACTTGGATCTTTCGTGAGTTGTCCGAACCCACCGTTGATATGCATCGTAATTCCCAGCAATCCCTGTAATACCAGACCCACTGCCAGCTGACCCACTGCGGCTTTTTGCATGCCTCATAAAAGTTTCTTCCATTGTTTTGGTAAACCGCACATCTGTTTCCAGGAAGAAATGATCTGGCAACACTCATAGCACCACGCTGTAGAAGCTCTACTGTTCCCGGATGAGTCTCTTCCAAATTTGCAAGAAATACAGAGAAGAAAGTGAGATACCTTGCATAGTTTTGGCCGTCAAAGCTGAAGATAATATCTGACATATGATGTAAACCATCTGCATATATAACTGGTTTTCACTGCACGTATCAGAGAAAGCACACACCAAATGTGATCCAGATACGCCATCCAGAACTTGACTACTTCACGGGCCTTGTCTTTAAAATTAGAATATTTAAACACCAAAATTATCAACCACCTAATATATACTAATATTTATGATAAACGTGAGGATTTTGGATTTCCTATTGTTAATTTCCCTTACTTGGATGGCGATGTCCCTCGACTTCCATCATATGGTATCTATATATCTCAATTAGTTCGATTTGTCAGAGGCTGCACCGATGTTTTGGACTTTCATAAACGAAATTTACAAATTAATACTAAACTTTTAACTCAGGGTTACAGATATCACAAACTAAGAAAAACATTCGGCAAATTCTTCAGATCTTATTCAGAACTTCTATCTAAATTTGGAAATATTTCTTTTCCACAGTATGTATCAAATGGAATTTCCCATCCTAATTTTTACGGTGATCTCGTGTATAAACTAAGGAAAGTAAAAGGCTCCGATAACGTTATTTTATCATGTAATAAAATAGTCCAACGTCTTCTAAATAGACAATATGATATTGAGATCATCAAAAAGACTATAGGTCTTGTATTTGGCCCCTCTACAGCCTTATGCTGACTTTTACTTGAACGTTGCACGCTGACTAACAGGGCGGTGGGGACTATATGACGGGCCTTGTCCAAACCTCTTTCAGAGGAGACATGGTCCTGAACCTCGTCCCCTCTGACTGTTAGTCGGGACTCCTACAGATCTAGGGTCTTAGCTCGCTTTCAGACTGGCAGAGCACGGTTTATCATGTTGATGTCGCATATATTTTTATACCATTATGTGTTTTACAATACCTTACGTGTTTATATTTTTATGACCTCTTAATATGCGATTCTTGTTGACCCTTGTTCTTTACATGAAGGATTATTTATAAATTTTAAATGTACGTCCTTTGATTGTTCTGCTGTTACGGTGAGTGGGAAGGTGGGCCCGTAAACCGGTTAACCACACTATTTGTTTGGCTTTTGTCAAATTAAATGACCGTCCTAAGTCGGTATCGTAATTGCACTACAATCAAATATTTTTGTAATGTGTTATATGTTCTAGTATATTATTTATATTCATGTATTGTATGGCTCCATGGTGACTTCTGCCACATAACTGAGCCAGTAACTCCTCTTTTTTTCTGATATGAGCTCTTGTTTGATCGTCGTCGTGTACAACGTCCTCAAGAGATCCATTGGGGAGACACCGAGTATGATTCTTTATCTTCTCTTGATTGCTCTGGAAGGTTGTTAAAGCCGTTCTCATCGCCTTCCTGAGCCAAGAACGGTTGCAGTAGGATTCTTTCTAAACTCTTTAATACAATTTTATGACAGTACATAGCTCTCTCATAATGTCTACCTGACAAGACTCCGTGAATTGAACCAATCAACCCGGCCTCCAACATTATGTCTGATAATCTAGATCTGGCCATTATTTCCCCCCAACATCTTCAGATATGCACAAATCAGATGAAATGTGCCAATCATGACAATGTGATCTTTATATTTTTCAAGACTATTCCAGATGACTAGAAAAGGTTCTATGTTCACCCAAAGGTAAAATGTTGTGACCGTATATCTCTGTCCCACTTCGTTTGTTGCCTCCTCTGCATACCTTAATCATTCTTGAACTGTTCTGTACTCCGTACTTGGATGATTTACTACCGGAAAATAATCTATTGTTGTCAGTTTTGTCGGTTTAACAGCCGTGACAGATATAAAACCCGCCCACCGTGCTACTTCTTCACCAAATGCAGACCTCTCTTTTCTGAGAAATAGCGAAGTCATTTCTTTCACAGCTGACAGTTCTATTGATCCTTCACTGCCTGGATAAACCTTTTCATTTACTGGATAGTTTGGACTTTTCCGTTGACCAACGTAACAGTCCGGTAATTCATCTCGTATGGGTATATTAAGCGAGCGATCTTTACTTCTTTGTATTTCTGGTACCTCTGGAACTTCATCCCCGTGATCTTCCGCAACACCACTAAGTATTTCTTGCATCATAATACCATGAGCAATGTGAAATGACCCAGTTCCTGTCAAAGAATTGACCAACTGATAAAAATTGCCAAACTCTGAATGGAAAAGTGATGGAACAACTGGTCCTCTTATCATCTGAGGTTGTGAGGAGTGAGGAAGTCTCCTTTAATGTCTTTGCTATAGCAGTTTCTAGCTCCATTGAAAATGAGTGAATTTCACAATGACCAAACCTGTTTAACAGCGTCGTCAGTTACTTGTTTCGATATAAATGACATATAGTCATAGCAATAAGAATATATTTTGGCAACTTCCACTCTCCATTGATGACTGCTCTACAAATATCCTACAAATAAGTCTTTCTGTATGCGTTGATGTATTGGCCAATTTCCCCGACATGACGTGCTTTAAGAAATCATATAGCTCATCAAGAACAACATCTGCGTTATCCAAATACTCAACGGTTGGTGGCCATAGTAATTCATCCGAGTGATTGTAAGCGCTGAGAATAACATTTCGCAAATAAAGAGCAGCTACCAAAATGTCCTTGCTGCTGAGCACAAATGCACTCTGAACAGCTGTTTCAAGCTTTGTTTTTGCACTGTAAACTAATTGAGATACATACTTCCCTTTTGTCTCTAATCTGCAAAATGCTATCTCCTTTTGGAACCTGCTTTCCAGTTTGTTCTTCAACTCTTCACTACTATACTCGGGATTATGAAACTCTGAGTCGTCTAAAGCCTTTATGTACGTGCTTGGCAAATCAGTCTGAAAACTTTTTTTTTCTGTCATTACTTCTTTTGTGATTATCTCACACACTACGCTATAAGCACTATCATGGGCTGCCTCAAGTTTTTCTTGGTACAACTTAGCCTCATTATCTATACTTTTTCCGGTATTGAGGATCTATTACATACTTTTCCCTACAATTTGGATGGAAATTGGCTTCTGATGCAAATAAATCACACCTTCTGATTCTCAACAACAGCTTTTCATCTGCCTACATCTCTGCAAATTCGACTACCGTTTTCCAAGCGTGACACTGAAATTTTTGTGTACTTTTAGGTGTCCAAGAACCTGACAATTTGACTGCAGTTCCACCTTCTTTATTGAAAATATACAGTCTTTAGCAAACAATGCTATCTTTTCAACACTGCTTCGTATGTGAACCTCATTTCCAAGCAACAGGCTCAGATCCGTGACAATCGATCCACATGCTTTGTGAAATGTTGATAACAATCATGGTGGTAGCCAAGGTTGTCTCCTAAATCCGACGGTATTCCTTTACATACGGATTCCATTCTGTGTACAGATCCTGGTGGCTAGGACAATCGCAGATCGCGTGTACTATGAAGATGTTATAATCTGTCGTGCGGATTCATTGTATCTGATAGAATTGTAAAAGACACACAATTGGAATTGTCATAATGTATAATACATTTTTGCTCCCTCTTTGGAGGATCTCCCTTTTCCCTTTGGAGGCATTACATAAACATCAAGCACTCTCCTGATCAGAATCAGAAAGAAATGACAGATAACAAACAGGCAACATCTATATATGTACCAAACGCAAGCAAGGGCGAAATCTATAGTTCTTCTCGAGGATACAACAATCCTTGTCATTGAGCCTGAAATATTTAAGAAAAAAGTATATAATAAACTATGATTGAATTAACAAATACACATGTATAGGATTAAATTTGAATGGTCACATAAAAGAACAATGCATTTATTCTCGAGTCTGGATTACTACATGTATGTTGTGACAATAAATATACAGCTGATATATTGCTGCATGTGACCTTAAACCTTATTCAGTTCAACTGAACCACAAATTTATACTTATGCAGATTCCTCTTACCTATAGCTGACATAAATCAAAGATTCAAATAAACTTAGGCCATTTTTTTTTACTTTTCAAGGAATATTTTAAAGTCTTCAATTAAAATATATATCAAATATTTTCTTATATTTATTTTTGAAATCCTTAAAATTTTCTCAGATAAAAGAGAAATTTAAAGATAACATTTCTGTATTTCATTTTATTCTAATTTTTAGAACTTTGGGTCGACACTTCCTTTTATCTGAAAAATAAGAAAAGTGTGGCCTTAAGCAAACCATTGTTCCCTCTCTCAAAGTCGTATAGCATTACGAAGGTCTTGGTATTACGTTTTGTACATACATAGCACATGTACGTGGTGGGTCACATATAGTACACAGCAGTATATTTATGGCTGAATTACTGCACTCGCATCGGTGGACCAAGTATACTGCTAGTCCAGTGCATGTATTGTATAACTTACAGTACAATCATATATATATTCCGGTCATTTTGGTTTAATACTGCTCTTCAAATGTTAATAAATGTTAGAATTCCAGCCATTCGGTCACGAGCATCCCCGAAGAAACAAAAGTTGTCGAAATGCGCATCTGGTGCACAAAATTAAATGGTATATATGCTCTATATCTATTATAAGCACTAGGCCGGTGTCACTGCTGGCTGGTTGACTGATAATCCCCGAGAGCATCATAAGTCTAGTTTTCAGTGCTTTTATACTGACATAAATTATATACATTAAATTTTCCGTCATGAAATATTATATATCACTCTAAAACTAAGGAGTATCTCCCTCATGCATAGCTCTGTCATTAGATTGATTCTTTGGCTCACTTTCTCGGTCATTTTGGTTTTAATACTGCTCATCAAATATTAATAAATGTTAGAATTCCAACCATTCGGTCACGAGCATCACTGAAGAGACATAAGTTACATTAAATTTTCCGTCATGAAATTATATAAATCACTCTAAAACTAAGGAGTATCTCCCTCATGCATAGCTCTGTCATTAGATTGATTCTTTGGCTCACTTTTTCGGTCATTTTGGTTTTAATACTGCTCATCAAATATTAATAAATATTAGAATTCCAACCATTCGGTCACGAGCATCACTGAAGAGACATAAGTTACATTAAATTTTCCGTCATGAAATTATATAAATCACTCTAAAACTAAGGAGTATCTCCCTCATGCATTGCTCTGTCATTAGATTGATTCTTTGGCTCACTTTTTTTGGTCATTTTGGTTTTAATACTGCTAATCAAATATTAATAGATATTAGAATTCCAACCATTTGGTCACGAGCATCACTGAAGAGACGTAATGTTGTCGAAATACGCATCTGGTGCACAAAAGTTAAAGGGATATATGTTCTTTATCTATCATAAAGCTTGGTTAACACGAATGTAGCACGCAGGTTGCCAAATAAGCACAGTATTCCTCATAATTGTCAGATTAATGCAAGAGAATATCCTGCCAAATTTCAACTGCTTTTATTACATGAACCACTCAACCATGAAAGATAGGTGATATCCAGTTATTGCAATTTCAATTCCGGAGTTAAAAAGAATAATAGTTAAACTTTGATAAATCGATTCACAAGGGACCATAAATTGTACTATTACTTTCAAGAGGACTTCCAGTTTTTGAACTAAAATTTATATGCAAGTTATGCATACCGAAATATGTTAGGGACAAAAGCTATGCTTCAAGTTTTAAAACATACAACATTGGTTTTCAAATTTTCAAAGTTTCTGAAGAATCATTTTCCACATATCAATGTCAAAATTAACACGGACTTTTAAAGGAGAAAACAGAAGACATGTGACAAAGCTGTTTGACACAAATCACCAAGGACCTGCACACCAAAAACAAAACAAAAAAAAAAAATAAATAAATCAAATAAATAAATAAAATAAAAGACAACAGTAGAATATACACGGAACGACATTACAAAAATATTCGAATGTGCTGGGGGTACGATACCGGTGTACGGGCGTCCACCTTCCCACTCACCGCAAAAGTAGCACAATAAAAGGATACACATTTAAGAATTTATTTAATAAGCCTCCATATAGAGAACAAGATTCACCAGGTTTCTCAAGGAGAGAGGTCATAAAATTTATTACATACGAAAAAATTATAGAATAATATGTTGCTATCAATGTGTAAGAATACATCAACATAAGTAAACCGTGCTCTGCCCGTCTGTAAGCGAGCTCAGATCCTTGATCAATAGGAGTCCCGACTTGCAGTCAGAGGGGACGAGGACCAGGACCTTTCCTCTGAAAAGTTTTGGACAAGGCCCACCATTATGAAATCATCGGAACCTTTGACCCTCCTTAGTTTGTACACTAGATCACCGTAGAAATTGGGGTGGGAAATTCCTCTGGATACATATTGTTGAAAAGTAAGATTTCCTAATTTAGATAAAATAAGATCTATAAAATTTACGACAAGTTTTTCGATGTTTATGATATCTATAACCATGAGTAAGAAATTTTAAAGTAATCTAAGAATTTTTTTCGTGAAAATTCAGAACGTATGTGCAGGATCTAGCAAACCGAACCAAATGACTAAAATAAATACCAAATGATGTCGGGACATCACCATCTAGATAAAGGAAATTTATAATAGGAAATCCAAAGTCATCAGTTTTATCATATATGTTGTTAATAACTTTAATATTTAAGTCCAAAAAAAAAAAACTGTTTCCTGGTCGGAAGTATTGGCTTTCTTTAATTGAAATTCAGATGTACAAATGTCAGATATATAGTTTTTAAACGCAGTGTTATCGATTACTAAAATATCATCAAGATATCTAGAGGTGTCATTGAACTTATCAATAAGGTTTAGGAGTTTGAATAGAATGCATAAAGTCTCTCTCATAACAGTATGAAAATAAATCTGCTAAAAGGGGAGCGCAGTTAGTGCCCATAGGAATCCCAATAATCTGTTGATGTCTTGCCATTAAATTGTACATAAATATTATCCATCAAAATGTTAATGGCATTACACTTCTCAGTACAAGTCGAATATTTATAATTATCATATTGTTTGTTGGAGACAAATCCAGATGTAACTGAAGTACAGAGGTATGATTTAGACTCTCTGTTGAAACACCAGCGTATGAGAGACAGCAATTTTGTTTTGATTAATTAATGAGGTAAAGAGGTATATACTGTCGAAAAATCAAAAGTAGAAACGTTACTAGTCCCAAAATTTCTCAAACGGAACTTTTTAATGACTTCGTTAGAATTTTTGATAGACCAAAAGTAATTGACGTTACTATTGGTAAGAACAGCATTACATTACTTGATAACATGATCTGTAACTGTAGTAAGAGCGGAGGTAATATGTCCAGAAAGCACAGTTGTAGAACAGTGACTGGAATTTGATATAAAACGTGATTTATATGGAATTTTGTGTAGTTTGGGAAGCCAACACATTGTTGGAAGATCAATCAATTTAATCAATTCTTAAATTGAAGTCACACATAGATTTACAGTGGCCAGATAGGATCTTGTCAATGGGGTTTCAACATACCTAGAAGTATAGTTCAATTCCATTTTAAGAAGTGAAATATAGTATGTTTTTCAAACAATGGTGATATTATTAGCTGCTTTGTCAACAAATGGGGGATTACTTGTAAAATTATCGATGCGAATATCGATAATTTTTAAGATTTCACTTTTCCAGTCATTCAAGGCATGTATTTTTACACCTTCTTTTTACACAATCGTTTACAATAAGTGTTAATGCTTCTTCAACAATATCCCGGCATTTGGTAAAATCTATCCCGGAAGGTAATCGATACTTTGTCCCTTTATCAAAAAGTGAACGTAAATATTTGTCCGAAATACATTTAAGATCACCTGTAATAATATGGCCCGAAGGCTGAAGAATGAATTTAGAATGATTGCATGAACAAGACGATGGAAGAGAGTCAAGAGAATTTAGATTAGATGTGACTGCATTGTAATTAAATATAAGATTTCTAATAGGTTTTGTGTACTGATAGCAAATCAAAGGTGGTTCAAGATTTTCGAAATAATGAAGAATTTTAGATTTGACTATATGATCACGAAATATATTAGAAATATTAAGCAGATCTAAGCCTTCATTTACAAATTAATCTTGATAAATTGCGATTTAGCAGGAAGCGATGGTATACGTTGGAAAAGTTTGTTAAATGACAATGCTATAATCATTTTAAGTCTAATTCAATTCGTATATCGTAAACTTAATAGATCAGCCTCATCCAGGATAGGTTTTAATCTGGTGACCGGAATACATGATAATGCATGTAGAAGTAGGTGACGACCGTTATTTCTGGCAATCCGCAGTAGATCGTCTAATGACCTATTTAACCTACTATGTCTTCTGCGGTTGCCATTACGGCGACGACCGTTGTTTCCTCTCAACGTCTGGTCTAAGTGAAAATATATTGATATTGTTATGGTAAGAGGAATGTTACCTTATTGAAAAATTTGGTCATTGACGCCAAGGGGATATGAGATTTGTAAATGTTTAATCCAATAAAGTTCAGTAACTAAACGTCGTTTTTTCATTTCAGATTTAGTTTCTCCAGGTAGTTTTGTAATGTTTTCAATAGAAGTGATAATAACGTTATGAATATTGTGATTATATTTGAGGAAGTGATTGTAAGGAAAATTTTGTATTTACGTTTAGAATTATGTCTGATTTTATATGAATGGTTACCAAAACGGCTTTTGAATGTTTGGGAAGTTTCACCTACATGTACATACTGAGCCCCACATCCCCTTGCTACTCAGGTATTAACGTATATTAAATTGGGTGTATTTCAATACGCTCTTCCGAGTTATGTAAGAGTTATTTCTCTTACGCGTAACTCTTTTGTTGTAAGACGCAAAAGGTGTACTGTTGATAACAACAGTGGGTACAAAAATAGCGTGAAAACGACCAGACGACACCAACAACGATACAATGCCATTTTTAGCTGTTGCGTGCCGGGATGCACAAGTTCGAAGAGGAAGTTGTCACAACTAGAGAAGTACCCGTGGATGGAGGGTATATATTTCATTCCTTTGCTCGATAAAATAAAAAAGAGACGGGAATATCTCAAATGGCTGCGACTCATCAGACGTGAAGTTTCATGGCAAACGACGAAGTACACGAGGATATGTTCGCGTCACTTCGCACCAGGAGAAAATACACCAACTCTTTTTTCCCTATAATAACTTTAAAACTTCATCTAATAGGTAATTGTTTGTTTTTTTTATAAATATTTTAAAGGCCTATATGCTCCAGATGCTAATAGTAATAGTATTAATACGATTCACGATTTTAATAATTCGTGCGTTGATCCAGAAAAAAATTCTGAGGGAGAGGGGGGGGGGACTCCCAACAAGACTTGGGCCAGTTGAGTGTCCCGCCTTCGATGTTTAATGTAGATTATAAGGTAAAATCAGCATTAAAGATTTATTTATTTCAGCCAGGTGAGGTGGATATTTCCAAAACACCCTTTTCTCCCACTACGGAATTAGATCCACACATGATATTTCACAGCAAAACATAAGATGAACTGACCCTCCAAATTTGAAATTATGGTGTCAAGCACATGCATAAAAGTACAAAAGTAATACTGCCTGTTAGTATTGAATAAGGTGTGCTAACTCAGTTATAAATTACATTCGTTTTATGAATCTCATGGCTGTATTACATTGCTATTTGCATAAACGACAAGTGTATATTATGCCTCCCAGATTCCCAGTATAGGGCTATTTAGTAGTACGTTATGCCAGTTTCAGCAGTATTTATTTTTCTTTTTTTTTTTTTTGCATTCTTCGCACAATAGTTGACGGTATTATTATGTGTATCTTCTTATATTTCAGACAACCAATTCTATGTTGAGCTCTAACCAACATACACTTGCCTCAACTGCAATTTCCACCATCAGCACCCATGAGACAATTGGTCTCTCTGATTCCATTTCTTAAAGTGACAGCATTAGAACCATACCTTATATAGTGGGGAAATTGAAGTTACAGACAATGTCACAGGATCACTAGAGAAAAAAGAGGAGTTACTGGCTCAGTTATGTGGCAGAAGTCACCATGGAGCTATACAATACATGAATATAAATAATATACTAGCACATATAACACATTACAAAAATATTTGATTGTAGTGCAATTACGATACCGACATAGGACGGTCATTACGATAATAATGATCAAGATTACATGAATAGTATAATACAGTAAAATCCTATACATTGTATATGGTTAATAATAAAACCATGTGCTGTGATGAGAAATTGACTACCAAATTATTAGAGTCCCCCTTTATAATATAGAGCATCAAATCCTTATTCCTTTACCTAATTATATTTTTCTGTGTTAATTGTCATTGATTGATAGCGACTGCCATGTGATATCAAGCTTTCGGCTAGATTGCAAAGCAATTCATCTCTATGAATTGATGATGCTTGTCTGTCTGTCCTCAGCTTTGTTACAAACTTTGAAGCAACATTTCTTAAGTGTAAATTGATATGGACTTGGTATATATCAGTATAAAGATTTTGATATAAATTTTCATGTCATATGAATATGGAGTTTGTTCGAGGTCAAGCAAATAGATAATGTATTTATATATTTTTCCTTCTGATCCCACAATTACTACTGTCTTTCTAACTCTACATTTCATTTTGTAGGCGTAAAGCAGAAGTACCAAAGTTTAGTGCACTGCCCTGTTCCAGCTGACCACCCATATTGTATGAGTGATAAGGAAGAAAAAAGAGGAGTTACTGGCTCAGTTATGTGACAGAAGTCACCATGGAGCTATAAGGAACCACCAACTACTAGCTATCAGACAGATGTAACTTTTGATGAAATGGACAGAATGGAGAGGTACTTGAATGACACAGAGGCTGTCTTCCGAGAAATATTTGTAGAAAAAGTTACAAGATCAGATGCATCTGTAAGGCAATACACTGGAGTCCAATCTATAACCATTTTGTTTGGACTGTTCAACATTATATATTCGAAATGTTCAAATTTGAATTACTGAAGTGGTCCAAAAAGTGCAGATAGAAAGTCCTACCAGAAAGATACACAGAAAAAGGCAGGACCTTCACGTAAACTAACTTACTTTCAGGAATTCATTCTTACTATTGTGCGCTTCAGATTAGGTGTGGTTGGATTTCTTTTGTCAGATATTTTTGGAATATCTGATTCACGCGTTTCTCACATTTTTGTTACATGGATTTCATTTCTTGCACAGTGTTTTGGTAAAATAAATATAGAACATATATACTTTTTAATTTAGTGCACCATATGCGCATTTCGACAACTTATGTCTCTTCAGTGATGCTCGTGGCAAATGTTTGGAATTCTCAAAACATATAAATATTTGAAGAGCAGTGTTGAAACCAAAATGACCGAAAAGTGAACCAAATAATCCATTTAAGGACAGAGCTATGAGGGAGATACACCTTAGGTTTAGAGTGATTTACTTAATTTGATGACTGAAAATCTGAAGTATATATTTCATGTCAGCACACAAGCACTGAATTGATAAAAAAGCCAAGTAAAAATCAGATAAAGAAATATATGTCACAGTCTTACAGACGCTTGTATCCGAAAACTAGAGTGATTATCGCTGTACTGAATTTTTCTTTCAAAATCTTCGGTCACCTTCTGCTCAATCTGAGACATACAGTACATATGAATCAAGAAATACTGGTAAATGTTTACTTGGTATATCTCCATATGGTACTTTTACATTTGTGTCTGATATGTATGGTGCACGTGGTAATGTTTCAGATACATGTAGATATATATCTGAACATTCCAATTTTGTAAATCTGATTGAAGGGGGTGATGATGTAATGGCAGATAGAGGATTTACTATTAGGGATTTGTTAACCAAAAAGAAAACAACTCCCAATATTCCTCCATTTACAAGGAAGTGTGCATGGGGCAAGAAAAAACGCCTCAATATGAAAGAAATAAAACAAACAAGGAACATTGCGAAGTTACGCATACATGTAGAACGTGCTATTCAACGCTTGAAACTTTTCAAACTTTTGGGAAATACAATACCATGGAACCTAACGCCAGTTGTTAATCAGATGGTACTGTTTTGGAACATTTTTGTGTAATTTGATGCCTAAATTAGTAAGCTTAGACATTACTGTATCAGGGGCAGAGTTGGTGTAGTGGTTAGGCCATTTGCTTGCGGTGTAGACTATCTAGGTTCGATTCCCCGGACTGCACCATTATCAAATCGTTGAAAGCGATGTAAAACCCTAATCAACCAACCAACCAAGACATAACTATTCCTTCACTAAGACAGGTTTTAATGTCAATATCAAAGAGAAAGAAAATGTATTCAATGTATAACTTTAGTACTTAAGGAATGACTCTCTTTTTTTCTGGGTTCACGGGGAATGAACTTGGGTGAGAAACAAACAACTCACGTGAACCGCGAAGCCATGAACCTGGAAAAAAAGACAGTCATTCCTTATATTTACAATGCATTTTAAACGGTTCTTTTTGGAAAACAAAATATCAAATTCCCCGTTATCAAACTGGCAAGGACCGAATTTTTCATGAAGTGGAAAAGTGCTTCCGCCACGCAATATATACGTGTCTAGAATGTCCAGATAATTTCTGTAATTGCTCAAAATTTACAGATTCATTCAATTAAAAAAACAATAATAGAACATTGGCCTTGAACTTGAGTAAGAGCCGCCTCTTTTTATATTACTACGAATGTGATTTACCATACGCCGGGTACTATTTCCATGACCCAAGTTCATGGGCTGATGAACCAAGTCTGTTTAGCATGGTTCATCGAAGGAATTAGACTAGCATTGTAAATATTGATATATGTACATGTATTATGAATACAAACTTATAAATAGCAAATGAATTTAATTCAACGTCTTTCTGATTTTTCATTATGTAGAGATTTACTAAATTTGCATGGACAAAATGGAAATTTCAGTTGTGTATTATGTTGTTTTTATGCTATTACATTTCTTATTATTATTAAAAAGTTTCTATATTAAGCATCAAATATGTATATTATGAGCATCCAAAATATGTAAATTGGAATCCATCATTCTCAGAAGTTTTTCAAAAGTCTTTCATACAACAATGTATGTATATGTAGCTACATACATATTGCTATAATATATGGTCCCTCGACAGCATGATACCCAAACATCAATCGACATTCAAAACATGAAGGTACTATTACTAATTGGAAATAACTTCACATTTTGATCACTTCTACTTTTTCATACTTATTTTCATTAGTAATAATTTTATAATTTATTTTATACATGTATATCGCAGAATTTAAATGTATAGTATAATGGAATTAAGTATGAAATAGTAGAGGTGATCACAATGTGAAGTTATTCACCATTAATAGTAATACAGAGTTCAATGATATACCATTTACCAGACAAGTACACAATCTGTTTAGAAAAGTATACAAAAGTATTAATGTTCTCTCATGGTTGACAATATTTTTCAGCAATGAATTTCAAATAAAATGCATCAATTTTTCTCATACAATCTTCCCACAATTCTTTATCAAAAGTTATTCTGTCAACATACATGTATATCTGATGTTTGTTAAACCCTGAGCCTTCAAGGTATAAAACAAAGTCACACCAAGTAAATTCTGAAACTGCTAATTGACATTGAATTTGGTAATAACATAGTGATGTTATTTTTCAATTTCATTTCTCCAGAATCTCCAAGATACAAATGATAAGTTTCACTGCATATTTCATGCATTGGCATACTCTTAAATTTATATGGACATTTGATTTCCATCAAACCAATATGGCAGCGTTTACATTTGACTATGCCATCTGGACTAGCCCCAATATGCGGAAACTTGGGGTTAACAAGGAGACCAGATGCTGCAATAGACAGAAGTTGGTGATCTTTCTTATGTTTTAACAAATAAAGTTCCCTTGCCAATGATTCTCTCTCTTTACCATACTCCAATGCTGGTGTTGATACACTTTGACCCTCTGATAATATATCTCTAACAATATAGTTGTTCATATCATTTCCCTTATATTTTACAACATTATGCACTAATGATGCTGTTACTCTACCATTTCTGTATCTGTACCAGTTTACATTATCATGTTGACCCTCAGTAAGCAAAGAAATCTCTTCACAGTCAGAAAATTTGCTCCTCACATGTTCAACAAATGATGTACTTCTATCAAAGGTATCAGCAGTTGACTGAATTGTTGGGGGGGGGGGGGGGGGTCATCAGACATATCACAATCAGGATCCAAAACTTCAATTATCTGGGTGTCGTATGTTCTGATTAAGTCATATCAAGTCATTTCAGTATCTGAATCTTCATTATTAACAATCATAAAAGGTTTATAATTGTTTTGAATTGGATATACTCTATCCTTATCAGACATTTTAATGTCATCCAATTTCCATGGTTTTGATTCTCTTCTGGGTAAATCCCAAGTACATTTCTTGTCAGTGCACACCTCTGTATTTCTGTCCATGCGTCTCTATCCCCATTTTATCAAGCAGAGGAGCAAAGCAACAACATGCTTACATCCACCATCATCCCTGAAATGAAAAAAAAATTGTTTAAGACATTTTCATACACCCTTCCAGTTCTGTAAATGTAGCAGGAGTTCACTATATACATATCTCCCTTCTTTTTTTTGAGATTTCTACTACACATGGGTGTTTTAGTTGGGCGCCAAGTTTGTAACAGGAGGAGATCACGGATGCTTGAACACACGACCTTATAAACATTAAAAGCCAACACTCTGCTGATAAAGCTAGAGGGTTAACCCACTAGCTTGTGCTAGTAGGAAAGTGGTGTACTATATGTAACATGGTCGTACAAAGGCCTTTCCTTTACATTAAAATTATTTTGAAAATTGTGAGGTAATGCAGTTTTCCTTAATCAAGCAAGTTTGTACTAAATGTACTTGAAGGTGTTACTCAGTGGCAAAGTCAATGTGATGTCACCAATTTCAAGTCAACTTTATCTCAGCATAAAACGGGGTCAATTTATTATATACATTTTATGCATCAAATCATGAAATATCTAGGAGACATGCACAGTCCATGCACATTATAGTCAGTATATTGACAGCTGGGAATTTTGATTTTGTCATCCATCTATCATACTTTCCTTCTGAAAACTTTTAATGACCAAGGTTCCATAACATAAACATGGTCACTTTGTAAATTAAACAAGAGAGCAATTAAAATGATGCGCATGCTTTGAAGCTTTAAACATTTCATAACTTTGGTGGGACTTTCATATTCCTTATGGTGAGGACCCCCATATTACTTGAAGTCGAAGATAATTTTTTATAACTTACGCAGTGCATTCACAGCCTGCAGACTTAATTGTTCCATCTTTGTCCATCAAACACCAAACAAGGTATGGTTTCTCGCTCTGTGAGGTATCTCTAATACAAAATTTTCGTACATACATATGGTGATGCTGCAATTGATGGATACCAACACTGTGGATGTGATGATTGGTATACAACTGGTAACCTCTCTCTTGTTTATACATCTTCAGTCTCTCCTGGGGCCAATCTGCATTTGTCAAGAGATGGGAAAATAAGTCCGCACACTGAATATTTGGCAATCGAGCCATATCGTCTGACCATTGACTTAAACTCTGCAACGATGGTATTGTATCGTCATCAGTTTTAATTACTGGCAAAATTCAATTCAATAGCTTTTTGAGCAAGCTCTCTCAATTGTTCAATTCTGTAATCACTTACAGTCATTCCCCTCTGCAAGAGGGAGCTCCGTTTTTGACATATATTGCACTTTGTCGTCCATTTTCTATGTTTGTTTACTGTGTTGCCATAGTGTACCCACCGTCATTGCGCAAGCATCACGAAACGTAACTTCAACACAGGAGAGCAAGAACTAGGAAGTCGCATATTGATGTCATCGTTCATTTTTATGTTATAAGTGTTACCTTTAACAGTGGATTTAAAGTACTGTGGATAATGTAAATGAGTAAATCACAATACTTTCTATCCAATATACCCAGCTGTCCCTGTATCTGAAAAAATACTGATGATTTTTATTTACTGTTTCATCTTTAATGTAGTTTACATAGTCTCACTGGGTTTTATATCTTTTATCTTGTCAGGGTATTTAATTTCATACAGTACAGCACCACAACAATCACACTCATTGTCTAGGTCAGCACTAGCCCCTATGTATGGTTTTTCTTTGTATAATGTTAATCCAGAATCAAAAATTTGTAAGCATTCTCTTCCTTTCTTTTACATAAACTTTGTTTAGCTGTAGGCTCTAATGCAATGCCATGCTTCATAACTTTAATAGTTTTCTTCGTGAATTTTTTTTCGAAACTTTTTTTTCCGTTGCTTAGTTCTTCGCTTTGCTTTTTGGTCAAGGGTGAGGAGTTTTGTTTACCAATTTTTTTCTGTTCAGCTGAAATAGCATTATTAACCACAGCATTCTTCTTAGTCCATTCCAGTTCTGACACTGGTTCAATATTTGTTATTACTGGTATATTCCATTCACATGGTCTACTTGTGCATGATAAATCAGTCGCCCAAGTTTTAACTGCATGTTCTACTCTGAATAGAAAATCATTTAAACGATTACAGTTACCAAGCATCCTTGCCGTACAAATACAATATGCACTTAGCACCTGTCCTCCAGGTTCCAACGTAGAATCCTTCTTCACAACAACCCCCACATCATAATCTTTCTGATTCACTGATTGAGATGGGGTGACTTTTGCTCTCAAAAGATATGTTTCGCCATTGGTACGAAAAGGTTGATAGTAGATTTCTTTAACTCACAGCTGAAATATTCTGTATGCTTTGCCTTTTTGTATTCATTCAAAACCCTGTTTACAATATCTTTCGGCTTATTACAATTCCGAAATGTTGCAATATCCATAATATACAATGAAGGCCATTTTGATTAACCACTTGTTTCACCAATCCGTCTATCCTCAAGACTGAAAGGACAAGATATTATATCTAAATTTATGTCTAAATTTGGCCTTATACTCGTCCTGCAGTCGCAACTCTGCCTGCTCTTTACTTATGTTGACTGGAAGATTTTCTTCCCAAGCACAAAAGGCCCTGTAAAAATAAATATTTTATGTATTTACTAGTGTAATCTGCCACAATGTAAATGTATTCATTTCCTGATGAAATACAAACAGGATACACGAATAAACGTAAAAGTATGTCTATTTAACACCCGAGGCCATAGGTAGAATGAAAAAAAACCCCCAAAAACTTTTTCCAATCGTGTTACAGGACTGCATCAATATCATCTTATGTAAATATTTAAAATAATTACAAATATATGTATTGCTGAGGAAGAAAAATTGCATTGACCTGCTGACAAAAGCAAGCCTTCCAAATTATAAAGTTATAAATATAATATACAGCCCATTGAGAATACAATATTTACTCCTCATAATTTTTTCTCTACTTCACCAGGACCACACCGTGGGAGAATGTGGGTTTTGGGTTTGTGAGCTTACCATCCACACTTTCCTTTCATTTAATCTTTGATAAGTAAAGACGATGCCATGATTTTCACACTGCATGAGTGGAAATTCGTTGGGGAAAACAAAACGAAAGTAAAATGTAACACACACGGGTTGCTTCCACAGCCTGAGACACTGATCTGATAAAAACAAGGAGAAAGAATCTACAAAGAAGCTTTTACTAAACATCCAGGAACTGACTTCTTGACTCTTAAAGTGCGCGAAACCTGACCGAGTCTTGGCGGCAAATACAAAATGAAAGACAGCTTGAAAAATTTTATGGCCACTTTAGAGTTGCATAAAGTATTATTTTTACATAAACGAAAAATAGCTGGGAATGAAATACAGTCAAACCTCGATATCTTGAAGTCTGAGGGACCGTGGGACATACTGCGAGATATCCGTAGTTCGAGATATCCAATTTCGAGTTTAGGAACACAAATTTTGAACCGGTATATTTGACACGTGTGATTATTATAGTCCATGATGTATTTATCAAAAAGTATGCATTAATGTGGATAGTTACAAAATGATCTAAATTTTATCATATCTTATGAATATATAAATAGAATATATTCCAAAACTGAAAACGTCGTATTTGTTCCTAAGTTTTTTTGTATATGTTAAATTCAATAATGGACATAACTGTTTTATATTATTCTTTAAACCAAGGACGAACTAATAATTTTAGTTTATTAAAGAAAAAAGAGGAGTTACCGGCTCAGTTATGTGGCAGAAGTCACCATGGAGCTATACAATACATGAATATAAATAATATAATAGAACATTTAACACATTACAAAAATATTTGATTGTAGTGCAATTACGATACCGACTTAGGACGGTCATTCAATTTGACAAAAGCCAAACAAATGGTGTGGTTAACCGGTTTACGGGCCCACCTTCCCACTCACCGTAACAACAGAACAATCAAAAGACGTACATTTAAAAATTTATAAATAATCCTCCATGTAAAACACATCAAGCTACTATTACTTTGCATAAATATACACAGATATATGCATGAATACGAAATAAAAATAGATTAATGAACAATGTAAAGAAATTTCTTTAAATAAATGTAGGTATAAAAAACTAAGTTACTGTTATTTTTTAATGCAAGGTCAAATTGAATAAGCGTGGTAATAATTGGTTTAAAGGTATGCATGGACTCGATCGACTATGTAATTACAGCGGCTTTCTACAGTGTACACCGACACGGTCAATTGATCAAACCATACGCACGACTTGTCAACTAGGAAAGACGCTTGGGGGGATAAGCCAACTTGGAGATAAACCGGGTAAATAAGAACTTCGGGACTTGAAAATGTATTTGAGATAAGCATGGTATTTGGCACATCAATGTTCGACACTTCCGGGATGAATTTGATCATATTATTGAAGGAATTTCTTTTTCGGGACCGACGTCCGATTTCGAGATATCCCTGGTATTCGAAATATCAGCGTTCGACATATAACAGTTTGACTGTATAAATTAAAATTTCTTCCAATTTTCATAAAATTTGGTAAATATCATATTTTAACCCTAAAGCACCCATTTTTAGTAAGAATTGTAATTTGAAACTTATTCATTCGAAATAGCATTAAAAAAAACTACATATTCATTGTATAAAAACACGTTTTCCCCCAAAACTCCACTTTTGCAATGGCAATTTTCATGAAACATTTTTTTCATGAATGCATAAAAAGTTATCTTTCAGGTTGTTTTTTTCAGGACCAAAAGGGAGGGGGCAAAGCCAACCCCGTGATACATCCTGGACTGTAGAGGTAGTTTCTATTAATCAGAAGAAAAAATGCGTTTTGTAGAACGGTGAATTAGGTTTTGTCTCTGCGCATCATCAAAAACACTAGGCCACTTGCCGATGTTAAAAATGCCTGCCAATGTCCGCACTTTTGTTGATGTCTTTGATAGTGACGTTAAAATTAAAGACGTGAAAATTATATTTTATTTAAAATGAAATTACACCTTTATTGTGACACCACAATGAAAAATATCGCTAAAAGCTACCAACTCAGATATTTAGACAGCCAATTTCAACATTGGAAAGTTGTCTATTGACCTCAGTACATCATTCAAGGATATGCCACGCTCTCTTGCGATGTCGATCATCCGTTGGTCGGAATTGAAGGTGTTGTGTTTTACTATTATGAATTGATGCAGATGTTTGTACGTTTGTCTGATGTATTGTGTCAGATAGTCTCTAACCGTTTTTAACCAATTCTCTCGAAATTGTATGCAAAGTACTTATCTTTATCAATTTATTCGACACTCACGAGTTGATCTCAAACCATTGTTCTTATTTCTAGTATCTGTTCCTGTATATTTCTGACAGAGTAAGCATTTTGGGGGGATCAAATACAGTTGTGAATATTCAATTTGTACTAAATTAATTCTTCATGTATCAACCATGTTGTAGCTGTAAATGTTAAATAGTGACACGATTTATATCTCAAAAACTATAAACTTTTTTTCGACTGAAAAAAGAAGGTTGTAACAGATTATTCTAAACGGGTATTCTACAGGTATGAAAAACTTTAGAGGCATTATGGTTAACAGACAATAGATGGCGACGCTAGACTGAAATTAATTTACATACAAGTGCCAATATCTACAATTCCTTATTTTGTAATCAAAGAAATGTAAAATAATGGAGACACTTTAAATCAAATATATGTATCTTTGATACAAAGAAAAATGAGTGTATTGTGAAACTGTTTTTAAAAAAAGATTTCTTAAGACTGTATCTCTATCACACATGTATATATTCTGCAATATTATGATTTACAATATTCTCATTCATTAGCATATTCAGGAGCTTTTGATGGAATACATTGGTTTGTTACAATATGTTCTTAAATTGGATAACTAATAGGAAGTTTAAAATAATTGAAGCAGGATATGAAATAGTTACGGTTTATAAATGAAAGTTAAGATAGTTTTTCAATATTTTCAACTTATTAGGTCGAGTTATATTGCATTTTGTTTACTTTTTTTCCATAGCTCTTTTCCTAGTTTTAAAGTAGACACCATGACAAACATGTTGATTGGTGAAGCATACATATTGTCAAACAGTTTCTAAGATACAGGATTTTTATTTTCCTGGCTTTCTTCGATTTAAATATTAGACAAATGCATAGACTACAGTTTGTCATTTTCCAATATATTACCATCAAGGAAGCGTTTACTGAAATACACTTGTTTACTATTTAGTATTCGTAACTTTAAAGCCCAGAAAAGAGTCTTCGTTGATGGATTCAGCCTGTCAAATAATGCCAACAGAATGGATGTTGAATTATATTATTTACCGCTTTTCGAATTCCGCTATTATTGATTAGATAAAAACTCATTTTCATAAGTTAAAAAGTATGGTTTCTCACAAACATATTAACAGATAACAATAGGGTTTATGTGAAATCCTTTCGGAGATATAAGACATTTAGTTCTCCTACTCCATTAATTAGATTACAAAAAATGCATGGTAGTCATAAAAACAGGCTAGTTTCTCATTTATTGCTAGAATCCCAAATGTCTACCCTCATTTTTCTTATCACCCAGATGGTGGACTCCAATACTGTGATGAGTAACTTCGGGCCTCTCGTATGCACTCGAAAATCAAGCTTATGGACTACAGGTAAATACTAAAGATATTTATATCTTGAATACAAAAGAGTGTAGGCATTAAATTGTTTAGTTTAGCGTGTGGTCATTATATATTATAAGTACAATAATTTAAATAATTTCTTGAAAATTCAATTTGCAGAATTATATGAAACAAGGATATTTTTTCTCCCTAAAAGAAAACTGCATAACATTTTTATGATAAATTAGAATTTATTCATATTTATCTTATTTTATAGATGTACCAAAACTGTATAAGATCATGATATGTAGCGAAAAACAGGTAAAGCAATGTCTGTATATAAACATATTATGTCAAATCACCTATAGTCAAAAAGTTAAGATGGTTAGTTCGTATGGTCAGGTATAAAATATCGGTTAACATTCTTGAAAGTGGGATCTGAAATTGCACAAGATCCCTATATCGATCATAGAACTTTCAAACGTTCCCCCAATATATCCCTGTCAGAGTAGTTTCTTGGCAAGAAGCCTCGCTCTCAGGACATTTTCGTATTTAGAGCATGCCCAGAGATAGCATATAAGTTGTGAACTGAAGACGCCATATGCGTGAGAGGAAGGCATGTTGTTACTCAGGAAGTTGGTAATAATGACATTTTTAGAGAAATGATGTTCTTGTCTTAATGGAGGTCTTAGTGTGGTCTAATCTAAGTATGCTATCAGACATACCGTTACACCATCGTAACTTTTATAGTTTTGATTTACTTAATATCCAGGTAACGATGGTAATAATAATACCGATTGTATCTTAATAGTCTTCATTACCATACCCCACGAAGGGATTATTGAAATCACAATAATTTGCATATCAGTTATAATACACAAAGATTGTAATTAGATTCAATTCTATAATCTATAACTAAATTTTAGCACAAATCTTAAATGTTTTATCAACAGTCCCAAACAGAGGTAGATCCTAATAAATTAATCTTATCTTACTGCCATTAGTCGATCAGTAGGCATAAGGAAGCGTGGTTAGCGTGGGTAAATTTTAGATACATATTATTAGAACGTTTATTTTGGAAACAAATATAATATACATCATTTCCTTCAGTTTGAATACAGTACCAAGTGTCAGTTACGAATCCTTATATAAGATATGACACCTAGGCAATGCTGCTGATGATTAAGTTCTACAAGACAGACTACGAAGTAAGAACAGTAAAAAGACAAAATCTAAGAGTGTGTGTAAATAAAACATAAAAGCCATAATTTTGTTGACCTAGCTATCAGCCAATGTTTTACTGTGTTAGATTTTCATATTTTGTATACTACCACAAAAAAGTATGTCTGACATGTTACAGTATCACTTTTATGTTAGAGTTATCCTTCTTGTATCAGATTGATTTATGTCACGTGATGTTAGAGAACATTCGCGAATAAAATGAAAACGCACACGTGTGGTTTGTGTCGTGATTGTGAGTCTCATCAGATAGTATCCATACCATTACATGGCGTCCTTAGCTTTAATTATTGGTGAATCAGCAGCATTCCCACAATTAACGTCAAGAAATTTCATGTTTTTCATGACGTCATACTTTGGCCTTGGAACTTATCATTTGCCTTTTAAAATTTTAATACCACAGATTTATTAAATGGATAGTTATATTCACATGACGTACCTCTGATTAGTTTTCTGATTTTCCATTTCTATATTTCTCAGAATCTACTCAATGTAGTTTATTTGAATTTTATCACACTTCTTAAATTATTTGTCTTGCTGCTATCCGTTTTAGTTCTCCATAGGTAATTTGTACGTGTTTTGAGCCAAGTAAAAATGTTGTCAGTGTTGAATTTGTCTTTTGGTAAATTGCCTTCCTCTTTACTGTTACCATTTCAATTTCTATTGTCGTTCGACGGAAGTTTGAAAACTTACACCCAAGGACTTAGATTTATTTAAAATGACGTCAGTCACACATACATTGTGAACGACCCAGAAAAAGTTCCTTTATTTAAAGAACCTGTGTAAACCCTACAGAAACAACATACAAAATCTTGTGATAAATTAAAAATAATATTTCCGAATTCTGGTCGTTGGTAGTTGAAAAGATGTTACCAAAAAATTAAATTTATTCACAATTTTCCTTTACAGATAAAATCAGAGGAGGTGTTCATATTGAACAGAAGAAATAGGTTTGCGATGTTGTCCTCTTTCCAACGACATCCATAATTCTTTGATGAACAGTTTATTGAACAAAATATGCTTAGGAATATTTCAGAAGGCTCTGAGTCTCTACAGACCGAAATTGTTGTTTAGAGGTTTCCATTGCTACAGCAGGACAGCAACACACGTGAATGAATGAATGTGTTCTTCTATGTTAGTATTGATATAAGAATAATGATCACTGATCAACTCACAATTACAAAACGGTGGTTAAAGATGATTATTATTTCAACATACATCTTGTGTTCGAACGCAATTGACGAAGGATCCCCAGTATAACTTTCACCATATGCGGTTTCTTAGCTTGGGTGTATACAGAGTATACAGATAATTTTTGTTGACGTCATGTAGATATTTAAAACAATTTGATTTCATCTATTCTATTTATTGATCAGAGCAGATCAAGTTAAAGATTCAAGACTGGATCTCCGAAGAAATACTTGTAAAAATAAAGACAAATTAGACAAACATATAAAGCACAAAGACACTACAGCTGACAAGGCAACGTATATTTCACATTATATTCGTTTCCCGACGGGAACTCAAATCCACGACCTATCACCTACCAAATGACCTAGCTGTCATGCATCGGACCCTATAACCGACTGAGCTACCCGAGCTCCACAAAAGAAAGCTTTAATAGCCAATCATTAGCTAATCGTATGCATGACAACATGGCCGCGGAAAGTGAAGGGATTTAGCCGACGTAAACGCAGGCGTATCTTTTGAAAGAATACAATCACTGAAAGAGAAATAAACTTGTAAAGCACAAATAGAATCAGTGAAACACTTGGGAGTCCCAAGGACCCTGTAGGAATAACGACAAATTAACCAAATGCATAGCTCTGTCCTTAGATAGATTTTTTGGTTCACTTTTCGGTCATTTTGGCTTCAATGCTGCCATTCAAATATTAATCTATTTTAAGAATTCCAATCATTTGGCCACGAGCATCACTAAAAAGACATAAGTTGTCGAAATGCGCATATGTTGCACTAAATTCAAAGGTATATATGTTCTATATTTATTATAACCACTAGGCCGATGTTATTGCTGGTGGACTAATAGTCCCCGAGGGAATCAAAAACCTAGTTTTCAGTGCTTTTGTACTGACATGATATAAACACTTCAAATTTTCAGTCATCAAATTAAGTAAATTACTCTAAAGCTAAGGAGTATCTCCCTCATGCATAGCTCTGTCCTTAGATAGATTCTTTGGTTCATTTTTCGGTCATTTTGGCTTCAACGCTGCTCTTCAAATATCTATCTATTTTGAGAATTCCAATCATTTGGCCAAGAGCATCACTGAAGAGACATAAGTTGTGGAAATGCGCATATGGTGCACTAAATGCAAAGGTATATATGTTCTATATTTATTAATACAAACATAAAGCACAAAAACACTACAGCTAACATGGTACCCTATATTTCACTTATATCCGTTCCCCGACAAGCACTCTATAATCTTTATTTGTTCAGAGGTATGATAGAGACTCGCTGTTGAAACAACAGCGAATGAGAGACAACAATTTGGCTTTAATTAAGTCATAGTGTCGAAAAATAAAATGTAGAAACGTTATGAGGTTCAAAATTTCTCAAATGGAATTTTTCAATGACTTCGTTAGAATTTTTGATGGACCAAAAGTAATTGATGTTACTTTGGCTTAAGACAGCATTACAATATTTTTTAACATGGTATTTAACTGCACCGTTGTAGAGCAATGATTAGAATTTGATATAAAGCGTGATGGATTTTCCTGTAGTTTGAGAGGCCAATACATTTGATATAAAGCGTGATGGATTTTCCTGTAGTTTGAGAGGCCAATACATTGATGGAAGATCGAATATCGATAATTTTTAAGATTTCACCTTTCCAGTCATTCAAGGCATTTTTAACACCTTTTTTACATCATCGTTTGCAATAAGTGTGTAATGCTTATTCAACATAGCCCGGCATTTGGTAAAATCTATTCTGGAAGGTAATCTATACTTTGGCACTTATTAAAGATGCACATGGTCTCCTGTAGCGTTTACTGTTGTGATTAAAGTAACATCGTAAATTTGTTTAGTACAGTATCTTTTGACTGCCCATCAGTATTAAATGCAGCTATCGCGTACAAATACGCTACATAACCCACGTTTTCCTTATCAGTTTTATTCATCTCGGTCGTCCTCGGAAATATGGATTTGCATAATATTTGCAGTGCATATGATACAAATTCTACTTCTTGCATGCTTTACATCATACTCATTCTTTCTTTCTTTTCTTTTCCGAGTCACTTAGTGCAGAAGGCCGATTTCTTTTCTTTTTCTCTTCCTTATCTTTACCATTGTTGTTTTACTCCGTATGCAAATGAATAATTTTAAGGTCACGTATTTTCCGGTCTCGTACGAACGTAAGTAGGTTGAATCTGAGGGTCGTATTTCTAACTTGCTGCAGCAATAACTGTATAACCAAGGCTTATTAGGTTTGGGGGTCTCTGCAGTTTATTATCTTTTTATAAGTAAAATAAATTAGGAATATATTTTATAGTATCTCTGATTTTATAAAATTAGACATTATGTATCTTTAAAATGTGAACGTAAATATTTGTCCGAAATACAATTAATATCACCTGTAATAATATGGCCCACAGGCTGATAAATGAAATTAGAATTATTGCATGAGCAGGACGATGGAATAGAGTCAAGAGAGTTAAGATTAAATGTGACTGCATTGTAATTAAATATAAGATTTCTAATGGGGTTTTTGTACTGGCAGCGGTGGTTCAAGATTCTCGAAATATTGAGGAATTTTAGATTTGACTGTATGATCACCAAAACTGTTAGAAATATTAAGCAGATCTAAACCTTTTACAAATCTAATCATGATAAATTGTGATTTAGGAGGAAGCAATGGTATACGTGGTAAAAGTTTGTTATATGAAAATGCTATAATCATTTTTTTAAGTCCAAATCAATCTGGTGACCGGAATAGATGATAATTCATGTAGAAGTTCGTGACGACCGTTATTTCTGGCAATTCGCAGTAGATCGTCTAATGACATATTTAACCTATCATGTCTTCTGCGGTAGCCATTAGGCACCAAGTAAACACCAAAACCTTAAGTTAAAGAAAGATGTTGCCGTTTGAACATTGTTATACATGTATTACGGTGGTCGACTGTTCTAGTAAAAGCAAAGGTCGTCACGTGACAATACATAGTTTTACTTTAAGGTTTTCTATAATAGAAAAAAATTACCCCGTGGGGGATATTCTCTATAGAGAACCCCCCCCCCCTCCCCGAAAGCCGCCATAGAAAACGGTCCTTCTACCGTTACTGGTTCAACTTTAACCTGTATAGGTCAAAGTTCCGAAAATTTCATTTCCCATAGGGTCCCATGTTATTTTACCAAACTTCCAGCTATTAGCTATATATAATCCATATATCAAAATGTTTGTCAGACTTATTTTTATAGCAAACTTGCTTCCAAGTTTAGTACTAAACTTGATGCCAAGTGTACTTCAAGTTTAATGTACTTTCTATATACATGTATATACCGCTTCACTTCACTTTAAAATAATGAAGTTGTTATTAAACATTTGACATGGAAACACGTATCGTAAAGTCGTTTCGGATATCAATGTATATAAGGGAAATGGTCATTTCATTACGTGGAAGTGGCCATGCGATAGTTGGGATTCGACATATCTTGATGGAAACTGAAAGTGTACAAGTTTCACGACAGGCGATAAGTGCTTTGATAAAACGTAATAATGGTACCAGTTCGATTATAGACAAATCGTTTAACAACGAAGCAGTGTAATGTAGCAAATCAAATAACAAAAATAAGTTAATGAAGCCACTTAAGTTTTACCCTCTTCGCCACGAAACCGAAAAGAGAAGCCAGTGTAGTTTTCGCTACGGAATGTCCCAACAATGGCAACATCTGTTTACCCTGTCGAAGTGAAACCCAAAAAAATGCCAAAAATAACGAGGACAAAAACCTAACAATAATAATTCATAACAAAAAAAAAAAAAAATGCAGATGCAGTTAAAGGTATCCAAACTTCTGATAAAATACCGTCCGATTGTTCAACATGAAATCAATGATGTAAAATTGTTAATTGTTTATAAATATTTACTATATTTTTCTAATAAAACATTTTTTACATAAAATATGCAATTGTACATACAGTTAGGTGCAGTCCTAACCTTACATTCAAGTGCACTTGACAAGTGCATTTTAAGTTTAGTTATTCGTTCTGAAATCCAGTCATAAAGTTTAGTCAAGTGCACTTGATAACAAGTTTAGTTTAAAGTAATTCCGTCTTTAAGTTTACTATCACGTGACACAAAGTTTACTTAGTGTCATGCGATAGTAAACTTGAAGATTAAACTTAAAATCAAGTGCACTTGAATAAACTTTATGACTGGATTTCAGGATGAAAAAGTGAACTTGAAGTGCACTTGTCAAGCGCACTTGAATGTAAGGTTTGGACTGCACCAAACTGTACCTACACATATGAAATATCAAAACCGTATCCATTACGGTTCAGTAAGTATGCCCAATGATAAAGGTTTTGCTTCAGGCGTACAGACAGAGTGACAGACAGACAGATAAACCAAAAGGTATATGCCCCTAATCTTCGTTTACGGAGGCATAAAAATGTAAGGTTTGCCAAGAATTAATAATTATGCTCCCCGTAAAAAAATCGGAGGAGCATATAGTCACCGTCCAGTCTGTCTGTCCGCCCATCTGTGCGTCTGAGCTCATATCTCACAAACCCTCATCGGAATTTGATAATGTTTCACACAATTATGATGAAAGCCTCTGGCCATTTAAAAACTAATATCAAAGGCCTGAAAGGCCATAAAGGCATCGAGAAGGATTGATTATCAAGCCGTGTAAAATGCGAGTGGGACAATGAGCAACTATGTTGATTAATTTCATTAAATTAACTATGACTGGATGCATGTGACAACATGGGTATGATATTGGGTCTCCGGACAATTGTCCTGGCAAACTAAACACTAGAGCCGTCCTAACGGGACAAATACCCCACGCGGCAAAAATGTTGAAAATGCAATAGTTCAGGAAGCTAACATTTAGTCTTGCCAAAATCCAATCAGACATGAGTTTAGTCACCAAAGAAACTATGCCACACCCTTAGGTTATGGGCAACAATCCTGTGAAATATTATCCAAATCTATTAACCCAATAAACAGATATTTCCTTGACAGGATCTTTAACATTAAGTACATAGTGACCTTGACTGTTGACCTTCGATCAAGGTCATGACACACCCTTGAGTCATGGACAATAATCCTGGCTTCGTGGGTTTTCTCCGGGCACTCCGGTTTCCTCCCACACAAACGACACCCTTACGCCAAGATCCGTGCCAACGAGCAAGATTTATATACGTTGTTAACGTGTTTCTTAATCGTTGTAAAATAAATAAAGTTTAATTTAATTTAATGTGAGATATTATCCAAATCTATTGACCAAATAAAAAGATACAACCCGGACACGATTTTAATAGCATAGTCCACATTGAACTTGACCTTTGAACTTTGGTCAAGGCCATGACACACCCTTGGGTAATGGGTAACAATCCTGTGAAATATTATCTAAATCCATCAACCCCATAAAAATATGGCCCATATAGTATTTTAACAACCAAGCCCACAGTGACCTCCATCTTTGACCTACGATCTTGGGTCAAGGTCATGACACTAAATCCATCCACCCAGTAAAAGATATGATCCGGACAGGATTTTAACAACCAAGTCTACATTGACCTTGACCTTTACCCTTGGGTTAAGGTCATGGCACCACCTTAGGTCATGGGCAACAATCCTGTGAAATATTAAAATCTATTGACCAAATAAAAAGTTATGCTCCGGACAATAAGTGGCCCAGATTTTACTATCAAAGAGATCTTAAGCCAATGTCAAGGTCACATTGACCACATTTTAGTACATAACACATTCCGTTCCCATGAGGCGGCATTCACATACCAAGTGTGATCATCCTGAGTCCTATCGTACATAAGTTATCAAGCGGACACGAATCGGGACCCACGGACAGACGGACATGGTGATTCCTATATACATGTAGTCCCCGCCCCAAACTTTCTTGGCAGGGGTATCATAATAGATATTTCCAAGTCCTTGAAATTTGGAATCCCAAGTCTATAAAGCACATCAGCGACTCTGGTGCAGTAACTCTCGTTACAGTGGCCAAGTCTGTATTTCTGAATTTTGCCGTTTAATCGAATTTAAAATTGCCGATATATACGAATTGCTCATATTTCGTATAAATTGATATAAATCAAAATTTAAAAGACTTGGAGACAACTATTATTAAGGTCATTACCGAACTCTATTGTGTTCTGTTTAATTTATATGTGCAGTGTTTGTAATGTACATGTATAAAATATTTACGAAGAAATACTTGTGTAGAATAAACATATTCCAGTTGCTGCATAATTAGTGATTTATTATTTCAAATGAAGCCACAGATACAGGTAAATGCATGTGCGTTGTAACAAAGCAAATGACAGACTAAACCGCGTACCGGATATTTGGTGCGGTCAGCCGTGAAATCCCTTGCCGATAATTCCTAGATCGGCAGTTAAGGTGGTCCGCCGGTGTATAGAATTTTAATTGTTGTGAAAATGTACATTTGTTACGTGCTGCCGATGCATGAATGCGAATATGCCGGTAAAAATACGAAAATAATTGGTGTCACATGACCATGACAACAACAACAATGTACCACAGTGGACATTCACGGACCCCTGAAATTCAGAGGTGAGACCAGATGCCCGGGAGGAGCATCTCCTGTTTGGCTAGCCACACCCCCGTGAATGCCATGACACACAGATAAAGAACACAAATAAGAGCATGTACTTTTATTACGGGCAGATTTCGGAATATGCAGTTATTTGGAGTGATGTTGTAACAAGAGTTGAGTATATACCATTGAGGTTTATTAACAACAAATATAACAAATGCAGTTCACACTTTCAAAATTCAATTCATCGCTGTATATACAGTTGCATACTCATAACTACGCGCACAGTTCACAAATCGATCTTTAATTAAAACATGACGTCATGTATACTTACGCCCCAATATCTAAGTTTATAAACAACATTCGGAACAATCTCGGTTTTTACATGAAAAAGGTCGAGGATATCCTAAAGCATAAACGTCGAATTCGACCCTTGGTTAAGGTCAAATCTTGTATATACCTTTGCATAATTTAATCATGAATCACAACTTTAACGTATGTCATTTACGTCACAATGTATATTAAACATTTCTACGAATAAATGTTTCGGGGCAACAGAAGACAATCAGGGAGTGTTATTGCATTTCTTGAATCTAATATGAGTATTTAAAAAAGTACTATTTTCTTTCGCGAATGAGATTTGGCCAGGAAATGCGGCAAAGAGGTCAAATGTTACGATCGCTATAGGCTCTAGATCATGCTTCGCATGCTCGATGCCTAAAAACAGAATGTAATTATTTCCAATGTTAAAGGGGGGGGGGGGGGATTTGACAAGATCGATTCCAATGTGGTACCAGTGCTTGATAATTTGTATTGAAAGTAGCTGATCCTCATACTTCAAAAACTGACCCATCGTCTGGCATTTTGGACATGATTTCACGTACTCCGTTACAGCTCTGTATAAAGATTTCCGATGGTAACTAGATAATATGGCCATGAACGTTCTCTACTCCAATAGTTACGAGATGATATGGCCATAAACATTCTCTGCCCCAATGGTAACGAGATGATATGGCCATGAACGATAACGAGATGATACGGCCATGAACGTTCTCTCCTCCAATGGTAACGAGATGATACGGCCATGAACGTTCTCTCCTCCAATGGTAACGAGATGATACGGCTATGAACGTCCTCTCCTCCAATGGTAACGAGATGATACGGCCATGAACGTTCTCTCCTCCAATGGTAACGAGATGATACGGCCATGAACGTTCTCTCCACGCCGCCCTGATGTCCGGTGTTATCATGATACGTCTCCATGATCTCGTAAAACCTTTTAAAAAGAAAATGCTGTTTTAATGAAAATAAAAGTAATACAAATAGAACTATAGAATGTCTGTTTTCGGAATTCAATGAATGCGATTTCATCCATTTGATTAGTGCAACGTCGATGACGCGATAGTACAATAACGATATCATCATAGTACGATAGTGACTACTGCACTACCACTAATGCATTATCGCACTATTGTCATCGCATCATTGCACTATCGCCATCGAATTGGAATTCAGCGATCATTATAGTAGTAGTGTGATCATGGACATTGAATCATTATCAGTTTAAATTATAACATCATAAAATCATTTATACATAAAATATCTACGTGAAACAACCCCCCCCCCCCCCAAACATGTCTGCCATGAATCATATATATCTTTGTGTTATTTTCGGGGTCCACAGCCTGTTGTAGCTCTCCCTTGCCGTTTTTCCAATACATCGTGCCATCTTTGTACAAATAATTCTTGGAGGCTGCTCATCTGTATATTTTTATTTGCTTTATAGGGACAGGCGTTGTCGCTTAGATATTTCCAAATACTTGAAAACATATTTGGACTTCAGATATATTCTGCTCATTTGGGATATTCTTCCTGGTGTATGATTTTAAAAACTGAAACCTCTTTCAAAACGGAATCGCTTTCCGCATAAGGTGGAATGTTTTCTATAAAAGTGGTACGGTTTTCTATAGAAAAACGATCCCCTGGGGGATGGATTTCTATTAAGAAAATCTTCCTTGGAGAAATGTTCTCTATATACGTGTGTTACTTCAATTGACCGTCCTATGTCGGTATCGTAAAAGCAGCACAATCGAATATTTTTGTAATGTTTTTCCATTATTCTACTATTATCATGTTTTTTGTGCATGTCCTTGGTGATTTGTGTCATACAGCTATGTCAGATGTTTTCTTTTTTCTCTTTAATTACGATCGCTGGTATCCACCGTTACAGTATGCGGCATATATTTGTCAATTCGATGTAAAATAATGCTAGCAATAGCAATTGTTTCATATAGACTTTTAATACGTATATCTCTTCTCAAAATTCTGTCGCATTCCAGAATGAAAAACTGGGAAATGCGATGGACAGCGAGAGCCCTGATAGAGATGTACCGACATTTTGATTAAGTGGAATCTATTTTAAAATAAAGCCAAAGTGGCCTAGTGGTTGAGCTGCTCGGTTCGTGACCCAACTGGTTCGGGTTCGATTACCGCCTGGGCACACTGGTGTTCTGTCTTTCGGATTAGAATGTAAAACCCGAAGTCCCGTGTCACGGTAGGCATTGCACTTAAACATCCGTAACTACTTCTGGTGGATCCTCTGCAAAGGTAGAAATCCTTATGCAAGTCATCAGACAGATGCCGGCACCATATACGCGAAATAAAGGCGGAGTGACGTGAAATAGTAATCAATCAATCAATTATATTTTAGAAAACATATTTTAGGATTTTTTCAATTCACCCCATCCTATGGATATATATTGAAAATTATGTAAGTGTCGACACGTACGGTACGATAAAATGTCGGGATTTCTTGCAAAGTAAATGTTGTGTAATAACATAAACTGTAAGTATCAAAGTTAAGATTGTATCGTGATACTGTGCCAAATCATCTAATATAACCAAGGCGGACGATAAACTTAAGTATATATATAAGTATATATATATATATATATATATATATATATATATATATATATATATATATATATATATATATATATATATATATATATATATATATATATATATATATATATATAATATGATTAAATTTTATATCAATAAACATGAGGGAAAAACTTTCTGAACGATCACATGAAATTATATGAAATTATCAACTATCATAACAAATGAAATTGTTCGTAAGTTTCTTTTCCATTGATTGAAATATCTCATCAGTTCATTTCGATGCTAACAGTACCTAACATGTCACTTTTCGGTCATTCTGGTTTCAATACTGCTCTTCAAATATTTATATACTATGTGAATTCCAATCATTCGGCCACGAGCATCACTGAAGTGACATAAGTTGTCGAAATGCGCATCTGGTGCACAAAAGTAAAAGGTATATACTCCAATCATTCGGCTACAAGCATCACTGAAGAGACATAATTTGTCGAAATGCGCATATGGTGCACAAAATTAAAAGGTATATATGTTATATATTTATGATACCCACTAGGCCGGTGTCACTGCTGTTGGACTGATAGTTCCCGAGGGCATTATAAGTCTAGTTTTCAGTGCTTTTATACTGACATGAAATATATACTTCAAATTTTCATCAAATTAAGTAAATCACTCTAAAACTAGGGAGTATCTCCTCATGCATAGCTTTGTCCTTAGATAGATTCTTTGGTTCACTTTTCGGTCATTTTAGCTTCAACAATGCTCTTCATATTGATTGTATATTTTTGAGAAATACAATCATTCGACTACGAGCATCACTGAAGAGAAATAACTTGTCGAAATGCGCATATGGTGCACAAAATTAAAAGGTATATATGTTCTATATTTTCTATATTGATATTACGTAAGTGTTAGCTATAGTCTAACCCCCAGTTCTGTTTATATAAGTAAAAACACCAAACTTTTTATTTGTATTGCAAGATATGAGTTTATGGTCATCTATGACGTCCGCAGTACTTATTTATTAATTTTCTGTAGGCATCTTCTAAGGTAACAATGCGTAGTGCAAAATAAAGTAACTCCCATAATTGGATTCTTACGTACATATCACACAAAATGCAACCCTATCAGGAAAAAGATGCTCAACGTGCTTAACAAATACTGAACAATGGTTGCAGGTCAAATTTTCATATGATTTTTATCGATGCTAAATCGACTATATATCGAACAGAATTCGTAACAATATATATATCATTTTCATAACAAGCAAAGAATTTCAGAAAATTTGAATGAAATAGAGCTCATTAATTTATTTATTTAGTATATGTTAAAAAAGAAATGGATATCAAAAAATATATTCGTGGTGATTTATAAAAGGATATGTGGTAATATCTATTCAAAAACGAAGTTTTTAATTTATACCTCTGAAGATCAAATAACCAAGAAAATTAATGATAAAAATGAATCATGATGATCTTTTTTGAGTGATAGATGAAAAATCTAGGAGTGACTTATGGTTTACTCTCTATAAAATCTTGAAGTTGCACATGAAAAACTGATTTCTTTAAACATTTCTGTCTATTCATTTGGTTTTAAAATGCACTGTATAATACATTTTACTGTATTTTTCTGCATCTTTCTCCTGATGCCCACCGTTAACTTAGATGAATTGCAGCCACCATTACATCTGTCAAGACGAAGCTCTCAAAATAATGTAAGAGATGTAAACAGTAACATCACCAGTGAAAAAGATACAGGTAATGTAACACGCTTTTTATTAATTGTTATGACAATTAAAGAGCTAAATACAATAAAACAAGATTCTCACTGCTTCAATAATTTTATTTGATTTTATATCATCCAATTACTAAATTCAAGTGACGTCTACATTGCATGTTTATTTTCTTAATAATGGTATTTAATGACTACAATACATTTGAGGTGCTTTGTGGGGACATACAAAATAATAATAATTATAATCAAAATAATGATAACAATAAAGAATAATAATTATGATAATTATAATGAACGAATTAGTGTAGTCGTGATCTAAATTCTATTACACATCAAATTAAGTTTTTGATTGCTTTTCAAATCTACATTTAAACGCACAGCGATGGCCTATATAAGCTGGAAAGCAGAGATCATGCGCATTGTTACATTTCATCGGTTTACTGAATTTCCTTAATTTCAAAGGCAATAGCGGGTAACAAGTGTGATGTAATATATCGCCCATAGATAGATATTATTCATTTTTTTACCTGAATGACGGCATCTGATGTTTTTAATATGATACTCCCTTAGGATAGTAAAGAAATATTCATTCTTTTTAGTCTCTAATGATCTAAACGATTCGAATTAGAAATGAAAAATATTGCGGATGTGTAATAAAATTAACCACAGTACAAGAGCAATGAATTTATCAAAAAATAACTCAAACGGAGTTCTAGAGACATAAGCACAGAAAGGCAAATTGAGTTATGTTAAATTTCAACCTTCATTTCAATATCTGCAAAATAAGATTGTGGATGTTACTATGATTGCACACTCAAATATCCAATACATATGCTAATGTACAAAATAACATTTTTTTTCTCATACAATTAAAGAATTGCAAACAAAGCTTGACGTCGGTTAATATTTGAAAACAGGTTTTACAGTATGCTATGAGGAGTCAAAAATGGATTTTAACAACCGAAGAATGGAACAATGTCTAGTTTAAAACTTTCTTATGATCTGTATGACTGACAAGTTTTGCAATTCAGGAGAATCAGATGACTACAATAATACCATAACCTCGTCATATGACCTGAATTAATTCAGGGTAAAGGATGTTCCTTCTTGACTACCGCTCGTTACTTTGACACTTTAATATCAATAACAATATTGTTATAAAGAAAGACTTTTAGTAAACTATGTCACTTTTTAGTTTAAAATCTGGAAATAACACCTCGTATAAACTCTGGATACATCTTGTGTTTTCCGAAAATCATGTATGTTTAAAATGTAAGCTTTTAAATTAGTTTAATAACATATTTATACAATCCCCTCTCATCATCAACATCGGTAGTGGACATAGAAACTATTAAACAAACAAAGAATACGTAACTGATAAATTGATAAAACGTTTTGTATGTTGTTTGTAATATGATAAAACGGCATTACTATTTAAATTGTACTGCTTTAGTAGCGAATTGTAAAGTGGTTTGGTTTACTAGTTTACTAATTACACTACTTGATGAGGACATTATTGAAAGTGCATTACCATCATGTTTTTGTAATGTATTTTTATGTGTCAGATGTCTTATTTCCTAATTTTCTTTTAAATTGTAGAAAACATGTGTATGAAATTCAACACGTGTAAATTTAACGAGAATCTGAAAGAACCTAACTGTTACTGTGACAACAAATGCAAACTCTTTGATGACTGTTGTTTTAATTATGAGGGAAACACAACCATGACACCTACGACAGGTAAAGAATATATCTAAGTTGCATCTTTTAAAACTGGCTGCTGGTTTACACAGTTTATACAAAGTCAGCACAGGAAGAACATTGATGATATTTACTATATAACTTCTCATTTTCAAATCTCTTCCTCAATATAACGTATGTAGTAAGGCTTCAACTTAAAATGTAGTACAATCGTTTGAAGATATGTTTAATTATTATCATGTTTTAGTGATTTATTCGGAGGACTGTTCATCTATTGCAAATGTACAGACTCAAATCTGGCAACACCAATGCCATGCCAACCATGCAGCCCTTCCCTCGCCCACTTTATTTCCCAATTCGGCACAGTAGATTCGTTTTGTTACTTCTTGCCCTGTATATTTATAGCACACGCATCATATATTTCGTTTAGAGAAAGGTAATGAAATAAGCATTGATGCATTATGTTTTATTTTTAATCTAACAGTAACTCAGCACCCCTTTTGGGGTGAATTTTGGAGGGTATGACTTTCTGAACGCACATGAAATATAGAACGAAAATAACCTTTGTTGGCATTTAGAAGTTCAGGAATTTTGTGGTAAAACATCAGTTTTAAACAAAACTCGCCAAAATTGAAAAATGTCATACATTTATATTATGCTTTGTGTAACTTTCATGCAAAATCCACACCTCAGACACATAGTTTATGTTATTAAGCGCTTTTGAATAAACTGTTAAGAACTGAGCGATAGTCGAAACGGAAAATCTATTACGCCACACAAAATAGAGATCTAAACAGTCATGTGCCACTGGAAGAACACAGATTTTGGATCAGGTGGCATGCGGTAGTAATCATCCTCTACTGACGAGGTCATACCGCTGTGATATTATAGTATTTGATCCAGTATACTATGTTGTCGAGGGTTAAAGTTACCGCAGTCACGATCGATGAAAAGTCATAAGTATACAGTGTAATATTGTATTATCATAATACATACAGCCTAACAAGGACTACAGTTAAATAAGAAAGTCAACTCATCAGACAATGATTGCTGATATACACAAAGAATGTTTTGTGTTCACTGTACAGTTTGCAGAATGTAGATTTCAATTTTTCTATTGTCCAGCGCAAGAAATTGAGTTTGTTGTACTGTTCGACTACATTTGGATATACTGTGTGTATATATGTATCAAAGTTTTTAGCATGGATTTTCCCGGGGTTTTTTTTTATGAATTCTGCTTCGTACTAATGACCAAATGGGCTAGTAAAGATGGCGAGTTGCACAATTAGTGCCCATAGGACTACCATATGTTGTGTTGTGTTTGATAAAAAAACACAACATGTACACTTTTAATAAAAAAAATCCCAGCATGTACTTTATTTCATCTCCAGTGTCCTTTAACGCCGAATAACTGTTTTTAATTACAAAGTGTGAGTCTAGATAGCCGAACACAATACATGTTTACCTGCGAAAACCTTTCTGGGTTATCAAGCTGTTTTCAATTGTAACTGTTAACGAATGAAATGCTTTTTTAATGTGACATAACAAATCCTTCATTTTTTTTGTATAAATAAGGAAAGATAACTCTTGTTTAAGTACACTGTTTGACATTACTGCAAAACGCCAAAAAAAAAAAAAAAAAAAAAAAAAAAACGGACATAATTAAAGAAAATTTAAATGGTATTTGGACAATCCATTTGTTCTCTTCATTTAAAAATAGTGCAGACAACAATAAAATTATTTATTTACTATAAAGATTTTTTTTGGGGTTTGAAACAGTGTTGACGCCATAGTAATTCAAAAACATGGTAGTTTCTACTTTTATGCTTCCTGAAAATACAATGAATTACGTATATCTCCTACATCTTTCATCAGAATTTGATAATACTTCATCAAAATATTATTCATTTATTGTATAGCTCCATGGTGACTTCTGCCACATAACTGAGCCAGTAACTCCTCTTTTTTCTTAGGTTAAGAGCTTTTTGACAAAGGTCACTCAAGGTCATTTCTGAAAGGTCAAGGTCACTCATTAACTATGACTTAAACTACCATGAAGTACTTATATCTCCTATACCTTTCATTCAAGGTCAAAGTCATTTCTGAAAGGTAGTGTTCATTATAAAAATTTTATTTCATAACTAATCAAGGTCAAGCTTACTCATTTAGCTTAAGATACTGTGATCACTTGTTGTTCCACAAATGACTCAACTGGATATCCGTATGATACATTGCGTGAGATTTGAAATCGTCATCAATTAATACAATGATTTTCCATATATTTAGTCATTCATTGTTGCTGTGCTTCTTGGAACCTCCATCAGTTTTTCTGATTTTTGTCCCCTGCTTTTAGCAAAAGTGAGGGCACATTAAATCTCATTCGTCTGTCTGTCTGTCCGTCTGTCTGATGTACTGTCTGTCACAAAAACTTTAACCTTGGTCATAACTTTTTAACCGTAAGACGTAGGGCCTTCATATTTAGCATGTGTGTCCCTAACTGCACTACCTTTCCGTTGGTACCAGAAGTTTTTTTTTATTGTGTAACCTTGACCACGACCTTTGACCTACTTCAATGTAACTTTTTTTACCGTAAGACGTAGGGCCTTCATATTTGGCATGTGTGTCTGTAGACATGTACAACCATGACAATATATCAAAGATTACTGCACCCTTGCTGATAGAACCCCGAAAGCGGGATACCACAATTCTCTGTTCTGCTTCTTTGTATATGAATTGAGTCATCAATTTCCTGCATTATAACTGCCGTTCGGGGAGCATCTATCCGTTTTACTGATACTCTTGTTATTCTAAAAATCTGCTTTTCTAATTTTCTTAATATAATGAAAAACATTAATCAAGAAGGTGAAAAACCGTTTTGTAATTTCTGCATACATGTATTTCTAAGCGTGCAGCTATTGGTGTGCCAGCAAATAGTCCACTTTTGAATAAAATCAAGAGTCCCTCGGGTATTTCAATATTTTGATTAAAAGGAGATGCCTTCCACATCTACCGTGACACTGGACCTCGGTTTTTACTGTCTCATATGAAAGACAGAACACCGGTGTGTCCAGGACAGTAGTCTAACCCGGGACCGTCAAACGTCAAGGTCACGGAGTGAAAAATTATGGAACCGACAGAAAGATTTTCCTCCAAGGAATACATATGCGTATCATGAAGACCCCACTCCTTTTGGTTCAAAAGTTATGGCCAAGGTTAAAGTTTTTCAAAACGCCAAGGTCTTGCCACATGGAATACACATGTGTAGTATGAAGGCCTGATCTCTTTTGTATCAAAAGTTAAAGGGTAAAGTTTTCCAGACAGACTGGCGGACGATTTCAAAATAACCCCCCCCCCCCGACTTTTTTGCAGGGGGTATAATATTTATTTATATTATAGTTCATATATAATTCTATCACAAATTTTAATTTGAAAAAGCCTGAGTGAGAAATAAATAATAATAATTTTCTAATAAATATTCAAAATAAAAATAAAAAAATCAAAGACCCATAACTCTGTACCAACAGAGAGGGTATTTTCAAAATCGAAAGGCATATTCCTATATTTTATTAAAGTATTCTGTATAAATTTGATGAAAAACAATTCATAATTACTGAAATTAGTATATCCCATAGAAACTGCCATTATGCTATCAATGAAAAGGGTCACTCAGGTAAAACCGAGTCAATCATACTGAAATGCGATCTGGTACTTACAGATGGGTGCAGTCCTAACAACATGCACGTTAACGCGAAAAACGGTCACGGGGACTGCTTGAGCACACGTGCTAAGACTGCTCGACCGGACGCGGGTGCGCTCCTTGCGTTAACGCGGGAGGAAATTGGCGTTAACGAGATTTATTCCCGCGTGCGCTCGGTCCAGTCGCGCGTTCACATGCCTTCATTTGTAATTCTCTATGCAGTGGTACGGATGGAGGAAATAGAAGGGATCTAATTAAATCACTGCAAATGTCGCTAAATATACGTGTGTTAGATGTAATATTAAAATGACTCTCCGCATTAAGGGTTTCATATCTAAAATGAAAATGGAAACGGCTAAGACATGCACTAAGGTATTTATGTAAAAACTTCGTCAGTTTATAGTATAAAGAATCTAGCATAATTACATTATAATTCTATTCTATTAATTTATTTTAATCAAATAAATTATGTATTTATTTCTTATTTGTTTACTTTTTTAATACATTATTTATGTATTTATTCCTATTTATATATTTATTATTGGGTTTTTTAATTATCTATTTTTCATAAAATATGAATACCATGATTATCATCATTATCATTAAATTTATTATTAATGTAATTAATTTTCTTCTTTTTCTTCTTCTTCTTCGTATTATTATTATTATCATAAAATAAGAATAAATTTCATTATATTCAATATTCGGAAATTATATTCAATATCTTCAAAATTCATCCCTTAACTCATAAACGCTTTATCTAATTCTAAATATTTACCTACATGCACACCGTAATATGTTCTTATATTAAAATATAAAATGCATAAGCGGAATCTCCTTCAAATCCTTCTCTATGTACGTGTTAATGAAAGTTTTAAGTTGTAAGCAAGCGAATGTGGCTGTCAAACACTTTCACGCGGCAGTCAAGCGCGTGAACGCAGCAGTCAAGCGCATTAACGTGGTCTCGAAATTAAGTTCACGAGGAAATCTGCGTTAACGCAGACGCGTGTGCTCAGCAGTCTTGAGCGCACGAGGAAAGCTAACTTCACGTTAACATAATGTTATGTTAGGACTGCACCCCACTGTACATTCATTTATGTAAAATTATTTGCCAAGTTTCAATCCAATACCTTGAAAGCCTGCAAAAAAAAAAAGTCCGAGAACTGTAAAATCCTACAAATTTTCTAAGTTCAAGGGCCATAACTTTAGCAAAGCCAAGTCAATCGTATCGAAATGCGAACTAGTACCTATGCTCATTGGTATAAATTTCTAAACAAAGTTTCTATCAAACCTTGAAAGACTTCAGAAAAAAGTCCAGATAATATGACCTCGGACGGATAACGTTATGCCATTATACATCCCGTCTGTCATGGGCATATAACAAGGTCATGATCACACGGGCAAAATTTCAGATATCATTTGAAAGCACTCGTCATAAAGAACGTGTGTGTGAAGTATCAAGACCCTATTCCTGTTGATTTAAAAGATATAGCCAAAGTTAAAGTTCCTTTAAAGTTGGTTGAAGTCAAGGTCACTACGGTAGGTTAGAAATCATGACATAATTTGAATGCTCTGGTCATAAGAAACTATGTTGGAATTATTTTGTTTATACTCCTCTTAGTTACTCAGATTTTGCTTCAACCAGAAACTGTAACCAAAATGTTGACGGCCAGACGTGTCTATACAATATATAGACAGGAATTGCTTTGCAATCCGGCAAAAAATTATTTTTACTACATTTAACATTATTCTAGTTACATGCTCTAGAGAAACTACACAAGTAACTATCTGCCCAGGGGCTACCATTTTTCTTATATTTTGAACTCGTCAGCCTCCTTAAATCGCAAAAGAGTGAAGACAATGGAAGCAATCCTTGAGCGTTTTTAATATTTTCCCATGATTTCATCGTAATATGCGATATTTACGAATATCAAAATAGCTTGGTTCTAAACAACATACCTAAAATAACTAATTGTAAATTTAGGCAAATGTTTGTTATCAAAATAGAGCTAAACACCAAGCCATAAGAAAAGTTAGCGTTGGTAATTTAGGATTATTTTGTACATGGACGCTTGTAATTATTTGGAAAACCCCAATGGTAATATTTCTTCTATCATTTATTCAAATCTTGAGTTTTTCAAAAACAAAAATCAGATTTTAATGAATGCGTCCAAACTTTATAAATTTCTCGGTTGAAAATGCCTTATTTTTGTCCTTTTTTCACATTCCGTAGTTTAACCAGGATTTCATCCTGTTGCCATGTCAACCACGAACTTGCTAAATTGATCTGACGTATTCAAATATATTTTTAGATGCATGAAGATAAATATAATAATAGAATTATGTTGATTCAGGTCAAAAAATATGAAAACGACTATAGATTTAATTGCAAGAAAGTAATAAAAAAGTACATTTTTCAGACTAAGAATACCTCCATTTCTAGAAGAGAGTATTAATGAATAACGAAAGTCATTTTTGAACATGTAAAGATGATGGATAAATCCAAACCATAAGTTTAAAAATCATGAAACCAGAGGACATACAAAATCAGTGAAAATGAAAAACAAATGGAAAAAAACAAAATGTGTCTACTTAAGGAGCATATGTGAACCCCTGTGGAGTGAGATCAGGTGTCCGGGGAGAGTAAGCATCTCCTGCTTGCTAGTTACACCCGTCACATATACCCAGTAGAAAGAGTCAAATCGTGTAAATTCCATATATATATATATATATATATATATATGTATATATATATATATATATATATATATATATATATATATATATGGAGAAGTCAAAGTAGGTAACCTTCTAGTATGGAAGGTGTCAAATCTGTGTAAAATGATTGAAATCGGTCTCAGTCCATAATATCATTTAAAAGTCTGGATAACGAGATATCATATGGAGTAATAAGAGTCTTGTAACGACCGTAGAACTTCCTCAGTGACGTTGCTAGACTAGCACATATATAACCCTGGTTGAGCAGCTTAACTGAAAGTCGCCTAGCCCTCAGAACAAAGTCATTGTAATTTGAACATGCTCTGGAATAACGTATTAACTGAGATATGAATACGCCGTATGCGGGCGATGATGGAATGTTATGAAAGGAAAGTTTGTGATAACGAAATTGAAATCGTCACGTTTGTCATACAGTGAGGTGTTCAATTGACCATTAATGTCGAAAGACAACATAATATCTAAATACGAAGTAGAATTACTACTTTCTGTGGTTTCTTTGACCTCCAGTTCACTTGGATAGATGATGCTAAGGTAATCCGCGAATTAAGATTTATTAATTGAAAGCAAGTCATCTATATATCTGTAAGTAAAATTGAAGCCAAGAGCCAATTTTTTTTTTTTGCGAAAGCAAAGACTGAATGAATTCAGCTTCCTATGAGTAAAGGAATATGTCAGCCAGAAGCGGAGCACAGTTAGTGCCCATTGGAAAGCCGACAATTTGTTGAAAAACCTTACCTTCAAACACCACAAAAATGTTATCGATAAGAAAGTTCAACATCTGGATGACAGCTGTTTCAGTGTATTTATTTTTGGAATCAAAATTTTCCCTAGCAAAGTTTTATCGTGGCCTATTACTATATATTTGAATTTACGGCTTCCGTTTTTACTAGTAAATGCATTTTGAATAATATCCGCTAATCTGTGTTTTAATTTCTGATGAGGGATCGTTGTATAAAGAGTCGAAAAGTCAAAAGACTTGATGTAGTGAATTTTAGTAAAACTTTTTGATTTTAGATGTTCTAACAACTCTTTTGAATTTTTAAGGGTCCACATTTGTTTAATTCCACTTCTGGAATATACTGTTTCGCAATATCTATGAAGGCCAGATTTAATTTCTGATAATAGTTTTGTGAGTAGCATCGATACAGATTTTGTGGAACACTTCGAGGAACCAGCGATAAAGCGCTGTTTGTAAGGGTTTTTGTGCATTTTTGGAATGCAGTACAAATATGAAAGTTCTAAATTTAATTTATTTGTGTCAATACCAAACGTATTGAGGACAGATTTATGATTCTCGAGTACTTCCGAAACCGAAAATTCGTGAGAGTATAACTAGGATTTCCTGGAGCTGAATTTAATCCTAATTCTTTCACTAGGCTGTCAAAGTAATATTTCTTACAAGTAAATGTATAATTATTAGATGCTTTAACTGCTGGTGTAATGATATAATGTTCTTGGAGGAAGGTAAGTTCTCTGACAACATCAGGATCTTTAAAAATAGATTCGAATTGGTGTTTACAGAACCTTGTAAGTTTTTTAATTTTTGAGTACTGCAATAGATTTTATCCATTCCTAAAGAGTGTCGACCTTTACTCCCTCTCTTTGCCCATCGTGTGGCATATTCCTCGCAGCAGTTCATAATATGCTCAAAATTTTGGTTCCATGTGAATGCTCTGGGTTCTCTGTATTTTCGACCTTTAAGTAAAAGTTCTCTTAATTTAGTGTTTATAGCAATATTATAATTCTTCTGTAACTATCTTCTCTTTATTTTTGATTAAAAAATTGATATTTAGAAAAATATCAGAAATTGAGATATTTGACTAATGCCTGGTTCTATCGTAGACTCTCTGTTAAAACTAATATATGCCCCGCCATCTGAGATTGGGTGCATAAAAAGGTAAAATGTGTACAGATTGTTGACAACAGAACCACATATAATCATTTTGACGATAGTTCAGTTGAACCCTGGTCTTCCCTCATAGTGAGCAAAACACAAATTCCATTCTGTTTATAATGAAGTCTCCATCTAACAAGCAAATAATTCATTCAAAAGTAAGTTAGCCATGATCAGATTCCATTTTAATATTTAACTACCCACATCATTGTAGCATTACCTGAAATAATACATAGCAATAAATGTTAATTTAATCCAAGAAAAATAATTTTTATATAATTTTAATAACTTCCCTTTTCAGTTACTTGGTCCCAAATCTCCTAAAGTTATTTGAATAAGAGTTAGTTGTTTTCAACAATAAAGATGAAGTTAAAGAATTTAAGGAAATTGATAATAGGTACACATCCCCAACTAAAGAGATTCAGTGCATACTAACAAGGAAACTCCTTTAAAATTTAGAATCTAAATATAAATCCCTCAGAATGTGAAAAATGTCTCAAAATGCTGCTGCTCTGGATATACAACAAATATGCATACTCAGTATAATTACTTGATTGATTATTACTCCTGAAAGTTTTGATGTACATGTAGTTTTAAGCAGCCTGGGCAATCATCAGAAAAAATTAATAAAACGAAAAGGACAGCCAATCACAGACATTGCAATCTTGGCAGCTGTCGTGGTTGATGGAGAGGTAAAAACACACAAAGTTAAAGGTAGTACAGGGACTTTTATGTTGACACCTCAGAATAGTAATGAAAATGTGTAGGTCAACTGTCACAAAACTGTTAATATCTCTAATTAAAGAAGCCTTTTGTTTGTGTAAGAAAAACTTCAAATACGTTGGTATACTAAGAATGCCTTCACCAGCATTTTAAAAATCAAAGACATGTAATAAAAAATATTTCAATGCAATTACAAGTATTTCTGAAATCAGATCATGTTATAATTTATATTAATCATGAGACATCTTAGTAAAATGAAAAGTAATAACAGTTTAAGAATAAAATGACAACTTTACCTAATGCAACCTATTGATTTATATCAAATGTACCAGCAGATCCCTTTTCCAGTTGGAACTTGTCATCTTAACACTGCATTAAGAATATTTGTACTTCTTATGCAATATGCCTCCCAGCCATATCTTAATGAAAATATAAAAGTATAGCTGGTAAACCTCATTTTCAAAATTTGATACTTGATCTGTATTGACAAGAAGGTTCTAAGCCGGTGTGGCCTAGTGGATAAGGTGCTCGGCTCGTGATCGAGAGGTCGCGGGTTCGACTCCCGCCCGGGGCACACCGGTGTTCTGTCTTTCGGATGAGACAGTAAAAACCGAGGTCCCGTGTCACGGTAGGCGTGGCACGTAAAAGATCCCTCACTGCTTTGGGTGGGTCCGTTGCAAAGGTCTAAATTTGTATGCAATGCATCAGGCAGATGCCGTCACCATATACGTGAAATAATCGTAGAGTGACGTAAAACAATAATCAAACAAACAAACAAAAACAAGAAGGTTCTTCTTCTTCCATTACATACTAAATGTACCATATATGTTACATTGTAATTGATAAATACTTATATTTGCTGATTACTATATAATTGTTATGTAATAACAAGGCATTCATAAAAACACATACTACAGTATAGTCATGACATTTCATGATTATTTTCAACTGAGGACTAATTTTTTTTTTCAAATAAACAGGACGGCAAAACACCTCCCCCTATTTTAAAATATTAACATCATAAAATTTTCGTTGACTTGTTTTTTACGGACCTTAATATATTTCATATTTTTTCTTTCAATACAGTATTGTTATAAATAATAAACAGAAGTGTTGACTACAAGTAAATAAACACAGAATTCACAGATACAGGTGCATGGCCATGGGTTTGAAATACAATGTAAGATTGATTTCCTCTGTTCCCGTACTGTATCCGATAAATTTAGACGAGTCTGGCACAAACAGCAATAAGTATCATTGGTATGTTGAGCTAAAAAACCGTACCTTAATAATTTTTAAACCGGCAGGTCATGTTATTACTGGTGACCTAAACTATTTCGGACAAGAAATTGCGCACCCTTTTTGGAAAAGGACCTAAATATAGGTTACCGTCCAGGATAGATTTCAATAAATGCCGTGACGTTATAGAAGATGCTTTAACTACATATTGTATACGTTGGTGTAAAAAAGAACAGGTAAAGGTTCATGCTCTTAATGATTGGAAATACGAGATTTTAAGAATTGTTGATATCCGTATTAAGAACTTTACGGAAAATCCGCATTTATTTCAACAGCCTAATACATTGACGGCAAATTCTATTAAAAAGAATGACTTACATGCTAAATATGTCTTTCTTACTGCTGATAAAGAAGGTAATAACATAATAGTTGTTTGAAAACTATATTATATTGAAGTACTTAAAAACGAATTAAACTCCACTCATACATATGTGGAAAGCCCTACCTCAAAAGACAGCACCTTGCACGATCACCTCATGACCATGTCCGACTTCAAAATTAAAACTGATAAATCTGATCTACCAACCATATCTTGGCTCCCAAAACTACATAAAAGTCCATATAAATCACGTTTCATATCTAATTCTAGCCACTGCTCTACTACGGTACTATCGAAGCATATTACGTCTACTCTAACTGCTATAAAAGATCATATTATCAAATATTGTGATGTTGCATTTAATAATAGTAACATCAATTACTTTTGGTCGATTAAAAATTCTCATGAAGTTATAGACAAACTTCTTTGGCTAAATTTCAAAGCGACTCAAATTTCTACATTTGATTTTTCTACACTTTATACATCTCTGCCTCATGATTTGATTAAAAGCAAATTGCTGTCTCCTATACAATGGTGTTTTCACAGAGAATCTAAAACGTACATATGTACTTCAAATAACTCCGGATTCTTTTCCAACAAACAATATACTTCATATAAATACTGGACTTGCAAGGAATTATGTAAAGCACTAGATTTTCTCATGAATAATATTTTTGTGGAATTTGATGGCAAGATATATCAACAAATAGTTGGGATTCCTATGGGTACTAACTGCGCGCCTCTGATAGCAGATTTATTTCTTTATTGTTATGAGAGGGATTTTATGGTTTCTATTCAAAAATCAAAACGTTTTGACCTCATTGACAAATTTAATAATACTTGCAGATATCTGGATGACATTTTGGTTATCGACAACCTTGAATTCGAACAATTTATATCAGAAATATATCCGCCAGAGCTCACATTGAATAAAGATACTTGAGATAAATCTACACCTTTCTTGGATTTAAACACAAAAATTATCAACCACCTAATATATACTAATATTTATGATAAACGTGAGGATTTTGGGTTTCCTATTGTAAATTTCCCTTACTTGGATGGCTATGTCCCTCGACTCCCGTCATATGGTATCTATATATCTCAATTAGTTCGATTTGTCAGAGGCTGCACCGATGTTTTGGACTTTCATAAACGAAATTTACAAATTACTACTAAACTTTTAACTCAGGGTTACAGATATCACAAGCTAAGAAAAATATTTGGCAAATTCTTCAGATCTTATATCTAAATTTGGAAATATTTCCTTTCAACAGTATGTATCCAATGGAATTTCCCATCCTAATTTTTACGGTGATCTCGTATATAAACTAAGGAAAGTAAAAGGCTCCGATAACGTTATTTTATCATGTAATAAAATAGTCAAACGTCTTTTAAATAGACAATATGATATTGAGATCATCAAAAGGACTATAGGTCTTGTATTTGGGCCCTCTACAGCCTTATGCAGACTTTTATTTGAACGTTGCACGCTGAATAACAGGGCGGTGGGGACTATATGACGGGCCTTGTCCAAACCTCTTTCAGAGGAGTCATGGTCCTGAACCTCGTCCCCTCTGACTGTTAGTCGGGACTCCTACAGATCTAGGGTCTTAGCTCGCTTTCAGACCAGCAGAGCACGATTCATCATGTTGATGTCGCATATATTTTTATACCATTATGTGTTTTACAATACCTTACGTGTTTATATGTTTATGACCTCTCAATATGCGATACCTGTTGACCCTTGTTCTTTACATGGAGGATTATTTATAAATTTTTAAATGTACGTCCTTTGATTGTTCTGGCGTTACGGTGAGTGGGAAGGTGGGCCCGTAAACCGGTTAACCACACCATTTGTTTGGCTTTTGTCAAATTAAATGACCGTCCTAAGTCGGTATCGTAATTGCACTACATTCAAATATTTTTGTAATGTGTTATATGTTCTAGTATATTATTTATATTCATGTATTGTATAGCTCCATGGTGACTTCTGCCACATAACTGAGCCAGTAACTCCTCTTTCTTCTTCCTGTATTTCAACATAAATCTCCATCAGCATCGTTCAACTACTCTGCTAGTAGAGGTGCCAACTCGGGTACACGTGTGCAGGTTGGTCTCCGTACGCTGGTTCCGATCTACTTTTCGATTTTAAATGCTCCCCCTCGACGTTTGATTAAAATATTTGATTATCAGAAATAAATTTACACCAAGATTTTTTTTTCTCATTTTCACTTTCAATATTCGCCTCAATCGTGTCTTCTGCTGTTTTAGCGTTTTGTTTCGAATGCAAACAAACTTGCGTCATTTTTATCAACCGATGCATTCCGAACGCCGCTATATTCGGATAGTGTTTAATTCCTCCTTAATAGACTGAGCTGACAATATATGTGGCTATTTGAATAAAGGAGGATTTTCTGTAGAGTTGTTGAGGGGACGACCATTTGGTTCGGAGGGCCTGGCACATTTTGAAAATAAATATTCTGACCCTGAAAATGCTGAAAATAAAAAATATGAATTTGACTGAAATTAAAATAGATATTCTGGCTACTAGTAGTATGTACATTTACCAGATGATGCAAATATAAAGCTGAATATTTTTTTGATAGCATGTTGATTTTTCCTGCTCGCTCCGCTAGCTAAATTGCTCTTTTACGATTATGTGTAGTAGCATTATTGTATAACTCATATTTTCTGCGGAATTTATAGCACTGGACAAAACATGCTTTTCAAAATGTTCAACAAAACTTAATAGAATTGTTACTTTACAAAAAAAAAAAAAAAAAATGCATGTCCATTTTGAGGGGCAGACAGGGGACAAGGGCTCTACCATTTGCTTTCTCAGAGATTTTCTCTTCAGATTCATGTTCGGAATAGTGAAATTTGCGTCTCCTTGTCGCTAATTTCCAATCCCTTTTCCAACTTCCCCTCGTGTTGTCCGCCCCTCATCTATATGCCAGACACACCAATATTTAAACGTTAAAACGAGTGGCCAAAATGGGTCTTACCTGAATTTGTCTCATCTCTCACCCTAGCACATATGCAAAGTTGATGTTTAAGTTAAATCATGTGCGTTTCAAAATTTATGGTGGCCATATTTGTTAACATTGTTTCATTCCGTTTAAGTTTCATTCAAATCAGTACAACAGGACACTCATCAAATGATTTAACACATTTATTCAAATGTAAAATAAACACAAAGATAACTTTTAAATGAGAACAAAAGTAAAACCAACAAAAATGTGTATCTTCACTTAACATACATGATAAAAATATTAAAGAAAGTCCAAAATGGGCCAATATTGTTCACCTTAGATACAAAACATTGCACAATGATAATAAACAATGATTGTAAATGGCCATAAATTTTTTAAAAACATTTAAACATGTAAAATTGTAATTGAGGAATATCTTTGCTTAATATCTACATGTTAACAAAATATACTTATAGAATGATATGTGTTAATGGCATATATAACAATGCAATTCATTTATTGGCGACAAAAAAGTCAAGGAAATAAATAATTTGTCCCAGGATATTAAGGAAATGAATATTCTATCCTTCAAATATCTGAAAATAAATAATCTGAGTGGACCAAATTTACCAGCCCCACCCCCTTCCTCAGAATCAATGGTTGTCCCCTAATACGGATGTAGATTATTTTTAGAATCATTAAGAACATGACCTTTCACTTTTTCTTTTTTACACCAATGTAAACAGTATGTTAGCTGCTCAACCAGGGTTATATACATGTATGTGCTAGACTAGCAACGTCACTGAGGAAGCTCTATGGTCGTTACGAGACTCTTATTACTCCATATGATATCTCGTTATCCAGACTTTTAAATGATATTCTGAACTGAGACCGATTCCAATCATTTTACACAGATTTGACACCTTCTATACTAGAAGGTTACCTACTTTAACTTCTCCATAAATAAATACATATGTAATTTACACGATTTGACTTTTTCTACTGGGTATATGTGACGGGTGTCGCTAGCAAGCAGGATATGCTCACTCTCTCCGAGCACCTGATCTCACTCCACCACATGGGTTCACATATGCTCTTCAAGTAGATATATTTTGTTATTTTCCACTTGTTTTTCATTTTCACTGATTTTGTATGTCCTCTGGTTTCCTGATTTTTAGACTTATGGTTTGGATTTATCCATCATCTTTATTTTGTAACGCTTCATGGCATTTCTTGAATTCTATCCTGGACGGTAGACTATATTTAGGTTCTTTTCGAGAAGATGAACGTTAACTTTTAACCAAATTACAATTTAGCTCACCAGAAATGATATGAACCGCCGGTTTATTACATGTACACGAGGAAAGAAGAGAGTCTAGAACATTAGGTTTAGATGTTATTGCATCGTAATTTAGAATAAAACTTCCATTAAAATAAATACATTACACCGATTAAAATATATGCAAGAATACGTGGTTGAAAAAGATGAATCGAAGCAATGGTTTGGGGTATATATGTAAGTAACAGATGGTGTTGATAAATGTGCAAAATACAGTGTACATCGTGAATGGTCAAGACGTCTATATAGTTATTTGTTTGACATATTTGTCAATACTTATCCAGCGTAATTTCCCATCCCGTTTTTACGGTGATCTAGTATACAAACAGAGGAGGGTCAAAGCTTCCGATAATTTCATATCGACTCGCTCTAAAATTATTAAACACCATCCGCTTCGATCTTGTATTGGGCCCCTCTACAACCCAGTACAGACCTTAACGTGAGCGTGTTAGTGCCATAGTCATGTGACACCAGTTACTTTCGTATTCTACCAAGGCGTTTGGGACTTGGACGGGCCTTGTCCAAACCTTTCAAAAGGACACAAGTCCGATCCTTGTGCCCTCTGACTGACTGTTAGTGGGGACACCAATTGATCAAGGATCTAAGCTCGCTTACAGACGAGCAGAGCACTTATGTTCACTTATAGTATAGCTCCATGGTGACTTTTACCACATAACTGAGCCAGTAACTCCTCTTCTTTCTTTCTTATGTTGATGTCGCCTTACAGATTTTTGATAGCAACATTTTATTTTCTAAAAGTTTCGTGTGTAAAAATTTTTTTATGACTTTTCGTCTTGAGAAACATGTTGATTCCTGTTCTCTATATGGAGGATTATCTATGAATTTTTTAAATATGTGTCTTTTCATTGTGCTGTTTTTGCAGTGAGTGGGAAGATTGGCGCCCGTAAACGGAATAACCACACCAACTGAGTGACGTTTGTTACTGTAATTGACGTCCTAAGTTGGTATTGTAACCGCAGCACAATGGAATAGTTTTGTAATGTTTTCCGTGTATATTTTAATATTATCATAAATATAGAACATATATACCTTTTAATTTAGTGCACCATATGCGTATTTTGTCTCTTTAGTGATGCTTGTGGCCAAATGATTGGAATTCTCAAAATATATCAATATTTGAATTGCAGTTTTGAAACCAAAATGACCGAAAAGTGAACCAACGAATCTATCTAAGGACAGAGCTATGCATCAGGGAGATACTCCTTAGTTTTAGAGTGGTTTACTTAATTTGATGACTGAAAATTTGAAGTATATATTTCATGTCAGTACAAAAGCACTGAAAACTAGACTTGTGATGCCCTTGGAGACTATCAGTCCACCAACAGTGACACAGGCCTAGTGGATATAATAAATATAGAACATATATACCTTTTAATTTAGCGCATATTTCGACAACTTATGTCTTCATGTTTTGTGTGCATGCCCTTGGTGATTTGTGAATACATTTTTGTCAGATGTCTTCTGTTTTCTCTTTTATCCTATTATGACGTCACCTTCACCATAAATTGTATAGCTCCATGGTGACTTCTGCCACATCACTGAGCCAGTAACTCCTCTTTTTTCTTTCCTGTGCCAAATTTGGCATGTTTCCATTTTGCGACGGGTAATGCATGCAAACAGGAGACGCTCACTCACCCCGGGTACCTGGTCTCTCCCCGGAATATTGTATTTTCCGGGTTTGCAACGGTTTTTATGGGACAATTTCATAATTCAGCATCTCCCTTTGAACTTCGACACTTGGATAAGGCATAAAAAAAAAATGTTTGTTTCCTGTAACATGGCTTAAATCTTTTGGGTCGGGGAGTTGTTTTATTTGAGATGTTTTATAAAGATTTCTAATACAACACAATGCCGTTAAGTGTTAAATCAACTATTATACATCAAATTTTGACATGATTTCCCAGCAGGATATAATTAGACAAGTTTTGAAGCTGTCTTTTTTTATTCGACATTCATTCAAATGAATCAATACTACTTATCCCTATTTCTTTTCCTCATTGAGTCAACAAAATGTTTTAGGTCCGGGTTTTAAAAGAGGGTCGGTCAAGTAACATATATTTTTCAATTGATTTAGCCTAAGTGATCGGTTCTTCTTCATTGGTTACCTTTATTCATTCAGCCAGAATACATTCAGTAATTTTGTCTGTAAGACAGAAACAGCGTTTCAGTTTTATTTCCGATACAGATACATTGATGGCGTTCTGTCCATGAATAATCTAAATTTTCAACGGCCAAATGTATCATACTGAACTTGAGATGCAGGACAAGACAAAGATCAACACATCTACTTCGTACCTCTTCCTTGTCGGTAGGTAGGGTCATTTATACATCTGTCTTTACAACAAACGTGTCGATTTCAACTTCCATATAACTAATTTACCCTTCCCATTCCCTTTCTGAGAATAATATCTCATCCTCGACAGCCTATATCTCTTTGTTTTCACAACTAAAACGCTATGCCAGAGCATGCTCCTCCATAGAGAGAGAGAGGAAAAGAGAAAAAAAAAGAGAGAGAGAGAGAGTGTGTGTATGTGTGCGTGTTTGTGTGTATGTGTGTGAGGGACATGTGACTAACAAAAAAAAAAAAAAAAAACGAGTGGCCAAAGTAGGCCTATTTCCCTCACCTGAACACAATTTGCTCGTTCACAAATACCTTATAGATATAGTATTCTCTTTCATATTTAGATATATGCACAACCACTGTAATTGTCTTGAGATAAAGCTTTCAAGACATATGTATTTTATTTTTGCATTAATTACATTAATCGGTGACGTCACAACGCCCCATATTTGATCCACTTTTCAGCACAGAAAGAGATGTTTGGCAGACATCTGATTCTTATGCTTATGACGTCAAAATGAAATGTTCGACATTTCTAACCTTGCGTGACGTCATCAGAATCGAATTTTGCGCTAAAGGGCTTGACATTCGACGAAAGTATGTTATTCTGGATAACGTTACGTTGTCATGGGACACCGGTTGTTTCCTTCAATATATAACTTCCCTCCGAAATGATTTGCTGATGCGGTTTATAAATAGGAATTGGAAGTTTCCAGTATGATATTTTGGCGTTTAAAGTGCATATATATATATACACACACACACACACATATATATAAATGTATGTATGTATGCATAGAATAAGTGTCTTATTTTGTGTTTTTTATGCAGGAATACATTACAATGTCTGGTGCATTTATGAGATATAATGCGCTATTATATGTAGTAAATTCATCAGCAATTGTAATTTATTCCTGCGTGAAAACACAAAATAAGACACTATTATATAATTATTGACAACTGACGAACAAATATAACATTGCATCTTCAAATTGAATAGATCTTGATAAAAAAATATCTAAATACAGTTATTAATTACTAAATCTGTTCTTATTGTGATGTAAAATGAAATATATTTTCCTTCAGCACGATTTGAGCTTATTCCCATCAGCATGATAGACCTGATCTTTTTCTGACTTAAAAGAAAAATCACAAAACCCAAGACAAATAAACTTTTACACGGAACTTTCAAATAAAACTACAAATAGATATTTTTTTACACAAAATTGTTTAAAAAGTTTATTTTTTCTTTCCAATATGGCATATTAAATGCTGCAAATAACAGGAATAAATAAACGACATAGACATATGAGTCTTCCACGAAAAAAGGAATAAAAGAAACCTTGATCCCACCGTTCAAAATAAAAAAAAAACCAAACAAACAAACAACACCCAAAACAACCCCCCTAAAAGACCCCATAAGTATCAGATACAGGTAGTATGCAGCATGTGTACATTGTCTTGAATACTACAACATTCTGATCTCAAACTACCATACCTGCTTTGGATTCCAAAGATGGCCAAAACACCATATAAGCATTGATTAGTTGCTGGATCTTCCAAGTGTCCCACCAAGCCTCTGTCCTTATTACTGAGAATTTTAACTAAAACCAAATATGATCTTCAGAAATACTGCCCTACTGCTTATTTGAGAAGCGGAATCAATCACACGTGGATCCTAAAGAATGCTATGGAACTTCTAGGGCACATTAAATCTCATGTTTGTAATAATGTGACTAGCACCAAGTCTTTAAACTCTTTTTACCACCATTCCTTTTAAAAACTTAAGAAAGTAGTGACAAAAATAATGGAACAGGTTTAAGCATCTATCGATAATATCTCGAAAGGAAAAGTCTGATTCCAGGAAGTATGCACAAAAAGAGATCATCCACATGTTAGAATTTTTAGTAGTAATTTTCATTATTATTATTATTTTTTTTTTTTTTTTTTGTGGGAAAAAGTTTTTGCAGATTGTTGACATTCCGATGGATACATATAGCGCACCACTTCTGGCCGACATTCTTTGTGCTCATACGCAGCAGAATTCACACAGTCTCTGTTCTCTAAAAGCAGCAAAAATTAGCCTTTCGGTTCAACTTTGCATACAGATACATTCGACGTTTTGTCGAAAAGCAACCTGTATTTAAAGATCACCTCAACATCATATTATATTTCAAAGGACTGGAAATAAATGATACAAATGAAAACGCATCTTCTCCGTCATACCTTGATATACTCCTATCAATTAGTGATGATGGTTCTTTAGTTACTGCTTTTTACGATCAAAACAGTCACATTAAATACGATTTCTATATTATTGCTTGTCTTTGTTATTAACCCATAATACAGTGAGTTACTTTTGAAATTGTAAATTTTGGACTATAAATGTATATAACAATAGTCAATCAATTGGTGTGGTTATTCGGTTTACCAGCTTTTTTTTCCACTCACCACAAACGCAGTATATTCAAAGGACAAATATTTTTTATCTGTAAAAGAATGTCAGTGTCTATAGCTGTTATATATTGAAATTCATCCAATATTTGATTTTAAGAAATGATGAATTCATAGAGGATATTTATTAAAATAAACAACAATCAATTTTCTTAATATTACTTTGTTTGGATCAACCTAATTACAGTTTAAATTTCCATAGAAAACGTTTAGTAATTCATTGAGCCACAATTATCTTAACGGACAAATGCTTACATCTAGCCGATTTATTCACGTCGCGTTACCACGGTTTTACGGATTGTTAAACGTTATCAGGAACACTGGTATGAAAAGTGCACAATCGAATAATTTTTGGAAGGTGATGTAATCAGCTTCCCTAAGCCGCCGTCCATCTCAATTTGGAAACCGATGTTACCCAAGTGTTCTTCCGCCTTAAATAGTAGCATCAATATAGTCCCCAAACAAATCATGTGATACTGATATATAATACAAATTTAGCAACTAAAGTTAAAGAATCTGTACTTTACATATTAAAATTTGCAAGAATAGATAGATTTAGTGTACTCTTATTTATGAGATAAAGTTATATAAAAATATTCCTGCGCTACAGTATGTCGGTCAAAACGTACAAGTTTATTCCTTAACCATGGCTATCTTTCGCTTGAGGATAGATCAATCGTTTTGTTTTGTTTTTAATGTGTTTGATATCTATGCACATCTTCGCTTGTGTGCATGACCTCGTTTGTTTATTCGACTAAACATTTTCTATATTGTACATAGTCTGTTGCAATGCTTACTTGTATAATTTGTCAGAGGTTCCAAGTCGTTCGGAGTAAATATAAGGGATTATAGATCTTTCGAGGACATTTCGGTACATTGTCGGTTCGGTACAGATATACGACGTTTCCGTACAAGTAGAACATATTTTGAACCTCGAAATGGTCGTTGTGGTTGTAAAACCGTTCTAATTTATACATTTGTCTCGGAATACACTGAAACCTATATGCATCAAAATGAACAATTAATGGTACAAACACATAATATTGATACATATACATGGGCGGATCTAGAAATTTTTAAAACGGGGGTCGGAATCAATATTGCTTTATTTTATGAAAATTCAGTATATAAGACTTTCATGTCCAAAGTCGACAATCCAGGCAATTTTCAAATTTATATTTTATCTATTATTTTTCGGAGATGTTTGCTTCGGTATTAACACATGTACCGTGTGAAAGAAAAGGGACTGGGAGAAAGCTAGAACCCGAACTCGCAACCTTCTATTTAATCACAGTGCTCTACCAACAGATATTCTCAATTCTGACCAATATTACTCAACATTCGTCACGTATTATTACACATTCATTCTCAGCACCTGCGACCATATATAGGCAGCACAGTTCATTTCATGGAATTATTGACAAGTGCAACCTTGTATAAAAATTTGCAGCATAATTTTGATTACTACGGCTTAAAATCATTTTACACATGTTCCATAATAAACAAGATGTGTTTGTGAAACACAATGCCACTGGCGGCAACAAAATCCGGAAAAAGCTATTTTTAGCCTCAAGGTCAGAGTGCCATTGACCTTGGTGTCATTTGATAGGGCTTTATTAGTTGAGTATGCATGCTAAATATGAAGTTTCTATCTGTAAGTGTCATGGTTTATAAGTCATGGCGAAGGTTTAAGTTGACAACAGACAGACAAACAAACAGATAGACAGAACAAAACAATATGTCCCCGATGATTCGATCCGGGGCATAAAAATGTACGTGTCCCGTGATTGGGTACTATCACAGGTACTACTAGCCTGTCCAATCCCGTCGGTCAGGCTAATATTTTAGGTAAATCCGCTCACTTTACACGTAAAGAAGAACCTCAATATCAGGGGGGCGAATCAAATAGTCGTTTTTTATAGGAGCAGTCCGTTACTAAGCCAAAAATTATGAAAGAATGCCGAGTTTTCTATACAATAATTAAGATTTTCGAGTATTTAAGTTACAATATAACATATGAATGGTTTCATTCTAAGGCTATTTAATTTGCCTCTCGAACACTCTCTACCTCATTACATACAGCAAATTCAAAAAGACGTGATCCGTCGACAACTGTACTATTTTTACCAAGTCGGGTATTGAGTGACATACCATATTGTTGAGTATTATTTCTTGTACATTATTTGAATATTTCATATGTTAGAAATGACTTTAATGTACTTCATCAATCAACACATAAACAGAAAGTACGTATAATGCATGTAATTATCTATAATGCTACTTTTAGTTGACATTAATCCACAAATTCTAGGAGCAAGAACGGTTAAACCCAAAATGTGGGAGGCATCTTATCACACATAGCTTTACATATCGCTTTATTAGATCATGTACATGTACTTTAAACGTGTATGTTTGAAATTATTGCGTAAGCGTGCATCTGCATATCGTATGGTATATTGCGATGCATTTACTCATAATTCGTATTGCGATATAATCCCTATACGGTTTTGTTTTTTTGTAGTTTGGGATACTGCTTAAAACTTTTGGGTCAATAGTATCTAAAGTTATAATGTACAATACATTAAGATTACTGACATTTTAACTTCAAATGTTCAAAACGTATTACGAAAGTGAATAAAGTCATGTATCTGTAGCACTCACAACAATGTACCACAGTGATCATGCATGGGACCCTGAAATTTAGAGGTGAGGCCAGCACCCGAGATAAAAAAAAACTTTTACGCGTGTTCGATTCTAAGCCTGCATTCAAACTCCAAACCCCTACTCACTCTTGAGTTTGAGTACGGGTGAGGTTATAATCTTTACGCTTTCGATCCCGATTCCTTTGAGTGCATACAAGCACGGTTCTGAATATGGTCCTATCCGATTTTGAAATTTTTGAGAACATACTCGAGATTGGAGCACGGTGTCATGCTCCAGATATTCTATAACCTCGATAAACTTCGAGTTCGAGCACATAGTCACTTTGGAGCACCGAGTCGTGCTCTAAAATGTTTTATAAAGGTTCTGTTGGGGGAGTGAACGGCTCCTCTTTAATTAGCCACACCACCACGAATGTCCAAAACATACAAGCTTACATAATATTACCCTCTGTACATAACATTTAATACGACGAAACACTGTAAAGAAAAGGTCATAGCCACACACAACATATGAAGAGGGCACAGTAACATTTTAGTGCTTTGAATAGAAAACTCCTATGAATATTTACCTAACCGTTCTTACTCCTAACTTTATCGTCTTAGTCCTACAAAATTCGGAAAATACTTTGTAATTTTAAGTCTAGATTTACCTATTTTAATCTCATTTCTATACTCAAATAAGTAATTAAATTGTATATGCATAAACAAATTGAGGCGTTGTTCATAAAAGTTCATAAAGTTTAGAGGAAATTCGGGGGAATTTTTTAATTTGTCGACGCATTACGTTTTATAGGGAGGTTGTCATGTTCCAAATTTTAAGGCAATTGGATCTTTATCAATATCATTAAAGAATAGGCAAGGTTTGAATAGAAATCTATCATTTACAAAACAGAAAAAAAGAAATATAACTTTTCGAAGCGACTCTTTATCCACTCAATGAGTCTGCTCCCATAAAAAACGACCATTTGATTCACCCCCCCCCCCCCCCCACTGAATATGTAGCATCAAGGGGTATAAAACTTAAACTTACCATTTTCATTCACTTTTATATTATTTTATATGCATATATTTTCTATATGTCCGTCTGACGGTTACAAAGTTGCAAAACATGGCCACTCACCATGTGTAAACTTGCCTCATTGATCGGGAGTTTTACTATTTTGCATTGCATCTCGCAGAGCAATTAATAAAATTTGACAGTTCTAAACCGTAAAATGACAACCTTATCCGGCGAGCAGCTGTAGACAGCATGCACCGGCGCTCTGAGTGATGGCATAACACAAATATTATACTATTGTTTATAATGTGTGGATTCCTTCCGCCCCCTCTCTCTCTCTCTCTCTCTGGAAGGTCATTTATAGGAATCTCAAAGGGGGGGGGGTGGTCGGGACCCCCTCGACCCCCCCTCTGGATCCGCCAGTGCATATATGCACTGAAACATCGTACTGAAACCTTGTTCGTGCATGGCGTATGTCAACATAAAGGGGTATTTCACACAGTGACACTGTCAAAGTAAACATATAGAGAAGATCAAATGCATTTTATATACAAAATATTCATAACCAACTTGCATTTCTAGTCACTGTGAATACTTTAACAGTAGTTTTACTGTTTTTAAGTCGGGTTTGTTTGAGCTCTTAGTACATGTATATGTGTATAAAACAGCTTTGAAAAATATCTAATATATCTTCCTAGTTTGTACATCGAAATCTTTTTTTTTCTTTTTAAGGTTTAGATCTATAGGTCTTCACAAGATGTTGTAAAAATTAATCTACATGGGGTATTGAATTATCCCCCTTTAATTAAATTTCAATGAACATGTTTGTCCAGACAAAGGATCTCCAACAGCGACTGGCATAATCATAAAATCAGGCACGACTGGAAATTCAAACATTGTTGATCTACTGTGCATGTGACGTTCAAATTCTTATGAAAGTGATACAGAGAGAGAGAGAGGTGCAAAATTTTGCACTTTTTGCGTATTTTACACTTGGAATTAGATTTGGTTTTGTAATAAATTCTAAAGAACTAATTGACCACCCTCCGTTCTACTATAGTTGGCACATGGTAATGCTTTGATATTGTCCGTTTAAATTTCACATTTCAGACACAGTCTTTTGTACGTATGGTACATATTGTTTAGATCATTTGGTGAACATTAGAGCTATCGATTCCATGTTGGTTTTAGATATTCATAACCATATCTAATCAACACTTAAGCGATTGTCAAAGAAAGAGGAAGTTGGGAGAGGTTAAACTAATTTTATACTTCAGGGATTCAGGTGCAGATCCAATCATTGCTCATGCCCCCTTCCGGCAGGAAGCATAGGGGGTGGGCGACAAAGACATCTTTGTTAAGTAAATGTTTTCATATTAAATCAATCACCAGCCAGATACAATCATAATACACTACAGATGTTAGCAATTGCATATTTTTTTTTCAAAATTACCGCCGGTTAAAACTTGATCGAAGCTGCAGACACAGTAAAAAGGAGATATGATCCATTAGGATGCCCTGGTACATGCGCTGATTTCAATGAAATGGACAAAAAACGCATGTTGCTATTACATTGCTGTATATCCTTTCCCGAAAATCATAGCCTTTATCCCTTGATCGGGTTAGACTTCCGTTCCACGATTTATTTATTTATTTATTTTAGATCCGTGCAAGTATTAAATCAATATTTGTTGATTTGTTGACATGAACTATGTGTTTCATTTACTTGTATATACAGTTAGATACAGTTCAAACACGCTACAGAGGGTTTCAATCTTCTAACATACACTGTATCTAAATTTTTATCGAGAAAGCCCCCTGAAACCACACCCTTCACCTAATAGACCCTTTCAGCCTTGCAGACTTTCCCACTCGAGAGATGTGTAAACCCTCCCCCTTTTCTTTATAGCTGTTGAGGTTCTGGATCTACCCCTGAATGTCTGTGTAATTCCAAATTTCCAGATCTGCAAATCAAGTCATTACTCCCAATGATAGTACGAATATACATCAAATCCATTAATTTAACATTATTTTCGACACTTTACATACACCCCCTCAATGACCTCATGTAAAGACATATATATAATATACATAAATATTATAAAACTCTTTTATAGTCTGCTATGAAAGATACATCAGTTACACTTGAGGGGTGTCAAAATCAAGTAAAACCCGAGGCTTGCTCAACTTTATCTAATCAGGAAAATTTGGGCATATTAGTGTTCAGCGTCCTCGAAAATGGTTTATTCTAAGTGATTAAACCGTGATCGTTAGTCTTTTTGCCTTAAAGATGTAAAACAATGTAGAAAAAGGAGTTTATAATTGACGTTTTATTGAGACGTCACGTGGTATGTAATACACATAAATATCACATAGCTGTATTACATGGGCCTGCTCTTTTTCATATAAGCAGATATGAGAGAAATAAATGTATTAAAGATAAAATAATCGCTTTTATCTTATTCATTTATCTTGATATTATTCTAGGGTCATATCCAACCCAACCCCCAGTTTAGAAATCTTTAATTATTTGATCAGGTATGTATATTAGATACATAAATCCTTGCTGATATTATATACAGACTTGAGGATGCTTCTTACTGTCCTGTCCGGGAAAGCACATGTGAAAACAAGTCAATCTATAGAATTACGCATGAATTTTAATAATATTTCACAGAACTGTGGCCCTGGACCCAAGGGTGTGTCATGACCTTGAATGAAAGGTCATACATGTATTTTCAAGGTCAAGGTCACAATGTATATGATAGGTAAGTCAATCTGTGCGATGCCTTTCTACCCTATGTATATATTTGAGTAATATTTCATAGAATTGTTGCATTAGAAACACAGGGTGTATTTTGACCTTGAACCAAGGTTACATCCGCAAGGTCAAGGTCACAATGCATAAGATGGGTAAATCTTTGTCTGGGTCATAACATTTTCCCCCTTACATAGATCTGAGTATACGTAATATTCACAAAATTGTTGCCCAGGACCCAAAAGTGTGTCTTGAATTGGAACCAAATTATATATGCAAGGTCAAGGTCACATTGTATATGATGGGTAAATATTTGTCTAGTCCTTAACTTTTTACCCATTTCACGGATTTGAATAGCATTTCACAGATGTTTTGGCAATGTGGGAATGTTTCTATACTTTCAAATTTATCCCTTCAAACTTGGTGACAGCCATATAATGCCACACTAGGCATTGCTATTGTTGACTTTACAGTGTGCTTCGTTAATCACCTTCAATCAGTACTCTCAATATTTTGATTTTCAGTTGTATACAGCCGTGTCTACAAGGGAGATTATCATTGTGCCTAAAGACGATCCTTTGGGCCAGCCAGGTCTTGCTGCAAAACCTATTTTTGGGATGTACATGTCTTCTTACTTTCCTCTAAGTTAAGGGAAGCAGCGATTGTATTGCATATTGTTTTTCAAAAGAGCATAAAGACCCGTAACTAACTCGCAAGTAATGAAGTATTGGTTACAGGTATATATGTTCTATATTTATTACAACACTTTCACAAGTCGTTTAAGATAAATCGTAATATTCTGTAAAATACCATTTACGATCCATAAAAAGATGGTAAAATATCATCACTAGCTCGTATTTATCGTGGAAAATCATAGAGTTTTGCTGTAAATCCATTGGAATAACTCGTAATAAACCGTAAATCATTCGATATTACTCGTTACCACTTTTAAACCGATCATAAGAAGGGCCAAATCCTAAGGATCCATATATTTTTCGCACAGATGCAATACTGAAGGGAAGGTCTGTGTATAATTAAAGGTGCATTACCGTAAGAGCAGGGTGGTTGGGGATTAACAGAATCATTCATTATCGAGAATGTGTTATTGGGACATTCCATCAAATGGACAATGTTCACGGCCTAGGACAGCTGAGTCGTACATTTAATTTTTGCCTCGAGGTGGAATTTTTCTACCCCACACGAGTTCATAATGTATTTTTATCATTATTTTTATCTCATTATTATATCCTAATCAACTGCCTGTCATCGGCTTTACAAAACACGAATAAAAAACATATCTGTTTACAGGATCAAAGATATTTTCTGGTTATATTTCGGGACCTGCAAATAATTCTAGTCAAGAAGAAAATAATAACGTTTTCATTGAAAATAAGTTAAGTTTTAATTAATTGAATAATGATTCCTGAAATACATTTGATAATTTCACACATTATCACAAAATATTACGTTGAGAATAAGAGTATAAAGGTGTAGGTAATTAACACTCATTCGTGTGGCGTAGTAATGATGGTGGACGTGCACAGCATGTTTAGACTATTCCGAGTCCATTACATGGATCCATTCTCTGAACTGATATGTATAATCAGTTAGGTTGACTGTTACTTTTCCGTAAATATGTCTCCTGCTAAATCTCGACTCCGTGGAATGTTATGCACTTACTAAAGCTGACACAGGTTGTTGTACGACCTAATTCGAGTATTTTCTGAAAATTGTATCAGGGAGCGGGATAGTTGTGCATGTATAAGTGTAGAACTAAGAAGGATCTCGATTGATGCTGTTTCAAACCGAGGTTTATTTTGTTCAGAAGATTTTACAAAAGAGGTAGTGCTTGAGAATTTTGATAAAATAATGCTAATTGCCACCTTTGACTGAATAGTTTTGGGGCCCGTTGCGTACAGTTGTAATATATCAGGAGCACTCGAGTCCGTCATTGTTTAGACAAGGGTTTTACAGACACATGTGTTAGCGAATTTGTTATTATCAGCTAGTTCAACATTTTTGACAACCTTTTGTTCATTGAGTTTTTGACACATAATTCATCGGTCCTAAATTTGAGGGTGTTTCGCATTTGTTACAACCGAAGAACATCCATCAAGCGTTTAACTCTACACAAATTATAGGTCGACGCAAGGCATTTTACATGATTGTCAGGGGTAGCATAGCTACAGGGGGGACAAGATCGGCTCTCTGTGACATAAACGTCTAATCTAATCTTTGTGATCCTCTCATGATATGAATAGTCGAGCTGAAGTGCCTCATTTCTTTCCAAATCAACATCATCCATTTTCATTTTATAATGTTCAGTCCCCCCACCCCACCCTTCGCTTGCCAAAACACAATGTGTTGTTACACCACTACATGCTTATCAAAGAGGTTGATGTAGATTTTCCTATTGTTCAGTCGTATAAAGTGTTTCAATTTCGTCCGATGTAATTATCAGGGAGTTGGACCTTTTAGGTTTATTTCCTCGCCCTTCTTTCAATTTTTCTTGCCTGAAGAACCTCTCTGCATTGTGAAAATTTCAAGCTTCTGATTAATGAATATTGATAACGGTGGCGTCTTAAGTGCCTTTCGAAGATCCTAACATGCCTCTAAGAATTGAGGGATAATAATTGTTGCCCAATTTTGTGCGAACGCTCAATATGAAGTTGAGGCCGAAAGAGGGTTAAGCTCGGTTGGAATATATCGTAAATTTCTTTTGCTTCCACTTTCATTTCATTTCATTTCATACTCGCGCAAAAGGCTTTAACATATCGTTGTTTTCTCAGAGTATTTGAATTTTCATTAGCCTTAATGAACGTCGATGTTTCGAAAGGTTCAAATCTAATATTTGTATTTGCACCCGCCATGATTTATTAATGTACTTATTGCAGAGATATTTACCTTTTAAAATAGCACCGTTCACGGTATACTGATACATAGTGCAAGACAGAAAAATACTATAATGATATGTCATACTGGACAAGCCCACCTAACACCGGTGATAATGCGAACTGAATGTCTTCCTGATGGGTTTCATCTTTATTCCGCATTCTTCGTCTTCGCTTCTTGGCATATTTGATTTGCTTTCAAATTCTGTAAAATGAGACTTTGATTATGTTGCTTTTTAATTAGTGTTTTATTTCTTTAATCAATTAATTATCGGGTGTATCCTACAAATGCTTTTCATCAAATCGAATTCTGCTTTGTAAATGACGGCTAACGGACATTAGTGAGCATCCGTTAATTTACTGTATATGTCTGTTTAATATTTCCCCCTTGTGTTGTGCTTGGTTCGATAGTAAATTTAATGGGCTTGTGTATGCTATTGTGGAAGATGTGTAATTTCTGTTCAGTTTGGTTTAAAACAAATGTACTCCTTGAAATATGTCTTCCAACTTCCCGTTAAATATTGTGCGAAGCTCGTGTCACTGTGGCCACCGCTATATTGAAGGGAAACTTTTTTTTTTCTTGAAAAGGATTTCATTGTTTTCAAGCACTAATTTAAATTTTGAGCAAAATGTAAAGAATTCTTTTAGAGTGTCGGTATTTCGGTCCTGAATTTCTCCAGTCCATAAATCGTGAACTGTATTCCAAGATGGTTTGTATACAAACAGGTAACATAAACACTTACAAGTATTTTGTTCAGCAGCATCCTCTCTGGAATCCATGTCGTAACGTATAAATTTCGGTATATTATGCACTGATATCTAACCACTATATGAAAGAGGTTACTAATTGTGCACTAGATGATCAACCTCGAATGAGTAAGTCGGGATATTTTTGGAAGTATTTTTATTTTTAGGTCAGGTTGGTTATACGTTTACTCATAAACTATATATTCTTTCGATTTCCATTCTTTAGGCTTTTAACATCACTGGCGAGACCTTGTCCAAATGCGCATATGGTGCACCAAGTAAACACACGTATATACATTTTGATATTTATTTTACATGTACTTCATATCATATATTTTTGCAGGTAAATTAAAATTTAAATGTGTTAAAGATGTTGCATGTTGCTTGAATACACATTCATAACACGTTTATTTGTCTAGATGCCTCAGAGTTCTATCAGAATATGCTATGTATCGGGGACACGGATACAGCAAAATTTGGCACCAAGGTAGTTGATCGTTGTCCAAAAAATGAAATGTTTTATTCCGTGACAACTAAATATGATTTGGATGACAAGCTGTATGTGAGTGATAACAACGGTACCGTGTATAGAAGCAAATATATAGCGGAGTGCCACGGAGTGTTTGATTACAAACCGTGGGGACTTATCTTTGAATCCTGTAGAACGGTTACATTGAAAGAAATTGCAACGCTGGATGAATATGCCATAGCATTATTGTATATGAAAAAAGGATGTCCATATCGTATTTACCCTCCCGAGAGTACTCCAAGACCTAGAGTGTGTATGATTTTAAGCGGCATTACATGTCCTTATCCTAGGTTACCTGTTATTGTGAATCTCATAGCATTCAAACACATATCATGTAGAAGCCATTATACTATGCATCACTTTCTGGATCCTCCTAGCGGTTGTCAAGTTTCATATAGAGATCCTTTCATTCGCCAAAACGCCAAAGGAGTGCATCTTGTATTTACATTTCATGCAGAAAACCACGAGGTAAGAAAACACATACAGACATGTAACAATTATCCTTCTTTACAACGTAAAGTTCGAAGAAAAGTTCCCTGTGGTGGGTTTGACTTCAGAATTATTATATCGTTGTCCTGTTGTTTTCTACAAAATGTTTGTCCACTTCATTGTATGCAGTTTTGGACTTTCCTTTTGTCCGTTTTTTTTTTTTTTTGTGTGGTATTCACAAAGGTTGAGGAAAGTCAAACAGGGGACTCTTCTCCTCTTAGAAATCTTGGCTCAGCTTTGATTTTGATGGGTTCACTAATGTCCAAAGAGGAATAATGATATTAGTGATGCAGAGACTTAGATTCACTTTCCTTTGTTTTGTACATTTTGTCGCAGTTATAACCTTTCCAATGTTGAACCTATACAAAAAAAACAAAAAAAAAAAAAAAAAAAATACACTAGCGAAAAGAAAAATTAAACAAAAAGAAAAAAGACACTGTTCATATTTAAAAGCTAAAGCAAAAAAAGTATTCTTTCATCGCTGTTTATTCTTAAAGGCATAGATTGATATACTAAACGCGAGTTTGATAAATCAGTTTGTTAAATATTGCTTTCGATTTGCCTTGATGGCCAGAGCACGGTTTTTCTGGAGTTTCGAGTCTAAGAGTATTCAATGTCGCCAACTCGGCGGAGGGAACATTATGGTCTGGGTGAAATTATAACACATGGAAGACCATCACGTCATTTCATTCATTCACAATAATCAGCGTAAGGGTATTCTGCAGCAGGACAAAGCACGATCCTTCACCGCACGCGTTGTTCGTGACTATCTACAACAGCAAAACTTGAATGAACTCCCCTGACCTGCCATCGTTGTCAGATTATCGTCTATAGAACATGTTTGGGATGAAATGGTACAACGTCTACGTCAAGAGCTAAAATACCCTCCCCCACCTCTACTGCGTCGGATGCTTTGCATCGTTCGTTATTGTGCATATGCGGAGCATTCTCCAAGCATTTCTTCATAACCTGATTCGTTCAATGCTTTGTACGTGAGAATAATGCATCAGTGCAAATTGTCGTCTTACAAGCTATTGAACTTGTGGAACTTGTTTGACAGCCTTACTTTCAGTGTCTATTTGTTTCAACCATAATGGATATAATCCGTAACTTGATGTTTACATTGAAAGACAAAGCATTTTATTGAAATACGATATCCATCACGCAACATACTATTTTGTATATGAATCTATAAATGGAATTAATAAACTTCGCAGTTTCGGGGGGGTTTTTTTTCGCTAGTGTATAATTATTTGCATTGTTCTCATATGCAATACCATTCATTTGACATACAAAATGCAGTTCTGAAACTTTTAAAAACCAATTCCTTGTATTAATAATGTTTTAGAGATTTATATTTACAGATAATTGATATTGTTTACAGGTAAAAGTAAATGAGATGGCCTTTGTCAACAGCCAGTTACTTTCGGAACGATTTTTCTATTCAAACGACATTTATAGCTTCAGCACGAACAGTTTATGGTCGAAAATATATATATCATTAGTTAAGAAGGCTCTGCATCACTTAAAACCAAAGAGTATATTTGGATCATATAATTGTTACAATTGGACTGAAAATGAGCATGCCTGTGGTAATATTTTCATGCAGATGGCAGTGAATTTTAGAGATAATATCAACAGTCCTCAGATTTTGATACGCAGTCAAAATTGGCTGCATCAGGTTCAACTTACAATTATTAAACCAGAGTCGATGAAAGTAAGTATTTTTACAACTGCAAACACATTACATAATTCGTCATGTTCAGAAATGCCTGAAAAGACATCAGTCTTCGTCAATCAGGAATTAAAAGATCCAGTCATCTACGATATCAAGCTGCAGACGACGTTACAATCATTATCTCCAAACTTTGTCTTAAATTGTTTGGACATAGTGGTTGTTTTAGAAGAAAAGGTAGACGTCTTGTGTTCAACAGCGACGAACAAAGGATCATCATGTAGAACCCTCTACATATACAACATTATGGCTTTTCTATTCTTCAAATACAAAACTTGAATTTTACTTTGTAATATATGAAATGTAGTTGTTTATTGCTTTACGGATTTTTCAGTATAAACACTCACATGATTATATATATCTTTAGAAGGGTAATTCCAATAAGGACGAAGTAGTGAATCGGTAGGGGGTTCTTATAGATGACAGTCTTTATACAAATAATTATTTATTGCTTAAGAATACATATTGTCATTATACGTCGTGGATGTCCACTGTTGTACATTGTTGTTAGTGTCATTCTCATGTGATATCGTTACTTTCGTATTTTACATTATTCAAATTAACATCTACTGTTTAGGAAAACATAATTATTGAAAAGCTTTTCAAGTTTGAAGTGAGGCATACTTTTGCTAATATTTTGGGAATCCACATGTATAGGTTTACTTAATCTCTGTATAGCGATTGTGAAAAAGAAAACCATATACATGCGAGTTACCACATTTTATACCTTTGTGTTATATAGATATTGTATTTGGTAACAAATTATACCAACAAATTGTCGGCATTCCAATGCACTAATTGTGCACTTCTGTTGGTCGATTTGTTCCCCTTTTCATGTGAAAGTGATTTTATATAAGCGCTATTAAATAAAATAAATAAATAAATAAATTAATTAATTAGTAATTGAAAAAAATAAATAGATAAAAAAGGGGGCATTGAAATTTCATTTCAAATTTAGATAAAGTGATGATGTATTGTCTGTAAATAATGAACCCTTTTAGTGAATGCACAATATCTCAAAGCACTCGAAAATAAAAAACAAGAATCCAGTTTTCAGCTGATCAGATATGCTAGGGCTTCTTATGACTAAGTTTTCTTTTTTCTCCAAGGCAAATTACATAGTGAAAAGTTATTATCACAAAGATATGAAATGAAACGTCTTTTGTCAACATTCCGCGAAGTTTACGGAAAATACTTATTCGGTTGAAGAAGTTTGATTATATTTCTATGGCAATAACAATAATAATCGTGGCGTTTTACTAAATGTGACTACGGTATTATACCTTCTACTGAATGTGACTTCGAGTTTATAATAACTCGACTTACATGTATCTTATGGCACAATGACGAATGTGACTGGTCGGCAGTGAATATTTACTCCTCCATGGCACTTAATCCCACCTCTGCATTTTACAGAGGTTTGTAATTCCCTTTACTCACTATATTGTTATTTTACACTATTGTGTCGAAAACGCCCTGAAGAATCCCGTTTTCCTTTGATAAACTTTGCAAAACCATGAAAACACTGAAGTCAACCTGAAATACACTGAAAAACTCTGAAGTTTACACCGACTACCCTGAAAAACTCTGCAAAACTTAGACGCTACTAAAAACAACTCAGCAAAACTCTGAAAAACACCGACACTTACCGCGATGCCCTCCGGCCGTGCGATCGCAGTTTTGCGTACGTTTATACGGTCCCTTTTATAAGCCCTCAGAGCATTAATGTATAAAAAATTTGATGAGTTAATAAGTGGTGAATTCGAAAAAAAGGAAAAGAAAATAATAATATATCTCGCATTTCTTTGTACGCTTTTTGAAGTAAAATTATTTTAACGATTCTCTAAAAATTCATTTTGCTGGTGCATTGTTCCTGTTCAGACGTAGGTTTGTAAAATCACATGAAAACAAAAATTATTAAACTAAAACAATTGACAAAATAAAAAAAGAAAAAAAAATCCCTAAAAGAGAAAGAGAAGGGGGAGGCAACCCAAACAAAACAAACCCAGCGGAGGCATAATACACTACAAGGCTTATATATACATTTATATTTGGAGCTTTTCCAAATTAAAATGTATGTACATATATTCCTGGTAAAGAGTACTGTTTCATAACTGTGTATCAATATAGTGAAGGAGAAATAAAAAAATGTAAAAATCTCTTAGAACTATAAATGAATGAATAAATAATAAATTATTGAATAATGAATAATAAATAAATAAATAATATTTGAATGTGATCAGTACCTATAAATCTTATACGAAAAGCGAATTTATCACAAGTACTTGTGCATATTTTCTCCTTACCGATGATTTGCAAAAAAAAATTAAGATATAGTCATTTAACTTTTGTTATTATTATGACAGCGTAATATAACAAAGTTCAGAGGACAATAACTTTTTTTTTACTTAAAATTTCACGTGTTTACGTGTTGCTCTTTCATGCCAATGTTATTTTGTCCTATAAAATATTTCAATATTTCAGTAATTACATATTCACTCTATATTAAAAAATGTTGCTTGAAATAGCATTCAATAAATTTCAATATATCAGTGTAACAATTTATCTGCCTTTTGTTATATCACTACTTACTTAATCTACATTTGACTATATACAATAAAATGATACTTCATGTAACAGCATTGTCGGATTTAGAGAATGCAGGTCGCAACCCCTGCAACCCCACCCCTACACACACACACACACACAAAAACACACACACACACACACACACACACACACACACACACACACACACACACTTCGGTCGGAAAATCTTACCAAAAAGGTCATTTTCGATCATTTTAGTGCTGCACTCCAACCCCCTTTCTAGACCGAATAGTGCAAAACATTAGTCATGGGTGACTGGGAAACACCCTTTCTTTTAAAAAATTCTAGATCCGCCCCTGAACAGTTTGGGAAAGTTGCATGTGTTTCTGCGGTACAGTAAAGCCAAACCCCAGGATTTTACACCAAAGAAAATTAGGATTATATTGACTGCGGAGAGAGCATGTGTCACCTCACTGACCCAGTAGATTTATGTAAGCGTAGTATCTTCGAGCCTCTCGGTGATTGACGTTAGAGCAGAGGAGTATTAAATTTAATGGAACATTTTCGGGGTGGTAGTGTTACCTTACAATTTTAGAATATTTGTCGTGGTTTCTTCATCAGCAAAATGATTATTCGGTTGTGTAAGTGACCTTTGGTTAATCATAGCGTGATGAAAGTCCTACTCAACTTCCAGAATACAGAATGCTACACTAAGAAGGACGTACCAACATAATCAATTATATTCTACAATTCTTCCTTTAGTTTATGAATTAAAACGTGAGAATAAAAAGATTGCCAACCAGCAAGGCTACACCACTACCAAAAGTTTAACTAGTAAAGGTCTGGTTACCCCAGCAAACAGCCACTTGCTTATAGATTGGTTATGGTATATCGTTAAAAATAAATAGTAAGTAGATTAATTGATTAATTATTGTTTCACGTCACTCCACGATTATTTCACGTATATGGTGACGGTATCTGCCTGATGTATTGCATAGAAATTTATACCTTTGTAGCAGAACCTGCCGAAGAAGTAGGGGATCTTTTACCTGCCACGCCCACCGTGACACGGGACCTCGGTGTCTACTGTCTCATCTGAAAGACAGGACATCGATGTGTCCACGACGGGAGTCGAACCCGGGACCTTTGGTCACCTCATCCACCGAGCCCACCGGTTTAAAACAAATAGTAAATGGTATCGTTAGTAAATTAAAAGTACAAATTCAAGTAGAGAGTGTCATACATGTATTTATAGTAGATACCTGGATCTGCCCCAACAAGCGGATCCATATCGTAAATTGTCGAGTAGGGTGTTTAATTAATTGATTGATTATTGTTTTACGTCACTCCACGATTATTTCACGTATATGGTGACGGCATCTGCCTTGTGCATTGTACACAAATTTAGACCTTTGCTACGGACCCACCTGAAGCAGTGAGGGATATTTTACGTGCCACGCCTAACGTGGCACGAGACCTCGGTTTTACTGTCTCATATGAAAGACAGAACATCTATGTGGCCGGGGCAGAAGTCGAAACCGGGACCTCTCCATTACGAGCTCAGCACCTTACACACTACACCACACCGGCTTAGGATGTTTAAATCATAATTATAGCATAATTAAATTGAGTTCATACAACCACCTCCCCCTCTCTCTTATATATATACTAGAAAATTTTCATCAGAAAGTAACGGCACACGCAAGGAATCTGTGAAATTACCTTATTTTGATGCGACATGTCTTTCTTTTTACCTTTGTTCTTCTACATGTAATCAGTTCTCTATTACGTAATAAACATTCTTTCTATGGAGGTATAGAAGTAAAACCGATTTACAAACTGTATAATCCGCTTCAGTTTGTAAATCGGTTTTATACTGTGTCCCCGAGAGCATCATAAGTCTAGTTATCAGTGCTTTTGTACTGACATTAAATATATATACTTCAAATTTCCAATCATCAAATTAAGTAAATCACCCCAAAACTAAGGAGTATCTCCCTGATGCATAGCTCTGTCCTTAGATAGATTCTTTGGTTCACATTTTGGTCATTTTGGCTGCAACACTGCTCTTCATATTCTTTTTATATTTTGAGAAATCCAATCATTCGGCCACGAGCATCACTGAAGAAACATAAATTTTCGAAATGCGCATATGGTGCACAAAATTAAAGGGTATATGTTCTATATTTATTATAACCACTAGGTCGGTGTCACTGCTGGTTGACTGATAGTCCCCGAGGGCATCATAAGTCTAGTTATCAGTGCTTTTGTACTGACAGTAAATATATATACTTCAAATTTCCAGTCATCAAATTAAGTAAATCACTCCAAAACTAAGGAGTATCTCCCTGATGCATAACTCTGTCCTTAGATAGATTCTTTGGTTCACTTTTCGGTCATTTTGGCTTCAACACTGCTCTTCACGAGCATCACTGAAGAAACATAAATTGTCGAAATGCGCATAAGGTGCACAAAATTAAAAGGTTTATATGTTCTATATTTTTTGTAAATCGGGTTTACTTCTATACATCCACAGAAAAATAAATTATTAATTTCATTCATTATAATCTAATTATATCCATTAATATCAACAAACGTTTCGATGAAATTTGAAATATTTATTGTAAATAAGGAATTTTGAGGTTTTTAGGTGCATTGATAGCCACGTCAACCAATCAAAATTAGTGTAACGATAAATGTACACATATCACATGTTCATCGCTTTGTATGCGATTGTTAATTGTTGCTCACATGAAACTGAAAATGGCAGTTATTGAATGTGGAATTTGCAAGAAATCCAGAGGAAAGGAAACTACTCCGGTTTAGCTAGTTCCCCTGATACACGATATGTTGATTATTTACGACAGAAGGCGTTGATATAAGCGGCGAATGCGTAGACAGAGGAAATGCAGACTCGTCAATCGGCAATGTCGCTAGTGGACTAGGCGGAGCTCTTGAAGCAGAAGAAAATCGAACACATGTAGCGCTAGGCCCAGACGATATCGAATGAGCAGATATGACTTTGCTTAGGGTATTACCAAGATCACGTTTTTGGTCAATCTCCAAAGCAGAGTTACGGTCCTTGCATTCGCTTTAATCTCTGCCAACTACTGAAAGCAGTCCCTAGTCAGAAGGCAGAAAATATAGACTGTTTTGCGTGTTTTGGAAAAAAATGTTATCGTATTCAATTTATCTGGGCAAAAATTAGACAATGAGGTGCAAATGATAGTTTTTTTGACAAACTGTATTACAGAAGTTCGCTGACTTGTACGCTGAGAAAACTTAGTGCGGTATAATTTCGGGGTTTATTTCTTATTCGGGGTTCACAACAGTTTCTTTTTGAAACTTACACGATTTTGTATCTGTCCTTGGACTTTGAGAATGATTAACGGTTTGGTACTTCTCCGATATTGATTGTAGAAGCCCGATTAAAACTCAATGTAACATGGTAAATGCTTTAAATTTAGCTAATAAAGCCATTGAAGACCAAGTCATGTCGTCTAGACGCAAAACTCTGATTTTACAAGAATCTTGTAAAACCTGAGACGTTGGCAGAGGTGTGTGTGGATTGTAAAGGAACGACAACTCTGTTTTGGAAATGGTTTTTTCATGAGTGCAATTTCTCGTTTAGCTACGTATGGTATCAGGAGGTTTCGTACCTAGGAGAATTCGTACCCAGGGGAATTCGTACCCAAAATGGATGGGTACGAATTCTCTGGTTAATTCGTACCCTGGGTACGAATTCTCCAGAGAATCATAGACATAGATATATTTTGATCTATATCTATGTTTAGATCTAACACACTTTTGTACGACTCGTATAATATTCCATACTTGACTGTGACATTTCCGTATATATTTTTTTTAATATATCAGCTGTACAATGAACTGATTAACTGAGAAAAGTGGGCATGTGTTTGACAAAATATTAAGAAAAGCGAGGTAGTGTAGTTGAATGTACATGAATGTGACAATAATAACTGAGCGATACTTATGATAAATACCAATTACGAACAATTGTGAAATCGGACGACATGTATTTTAGATGATTATATTATTTTACCCTTTGGAGTTTTAAGTTTTTAGTCATTATTTCACGGGGTTTTTTTTATACTTTTATCATCGCGAAAGGAAGCTGACCTCCTGTCCCTATAAAAAAGCTTGCACCTACTTCGACTTTTCCATATATAGATACATATGGAATTCACACGATTTGACTCTTTCTACGGGGTATATGTGACGGGTGTTGCTAGCAAGCAGGAGATGCTCACTCTCCCCGGGCACCTGATCTCACTCCATCACAGGGGTTCACATATGCTCTTCAAGTAGACATATTTTGTTATTTTCCATTTGTTTTTCATTTTCACTGATTTTGTATGTTCCTATGCTTCATGATTTTTGGACTTGTGGTTTGGATTTATCCATCATCTTTACATTGTAAGCAAAGGGAAGTTGTCCAGATACCAGCGCAACTCATCCAGGCAGCTTCACCAGAAGATAAACAGAGCCTGGGACGCTTGTGAGCAAGGCAGCATCTCATCATGTGTATACTGCAAAATATAACCAAACTTTTATTAAAAATAGAAAATGTCAAGCAAGGATACTGGATACAGAGTTTACATACAATACATATTTCTAAATTAAATGTAGGGTACGAATTCTATGGGTACGAATTAACCAGAGAATTCGTAACCATTCATTTTCGGTGCGGATTCTCCTGGGTACGAAACCTCCAGCAATCCTACGTATTGATGCCTCATTTCTATGACCACTCATTAGCATTATGTGACGTAACTCATGGCCAGCATCATTCATGACTTGGATACTTGTTGCTCGAAGACAATGTGCTGTGTACGTCTTTGAACAACCCGAGCTTTTACTGATGTCGCCGATAAATCGAGAAAATTGATAAGGCTTTACTGCCTTGCTGATGTACCACATCTCGCAAGATTCTGGGGACTTTAACGCATCCTTTACAAAATGATTGAACAGGAATGAAGCATCATCTACGGTACGAGACAGGAGATCTCGAAGAGATTTAACTGGACATTTTTCTCCGTCTGTTGCATACATTCGCTTTTCAGCACCCTCTGTGTAATCGATGCCACCTTGATGATTTTTTTGCCGAACCTCATGCTTCAGTGTTACATATTCAATGTTATTTTTATTACGGAGGAATTCAAAGGAATGTTTTTGCAGTTGTGGGTGGAATTCAAGGCCACGGGAGACAAAGTGCACCGATAAATTGTACCATACACGTTGAAGAAGTGTCACAGGATTGGTTTCCGCGTAAAGATAGTTGTTGATTTTTTCGAGGTCTGCACAGTAAATTACATCTTTATATTTTGTAGGGCGAGATAAACCATCCGACACATTTTGCTTCAGTTTACCATCAAGAGTTTGATTAACAGATTTAAAGGCTTTGTCACGGCCAATATCAATATCACGGTTCAAGTCGTTAAGATGCCTGTTGATGGCAGCCCTTAAGGATTTAAATGAATTTTTATGGTATTCATTTGCTTGAAGCTCTGTCATTCGTGCAGCTCGCTTTTCAACATTTCTCGGCTAAGCTTCAGCATAGCACCTCCCAGCTTTACACACAAATCATCTGCAGTGATGGTTGTAAAATCCACCTCAGAGCCACTGTTGTGCACACTCTTCTCTGAAGTAAGGAAAAAATGAATTGAAGTTTTTCTTTTAAATTCTGTTAAATTTTGATTTGAATGGATCTTGTTTTAATTCAGGATGCACTAATTTTGTATGTATTTTGTAAATAGTTGTCTTTCATAAGAAAATTATATTCAATATTTTATTATTTGCTGTTTTGTGTGATAAATTGATTTCTGTTAACGTTCTGAGTTTCATTAAAATGTGAAACTTTATTTTGTATTTTTATTCAAATGTCCCTTGGTTTCAAGGGTATAGAGTTTAAACTTTAAGGATGGTCAAGTCTGTCTGACCTCAGTGTGAAGTTGAAATGAAAATGTTGATATATGTATACCCCAAAACCATATATAGGGTGACAGGGTGCATGCTTATATTTTTGTCTTCTGTTTGTCTGTTGTCACCTTTAACCTTGAACCATGAGATTTTATATATGGCATGTCCTTTCAACTAATAAAGCTTTTAGCTTTTTACACATTATATCAAACCATCAAGAACACTGACTTTTGTCCTTGACTTAGATTACATGATTTTCAGGACTTTGTTATTGTCATGGGCATTTGTGTTTCACAAACACATCTGGTGTTTTTTTTTCCAAGAATAATGTACATGTATCACTAAAAGTAGAAAATGTAATTTCTACATAACACACCTTGAAATAACTTAACACCCCATTTGGTGTTGTTCTTTGTTGATTTGGACTGCCTTTTGGCTTGCAAATCATCCAGCTCACTCTCCGTCACTGTCTTGAATACTCTTTGCCCTTTGAGGAACTAATACTGCAAATCAGAGGTTGGTCGTGTGCAGTTATTGTTGATTTGTGAAATCAAATGCCTGGTACACTTCCATAATTGCCATTTCATATGGAGTGCTCGCATTTACTGTATCCAGTGTAAATTCATCATCAAAGAAGGAATCATGATTTTCGATATCTTCTAGATCTAGGCCTACCATCAACGAGACTGGCAAAGTCATTTTCTTTACTGTTATTGTTTACATTAGCAAAATTTTGTTCATCTACTAACACAGTACAAACACTAGTTTGGTCTATATTTGTATCACCCATTTGATTATTTAGCATATCAGTATCTGTTCAAAAAATGTTGTCAAAGGAGCCTAAGTCAAATATTGTTTATTGATGGCAAACAGCAGACAAAAGTAGAAAGGCATTTCAACAGCAGACGAAAGCAGAAAGGAAGATTTTCTCAAAGAAAAAAGAGGAGTTACTGGCTCAGTTATGTTGACAATGTTGACAAATGTTGACAATTTTGAGCTATTCATTTGCGGGAAGTTCAATGAAAACAATACATAATGATATTAAGTTCTTTATTGATCACAAATTATTGACAAAAATATCGATAATCAAAGAAAATGTTACGGTTGGTACTCTGGTCAGAGAAAATTCGGGTCGGATAGAAAGAAATAGTTCCGGCCCATGGGCGTGGCTTATCGTAGAACGTCTAACGATAGGCGTGGCCAATTATCACATGACATTTTTTACTTCCATCGAGGTTAAAACGAATTTTTATATATACGATTAAATAGGCTTTATACTGCGTTTGCCTCTGAAATTAGATTATAAACGATTATGACATTTTTTAAGATTTTCAGTTTGGTTTTAGAGTATTCGGATCTTAAACATGATAATTAATGAACAATTCATAAATAAGAGAAATGTAAAGATGATGGATAAATCCAAACCATGAGTCTAAAAATCATGAAACCAAAGTACATACAAAATCAGTGAAAATGAAAAACAAGTGGAAATGAACAAAATATGTCTACTTGAAGAGCATATGTTAACCCCTATGATGGAGTGAGATCAGGTGCCCGGGGAGAGTGAGCATCTCCTGCTTGCTAGCAACATCCGTCACATATACCCAGTAGAAAATCAAATCGTGTAAATTCCATATGTATTTATATATGGAGAGGTCAAAGTAGGTAACCTTCTAGGATAGAAGGTGTCAAATCTGTGTAAAATGATCGGAACCGGTCTCAGTCCAGAATATCATTTAAAAGTCTGGATAACGAGATATCATATGGAGTAATAAGAGTCTCGTAACGACCGTAGAACTTCCTCGGTGACGTTGCTAGTCTAGCACATATATAACCCTGGTTGAGCAGCTTAACTGAAAGTCGCCTAGCCCTCAGAACAAAGTCATTGTAATTTGAACATGCTCTGGAATAATGTATTAACTGAGATATGAATACGCCGTATTAAATAAATAAAATAAAATTGTTCGTAGTATTTGACAATTTAAAAAAAGCGCTCGATCTTCTTAATTAGGACGCACTTTTATTCAAACTCTTTCAATCTGGTATCAGTTCTAAATGTGTTAATATGATAAAAACTATTTAGGAAAATGTCAAATCTTGTATTAGAACATCAGATGGAATTTCAGACTTTTTAAAATGTAAAATCTGGTCTAAAACAGGGTGAACCATTGTCTTCTTACTCATTTTTGATGTTTCTTAATGATTTAGAGCATTCAATAGAATTAAATGAACCTGACATTTTTTTAAATAGACGATGTCCCCATTCTTATGTTACTCTTTACTGACGATACTATGTTAATATCAAAACACCTGAGGGTTTGTAATCTTTACTGGATAAATTGAAACTACATTGTCAAAAATGGGGCATACATGTTAAGGGAACGACCATTTGATTCTGAGGGGGGGAGTCCCCTTGCCGCCAATTTCCAATCCCTCTTCCCACGTGTTATCCAGCACTCATTTATATGCCAGGCACACCGATATTTTAACTTTAAAACGAGTGACCAAAAGGGATCTTAATTGAATTTGTCTCAGCTAAGCACATAGTTGCAAAGTTGATGTTTAAATTAAATCAAGTGGTATTTCAAAATTTATAGTGGCCATATTTGTTGACAGTGTTTCATTCCTATTAAGTTTCATTCAAATCAGTGCAACAAGACATTCGTCAACACATTTATTCAAATGTGAAATAAACACAAATATAACTTTAAAATAAGAACAAACTAAAGCCAAGAAAACTATGTATCTTCACTTCATTTCAACATACATGATAACAAAAGTAAAAAGAGTCCCAAATGGGCTTATATTGTTCACCTTCGATATAGAAAACATTGCACAATTATATTAAACAATGATGGTAGATGGTCAATTGGCCGTAAGTCTCTAGTTTCTTCAAAACATGTAAAATTGTATTTGAGGAACATATCTGCCTAATGTCTACCAAGCTTTCTCAAATTTAAACTAGAAGAAGTTAAAACAAAGTTAGAAATGTGAAAAATGGATGTATCAAAAATATTTATGAAATGCTTTTTTGCATTAAAATAACATAGTTCATAGTAAGTCAAAAATCAATAAAATATTATCATTCGGGTAGGAAGCCCAAACAGCAAGCTGACACTTCCTCACACATCCTTCTATAGTGATAAATGGAAATTCTCCCCCTGTATACCAGAGACTGAGAGAGACTATACACTTCACTAAAGAAACTAGTAGTATAAAGACTTCTGCAATTAAAGTAGTGTTTGCATATTATTTGTTGAGTTTACCTTATATCAAAATGTGTTTTGTTAGCAAAATATAATTATAGAAGGATGTGTTAATGGAATATATCACAATGCAATTCTAACAAGTATCTATTGTTGACAAAAAAGTCAAGAAAAAATAACCTGTCCCAGGATATTAAAGAAATAAATATTCTGTCCATCAAAGATATGAAAAAAAATAATCTGACTCGACCAAATTTGCCCCCCCCCCCCCTTCAGAATCAAATGATCGTCCCCTAATACTGAAAAAAAACCCCCAAAGGTATGTATTTTTGAAAAAAAAAGAAAATCAAGATGTACATACATTTTTAATTATGACAATAGAGTGTTAGATGTTGTAAATAATTTTACTTACCTGGGAGCAACATTGAGTTACAATGGCCAAAAATGAAACTGGCAATAAAAAGTATTGCTGAGTAAGCATGCAAAACTTTTTTTGTCATTGAAAGATACGTTTTCAAAATTGAATTTTACAGTTTCTTCAAAATTATCAATGTTTAATAAATTAATTTCATCAATTCTTATGTACATGTATGGCTCAGAAGTATGGGGCACGATGCACGATATTTCTATTATAGATACAATTTTGTACAAATTTTGTTAGGATATCTTGTTTGTGAGATCAAGAACTCCCAACTGTGCCGTTCTGGGCGAACTGGGACAATACCCGTTTGACATTTTATGTAAAATACGTTGTTTAAAGTATTGGTTTAATATTGTGTCAGACGATAAATTGTTGCTTTATAAGATGTACAAAAGAGAGAAATATAATTTTGATCATAGAGATCATGTCAAATGTTGGTCATACCAGATGAAAAAATTATTGGAAGAAATTGGTTTTAATGAGTTATAGATTTTTGAAAATATTGCATCAACTTGTTTTTTTAACTGTTAAACAAAGAATATTAGATATATTCCTACAGAGTTGGCGAAATAAGGTAATTTCGATGTCCAGGCTAGATTTTTATTCTCTTACAAAGCAACAATTTGATTTGAACCATATTTAGATTTCATTAATAATTTTAAGCATAGATATACTCTAACTGGATAAGGTGTTCTGCACATGATTTATGTATTGATAAAGGAAGACATTAAAATATTCCAAGAGAAGATAGATATTGTATATATTGTTCTCAAGGAAATGTTGAAAATGAATACCATTTTATATTAGTATGTCCTGCTTACAGGGCAATACGTTATGATCTTTTACCAAAATTTTCACATTCCTGACCAAACTCTAAAAAATAAAAAAAAAAAAAAAAACCCCAAAAAACCTTATTTATTAGCAAGAAAAGAAAGAATTGTATTAATTTGGCAAAATATGTTTATATCTTTTATACTTTGTAGATTATAAACTATTATATAAACGAAACTACATCATTTATTTAAGTTCGACTTCTGTCGCATTTCCTCTGAAGATAGCAATATTATGGAATACCTGCGAAAAGTGAGATTTGTAGAGCTGCTATATATAGTGCTATTCTGTTCCGTTAATATACATACGAAATTAAAAAAAAGGTAGCTGCATTACAGTTTGTAGCGAGAGGGAAATATGCGCACTTAAAGCCATGCTCGGTCGCTTAAGTTGGACACTGTTTGAAAAAAAAGTATGGGGGGGGGGGGGAATTAATTCAACGCAGTCTTACAGCGGTTAATCTGTGAATGATCGCTAATTTATGAATAATACAATATTGATTTATTAACATTAAACATGAATGCTTTTAAACTCGAAAGGGAGTGGGGACTGGCCTTAAGGTCGGAACAAAACAATATTTGGGTGGAGTCTCTACACAAATTGGAAAAGTTGTAAAATAAACATCAATCATTATGTGTTATTAAAATGATTGATAGGGATTTATCAAAATAATTATTTCTATTTATGTACTGATTTATTTTTTTTACAAATAAAACACTGCATTTTCCGTACGCTTCAGCCAGCGATTTTTTTTTTAAAATCTTATTATTTTTATTAAATTTATTTTAATCTATTATTTTCGTATGAAAAAAATTTAGTGTTTTTATTGTAAATAAATTTATAATTAAATAAACAGATAGATAATAAATAAATAAATAAATAAATGAAGGCCGCTGGCCAAAATGTATGGAAAAATTATAAAAAGATAAATAGATAAAAAAATTGAAAAATGTCTTGTTCTTTAATTGTACTTATTTTCCACTCCCTTCATGTACCTCTATGAAAGAGCGATGTTAAACAGCATGTTACTGCTGTCGTAGTTAGTTTATTTGTTTGTTTGTTCGTTTGTTTCATTCTTCTTTCTTCCTTTAAGTCGATCACTAAAACAAGTGACATCGCGCCGCAAAGTCCTTTGTCAATAAAATTGTACGTGAGTACGTGATTCATGTGATTTATTAAATTGTACGTGAGTACGTGATTCATGTGATTAATTAAATTGTACGTAATTACAGGTTTCATGTGATTTATTAAATTGCATATGTAAAGATGATATTAGAAACGTAAGTCAGAATCAGATCAATATACAATTTATTAGTTAGATTAAATTAGTTAAAATAATTTGTTTAAAAATGGGAAAAAAATGAGAATTTTTTCCTATTCCCCGCTATAAAATTATCACATTTGATACATAGTAAAGGTCATAAACAGATAAAGCGGACCATTTTCTGGCCTTATATTATACGGGACCGTATAGAAGTACGCGAGACCGCAATCGCACGGCTGGAGGGCATCGCGAGAGGTGTCAGTGTTTTTTCAGGGTCGTCAGTGTTTCTTAGAAATTTTCAGTGTAGACTTCAGAGTATTTCAGTGTTTATCAGAGCCGTCAGAGTTTTTTTTAAGAGTAAATCAGGTAGACTTCAGTGTTTTTCATGGTTTTGCAGAGTTTATCAGAGGAAAAGGGGATTCTCAGAGGGTTTTCGACCTGGTAGTGTAAAATGACAATATAGTTAGACCCCTGTTAAACCCAGATGTGGGATCAAGCGCCATGGAGAAGTAAATGTGCACCGCCGACCAGTCACATTCGTCGTGATGCCATATTTCAACTGATACCAAACTACACTTTGGTGGAGTGTTTTCAACATCGGGAATACTGATCCCTTCATTTTATTCATTGTCACCCTCGATACGCTGAACACATTGATCATCTTCATGAAAAGAATGCACTTCTCTAGTTATACCCCTTGCAAACGAAGTTGGGGGTGCCTTATTGTAATCACCTTGTCTGTCTGTCTGTCTGCGCGTCTGTCTAAAAAACTTCAACCTTTAACTTTTGAATCATAGAGATGGGGCCTTCATACTAAAAATGTGTATTCCTTGTGGCAAGACCTTTCTGTCGGTACCAAACTTTTTGACCTTGTGACCTTGACATTAACGTTTAAGCTATTAAAAATAACCTTGGCTATAAGTTTTGAACCAATCAAGATGGGGTCTTCATATTACAGATGTGTATTCCATGTAGAAAGACTTTTCTGCCGGTATCTAAATTTTTCACCCTGTGATCTTCACCATGACGTTTGACCTACTTCTGAAAAAACTTTAACCTTGGTAATAACTTTTGAACCAAAAGAGATGGGGTCTTCATCATACACAGGTATTTCTTGTGGCAAGACCTTCTTTTGGTTTTGAAAATTTTTCACGCTGTGACCTTCACGTTGAGGTTTGACCTACTTTTAAAAAACTTTAAACTTGGCCCTAACCTTTGAACCAAAAGAGGTGGGGTCTTCATAATACACCAATCTTCCCGAAAAACCGGTGGTCCGAAGACCGAAGCCAGTAAAATCGGCGACGGACTTGTGAAAAATTGGCAACGAGAAGTCCGGTGGACTTGTCATATTCGTCTGCCGCGAATATGGCAAACTCTATCATAAACGCTTTCTGAGTTTTGACCGAACTCGTGTTTTAAAAATAGAATCGATCAAATTAACATCACGCTATTTTTCAAGCTCTCTCTCTCTCTCTCTCTCTCTCTCTCTCTCTCTCTCTCTCTCTCTGAGGTCAATTCGAATACAATCTTATTCGCGATTAAATATACAGTTTATTACTTGTATCTGACGCATTTACAAATAAAACAAAAAGCAAAATTGACGCAATCATGTATAATGACACAACAGAGAGAGAAATATAAATGAATTCTAAAGGTTCTTTAAAGCTGTATACCCTATGTTCGCTAGTACAGTGCATATTATAGGTTAAATTTATTCTAAATTGTTTGGATTATATGTATAAGCCTAAAACATATTAAAAGGACCCTTGCAAATGTCGTGGTATTAAGTGAGATATGGCTGTCTTAAATGCGAAATACAGAATACTGAATACAGAAACAATGTATTTTAAATGGATGCTCTACAAGAGAGCTTGCAGTTTCTAATTAATATAAGGTATGTACTACTTACCTGTGACATTATTTCCTGCAATTGTGCAAAGTATCCCACCAAACAAAATAAATAGCCGATAATAAATAACGTTTGGTGTGGCAAAATATTGAAGCTAGGTTTGCTCTACTTCACTTTCAACATCAGAGCCACTGTCACCCTCGCTATCATCATATTACATATGTTAGAGGCAACTTCAGTCTCAGTGGTAGAGATGTTATCACAGTCTTCTCTAATCGTCTCATCTGTGATACTGTCTGTCTTTTCATCGTCTGTCTGGTGTTGTTCTTTTGTAGTTGATGTCTACTGTCTCGAATACACGCAAAGTGTGTATATCGTCTAAAAGACCACCCATACCAAATATGTTAGCCCACATTATAATCACGATTCACTTAAAGTTGTATACTCTACAAATTGGCTACAATTCGGTATAATTTCAAAAATTAGGGCATGTAAAACAAAACCTATATTTTTCTCGTATAGGTCTATATACTATAGGTCTTGTATTTGGCCCATCTACAGCCTTATGCAGACTTTTATTTGAACGTTGCACGCTGACTAACAGGGCGGTGGGGACTATATGACGGGACTTGTCCAAACCTCTTTCAGAGGAGACATGGTCCTGAACTTCGTCCCCTCTGACTGTTAGTCGGGACTCCTACAGATCTAGGGTCTTAGCTCGCTTTCAGACTGACAGAGCACGGTTTATCATGTTGATGTCGCATATATTTTTATACCATTATGTGTTTTACAATACCTTACGTGTTTATATTTTTATGACCTCTCAATATCCGATACCTGTTGACCTTTGTTCTTTACATGGAGGATTATTTATAAATTTTTAAATGTACGTCCTTTGATTGTTCTGCTGTTACGGTGAGTGGGAAGGTGGGCCCGTACACCGGTTAACCACACCATTTGTTTGGCTTTTGTCAAATTATATGACCGTCCTAAGTCGGTATCGTAATTGCACTACAATCAAATATTTTTGTAATGTGTTATATGTTCTAGTATATTATTTATATTCATGTATTGTATAGCTCCATGGTGACTTCTGCCACATAACTGAGCCAGTAATTCCTCTTTTTTCTTTCGTATGGCTGAAGTTATTAACTTTGCGTTAATAACAATTTTTGTTGCTTTAAACCCTCTGAGATATCAAAATAATAAGAAAACACTTCGTAAATAAAGTGGGTATTCCATAGATACAACGATAACCTGACTTCGAACATTCGCAGTTTAATCAAAACATATACGATGAAGGGGGACGCCAAAAGAAAACAATTTCAATGTATAGAATATGTTGCTATCAAAAACATGTAAGGCTGCATCACCGAAAGTAAACCGTGCTCTGTCCGACTGCAAGCGAGCTCAGATCCTTGATCAACAGGAGTCTCGACTAACATCCAGAGGGAACCAGGATAATGCGACATGTCACTGTTACATGCACATTTTTACTATTATAGATGTAAATAATGTATCATAAATTATGTAAATAAAATAAAATAGTATACACAGATCTGCAAAGGATTTCATAGTTTTATTGAAGGTTAAGTAAAGCTCTATGCTACATTAGAATGACTTAATTTTGGAAGACTATGCCCTTAGTATGTCGACAGAGGGATCTAGTTTCAAGTGGCATAAGTATAAAGTATTAAGTCACATGTCAGCTGATGAACGGAAACTAAGCACCATACGCCAAAATGAGTAGGGTGCATTTGGCATACACGAGAGGTATCGGACATGTTTAACATTTGGATACAAAGCTAAAGAACTGTTTTTTTGCGGTTTCAACCACACTGAAAATAAATGCAATTATGTTTGTGCTCGTTATATTTAAACTGCATCTGTGAATACTGTCTAATTTTCTTCACTGAATATAGACGACTGCAGGATACAGTGTGGGTTCTGGGTACCCTTTTCCCCTCCTAGGAAACCAGTGATAATTTTCAAGTGCCAGTCTGAATTTACTTTAGTATACTTTAGTATTTACCGAATGCTGTATAAGCAGAGACCCCATCTCGACCGTCGGAAGGATGAGAACCAGGCAGTCATTTATCCGAACCCGCCAATAAGTATATGGCATAACTGAGATTTATTTTAGTTAGAAAGACATGTTTCATAATTTTAATATCCAAAACTTTTGATATAGGTAATCAAGATCTTTATAATAGTTATCATAATAATAATATCCAAATTAAGCTGACTACGCATTCAGGACGTCTGCAATGCCTTGCCATATTTTAATTCCCCGTATGCTTACAACACCATCCCCTTTCATTTTTTCATTTCGTCGTCCAGTTGGCTGATCGTTTGCCATATATTGTTTTTCGTTTAGCAAGCGCGTTTGGTTTTGCTTATATTAATTTCATACCATATTTTACTGAATAGTTCCAGGAGCTCATACGGTGTGGCCACCTACGTTCTTTATGAAATCATTAGAAATAACGTCGTGTGCATATTGACAGGTTTCATACGACTATATTTTCGTTTATGGTCTTAGAATTTATATATATTCTCTGCTGAGAAAAAAAACTGAGTAAAAGATGTCTGAGAATTTTATTGTTATGTGGTCATGAAGCTAGTCCTTTCGCCAGAAAGTGTATACATAATTCAATATGGAAAACTTTAAAATCAGTTTTAGAATTTTACACAAATTATGTGATTTACTCAAACCTTCTTTTGCAACTTTGTCAGCTTTATTGTAACCTATGAGGCCCATAACGCCAGGTAGACGGCACAACTTCATATTAAATTTATTAGAAAGGACATTATATGAAAATTCACTCTTTCAAACATTTTCAAAATGCCAAAAGCATAGCTATAGGTTCATACAGCTGAAACAGAGATATACATGTACTTTCAGCACCCCACTCCGTACGAGATAAAACTTAAGGTTTTAAACATTTTGCTTTCAAAATATGTAAAGATGTAATGTAAAGATGATGGATAAATCCAAACCACAAGTCCAAAAATCATGAAACCATAGGACATACAAAATCAGTGAAAATGAAAAACAAATGGAAAATAACAAAATATGTCTACTTGAAGAGCATATGTGAACCCCTGTGATGGAGTGAGATCAGGTGCCCGGGGAGAGTGAGCATCTCCTGCTTGCTAGCAACACCCGTCACATATACCCCGTAGAAAGAGTCAAATCGTGTGAATTCCATATGTATCTATATATGGAGAAGTCGAAGTAGGTAACCTTCTGGTATAGAAGGTGTCAAATCTGTGTAAAGTGATCGGAATCGGTCTCAGTCCAGAATATCATTTAAAAGTCTGGATAACGAGATATCATATGGAGTAATAAGAGTCTCGTAACGACCGTAGAACTTCCTCAGTGACGATGCTAGTCTAGCACATATATAACCCTGGTTGAGCAGCTTAACTGAAAGTCGCCTAGCCCTCAGAACAAAGTCATTGTAATTTGAACATGCTCTGGAATAACGTATTAACTGAGATATGAATACACCGTATGCGGGCGATGATGGAATGTTGCTACTTATGAAAGGAAAGTTTGTGATAACGAAATTGAAATCGTCACGTTTGTCATAGAGTGAGGTGTTCAATTGACCATTAATGTCGAAAGACAACATAATATCTAAATACGAAGTAGAATTACTAGTTTCTGTGGTTTCGTTGACCTCCAGTTCACTTGGATAGATGATGCTAAGGTAATCCGCGAATGAAGGATTATTAATTGAAAGCAAGTCATCTATATATCTGTAAGTAAAATTGAAGCCAAGAGCCAATTGTTTTTTTCCTTGCGAAAGCAAAGACTGAATGAACACAGCTTCGTATGAATAAAGGAATATGTCAGCCAGAAGCGGAGCACAGTTAGTGCCCATTGGAATGCCGACAATTTGTTGAAAAACCTTACCTCCAAACACCACAAAAATGTTATCGATAAGAAAGTTCAACATCTGAATGACAGCTGTTTCAGTGTATTTATTTTTGGAATCAGAATTTTCCCTAACAAAGTAAGTTTTATCGTGGCCTATTACTATATATGTGAATTTTCGGCTTCCGTTTTTACTAGTAAATGCATTTTGAATAATTTCCGCTAATCTGTCTTTTAATTTCTGATAAGGGATCGTTGTGTACAGAGTCGAAAAGTCAAAAGACTTGATGGAGTGAATTTTAGTAAAACTTTTTGATTTTAGATGTTCTAACAACTCTTTTGAATTTTTAAGGATCCACATTTGATTAATTCCACTTCTGGAATATACTGTTTCGCAATATCTATGAAGGCCAGATTTAATTTCTGATAATATTTTTGTGAGTAGCATCGATACAGATTTTGTGGAACACTTCGAGGAACCAGCGATAAAGCGTTGTTTGTACGGAGTTTTGTGCATTTTTGGAATACAGTACAAATATGGAAGTTCTAAATTCAATTTATTTGAGTCAATACCAAACGTATTGAGCACAGATTTATGATTCTCGAGTACTTCCGAAACCGAAAAGTTCGTGAGAGTATAAGTAGGATTTCCTGGAGCTGAATTTAATCCTAATTCTTTCACTAGGCTGTCAAAGTAATATTTCTTACAAGTAAATGTATAATTATTAGATGCTTTATCTGCTGGTGTAATGATATAATGTTCTTGGAGGAAGGTAAGTTCTCTGACAACATCAGGATCTTTAAAAATAGATTCGAATCTGGTGTTTACAGAACCTTGTAATTTTTTAATTTTTGATCTCAGCAGTACTGCAATAGATTTTATCCATTACGAAAGAGTGTCGACTTGTACTTCCTCTCTTTTTGCCCATCGTGTGGCATATTCCTCGCAGCAGTTCATAATATTCTCAAAATTTTGGCTCCATGTGAATGATCTGGGTTCTCTGTATTTTGGACCTTTAAGTAAAAGTTCTCTTATTATTATTGTTATTATTATTATTATTATTATTATTATTATTATTATTATTATCATTATTATAATGATAATAATAATAACCATCATCATCATAAACATCATCATCATCATCATTATCATCATTTCTTATCAAATATAGGATAGAAAAATTTAACTTCAGTTCAGTTTGAAAACGGGTAATTTGATATTTCGTTTTCAAAAAAGAAGTATTTAAAATGCATTGTAAATATAAGAAATGACTGTCTTTTTTCTAGGTTCATGGGGAATGAACGTGGGTGAGAAACAAACATATCATCCGAGAACCGCTTCGCGGTTCACGTAATTTATTTGTTTCTCACCCAAGTTCATTCCCCATGAACCTAGAAAAAAAAGACAGTCATTCCTTAAATAACTGATGGCACACGATGATTATAATAAAATTTTTCCAGCCTCAGGAAATGAAATGTTTTCTTAATCTTTATTTTTATAATATCTACTTTTTATAAAGAGGATATTCTTTCGATGAAGCATGGTGATGACTGTAACAATTTACACATTTTATTTCAGCACAGCACGGTTTAGACAATGCAAAATAGTCATCATACGCTTCTATTCCAATGTCAACATGACTACATGTCGCATTTTTTGTTTTATTTCTACAATATTTTTCAGTATAACCCACTTTCTGACAGTAAAAGCAATATAATGATGAAGGACAATACAGATCCCAATTTTGAAGGTACAATGTGTATTGAAAATTAGGAGAAAAGATTGTTCGTTTATTTCCTTATCCGTGTTTTTTAAATAAAACTTTATATACCTACAACATTCTGGCTTTTGATTAATAATCAATTACTAATAAAGCAAGATTGTTTGTCTCTATCCCCCAAAACACCACACCTTGTGTTCAGGTTATAATGAGGAGAAACTTCCGAGTTAAGTGAAACTTTAAGTGTAAGTAATGACCACCGTCAGGAAGACGTTTTCTTTTGTACAAGTTTTGGTGGTTTAAAATTGGAGAAGTAATAAGAAATGAGAGAAATTTGTTCTCGTAACTGCTTAACCTTCGGAGAATATCCACACTGTGCCTCCCCGATAGCAATGCAATAGATTAGGTGTCGGAATATATAGAAAAGTAAATCATTAAACCATCAAACATTTATTCTTTATATTTATATATAATCATAGAAGTAATAAAATAAAAACGATATATCTTACCGGTCCTCAAAGAGATTTCTTCAACAAAATTGAAATTTTCGAATTGATAGAGATTCACTCTATGCTATCAATAAAAAGACGGAATGAAAAAGAAAGAGAAAAAGGGGAGAAATTTGCAATTTTCTTTACCTAGCTGAGGTCCAAACTGCAGTAATTTGACGACCTTGATACACACTTACGACATTGAAAAACCCTGTAAAACTGTTAAAAACGATTACGTCATGAAAATGTAGTATTCCTTTAAGTAAATAGCAGAGCCATGTCTATGAGAAGAGATAAGTGTTTAATGCAATCCATAAACCTAGACTTTTATTATTATTTTAGCTAAATTTCAAGACAAATATCTTTTTATTTGTAGCAGAGAGGTCAGAAATATTGATCTAGAAAGACAGACATGTTCGGACTTCTAATCACATCTGTGATAACTAATCGTATTAAAGAGAATCATATTGAAAGATGCTCCACGACAACCCACACAGACATAATTATACGCTGCATTCACGGACGCAGTAATGAAAGTATCACGCAACAGCATCAGAGATCGGATACCATTTTGCCACCCTTTGACAGTTCTGGAGTTCAATTTTACCAGGAAAAATTGTTTTATAACTTACATAGTAAGATATCTTGTAAACTAATTTCATTCAAAGTATTGTGATTGAGTAACTAACTTCACATGACATAATTGCAATATACAGTTTTATAAAATAAGACTATGATGTTCCAATTGAAACAAAATCAAAATGGGGCAATAACAGGCTACTGGAAAAACACGTTTAAGTGTCGGGGATTAAATTGTTGTCACACCCATTGTAATAACCACTTCTTGCGAAAAGGACTTGAGTGCAAAGAAATATTCAAGTTAGCTCAATCAACAATATGTAAGTGGTTAGCTACCAATGTCAAATGGCTTTATTGACGATACGATGTTCTTATCATACAATAGAACATCTCGTTATCTAGAATGTTGTATATTCTATTTGCCAACATTTGGAACATCTAGTTTGACACATCTTATTCACAATATGAAAGGGAGAGCATATTTTAAATTATGGTAGAGGATTTCAGGCTCTACGTAACTATACCTAGTGATTTTAGTGTTCTTGTCTATTTCATGTGATTTGATATATATGATAAACTGATACTATACTTATTATTAGGGATAAACGTCTATAGAATGGTAATGTATGAACCTTTTTAACCTTTTCAGAGATTAAATTCTAAGAAAAAGATTTATTCATTATAAAACATGATAATGAATGACTCAATAAATTTGACAAAATTCAAGCTAATTAATTTCTATACTGCGAACAATATCAATCTGTGCATCAAAATAAGTAATGTTTTTGATTAATTCTAAACCTGAAACTCCAAAACAGTAATATCTTAAATTGGAATTAATTTGAAGGCATTATGAAACATACAGAAAGAAATTAAATTGATTAAATTCGCACCTGCCATCAAGTAGCTACATATTAAAATTTCGTATTTTATGGTTTTCAGTATCAACATAAATCTGAATTATCAGTCTTAAAACGACAAATAACAAGCTTTCTGTCAGTGTTGCAGCAATCATCCTCTGCCCTCACGAGTGTGTTTGAGACGATTTTCTTAATTTCTTGTAACAGCACGTAGGAAAATAGCACTAGTGAGCAAGAAAGCACTACCATATCTTTTTTAATTTCTGTTAGGTATATTATTTTATATACCGTATTATAGGAGCGTTTAAATGTAGTTTACATTTAGAATACCCCAAATCTATTTTCATCGTGACCTAAATAATTGGCCTTTGATCCCATACCCAATCCTACTTTAGAAGTGCTCATAAATTATTATTATATAAAGTATCGAATAAATTGGCCATTCCTAAATCAAGTTATCATTTGGAACCCCAACATTTATTTTTAGCGACAGTGACATACATATTTGATCTTGTGATCCCAAACACAATCTCCACACCACATAAAACACAACGCTTAATAAATTATCACTGTGTGAAGTTTCAAAAATATCCTAGCTCATGTAAATATCAGGTAACCAAAGTCTTTGTTTAGCACCAGGGACCTACATTTTTGACATCTTGACTCGAACACAATCCCAAGCACTTTACATAATCTATCACTGTGTGAAGTTTTATCAGTATTGGTCAACCCTAACTCAAGTTATCATTGAAAACCATCCGGAAAGCTAAATGGACAGATAACGACAAACACTTTACTCCCTTCCGGTTTCACCGACAGAGGACTAAACATAAAAAAGGTGGGATACCATATTACCATTTAATTGCCGGCAATTTTTGAAAACCGTATGGAGTCGGTCTGTCCTGGATTTGGAAACGGTTTGATAATGGTATTGAGGCGGATATATAGTATTCTCCTTAGGTCAGGGACCTTACGTCTTTTTAGATGGGCAGAACTGCTAAGCTTAAGTTGACATCAACTTAATATTTTTAGATATCCGTGTATATATACATGTATCCATGTATATGAATTCTTTAATAAGATTCTACGTTATTTGATAATACTCCACTTGAGTTAGAATAAAGGTAGAATATTGATAAGTTATTAAACATCATATCTTATTACTTTTTGATAAACGGGAAGGTGGGCCCGTAAACCAGATAAAACAATTGAGTGACAATGGTGAACTCGGAAGAAATGTAACATTCGTTACAAATACTGTGTGACAATCAAATGTCATTTCTAATACCCATATGGTCGCCTCTAGGGTGTTTCTAAAAACGGAAAGAAGACATTTAACTCGGCTGTACAAGAAAAAACGTCCAAGGCATGCAGATAGTAAAAAATAAACAGTATAAAAATATCACAAAATTTTCGATTATAATGCAGGTGTGAAATCGACTTAGGGTGACTAATTGACAGAGACAAGTATATTTAAAAAGAAATATGATAAACGAATAAAGAATTGGCAAGAAGTAAATATTTTGGGAATTCCAATCATTTGGCCACGAGCATCACCGAAGAGACATAAGTTGTCGAAATGCGCATATGGTGCACTAAATTAAAAAGTATATATGTTCTATATTTTTTATATTATTTGAAACGATACATTAAACGCTACTGCTTTACCCTAAAAACTCTGGAGTGTTCATTGAGAAAATAAAAAGTAAAACTTATAATCTCTGATATCCACTCTAAAATTCTAATGATACTTGGAAAGACTGTATGGCGACTGTGCAACACTGAAAACATGGAGCTTATAGGTAGGGGTTTCTTCGCAAGATTTACCAGGTAGTAAAGCATTTAGCAAATCTGGGGATGTGCGCACACTCAGCAATGATATACTGCGCGGTCAATATGTAAACAAACAACCACGTTACAGAAGCACGTGTTTAGAAAACATCCTGAATTCAGCAGTGTAATTTCATGATAGTTTAATGAATTGGCGCAGTTAATTCATAATTGTTTCAAAAGAAATATATATGTATACCTTTATCAAGATGAGAATTTTCAATCCAGATTGAATTACTATTAACAAATTGCTTATTTTCGCTTCTTAAAAATGTGTCTGGTAAAGCGGTTTCAGTTATTGTCCTGAAATTGAAATGTTTAAGTTATATAGAGTTTCTTCCCGATTTTGCTCCTAGAGTGTCTCTTGTTTGGCGGATTCCATACTGATGTGAATCGTTCCATTGACAAACTGCAAGATTAGTTCGGTCATTGTATTGTTTGTTGCTGAATGAAATCTGTGTACTTGATATATATGTACAACATTGTTAAAGCTCTCGACATAAAATATGTCCTTTCCTAATATATACTAACCGAGATATTTATAAATTGTAGAGTTTCTAATAATATCCTTGAGTAATTTTTCTGCTTTTGGATTCGTCATTAGTATTCTTGAAATTTTATAATCCAGCTCTTTAAAACAAGATGTTAAATGGAAACATGTATGGTTGTTTTGTAATGTTCAACAATGTTGTCAAGTGACGATGTAGTGAAGTGTAGTTGCATGTCCGTTACAGTTCCGAATACTCCAATGAACATAAGTCGCTCTACTTAAATCACAAAATATAATTAACAAATTTCTGTCGAGTACATGGACACGGACGGAAGCTTCATTTTGCGCCAATTAATGGTAAATTTCTGCATTTCCTTTCTTTCGTGTGCGTCACATGGTCATTGTTTTTCGTGAAATGTTGACATGAAAGAGACTTGTGTTCTATATCCTAGGGAAACAATGATTGAATCCTTAGCATTCTTCTGCCACCCATTGCGTGCATCGGTCATAATATCTATTTCCCAAGTTTTCATAGTCATAATGTGCAAACTCCTCATGTATTGTAGTTGAGGTAGATTCCTTGCATTCTTTCTAAATTATTAGATGACTGGACTGGAAAAACTTCTTCATGTTTGCTATCCCGAAACCAGCGCCATCAGATTGATTGATTCTTTTACGTCACTCCACGATTATTGCACGTATATGGTGACGGCATCTGCTGATGCATTGCATACAAATTTAAACATTTGCAAAGGACCCAACTGAAGCAGTGAGGGATCTTTTAAGTGCCACGCCTACCGTGAAACGAGTCCTCGGCTTTTACTGTCTCATTCGAAAGACAGAACACCGGTGTACTCATGGCGGAAGACGAACCCGGGACCTCTCGATCACGAGCCGAGCACCTTATCCACTTGTCCGCAGCAGGCAAGTGCATGGGCATCCGCAGTTTCCTAAAATTTCTCCAACGACTGTTCTGCAAATAAAAACACTTTCTGTTTCATTCCCGCTTTGGATGTCATCACACACGTTGACCAAGCATTATAACTGTCCTTGGGCCTTTCATTTCCATTACCGTTTTGTTGTTGGCCAAAAGCCCGAATACGTATTCAACAGTTTGCACATTTCCAAAAGGCTTTTTTTCGCGTCGTGTGAGCTTATTTTCATCATCACCAGATAATTCTATTCGAAAAGATGGTGTACGCATTCTAATCTTTGCTGATATAGCCATTATGCATTAATGATATATTTTGATTCTAGCCATCATAATAAACTACGCAACTCCAAACTTGTGGAGGTAGGGTGTTCCAGAATGGTTGTATATTAATATTTTAAACATTGAATCTGTTATCAAAACTATTTAGTATCTTACAGTAATTAAATCAATATTGTTGTTCTTATAGGGTTTTTTGTTTTGGTCGAATTTGACTCGACTGTTTTATACATGTAAAAATTCTTGTACTAGCATGCACATCACAATAATAAACCCCCTCAGATCGGTCAACGTTTGGCGGAATTATACAGGATAAACGCATACAGCAGCTGGGGAAAACCCCATGATAGAAGACCTCATGTTAGGAAAAGGGGGGCACGGAAGAAATTTATAAACGAGAAAACAAAAGCAAGTGACAAAGTTGTATGACACAAATCACTATGGGAGACGCAGACAAAACATTATTATAGTAAAATATACACAGAAAACACTACAAAAACATTCAATTGTGCTGTCGTTACGATACCGACTTCGGACGGTCAATTTAAGTAACAAACGTCACTCAGCTGGTGTGGTTAACCGGTTTAGGGCGTCTACCGGCAAAAGCAGCACCATCAAAGGACACGCATTTAAATATATATAAATGATCCTCCATATAGGGAAGAAAAATCAACATGTTTCTCAAGACGAGAGGTCATAAAAACTTTATTACACAAGAAAGGTTTATAGAATAATATGTTGCTATTACAAATATGTCAGGCGACATTAACATAAGTAAACCGTGCTCTGCCCGTCTTTAAGCGAGCTCAGATCCTTGATCAATAGGAATCCCGACTTACAGAGGGAATGAAGATCAGGACCTTGTCTCCTCTGAAAAGGTTTGGACAAGGCCTCTTCATAGAGTCCCCACCGCCCTGTTAGTCAGCGTGCAACGCTCAAGTAAACGTCTGTATTGGGTTGTAGAGGAAGCCAATACAAGGCCTATGATCTTAAGGATGATCTCGGGGTAATACTGTCGATGATGAAGGCGTTTAATAATCTTAGAACCCACTAATATGAAATTATCAGAACCTTTGGCCTCCTTAGTTTGTACACTAGATCACCGTAGAAATTGGGATGGGAAATTCCGCAGAATACATATTGTTGAAAAGTCACATTTTCGAATTTAGATAAAATGTCTGAATAAGATCTGTAAAATTTGCAAAAGGTTTTTCGAAGTTTAAGATATTTTAACCTGAGTAAGAAGTTTAAAAGTAGTCTGATAATTTCTTGCATGAAAATCCAAAATGTTAGTGCAGGCTCTAGCGAACCGAACCAATTGACTAGTATAAATACCATATGATCGGCGTTGGGGACATCACCATATAGATAAGGGAAATTTACAATAGTTGTCACATTTATCATATATGTTGGTATACATGTTGTTGTTTATAATTTTAGTATTTAAGTCTAAAATGGTGTTTCCTGGTCGGGTGTATTGGCCTTGTTTAATTGAAATTCAGATGGATAAATGTCAGTGATATAGTTTCCAAACTCAGGGTTATCGATAACTAAAATATCAAGATATCTAGAGGTGTCATTGTACTTATCAATTAGTTCCAAACATTTAGAGGTTTGAATAGAATGCATAAAGTATCTCTCATAAAATAAATCTGTTATAAGAGGAGCGCAGTTAGTGCCCATAGGAATCCCAATAATCTGTTGATGAGTCTTCCCATTAAACTGTACATATATAATATCCATCAAAATGTAATGGCATTACACAACTCAGTACAAGTCAGAGATTTATAATTATCATATTGTTTGTTAGAAAAAAAAATCTAGATGTAAATGGAGTACAGAGGTATGATTTAGACCCTCTGTTGAAACACCAACGTATGAAAGACGATTAAGAGCAAAATCATTACCAAATCGATCCAAACGTGTACAAAAGTACATAGTATGATTTAGACTCTCCGTTGATACACCAGCGTGTGAGGGACAACAATTTGGTTTTGATTAAGTGATGAGGTAGAGGTATATATTGTCGAAGAAAATTCCCTCAAAAATTCTCAAACGAAATTTTTCATTGACTTCGTTAGAATTTTTGATAGACCAAAATTACTATTGCTAAAAACAGCATTACAGTACTTGATAACATGCTCTTTAATTGCGATAAGAGCGGACGGGTTATATGTAAAGAAAGAACAGTTGTAGCGCAAGGAGTAGAATTTGATATAAAACGTGATTTATGTGGATTTGTCTGAAATTTTGGAAACCAATACATTTTTGGAAGATCATTTTTATCAATGCTTAAATTGAAGTCACAAATATTTTAACAAAGGTCAAATAGGATTTTGTGTTTAAACAATCGGATTTGAACGTAGAAGCAGAGTTCAATTCAGTTTTAAGAACTGTAATATAGTATATTTTTTAAACAATGATAGCATTTTAGCTGCCTTGTCGGCAGGTAAGAAGGCATACGTATTATGTAAATCAGCCATTTTCTTTTTGCATATACTGGACTGGTATATATAATGTGGCTGTTTGAATAAATGGGGATTAATTGTAAAAATATGGATGCGAATATCGATAATTTTAAGATTTCACTTTTCCAGTCGTTCAAGGCATGTACTTTTACACCTTTTTTACGCCTTCGTTTACGGGTGCTGCATGCAACCAGGTGATGCTTACTCCTCCCGGGCACCTGGTCTCACCTCGATTTTATTGGGGTTCGCCTTTGTCTGAATATGACACTAAACACGATATTGTCCCCCTTTATTCCATGGACTATAAAATATGGTTTACCCTTTGGTACTTCGTTTTTAACTTTTCAATAAAGGTTCAATGCTTCTTCAACAATATATCTATACTTTGGCCATTATTAAAAAGTAAATGTATATATTCGTTCGAAATACAATTAAGATGATCTGTAATGATATGGCCCGCAGGCTGATAAATGAATTTAGAATTATTGCATGAACAAGACGATGGAATAGTCAAGAGAATTAAATAAACAAACAAGCTCGCTTATTTGTTAACTGTGAACAAAATAAAATTCAGTAAACATCTAAAATAGTCATGGGAATTATAAGATAGGAGAAAACACATATTTAAAAGAATGGAAGATCTCTTGAAACCATTGCTAAAAGGCAGGCTTCAATTAGAGGTAGCAGAAAGAAAGATTTTAGTAATCAAATATGGATTAATATTATGTAATCTATTCTGTGTAAAGATATATATTTATGACGATACCACTTATCGAGTGTTACGAAGTCTAATAATATACATGCATATGCTTATGAAAACTTATTTAGGTTACTTAGAGCGCTAGACAACATATTTTGTACATATGGGGCAGCCATGTAACACTGATATCAGTGAAAATCTTGTTCACTTAAATGTGATTACATACCTCATATTTAGTACAGTGGTTCCAGATGATCATTTGGACATTGATTGTCAGTATGACATAAGGAGGGGTGTTGAAGAAAAAAGTATTCAATCCCAGATAATTTCATTTGCAACTGGAATGCATATTTATACATTAAACAAAACGCTTAACCCAACACATTGGAGTTTTTTCATTTTCACTTAAATATCTTGACAACCTACCTATAGATTCCATTAAGCAGAAATTGTAAATTGACAATGCACACAGGAAAAATTATTAGAGATATTTACATCAGGAACATTTAGGATTTATACACAAGCTAGTGTCAAAGACCAATAAGTGTTTTTTTTTTAGCATCCGATAGAATACAAGCCGTTTTGTTTTATATTCAGATTTTTAAAGTTTATATTAATGCCGATTTAAAAATAATATATATTGCAAAAAAAAAAAAAAAAAAAAAAAAAAAAAATACAGATACAAGGCACTCGCCAAGACCGAAGTTTCAAGACTAAAATGTACAAATGCACTGATACAAATTTCAATCAGTGTCTTTCACTACGATTCTAATGACATTTCTATAAAGGATATTTACTTAAATCAACGATTTCATATTCAACAGCGTTGCTTAATACATCTTTATATTAAAAAGCAGGGAATGCTTATTCTTTCCAGGCACCTGATCTTGCTGCTCTGGGGGAGTCACATGTGTCCTATATCCGTGTCTTTTGGTGTGTTTTGTATTTGATTTTGACTTGTTCTGTTTAATGATTTCAGTTTTATTATTTTTAGACTACTTAATCCATCATCTTAACACTATAATGCATCATTATTAATCAAGTAATTGATTAGAAAATCAGCCTACTGTAAAGTTTTGGTTTTCCAATACAGATATTTCTTTTAAATTTTGTTGAATTCTTCAGCATACTCAGGGTTAATACTGTTGCTACTGTACTGTACTCCATCTTATGTGATGTGTATATTTAAGACCTCTGAAACTGTAGCTTGTTGGTCTATGATATATTTATATATTTTAAAATGTATTTCCTTTAAATGATTTGCCGCTGTGGCAAGTGGAAAGCTGGGTCTGTAAACAGGTTAACATGGTTTCAATCAACCGTCCTAAGTCGATGCCATACCTTTCTACATGTAGGATTTTTTTTTTTACTTTTTTGTCTGTAATGTCTTCTGCCATACGGATGAGGCAGATGTGTTTCTGCTTTTTATATAGAGTTTTGCCTTTTCTTTAAGATCAATACGGTTATCAGTTTGCACTCTAAATATTTTGAAATTCACAATTTCGGCCTTGGGCATCATTTTAAGAAATATAGAACATATATATCGTTTAATTTGGTGTACCAGATTCGCAACTTATGTCTCTTCAGTTATGCGTGAGGCCGTATAATTGAAAATCTCATAATATATCAATGTTTGAAGGGTGGTGTTGAAACCAAAATGACCGAAAAGTGAACCAAAGAATCTATCTAAGGACAGAGCTATGCACGATGAATATACTCCTTAGTTTTAGAGTGATTTACTTAATTTGATGACTGAAAATTTGAAGTATATATTTCATGTTAATACAATAGCAATGAAAACTAGATTTATGATGCCCTAGGGTACTATCAGTCCACCAACAGTGACACCAGCCTAGTGGTTATAATAAATATAGAACACATATACCTTTTAATTTTGTGCACCAGATGCGCATTTCGACAATTTGTCTCTTCAGTGATGCTTGTGGCCGAATGGTTGGAAATCTCATAATACAGAAGTAAGTTATGGAAACGTGCAAACACACAAACAACTTATAAAATTATATATTTTCTTAACATATTTATTAGATAAAGCCAACGAAAGAGTATCCAACACAAAATAACAGTTTGGACTTTATATCTAGCCACACACACTTAACATGAATTTTGACATTAATTTCGATTTTGACACTTGACAATCCTCTCGTGGCGTTCACCAACTTAAAATAGAAATTAATATCAATGCAAATAGGAGTTATGCTTTTTATAAAATAATACGCTTTTATTACAAGCTTATCGATGTAATAATTTCCTCTCAAAAACAAAGGTGTTTTATGATCTCTGATCTCTGAAGATCCAGTGACAAAGAACATTAATAAACATACTGTATCATCATGATCCTGCATATTGATGGATAAGAAAAATGGGAGTGACTAACGGTATATTAACTATATAAAAAGAGAACCTTAAAACTCAAAAGTTATTTTTCTAAATCCCAGTATCCTATCATTTGGGTTTAAAATGCAGGGTTTAGTATGTTATGCTGTATTGTCTTGTGCATGTTCTAATGTCCATTGATAACTGCAGTCAACATTACATACGTCATAGCAAAACATTAGAAGTAAATAACCAAGAGAAAAGTACACCATTTAGACAAGTACAGAACATGAGGGTAAAGTATAGTTTTTTTATTAATGCTTATTATATCAAATATTATTGAATTTCTTCATAATTCAATAACATTTTATTTTACATATCTTATCCAGTAGTAAAATGTATCTGTTGTTTATTGTACGTCTTTATTATCAAGATTCTAATAACTCCAACATAGTTTATATGGTATGTTTATTTAAGTGGCATTGTCTCAAATCTATCTATCGATATATATATATATATATATATATATAATCTGTGTGTGTATGTAAACAAAGTTTTTCGAAATAGCGTTAATTTCAAAATGCAGAAATGATATGTATATAAATAAATCTGAATAAAATAATGAACGAATAGGATAGTCATTATCAGTTAGATCTGATATGAACTTTGTTAAATCTGCTTAAACTGGGTGCCATCTATAAGTTTAATGCTCATTTCCATTGTTTATATAGCTGGACAGCAATTATCATGTGCATTATTTCATTTTTACTTGATATATACGCAAAAAAGTAAAGACTTGTTATTAATGAGCATATGGTGCACCAAATTAAAAAGTATATATGTTCTATATTTATTAGTATCCAAATGTTATCTTTATTGTTCCTGTCACCAAGCATCTGATGCGTGATTAATTTTATATTTATGTATAAACGTGAGAATAAATACATTCATTTTAATAAACAATCATCTGACCGAAGATAATGAATCATGAAAACCACAATGAATGAAAGCGTAATAATTGCACCGGAAACCTTAATTATATATGTAATTATAATTAACTAAGAATACAGAAATGCAAAGGAGAATCATGCAAATTTTCATCATTTATTTATTACTGGCAGACCAAGGGGTTGACTGTTGCCTCGATTCAGACTTCTTAATTTAAAATCAGTGTTAGGCTACTACATCGATCATAATCTACTCATCTCCTTTGTAAACGAAAAGTGATTCCTGCACTTTCTAAGCATGTGTTTAATCCACACTGTAATTTAGGGAATCCTTTTTTTTATCGTCCCTCGTACAGCCAGCCTGGTGTACAGAAATTTAGACATTTGAAATTGACCCACCTGAAAGGTTGGGGATCAAATTACGCGCCTTGTCGACATGGTACGTGAAATCGATGTTCCAGATCTCATCCAAAGGCAGTTCATCACTGGGATTTGGTCATAAAAAGAAAATGTACAATTTGTTTCAGTGATGGTAATTTGTTAAAATAATAATAGTAATAATAATAATAATCACGGACCCCGTGGGATGAGGTGCTATGGAGGAGTAAGCATCCCCACCGACTGGTCACATGCGCCGATATGTCATATTGTATGCCACTTAGTATTATTCGCAGTCACATAAAACTTAACCCATAGATTCTCACCTCTACCTTAGGCCTGATAGTTGTCATCCTCCCCATGACTTCAAAGGCATCCCAAAAAGATCATATAGTCAGATCCAGGCTTGACAATCCACTACCTATCGGTTCATTCACAACCTGCAGCAACAAACGCTGCAAAGTCACAAACCACCTCCGCCTTCAGAAGCTCCATTACAGGACACAACTACAAAATTTTGGAAAAGCTCTCTTACAAATCCAAAAATGTGGTGTACTTAATCAAATTCAGAGTGTGTAAGATACAATATGTCGGGGAAACAGATGACGCGCTCAACATGCGAGTAAGTAACCACAGGTCGTCCATCACCACTACAAAAAATATTAAACAACAGGATTTTGTGCATTCAGTTCCCCCTTTTTTATCTATCTATTTATTTTCTCTGTGTCTTCTCATTCATTTTGTACTTTCTCATTCTACTTTCATCTCTCAGCATTCTCTCTTCTCACTTAGTCATTTTACAACATGAATGGGTCATGGCAAACCGGAATACATATAGGTGTCCACGATATCGAATAAAGGCCAGGTCATTTTACATTTAGACAGCGAAATACAAACACGCAAACTGTAGCTGACGTCTGATATCATCGTATAATAAGACCACAGGGGTTCGGGACCGAGAAAATTCGGAAATTGTGTTGGAATCATTTTTTTTTTTCTGAACCCCTGAGTAACCCCTCTTATATAATTAATCTTCAAATCCCCTATTGAAATCGCTTCTTCGGCTCGATCGCCTTTGTATATAATAGTGGAGAAGGGATGACGGCCGCCATGTTGAAAATGGGGATTCGCGCAGGTGAATGATATTTATCATTTTCTTACCGCCTTTACGTTCACTATTTCTATGTACTAAATACCCTGTTGGGGCCCCATGCACTCTTACGATTCAGGAATTTTACCTTTGCCATCAAACATCACTAGCCAATCAGCTATTTTTATTTCTTATTGCCGTGATGACTTCATAGCACCGAAACGAACGTTCTTGCAGAGTTACCTCATCTTGAACGAGTTGTCGTTCATAACGAGCAGAGACATTCCGAGCGCACGTATTGAAAACAACGATACATCCAGAAGAAATCAGAAATTTTCCGCGAAATACAAAAATATTCCGCTAAATACAAAATGATCATGGCAAACGGAGACAAAATGAGCATAGTGTCTTGGTAAATGCAGATCAATCAAGCTATAATATACATGCCATTTGATATACTACGTTCTATGCAGAAAAGTAAAGAAAATCCCCAGTGATCAGAGAGAGAGAGAGAGAGAGAGAGAGAGCACATGAAAGGAATAAGAAAAAAAATGAATTGATTTATAATTAACTAATTAACCTATTCAAATAATTAATCAATGGTAAGGAACAATACATGCATACAGTGGACGTGAGCTGAGGCTACTTTTATCATTGATCAGCAATCAAGGGGGGATGTCTGCTTGTCTGGACCATACCTTTTCAATACATGATTGAATTTATATAATAATATTTCACAGGATTGTTGCCCATGATGCGAGGGTATATCATGACTTTTAACCTAGGTCACACCTTCAAGGTCAAGGTCACAGAACATTCAGATGCTTATCCATGTTTAGGCCATATGTTACTACAGAATAAATGGATCTGAATATTTCACAGGATTGTTGACAATGATACAAGAGTGTATCATGACTTTTAATCAAGGTCATATCTCCAAGGTCAAGGTCACAGAACATTTAAATGATAAACCAAGTTTGGGCCATATCTTACCACAGAATGAATGGATCTGAATAATATTTCACCGGATTGTTTGCAATGATACAAGAGTGTCTCATGACTTTTAATCAAGGTCATATCTCCAAGGTCAAGGCCTCAATGAAAACCCATATGCTTAAAGTTTGTTCAGACCATAACATTTATTGCATGGTTAGATATTAATAATTATTTCATGGGTTTATTTCCCATCAACCAAAGATACGTCATGACCTTGACATAATGTCGTATGTGTATTTCAGGCTCCAAAACAATATTGATCAAAATGAGAACAATGAACTGGAACTAAATGAGATCACGAGTAAATCTGGTGGTACGGTATCAACGCATGAAATGGGAAGGACTGTTTCCAAAGTATTTCCAGGAATAAAATTCAAACGAGTGCGAAACAAGAACTATTGGAAAAACATACAAATATCTACATTGGATAAGACTGGAAAATTGATAAAAGTTCAACAAAAACTTTTGACCTGAATAATGTATGTGATATTTTACCGCAAAATTTCTTTCTCACACGTAAAAATGATGAAGTAAAAATAGGTTAGTCTACAGATCATGTAATAAATGGAAACAAAATCATTGCAGAAATAATATTGCATAAAAATGGATACTACGGAGTCTACATAGGGAAAACATTGATTATAGTAACCTTATTTAAAATGTCTGATCAGTATGAGCGTACAAGAGATGGTATTTCATCTGTATTTATAAGTGTAACCTCAATGACGCTGTACAAGGTGCATCATTTGAGCAAGATCTTGTACAAGAAAATGTCCTCAATGTGTAAAAAAAATATTGGCAGCATTCCGAGGAATGCGAGTGTCGCCTGCGATACATAGCCACACTTAAGGATCACTTATAACCAAAAATACCTTGACCTTTGACCTAGAAAAAATTTTTAGTTCTTACTTTTTTTTTTTAAATAAGGATCCCTCATGTGAAATATCAATGCTGTATCACTTACTAGTAATGAGTTATAGTGTGTGACGTACGGACGGACAGACGGACAATTGACAAAGTGATCCCTACATTGTAAGTGTCGCTATGTTTGGCAGGCGACACAAAAAGTTGCATTTGTAAAGTACTAATGAAACGTTAGCTTTTTGTAGTGAAATTTTGAAATTTAGAACTTTTTGTGTAGAAAGATTCACACAGTTTATATCCAGATAGGAGTATTTTACCTCGATCGGGTTAATACCCCGATTTGAACCTAGACTCAACCTACTGAACTCACGTTACATTGTCGACATGATCATGACTGTCAATCTGAATGAAAAAAAAAAGAAAAGTAGTGGCTTGTGAAAATACTTACAGCTTAAGCCTCTTTGACGATTTGCTGTAATAAATAGGTCTTCCTGGAGCCTGCTTGGCCGGTGATTAACATATTGTGCCCACTTTGAGTGATTTAAAGGCTTCTTGCTGTTGTTTATCCATAATTGATACTTTTTCTTTCACTTCGCGGAAAATTTCTGATTTCTTCTGGATTTATCGTTGTTTTCAATATGTGCGCTCGGAATGTCTCTGCTCGTTATGAACGGTAACTCGTTCAAGATGAGGTAACTCTGCAAGAACGTTCGTTTCGGTGCTATGAAGTCAACACGGCAATAAGAAATAAAAATATCTGATTGGCTAGCGATGTTTGGGGGGCAGAAGTGACATTCCTGAATCGTAACAGTGCATGGGGCCCCCGACAGGGTATTTAGTACATGGAAATAGTGAACGTAAAGGCGGTAAGAAAATGATAAATATCATTAACCCACACGAATCCCCATTTTCAAGATGGCGGCCGTCATCCCTTCCCCTCTATTATATATAAAGGAAATCGAGCCGAAGGAGTGATTTGAATAGGGTATTTGAAGATTAATGATATAAGGTGGGGTTACAAAGGGGTTCAGAAAAAAAAATTGATTTCGTGATTCCAACACAATTTCCGAATTTTCTCTGTCCCGAACCCCTGTGAATAAGACTAGTGCTTTATATATAGCTTTCTTTTTATTTCATATTTCTATTTATGTACTTTTTTTTATTGTTTTGTCCTGAGGAAGGGGCAGATCTCAAAAAGTTGACCATTATTGTTTATTTTAGTGTCGTTTGTCGCTCTCTTGTGGTTCTATATTTGACCTCTTTTATTCTATAGCGACTTGCATTGACCCACGGTTGAACCGACATTTTTGAATAGTGAACGTTGTTGTATTTCCTACTTGTTCTTATATATATATATATATATATATATATATATATATATATATATATATATAGAGAGAGAGAGAGAGAGAGAGAGAGAGAGAGAGAGTGGAATGAGTCAATTCAAGAAATATATGTCGTTGTATAACTTTCCATCCGTTGAAGCAACTTGTATCTCAAACACGAGACAGGGTCATTATAAACAGTTTAGAACTGCTAATTTTTTAACTCGTACATAAAATATTGATTGAGCGTGGTCTTAGCTCTGTGAACTCTCTGTTTCTGAAATTTACTTTCTTTACACGACATCAGGATAATTTTGAAGACGCACATGGAGAGTTTGTGAGACGCATTCTTTATGAGTGGGTTAAGAGGATTAGGTATGTTCTAATACACAGGACATGTCGCCATAAACGTCCTGGCAACACCAGACCAGAGATCCATACTATCGACAACGTATCAAACAAATTCGCATTTGTACTTCAGTAGTCTGACTGAGCAACATAGACTTTTGAACGTCCTTAGTCTTCACCATATCTGCAATACAGTAGAATATTTCTGTGATGCCTTTTATGTGTTTTCCCTAAGTCTACATATCCTTGGCAAACCAGAACCAGAATTATATTCCATGAACACAAAAATAAGACATATCTTAAAACTAGACTGCTTATGGAATATTTTTTTATCCTCGACATCTCATATCTCCTATACCTTTCATGAAAATTTGATCATACTTCAACAAAATGTTTTTAGGGCAATCAAGTTCATTTCTGAAAGGTCAAGGGTCACTTGTTAACTAGGCCTAAAATACAATGAAGTACTTATATCTCCTACTTTTCATCAAAATTAGATAAAATTTCACCCAAAGTATTACTTAGGTTAAGGGCTTTTTGAACAAAGGTCAGTCAAGGTCATTTTTGAAATGTCAGAGTCACTTAATCACTACGGTTCAAAATACCATGAAGTACTTCTATTTCTTACACCTTTCATCAGAATTTGATTATACTTCACCAAAATGTTATTTAGGTAGATTGATTTTGGACAAAGTTCATTGAAGGTCATTTCCGAAAGGTCCAGGTCACTTATTAACTATGACTCCAGGTACCACGAAGTACTTATATCTCCTAAACCTTTCCTCAGAAATTGATCATACTTAACCAAAGTATTATTTCGGTTGGGGGCTTTTGGGGCAAAGGTCGATCAAAGTCATTTCTGCAAGTTCAAGGTCACTTATTTATTACTCAAAATACCATGAAATACTTATATCTCCATATAGAAAACAAGGATCAACAGGTTTCTCAAGAAGAGGAGTCATAGGTATTTAATACACACGAAACGTAAATAAGTTATCAAAAATATGTAAGGCGACATTAACCGTAAATCGTGCTCTGCCCGTCTGTGGGCGAGCTCAGATCCTTGATCAATAGGAGTCCCTACTAACAGCCAGAGGGAACGAGGATAAAGACCTTGTCTCTTCTAAAAAGGTTTGGACTAGGCCCGTCATAGAGTCTCCACCGCCCTGTTAGTCAGCGTGCAACGCTCAAGTCAAAGTCTGCATTGTGTTGTAGAGGGACCCAATACAAGACCTACGGTCTTGGCGATGATCTCGGGGTCATAATGTCGATGTCGAAGACGTTTAATAATTTTAGAAGCCGCCGATGAAATCATCGAAATTGTTGTCCCTCCTTAGTTTATACACGAGGTCACCGTAGGAAATTTAGATGGGAAAGTCCGCTTGATACGTATTATTGAAAAGTCACATTTCCGAATTCAGATGAAATGTCTGAATAAGATCTATAAAATTTACCAAAAGGTTTTCGAAGTTTATTTTTGGCATGAAAATCCAAAACGTTGGTGCAGGCACTAGCGAACCCAACCAAGTTACTAGTATAAATACCATATGATGGGAGTCTATGGGCATCACCATCTAGAAAAGGAAAATTTACAATAGGAAATTCAAAGTCGTCACGTTTATTATATATGTTGGTATGAATATAGTTGTTAATAATTTTAATATTTAGGTCCAAAAAAGGATGTTTCCTGGTCGGAAGTATTGGCTTTGTTTAATTTAAGTTCAGATAGATAAGAGCCGCCTGTAATATAGTTTTCAAACTCAGGGTTATCGATAACTAAAATATAATCAAGATATCTAGGTGTCATTGAACTTATCAATAAGGTCGAAACGTTTATACGTTTGAATAATGCACAAAGGCTCTCTCATAACAGTATAAAAACAAATCTGCTATTATGGGAGCGCAGTTAGTTATCCTTAGTTTTCCGTTTAGCCTTGCCATTAAATTGTACATAAATATTATCCATCAAAAATATAATGGCATTACACAACTCAGTACAAGTCAGAGATTTATACATGTAATTATCATATTGTTTTTTAGAAACAAAAATAGATGTAAATGAAGTACAGAGGTATGATTTAGACCCTCTGTTGAAACACCAACGTATGAGAGACGATTAAGAGCAAAATCATTACCAAATCGATCCAAACGTAAAAGCCAAAGAACTTATCTAAGTAAAGAGCTGTATATGAGAGAGATGCACCTTAGTTTTAGAGTAATTAAGAAACGCTTGCACAGTAAGTGTGAAATATAGATTTCCGGTTAGTACAGAGGTACTGAAACCGGGTTGAGGACACCCATGGGAACTCACAGTTCACTAAGAACGGGATTGGGTTAGTTCAGTGGTACTGAAAACTGGGCTGAGGACATGTTCGCGGACTGTCAGTCCACCAGCAGCGACATCAAAATTTATTTGAAAATAAAACCAACACAAGCATTCTGAGAGTATTGATGAAGCTGCCCTACCGTCCCCATTAAATTGTACAATGCATCCATAGGTCTGTATATACATTTCTTGGAATATATAATGCATAAATGAGTCATACAAAAATTGATGAAAAACATTTATGTGAACCGGATCAAGATTCAAACTTGTTCTGTAACTTGTCATGATAAAGCAATGCACTAAATATCAAATTATATTCTGTCTACATGCGGAAAATAAATTGCGAAGAACTAAGAATTTGCATTACTTGTCCAAGTCCAAAGGTCATAACTTAGTACAAAATCAATGAACCTGAGCAAATTTTTAACTTGATTTGAACCTTGTTATGATAAAGCAATGTACGCAATATCACATGATACCTTGCCAGCATGACGAAAAACATTGCGGAAAACTTATTTGCCGGACTAACAGACAGACGGACATGTACATGTATTTCAAAGCTTATATTTTGTGGTTATATTTAGGGAGTCTACTCAGTTAACATTATCAACTGTAAATGTCAGCTTTACAAACCATCTCCATCTTGCACTTGAAGCCACCTAACGTACCATATCTTTACAATTTTTATATTAGTTGGCGTTATCTATAGATTCAGTCATGATATCGACGTTACATAAAGTTCAAACCTTAGGTATTTAGTTTACCAAAAGCTGAAATATTGACAATACCCATAAAAAAGTATAACATAAATTATATTCGCATATTGATTACATACGTTACAAACTGATTTAAACAAAGTTGATATATTAATTGTCCCGCAAATACGTTGAACTACGTATACAGGCTGAGTGTCACGGAGTATTTGATTACAAACCCTGGGCTATTTGATAGATGTATCGCAGTTACGTTTAACGATGTTGCATCACTGGACAAATATGCCAATGCAACATTGTATATGGCAAAAGGATGTAAATATCACATTTTCGCTCCAGAGAGTACTCCAAGATCAAGAGTTTGTATGCTATTAAGCGGCATCGCATGCCCTTATCTTAGGTTACCTGTCACCGCGAATTTCATAGCTTTCAAACATTTTTTATGTAGAAACCATCATTCTATGTACCAGTTCCTGGATCCTCGTAGCAGTTTTCATATAAAGATCCTTTTAGTCGACAAAACTGAAATGGAATGCATCTTATGTTTAATTTCATGCGGAAAACAATGAGGTAAGAAATGAAATACAGATATGTAACACTAGTAATTTTCAGATATTGCATTATGTCGCAATTTTTCCTTTCTGCGAAGTGAAGGTAGCATAAAAGGTATCTATGTGGGTACGACTTACGTATTATTATACCATTGTCCTTTTGTTAGAAAGTAACTTTCTACAAAGTGTTTGTCCACATTCATTGTATGCAGTTTACTTTTTACTCGTATATTTTGGTATTAATGGAGGAAGAGGAGAGCCAAATAGATGCTTTTTCTTGTCTCAGTTTTGATTTCACTGGACTCATTAATAATCAGAGTGGTAGAATGCTGTCAGTGCCACAGTGACTTAGCATCAGATGCTTTCGTTTTTACACATTGTCGCAGATATTCCCTTTACAGTGTTGAACTTGAAAAAAAATCTCCATGAATGTTTGCCTTGGGTATTATGATACCTTTACATGATATCTTGTGGAAGTGGAACTTTGTATAAAATTTTTCTTCATATTCATTGTGTATTTACAATTTTGAACTTTCCGTCTGCCGTGTATATCTTTTGGGTATCAACGGCGGGTGTGGCTAGCCACATACGAGACATACACTCTATCACACCCTCTGCTGTTAGGGATCTTTGGAATTCCAACGTGGCAAGTTGATGCTTTTGCTGCGGTGATGCTACAGGAGTCACGTTTTTTTTTAATTAAAACGCTTTGCCAATTTACAGGAGCTCAGGAAAAAAAGTAATAAAGAATTATAAGCAAGGTTTTTCAACATTTGCTAAGTAGAACAGAACATTGATCACACTGTATAGACAAAAATAGATCAGAAACAATAACAACAAACAAAACAGAAAATTAATGACTTTTGCTGTGCAGGTAATATGCAAGTTATCAACTACTTAAGAGCTGGCAGATTCATAAAAACCAATGTCTTTATAATTTGCATATGTATATGCATATTTCCTTAATTTTCTTCTTAATATATATTTAAATTTATATGTAAAATATTAGACTCTTAGAGTTAATGATTTGGTATAGATAATAATATAGGAAAATTAAGGAAAGGCATCGCTATAAAGTTTGATCTTTCTCAAAGAGCGGTGAATTCCGATATAGGTCAATGAAAGTATACGTATATATATCGCTGCTAGGATAGATAGTATGGATATATAGTGATTCTCGACGGAAAGTTATTTTCAGTATTTGATCATAAAGAAAAAAGAGGAGTTACTGGCTCAGTTATGTGGCAGAAGTCACCATGGAGCTATACAATACATGAATATAAATAATATACTAGAACATATAACACATTACAAAAATATTTGATTGTAGTGCAATTACGATACCGACTTAGGACGTCATTTAATTTGACAAAAGTCAAAGAAATGGCGTGGTTAACCGGTTCACGGGCCCACCTTCTCACTCACCGTAACAGCAGAACAATCAAAGGACGTACATTAAAAAATTTATAAATAATCCTCCGTGTAAAGAACAAGGGTCAACAGGTATCGCATATTGAGAGGTCATAAAAATATAAACACGTAAGGTATCACTACTTGGTCCAAAAACCCCTGAGAATCCCGTTTTTCGCTGCAAAACTCTGCAACACCCTGAAAAACACTGAAGTCTGCCTGAAAAACACTGAAAAACTCTGACAGCCCTGATAAACACTGAAAAACTCTGAAGTCTACCCTGAAAAACTCTGAAAAACACTGACGATCCTGAAAAACTCTGCAAAACTCTGAAAAACTCTGACGCCACTGAAAAACTCTGCAAAACTCTGAAAAACTCTGAAAAACACTGACACCTGCTGCGATGCCCTCCGGCCATGCGATCGCGACCTCGCGTTCTTCTATACGGTCCCTTCTATAAGTTCTATTAGATATAAAATGTGATGAGTTGTAAATTAGAAAAAAAGGGAAGAGAAAAAAATAAAACATATCTTGCATTTTTGTACGGTGTTTTGAAGTGAAATTATTTTAACGAATCTCTAAATTTAATTTTACTGATGCATTATTCAAAACCAAACAAACCCAGCAGAGGCGTACTACAATACAAAGGCTTTTCTTACCGAGATTTATATATATGAACATTTGTATTTCCAAATGAAAATGTATGTACATATATTCCTGGTAAATATCACTGTTTCATAACTGTGTATTTAAATAGTAAAGAAAAAATAAAAAATATATATATAATAAAGAAGCTCCAGAACTATAAATTAGTGAATAAATAATAAATTATTGAATGATAAATAAACAAAGTGAATAAATAAATAAATAAATAAATTAATAAATAAATAAATAATATTTGAATGTGACCAGTACCTATAAATTTTATACGAAAAGCGAATTTAATACACCAGTACTGACAGCAAATCGACCACAAAGAAAATCGCTTGTCATTCATTTTGAAATAACACAATGCATTCTATTCCAATTCTGTTGCAACATTTATAGAGACTATACCCATATATTTTCATGTGACGACCTTTAGGTTTAAACACCCCCACCCCTTCTCACACACACACACACGCAATACTTTTTTCTCTATCAATACTTTTCACACAAAATTAAGATATACAAATTTAACCTTTGATTTATTATAACAGCGTAATATAACAAAGTTCAGAGGACAATAACTTTCTGTAACTGAAAATTTTACGTGTCTACGTGTTGCTCTTTCATTCGAATGACATACGTAAATTTTGTCCTATAAAATATTTCAGTGATTAAATATTCTCTCTGTATTCAATAATGTTGCTTGAAATAGCATCAAATAAGTTTCAATATATCAGTGTAACACGGTATCTGCCGTTTGTTATATCACTACCTACTTAATCTACATCATGTAACTCTATACAATAAAATGATTTTATCTAACAGCACCCGCCCCCCCTCCCCTCCCGGCCCTTTTCAATGGGAGACTGTGCCCTCCCCCCCCCCTTTTTTTTCTTTCAAAAATTTCTAGATCCGCCCGCCTTTTACGTATTGTAACAATGTATCCAGTAAGGGTCATGTACAGCAATGGCGAATACAAGGGCGCTCGCCTAACAGCACCCCCCCCCCTTTCAATGGGAGACTGTGTCCTCCCCCTCCCCTTTTTTTCTTTCAAAAATTTCTAGATCCGCCTATGAACAGTATCTTCCTTATTACGTATTGTAACAATGTATCCGGTAAGGGTCATGTATAGCAATGGCGAATACAAGGGCGCTCGCCCTGTTGACTAGGACATAGAAGTCTTACATAAAAATACCCTGTCCTGTCAAAACTAGCAAAGTATTTGACCTTTATTTTCAAAATGACATATAAATTCAAGTAAACGGTGTCATATTTAGAGCAGATACCTCGATCTGCCCCAACCTATGGATCCAAATCGTAAATTGTCGAGTAGGATGTTTAAATCATATAGTATATTTAAATTGAGACCATACACTCACCCCCCCCCCACCCCCAACCCACCCACACACATACGCCCCTTCTCTCTTATATATATATATATAAATAAATAAATATATATATATATATATATATATATATATATATATATATATGTATATATATATATATATATCATACTAGGATATCTTCATTAGAAAGTAACGGCACACGCATGGAATCTGAAATTGCTTTATTTTAATCCGAGTCTTTGTTTTTTTTACCTTTATTCTACATGTCATCAGTACTCTATTACGTAATAAACATCCGGTTGTTTAACCCGGTAAATATCGCTCGTAATCTCATATACCGGTAGTTAGTTACCTATCATGCTGTAAATTGGGAATCGTAATTAACAGTACCTTAATATGTATGAGGGGACAAAACATATTTAGTAACAGGTTGAAACATATCCAGTTGATACATTTCAATGTTAATTTTGTGTTTTTGGCAAAATTAAAGTGTCATTTTAACAGTGACTTATAAAGTTTAGGACAAAAACTGATTTTCAATCTTCAAAAGTGAAATAATTTGTTTTACACACGATCATTTATTTATTTTTATGTCATAAACTAAACTACATCAATTATTTAAGTTCAATTTCTTCCGCATTTCCTCTGATAATAGCAATATTATAGAATACATGCGAAATGTGAGATTTGTAAAGCTGTGATTTAAGGTGCTATTCTGTTCCATTAATTTACATACGGATTAAATAAGTAGCTGCGTTACGGCTTGTAGCGAGAAGGAAATACGCATACTCAAAGCCATGCTCGTTCACTCAAGTTGGACACTGTTAAAAAAAAAAAGGGGGGGGGGGTTGGTAGAATTAAATTAACGCAACTTCACAGCGTTTTATCGGTGAATGGCCGCTAATTTATGAAGAATGCAATATTGATCATGAATGCCTTTAAACTCGAAAGAGAGTGGGGAGCGGCCTTAAGGTCGTAACATAACGATATTTGGGTGGATTCTTTACACAGATTGGAAAAGATGTAAAAATAAACATCAATCATTATCTGTTATTAAAATGATTGATAGGGATATATAGAATTAATTATTTCTTTTTTTTTCTGTATTTATTTATCTGTTTACAATTAAAACTATGCGTTTTCTGTAAACTTCGTCTATCGATTTTTTAAAAATCTTATTATTTTTATTAAATTTATTTTGATGTTTTTTTTTTTTTCGTACGGAAAAGTTAAATGTTCTTATTATAAATAAATAGATGAATTAATAATTAAATAAATAGATAAATGATAAATAAATAAGAAAATAAATAAATAAATAAATGAAGTCCGCCGAGGAAGGCCGCTGGCCGAAATGTTACAGTACGGAAAAATAGTGCTTTTATTATAAATAAATAAATAAATAAATAAATAAATACATAAATTTTAAAATGTCTTGTTCTATATTTTATACTTATTTCCCCCTCCCTTAATGCACCTCTATGAAACAACGATGTTAAGTAACATGCTACTGCTGTAGTTAGATTATTTGTTCGTTCGTTTGTTTGTTTGTTTCATTCTTCTTTCTTTCTTTAAGTCGATCAATAAAACAAGTGACATCGCGCTGGAAAGTCCTGTGTCAATAAAATTGTTTTTGCTAAGTACATAATTCATGTGATTTATTAAACTGCAAATGTAAAGATCATCTTACAAACGTAAGTCAGAATAGGAACAATATCTTAGTAATTTTATCTATAAAAATCGTTAAAATAAGTCCTTGACAAATGGTAAAAAAATGCGGGGTTTTTTTTACTTATTCCCCGCTTATAAATTCATCACATTTAACACTTATTAAAGGTCATACATAGATAACAGCGAACCATTTCAAGGGCTTATATTATAAAAGGGACCGTATAGAAGTACGCGAGGCCGCGATCGCACGGCCGGAGGGCATCGCAGCAGGTGTCAGTGTTTTTCAGGGTTTTTCAGAGTTTTTCAGTGGCGTCAGAGTTTTTCAGAGTTTTGCAAAGTTTTTCAGGGTCGTCAGTGTTTTTCAGGGTAGACTTAAGCGTTTTTCAGTGTTTATCAGGGCTGTCAGAGTTTTTCAGTGTTTTTCAGGCAGACTTCAGTGTTTTTCAGAGTTTTTCAGGGTGTTGCAGAGTTTTGCAGTGAAAAACGGGATTCTCAGGGGTTTTTGGACCCAGTAGTGTATTGTAAAACACATAATGGTATGGAAATATATGCAACATCAACATTATAAACCGTGCTCTGCCAGTCTGAAAGCGAGCGAAGACCCTAGATCTGTAGGAGTCCCGACTAACAGTCAGAGGGGACGAGGTTCAGAACCATGTCTCATCTGAAAGAGGTTTGGAGAAGGCCCGTCATATAGTCCCCAAAGCCCTGTTAGTCAACGTGCAACGTTAAAGTAAAAGTCTGCATAAGTCTGTAGAAGGGCCAAATACAAGACCTATAGTCTTTTTGATGATCTCAATATCATATTGTCTATTTAGAAGACGTTTGACTATTTTATTACATGATAAAATAACGTTATCGGAGCCTTTTACTTTCTTTAGTTTATATACGAGATCACCGTAAAAATTAGGATGGTAAATTCCATTGGATACATACTGTTGAAAAGAAATATTTCCAAATTTAGATAGAAATTCTGAATAAGATCTGAAGAATTTGCCGATGTCCAAATTGCAAGATGGCTAAGGAATACACTCGTTATTATGAATGGATATTTTTCAAACATGTTTAAGAGATTCACAGATAATTGATACTATTGTTTGTAGGTAAAACCAAATGAGATGATCTCAGTTAACGGGGTACTTTTTTTGCGGAACGAATTTTCCATTCCAACGACATTTACAGCTTCAAGATGAACAATCTATGAATGAAAATATTAATGTCAATAGCTAAGACGGATCTGCATCACTTAAAACCGAAAGCTATGTTTGGAATATATTTAGGTTACAATTGGACTGAACATGAGCATCCCTGTGGAAATATTTCCATGTATATCTCAGTCAGTTGGCGAAAATATCAATAATCCTTTGATTTTCATACGCAGTGAAAATTGGCTACATAATGCTCAACTCACGACAATTAAACGAGAGTCGAAAAAAGTAAGTGTTTTTACCACTACAAACACATCCTTGAATTCATCATGTTCTGAGTTCTGAAATGCCTGAAAAGACAACCTTTTTCCTCGGCCGTAGACCAAAAAGTCCCGTCATCTACGATATCAAGTCGCACAAGAAGTTACAGTCATTATCCCCAAAAGTTGTCTTTAATTGTTTGGGTATAGTTGTGATTTTAGACAATACTCACTTGACGTCTCGTGTTCAATTGCAATGAACAAATGATCATCATTTCTCACTCTGTACATATACGGTATAATGAGTATTCCAGTCTTCAGATAACAACAACTGAATTTGATGTTGTTATATTTAAAATGTAATTGTTTATTATTCTAAGTTATTATCACTCTAAATTTTGCCATTCTCACCAGATTAAATGAAATAAATGTGCAAACTCTCATTAAAAGAATGAATTTACGAAAGTGAGGTGTAGTCCTAACATAGCATTACGTTGAGGATGCGTGAACGTGAAGTCAGCTTTTCATGCGTGTTTAGGACTGAGCATTAAAGCAGATTTCTATGTGACCTTAATTTCGAGCCGCGTGAACGCGCTTTACAGTCACGTTCGCTTGCTTACAACTTGCAATTGATATTCACATTTACTTACAGAATGATTTGAAAGAGAGTCGCTATATATGTTGTATATAAAAATACAAGAACATATGAATGTAAAATGAAATATTCAGAATTACATAAAACCCATACGTGTTAAGGGATTCATTTAAAGAAAACTGAATGTGTTTTCTAAACATTGAATATAATAAAATATATTCTTCTTTATAACAACAACAAAAACAATAATAATAATAATTATGATAATAATTATAATTATTAATATTCTTATTATTATTAAAAAAAATAAAGATATGGTAATTATACTTATACAATACTTATAATAAATAAAATAAATAGATAAAATTTTAAAAACAGTTGTGATTAAGATGATAGTAACCAAGAATGATAATAATAAAAATAGCAATAAATACATAAATTGATAGAAAATAAATAGGTTGATAAAATACAATTCAACAATAATGCTAGTTTCTTTATAGTATAATCAGAACATGTCTCATAAATTTATAAATACTTTTTACTTATCTATGCAGTAATGTGATGTTATATTATCCATGAAGTCCATAATGAGTGGTGTCATTTAAACATTATATGTAATTCACGTTTATATGGCGATATTCTCTCCATTTAATAGCTTGCCTTTTGTCGAAGTTTCTGATATAGAGCCATTATAATTTGGGTTTAAACAAGTGAATGACAATGAATTCGTAGTATTATTCTTCTTACAGATTTTGGATTTTTCTAATTCCTGTCGATTATCTCTATAGGAAGTATGCAGTCCGAAGTCTTGTGCTTAAATCTATTATTTCTGTCCAGTGGGATCTTGAAAACGACATTCCGTATATAAATAGATATGTATTGCTTAAGAAAACATATTACCATTATACAAATTAACATTTGTTGCTTTAAAAGAAAAATTATTGAAGAAATATTAAGGACGAAGTGAGGCTTATTTATATCAATATGTGGGGAATACGCATATGTAATGACTGGTGTAGTAAACCAGAGACTCATGAGTCAGCAGCACATGTCCACTAATTGTTGTTTAGGTTCAGAGAAAGCGGAGTGTCCAGATTTTGACGAAGTGTTTTCAACGCAGAGAGAACCGATTTATATAAATTATAAACTCTCACATTGGATATACTGAATACAAACATTGTTCATCTTCATGAAAAGAATGCATGCGGAAATCTATTTCTAAATATTTAGGTACCTTGTTTTCTTCAGGTTCCTCATCTTAGAGTCCAAATTTGCTTTTGCACAAGTTAGATCTCCTCTTACATATTCAGTGCGACATATAGTGTTTGGTTACTTGTATAAGAATTTCAGGATCCGCATTCCTTTTCAAAAGTATCTATTAATTTGATTTTCGAGAAGGAATAGTATGTGCTGCAAATCTTAGGATTTCGATTCTAATATCAAGTGACATGATATGATGATACCATATAAAACTTGGTACAGTGGTTAAGCGATTAGTTTGCAGTGTCAATGATCCGGATTCGATTCGCGTATTGGGCAATTTTGTTTTAGTGGTTTATTACCTCACGCTTCCATGTTGCGATTTTACTGAAAAATTGTTGAAAGGGACGGAAAACACCAATCAAGTCCCTATAAATATACCTTGTAAATATGTTGTTGAAATCATTAGCAAGCAGACGTGGATGCCAAACGCGTTAACGCGGCTTCTTATTTATGTTTACGTGGAAATCTGCTTTAATCCAAACGCAGACGTTAATGGTCCGTTCACACAATGTTATGGCAGAAATGCACATGAATATACATGAGAAGAATGTTGCAATTTTTCTTAATTTTAATTTGTAGAGACATCGTCATTGGCAGCATTCGAAACATTTCGCCGCATTTGTCGAGTTTAGTTTTCGATGGCTTATATATACTTCAGAGTTGGGGAGAAGTCGAAAATGTGTCAGCCAAGCAGAGATCATTGTGGCCATATAGGTTGACTTTACGGGTCAAAAACATTATTTTGATAGGAGGCTTTGAACTTTGGTGAAAGTTCAAGCAACAATTGCGGAGAAGTCGAAAGTGTGTCAAACATACAGGGCCTTTGCTTGCCACTTTTTTGACAGATTGGGTCGAATATAAGGAAATATCGGTGTGCATACACCGTGACAGTTAGATAGCAGAGAGGATAAAGAAGTCACCTGAATATATGAATTCGGTAATGGAACAAATGTTTGATGAAATAATTGTAAATCAAACATAATTTAAATGGATAAGGCTAATAGTGAAAAGATATAAAACGAAGAACAGAAAGCCAGTTTAGCCATTATGTTCAATATTTGTAGAAAATAGATAAATCTATCATTCACATTCCTATCGTATTTTCCCAAATTCCAGATAAATTTAACTTTAACACTGGGGCCCCGGGGTATGCCCTTTTACCCCTTGCATGGATTTGAATAATGTAAAGATGATGGATAAATCCAAACCATAAGTCCGTAAATCATGAAACCAAAGGACATACAAAATCAGTGAAAATAAAATCCCAATAGAAAACGACGAAAAATGTCTTCTTGAAGAGCATATCTGAACCCCTTGAAGGAGTGAGATCAGGTGCCCGGACAGAGTGAGCATCTCCTGCTTGCTAGCAACATCCGTCACATATACCCAGTAGACAGAGTCAAATCTTGTAAATTCCATATATATTTATATAAGGAGAAGTCAAAGTAGGTAACCTTCTAGTATAGGTGTAAAAGTTGTGTAAAATGATCGGAATCGGTCTCAGTCCAGAATATCATATAAAAGCATGGATAACGAGATATCATATTGTGGAATAAGAGTTTCGTAACGACCATAAACTTCCTCAGTGACGTTGTTAGTCTAGCACATATATAACCCTGGTAGAGTAGCTTATCTGAAAGTCGCTTAGTCACGTTTGTCATAGAGTGAGGTCTTCAAATGACATCAGTGTCGAAAGACAACATAATATCTAAATACGAAGTAGAATTACAATTTCCTGTAGTTTCTTTGACCGCCATTTCACTTGGATAGATGGTGCTAAGGTAATCTGCGAATAAAGGATTATAAATGAAAGCAAGTCATCTATATGATGACTAACTGTCAGAGGGGACAAGGATCAGGACCTTGTCTCCTCAGGAAAGGTTTGGACAAGGCCCGTCATAGAGTCCCCACCGCCTGTTAGTCAGCGTGCAACGCTCAAGCAAAAGTCTGTATTGGGTTGTAGAGAGACCCAATTCAAGGCCTATGGTCTAAGCGATGAAAGGAAAATTGTATTAGCGAAATTGAAATCGTCAGGTTTGTCATAGAGTGAGGTGTTCAATTAACCATTAATGTCGAAAGACAACATAATATCTGAAAACGAAGTAGAATTACTACTTTCTACGGTTTCTTTGACCTCCAGTTCTCTTGGATAGATGATGCTAAGATAATCCGCGAATGAAGGATTATTAATTGAAAGCAATGTAAAGATGATGGATAAATCCAAACCACAAGTCCAAAAATCATGAAACCATAGGACATACAAAATCAGTGAAAATGAAAAACAAATGGAAAATAACAAAATATGTCTACTTGAAGAGCATATGTGAACCCCTGTAATGGAGTGAGATCAGGTGCCCGGGGAGAGTGAGCATCTCCTGCTTGCTAGCAACACCCGTCACATATACCCCGTAGAAAGAGTCAAATCGTGTAAATTCCATATGTATCTATATATGGAGAAGTCGAAGTAGGTAACCTTCTAGTATAGAAGGTGTCAAATCTGTGTAAAGTGATCGGAATCGGTCTCAGTCCAGAATATCATTTAAAAGTCTGGATAACGAGATATCATATGGAGTAATAAGAGTATCGTAACGACCGTAGAACTTCCTCAGTGACGATGCTAGTCTAGCACATATATAACCCTGGTTGAGCAGCTTAACTGAAAGTCGCCTAGCCCTCAGAACAAAGTCATTGTAATTTGAACATGCTCTGGAATAACGTATTAACTGAGATATGAATACGCCGTATGCGGGCGATGATGGAATGTTGCTACTTATGAAAGGAAAGTTTGTGATAGCGAAATTGAAATCGTCACGTTTGTCATAGAGTGAGGTGTTCCATTGACCATTAATGTCGAAAGACAACATAATATCTAAATACGAAGTAGAATTACTAGTTTCTGTGGTTTCTTTGACCTCCAGTTCACTTGGATAGATGATGCTAAGGTAATCCGCGAATGAAGGATTATTAATTGAAAGCAAGTCATCTATATATCTATAAGTGAAATTGAAGCCAAGAGCCAATTGTTTGTTTCCTTGCGAAAGCAAAGATTGAATGAATTCAACTTCGTATATGTAAAGAAATATGTCAGCCGGAAGCGGGGCATAGTTAGTGCCCACTAGAATGCCGACAATTTGTTGAAAAACCTTTCCTCCAAACACCACAAAAATGTTATCGATAAGAAAGTTCAACATCTGGATGACATGTGTTTCAGTGTATTTATTTTTGGAATCAGAATTTTCCCTAACAAAGTAAATTTTATCATTGCCTATAACTACATATGATTTATATGGATTCTTGTGTAATTTGGGAAGCCAATACAATGTTGGAAGATCATTTTATCAAAGCTTAAATTGAAGTCACACATAGCTTTAAAAAGATCAAAGAGAAGTATTACATACAATCCTAAATAAAAAATGTTGTGTGATATGTCAAGTGATCTTCCCTTATTTGGAAAAATTCCCACGACGTCATGGAAAATGGCAGCCAAGGACGTTTTAAAATCGCCTACAAATTTAACGCAGATATAAAGGATGATAGCATGGATTAATGTGGAATTTTATATTAGATGCATGAAGAATAAAATAAGTAGAAGCGAGATGTGAAGTGTTTATTCCAAATCAACCGATAGTGTGCGGTTGTGATTCACAATCGGTATACGTCATTACAGCGAATTACACGGTATGGTGTTGAAGTCTTATCACACACGACTGAAAAAAATTTAGCCTTTACTCCTTTATTTTATCTTAAAACGAATTAAATATAGGGCCTCTATATTTCACATATACATCCTCTGTAAAAAGACCTTTCACAACTGACCTACTTTTCATAAAGTTTGAACTAGTCAACTTCTAGAGTAAGGAGTGTCATGCCCCACAAGTATGCTCCTTATGAATAGACATTTCTGTCCATACTAAACATTTTTGACCTTCACTATGAATTTGCCCCACTTAACCCGTGCCCGTGACTGGTCAACTGCTAGGGTAAGGGCTTTAATATTTCTAAAGAGTATTTCTAATGAGTAGATCTCTCTATCTGTACCAAAAGTTTTCTCTCTGCAACCTTTATGTATGACCCATTTTTAAAAACACTAAAACTGTTTATGACTGATTATTGAACCACTTATAGGGATAGAGGCTGTCCTCTTGCTTCGAAATTTGCCTGATAAACCGTGCGATCTAGTGTTGAGTATTAAGAATTATAACTCATTCAAGACAGTCCAGACAGGATGCAAAGTCACGAAATAGAACTTGATAATATAGTGCCAAATGTAAAGATGATGGATAAATCCAAACCACAAATCCAAAAATCATGAAACCATAGAACATACAAAATCAGTGAAAATGAAAAACAAATGGAAAATAACAAAATATGTCTACTTGAAGAGCATATGTGAACCCCTGTGATGGAGTGAGATCAGGTGCCCGGGGAGAGTGAGCATCTCCTGCTTGCTAGCAACACCCGTCACATATACCCCGTAGAAAGAGTCAAATCGTGTGAATTCCATATGTATCTATATATGGAGAAGTCGAAGTAGGTAACCTTCTAGTATAGAAGGTGTCAAATCTGTGTAAAGTGATCGGAATCGGTCTCAGTCCAGAATATCATTTAAAAGTCTGGATAACGAGATATCATATGGAGTAATAAGAGTCTCGTAACGACCGTAGAACTTCCTCAGTGACGATGCTAGTCTAGCACATATATAACCCTGGTTGAGCAGCTTAACTGAAAGTCGCCTAGCCCTCAGAACAAAGTCATTGTAATTTGAACATGCTCTGTAATAACGTATTAACTGAGATATGAATACGCCGTATGCGGGCGATGATGGAATGTTGCTACTTATGAAAGGAAAGTTTGTGATAGCGAAATTGAAATCGTCACGTTTGTCATAGAGTGAGGTGTTCAATTGACCATTAATGTCGAAAGACAACATAATATCTAAATACGAAGTAGAATTACTAGTTTCTGTGGTTTCTTTGACCTCCAGTTCACTTGGATAGATGATGCTAAGGTAATCCGGGAATGAAGGATTATTAATTGAAAGCAAGTCATCTATATATCTGTAAGTAAAATTGAAGCCAAGAGCCAATTGTTTTTTTCCTTGCGAAAGCAAAGACTGAATGAACTCAGCTTCGTATGAATAAAGGAATATGTCAGCCAGAAGCGGAGCACAGTTAGTGCCCATTGGAATGCCGACAATTTGTTGAAAAACTTACCTCCAAACACCACAAAAATGTTATCGATAAGAAAGTTCAACATCTGAATGACAGCTGTTTCAGTGTATTTATTTTTGGAATCAGAATTTTCCCTAACAAAGTAATTTTATCGTGGCCTATTACTATATATTTGAATTTGCGGCTTCCGCTTTTACTAGTAAATGCATTTTGAATAATTTCCGCTAATCTGTCTTTTAATTTCTGATGAGGGATCGTTGTGTACAGAGTCGAAATGTCAAAAGACTTGATGGAGTGAATTTTAGTAAAACTTTTTGATTTTAGATGTTCTAACAACTCTTTTGAATTTTTAAGGATCTACATTTGATTAATTCCACTTCTGGAATATACTGTTTCGCAATATCTATGAAGGCCAGATTTAATTTCTGATAATATTTTTGTGAGTAGCATCGATACAGATTTTGTGGAACACTTCGAAGAACCAGCGATAAAGCGTTGTTTGTACGGAGTTTTGTGCATTTTTGGAATACAGTACAAATATGGAAGTTCTAAATTCAATTTATTTGAGTCAATACGAAACGTACTGAGGACAGATTTATGATTCTCGAGTACTTCCGAAACCGAAAAGTTCGTGAGAGTATAAGTAGGATTTCCTGGAGCTGAATTTAATCCTAATTCTTTCACTAGGCTGTCAAAGTAATATTTCTTACAAGTAAATGTATAATTATTAGATGCTATATCTGCTGGTGTAATGATATAATGTTCTTGGAGGAAGGTACAACATCAGGATCTTTAAAAATAGATTCGAATCTAGTGTTTACAGAACCTTGTAATTTTTTAATTTTTGATCTCAGCAGTACTGCAATAGATTTTATCCATTCCGAAAGAGTGTCGACTTGTACTTCCTCTCTTTTTGCCCATCGTGTGGCATATTCCTCGCAGCAGTTAATAATATTCTCAAAATTTTGGCTCCATGTGAATGATCTGGGTTCTCTGTATTTTGGACCTTTAAGTAAAAGTTTGATTTCAACAATGAAATTGGATTCTACTATCTGTCTGATACCTTGTATGAACTCAGAGCAGTAAAGAGTGGCCCTAAGTGTGGCGCTATACTAGGTTACTTTGACTGAAGGAGTAGAATATTCATCCCTATATATATGCGTAATAAATGGGGAGACAATTCCATACATTATAAACAGACTTCCGATGTTATTTTTGACCCTTCAAATTTTTAGTCTATGTTCGGGATATCCGCGTTGTCCTGAATGACTCGGGATTTAACTATGATCCTTTACCGTCTCACAGCAAGTCACCAAAGCGTAAGGATATCGCTGTCGGAACGCTTTGAGTAACGGTAGAGAGTTCTGTCGTCCAAAAGGTTAGATATCCTTTTTCGAACACATGTTTCATATTGCTGTTTTTCAGCCGATCTCCCGCGGCAAATCGCGGACGTCTCTTTTGAGAAAAAGGTCTCTCGTATGCGTATCTCCACACTTAAATTTTTAGAAGGATTGACTCCGTTTGGTGCCCGTCCTATGGTCTAATGACGAGATCGAGGTTACTCTGTACTAGGCTAGGTAACACGTTAACGTAACGTCGAGTTCAAATATGAGTGAAATATATCAACATACGCGCTTTCAACGTCTTCTGGAATCGTTCGACTATGCTGGCTTTGGTGTCCGTGTTGTGTGTTGTAAAGTCCGATTAGTCAAACGTTTTCGGGTACGAAGGGTTTCCCAGTAACCGAATGAAGTCTGCATGAGGTCGTAATCCAGTAGATTCCTTTTTACCCATTATCTTTCTCCTTTGAACGTACTTTTTCAAATGAGATGACGTGTGGACGACGTAGGATATATACTCATATAACAGATGATCCACTTTGGCTCCGAAGTTCCGTCTTGCCGCTTCCAGGGCCGTGCGTGCAGCGTTACTTAAGATCGGCGTCGTGACTTCGGGAGGGTAGGGTAAAAGATGAGGCAAAGTCATGGGATCTTTATAAATACTTTGCATGTCTTCGTTTTGTATTGTCTTGCGTGCCATGAGTAAAGTCTACCCACTAATCCTCCCAACATGGGTCCTAATAATGCAGAACGTAGAGTAAAGGAAATATTCCTTCCGTCTGAGACACTAGTAGTTTCCTTCGCTCTTTAGTACTTTTACCGGCTCTACGCGGCACCTCATCACCTGCTTCGTCGGTGCTAACTTGGCTTTCTGATATCAATGATAATTTTAAAATGTTTATAATGCATTCACATAATTTACAGATGCATCTATTAGGCGTTTTAACCTTTTTCGGGTACGAAAGATTTCCCAGTAACGAAAGGAGGTCGCGATCCCGTCAATTTCCTTTTACCCATTATCTTTCTCCTTCGAACGTACATTTTCAAATGAGGTGACGTGTGGGCGACGTAGGATATATACTAATGTAATAGATGATCCACCAACATGGTTCACCCGGTTCAGCATATTAACTAAGTGCAGGTGATGTCATAAAAGCACCAAGACTTAATCGTAAGCCCTGGTGATGTATGATGTCAAAAAGCTGTAAATATGACTTTCTGACTGATCAATAACCAATACAACCATAGCCCAACTAAGATTGAACCAGCGATCTCAGAAAACCCGTAAATACCAGAATTTTAAACTCGGTCCCTCCCAAAATAACATAATTAATGGTAAGGGTTACCCTAATAAAGAAATTAAAGATGCGCACTTTTAATTGTCCATACATGTACACGGCAAGTCCTGTCCACTGGCGCATGCGCAAGCTACAGATGGGTGCAGTCTTTACATAACATACACGTTAACGTAAAAAGCGCTCACGAGGACTGCTTTAGCATACGTGCCGACCGGACGCGCGTGCGCTCCTCGCGTTAACGTGGGGGGGGGGGGGGGTGCGTTAACGCGATTTATTCCCGCGTGCGCTCAGTCCAGTCGCACGTTCACATGTCTTTATTTGTAATTCTCTATTCAGTACGGATGGAGGAAAGAAATTAGATCTAATTAAATTACCCCGAATGTCACCATATATTCGTATATTAAATACAAATCCAAGACATTGTTCCGAAATCCAAAACTCGAAATCGAAGAAACACGACAATACATATGTAAATATAATAAAAACAATCACGAACCTCTGTCTAAACAGAGGTGGGATCAGGTACCATGGAGGAGTAAGCATCCCCTGCCGACCGGTCACACCCGTCGTGATGCCATAAGTATAAGCGAAATAGTATTATCGCTGTCACAGAATTAGGAAACGACACAGCCGTAGTCAAAATAGGTATATGTAATAAGCAGTAAGAATACTGCTGTATAGTATAGGTTATACAGATGTTTTAGTTACTGTGAAATAAGGAAGTCAACATGTCAGACAACGATACAACAATTTGCGGGATGTTGAAATAAGTCGTGATATGTCATATCCTTGTTTGAGTAACTTTTCTCCCAGTAATTGGCTTCGATAAATGAAAGTGAAATACTCAGATGACGCTCGCGCATATCGAATCAATTGGGATACATAAACACCGTACGCAGGTGATAAAGGAATATCGCTACTAATATATGGAAATTCATCACGTTTTTCATAAATTGAAGTAGTAGGTTTACCATCTAGGTTGACATCAATAAGTAGATCTAAATATGAAGCACATGAATTGGATATTGTAGTGTCCTTAATTTCAAGTTCCTTTGGATATATTGTATGTACGTATGTATCAAAGTTTTTGTTATTTAAAGATAGTACATAATTAATATATCTGAATGTAAAATGTTAAAATGACACCCCGAACTCAGGATTTCGTATGTAATATAACAAAGAAAATTACCGCGTAGACATGAAATAAGATATTTATGATGAAACCTCGTCAGTTTATACTAGCATGATTACTTTCTATTTTTATTTATTTATTTAAGCCGGCGTGGCATAGTGGTATCGCGCTCGCCTCCTGATCGGGAGGCCGCGGTTCGATTCCCACTCTGGTCATGCCGCTGTCCTGTCTTTCGGATAAGACAGTAAAAACCGAGGCCCCGTACCTTGGTATGCATGGCACGTTAAAGATCCCTCCCTGCACGGGTGGGCCCGTTGCAAAGGTCAAAATGTGTATGCCCTGCACCAGGCAGATGCCGTCACCGTATACGTGAAATATTCGTGGTGTAACGTTAAACAAAAATCAACCAATCAATCAATTTATTTATTTATTTTTTATTAATGTATTTCTTTCTTATATTGTTTATTTATAATTGATTTATTTATGTATTTATTTCTTATTTATGTATTTCTTATTATTATTTTTTAATTGAGCTGTTTTCTATAATATATGAATAAAATAATTATCATCATTATAACTGTCTTTATCAATTTTTATTCAATTATTTTTTTCCCTAAAATAAGAATAAAATTTATTAAAGTCAATGTTCGGAAATTGCGTTCAATATTTTTAAAATTCATCCCTTAACTCGGAATTTTTTTTTTATTAAATTCTAAATACTTTACTTACACATGAATGTTTTTATATTTAAATATACAATGTATATATCGACTCTCCTTCAAATCCTTCTTTATAAATAAGTTTTAAGTTGTAAGCAGGCAAACGTGGATGTCAATCACGTTCACGCGGCTGTCAAGCATGTTAACGCAGTCTCGAAACTAAGTTCACGTGGGAATCTGCGTTAAGACAAACGCGTATACTCAGCAGTCCTGAGCGCACGAGAAAAGCAAACATCATGTAAAGGCGACGTTAACATATATATATTGGTCGATTGATTGATTTTTTTTAACGTCACACCTCGAATATTTCACGTATAGAAGAGAATATATAAATCCCGTGAATGTAGAATGACAAATATATTGGCGACCACAACGAAAGAGAGAATTCCTTGAAATCAGATGTAAGTTTAATAATACACTACGAGATAGCAGGCTTTCTATTAGATAATATTTACATTCCCACTAGACTCCCCATGTTGAATACCCGTTAACATACCCGCTTTATATTTCAGTTATTCTTTATGGACCGGATTAGCGCAAAAATATTTTAATGAGCGGAGTTTGCCTAAAATGGCTAGATAAGCTAACAAGGTCGTGCACTACTATCTACAAAAATACAAGATCATTTATTTCAAAATTAGGGCATTTCAAGTATAACACAGAAATATATGCATATATATACACCAGACCATAATAAATTTAAGTTGACAACGTAAAATACAAATCACAGACAAACAGACAACCTCAATCGAAGGTAGCTGACGGTATCAATTCACGGGAAAGTGAATTAACAGAACTGCAAAATAACCTTTTCTCTTTGGCAAGATAAAAGTTTGAACATTGCACTTTCAATATTCTAAACGTTGAGACGACAAACCGTACCTCTACATATACTACTGCATGCAGACAACACAATCACATGTGCATGATGTGGGTCACTTCTTCCAAATGCGTTAAATCTGCAATTTGTTTTGTAATTGACTAATTCAATCCATTAATATAAAAAAGAAAAAAGAGGAGTTACCGGCCCAGTTATGTGGCAGAAGTCACCATGGAGCTATACAATACATGAATATAAAAAATATAATAGAACATTTAACACATTACAAAAATATTTGATTGTAGTGCAATTACGATACCGACTTAGGACGGTCATTTAATTTGACAAAAGCCAAACAAATGGTGTGGTTAACAATTCACATGGAAGTGAATCAACAAAATTACTTTTCGCAGTTTCGTTCCAGCTTTGGTTTCAGAGTACAAATGTACGATATTTCCTTTTTTTTTTGCAAATTGCACTTGTACTACAGTAGGTGTGTGTACGTGGAGTATTGCAGACAACACAGGTTTCTACCGTTACAAACGTTACATCCTTAATTACTTTGTATTTAACAAATTCAACAAGATACAATAACCCAGTACTGTTGTCGCTTTTATATGAGTTTTTATTAAAAGTAAGAATTTTACAGCCCTACAATAAATTAACGTCTGCTTCATATTGATGCACATTCTTTACCTATAAGGGCAGGGAGGATTTAACAATTAGAACATGGTTTTTCGAAAATACGTTTGTGAATCGAGCGGGAAATTTGATTTATTAAAGTAAGTTCATTTCATAATTCCATGAATACAAAAAATAAGACAGACATTCCTTAAGTGATACCGTAGACATGTACAGTGCAATGAATCAGTATGTGTGAGAAATCCGATAAGTTAAACATGAGCATTTTTGTTTAAGTCACAAATGCAAGTTATAAAGATATGTACATAGAGTACTGCGACCGAAATTTAGGGGCCCACTGAGGAGAATTCATTGATATTCATACTGCGCTAGCGTTATTGAAGCTTATTCGAACGTTGCTTTCTCTGGCACTGATTCACTTCAATCTCTGAAACTTTGTACAAGTCTTTATATATCATTTATCGATATATAACAAAACATCCGGTCTAGAAATGCAAATTATAGATGTGAGGAAGGATACTCACTTTAAACATGTTTCCTTCAAAGATCAGATATGCGGCAAAAAATATAATCGTTGATCAAATTAAAAAATAGGCCCAAGAAATTCAATTTCATCCACTACGTATACTTTAATCTGATTACCATACAAAAAATCCTCTGGTTCATATTGCAACACCCTTACTGACAAAAATGAATACAGGAAGTTTTGTTTTTCTAAAATGTAAAACCATGTTCAGTTGACCATTGAAAGATATGGTTTAAACACAGCTGCAGCTTACTCTCAGTCATATTCATATTTTTTCCCTCGACAGCATTTTAGAAAATCGTCAATATAAAGGGAACTATGTGTATCCTGTTTCAAAACCTGAGCTAAATTATCAACTTTAACGCTAAAGAGAGTAATAGATAGTTTACTTCCCTGAAATACTCCAACTCCTGCTCGAGAGAATTGGACGTATGATTACCTAGTCTATTGATAAAACGTCTGTATTTTAAAACAATGGAAATGAATATTGGAAGTCTTTTAAAATGCCGTAATTCCAACTGATGTGATATGCTTTTTCTAAAATGAAATATATATATATATATATATATATATATATATATAATATATATATATATATATATATATATATATATATATATATATATATATATATATATATATAAGTGTCCCGAATATATGTTTCAAGTCGTACTAAATTGCCAGCTTTGCTTTTCTGCTTCGTAAAGCCACACTGAATATCAGTTGGTAGATTATTACGTTCAAGAAAACAGATAACGGGTTCATTTAGCATTCTTTCTAGAGTTTTACATACACAATTCATTAACGATATAGGTCGATAATTAATAGGAGTAAAATGATTCTTTCCATGTTTTGGAATTGGGATAGTTATGGAATCTCTCCAAGATTGCGGAAATTTACCTTTTGAACAAATATTATTAAATATCTCTAAAAAATATTCAGTGATTGCTCAGGAAGATGTTTGAGTATTTGATAATGGATGTCATCAGGTCCAGTAGCTATATTATTAGAGTTTTGTAATGAAAAATTCCGTTGATCGACTGAAAAATATTTATTATAATCCCTCATTATTGATAAAAGAAAAATGCAGCAGTTGCATTCAGTTTTTTCTTTTATACATCGAAACTGAGCGAAATAATTGCTAGATGAAGAGTTATTCAAGAATGTATGTCCTTAAAGTTATCAATGCCTAGTTAGATAAAAAAAACCCATCAGTATTATAGTGTAAAATGTATGAGGAATTTCTTCCTTTTATTTTATTGATTATCTATCATACTTTATTTGTACTTGTGGGAGTTTTCATTTTAAACACCTAATTTCTCCACGAAAGTCTTTTAATAATGATTCATAGTGCGTCTGACAATTGCCTAACTTTCAGTTTGAAGTAATAGGATGCCGTTTAAATTCTTTTTCGGCTTTTTGTTTGGTTTGTTTTTGGGGTTTTGTTTCTTTTACAATTTTGATGACGCTCTTGCAAATGTCATCAAACCAAGGATTGTGTTTATGTTGACAAAAAGTAGAAATTTTAGGAATATTTCGCTCTGAACGTGGGAACGTGTAAAAGTAAGCATAGGATCCTCTTCATCCGAATAATAAATATTATTCAGATTTGTGAGACAGTGGAGCGAAAAGTGGTCACTCCCACGCAATCATCATATACTGACCGAATAAAATCGGTGAAAATTGAAAGATCACTTAACGTAAGATCTATTGAAGTATAAGTACCAAGACCTGGATGTCAGTAGGTACTTGATCCAAAATTAGAGGCACATAAATGATTTTTAATTATTCCGCCCTTTTATCACTACCCCACAATTGAGACTGGCGTTGAGTTCACCCAATAAAAATGGTTTAGATAATTGATTCACAAGATTGTCCAGCTCCTTGCAATCTACCGTACATGTACCGTGGAAGTTGGAAAATCCTCGTTGTCTCGGTGGGCAGTCCACGTCTGTCCTCCGTGGACACCACGGGAGGCCAGTTTTCTGTCCACGTTAATGTTAATAATACAATTTGCCATCTACCTGTACTTGTCCTCCCGAGGTCAAAGCGGACAAGGTTTTCACACCTTTTACCTGTACGTGGGACAGCAGTGCCTGTTTACATGGGAATTTTTACATCGTTTAAGAAAATCCAGGGTCCGGCGCCATAAATTGAGAAAATACTTAAGTCGTATTTTTTTGTTCAGCAATGAATTTTTAACTGGGATTTGGAACTCTTTTTTTTTAGTTTTATTCTATCCATAAATAGAATAAACCCATTCTGTATGACAATTTACTTGAATGTTTGATAATCAAGGACTTATAAACAAATTAATTGTAAGTCCTTGTGATAATGGAATAAATTAAACTGAAATAATTGAAATGATTTTCTCAGTTTATGGTGCCAGACTCGGGTGTTTTGCTAAAAATCAGAAAACACGACGTTTTATTTAAGGAGATTTTGATTAAAGAAAAAATAAATAAAAAAAAGAAAAATCACAATGTTTTTAAATCACCCTTAGTTGAAAGCATCCAGGATGTTCCCCTGTTGTGGAAAACGTCTAATCATTCATGTGTGAACCAACTTTTTTTTTTAATTTGAGCCACAGAAGTGTGAAAATCTCTTGTGTGAAGACTGTTATATATGTACATACCAATGCATATACATGTATTCTATCGTTATGTGTGGATGTGTATTAATACATTGTGTACTAGCATTACTATTTTATATTTGAAAATCTAAGAACCATATCTGCGGCAAAGAGAGAAAACCCAAAACTGAATACCCCCCCCCCCCACTTCCTCCTTTCATTTGTACTTGTTGATAATGAAGAATTGTACGATGTTTTAGTCAAATATCTTATTCGCCAATACAATGGGTGATTTCCCTATTGCAAGTGTAAGCATTGTGTTGTAAGCCTACAGGGCAATAAATTTAAGTGAAAGATCGATGCCACCTAACAACCGTGTTAAAGTAACGACACGTCAACACCCCCCCCTTTTTTTTCTTTCTCTCTCTCTGCACGAGATATCGTTTGCAAACGTATTTTAAACTTTTTCAATACAACCAAAATATATATTTGTGTATGTATTATTGTTGAACATGCAAGATTCAGTGTTCAGTCGGGTCATCATCTTTTATATATAATTGCATGATCGTATCCCTGAAATTAATAAAAAAAAAAGATACGATCGTATTGGGAAAGAATGTGTAACGAGACAAAACAATAAAAAAAAAGGGGGGGGGCTTTCTTCTCTGTTTAGATCAAACGGCACTTAATCCAGGTAACCTTACGACTGGAGCACGCGTGTTGTGTGAAGTCTATTGTTTTACTTCACCCTGATAGCGAATAAGGGTTTGACTTATGACACTGATTAATACACAGAATTAGACGATCGCATTCTATGAAATCATAGATACATACGGCCCTATATCTGGCAGGAGTATGTAAAAAGATAAGAAAATGAAAGGATGGGGGTTCTGAAAGATACTTTTCTTTACTGTTTAGGTAAGAAAACGACCGACACTCTAGTTTCCCTTGCAACTCAAGTGCGCATGCTTTGTCTTTTGTTCGGAGATTATAAATATTTTGAAAAGTTTGCCTGCACTTCACCAGGAAGAAAAAAGAATACATAAAAAAAGAAGAAAACAGACCAAAGAAAATAATTATGAATAAAATAGAATGAAGATCAATGTCCATATGTATAAATATCTACTAGAATTTATCAATCGTGTATTTCATCGTAATGGTATGTAATATTTCAAAATCTGAATATGTTTATCAGAGCTATCAATAATGAATATCATATCACATGTAATTATATGAATTTATTTGATTTTAAAGTCGGCTTTACTGTACTGAACCCACTAGTAGTAATTGCACTCTTCAATTCGTATCGTTGCCTTCTTTAATTAAGAGTCCGAAATAGGTATTACAAAGAAACTCGGCACACTCTCGGAATAATAAATCATTTTTTGTGTGCATGTCCTTGGTGAGTTTTGTCATACAGCTTTGTCAGATGTCTTCAGTTTTCTCTTTAAAATCACACTTATACACGCATCTGTACAATGACCAATCAGCTTGCCTTTACCGATTTCATTCAAATACCATTAATGCACTTTTACGACAAGTAGATATACGGGTATAAGGAACGTATATAACGTAGTTATACGTCCAGACAGAGACGTATATATCTAAAACATTATATACGTCCGTGCTCCAGGTGCGCACTGTATTTTCAATTTTTATATAAAAAATACGTTCTAATTTTAAAAATATTTAGAATATGCAGAATATTTTAAGATACATTTCAAACGTTCATTGAGTAATCAAGCAGAGGAGATTTAAAAAGATGTTAAATGATTATTAATCAAGATATCTTTAAGTCTAATTTCGTTATTTTTCATGCTTCACTGAGCAAACACAATACGCATCATCATAAGGTCGTTTCCTTTTTAGCACTATCATACCCATTTACCGGGACATATTTGGTGTCCACGTTTGACCGTCTGACGGCGCGGACACAGGTAAATGACCACCTATATACGCGGTAAATATGGCCGATATACAGGGACAGTGTCCACGCGTGTCCGCGGCTGTACAGCCCAAATCCAATGTCCACGGTACATGTACGGTATATTTAAGCTGGGTGGAATATAAATTGAACAAAATTTAATTGTTTTATGTAATAAAACATGGACAGCGGCAGCTTGAAAATTTGTTTACACATGAATAGAACTATGCAAAAAGAATTTATGGTGAAGATGGAAGAGCTACCTATGGCTATATCACCAGTACCGTATCCCTTTATTGTCCAGGGTCAGCTAAGCATATCACAACATTATTGTATTTGATTTTTGATCCTTTGATTGTGCTGCTTTTGTGGTGAGTGGGAAGGTGGGCGTTCTGAAACCGGTCAACCACACCAATTGAATGACGTATGTTACTTCAATTGACCATCGTAAGTCGGTACAATCGAACATTTTTGTAATGTCGTTTTTCAGTGTATATTCCATTATTATGTTTTTTGTGCATGTCCTTGGTGATTTTTGTCATACAGCTTTGTCAGATGTCTCCAGTTTTCTCTTTTAATAGCTTATATAGATACAACATTCTGGGTAAAGGTAAAGAATTGTGCAGATTTTCATGACATTTAAATAAATAAGGAGTTTCTCGACTGTATCATATATGATACATTGGGCATCATAATACAGTGTATCATATATGATACTTTTTCATTTTTAGCATTTTTTCAAAAGATAAATGGTAGTCAGTTTTTATGACTTTTTATTCAAACCATCTAACGATGAGAATAAACTCTGGCAAAAAAAATCATCAAGGAACAACTTAAATTGTAACTCATTTAAGGGATATCTTGAACCATAGAAGCGTGTAAAACAGCGAATGAAATCATAACTAGAACACTAATTTGACAATTTTTCGTATTAATTTTTAATAATATGCTAAGAAGCATGAATAAGTACAGATGATGGAATTCTGCAAATTGACATCTTCAGATTGGTCTCCAACCGTCACGGGATGTGTTTCGACCATTTAATACCATTACATCCTACAGTTGGTTCAAAGTGGCGAAGGTCTCAATGCGTGTCATACGGTCTCCACTCCTTTCCGTCCCTGCAATGCAAAATCTAGCCTGATGCCCTCTCTGCCTCCTCTGAAATGTTTCCCACAGCTCTCTACTCGTTTCTCCCACTGATAACGAATGCCTTCATCATTCGCCACACTGACTGCAATGTAAATGCTCTACATCCGACATCAACAGGGAAAAGCTACGTCTCTGATTGCACTGTTCTTTCAACTCCCAATACTTCGCGCTTTTCTACTCATTGGCCTCGTCGCAACCTTCTTCCCATGGCAGAGTCAGCTCTACTACAATAATCTTCCTGTCTGCGGACCAAAGAACTGTGTCCAGTTGGTGCGTAATCTGGATCACATCTGTCTGCGCCGAAGGTCGACCTCCATCCGTCAAGAAGACTGCCTTTTTTATGTTATCTTGCTCTGCACGGATTCCCCTGCTTTGACAAATTGGAAGTCTGTCTGTTTTGTTTTCATCATTCTTTTGGATCCCCTTCAAGCTGTCTCCAAGATATCTGCTAAGCACGTAAGAACTTTTCGTGCCTCCAGTGATACCGCCCTTGCTGTAGTGCCACCTTCCACAATATTCTGTTTCCTGTTAAAAGGAGATGCGCATTGCATTTCAGACATTTAAGATATGTTAATCCATCACAAAAATGTGCACTGTGGCACATTGTTGTTAGTGGCATAGTCATGTGACACTAGTTATTTTCGTATTTTGCATCACTGTAATTTGTCATCCCAGAGCAGCTAGTGGTATGTGCAGTCATGTCTGACATCATCAGATGGTCTCATTGACGCAGCCTTTGGCTTCGGAGATGATAGTCCAGATGGTCGGCCAACGTTTGCTTTATATTCCATGAGCCCTGAATAATATTGATAAAATTGCATAGTTTTATTGGCTTTTCCTCATTCAATCCTATGTATTTTGTACAATAATCATGTAGTTACGGCAGCTACGATAAGAGTATGCCAAAATGTTTCTTTTTTGTCCCATCTTTTTACTTTTCCCATAGATTCGACGCCAGCAAACGACGATCAACTGACTTGTTATCATATTAATGTAAGGCGATGATATTTGAGTTTTTTTTTTCTCATCTTAAAATCCATGAATCCCCTACCATCCCTCTTAAATTCCTTTTCATTCTTTAGTGATCATTCATTTAATCCATTGAAGAGTCTTTAGACGGTATGACTTGGTCTTTAGTGGCTTTTTTAGAAAAATTTTAAGTATTTACCGTGTTACATTGAGTTTAAATCGGGCTTCTACGAGAAATCAAAATCAACCCTGAATTTATACCGCACTATACATGTACTTTCTCAGCGTACCAATCAGCGTACTAATAAAATACAGTTTGTCAATAACACTATCATTTGCACTTTACACGTCTTTTAATTTCGGAATGAATCCCATGTCGCTATATAACTGAAATTTTGTTGAAAGCGACGTCAACCAACCAACCGGTTACTGCAATTGGCGAAAATCTACTGTCTTGGTCCCAGTGGACACGCACCCTTGACATCTGTAAAGTGCCATTTTTAAGTATATTCCTAGCATAATTTCAATCTCTTTCATAGTAGTTGACAGCTGAATACCTTCTTTTTCACGACAAAGACATTTGTCTGCTCGGAGATTTTTTCAATTTTCTAATCGGATACAAGTAATTTGAAAAATTGAAAAGGCATCTTTAGTTAATAATCCACCGGAGATTCTTCCAACTGACCAACTTCAGTCTTTCTAACCTTTTCAAGTTCAGTTGTACGATTCTCTGGGGTTTCATTGTCAGACGATTCAGAGGAACTGCTGTATTCCATCATGCACTATATTCATCACCGGAGCTTTCATAACACTTCAAAGTCAATACCATCTGCTCGTATTACATTCACAATGTTTCTAGCAGCTTTAGCAGCTTTTTTGCCCTACCCCCTTTCCCACTAATATACCTTGCCTAAAGCCAAAATCTTAAATTACAGCATTTCTCTGTCCGCTGTTGCACATATGATACACACTTTTTACTACTATTTATTGCACGATAAAATCATCCCTCAAACAATTAATATAAATTATGAAAATATACCTGAATATCATCAGGGTGAATGTCAAATGAATGCAAGTTTCCGGTGTAAATAAGTATTTATGACTAATCAATATTTATACATAGAATAATATATAAATTTTGAGTCATGCCTAATGCATCATACCTATTTAAAATTAACTACCCGATGTATCAAATATGCAAGACAAAAATTGATGCATATCTGTTGATATATAGAAAAGTCTTTCATTACCAACTATGTTTCTACAAAGTTTTTACTAGATATTTTATAATTTTAAGAAAAATAAAATTGCAATACTTACTTTTTAAGTGTTTAATCTTTATTCACTCAGCACAATCACCCAACACGCATTTAGTGAATGCTGTCATTTTTGTAAGTTTCAGAGGTCACATGACTTAGTGGTAGATTTGAATATGAAACTAAAATATAACATCCACTATCTATCCGTAATATTTGAAGAGAGTTGACTAAAAAACATATGCATAATGTTGTCAATGCTGAAAACAATTTCATATATCATATATACTTGGGGCATTAGAGGGATATAGTATTTATTATGAAAAATTTAGTAAGGGTAAGTCTGCATTTTTAATATGGGTTTCTTGAAAAAAAAACTGCTCGTGAAAATCTCTGATCAAGAAGGTTAACGTCATTATACTCGACTTTAAAACCTACAGATGTCCGCTTTATTCTGGAATCATTACGATTCATTTACCTTTTCATCTCGTAAGAGAAGGTCTGCAACCCTTTTGTTTAGGATATATTACGACCCCTGGTATTATTAATGTGAGATTTCTCAGTAATGTTTTCCCGGCAAACATTCTATGTGATATCAGGAGAGGTGGTATCTATTTATTTGACACCTTCTATACTAGAAGGTTATCTACTTTGACTTCTCCATATATAAATATATATATGGAATTTACACAATTTGACTCTTTTTACTTGGTATATGTGACGGGTATTTCTAGCAAGCAGGAGATGCTCAATCTCCCCGGGCACATGATCTCACTCCATCACAGGGGTTCACATGCTCTTCAAGTAGATATATTCTACTCGGTTTTCATTTTCACTGATTTTGTTTGTCCTTTGGTTTCATGATTTTCGGAATTATGGTTTGGATTTATCAATCATCTTTTTATCATCCACGTCTGTCTCTAGAATATCGTATTTGTTATTGGTTGCAAGTTCAAAACTCGAAAAAGGTACAACGTTTGCATTGCAAATAGTTATGTTTAAAATTTAAACGCACAAACATCACCATTTTTCTTATTTGGTTTTGATGTATAAGTTCATTTGAACAGGCAGTATTATAGTAACTATGCCATGATGACGTAGGAGAAACGTACACTAAAAGGATCGTTTGCGATGATAAAGTAGGCGAACTATTGATTATTGCATTTGTGGTTACAATTCAATTAAAAACTCAGCATATGGCATCAGCATATGCAAAACAGCTGGCAAGGTCTTATGTATTTGATAGCTTTATTTTACATATTGGCCATGAATCGAAACGAAATATTATGTTACCTCTCCTTAACGAATTGAAAAGTACATTGCAGGTCCGTGTTTATGCGCAGAAAGTGTTTATTGGGAAATAAAATGAGTTCTCTAAATTAATCCTCATGCACAGTCTTCTATGAACTTTTTTATTTTGGCGCACTTTCATATAGACAATTTTCACTCTTTCGACTGCTAGCAGAGAGCTCAGACATACTAATCATGAAAGACAAACATATCTGGACTTCTATCACTAGAAATGCAAAATAAGTTTCCCTTTCAGATTGCTATCACATCTGTGATGACTAATCGTATTGAAGAAAAACATATTGAAGTTGCTTCACAACAGCCTACACAAACATAAACTCTATTCTCGGACGCTGTAATGAAAGTATTGCGCACACATATCAGTATAAGGACACCTTTTGCCACCCTTTGGAGCTACTGCCAGGACTATAATATCAAGATATCTTGTGAACTAATCTCAGTCACGGTATTGTGACTGAGTATATCTAAATTCACATGGCATAATTGCAATACACAGTTATTTAAAATGAGCCCTTGATATTTTAATCGACACAAAGTCAAAATGGGGAAATTACGGGCCACTCAAAAAAAAAAAACCACGTTTAAGTGTGGGAAACTTAACTGTCGTCATACTCACCGTGATAACCACTCATTGAGAAAAGGACGTTCGCACTGAAGGCAAAGCGATATTCAGGTACGCTCAGCCAACATTATGCAATCGGTTAATTAAAAATATCAAATAGGTCTTGTTCTGTTTGGCACAGACCTTCACAGACAGATAAACATGTACAAAAGTAGTTTCTTCACGAATTTATTTCACAAATCCAGGCGAATAAGCTTCTTTGAACAGTTGTTAAAGAAAGTGAAATACTGAAAGAAATTACAATGTAGTGCATTGTAAAATACGAAAGTAACTGGTGTCACATGACTATGGCACTAACAACAATGTACCACAGTAGACATTCACGGACCCCTGAAATTCAGAGGTGAGACCAGATGCCCGGGAGGAGGGAGCGTCACCTGTTCGGCTAGCCACACCCGCCGCAAATGTCCTTACACACAGACGAAACGACAATAATTCAACACTGTATATATAAATGAATGTGAACAAACACTGTATAGAAAGTGTCAAAGCCACATAACATCAGGAAAAAGGTATAATAACACTTAAGTCAAACCCTCCGCGGGGAACTTTTTCACGAGCTCCACACTGCAAAGGGAATAAGTGTGACATTGTAAAAACAATATTAATGTTTACATTGTGTAAAGTAATAATGAAACATAATAGTATTGTAGAATTACAAGGCATTAAATAGTACTCTAAGTGCATGACCGCCAGCAATACATGATGTAAACAATAGAAATTGTGAGAAGAAAGAGCCACCATACTTCTGACAAATTGTGACAAAAATTGCTTTCCATAGTTATTTTTTATATTTTGATAAACTGATGTTTTCAGTGAATTATTTGCAAAAACAAAAAAACCAAAAAAAAAAAAAAAAAAACCAAAAAAAAAAAAATCTTGTAATACACAGTGAACATGGTTATATCTCATAGAAAATTACAAAAATGTGGCCCTGCAAGTAAGGAATGTATAATTAAAAATTGCCAATGTACCACACAAAACATACAGAAAAGAGCGGCAACTTCAAACAGAAAAACAAATGAATAATTAACGATAGACAGACATCTGCAAATGCACACCACATTTACCTAGAGTTAGATTATAATGACAACAATAAAGGGAAGATAGTGAAAACTTACTTCGTGGTGGGCCAAAATTTCAAACAGATACATTGTGAGCATGAATTTGTTGCAAAGACAAGATGTCTGACAACATTTTTTGCCCCCAAAACAGGAGAGGTCCAATTGGTATGAAAAATTACTGCACAAAGTAAAATAACTCCACCTGAGTTAAGAGAAAATGTTACAAAAACACTTTGAGTAACAAAACACTCCCCGTCTGAATTGTAAGAAAAACAATTCACTATCAAAATGTTTCAATTCAAGAATGTTCGTATGATTAAAAAGTAATAATGATTGCAAAAATATCAATACACTGATAATAGAGGTACAATCTCAGACACAGGTCTGATGAAAAATGATGTCTTTCCATTCTTCACAGTATTGACTTTGACCTTTCGGACGCGTTTGTCTGCACTCGGAAAGACATCGGTAACGACAGACATCGGCCAGTAATTCCTTATACAGTCGCTGTCTTTGCCTGAAGACTATAAAGGCACTCTGTTTACCATCGTGACCAGAACATATCTGCCAATGCCTGAACTCTTTTCCATTCGCTTCGATACACATCCTTCAGGTCGAACTCACAGAAATCACTGTAACCAGTGACATCACCTATTTTCTGTTTTAACAATACAGATAGTGATAAAACGAACGGACACTGACGGCCTAATGAGACGAAAACGAGAGGTCTGGCATTAACAATAGCAGATGCTTCTGCCATGTCTGTATTGAGTACATCGTATGTACGGTTTTGTGCTGATACGCCTTTTAGCATGGAGTCAAGTATCCTCTTTACGACACTGATCATGCGCTCCCATGCGCCTCCCATACGAGACGCATGAGGGGGGTTGAAAATCCACATGGTTCCAGAACGATAAAGACATTGTTTTAGCGGAGGATCATCTACATTTACGGCATCAATGCACATGTCGTCAAGCGCATCAACAAAGTTGGTTCCCTGGTCTGAACGAAAAATCTTTCCCACGGATGGAGATGAACCGTCGAAGAGAATTAATGACTGCGGATAAACTCATGGAATCTACAATTTCAATATAAATTGCCCGTGTCACGAGGCAAGTAAAGATGATTTCCCAACGTTTGGAGCTTGCACTTCCTCCCCTGGTTTTACATTTAGCGGTCCGAAAGCATCACTGCCCACAAAAGTAAATGGTGGTGAAGGTTCTAACCTATCAGTAGGTAAATCCGCCATTTCTTTTAAATGCGTATTTTCTCCGAAGCTTTCTGTATGCAGTATCGAAGAAATTAGCCGTTTTCCACCGGTTATCCAAAATCCTGCGCTCCTGACTGCCCCTTCTGTTATTTGGCGTCCTTGGTATCTCGTTTCGTCATGGTAGTGACGAACTAGCAGAGTCGCAATTTGATAACGTCCGGGAATAAGCAGAGGATTTTTTGAGAGGTGTCATATGAGGTCTTGTTGAGCCGAGTCATCAACTCGTAACATTCCTTTTAGATCAATATACGGACTCAATAATGAATTTGAACTATCCCTTTGAATCGGTCTTCCTTCCTCCAACGATTGGAATTCACTTCTTTCGTCTGCACGGTTTGAAGAATGAAATTGTGCGCGTCCTCATAAGCTTCGACGGGAGAAATATCCTCCTCACCCCTCAGTTTGCGAACTTTACTTTTTAAGGTCGCAATTGCACGAACAAGTCTTTTCCATGAAAAGAAGCTGTTGAAACGACTAGTTCCTAGTTGAATAGATGACGCTTTGACTTGAGTTTTGGAAACATGAATTTCTGGTCGGACTTCCTTATCGTTATCAGGATTTTGCATTTCAAATGGCTCATTTTGAGCAACAGTGTCATTTAAAAGGAATTATAGTCCACAGAGCCAAGAACTAAGATGCATGTCCTTTGCAGATACAGAGCGAGTAGCCTGGTCTGCGGGACTGCGATCAGTTGGAACGTAATACCATTGATTAGGTTTAGTGAAGGTACCGATCTTTTCAACTCGGTTCGCCACATACGTGTAGAATCGACGAGATGTATTGTAAATACATTGTATAACCTAAAACCACTTTGCTGTCCGTGTAGAATGAGATATCTTCAATGTTGATATCAAGATGATTTGCGATCGAGTTCGCTACATCAACAGCAAGCACGGCTGCACAGAACTCTAACCTAGGTACCGTGTGACCATGTTGCGGAGCGACCTTTGCCTTGCCAAGTGCGAAACCTACCTCATTTGCATTGGATGAGCTTTGAAGCTCAACATATCCAACAGCTGTAATGGCCCGTTCGGAGGCATCTGCAAAAACGTGCACGCATTTGTCCTGTAAATGAGCCCACGATCTTGTAAAGTAAGTACGGGGAATGTAAAGCCCATACAAGTCACTTAAAGAGCTCCCAATCTACAGCATATTGTGACGGTAATGATTCATCACAATCACTGTTACAGTTTACCAACTGGCGCATGAGGAGTATGCCTTTGATAATGACAGGGAATAAGACCCCAAATGGGTCAAACAGAGTTAATTGTCCATAACACTCCTCTTCTAGTAAAATGCCGATTCCGGGGCTCAATATGAAACCAGAACGCATCGTATTCTAAATTCCAGGCTACACCCAGGCTACGCTGAATTGGTAGTGTTTCATGTCCAAACTCAAGATCCTTAAGATCCTTTGACAGGTCTTCCTGCGAGAAAACCTGCATCACTTCTTCACGATTGGATGCTATTTTGTGAAGAAGATGGACTTGCCGTTAGACGAAATCCATAGGTAGCGACAGAAGACGATGCTGTGTTCCCGAACACATGGACGCACATGTGGAAGTCAACTAGTGGCTTAGCCAAGTCATTATCTTGATGCCAAAGAAACCTGAGGTTGTTTCTGTGTTCAACACTCACTTTGAAACAATAGAACATTTTTTCAAGAAAAGCAACTGGTTCGCGTCTAAATCGGAGCAAGATACCCAGTAAGTTATTTGTAAGATCCGGTCCAGAGTAGAGAACATCATTTAAGGAGATGCCATCATATTTTGCAAGTAATAGTTCTGCACATGATTTTCCAGTAATGTTTTTACGAATATGTGTGCAACAGTTTGACATGATTGGCTCCCCGCCTTGAAATGGTGTGGATGGCGGTTGAGATCGAGAGTCTGAATCAACATATAAAGCGGTCGGATGCGAGTCGCTGTTGCACTATTTGCAGTTAATTGTCTTCTTACAGTCGCCAGAAATATATGAGATAGATGTTCAATACCTAGGGCAAATGTTCTTTTCCTTCAGGAATTGCAGTTCTTCTTGAATTGTTTTTAGTCTAAAAGAACGGCATTTATTCAAGGTATGATCAGCATGATGTAACGGACACTTGCGCATGTCGGTTGAACTATTTGCGGATACTGAATGCACATTACTAGTTTACTACTTTCAGTCTTTTTAACTAGGTCGTTTTTTATCCCTATTATAGGACCACTTTCTTTACTATTTTGAGTAGACGACGCCTCATACGCAACACTTCGGTTGTTTCTAATACGACTTTGTTCTCGAAGAAACTCTGAGAAATGTTGAAATGGTGGATAAGGTACATCGTGTTTCTTCATATACTTTACAGCCGAATTAGTCCACCTCTCTCGGAGATTGAATGGTAGTTTTTTTAAGATAGGTGACATTCCAGTTGAGGAATCATAGTGTCCAAGGATTGACATCATTTTTCTGTCAAGTTTCATCGATTCGATTTCCGACACTAAATCAGACAGCTTGTAAAACTTTTTTGAGTCCTTCATAGTTAGAACAGGAAACGATTTGATACGGTTCTTAATAGATGCCTCGATCATTTCAGGGCACCCATAGCGCTCTTCCAGTCTATCCCATGCCCTTTTTAGACCCCTTGCTACATCGAAGATGTTTGCCGCTTTAATACCGATAACGTGACGCTTTGACTCAGGACCGGTCTACTTGAGCAGAAAGTCTAGTTCTTCTTGTGGTGACGCAGCAAGCTCTTTCATTACAGTTTTAAAGGAGACTTTCCAAACTGCGTAATTTTCTAGTTTATCGTCAAACGGCATAAGTCGAGATAACAGCATATCCTTTTTTAGGAGATGACGAATAAAGTCACTTGCTGTTGAATCTTGTGGATAAAACTGAGTCTCAGCCTTCGGATTGAACACATTTGACGTGTTTATGTTGTTTTTATCTGTATTATCACAAACGACTTCATTATAGTATGGCTCCGGTTTGCTATGTATTTAGACATATTCCTGAGTTCGGCTAATCATATCTTGTTTTTCCAATTTGCTAAGCGGATTGTCAATTAAATCAGACATTTGAGAGGTAACATCACCAAATTCAAAAGTTTGGGCCTCTGCCTCCGCAGCTAGTTCTCGCTTTTGAGTAATCAATTCTAAGTCAACAGAAACATCTGCTATTTCACGTTTTACTCGTACAGCATCAAGAGCGTGTTGCTGATCAAGCATGGCTTGTTTCTTTTTTATGTTAGCCTCGATCTCGGCATAATGTAGACGAGCCTTCGCAGCTTCAGCCTTTGTTTAAAGTCGTAAAGCGGAACGTCTTTCACTTGTTATAGTCGATACCGATTAACTGGATTTTGATTTCGGCGGCTTTTGTTCACGCAACAATTCATTTTTACTGATGCCGATCTGGCGAATTGCTGATTCAATTAATACACGGCACTCATTGTATAGCATTTATGGTGTTTTTGCGGCTTGTATACTTTCAACAGTTTTTGTACGCTCACAAAAGTCAGCTAATTCCTGACAAAGACTAGAATGTTTCTCTGAAGTAGCTTCTATGAATGTTGTTATTGATTCTAAGTCTTAAGTGTTGTAAGCGTGTGACACAGATTCTATTTTTGATTCAATAGTGGTCCATATTTTATTAATCCGATCTTAGCGTTTGACATAATTGTCGTGAAAACAGTTTTGACCTCTTTCGGTCAATGTCCGGACTGATTTTTGTGGATCCTCGGGCACGGATCCTTGAGGCACAATATTATGGACATCGTCTATGACTGGTGATTCTTGCTTGGGATCTAGGTAGCCATGTGGGACATTTTACTGTTCTGTTTGGCACGGAGCCTCACAAACAGATAACCATGTACGAAAGTAGTTTCTTGGCGGATCTTTTTTTTTACAAATCCAGGTGAATAAGCTTCTTTGAAGAGAACATGAAGGTAAAATACTGAAAGAAAAAAGAAATTACAATGTAGCGCATTGTAAAAACAATATTAATGTTTACATTGTGTAAAGTAATCATAGTAATAATGAAACATAACAGTATTGTAAAATAGTACTCTAAGTGCATGGCCGCTAACAATACGTGATGTAAACAATAGGAATTGTGACAAGAAAGAGCCACCATACTTCTTACAAAAATTGCTTTCCATAGTTATTTTTTATATTTTGATGAACTGATGCTTTCAGTGAAATCTTTGCATAACAAAATCATGTAATACACAGTAAACATGGTTATATGTCATAGAAAGTTACAAAAATGTGGCCTTACAAGAAAGAAATGCATAATTTAAAATTATGCCAATGTACCACACAAAACACACAGAAAAGAGCGGTAACCTCAAACAGAAAAACAAATGAATAATTAACGATAGACAGACATCTGCAAATGGAGACCACATTTACCTAGCTGCATTATAATGTCAACAATAAAGGGAACATAATAAAATAGTGTAAACTTACTCCGTGGTGGGCCAAAATCTCAAACAGAGGTACATTATGAGCATGAATTTGTTGCAGAAACAAGATATCTGACAATATTTTTACCCCCAGAACAGGAGAGTTAACTTTACCTGAGTTAAAAGAAAATGTTACAAAAACACTTTGGTTAACAAAACAGGTCTATTGACGATACAAATTTGTTATCATACAATAGAACATCTTATTATCTATAATGTTACATATTATATTTCCTACCATTTTTAACACAAAGTTTGACAAACCCTATTCACAATCTGAAAGGGAGAGCATATTTTGCATTTTTGGTAGAGGATTGCAAGCTCTACACAACTGTACCTAGTGATTCTCTTTCAGATGTAGGTGAACAGCGTAAAACATTTGAAATCTACATTATTTAGAAATATTGCGTACGAAATTCGGTGATAATTGACCCTATTTTTAACAAGAGTTAAATATTTGATAGTAGTCATCCTGCCTTTCCGTCACCAAACGTCTGTTCAACAGCATTTCTTACCATTTAAGCTATAGCTTGATTTAGTGTCCTTGTCTATTGTGAGTCTTTCTCTCTGCAGTAACGTTAAGGCACTTCACGACGTGATTGACAGTATATATATTGAAAACCGCATAAGAAATAGAATGAATTATTTCTGCAAAAAATGGTAAAAATTCAAATTGTTTTACAAGTTTACTTTTTCACACATTGAAATCTTATCCCTAGTTGTTTGCAATCACGTGACTTCTATATATATAGCACATGTAGTATTAACAACAAATATTCTACAAGTGCAATGGCATATTGCCAATTTGGTAATCAAATTTTGTTGTAAATAATAAATGGCAACCTATCAATAATATTTATAGCGGTGCCCAACTTCTAAGAGGGGTAATTGGGTATAAATACTGCGATGGATCCGGAATTGTTGGATGGTGTAATCTTAAGACATTGTCCAATTAAATTGAAATTCTGTTGATATTTTATAATCTAAAAGTTAAGCCCAGTAAAACGCATTTAAAATAGATATAGAACAGTCTATGTGAAATTACACAACAAACAAACAGAGTTGAGGAAAAGGTTACAGCGTTTTTCCTGGCATGTTGATGCAGTGTCTCCCGTTTCATATAATGCACTGGGACATAGTGACGTCACATTGACGTCATGTTATGTTTTGGCGAGTTTTCTGCCACATTATATAATTGTGTATTGCCTTAACACAACCGCATCTCTCTCTCTCTCTCACTATATATATATATATATATATATATATATATATATATATATATATATATATATATATATATATATATATATATATATATATATATATATATATATATATATATATATATATATTCATCGGTACATTATATTACATACATTTTAGAGACAAAATGTTAAGAATAATAAGAATAATGATTATTAGTTGTTAATTATTATGAATCATAATTCTTTATTTTTTAATAATAATAATTATTAAATTTTTATTTAGATCTTATTCAGATATTTTATCTAAATTCGGAAATGTGACTTTTCAACAATACGTATCCAGAGGAATTTCCCATCCCAATTTCTACGGTGATCTAGTGTATAAACTAAAGGGGGTCAAAGGCTCCGATAATTTCATATTGGATGGTTATAAAATTATTAAACGCCTTCAACATCGACAGTATGACCCCGAGATCATCGCTAAGACCATAGATCTTGTATTGGGTTCCTCTTCAACCCAATGCAGACTTTTACTTGAGCGTTGCACGCTAACGGAGCGGTGGGGACTCTATAAAAGGCCTTGTCTAAACCTTGCCAGAGGAGACAAGGTCCTGATCCTCGTCCCCTCTGACCGTTATTTCGGACTCCTATTGACCAAGGATCTGAGCTCGCTTACAGACGGACAGAGCACGGTTTACTTATGTTGATGTCTCCTTACATATTTTTGATAGCAACATATTATTCTATAATTGTTTCGTGTGCAATAAATTTTTATGACCTCTCTACTTGAGAAATCTGTTGATCCTTGTTCTCTACATGGAGAATTATTTATAATTTTATAAATGTTTGTCCTTTGATTGTGCTGCTTTTGCGGTGAGTAGGAAGGTGGGCGCCCGTAAACCGGTTAACTACACCACTGGAGTGGCGTTTGTTACTTCAATTGACCGTCCTAAGTCGGTATCGTAACCGCAGCACAATCGAATATTTTTGTAATGTCGTTCCGTCCTTGGTGATTTGTGTTATACAGCTTTGTCAGATGTCTTCTGTTTTCTCTTGTAAAATTTGATAGGGAATAACTCGATGAGTTCGGGCAAAATTCATTTTAATTTCTTTCAGTACCGCGAACGATATCAAGCTGAGCATCAAAATAATTAAATTTTTGATTAATTGTTAAACTGAAACTTAAAAAGAGTACTTATACGTTGATACCTTAAATTGAATTAATTCGAATGCATTTGAAACATACAGAAAGAAATTAAAACGATTCTATTCGCACCTGGCATTCATGTAGCGACTGCATATTATAATTTCGTATTTTGTGATCTTTAGTATGAACATCTTAACTATTATTATCCTGAACGACAATTAACAAGCTGACAGTCGAGGTTGTATGCAACACTCATCCCCTGCCGTTACCAGCGTGTTTGAGGCGAATTTCTAAATTCGTTGCAACAACACATAGGAAATTAGCACAGGTGAGCAAATAAACACTATCATATTATTTTGGTGGGTATATCAGTTTATGTACGGTATTACAGGAGGGTTTAACTGGAGTTGTCATGTGGAAATCCAAAGTCTAATTTATCTAGTAACCTAAATAGTTTTCGTTTTGACCCTGTACAAAACCTTACAGTGGAAGTGATCCTAAACTAATATCATATAAAGTATCAAGTAAAGTGGTCATTCCTAACTCAAGTTATCATTTGGAACCCCAACATTCTATTTTTAGCGACAGTGACCTACATATTTGACCTTTAGATCCAAACACAATTCCAAGCAAGCACTCTACTAGTCCGAGATTCTTTGCCCTTCTTGATATCGGCGGTGTATGGGAAGGGGGTCAGAGAGACTTTGTTCATCAAAAGTCGGAGTTTTAGCGATACCAGCCTTTATCGGGTTGTACACGCCTCTGATGACTTATAAGCATTTACACAGCGAACATGCAACCTATAGTCCAATAAACAAGCATTTAAGTTACTCGATCATAGCGATATATTTTCCAAATAAGGTCTATAGCTTGTTCTAGCTGCTGTTTTATCTGCATTTTGTCATTTGTGTAGACAGTATGACGTCAGATCTAACAGAACGTGACTTTGCATTCGTGACACTTCAGCAGCTGACACATTTTTGTGAAGAAAAGCAGGATACAATCTCGTCACGAACGAGCAAAGTCGCGGTCGGCGAGATCTGACATCATACTCTATACAGAAATTGCGAATCGCTGTGTGTTTTCAGATAATACGGCAGCTAGTAGAAAGTATAGATCTTATTTGGAATAAATATTGTTATGATCGATTATTTAAATATTGAATGATAGGTTGCAAACGTTTATTTGTCGCCAGAGGCTTGTACATTGCGATACCGGCTGGTATCCTCAAATTCAAACTTTTAATGAACAAAGTCTCTCTGACCCTCTCTCCCTCACAAACCGTCGATATCAAAAGTGGGAGAATGGCAGAGAATCGCGGACTCGATATAATCTATCACTGTGTGAAGTTTCATCAATATTGGTCCATCCTAACTCAAGTTATCATCTGGAAATCATTCGGACAGACAGATGGGCAGACAACGACACACATTATATTCCACTCCGGTTGCACCGACAGAGGTCCAAAAAGCGGAAATAAGTGTGATACGTGTCATACCTGTGGTTTTGAGCACCTAAAGTAAACAATCCATTTTATTTCGGGTAATTTTGAAAACCGTATGGATGGATCTGTCTTGGATTTTTGGAATGGTTTTCATTCCTATAAAATTCGTAATAATTCACGACGTAAATACCAGAATTTTCTTTATAGCCATTTTAATAAATACCAACATAATATTAACAATGTGAAAATGACTCCAGTAGAAAATATCTCTAAATTACCAGGTGATACGAAATCAGATGTTAAAAATGACTTTTGGAAGCCGAGCTCTACTGGATTACACAACTACAAACCCCATACCCTCTCGGTCTCAACGACCAAATATATCGACAAGGTAGTATTTCTTCTCATCAGAATAAGATCAATATTTTTACATTAAGACATAATACTATTAGAAAACGTAGGTCACATGGTCGTCGCCGTAATCGTAACACCAGAGAACGTAATCGTTTAAATAGGTCATTAGACGATCTTATATTTATCGCAAAAATAATGGCCGTCATGTACTTTTGCATGCACTATCATCTATTCCGGTAAATAAGTTGAAACCTATCCTGAACGAAGCTGATCTGACCCGCCTTATGCCCCGAAAGAGCTGTAATGGACGCACAGTCCATGCTAGTTACTTAGTGGCATGGCGAATAGGTGATGAGTTTGCAGAACTCAAACTCAAGTGCCTAAATATTGCTTGCTGCAATAATCCTGTATTTTCGATCATGTAGGGTCCAAAGGCACTGGGGGACCAGGAAAGACGTAACCTTGTACAGGAAAATGTGGTACTACGGTGTAGTTATTGCTTGCTGCAATAATCACGTATCTTCGACTATGTAGGGTCCAAAGGCATTGGGGGACCAGGAAAGACGTAACCTTGTACAGGAAAATGTGGTACTACGGTGTGGTTATGCAGGAGGTTGTAAGGTGAGGGCACGGAGAAACTATGTTCCCGTTGGGTATACCTTTCAAACAGCTCCTTACTGGACGGTTTCGACGTGTTACTGTAAGACTCTCTGGGGACTACGGAGGGTGTGCGTTGATCTGGAATAAATGCTTCTGATCTTATTATCTCAACTGGATTAATAGTTAAACCTGATCTGTACATGCAAATCATTGATACTTGAATTGATTCAAAACCTTACAAGTCAGAAGAAGAAGCATTTGGCGTTGACTTTTGAATTACATCCAGAAATGATGATGTTCTGTGTATAGTAGTAAGAATCGACAATAACAAGATACATATATACAATTTATCCAAATTAACGGGAAATTAAAGCCACTTACTATAGAATCCAATTCACGTCTTCATATTTAGTTCTACATGATATTGACCGAGATGATTAACGTACCATTTCACATTATGCCAAACGTGATGACTTGGTTTTCCTATTGCTGAATTTCCATATAAAAGTAGCAACATTACTTGGTCACCTAAGTAAGGTGTTTATGTGTCTAAAATGATCCGGCATGTTCAAGCTTCTGAGTATCATTCCTTTATTTATCGAGACAAATTACTGGAGAAATGTTACCATCACAAGGATATGAGATATCACGCCTTAAGTCACCATTACGCAAATTTTACCGTCCCTATAAAGACCTTATTAACTCTTACGGTAGGTCGTTGTCGAACCTGTTGACTTCCTTATTTCAGAGTAGTTAATTAGACCGTATGCATTCTGTGTTCCGTCCTAATTACGAAGCTTGCATTATGTACGTAGTGGTCTAGCTTCTGAAGAAGACAGTGAATAACAAACTTTTTTGTTCTGTCACCAACATTATGTTATGCTTACCTTTTGTCCTTACCCGTAGTCGAAATCCTTGTTATACAGAGATAAGTCTTGCATTGTGGTTTCAATAGGTTGGTTTTTTTTGTCTCTGGATTTGTTTTTTGTTTTGTTTTTGGGGGTTTTTTTTTTTGTCTTTTGGGCTTTTGGGGAGTATTTTGAAGTGTAGCAATTTTGTTTGCAGAGTCAGGTATAAGTCAAACATTCGAAATTTAAAGATATACAGTCATGAATCCTATACAGAATTTAAAAGAAAACCTTAACTCTTCTTAATAGTCAATTAAACTCCAGCCAAACACTAACAGTCTTAAACTAAACTCGAAACTTCACTCATTATCTTAATTATAATTTAATTATCAATAATAGTTCCAATGGAGTATGCCGCGTCCGTTGATGTTAAATATCTATTATATTTATATTACATGTTAAGTTTTGGAATGCCATTGCTTAAGCCCTTTCAAGTGCAGGTTGGCAACGGAAGACCATAAAATTTTTGCATCAACAGCAAGGTAAGTGTCGTTGTTTTTCGTCCTTTCTGTGCTTTTTCTTTTGATATGATAATGAAGGAGTAAACGTATTGATCACGATATTGTACCTGACAAGCCATTTTAAATTTGATTTATTTTCCAAAGAGCTTCTTGTTAGCAATACCCTATCAAAAGACTCAACTCTAAATCATCCATTCTTGCTTTGAACACATATCCTCTGACTTAGAATTTCTTGAATGGAAGGAAAATGGAATTTAATGATATGTTAAAGGCATTCGAAGAAATAGTTATTAAGTATATATAAGAAAGGAAAACGCAATTAACTTTGCTTGCAATAACGTTATGTAATTTATATTTCCTCCCACCGAATCTGAAAGGACACCATCGCAATATAAAAGCCGAGGGTATACATGTATATCAGGCATTAAATTATACCCCTCGCTACCGAAAAGAAAATGAGGTTCGTTCTCTGTTGTCATGTGTCTTTCTTTTAATATCATTTGTTTGGTTTTGGTTATTTGTTTGTTGTTGCAATTTTGTGGTTTGTTAACTTGCTTGCTTTATTTATGCGAACATGGTCTATTAAATTCATGTATGTATATATCTCCTTATATCTGTTATCTATTTATTTTTGGTATGAGAATAAATCGTTCTGAATAGTATTTATTGATACACTTGATACAGAAAAAGAATGAAGTAGAGAATGATATTCATGGCGTTACTTGGACGACGTAGGTAACCAACCTATGCAGAAAGTGGCAAAATATGTGAATCGAACCCTGACCGTTTGCAGTGTAAATCAAACTTTTAAAAACTACCACCGATGTCCACCCCTGTTGAGTAGTATTTCTATTTGAAAATGTACATATACAATTTGTTATATTTGAGGTGAAGTCCAAGAACAATCGACGTTATTGCAAGCACTTCATGTATATAACACTGATTTCATAGCCTTGATAGCAATCGCTGTTCCTCAATATACCGTGAAATTGAATAACTTTAACTTTTTATTCATATGTAATCCTTTTTAAAGACCATATGATCAATTTTGAAAGCATAGTCTTTAAATTGTATTCATTTATTGTATAGCTCCATGGTGACTTCTGCCACATAACTGAGCCGGTAACTCCTCTTTTTTCTTTTTTTAATATTTGTCATATCGGGTACAAAGAACAAAGGTATGTGATGATAAAGTTTGATATGCATATGTATTCAGAAAGATTTCATTTCAACATAATTCAAAGTAACATGTGAATCATAACAATCCCGATATACAGTATTAAGAGAATTAGTTATATTCGAATCAATATTAATATTACAGTCAAACAACAAATATTACTGAAAAGTATAAACATCTCTCAAACTTGAAAATTAAATTCACAAATTGAAATAGAAATCTTGAGATATGTATTAATATTAATGGTGTTTTTTTTTTAGTAATACACATTGTTTTCAATATGATAATATTGCACATTTGGTGCATGATATTTATAAATTATAATAGAGAGAGTTTATTAGAAGTAGTATTGTTGATAGTAAGGTCCTTTTTTTCTTTTAAACACTTAATTTAGGGAAGAAGTCCGAAAAAGTATACTTTACAAATCAACGTACTCTTAAAAAGGCATACATGTATATCAGGTCTGACATATACGTCTCCTTTCAATCTTGGATCTGCATGTTTTTTGCAAGACTGGAGTCTGGGTTTTTGGTTTTTTGTGTTGGTTTGACTACCATTGGTATTTGTAAATGCATACGCAAAAAATATAAATGCAAAATTAAAACAAGAAATATTATCAACAAATGGCCGCAGACCATTCCATACGCGTTCCGATAACTTTGATTTTATAATTTGTTGATAATAAGTAGAAAACGAAGAAGTACCGAAGGGTAAACCATACCTCATAGTCCATGGAATAAAGGGGACACTATCTTGTTTAGTGTTATATTCAGACAAATGCGAACCCCAATAAAATCGAGGTGAGACCAGGTACCCGGGAGGAGTAAGCGTCTCCTGGTTGCATGCAACACCCGTCGCAAATGTCCTGTAATAACCTTTCAAATCGAGGAGGTAAATACTTAAATATACACGCATGAACATACGAAGGAGACAGGAACACGAAATCAAATTTCCCATTCAAGGCAAGAAATGCTGCCTGCCTGAAATTCCGGTGTCCGGTGTTTATATATTTAACTTAAGAACGAACTGTTTATCTCTGGAATTGACTCCCGTTATACATTTTTAGAACTACATGTAAGCCGCTTGATCCTTTAATTATTTATCCTTTCCCGCACTTTCACGATTTTTGTTCATGTACCTAGTTTATATGTTTGATGTATATTTTATTTTGTGCATATACATCCTGTGTAGGCCGCATGAAGTGAGTAAAATATATTCTTTTATTTTAATATATTATATTTTTGAGTTTTGCAAGCTGTCATTTGTCTGATATAATTTGAGATTTTCGTCAGTTCAACGAAGTCACGTACGCCATTCTTTATTAGCCCAGTTTGGTTGCTGCAAAGTGTTCTTCACAACTAAACGTTATGGCTATAAGGATATAGTCTCTACATTTATATTATTTTTCATTTCTATGCAAGTTAGTCCGCTCTAGGTTGGTGCATAATTTTGTTATGGTGTAAGTAAGGTTATATACTTTTTTGAAGGTCAAGGTAATTCAAATATGTTCATGATGCTTTTGATTGCATACATATGTATATTGGTATAGTCAATATTGCACTTTCTTATTAGCTCACCTGAGCCAGAGGAACGAGTGAGCCATAGTCATAGCGCGCCTTTCGTCGTAATCTTTTCATATGTTCGAATTCTTCTCAAGAAGCACTGAACACATTTCTATGACACTTGACAGAAATAAAGTACTCATGATCCCCTACAACTGGTTTTTTTCCAATCCTTCAACAGGTGGTGCCACCACAGGCAAAAGCAGGTCAAAGAGGGTATCTTCCTTTGACAAACATCAGACCGGGTACATACAGAGACAAACTGAATGCATAGGAATGATCTAGAGGGATGTGTAAAAAAGTGTTGTTGTTGTTGTTTTTGTTTCTGTTCCGAAATAAAATTTTTAACGTTTTTTCGACATGTTTTGGACTTAGTAATTTCAATGCAGAAAAGTGCCATGTTTTTCAGTTAATTGATAATGATGATTTAAATCTTATGGACTATTTTGATCATAACTATGGTAAGAATATTATTGTGATTGAAATTTGATCAATATCTCAATGTTTTGATTTTTATGACTTCCAAAAAAAAAAAAAAAAAAAAAAAAAGGGGGGGGGGGATGTTGACAATTTTTCACATTTTCAGTTTTTTGTTTAGAACTGTTGGAAGGAATAAATCACTTGTGATCCACTTCGAATTCTGTCGTTTTCGTCCAGACCTCTCTCAATGTAAGTCACAAAAGAGAACCCTGGTTTGACAATCTTCTTCAAACTGGCTGTATACAGAGACAAACAGAATGCATAGAATTGATCTAGAGGGATGAATGAAGAAGTATTGTCATTTTGGTTTTTGATTACGCGATATAATATAGGTCCTCTATCAATGTTGTATATTTCATCCGAACTAGTCAACAGGTGGTGCCACCATGTCTACAAAATAGGTCTCACGATGGTACATATACCACTTGGTAATTCAAATATGGAGTGTAGTGGTTCAAATCAAGCTGTGGTTAGTATTTTTATCATTTCTTTACACATCTAAATAAGTTTTTAGATGTTTCACAACACCCAACATATGAAATTAGTCCATTTTAAGTTGGATCTGAACAATATTTGAAACAATTGTTAGTAAAGAATCTAGGGTCATGTTACAGGATAAACAATCTGAGGATTTTCATCCCGCAGATGAAGGCCGTGATGCTCGAAGGAAACCAGATCAAGAGACCGAAAACATTGGCTACAAAGACAAGTCTAATTAAGAGGCCCATAGTAGACTGAAAGATCCATTGTGTGAAACTATGTAAAGAACTACTGAGTGTCTCTGGAAAAAAAATATTATATTGACAATGTAAATAAAGGTAGATACTGTGCGAAAATATCACGTGTGCGTCAAAGTATTTTGCATTTACTGATATCGCTTTCAAGGACATTAGTGATGTTCCTAATTTATTGTCGTGTAAAAGTAAAATTATGGAGCTGAGAGACACATATGACGATGTTTGTACAGGATATTTAATTCTTTGAATAGGAATAATACAGCCAAAAGTCGTAGCGAGATAATTGGAGGCATATAATATGAAAAGCAAAGTGTGCGCTCAAGGCAAAGTTCACGACCCAAAAGTAGTATTAGTAGACATATCAATACATCTTCAATACTTATGCGTCAAAAGCCAAAACTGGAGGCTACAAGAGCCAAATTGCAATTTGTGCAGTAGGAAATTGACTTAAAGGTCCAAAAGATGAAATTACAAGGAAATCTTGATGTTAGATGCAGGGCGTGAAAAATTTGTTGCGGAAGCTGAACACAAGGCAGCCGAGGATGTTTGCGGACTATATGATAAGGAGAATAAACTTTCCGACGCAGATCCTGCCGAGAAGCATAAAAGCATTGAATCATTTATAAACAACGCATCATCACAGCTTGATAATACAAAGCGGCATGACACTCAAGATGATGCACATCTTAGCAAATCTGATGTTAACAATAATGATCATAAAGTAAAATCAACAGTATCAGGTAAACTTGTACGTATGCTTAATTGTGATGCATACGTTTTGCGCCTCGGACAACACAAAGTCAAAATCTACAACAGGATGTCAGTGACAATTTTGCTAATTATTTCATGAAAAGGACCTACTTCTCAATCGCCTAAGTGCTTTCCTAGACTAGCCACAATCTTACCCGTGTTGGAAATCAAGAATTAAATCGGTTATAACTGAACTAAGTATAAATTCAGTTCAAGAGCTAGTCATCTTGGTACGTTATTAGGGATCAGAGTCCAAGGAGTATGCCTCCCCTAGGCGTGTAGATGAAGCATTACAGAAAAGGCTTAGATTTTCCGCGTCTTGGAAACAACGTAAAACTGTTATATGACCTTATTGACCTTGTATATGAAATTATGTCATTGAAAAACAGGGAAAAGTATGGTTTATTGCAAAGTTACTTTGACATTTTTATAGGTATAAAACCTATTGTGCAAAAGCTTTCCGTTTCTATTCAAAGAAACTGGTTGACAAATACAAATAAGTACAGACAAACACCTAACGTATTGTTTCCGCCATTCTCAGTATTCTGTCAGTTCATCAAAGATACTGATAGTATGATGACTGATACTGCCTTATCATAGCATTTGAACCAATCAATCATCAAGCAAGATGTCAGTAAGCGTCCTGAACAAAAACTTGATGTCAAGAAGACAGACGAACAAGTTGAAACGAGTTCACCGTCTCCTTCTAAGTACACGTTGATAAAATTCTCAATACATAATGCACCGCATAGTCTTAACAAAAGCTTTACCTTCAAGAAAAAACCGTTGAGGACTAGACGACATATCTTAGCTGAAAACAACTTGTGTTTCCGTTGCTGTGAAAGGTTTTTTGTATACGAAGAAGAATTGCGTTGTAGCAATAAAATGCGAACATTGTGATAAGGAAGATTACATTAGTGCAATGCATAATTTTGATCGCACAAAGTATGACAAGGAGAGATTTGCAAACACACACTCTGCAAAACAACATTCAACGAATGAAAAAGGAAATGAAGACCCAGCAATTCATGTTGCGGAGCGCACACTCGTGAATAAGTGCACTACTTTGTGTGGTGAAAAGTTTTCTGGTCTATCATGCTCTAAAATAATTCTTGTTGACGTATATAAGAAAGACAATCCAGAAAGTCGCCTATCAGTATATGCTATAGTTGTTTGGAAATTTCAGAATTTTTCGATTTTATCCAGGTGCCTTAATTATCTGGACAGCCATTTATATTTTCGTCTTGTGCTGGTAAGAAGGAAACGTCCGGACGCCGTATTTCAGTATTCGTTGTTGTGTCTCCTGATGGTCAAGAAGAATTGGAGTTACCGTTAGTAACCAAATGTAATGAATGACAGTCAAGGTCGAGGTATTACCTCGGGCGGGCATTACTGTGGTTTGCTAAGATTCAGATTCTATATATCATTAAAATATTACAAAAAAAAAAAAGGAAAAAGAAGAAAAAAAAAGGGGGGGGGGGGTTGGGGCGGGAAAGCACATGTGAAAACAAGTATTTGTCAATCTACTCAGTCATGCATGAATTTGAATAACATTACACAGCATTGTTGCCTTGGGCCCAAGGGTGTGTCATGACATCGACTAAAAGGTCATAGATGTATCTTCAAGGTCAAGGTCACAATGTTTGTGATAGGTAAATCAGTCTGTTTCATACCTTTCTACCCCTTGTATAGATTTGAGTAATGTTTCACAGAGGTGTTACCTAGGATCAGGATCAAATGGTGTATTTTGACCTTGAACCAAGATTATATCTGCAAGGTCAAGGTCACAATGCATATGATGGGTAAATCTTTGTCTGAGCCATAACTTTGTATCCCTTGCATAGATTTGAGTATATGTAATATTTCACAGAATTGTTGCCCAGGACCCAAGGGTGTGTCTTGACTTTGAACCAGAGTTATATATGCAAGGTCAAGGTCACATTGTATATGATGGGTGGGTAAATCTTTGTCTAGTCCATACCTTTTTACCCATTGCATGGATTTGAATAGTATTTCACAGAATTTTTGCAATGTGGGAATGTTTTTATACTTTCAAATTCATCCCTTCAAACTTAGTGACGGCCATATAATGCCACGCTAGGCGTTGCTATTGTTGACTATACGGTGTTCTTCATTAATCATCTTCCATCAGTACTCTCAGTACTTTGATTTACCTTTGTTCTTCTACATGTCATGAGTTCTCTATTACGTAATAAACATCCGGTTGTTTGACCCGGTAAATATCGCCCGTAATCTCATATAGTGTGTTACCTATCATGATGTAAATTGGGAATCGTAATTAATAGTACCTTCGTATGTATGAGGGGACAGAATATATTAACAGGTTGAAATATATCCAGTTGATACTTTTCAATGTTAATTTTGTGTTTTGGCAAAATTCAAGTGTCATTTTAACAGTGACTTATAAAGTTTAGGACAAAAACTGATTTTCCCTCTTTAAAAGTGAAACGATTTGCTTTACATACGATCATTTATTTATTTTTATATCATAAATTAAACTACATCGATTATTTCAGTTCGAGTTCTTCCGCATTTTCTCTGATAATAGTAATATTATAGAATATAATTATAGAATATACAATACGAAATGTGAGGTCTGTAAAGCTGTGATATAAAGTGCTATTCTGTTTCATTAATTTACATACGAATTAAATAAAAAGCTGCATTACAGCCTGTATCGCGTAGCGAGAAGGGAATACGCACATCCAAAGCCATGCCCGTTCACTCAAGTTGGACACTGTTTAAAAAAAAAAAAAGGGGGGGGGGTTGGTGTAATTAAATTAACGCAACTTCACAGCGTTTTATCGATGGATAGCCGCTAATTTATGAAGAATGCAATATTGACGTATTGACATTAATCATGAATGCTTTTAAACTCGAAAAGGAGTGGGGATTGACCTTAAGGTCGTAACATAACACTATTTGTATGGGGTCTCTACACAGATTCAGAGATTGTAAAAGATGTAAAATAAACATCAATCATTATGTGTTATTGAAATGATTGATAGGGATATATAGAAATAATTATTTCCCTTTTTCTGTATTTATTTATCTATTTACAATTAAAACTCTGCGTTTTCCGTTAACTTCGTCCAGCGATTTAAAAAAAAATCTTATTATTTTTATTAAATTCATTTTGATCTATTATTTTCGTACGGAAAAGTTTGATGTTCTTATTGTAAATAAATAAATAAATTTATAATTAAATAAATAGATAAATAAGAAATAAATAAGAAAATAAATAAATGAATTCCGCCGAGGAAGGCCGTTGGTCGAAATGTACGGAAAAAGTGCTTTTATTATAAATAAATAAATACATACATAAATACATACATAGATTTAAAATATGTCTTGTTCTATATATTGTACTTATTTCCCCTCCCTTAATGCACCTCTATGAAACAGCGTTCTTAAGCAACATGCTACTGCTGTAGTTAGATTATTTGTTTGTTTGATTCTTCTTTCTTTCTTTAAGTCGATCAATAAAACAAGTGACATCGCGCTGGAAAGTCCTGAGTCAATAAGATTGTTTTTGCTAAGTACGTAATTCATGTTATTTATTAAACTGCATATGTAAAGATCATCTTCCAAACGTAAGTCAGAATAGGAACAATATCTTAGTAATTTTATCTTTCAAAATCGTTAAAATAAGTCCTTGAGAAATGGTAAAAAATGAGATTTTTTTTTCTAATTCCCGGCTTATAAATTCACCATATTTAGTACATATTAACGGTCATGTATAGATAACAGCGGACCATTTAAGGGCATATATTATAGAAAGGACCGTATAGAAGTACGCGAGACCGCAATCGCACGGCCGGAGGGCATCGCAGTAGGCGTCAGAGTTTTGCAGAGTTTTTCAGGGTCGTCAGTGTTTTTCAGGGTAGACTTCAGAGTTTTTCAGCATTTATCAGGGCCGTCAGAGTTTTTCAGTGTTTTTCAGGCAGACTTCAGTGTTTTTCAGTGTGTTGCAGAGTTTTTGCGTGAAAAACGAGATTCTCATGGGTTTTTGAACCCAGTAGTGAAATACCAAAAACTCGGTGTCAGTTATAGGTAGCGCTTCATCCATTGCTCCACTCTGAATGAGTCCTTCCAGAAATTCAATCATATGCTGTCTCTTCTTGTCGGTTTTTCCTAAGATTGACGTCGAAAATATATGCTCTTTTACGGGCCAATTGCTGATTGTTTGGCAACTTCGGGTTAGATGATTTAAATGGAAGCGGTGCTTTCCAGTGGTCATCTTTCTCTCACTAGTTGTCCAGGACAAACACTCTCTCTTCTAATGACAATCCAGTTTTGTCGTCGTCCTCATATTTAGCAAAAACGTTTTCACCAAGAGAGCGATGAGAAATTTCATTTATCTAAAATCTATTTGTGCAAGGACTTAAAGCAGGAGATCTGTCACTATCCATTACATGTGTTTTTCGGACATTTACAACAATCGGTACATAAAACCATTGCAAACATACTTTTCCAGTAATTGCCCATCCTGGATTAACTTTCATCCGAACGGTGTATCTTTGGGTCCTATATGACATGTGCGTCAATTACATCTCAATGAATGAGTACATGTAGCATTATTTCAGCTTCTCGGTTAAACGGAGGAATCGGTATTCTAGCTCGGGTAGCTCAGTCGGTTAGAGGGTCGGATGCATGACAGCTAGGTGATTCAGTACCATAGGCTGTGGGTTCGAGTCCCAGACGGGGAACGAATATAAGTGAAATATAAGGGGCCTTGTTAACTGTAGTGTATTTGTGCTTTATATATATATATATATATATATATATATATATATATAAATATATATATATATATATGTATATATATATATATATATATATATACATGTATATATATATATATGTGTGTATATATATATATATATATATATGTATATATATATATATATATAATATATATATATATATATATATATATATATATGTATATATATATATATTATCTGCTCTAAATATGACACTGTTTATTTGAATGTATATGTCATTTTGAAAATAAGGGTCAAATACTTTGCTAATTTTGACAGGACAAGGGGGGGGGGGGGTTATGTAAGACTTCTATGTCCCATTCAATAGGGCGAGAGCCCTTGTATCCGCCACTGCTATACATGGCACTTACTGGATACATTGTTATATTACGTAATATGAGAGAGAGAGAGAGAGAGGGGGGGAGGGGGGTTGTATGGTCTCAATTGAAATATACTACAATTTTAACATTCTACTCGACACTTTATGATTAGGATCCAGTGGTTGGGGCAGATCCAGGTATCTGCTCTAAATATGACACTGTTTACTTGAATTTATATGTCATTTTGAAAATAAGGGTCAAATACTTTGCTAGTTGTGACAGGACAAGGGGTTTAATATGTACGACTTCTATGTCCCCGACAACAAGGCGAGCGCCCTTGTATCCGCCACTGCTATACATGACACTTACTGGATACATTGTTACAATATGTAATAAGGGAGATACTGTTCATAGGCGGGTCTAGAAATTTTTGAAAAAAAGAAAGGGGGGGGGGGTTGGCACGGTCTCCCATTGAAAGGGAGGGGGGGGGAGGGGGGCTGCTGTTAGATAAAATATCATTTTCTTGTATAGAGTGACATGTAGATTAAGTAAGTAGTGATATAACAAAAGGCAGATACGTTGTTACAATGCTATATTGAAACTTATTCGATGCTATTTCAAGTAACATTATTGAATATCGAGTGAATATTTAATCACTGAAATATTTTACAGGACAATTTACTTATATCATTCGAATGAAAGAGCAACGCGTAAACACTTAAAATTTTCTGTTAAAGAAAGTTATTGGCCTCTGAACTTTGTTATAATAAGAACAAAGGTTAAATTAGTATATCTTAATTTTGTGTGAAAATTATTGGTAGAGAAAAAAAATGGTGTGTGTGTGTGTGTGTGTGTGGAAGGGGGGGGGTGTTAAACCTAAAGGTCGTCACATGACAATACATGGGTGCAGTCTCTTTACCTCTGAACTTTGTTATATTACGCTGTTATATTATATTTATAGGTACTGATCACATTCAAATTTCATTTATTTATCTATTTATTTATTCATTCATTTATTTCTTTATCATTCAGTACTTTATTACATGTGTATTTATTCACTAATTTATAGTTCTGAAGCTTTTTTTTTTTTTTTTTTTTACTTTTTTTTTTATTTCTCCTTCACCAATTTAATACACAGTTATGAAACAGTTATATTTACCAGGAATATATGTACATACATTTTAATTTGGAAATATAAGTGCATATATAAATCTCGATGAGAAAAGCCTTCGTATTGTAGTATGCCTCTGCTGGGTTTGTTTTGTTTGGGTTGCCCCCCCCCCCTTCCTCTCTCTTGTTTCTTTGGGTATTTTTGTAAATTTTGTTAATTGTTTCAGTTTAATAATTCATGTTACCATACTGTGATTTTTACAAACATAAGTCAGAACAGGAAAAATGCTACAGTAAAAATATTTTTAGAGAATCGTTAAAATAATTTCACTTCAAAACATCGTACAAAAATGCGAGATATGTTTTATTTATTTTCTCTTCTTTTTTTTCTAATTCACCACTAATTAACTCATCACATTTTATATACCTTAATGCTCATAGGGCTTATAGAAGGGACCGTACCGTATAGAAGTACGCGAGGCCGCAATCGCACGGCCGGAGGGCATCGCAGTAGGTGTCAGTGTTTTTCAGAGTTTTGCAGAGTTTTTCAGTGGCGTCAGAGTTTTGCAGAGTTTCTGAGGATCGTCAGTGTTTTTCAGAGTTTTTCAGGGTAGACTTCAGAGTTTTTCAGTGTTTATCAGGCCGTCAGAGTTTTTCAGGTAGACTTCAGTGTTTTTCAGAGTTTTTCAGAGTGTTGCAGTGTTTTGCAGTGAAAACGGGATTCTCAGGGGTTTTTGGACCCAGTAGTGTTTGCTGCTAATTGGTATTTATCACCCCCTTGATCAGAAGTGTCTTTGACTCACCACTGTCTTATGAGGATGTGTCTCTATCAGGTTCTATTGAGTGGACCAGGTGTAGTCAAAGAATTGACTGCAGTATTATTGCGTTTTCGCAAGGACCGTGTTGCTTTTATAGCGGATGTGAAACAGTTGATTTTGGTGCGTGAGAATTGCAGACTTTTTGCGTTTCTTTTGGTACTCAAACAATGATCCTAACGATAAGTTACGGGAATATCGTATGCGCATTCATGTGTTTAAGTCTACGTTTTGAGAGGTTTTCTACATTTAAAAGTTTGATCCGTGCTCTTTGTACCTCATTGATAAGTGCAATGAAACCTCTAGATATCTTGATGATATTTAGTAATCGATAACCCTGAGTTTGAAAACTATATATCTGACATTTATCCATCTGAACTTCAATTAAACGAAGCCAGTACTTTCGACCAGGAAGGATATTTTTGGACTTAAATATTAAAATTATGAACAACAATATTCATACCAACATATATGATTAACGTGATGACTGGATTTCCTATTGTAAATTTTCCTTACCTAGATAGCGATGTCCCTAAAAACCCATATGGTACTTATATTAGCCAATTGGTTGCTAAAGCATGCACTAACGTTTTGGATTTTCACGAAAAAATTCTCAGATTACTTTTAAACTTCTTACTCAGGGTTACAGATATCATAAACTTCGAAATACTTTTGGTAAATTTTATAGATCTTATCCAGACATTTTAGCTAAATTCGGAAATGTTACTTTTCAATAATATGTATCCAGAGGAATTCCCTATCCCTATTTCTTCGGTCATCTAGTGTACAAACTAAGGCGGATCAAAGGTTCCGATAATTTCATATTGGCTGGTTCTAAAATCATTAAACGCCTTCGACATCGACAGTATGACCCCGAGATCATCAATGGACTCTATGACGGGCCTTGTCCAAACCTTTTCAGAGGAGACAAGGTCCTGATCCTCGTCCCCACTGACTGTTAGTCGGAACTCCTATTGATCAAGGATCTGAGCTCGTTTACAGACGGGCAGAGCACGGTTAACTTATGTTGATGTCTCCTTACATATTATTCTATAATTTCGTGTGTAATAAATTTTTATGACCTCTCTCCTTGAGAAACATGTCTATCCTTGTTTTCTATATGGAGGATTATTTATAAACTTTTCAATGTGTGCCTTTGATTGTGCTGCTTTTGCGGTGAGTGGGAGGGTGGGCGCCCGTAAACCTGTTAACCACATCAATTGAGTGACATTTGTTACTTCAATTGGCCGTCCTAAATCGGTATCGTAACCGCAGCACAATCGAATACTTTTTGTATTGTCGTTTCGTGTATATTCTGCTGTTGTCAGATCCTTGGTGATTTGTGTCATACTGCTTTTTCATATATCTTCTGTTTTCTCTCATTAGTAGGCATGTAGACTGAAGTTTGGGAAACTTGCACTTAGAGCTACAACAAATGTCGATCTAATTCGAGAAAGTGAAAGTTGTGTTATTTGCTTGTCGGAGCTAATATCCTTCTGTAAGGAATTGGCTATTATCTTGATAGGTTTGCCACTACCGAAGTCGAGTTGTATTGCCAATATTTGCCCTTATCTTGATCAAAAGAGATAGAGTATTGCGTGTTGGAGGAAGAATTAACAGTGCTCCTATTATACCCAGTTTGAAGAATCCACTAATCATACATGGAAAATCACAAATTGCACAGTTGCTTGTAGATCGTTTTCACAAGGAAGTACACTATCAATGATGTCTTATTACTGAAGGGGCGATAAGTCTAATGGTTTTTGGATAATAGGCGTAAAGCGAATCATAAACTCAGTCCTACATAAGTGTGTAATAGGTCGCAAGCTTCGAAGTAAACTAGAATGCCAACGGATGGCAGATTTACTGATTGTCGTTTAACACCCTGTCCGCCGTTTACTCGAGTTGAAGTTGATGTTTTTGAGCTGTAGTCCGTTACAGCCAGGAAGACGAGGGGTGGATTGGCACAGTCAAACGTTGGGCAGTCTTATATACCTGTTTAGCATCTAGAGCTGTGCACATAGAGGTCATTGAAGAGATGAGTAGTAGATGTTTCATTAATTCTCTTCGTCGTGTTGTGGCTTTGTGTAGACCGGTAAAGGAGTATCGTTCTGACCGAGGAACGGATTTCATCGGTGCATCAGACGATCTACACATAGAGCGAATCAGTGTTGAGAACGGAGCTTTCAAAGACTTTCTATTTAAATCGAATGTGAAGAGGATCTTTAACCCACCCCATGCCTCACACATGGGCGGTACATGGCACAGATTTTAGGATTAGCTCGCCGGATCATGGATGCCATCCCTATGGACCCTAAAGCAAAATTGCGAAGTTTTATGTACATTTATATGTGTAGTGACGGCTATACTCAATTCGAGACCTATATGTCCTATTTCTACAGATGCCGAAGTTTCTATAATCATTAGCCCGTCAATGCACCTTACTAAAAACGATCGTCAGACGCATTACAGAAATATCCAGATGATACATGTACCAATGTAAAGATGATGATACCAAGCACATTTACCTTAAACAATGGACACATGTAAGACAATTCTCAGATACATTTTTGAAACGCTGGGGAGAGGGCTATCTCAAGTCCCTTCAACCGCGAAGAAAATGACAAAATGAGCGACCTGATGCCAAGCCAGGCGATATTGATCTTTTGCATGATAAAAGTATTGTACGCCGACAGTGGCCTGTCGGTCTTGTGCCGCAGTATTTTCGCAGTCAATCCGATAACAAGATTAGAACTGTTGAGATTCGTTTCATAGAAGACGGTAATCTGACTTCTTGTGTTAGACCAATAAGTGAACTTGTAATGTTGGTGAATTAATATCTTTATTTATTGTCATTTTGGACTGACATTGGTTTCTGGATTTGTATTTTCATATTCACCAATTAATTTGTATGTTCAAAACTATTTTATTATTAAGGTAATACTCCTGTGTTTTAGGCGGGGAGTTTCATGTTTCGTATTGTCTACTTAAGAACGAATAGTTTATCTCTCGAATTGACTCCCGCTATACATTTTTGAGTACTACGCCATTTTATCCTTTTCCCGCACTGTCACGATTTTCGTTGATGTAGCGAGTACATGTGTGCGACGAATTTTTCATTTTGTATATATACATACTTTGTAGGCCGTATGAAGTGAGTAAAATCTATTCTTATATTTTAATATAATATATTTGTGAGTTTTGCAAGCTGTCATTTGTCTAATAAGATTTTTAATGTGATTTTTATCAGATCAACGAAGTCACCTACGCCATTGTTTATTGCCCCAGTTTTGTGTTTGCAAGGTGTTCTTCACCACTAAACGTTATAACTATAAGGATATATTTTCTGCATCTATATGTGCGTGAAGTATAGTTTTGGATCCTAAAAAACCCCAAAGAATTATTAGAAAACTTAAAATCTGAAAATCTGACAAATACTAAATGCATTAAGACTTATGATTTTTGTACACTTTATACCACCATACCTCATGATAAGTTGAAAAACAGGTTCTTTAAATTTATTGGTAACTGTTTCTTCACCAAAAATGGTTCACGCAGATATAAATCTATTGTTTTAAGATATCCAGATACATATTTTGTGAAAAACCACTCTGAATCTAAATGTAAGTACTCTGAAGATGACATTAAAAAGATGCCGGACTTTCTGTTTGAAAATATATATGTTGTTTTCGGTGACCTGGTCTTTCAACAAACTATCGGAATCCCTATGGGGACTAATTACTGTGCTCCTTTGCTAGCCGATTTGTTCCTTTCGTCGTACGAGATTGACTTCATACAAAATCTTGTAAGTCAAAATAAAAAGCAATTGGCATTTTCCTTTAATTTTACATTCAGATATATTGATGATGTACTATCCATAAATAACAAAAAAGTTGATACATACGTACAGACAATATATCTCAAGGAACTCGAAATTAAGCACACTACAATTTCCAATTCATGTGTATCATATTTAGATCTGCTCATTGATATCGATTGAGATGGTAAACTTACTACTTCTTTTATGACAAATGTGATGACTTTAGTTTCCCCATTGTTAACTTTCCATATACTAGTAGCAACATTCATTTATCACCCGCGCAAGGTGTTTATGTATCCCAATCGATTCGATATACGCTAGCGTCATTTGAGTATTGCATTGCTCTTTCATTTATCGAAGTCAACTACTCGGAGAAAAGTTAAAGAAACAAGGATATGAAATATTACGACTTATGTCAACATTCCCCAAAGTTTACGGTCGTTATAAAGACCTTATTTGCTCATATGAAGTATCGTTGTATGACATGTTAACTTCCTTATTTCACAGTAACTAAACCATCTGTATTACCTATACTATACAGCAGTATTCTTACTGCTTATCACATATACCTATTTTGACTGCGGCTGTGCCGTTTCCTAATTATGTGACAGCGAATAATACTTTTTCGCTTATACTTATGGCATCACGACGGGTGTGACCGGTCGGCATGGGATGCTTACTCCTCCATGGCACCTGATCCACCTCTGTTTTGACAGAGGTTCGTGATTGCTAATATTTTATTTATATATGTATTTTCGTGTTTCTTCGATTTCGAGTTGTGGATATTGGATCAATATCTTTGATTTGTACTTTCATTTCTATGTAAACTATGGATTTGGTAACATTGAAAAACTGTGGGCGGGAAATTAGTAAGTAGCGACTTAAAGAATATGGAAAGAGGGGGTATTGAAAACAAAGGTTGAGGATAGGTTTTAACGGAAAGGGGAAAAGATGAGCAAAAAACAAAACAAAACAAAACAAACACAAACAAACAAAAAGCAAACTTACAGTCAGTGCTGCATGTAACACTCGTCCCCTGACACAACCTGTACCTTCGAAGTGACTAATACCTCATTAGCAAAATGAAATGGTTTAATAAGTAATAACTTTATGAAATTTATATAAAGTTCAAGTAAAAGTGAAAGCAAACATATCGCATCGTTTTATTTATATCTGGCATCAGTATCTAAAGTCATCATCTGGAAACTGAAACAATTCTCAGTAATAAGTCTACAACTTAACTATGTTGATGTCTAGGTTTAGTAACAGTGACCCTTGAAATTGATCTTTTGATTTATATTTAGATTTATATTGTTTCGTCTGCATATAAGGACATTGGCGGCGGGTGTGGCAAGCCAAACAGGAGACGCTCACTCCTCCCCTGAATGTCCGCTGTGGTACATTGTTAGTGCAATAGTCATGTGACACCAGTTCTTTTCGTATTTTACATGAACTTCACACTAACTCCCTTTGCTGAGTGGAGCGGAGGGTTTGACTTGAGTATCATTATACCTTTCTTTCTGATGGTATGTAGTTGTGACACTTTCCACTGTGGTACATTGTTTTTAGTGCCATAGTTGAACAACAAAATTTGTTCCATCGTAGACATATACATAAGCTACCATTGTATGGAGAAATCAATTATTCTTGACTTAAAATTATTATCTGGCAACCAAAAAGCAGTGATCAATGTTTATTTTTAGTAACAGTGATCCTTAGAATTGACCCTTTGACCCCAAAATCAATCTCGCCCTACACCTTTTATTAGTTAGCCTTATATGAAGCATAAAAGCAATAAACCATTCTTAACTTAAGATATTATTTGGCAAATGACATGCAGTAGTAAATGTCTATTTTGAATAACAGTGATTTTTAGAATTGACCTTTTGACCCGAAAATCAATCTCACCCTAGACCTTTACATGAGTTAGCCTTATATGACGTTTGAAATAAATCAATCATTCCTAACTAAAACTATTATATGGAAAATAAAATACAATGATAAATGTTTATATTCAGTAAAAGTGACCCTCTGAGTTTACCGTTTAGCCCAAAAATCAATCCTACATTAAATCTTTATATAAGCTAATATTATGTGAAGTTTGAATGAAATTGGTCATTCCTCACTGACGTTAGGGTTTTGAAACCATCTAGACAGACAGACAAACAAGCTGACGGACAGAAGGACAGCGACAAACACTACAGTCCTTTACACGTATATAAGCTAGCCTTGAATGAATTTAGAAAGAAATAAATCATTCTTAACTACAGCTATTATCTGGCAAATGAAATGCAGTGATAAATGTCTTTTATAGTCAAAGTTATGTTTAGAATTGACCTATAGACACCAAATCAATCCATGGAAACCATCCGGACAGACAGACGGATTGACAAACGGACGGACAACGGCAAACACTATAGTCCCCTCCAGTTTCACTGACAGGGTACTAAAATACTTTTAAAAAGACATAAAAAATGGGTACGGGTTTAAGACATTAAAATTTCATGGAGAGGTGGAGTGTCGAGCGACATAGAAAGGTGGAAGGGAAAATGATGCAGTAGAAAAAAATAAGGGGACCAGTATGAAAATTAGCAGGGGTAAATTTGGTGGCAAAAAAAAAAAAAAAAAAAAAAAAAAGAAAGAAAGAAAAAAGAAGAAGGAAAAAGATTGATTGATTTTTGTTTAACGTCACACCACGAATATTTCACGTATATGGTGACGGCATCTGCCTGATGCGGGCATACAAATTTTGACCTTTGCAACGGACCCACCCGAAGCAGTGAGGGGTCTTTAACGTGTCATGCATACCACGACACGGGGCCTCGGTTTTTACTGTCTCATCCGAAAGACAGGACACCGGCATGACCAGAGCGGGAATCGAACCCCGGCCTCCCGATCAGAAGTCCAGCGCGATACCACTAGGCCACGCCAGCTCAAGAAGGAAAATGAAAAAAGGTTGATGTAAGCACTGGGATCCAACAAGCACCTACTTAGAGTCAGTTAATGATGCACACACATTTGTAGTCTAAATAACCTCCAATTTGAACTTTATATATTGAAAAACAATGAATAGTATAAAAATGTTTAATTCTAAGTATCTTAAAATAATTTTTCCAAAGGAGTCTCTCTTATTTTGTGCTACACGCACATCAATAGATATTTTTCGAATGCATGAATTTTATTTGGATTTACTTCACTTTTCCGCCATTCTGGAAGCTAAGCTTGCGTTTTTCTTTATATTCATACCAATTGTATTGAATGCTTCATACAAAGTTACCTAGGGGTTCACTCCACTGAAAATATTTTGGCATTTTCGGTGGTCTTATTATTGCATAACAATTGCAGAAAATCAGGAAGGTCATCAGTCATATACCAACACGATGGGAGAAAATTAAGTAACTCCAGTAAAATTTTATGCATTCAGAAACTTTCTATGTATGCATTGTATCGTTTTGCTACACCCAAAGAATGTGACAAAACAATAGAAAACAATCGGTCCTCGTGGAAAACACGTGTTTACATCACGTGATTTGCAGCTGTTCGAAACTGGTCAAACGTAAACAAAACGTGGCGTGTGTTTTAAATCAATTTAATGTGATATAAATTAACTGAAAGAGAATGGAATTTATGAACGATATATTAAATTCTGTGTCTGTAACGTTGAAAGTTCTGCATTTACATTACATTCATGAGAGAAAATGTATTTCCGCTTTAGTCGATAATGTAAACATGGCGGAATCGTTACATTTGTTGACACTTACAGACTTGAAAACGATTGCACTTTTAAAATATATACATTTGTTTTGTTTTAGTTATCTGTACTATTAATATACAGTTACATGTAGGTTCAAGAACTTATAACTATTGAGAAGTGAACAATATTCGGAACTGGGCAAACGAATGTACCCACTTACTGTCGTTTTCACTATTTCGCACTATTTGATGAAATACATTTACTGTTAAATTTGAATCTAATCTTTGTCACAAAATCAAAGTGCATTTGGTAGGACATGTTTCGTAGATATATCATCAATGGAGATGCAATGTGTAATCACTAGTACGCCTTTTTAAATACGCACCAGAAACAACAATGGCTCTGGCCACATTGTAAAATGAAAAGGACGAGATGAATCGCGTTCGTTTTGAACTCTTTTAATATAACTGTGAGATATTGTTTTATCACAATACAAACGATTGAGTAAAAAGTAGAACCAAATAAAGAAATCAACATGTGGCTCAGTTTCGCCGAATTTTTATTCTATGTGTAGCTATTATGGAAATCATTATTCTAAAATATCACAAGTTTTAAAAATTAAGACCTCATAATATTCGTTTTTACACAATGCTGATAATAGAGAACTAGACTAAAACTGTCTAAAAGTGCTTTAAATAAATTAAGCCAAATTTTCAAATACTCTGGCTTGAAACGAAGTAGTAATAAAACAAACGCTATTTGGATTATCTTTTGAATTCAATTCAAGTGATAATGTATGTGAAGACATGAATATTAACAAGACAAAAACCCTTAGATGTCTCAGGCCTTAATTTCCAAACTAGAAAATATTCATATCTTACTATTTATTACACAGTAAAACTATACTTTAACTTAAGTGTTATGCTTTTTTTTCCTGATGTCATGTGGCACAGTGTTGGTTTATATTCATTTATATATAAAGTGTTGAGTTACATTTCTTTGTTCTGTATGTAACAACATTGATGGCGGTTTTGGCTTTAGGTGATACCTTCGTATTTTGCTTTACAAACAAAGAAGTAGGGTCTAAAATAAATTTCAGAACACTGGAAATAATTCATATTGCTTTACAAAATGCACATATGTCCTTAAATTATACCTCTGTACTTCGGTTAGATCTGAAATTATCTTAAACAAACATTATAAATGTAGTTATTATAGATATTGGACATTGGAGTTTTGTGATACCATTCTATTTGTGATGGAGAATATTTATGTCATTGGATGGCAAGATTTATCAACAGATTATTGGCATTCCTATGGGCACTAAGTACACTATCCTTATACCAGATTCATTTGTATACTTTTATGAGAAGGACATCATACATTCTGTTCAAACCCGCGAAACGTTTTTACATTATTGATAAGTTCAATGACACCCCTAGAAATCTTGATGCTACTTTAGTAATCGATATCCTGGAGTTTTAAAATATATCACATATCTTTATCCACCAATAAAACAAAGCCAATATTTCTGATAAGGAAAGAACTTTAGTGGACTTAAATATTAAACAATATTAACATTAACAAATATCCTCACAAACGAAAAAAAAAAAGAAGAAAGAAACAAAAAACTAAAAACCAAAACAAACAAATAAATAAAAAACCACACAAACTAAAATAAATTCAAAATACTCAAAACAGATTAAAAAATACCCCCCCCCCCCAAATACAAACAAACAAACAAACAAACAAACAAAAATAAAAAACCAAATAAACAAAAATAAATAAATAAATAAATAAATAAATAAACCAAAACCCCGCACCAAAAACAAACAGACATAATCTCGGAAATGTGACTTTTTAACAGTGCATAACCAGCGGATTTTCTCAGTGGATTGAGAGTGGGAAAAAGTCTACAAAATATTTTTGTAACTTGAAAAAAGAAATTATGTAAATAACTCTGTTACAAAAATTATAAATGAAAATGGAGAGATGATTACAGATCAAAAAGAAATTTTATATGAAATTATGTTCTCCTATGAAATAACGAACTAGAAAATGTCAAGTTGAATCAACTTTTACTTAATTGTAATGTGCCTAAAATTATCTGAGAAAGAAAACAGTTTTTGGACAACCATTAACTAAAGAAGAAATTTTAAACTAATAGAACCCCAGGTACTTCAGGATGTACGACAGAATTTAAAATTTTGGTTTAGAAAGATCTCAGTGATTTTCTTTTTCGATCCTACAATTGTACTTTTAATACTGGGGAATTATCCATTGTACTAAATTAGGAATTATATCCATTTTACCAAAGGGAGATAAACTTAGAAAATATCCAAAACACGGTTTATCATATTGATGTCGCATTTATTTTTATATCATGTGTTTTACAATACCTTACGTGTTTATATTTTATGATCTCTCAATATGCGATACCTGGAGGGTTATTTTTAAATGTACGTCCCTTGATTGTTCTGCTGTTACGGTGAGTGGGAAGTTGGGCCCGTAAACCGGTTAACCACACCATTTGTATGGCTTTTGTCAAATTAAATGACCGTCCTAAGTCGGTATCGTAATTGCACTACAATCAAATATTGTTGTAATGTGTTATTTGCTAGTATATTATTGATATTCATGCATTTTATAGCTCCATGGTGACTTCTGTCACATAACTGAGCCAGTAACTCCTCTTTTTTCTTTTAAATCATATCATTTCAGCACCAAATACTATAAATCATATGATAATGCAATATACAATAACAGGGTCTACTGTTTGTATCCAGTTTGCTTATAAGTAATTATAATATGTGTGTTATTTATATATTTCGTGATCAGTGAACCATGCAACTCGATTTCGCACGCTCGCAAAACGTATGGCTTGTTTATTATCATTGTATCCTCCCATTGTTAATGTATTATCTCCATTTTTGTTACCCCGTATGCTACTTATGTGTGGTGATATAGAAAGTATCCCTGGCCCAACAAATTTAACTCACTCCCCTCCTTCCTCAACGCCATTGTCACGTGACTCAACATATCGGTCTGAAAATAAGAAAGAATTCTTACTAGTTCACTATAATATTCAAAGTATAAACAATAAACTAGACATTCTTTCCACTGAACTTAAAGAATTCGACATAATCACCTTAAATGAAACATGGTTACAAAGTAATGATGACATTGACATCGCATATCTCGAAGGCTTTAATATCCCATACTCTCACGTAAGAATCGATAGGACAGGGGATGGATTATCCGTGTACATTAAAAACTATATACAATCAGTGCGCGGTCCGGAACTAGAAGTAAGTGGTATAGAATGTGTATGGGTCGAAATTTTTCTATAAACTAAAAGAATATTACTTGGATCATTTTATTGCCCCCCCCCCCCCCCCCCAATAGCCCTGGCAACCATTGGAACCTAAAAGAGCATTCTATAGACCTCGCGTCTAACACGGGATCCGAGATTATAATCGTTGGTGACCTAAATGAGAATCAACTTGCCCCTAGTATTACTCACAATAATCTTAAAAACATATGTATGAAGTACTCATTCAGACAGTATATCAATGAACCTACTTTTTATAGTGAACATAATTCTTCTGTGTTAGATGTAAAGATGATGGATAAATCCAAACCACAAGTCCAAAAATCATGAAATCATAGGACATACAAAATCAGTGAAAATGAAAAACAAATGGAAAATAACAAAATATGTCTACTTGAAGAGCATATGTGAACCCCTGTGATGGAGTGAGATCAGGTGCCCGGGGAGAGTGAGCATCTCCTGCTTGCTAGCGACACCCGTCACATATACCCCGTAGAAAGAGTCAAATCGTGTGAATTCCATATGTATTTATATATGGAGAAGTCGAAGTAGGTAACCTTCTAGTATAGAAGGTGTCAAATCTGTGTAAAGTGATCGGAATCGGTCTCAGTCCAAAATATCATTTAAAAGTCTGGATAACGAGATATCATATGGAGTAATAAGAGTCTCGTAACGACCGTAGAACTTCCTCAGTGACGTTGCTAGTCTAGCACATATATAACCCTGGTTGAGCAGCTTAACTGAAAGTCGCCTAGCCCTCAGAACAAAGTCATTGTAATTTGAACATGCTCTGGAATAACGTATTAACTGAGATATGAATACGCCGTATGCGGGCGAATGTTGGAATGTTGCTACTTATGAGAGGAAAGTTTGTGATAGCGAAATTGAAATCGTCACGTTTGTCATAGAGTGAGGTGTTCAATTGACCATTAATGTCGAAAGACAACATAATATCTAAATACGAAGTAGAATTACTATTTTCTGTGGTTTCTTTGACCTCCAGTTCACTTGGATAGATGATGCTAAGGTAATCCGCGAATGAAGGATTATTAATTGAAAGCAAGTCATCTATATATCTGTAAGTAAAATTGAAGCCAAGAGCCAATTGTTTTTTTTTTTTCCTTGCGAAACAAAGACTGAATGAGCTCAGCTTCGTATGAGTAAAGGAATATGTCAGCCAGAAGTGGACCACAGTTAGTGCCCATTGGAATGCCGACAATTTGTTGAAAAACCTCACCTCCAAACACCACAAAAATGTTATCGATAAGAAAGTTCAACATCTGGATGACAGCTGTTTCAGTGTATTTATTTTTGGAATCAGAATTTTCCCGAACAAAGTAAGAACATAATTCTTCTTTGTTAGATGTTATTCTATGTAATAACAGTGACATAGTTGATACTGCGTCTGTCTCTGATCACTTCTTACCTGCTAATATACGCTACCATTGTCCTGCCACAACCACAATCAAAATACAGGTTATATAGCCAAGGAAACTTCGAATTGTACCGTGATAAAAAAAATGTGAATGGAACAAAATTATCTACAAAGACATCGATGAATCTATTCCATTGTTAGAAAAAACTATCTTGAATATTGCCAGCGAAGCTATTCCAAACAAGCTGGCCACAATAAGAAATGATGGCACCGTGGATGCATAATAACATACGCAAATTAATACGTAAACGTAAAAGAGTTCATAAAAAAGCTAAACAAATGAACAACCAATATTATTCGCTGAAATATAGAAAACTACGGAATTTTGTTGTAAAGGAAATAAAAGACGCAAAATTAAAATACGAACAGAAAATAAACGAAAAATAAACGGAATAGACATAAATTTTAGCAAAACATGGTCTAAACTATCAAATTTTGCTGGATTTAACAACAGGAAACATAAAATACCTCCTTTTATAATAAATAATACTATTGTTGACGAGGACGTTGAAAAAGCGACACAATTCAATGAATTCTTTGTATCACAGACATCAGTCGTAACTAATAATAAAGACCACCATCCTGTCCGGTTATCAACCGAATCCAAATTAGATGACATCATAATATTACCTACTGATGTAGAAGATATCATAACGACCCTAGATGTGTCTAAAGCCAGTGGACCCGATCTTATAAATCCCATTCTTTTACGCGAAGCACGTTCTGAACTTTCTACATAATTGTCAATTATATGTAACAAGTCACTTAACTCAGCTACATATCACAAATCTTGGAAACTTGCCAATATAATACCAATATTAAATAAGAAAAATGATTCTTCACAAGTAAATAACTATAGATCAATAAGTTTACTCAATATTCTGAGGAAAGTCATGGAAAATGCGTGTATAAATATCTACATAATTTTCTTACTGATAATAATATACTATTTGAAAATCAGTCTGGATTCAGATTTAAAGATTCTACATTTAATCAATTAAGATTTATTTGTAATGGTATTGCCAAAGCCCTAGACCAAGGTAAAGATGTCCGCATGATTTTCTGTGATATTTCTAAGGCTTTCGATCGTGTATGGCACGAAGGGCTCCTCGTTAAATTGTAAATATTGGCTTACAAACTAAATTAATAAAATGGTTCGAATCCTTTCTAGAGCATAGACAACAACAAGTGCTAAACAACAAGGGATCGAAATGGGCTGGTATCAAAGCAGGGGTACGCCAAAGCTCTATCCTGGGTCCCCTGCTTTTCCTAATTTATATAAATGATATTGTTAACGATATAACAGTGAATATAAAATTATTTGCCGACGACATTTCTTTGTATGTTATAGTCGATAACCCACAAACTCAATCACGTGAAACAACGATCTCCTCAAAATACAAACTTGGACAGAGACATGGCTTGTTGACTTTAATCCTAATAAAACTAATGAACTTATAATTTCCAAAAAGAATTACCCTTTAGACCATTCTTCCGCATATATGAACGATGTTCGTATTAACAGAGAAAATAGTCACAAACATATAGGTTTGACCCTAAACAATACTCTTACATGGCATGACCACATCGATGAAATAGGATCCAAAGCATATAAAAAACTGAATGTCTTACGCAAACTAAAATTTAAACTAAAACGAAATATTCTGTATAAATTGTATATTACCTTTATTCGGCCGACCCTAGAATATGCTGACACCGTTTGGAGCAACATTCCGGAGTATCTCCAAAACGAACTAGAAGAAATTCAGTTAGAATACGCCCGCACAATCACTGGCGCTATAACGCTCACAAGTCACGCACTTCTCTACAAAGAATCAGGATTTGAACCCCTCAGTTTACGTAGGAAAACACATCGAATGATCACGTTTTACAAAATGGTAAATAACATTTCTCCAGCATATCTCTGCGCCCTTGTTCCTCCTCAAATTTCCCACACCCATTTCACACGAAATAACCAAAATCTTCAGCAAATTCACTGTCGGACATCAGCTTATCAAAACTCGTTCTTACCAAGTTCTATAAACGATTGGAATCACCTTACCTCCCCTACCATGAACGCTAACCATAGCAATACTCAAAACAAAAATATCGCGTGCATCCTCAATTCTTAAACATTTTAATTTTGGATCGCGAAATGGACAAATATTACTAGCTAGAATGCGAATGTACAACTGCGGACTAAACGAACACTTATACAGACGCAACCTCCCCCCCCCCCCCCCCCTCCTTTGTGTTCATGCGGTATGATAGAAACGACCAGACACTACTTACTTGTTTGTCCGTTATACAATGAGCTACGTGAAGAACACATTCATTCCCTGAATATTCGAACAGATTTAACAACCCTGTTATTTGGTGACTTTATCTGAAGAACTAAACGAATACATTCCTAAATCAACTGAACTCAACTCCCCACCCCTACCCCAACCTAGATAACTATATGTATATGTGTATGTGTGTGTGTGCATATGTGTATATGTATGTGTGTAAATGCGTATATATGTATACATATGTATGTATACATATCTATACACAAATTAATCGAATATGAATGTGAATATTTAATTATATAATTATACTTTAATATATACTGTATAAACACACGCAAATGAACAAATATTATATATGCGTGTAAGTATGTACGTGTGTATATATGCGTATGTATGTATGAATATGTGTACATGCAGATATGTATGTGTATTACAATTAAAACCTATTGCAAGCTTTTATATACGTACATTCCTACATGATATATTGCTTTCTCTGTATTATGTATATTCCGCCCTATGTCTATCAGTAACTTCATAATGTTGGGAAATTAATCAATATAAGCTTTGGCTTGTTTCCAGATCCCTGAAACTTTATGTACTATTGAATAAACGTTATATGTGCATACTTATCAATAAATACAGTATAAAGTCATATATTAAATTATTAAGACATTTATTTATTCTAAAGACATGCATAAAAATGAATATAAAGTCTATTTTACTAATACTTATTAATTTTTCAAAAACAAACTTGATTAAACACTTATAAATTCAGTAAGGATAGAAAACTAAAGATGGCAAATAAGAATGATTCATTTAATATTTTATAAGAAAACGTTAAGTATTATTATAATTTAAAGGCTTTCCATATGTAATGTTTGCAAAACAGGAAACGGGTCCATTGCTCGCCAATTTGTTAACTGTGAAGAAAACAAAAATCAGTAAACATCTAAAACATTCATGGAGATGAAAACATATAAGAAACACATATCCCTTGAAACGATCGGGGAAAAGTAGGCTTCACTTAGAGGTAGCAGAAACAAAGATTTTAATAATCAAGTCCGGAATAGTATTATGTAATCTATTTTGTGTAAAGATATTTATTTATGAAGGTACTACTTATATTGAAACCGATCTACAGTTGGGTGCAGTCCTAACCTTACATTCAAGTGCACTTGGCAAGTGCACTTTAAGTTTAGTTTTTCGTCCTGAATGCCAGTCATAAAGTTTAGTCAAGTGCACTTGATATCAAGTTTACTTTAAAGTAATTCCGTCTTCGAATTTACTATCACGTGACACCGAGTTTACTTTTCACGTTTATTCATTACAATTATCCAGTTTCGTATAACACGATAGAAATAATTGTCTTATTATGTACAAGTGCATATTCAGTGCAGATTGTTTTAATAGAAAAATATAGTAAATCAACATGTATATAGAAAGTAAACTAAACTTGAAGTGCACTTAGAGTAAACTTGAAATCAAGTTTACTACTAAACTGGGAATCAAGTTTACTACTAAACGTGATTCCAAGTTTACTCTGTTGTCGCCCAATAAACTTGAAAAGCAGTCATAAAGTTAACTTGAAGTGCACTTTATGTAAGGTTAGGACTGCACCTAACTGTAAGTTATTTAGAGCGCCAGACAATATATTTCGTACACATGATGCAGTCATGGATCACTGATATCAGTGAAAATCTTGTTCATTGAAATATGCTTACATACCTTATATTTAGTACGGTGATTCCAAATGATGATTTGGACACTGATTGACAGTGTGTCAAAAGGAAAGGTTTTTGAGAAAATATTCAATACCAGACATTTTCATTTGCAACTGGAATATATCTTTATACAGTAACCACAAGGATTACTTAACAGATCGAAGTTTTTTTTTTCATTACAGGATATTGACAACCTACATCTTGCATAAAGCAGAAATTGTAAATGTGACAATGTACATAATGTATAAGAAAAATTATAGAAGATTGTTACAACAAAAAAATTTAGGCTATATACACAAACTAGTGTCACAGAACAATCAGTGTTTTATTTACCATCCGATAGAAAACAAGCAGAGCTGGTTTATATTCAGATTTTCGAAGTTAAATGCCGATTTGAAAATGTAGTACATTACAAAAAGAATTTATGCAGTATCAGTAATGCAGATGGAAGGCACTCCTTTACATCAAAATATCAAGACTAAAGTGTATAAATGCAATGATAGAAATATTCATCTGTGTCTTTCACTACAATTCTAAGGACATTTCCATGAAGGATATTTACCTGCATTAATGGCCTCATATTCAATAGCGTTGCTTAATATATCTTTACATTGAAATAAAATTAAAATGTCAATTACTATAATCGATTCATTAAAAAATACATATATTTATTATTCTGAACAAACTACACATAAATATAAATTGAACTTTGTTCTTTGCAATGGAGTGTAAGGTAATGAGAGCATCGATCTAAAAATACCCTTGAATAAAATAATATAGCAAAACATTATAAGGTTAAATTATCTCCGTCGTTGGACATCCTATTTATGCCCATACAGTTTTGTTTTAATTTCAGAAGTGATTGAATCTATTGTCACTTCGTTTGTGATAAACACAGGATTTTGACCCTCTTTATTTATATGTACATGTGTTTTTCTACAATGCGCAAAAATCTGTACAAATATCATTTTATTAGTCCCCTACCGGCATCGCCGAAGGGGACTAGGGGACTATAGGTTTGCACTCCGTCCGTCAGTTCCGTCAGTCACACACAGTTTTCCGGACTTTTTTTCTAAACGCTTGTAGATATTCATCCAATTATATGTGTGTGAGTCTACCAACATGCGTTACAGATCAAGTTTGAGTTCCGTGTCGGTCCACTGATTTTTGACGGAATTACGGCCCTTGAAATTAGAAAATGTCTTTAAAATGGCAGTTTTCCGGACGTTTTTCCTAATCACTTTAAACATCGATCCTTATCAAAATTAAGACAGACTCTCCTAAATCATCTAATATGCTTTCAGACATGGTTATCAACCTGGTCTCCTCTCACTGTTACTAGGGACTCCGCAGATCAAGGATCTGAGCTCGCCTCCAGACCAACATATCACACTTACCTCATGTTGCTGTGTCTCTAGACATTTTTGATATCATAATCTTACTCTATATGACTATCACTGTTTATATTTCATTATGACCTCTCAGACTGATATCTTCGTTGATCCTTTTTCTCTGCATGGAATATTATTTATGAATTTTTAAATGTGTCTATTTTGATTGTACTGCATTGCGATGAGTTGGAAGGCGGGCCCGTTATCTGGTTCAACACTCCAAATGAGTAGATTTTGTCACTCAGTTGACCGTCCTAGGTCGGTATTGCATCTGTCGTACAGATTGTACATGTTCTTTATGACCTCTGCCAGTTTTGAAGTCGGATGTCTTTCCGTTTCTCTTTCAGAAGCAAAATTTCAACCAAATTGCAGTAGATGTGGGTATACATGACAAGACATCTCGTTATCTGCTGAATGATATCCTGACTTAATACCTATATCGACCATTTTAAACACCTATTATACATTGTATACATCTACCCGATTCAACAATATATCTATTTTACAAAACTGGCCGGTTTTGCTAAATAAGCAGAATATGCTTATTTTTGTCGGGCACCTGATCTCGCTGTTGTGGGGGATTCACATATATTCCATAATAGATGCCCTTCGGTATGTTTTCTATTTGAGTTTGATTTTTTCTGTTTTGTATGCCGTTCAGCACTATAAGATTTGGACTACATAGTTGATTCTGTCCATAACCTATACATTATTGTGCAACACAATTAATAAAGTAATTGATTAGAAAATCAACGTAATATATAATGTTTTGGGTTTCCGATACAAACTTGTTGAATACTTAAACTATAACAAAGAATACTGTTGCTAGTGTACTATTCTTTCACCGTGCACAATTCAGTTCTTGTACGAAATGTATATTTCAAACTTAAATGTAATAACAGGTTTGTTGATAATTTTTAAACTAGAGGGCACATCTCATGTATGATTTTGTCCTTATAAGCTCAAACTGACGCCACGTTTATATTTTATATCGTAATTCTGTAACAGTATATTTTAAAATATATTTCTGTTGACCGTCCTAAGCCGGTATGATGTCTTTTGTGATGTCTTTTTAGGTTTTTATTGTTGGTGTTTTGTCTGTGATATCTTCTGTTATACGGCTGAGTCAGCCGTCTTTATGCTGTCTTTTATATACAGTAATGCTGCTTCTTTAAGATCGATACGGTGATCAGTTTGCTCTATAAATATTTTGAATTTCACAAGTTCGGCTTTGGTCATCATTTAAAGACATAAGTTATTAAAACCTGCATACAACACAAGCAGCTTACACAATTATGTATTTACTTAACATTTTTATTCAATAGTGTCAACGAAAGAGCACCGAACATAAAACAATTCGGACGTTGTATCTAGCTACACAACACTTAACACTTTGACCTTAATTGCTGTTTAATCGTGTCGTTGCGTTCACCAACTATAAAATAGATATCAATGCGAATAAGTAGTTTTGTGCTTTATAAAATAATATGCCATTATTACGAGCTTATCGATCTAATGTTTTCCTCTGAAGAAAAAAGGTGTATTCTGAATTCTGAACATCTAATAACACAGAAAATTAACACACTGCATCATGAAGATAGTATACATTGATTGATAAGAAATATGGGAGTGACTAACGGAATCCTAACTATATATAAAGCCATAACTGAAAATCATTTTTCTAAATCCTATTCTCCTATCTTTTAGTTTTAAAATGCAGGGTTTAGTATATTATATTATATTTTCTTGTGTATCTGTTGTAATGCCCATTGATAAAAAAGTACTGCAGTCAACATTACATACGTCAACGCAGATCTCTAGAGGTAAACAATCAAGAGAAAATTACAGCATTCAGACAACTACAGAACATGAAGGTACAGTATAGCCCTTTTTATCAATGTTTTTTATATCATATAGATCGGTGCAGTACTGACATAGCATACATGTTAACGCAAAAAGCGGTCACGAGGACTGCTTTAGCACACGTGCCGACCAGACGCGCGTGCGCTCTTCGCGTTAACGCTGAAAGGAATTCGCGTTAATGCGATTTATACTCGCGTGCGATCGGTCCAGTCGCACGTTCACATGTCTACATTTGTAATTCTCTATGCAATGGTACGGATGAAGGAAATAAAATGGATCTAATTAAATTATCGCAAACGTCCCCATATATGTGTGTGTTAACTGTAATGTTAAAATACCACACCTCATTGAGGTTTTCATATGTAAAATAAAAGAAAAATTAAATATAAACAAAATTACAGCGTAGACATGCAAAAATATATTTATGAAAAAACTTCGTCAGTTTAAACTAGCATGATTACTTTTTAATTTTATGTATTTATTCATTTATAATTAGCTTATATATATTTATTTCTTATTTGTGTATTAATGTGTAATTCATTGATTTATGTATTTATTTCTGATTTATATTTATTTATTTTTTTTCTTAATTTAGCTATTTTTTTTTATAATATATGAATATCATAATTATCATGATTATTATTATCTTTATTAATTTTGAAATTAATCCCTTAACTCGTGAGAGTTTTATATAATTTTAAATATTTTACTTACACATTAATGTTTTTATATATAAATATACTATGTATATATCGAGTCTCCTTCAAATCCGTTTATGTGTAAATGGTAATGCAAGTTTTAAGTTGTAAACAAGCGAACATGGCTGTGAAGCACGTTCACGCGGCAGTCAAGCGCGTTCACGCGATCCGGAAATTAAGTTCTACGTTAACGCAAACGCGTGTGCTCAGCAGTCCTTTTGGCACGAGGAGTCATAATCGGGTAGATTTAATCTAAACTTTATTACACCCGCTAAAACTGGGTGTCTTTAATCAGTTTATTGATCATCCCATAGATTATGTAGCTGGTAAGCAATGATCATGTGTATTATTTCATTTTTACCTGACTAACATTCTTAACTTTCAATAGAATTTAAGGATTATATACACAAAAGAGTATAGTTGCTTGTTTTCAGTATCTTTATTGTTACTGCCATCCAGCATTTGATGTATTATCAATTTGATATTCATTTATGAAGGTGAGAACGAATGCATTCATTTTAGTCAACAATCCTCTGATCGAATATAATCATGAAAAACACAATGACCGTTGAATAGTAGTGTAATGATGTCACAAAAACCTTAATTATATATATATAATCATCATTAACTGAGAATGTAAAGATGATGGAACAATCCAAACCATAAGTCCAAAAATCATGAAACCAGAGGACATACAAAATCAGTGAAAATGAAAAACAAATGGAAAATAACAAAATATGGCTATTAAATGGAAGTACATTCATGGTAATTGTCATCATTCATTTACTATTGGCAGACCCATGAGTTAGATGCTACCTCGATGACAGCTTCTTAATTTAAAGTGATTGTTAAGGTACTACTTGGGATATAATTAACTTATCTCTTTTACGAACAAAAAGTGACTCCTCCATCATTTTTAACTGGTTAAATTCACACTATTTAGGGAATGTATTTCTTGTGCCCTTTTCTTTATCCTCCCGCACACACAGCCTCCTGCAATCCACAGAAATTAAGACATTTGCAATGGACACACCTGATAAGTTAAGGATTAAATTACGCATTTCGTCCACCTGGTAGGGCAAATCGATGTTTCCGATCTCACCCAAAAGGCAGTTCCGCAGCGGGATTCGATTATAAAAATAATGATATCCTCTAATAAGGACATCACAGAAGTATTCTATTACAGTGCAGTTCCGACATCGACTTAGAACGGTAATTTGACAATAATCAATGAATTGGTATGGTTAACCCGTTTACGGGCCTAATTTCCCACTCACCACAACAGCAGAATAATCAAATCACACGTATCAAGATATAAATATTCCTTCATGTAGAAATCAAGGGTCAACAAGTGTCTCAAGTTGAGAGGTCATAAAAATACAGAAATATGTACGGTAATGCAAAAAAAAAGTCATGGTATTAAAGATATATAGATATATAAAATGCCACTTAATCCCAGCCGCCTTGTCTGTCTGCATGCAACGCTCAAGTACACGGCTGTAGAGGGGCCCAATACAAGACTTTTAGTCTGTTTGATGATCTCCGTTTCATATTGTCTATGGCGAAGGCGTTTACTTGTTTTGGAACTCGACGAAATAACGTTGTCGGAACAGAAGTAGGAAACGGCACAGCCGTAGTCACAAGTGGTGCATGTCATGATCAGTACAAATAATACCGTATTGGTAATGTAGCCTGCCTAACTGCTTTGAAATAAGGGTCATTATGTCAGACAACGCTCTCTCATAAGAGCAAATTAAGTCTTCATGTATTAGAAATACATTTAAACTAAAGTGAACAAATTATTAGTGATTGATTGCATGTAACACCCAGGTACTCTCATTTTGTAATACAGAGAGACAGAGAGTGGATATTGCATGCAGTTTATATATATATATTAAGCCAGCGTGGCCTAGTGGTATCGCGCCGGACTCCTGATCGGGAGGCCGGGGTTCGAGTCCCGCTCTGGCCATGCCGGTGTCCTGTCTTTCGGATGAGACAGTAAAAACCGAGGCCCCGTGTCGTGGTATGCATGGCACGTTAAAGATCCCTCACTGCTTCGGGTGGGTCCGTTGCAAAGGTCAAAATTTGTATGCCCCGCATTAGGCAGATGCCGTCACTATATACGTGAAATATTCGTGGTGTGACGTAAAACAAAAATCAATCAATCAATCAATTATCTGTATATCCTTGCATACAGAGTTTGGAGGTACATATATATATATATATATATATATATATATATATATATATATATATATATATATATATATATATATATATATATATATATATATATGCATGTATGTATGAGCTCTGGTAGCTCAGAATATAAGTGAAATATAGGGTGCCTTGTTAGCTGCAGTATCTTTGTGCTTTTTATGTTTGGGTAATTTGTCTTTATTTCTACAGGTATTTCTTCGTAGATCCAAGGTCCCTAGTATATCCGGGTGTTTCACTGTTTCTATTTGTATATATATACTCAGAGACTTTCAAAAACGCCTATATGGTTTTTTTTCATGTAAAAACATAAATGTTTTGAAATTAAATTGATATGAATATCTGCTTGATATTGTGCGGTAACTTTCATGCTATCGGCGAGACAAATCACTCAATCATTACGTAATACTGCTCATCCGTGCACTTTTCAAAAAGTGTTCGACAACGTGCTCTACATTCAGTCATTTTCTTCAGAAATAACGTATACTGGTACCTAGTTCCTTTATCTATCCTAATTTTAAACTTTACGTAATTAAAACTAACGCGTAAAATGCCGAGACTGTCTGAGCAACAGAGGTATGCTGTTCTTGGCCATGTAGACGCCGGCGTATATCAAGGTATCATCGCAGGACGCTTCAACGTCCATTTGTCTACAATCACCAGACTTGTGCGGAAGTATCGGACCACAGGAAGTGTTAATGATGTGGTCAGCCACGCGTATTGACAAGACGTTAAGGCGTTTTCATAAGGCAACGTCATCTACGTGACAGGTTTGCGACAGCTGTACGCACGTCAAGAAATGTGATAGGTCGTCACGGTAGGCAATTCCACCCCAGATCAGTACGCCGACGATTGAAAAAGCAAGGTTTGCTATGCCGTCGCCCATTGAAAAGCTTGAGCCTAACTCTTCGCCACCGAAGAAATCGTCTGACCTGGTCCCGGAACATGCTTGCTAATCGACGTAATTGGCATGACGTGTATTCAGCGACAAATCAAGATTCAGTTTGTCCATAGCTAACGGAAGACAGCGCATTTATAGAAGACGCAATAATCTTTTTGTCGCAAACTGCATAACTGAGCATGACAAATTTGGCGGTGGTGGCGTCATGGTTTGGGGAGCCATCAATCAACATTGCAAGTCATCACTGTTTATTTTGAGGAACACTCTTTCCACGAGGCGCTACATCGATGACGTTTGACAGTCTGAGCTCCTTCCATTAATTCAACGTCATCAAACCGTCCACAATCCGTTTATGTTTCAACAAGACAACGCACGTCCGCACACGGCTAGAGTCATCTTAAACTTTCTAAACATCCAGGGAATTAATGTAATGGATTTCCAAATACATTCACCCGACCTCATTCCTATAGAGTGGATGAGTTGGCACGTGCTCTTCCAGAAGTGTTGAATGATATTCCTATGAGGAAAATTCTAACTTTATGTCAATCCATGCGGTCTAGATTGCGTGCGTGCTTTAAAGCAATTGTTGGGGGGGGGGGGGGGGGGCATCTTCGAAGTGAATCACGTTTGATGCAATTATATACCCTAGTTGTTGATTAAACTATAATAATATTAGGCGTTTTAAAGTTCCTGAATATATATATATATATATATATATATATATATATATATATATATATATATATATATATATATATATATATATATATATATATATATATATATATATATATCGTACTGTTTGTGTATTGAATGTGGGGAGATGACCCTAGCTATATGGAAAGGAATTTTAATGAGTATACCCTTCATCAAAATTTGCGGACAATTCATAAAGTATGTGGCGTTGCATAACCCTCCAGATGTTGAGGTAAATTGGAACGTTAATGCATGGCAGGGCCTTTATTTACAACTAACAACTCTGAATGAGGTAGAGAATGCATGAGGAGGTGTCATTATATGTCGTAGAAATAATTCTACATATCCTTAGTACTTTGCATGTTTCAGCAGAAATTATAAACAGTATAAAGCTGTCATGCCACTTTTTGATTCGTAAAATCTCAATGACCATATGTTTGGAATTTGACCCTTTTATGATTATATGCAAACATAACCCAACGTCCTTTTACTGCTTGTTGTAACCAGAAAAGATCATTCACTAGCACAATGTTAGACGAGCAGAGCAAGGTTCTCGCTGATTTTATACGTAAATTTAATCCATGACTCCCTACAATCTATGTTTCTTCAGTTATGTCCGAAGGATGCATCTTAGAAATCTTTTTATAAGCCGTGTATATATACGTGGGTTCTCTCTTTAATTTTGACCTCTTAATCGAATGGACTATTTTTATAATATGAAAAATTTAGCACCCAATATTTTGTAATGTTTTCTGGGTTAATTTGACTATTACAATGTTTTATTTGCATTTCCCTGGTGATATTTGTCTTTTCTTGATAGAAGTGTTGTAGTCTGTTTGGTTATAATACCTTTGTGATGAGTAAAACTGTGTGCTCACAAACCACTGTACAATGTCAATTGAGAAATTACTGTATATTAAATTGACGGTGTAAGCTCTGTCTCTGAAACTTGCTTTCTTTACATGGCATCGGGAGAATGTTGAAGACGCACGTAGATAGTATGTAAGACGACACTATTTATGAATGGGTTAAGAGGATTAGGTATGTTCCAATCCACAGAACATGTCGCCATAAACGTTCTGTCAACAATATATCAGAAATTGTTCCTATCGACAAGGTATTAAACAAATTTACATTTGTACGTCAGTACTCATACCGAGCAACATAGACTTTTGAACGTCCTTAGTCGGCATCATATCTGCATTACACTAGAATATTTTGTGATGCCTTATATATGTTTTTATCCTAAGACTACATATCCTTGGCGAATTTGTCATACAGCTAAGCAGATGTGTTTTTCTTTCTTTTAATGTTTAGATTTCATGTTCCCATCAGAAGACGAATGTATGGAATTTAACACGTGTGAGTTTAATGAGAAATTGGGAAAACCGAACTGTTACTGTGACAACATCTGTAAACTGTATAATGACTGTTGTTTTAATTACGAGGAAAACACAACTTTGACCCCCACAGCAGGTAAGTAGGGATATTTTTCTGTCAAACTGAAAATAACAGCATATAACCTATATAACAGATACATTTGATGAGACAGGACTGGTGATAATATACAGTTTCTGCAAACTCATTACAAAGCTGACATATCTCGAAATTTTAGGATACAATTTTGAAAAAAAGAGGACAGTTGTTGTAATACGTTATTGCAGTAATACTTTATTGTAAACGTCATAGGAAAAGGTAAGAAAACCTTACCTGAATTTTTAGAAAAAAGACATGTTTCTTTCATTCAATTTTCACCCACGGAAACTAACAGTCCATTAAGAACGGTGTCGTGTTAATTCAGTGGTACTGAAAACTGGGCGGAGAACACCCTCGCGGACTAACAGTGTACCGTAGCGACATCAAATAAATTCATAAATAAATTTAAAAATAAAACCAACACAAGCATTCTGAGAGTATTGCTAAACCAATACATATAAATTTTACAATGCACCCAATCATAAGGGGCTGATAATATAAATACATTTCTCGGAATATATAATGCATAAGTTAGTCAAACTAAAAATGAGGAAAATCATTTATCGGAACCGGAACAAGATTCAAAACTGATTTGTAACTTGTTCCGGTAAAGCATTGTACTAAATATCAAATGATAATTTGCGGTCTGAAAATCTGAAAATAACAATGTGGAAAACTAAGTTCAAGTATTTGCATTAACTTTGTAGGTTCAAGGGCCATAATTAGCAAACAGTCAATGAACTGGAACAACATTTGAACCCGATTTGTAACTTGTCATAATAAAGTAATGTACTAAATATCAAATTGCGGAACACTTATTAATCGCATTAATTTTCTAAGTCCAAAGGCCATCACTTAGCAAATAATCATTATACCAGAGTAGTATTTAACTTGGTATGTAACTTGTTATGATAAAGCAATGTACTTAATATCAAATAAATCTTTGCCAGCATGAAGAAAAGTTGCGTTAAAACTGATTTGATAGACGGACATGTACAAGTATTTCAAAGCTTACATTTTGTGGTTACATGTAAGGTGCCTAGTCAGTTAACATTATCAACTGTACACGTCAGCTTTGCAAACCATCTCCTTACGTTCCATATCTTTATAATTTTTATATCAGTTGGCATAATCTATGGATTCAATCATAATATCGACGTTACATAAAGTTTAAACCTTAGGTATTTAGTTTACCAAGAGCTGGAAATATCGACAATACCCATGAAGATGTAAAAACGAATAATAGTCGCATATTGATTACACACGCATAAATTAATTTAACCAATGTAAAGATGATGGATAAATCCAAATCCAAAAAGTCCGAAAATCATGAAAGCAGAGGACATACAAAATCAGTGAAAATGAAAACCAAGTGGAAAATAACGAAATATGTCTACTTGAAGGTGTATATGTGAACCCCTATGATGGAGTGAGATCAGGTTCCCGGGGAGAGTAAGTATCTCGTGCTTGCTAGCAACACCCATCATATATACCCAGTAGAAAGTGTCAAATGGAAGAAGGTAACCTTCTAGTATAGAAGATCTCAAATCTGTGTAAAATTATCGGAATCGGTCTCGGTTCAGAATATCATTTAAAAGTCTGGATAACGAGATTTCATATGGAATAATAAAAGTCTCGTAACGACCATAGAACTGAACTTCCTCAGTGACGTTGCTAGTCTAGCACATATATAACCCTGGTTAAGTAGCTTATCTGAAAGTCGCCTAGCCCTTGGAACAAAGTCACTGTAATTTGAATACACTCTGGAATAACGTATTAACGTATATGAATACGCCGTATGCGGGCGACGATGGAATGTTGCTACTTATGAAAGGAAAGTTTGTGATAGCGAAATTGAAATCGTCACGTTTGTCATATAGAGTTCAATTGACCCATTAATGTCGAAAGACAACATAATATCTAAATTTGGTATATCAATTATCAACCTTAAATTCTGACACAGATAATTAATCAGGGGATAATCTGATAGATTTGTTACACTGATTAAACTGGAAGACATGTAAAATTGTACATGTACGTGGTTTTGGCTATCAAAGCAGGAGAGATTTAATTCACCTGAACATCTGGTCCCTCCTCAGATTTTCTTGGTTTCATGGATGCCATTCCACTACATTGATGTAGATGCTACTAATGTCCGTATTTTTAAGAGAAATAGTTTTTGGGGATGTGGTTTCCTTTGTGGGAAATGAATACTATTATTGTCCGAAGGGCCAGTTAAGTATCAAAAGAAAATATTCCCTTCATATTAATGTATATAATGCTCAGGTAAATTGATCATTTCTCTTTAAATCAAAACAACACTTAGACAAAAAAAAAAAAAAAAAAAAAAACCCAAAGCAAAACAGTTGCGATACCGACTTAGGATGGTCAGTTGATGTGACAGTAACCAATCAATTGGTGCGGATAACCGGGTTACGGGTCCACTTTCCCATTCACCATAGTGTAATCAAAGTATCACATTCAAAAATCTGTAAATCATCCTCCATATAGATAGCAAGGATCAACAACTGTCTCAAGTTGATAGGTCATAACAATATAAACACTTATAGCAATTCAAAGAACAAAGAAAATGCAAGATCTAAAAGATATTTGAATTGACTACAACATAAGGAAACCAAGCTCTACCGATCTGGAAACGAGCTCTGATCTTTGATCTATCCGACTAACAATCCGATGCGACGAGGTTCAGGACATTTCAAATAAGAAATTATGAATCAAATAAGAAACAGATCATACCATATTTTAAATCACATATTAATTTATTATTAAATAAATATATGTGTTTAACATATTTTTTACATTTTATGCCTACATATACACGTACAATTTGCTTACTTTCAGATATGTTAGAGATCTATCAGGATATGCTTTGTGTGGATAACACCGAGGCAGGAAAATACGGCATAAATGTAGTCGACCGTTGTCCAAAAAATCAAATGTTTTATTCCGTGTCAACTATAAATATTTTTGATGAAAAATTATACGTGACTGATAACAATGGTATCGTATACAGGAGCAAATTTGTAGCTGAGTGTCACGGAGTATTTGATTACAAACCCTGGACACTTGTATTTGAGAAATGTACAGCAGTTACGTTACAAGATGTCACGTCGCTGGACAAATATGCCATAGCAACATTGTATATGACAGAAGGATGCGAATATCACATTTTCCCTCCTGAGAATACTCCAAAACCAAGAGTTTGTATGCTTTTAAGCGGGATTACATGTCCCTTTCCTAGGTTACCTGTCTATGGGAGTTTTATAGCATTCAAACATTCATTATGCAGAAACCATTATGCTATGTATCACTTCTTGGATCCACCTAGTTGTCAAGTTCCATATAAAGATCATAAAGATCATCGACAATACACTAATGGAATGCATCTTCTGTTTACATTTCATGCGGAAAACAATGAGGTAAGAAAAGAAATACAAATATGTAACACTAGTAAGTTTCGTATATTGCCTTGTCACAATTATGTCCTTTTGCAAAGTGGAGGAAGAAGAAAAGGTATCTATGGTGGGTTTGATGTCAGTATTTATTGTACTTTCGTGTGCATGTCCTTGGTGATTTTTGTCATACAGCTTTGACAGATGTCTCCAGTTTTCTCTTTTGTTCTGTTGTTTGAAAGTAACATTCTACAAAGTGTCTGTGCAATTCATTGTATGCTGTTTACTTTTGCCCATATATTTTGGTATTAAGAGACATTTAGGAAAGCCAAATAGATGCTTTTCCACCCGTACATCTTGTCTCAGCGTTGATTTTAATAGGTCTATTAATGATCAGAGTGGTACAATGTTGTTTATGCCGCAATCACTAGGCATCAGATTCATTCGGTTTTTACACATAATCGCAGATATTACCTTTCCAGTGTTGAAATTGAAATTCCTGATGGATATTTGTATTGTGATACCTTTACAGCATGACTTTTGTATAAGTGAGACTATCTATAAAGTGTTTCTTTCTTTTCATTGTGTAAAAACAACTTAGAACTATTCTTCTGCCGTGTAAATGTTTTAGGTATCCACATACAAGACGGACACCGTATCACACCTTCTGTTTTCAGGCATCTTTGAAATTTCAGCGTGGTATGTTGATGCTGTTGCTGTATAATGTTAAATGAGTTACTTACGTTTTCCTTTGATTGAAATGATTTATCCATTTACGGGAGTTCAAGAAAAATAATTAAAGAACATCTCACCAAAGTGTATGTCAAAAATAGATCAGACAACACCCAGCACATGAAAACACAAATTTCATTAAGGTTGCTGTGCTGGTTGATATACCAGATATCAGTTTTTAACAACTCACAGATTCATAAACGCCAATGTATTTATAATTGGAATGTGTAGACTACATATAAAATAGTTAGCCAATAGAAATTCCCGCGATACTATTTTGGCCATTTTTACATATTTTTTCTTTTTAGTTACAAAGAAATAAAAACTCGTTTAAGAAACCACAGCTACACACACTGACATCCTTAGTATATATTACCTTTATGATATGTTGTATCAAAATTGTGATTGTGATTATTTAGGATATACATATATATCTATACAAGAAAAAATAAGGAAAGGCATTGCTGTAATGTTTGATCCTTCCCAAAGCGCGGATACTTCCGATATAAGCCCAAGCAAGTTTATACTTATGTATTTCACTTCTAGGATAGTTAGTATAGATATATAGTGATTGTTGAGAAAGCGTTGGTACAATATTTTATCATGTCTAAATGGTAAATTGGTTAAGTAATATACTCACTTATTATCACAAATGGATACATTTTAACAATGTTTTAGAATTTTACAGATAATTGATATTATTGTTTGTAGGTAAAACCAAATGAGATGATTTTAATCAACAGAGAATTCATTTCGAAACGAACTTTCCTAACCGATGACATTTACAGCTTCACCATGAACAATTTATGGATGAAAATATTAATGTCAATAGCTAAGAAGGCTCTGCATCACCTAAAACCCAATATCTTATTTGGAATGTATTCAGGATACAATTGGACTGAACATGGGCATACCTGTGGAAATTTTTCTATGTATATCACAGTCAGACCTGGTGAAAATATCAATAATCCTTCGATTTTGATACGTAGTGAAAATTGGCTACATAATGTTCAACTCACGATAATTAAACGAGAGTCAACGAAAGTGAGTATTGTTACAACTACAAACACATCCTTCCATTCATCATGTTCTGAAATACCTGAAAAGAAAACAGTTTTCCTCGGTCGTAAATTAAAAGATCCCGTCATCGATGATATCAATTTGCACAAGACGTTACAGTCACTATCGCCAAAAGTTGTCTTCAATTGTTTTAATTTAGTTGTGATTTTAGAAAATACATACAAGGAAAAAACGGTAGACGTCTTGTGTTCAACAGCGATGAACAAAGGATTATCATCTCTTACTCTGTATATATGTGTGGTATTATGGTTATTCCAATCTTACTCTACGTTATCATAACTCTACGTTTTGCCATTCTAACCAGATTATATGAAAGAAATGTGCATGCTACCATTAAAAGGGTGAATTTCAAAAATGGGTGACCTAAAGTGATGTGCAGCCTTAACATAGCATTATATTGAGGTCGTTAACGTGAAGTCTCTGTTTCATGTGTGCTCAGGACTGTTGAGCACAGGGGTTTGCGCTAAAACAGATTCCTACGTGAAAGTAATTTCGAGAACGCATGAACGCGCTTGCGCGCCACGATCGCTTTCTTACGACTAATATTTACATTTACTTTTAGAAAGATCTGAAGAAGGATCGCTAAATACATTGTATATATAAATATGAGAACTTATAAATGTGAAAGGAAATATTTAGAACTGAGTTAAACCCATGCGTGATGAGGGATTAATTTAAAGAAAATTGGATGCATTTCTGAACAATGAATATAATGAAATATATTCTTATCATCATCAACAACTACAACAATAATAAATAGATAAAATTAGAAAAAAACCCAAACAATAATGATTAAGATGATAGTAACAAAGAATAATAATAATGCATTTAACAATAACAATAAATATATAAATAAATAACAAATAAATACATACATAAATTATTAAAAAATTAACTAGTTGAAAAATAAAATTTAAATAATAATGTTTGTTTATAGCATAAACGGAAAATGTTCTCATAAATTAATAAATACCTTTTTACATGTCTAATTGGTATTGTCAAATATTATATTACATATGAAACCCGTAATGAGTGATGTCATTTTAACGTTACGTGTAATTCACGTATACAAGGCGATATTTTCTCCATTTTATAGGTTGCCTTTTGTCGAAGTTTCTGATAGATAAGCATTATAATTGGATGTAAACAAGTAAATGACAATGGATTGAGAGTATTATTCTACTAACAGACTAATTCCTGTCGATTTTCTCTATCAGAAATATTTAGACCTAAGTCTCATGCTTTACTGATATTTCGGACTAGGGGGATCTTAAAGATAGCAATCCTTATATAAATATTTATAGCTTAAGAAAGCATATTGCCATTATACAAATTAACATCTATTGCTTAAGAAAAAAATAATGAAGAAATATTAAGGACGAAGTGAGGTATAATTATCATAATATGCCGGGAATACGCATATATAGTGACTGGTGTAGTAAACCAGAGCCTCATGAGTCAGCAACATACGCCAATTAAGTGTTATATAGATTCAAAGAAAGTGGAGTATCCGGATTTTGAAGGAGTGTTTTCAACGCAGAGAGAACAGATTTTACAAATTTAGTTGACTGTTATACTCGACACGTTGAACACAAATATTGTTCATCTTCATGAAAAGAATTCACTCGCAAGTCTATTTCTAAATATTTAGGTACTTTCTCTTCTTCGGGTTCCTCGCTTGGGAGGCCGAATTTGCTCTTGCACAAATTAGATCCTCTCTTACATAGTCTGTGCGACTTTTAGTCTTTAGTTATTTTGGGGCTGCCAAACGAGTAAACAGTTCTTATTCATGTTTACCTGGAAATCTGCGTTAACTCCAACGCATGTGCTCACCGGTATTGAGTGCACGAGAAAAGCACACGTTAATGGTTCATACACACAATGTTATGTCAGGACTGCACATAAATATACATAAGAATAATGTAGCAAGTATTCTAGACTTTAATTTCTAGAGACATGAAATAACCAAGATAATCATTGGCAGCATTCGAAACTTTTGGCTACATTTGTCGAGTTTTGTTTTCCTATATTATATATATTTCGACAGATTGGGTCGAAAAAGAAATACTTCATAAAAGATCTTGACTACTTGCTTCCTGCAGGGTTTGGAATAAAATCCATTCAACGATTGCAGAAGAGATGTAGAAAATGCATCAGAGCCCTTTGCGGCTGGAGATATGGTTGAAAGACTGGGTCGAAAAACACAAACATGATAGAGGACTGTGTGCTTCATCCTGAAAGGTGTTTTGGAATTTTATGAAGCGGTTGCAGAGAAGAGTCGAAAATGTGTCAGTTAATCAGGAGGGATGAAGAAATCGAGTCGAACAGAAATAATTACATTGAAAATTCAGAACACTACGTTTTTTTCGCTATATCGTTACGCTTTCTGCAGTTAAAAGGTTAACCATTTAATACCTCTGATTTTATATTGTTACAATTAAATGAATAACAATATAATAGCGAACTTATTTCACGACAATTTGTTGTAAAGTTAGGTAATAAACAACCTTTTAAAATGAGATATATTATCATTCATCTTCATTACCATCGTAATGCAATATATGGAAAAGACATCCAAAAAGTATTGATTGTATTCTCATTTGCAATGCTTTCCTATTGTTTAATATACAATAGACGTAAATAAAAAGTATTTAAGTGCTGACTTACCAAACCTAGCGTTTGCATATTTTTCCGCACATACAGAAAGGTAAAATCAGTTTTACACAGCGTGAGCTTTACTTAATCATCGAATTGAAATGTCAAGTAAAATTCGGGGTATGTGGATGTTCACCACAGTGTTCACACGAAACATAGCAACATGCTTTTATTCAATAATCATTTACTCACTGATACCAGTTTTATCAATAAATCTATATTTGCAGATATTATTTTAATCAATTATACATTTGACCGGGACTTGAATTATACATTTGACCAAGGTCTTGAAGATACTACAGTGAGTAACAATTGCACTTCGTGTATAGATTCGGTATTGCCTACATTAACAGCCATCTAAACAACATATTCCTGATAAATAATACGATTCAATTTCAACTTCACAAAGTTTATGAGTAGCAAAGATATGCAAGAGAAATTTCAAATAACAATTATTTTATTATAAGAACAATGCGATTTTTAGATAAGCTGCTCAGCCAGTGATATGTCATCTCGTTATCCAGAATTTTAAATATAATCTGACCTCTAATTTTTTCCCTTACCATTTTACACCTTACATGGAAGAAGATCAACATCTGAGTACATTACACCCACAACACAAATCTTTCACCCTAGTTCACCGATGTATGAAAGACGCACAGGGTAAAACTTTCGAATGAGAGATCCCGTCTACCTAAAAAAATCACCGAAGAAACAACAAACAGGAATAGAATTGGCAACCATACTTTAGAATCATTAACTAAATAGGGCCACTCTCTTTTACAGTGATGAATCAATAAGATGGAAATACAAAAACCAAACACCCAAGACCTATTTGACAAGCCAAACTAGATGATTGAAAATACCTCGTGACAACACGATAATACTTTACAGAAATCAGAATATAGAGGAAGAAAGGACAACTTCTAACAATCTGCGAAATATCTCATAAACACAGACTACATGGAAATAAAGGATTCGTTTGAGGAAATGACATTCATTTCTTGATGTATAAACAAATAATAATACCACTAAGTGACTTGTTGCATTTATTATTGATATTTATACATATTCTGAATCAAAAATTCTGAATGATAAAAACTGGTATAGAAGAAGTGGGAAAGAGTCTAATTTCTATTTCTCGGCATTTTAAAACAAAGAACATAAGAATTCGTCACTCTTTGACCAAATTAGTAATATACTAAATACTTGGCATGGGAAAACTAGATTTTAAAATAATACGTAATTTCATTTCTTAAAAAGTTGTTAGATCTTAGGACAAATCATCAAAATTTCGCAGTATGTCAAAGATATTGCTCACTATCGTAGGTCAAGGTCTCACATTTCTTTTTGCTACTCTTTTAGAAGATGAATTCTATTCGTCGATTGGCAGAACCCCAAGCAACCATTTAACACGCAGTTACTGGTACTCTGACTATTATTAAGACTATACAAGATCAATATATAAAGAATGCTAACAAATCAATCAAATCCTTGATAAGTTACGGTTAAATATCTTGTCCCTATGACATCTCTCTAAGTTCGTTACCAGTTATTATTGGAAGTTCAGGAACAATTAAGGAATAATTACAAGTTCGCCTAGACCCAAATAGAGTATTTGAACATTCTATAATACACTTACCTGTACCGTACTCATCAAAATCGATCGAATCATGAGCCCATTTTTCAGTGCTTTTGTACCGACACGAAATATATGCGTAATATTTTCAGTCATGAAATTCTGTAAATCACTAAAACCTAAGGAGTATCTCCCACATGCATAGCTATGTCCTTAGATTGGATTCTTTGGCTAATCTTTTAATCCACTTTGGTTGGAATTTTCATATAATATAAATGTTTGAAGAGCAGTATTGAAACCAAAATGACCGAAAAAGTGAACTAAAGAATCAATCTAAGAACAGAGCTATGCCTGAGGGAGATTCTCCTTCGTTTTAGAGTAATTTACATAATCTTATCACGGCAAATTTTAAGTATATATTTCAAGTCAATACAAAAGCACTGAAATGTAAAGATGATGGATAAATCCAAACCACAAGTCCAAAAATCATGAAACCATAGGACATACAAAATCAGTGAAAATGAAAAACAAATGGAAAATAACAAAATATGTCTACTTGAAGAGCATATGTGAACCCCTGTAATGGAGTGAGATCAGGTGCCCGGGGAGAGTGAGCATCTCCTGCTTGCTAGCAACACCCGTCACATATACCCCGTAGAAAGAGTCAAATCGTGTGAATTCCATATGTATCTATATATGGAGAAGTCGAAGTAGGTAACCTTCTAGTATAGAAGGTGTCAAATCTGTGTAAAGTGATCGGAATCGGTCTCAGTCCAGAATATCATTTAAAAGTCTGGATAACGAGATATCATATGGAGTAATAAGAGTCTCGTAACGACCGTAGAACTTCCTCAGTGACGATGCTAGTCTAGCACATATATAACCCTGGTTGAGCAGCTTAACTGAAAGTCGCCTAGCCCTCAGAACAAAGTCATTGTAATTTGAACATGCTCTGGAATAACGTATTAACTGAGATATGAATACGCCGTATGCGGGCGATGATGGAATGTTGCTACTTATGAAAGGAAAGTTTGTGATAGCGAAATTGAAATCGTCACGTTTGTCATAGAGTGAGGTGTTCAATTGACCATTAATGTCGAAAGACAACATAATATCTAAATACGAAGTAGAATTACTAGTTTCTGTGGTTTCTTTGACCTCCAGTTCACTTGGATAGATGATGCTAAGGTAATCCGCGAATGAAGGATTATTAATTGAAAGCAAGTCATCTATATATCTGTAAGTAAAATTGAAGCCAAGAGCCAATTGTTTTTTTTCCTTGCGAAAGCAAAGACTGAATGAACTCAGCTTCGTATGAATAAAGGAATATGTCAGCCAGAAGCGGAGCACAGTTAGTGCCCATTGGAATGCCGACAATTTGTTGAAAAACCTTACCTCCAAACACCACAAAAATGTTATCGATAAGAAAGTTCAACATCTGAATGACAGCTGTTTCAGTGTATTTATTTTTGGAATCAGAATTTTCCCTAACAAAGTAAGTTTTATCGTGGCCTATTACTATATATTTGAATTTGCGGCTTCCGTTTTTACTAGTAAATGCATTTTGAATAATTTCCGCTAATCTGTCTTTTAATTTCTGATGAGGGATCGTTGTGTACAGAGTCGAAAAGTCAAAAGACTTGATGGAGTGAATTTTAGTAAAACTTTTTGATTTTAGATGTTCTAACAACCCTTTTGAATTTTTAAGGATCCACATTTGATTAATTCCACTTCTGGAATATACTTTTTCGCAATATCTATGAAGGCCAGATTTAATTTCTGATAATATTTTTGTGAGTAGCATCGATACAGATTTTGTGGAACACTTCGAGGAACCAGCGATAAAGCGTTGTTTGTACGGAGTTTTGTGCATTTTTGGAATACAGTACAAATATGGAAGTTCTAAATTCAATTTATTTGAGTCAATACCAAACGTATTGAGGACAGATTTATGATTCTCGAGTACTTCCGAAACCGAAAAGTTCGTGAGAGTATAAGTAGGATTTCCTGGAGTTGAATTTAATCCTAATTCTTTCACTAGGCTGTCAAAGTAATATTTCTTACAAGTAAATGTATAATTATTAGATGCTTTATCTGCTGGTGTAATGATATAATGTTCTTGGAGGAAGGTAAGTTCTCTGACAACATCAGGATCTTTAAAAATAGATTCGAATCTGGTGTTTACAGAACCTTGTAATTTTCTAATTTTTGATCTCAGCAGTACTGCAATAGATTTTATCCATTCCGAAAGAGTATCGACTTGTACTTCCTCTCTTTTTGCCCATCGTGTGGCATATTCCTCGCAGCAGTTCATAATATTCTCAAAATTTTGGCTCCATGTGAATGATCTGGGTTCTCTGTATTTTGGACCTTTAAGTAAAAGTTCTCTTAATTTAGTGTTTTTAACTATATCGAGATCACCAGTAATGACATGGCCACAAGGAGAATATACGAAATTAGATGAGGAACATGCACACGGTTGAGAATGGCATGCAGAGTTGCTAAGATCAAGACACTGTAGAAACCCTTTGTAATTATAAATTTTGGATGCAACTGATGGCGTGTAGCTATAGGAAAAACTAGACTTATGATGCCCTCGGGCACTATCAGTCCACCAGCAGTGACACCGGCCTAGTGGTTATAATAGATATAGAAAATATATACATTTGAATTTTGTGCACCAGATGCGCATTTCGACAACTTATGTATCTTCAGTGATGCTCGTGGCCGAATGGTTGGAATTCTCATATAATATAAATGTTTGAAGAGCAGTATTGAAACGAAAATGACCGAAAAAGTGAACCAAAGAATCAATCTAAGGACAAAGCTATGCCTGAGGGAGATTCTCCTTAGTTTTAGAGTAAAACAAAAAACTTGTTGTGAGAGTAAAACTTCATATACAAAAAATATCACAACGCTAAGTTACCCCCAAAGAAGGACTGATTGTAAAATACAGAAAATGGACAGACCGACGATCCAAAGAAATACTTTGTTTATATGACAATGCATTTTAGAGAATTACTCCAAAGCAGGACAGACTGTAAAATACGGAATATGGACAGACGGACGATCCAAACAAATACTTTCCATCACTATGATCCTTAAGATAATTCAGACGGACAATTAAAGTACCTAACGGTGATTTTCAGTTTATGGTTTGAAATAATCAAAATATAAGAACTCAGTGTCCGGTATCGGGAACGTGTATTTGGTGACAAATTAACAATGATAAGTAATCAAAACTTACCTAGAGAGTAAGTCAATGTTTGGATGGTATATATTTCACGTATTTCATTGGTTACAGCATCTGCCTGATGCATTGCAAAGACATTTTATACCTTTGCAAGGGACCATTCGAAGCAGTGAAGGATCTTTTACGCGCCATGCCCGACGTGACACGGGACTTTGGTTTATAATGTCTCATCCAAAGGACAGGACACCGCTGCACCCAATGGCGGGAGTCGAACCCAGGCCTCCCGGTTACGAGCCGAGCACCTCATCTACTGCACCGCACTAGCTTTTGTTGACTTTCAACTGCGAAACAGCGTTTCTGATTATCATTTTATTAAGATATAGAAGATCCCGATACCGCAAAAACAACCACCATGCGAAATACTAGCTTGTTATTTTTGCAAAATTTTTCCTAGCATAAATAACCACATTAAGAGTACTTGACGTCACTTTTTTAGCAGTATGAATTCCATTACACCCCCCCCCCCAAAAAAAAAAAAGAATGAAAAAAAGAAAAAAGGAGATAGAAAAAAAAACCAATCCCCTCCCCCCCCCCCCCCCCCCCCCCCAAAAAAAAAAAAAAAAAAAACTACAGAAAAAAAAAACTTCGCTTCGCAGGAATGTTAATGGGTAGGGTGCTTAACTCCGGACCGAACTCTCCATGGTACAAATGGGTGGTTTTTCCAATAAAATAAATTTAATGAAAATATTGTCGAGTTTTATTATGTGATAATCATGCAGATGTGTAGATATACGCCACGTGGAGTTTTTTTTTTCCGCATGCGGTGTTTACAATCCTCGAAAGTCAGTGTGATCATCCTTAATAGTGAATTATACCACAGATGCAATAAATTATTTGGCCTTTGTGACATCATTTTTCGCAGAAGTCTCCTATTTCGATTTCGCCTTCGTCTACACGTAAAGGTGGTGAACCCCATTTCTTTTGCCATATTTGATGACGTCATATCCGGATGTCATTTTATGTATTAACGCCAACGTTACAGCCTAGATCTAAATCTACGTCATAGATGTTTTTAAAAGTTATGACTACATTTCAATTGTATTAATAGTGATATTATGTTCAATGCCTTACCTTACAACCTTATAAAGTTGCGAATTGTGTGAACTATGTTAATACATTTACAAATACTGTACACATCAATGACTTATAAACAAAATTGTGTATAGGTCCCACAATAACATTATATGAGATTTTGTTTGTAAATGTTAAATACGAAAGTAACTGGTGTCACATGACTATGGCACTAACAATATACCACAGTGGGCATTCAAGGACCTCTAAAATTCAGAGGTGAGACAAGGTGCCCGGGTGGAGTGAACGTCTCCTTTTTGGCTTACTACACAAAGATACGTCTTTATTGTCGTGTAGTACATATATCACATTTTACCAATCAGCTATTCCTCTTCTGACTAACCACTCATACAAAACTACCTACTGAAAGTAGGTCTCGTACATTATACAAAAAACAAATAGATCTACAGGTGAACTATCATGACCCAGGTAACTAGCCAATTGATCTGTGATGGTGTGAGTAATTTAATCACTTCAATACTATATACATGTAGTAGCTCAGATTGGATAGGATTGCTAACTGCAGTGAAATATATATATGGGAAAAAAATGGCAAAAATGGAAATCCCTAATGGAAAACTACTTTTCACCAATGCAGATATGGCATGCAAGAGTGTAAATGTAATCTACTATATCATATGTAGCGGTTGCCAAGACATGTACATTGGACAAACGGGGAACCTAACAGAAAGGATGAGAATCCATCGACAACAAATAAGGCAGCCACATTACAGGAAAATTCCCCTCAGTCAACATTTAGATGAGTGTTTTGGGGGACTCTTTAAAATATTCCCGTTTTATAAAATAAATGTTGACTGTGAAATTAAACGGGAGCTAAAGGAAAAATATTTCATCCAAATATTTAAACCTAAGCTCATCTCTAATTATTCATTTTCCATTATATAACGTCAAAAACTCATAACTTTACTATTAAACTCCCTTTTATTATCGATACTATGACGTCAATGAGATAACTGAATACAGTAACATAGTTACGTTATATGCATGTTGTTCAGTTCACCTGAAGATTATTTTATAAAAACATGAAAGTACTTGTGTGAAATACAACGATTAATTCGGTAATGTTGGACTTTTTACTTATAGATATATTATTCTATACACAAGAACACTTTTATTGACAAATATATATATATATATATATATATATATATATATATATATATATATATATATATATATATATATATATATATATATTGTGACTCATCTTTAAGAGCAGACAGGCATTATACTCATAATGATCAGCTATGTAGGTATATATGTATTTATCTTTTTATACTAGAATCTTTTATTTATGATTATATATAACAAATATAGTGAATACAAATTACAATGGAGTCTGCAACGGTAATAATGCAAAGTGCTTGGTTTATAATTAAAGAGCCATTCTAACCCTGTGGATTCCATGATGATCAGATGAAACCGAATAAACTATGGCTCCATATCTTGGTAGATGAGGATTGACATACATCACAAACAAAGAAGTAAAGGCAAAAGGTAATATTATATACATATAAATTATAATGATATCAATTAATGATTTCCTGAAAAAGATGTAGGATCAAACCAGAGGAAACAGTTTCCTGTCAGAATGAGGGAACTCTACCAGATGAGAATGAAATGGGAACCATGGGAGGAGATATCAACCTTCATCAAAGTGTGATGACCATAGATACCAAAAAAGCATGCTCCTCAGCTGGTTGTAATGACTATACAAAGAAACGTATGGTAAGTGAAACATGAAAGGCATTTGTTTAATATTATTTAATCCAATGAAATATGGTTCTACTTTAAAGATACTATTAATTAATTTTAAAAAAAACTTACATAGTCGACATGATGTGATATCTGATTCAATCACTATAAGGTCATAATTAGGTAAGATATACTAAAACAAAAACAGATGGTAACTGTACTTTACAAAGTTAATTAAGGATAAATATTTTAAGATATTATTATATAAAAATGAAATTATCAAAAGAAGAGAAGTAATTTTTTCTTGAACAGTTTTAAGTCTTTAAATCATATTTAAAGACATGTCATAATACATGTATTAATTATCAATTCTTATTCTCTCCTTGTCCCTCTCTTTTTTCCATTGATGTAAGAAATTTGCCAAAATAAAAGTCCATCATGGTAGATATGTTGATCCACCAAGATTGATCTTTCTGAACTCCCATGATTTGTATGTACTTTGGGTTCAAACTACTAAGTCACAACACTGACTTCTTGTAAGATAAAGCTGACCCTGAATCTGATGCTAATAATCATGTGTACATTTTAATGTTATGTGTCCATCTCTGTCGCTAACTGAAATTGAAAATGTATAAAATTCCTGCTCTCATTTACATATACATTAAAATATAAAATATGATGAAATGAAATCTGATGAAAATTATTTAAAATATAAAATATGATGAAATGAAATCTGATGAAAATTATGGGGAAAAAACAGATAAAAATAACGCTTTCATAATGAAATATATGACGTAACAATAACCATGACATCAGATACCGGCACAAATAGGAAATAACTCTGTATTGCAAAACACCAAAATGCATTGATTGTATGATGAATATACACAGACTATGTTTATGTCCAATAGAATTTAAAAATAACCAAAATATAGATTTATAATATCCTGCTCATAACCCAACACATACCCATACAATAATGCTGCAGCTACAAGATGGCATTTACATTTCCCCATTGGACATTCACATGGTGAACTCTGAATTACCCCATACATCTATTTGTGTACCATTTTATGAAAGAAATGAAATCAATCCCTCAACATGAAACTAATGGTAGGAATCGAACCTACTTTACTAATGTAATGCCCATATGCACATTGGTGTGTTAAAGAGGGATTGTTTGTTCTTAATTAAGAATGTCTGAAATATTATAGATCTATGCATGTAATATTTTATTATAATCTGTTCATTCGTACTTTATTTATCTTTAGTTGAATATTCTGTTATAATATTGAAAATGGCAACATGTGTGGTTTATGTCAATGAAATATTGAATCTTAATTAAACATTAACATTGTTCTCAATGGTAAACTGCATTAGAAAGAGATGATAAAAGCTAACTATCCCTCACTGTTGCCCCGTAACTACCCTTAACAATGCACCCGCACCCCTGCATGATACGCAGATCTACATGATTCATGAACAATGCTTATTAATCTGCATTGTAGACATATGTCTATTTATGTATGGACTATTTATAAATGTTAAATTGTAAATTTTTACATCTTATTGATTAGATTAATCGGTTCTATGAATGACCGAAAACACTGATATATACCGAAAACATGGGACAAAGCATGCATGTACAAATGTGTGCACCGAAAACACATTTTGGTTGGTGCTACAGGCATATACTTTTAGATCCCAGATCAAATAGAGCTGAAAGTCATGTTTTGAAGAGTACTACCTTGCCTTAAACTTGATAATTTTGAAAAGAGACAGTACACAGCACCAAATTGCCCTGAACACTTGCAAAATGAGCTGGATATTTTTTTCTCTGCCATAACAAATTTTATATATCATATAATGTTAACTTTCATGCATTTCTTTTTCTAACTTTTAACTTAGTAATGCAGTTGATTACATTTAATGTTGACAAGAAATCATCTGAGCTTGAACTCAGCCATACAGTAATGGGTTGTTGCTGCAGGTGTTAATTAGTATTGCTAATTGTAGCAAATAGGGAATAAATGCAAGTTATACACTGGTTAGAAAATGTTTATATATATCAATAGCATATCACAATGCATGTTTTCATATGGTTGTAATGACCATATAGTTGTAATGACAATATTGATAGTGTTGGAAATCTTACAAGTCTTAGATGTCGGTCGGTAAGTGTTATACGTTTGTTTGATAATACGCCAAGAAGGCGCCGAAGTCATGGTTAACGGAAATACAATAAAAAAACAACAAAACACTCGAATGTCAACAAATTTTCCAGACGTTGGACTAAAAGAGAAAAGGTTGAATCAGACACTTTTCTGAATGGCTGAAGTAGATCAGAAGTCTGCTAAAGAAAAGAGTTAGAAGACTACGTCAGTTTGTAAAAGAACAAACACTGTCCTATATTTTGTGACTCCAGTGTCGTTAAAGAACTTTCTCGACGAAAATTTCATTGTTGTACCTGCTGACAAGGCAGATAACAATTACACATTCGTATGTAAGGCATACTATATTAAATGCCTTATACAAGTCTTCATTCAATCACTGGTACGCAGTTGTGTTAAGGCTATACACAATTATATGATGTTGCAGAAAACCCGCCAAAACACAACATGACGTCATTGTGACGTCGCTATGGCTCAGTGCATTATATCAAGCTGGAGACACTGCAACAATCAACATGCCAAAAAAAAAAACGTTGTAGTGCAACCTTTTCCTCAACTCTGTTTGTTGTGTAATTTCGCATAAAGACTGTTCTATATCTATTTGAAATACGTCTTGCTGGGCCTAACCTTTAGATTATAATATATCACTGGAATTTCAATTTAATTAGACAATGTCTGATAAGACTACACCATTCAACAATTCCATCGCAGTATTTATACGCAATTACGCCTCTTATAAGTTGGGCACAGTCATAAATATTATTGATAGCTTTCCATTCATTAATTACAACAAAATTTGATTACCAATTTGGGCAATATGACCTTGCACTTGTTGAATGTGTGTTGTTAATACTGCATGTGCTATATATAGCAGTCGTGATTGCAAACAACTAGGGATAAAATTTAAATGTGTATGAAAAAAGAGGAGTTACCGGCTCAGTTATGTGGCAGAAGTCACCATGGAGCTATACAATACATGAATATAAATAATATAATAGAACATTTAACACATTACAAAAATATTTGATTGTAGTGCAATTACGATACCGACTTAGGACGGTCATTTAATTTGACAAAAACCAAACAAATGGTGTGGTTAACCGGTTTACGGGCCCACCTTCCCACTCACCGTAACAGCAGAACAATCAAAAGACGTACATTTAAAAATTGATAAATAATCCTCCATGTAAAGAACAAGGGTCAACAGGTATCGCATATTGAGAGGTCATAAAAATATAAACACGTAAGGTATTGTAAAACACATAATGGTATAAAAATATATGCGACATCAACATGATAAACCGTGCTCTGCCAGTCTGAAAGCGAGCTAAGACCCTAGATCTGTAGGAGTCCCGACTAACAGTCAGAGGGGACGAGGTTCAGGACCATGAAAAATTAAACTTGTTAAACAATTTGCATTTTTATCAAAGAAATAATCTTTATTCTATTTCTTATGCGGTTTTCAATATAGACAATATAATGTCAATGACACCGTGGAGTGCCTTAACGTTACTGCGTAATCCATTTTATACAGTTACAAATCTGTCTCCTTCAGAGGTATCGGATAATCACAAGTCAGTTCTCAGTTCATTTGGTATTACTACAAATTAATCTGATTTCGAGCTACCATACGTTTTTTTTTGGATTCCAAAGATGCATAAACATCCATATAAGCTTTGATTTATAGTTGGATCTTCCAAGTGTTCCACCAAGCCTCTTTCCATGTTCCGCACCAAAATTCTAACAGAAATCAAAAATGGTCTTCAGAAATACTGCTCTACTGCTCACTCGAGAAGCGCAATCAATCAGATGTGGATCCCAAAAACATCCAAGGAACTAGAGCACTTAAAATCTCTTATTTTCAATAATGTCACTAGCATCAAATCTTTTGACCTTTTGACTCTATATACAACCATTCCTCATCCAAAACTAAAGAACAGAATAATATCAATTATTCAAAACGCCTTCTTTAACAAAAAAGGAATTCGTAGATACAAATGTCTCGTTTTAGGCCACAACGACACATATTTTGTAAAGGAACAGTCTGATTCCAGCAGAAAGTATACAGAAAAAGATATTATCCAAATGCTAGAATTTCTTATAGATAATATTTTTGTGATTTTTGGTGGGAAAGTGTTCCAACAGATTACTGGCATTACTATGGGTACTAATTGCGCGCCTCTTCTGGCCGACATATTTTTGTACGTTGATGAGGCAGATTTCATACAGTCTCTGCTCTCTAAAGGCAATAAACAATTGGCATCTCGGTTCAACTTTACATACAGATACATCGATGATCTTTTGTCGATTAACAACCATGTTTTTGAGGATCACCTTATCATATATCCAAAAGAACTCGAGATAAAAGATACTACAGAGAACGCATCTTCTGCTTCATACCTAAATATACTGCTATCAATTAGTGACGATGGTTCATTAGTAACCTCTCTCTATGACAAACGTGACGATTTCAATTTCATTATTACCATCTTCCCTTTTCTGAGTAGCAACATACCTTCCTCTCCCGCATATGGCGTCTTCATTTCACAACTTATACGCTATGCCAGGGCATGCTCTAAATACGAAAATTTCGTCCTGAGAGCGAACTACTCTCACAAGGATATATTGAGGAACGTTTGAAATTGTCACTGAGGAAGTTCTATGGTCGTTATAGGGATCTATTGCGATTTCAGATTCCTCTTTCAAGAATGTTAACCGATATTGGGACCTGACCATACTAAATAGCCATCTTAACTTTTTGACTATACTTGATTTGACATAATACGTGTATACATGTATATACAAATATTTGTTCACTGGCGTTCCCGACACCGGAATTTCAGGCAGACAGCACTTCTTGCCTTGAATGGGAAATTTGTTCCCATCTCCTTTGTATGTTCATGCGTGTATATTTATGCATTTACCTTCTCGATCTGAAAGGTTATTGCATGACTTTTGTGACGGGTGTTGTATGCAACCAGGGGACACTTACTCCTCCCGGGCACCTGATCTCACCTCGATTTTATTGCGGTTCCATTTGTCTGAATATGACACTAAACGCGATATTGTCCCCTTTATTCCATGGACTATGAGATATAGTTTACCCTTCGGCACTTCTTCGTTTTTACTTCCGTACATAAAAGCGAGTCTTCGGTACTTTGACCAATGTGTTAGGTAAATGTCTGTGTTTTCGGTAATTTGTAGTACCCAGACCAATTAATATTGTGAATGATTTGATGTATATCGCATACATTATGTTTGTTTTTAAGTAGATAGATCTTTGTGTTATTTGATGTACATGCATATATTATTTGTCACGCAACAGTGGTTTTCGCCAGTATTTTGACTCTACAGCCGAGTCATATATCTTTAAGTTTAAGCTTCCTTGCTAATACTATAATAAGGAATAGAATTACTGTAAATAGATTATACATTTAAATATATTTTTCTACATGTCAATACTACTTGATAATAGAAAATACAGAATACAACATTTCAGTTTTTTGAAGATTTTATTCACTGTGTATACAATTACAGAAAAAAGAATAGTGGGATCATTTGATGGAGTTTGACAGAAAAGAGGAACGGGTAGAGCGTATAATAGTCTTACTGGTAGGTAAACCACGAAGAAGTTCGGGAGGGTAAACAATATGTCGTAGTGCATGTAATAAAAGGACCATATCGTGTATAGTGCCATATTCAGATAAATGCGAACCTCAATCGGAGTGAGACCAGGTGGATCTCTCTCTCTCTCTCTCTCTCTCTCTCTCTCTCTCTCTCTCTGTGTGTGTGTGTGTGTGTGGTTATGAATATCAGCTATTATTATGGAGAACTTCTGCATGTAGTAAATATCAAATTACAGTCACATATTTCTAAATATTTAAATAAAGGGTAATTACAGACGTGAGTAAAACTTTGCCCTTCATTTCATTTTACCACTCAGATTTAACGTTAGTTATGGAAAATGATATCACATTTATTGCCATAGTAAAATCTACTTTAGGTCAAACAATCACAAAAAACTGAGAGTAACTCACAGCAGCTCTAGTAGATTTTCCTAAATCAAATAAACTACTTAAAAATACAAATGTTCAAGACCACATAGAGCGATGCATATCACAGAACAAAAAAGACAGAGAATATTGTAAAAGGTTTGAGCAACATAGTTCCACACTTGTATGGTATGTTCCTTTGTTTCTATTTCTGTTAACCAAAGAAAATTCAAAGTTGCAATCGTTTAAAGATGTTCCACTTTCTACAATGTTCTGATGCAAGTTGGTGGTATGAATGAAATCATGAAAAACAGTACTCAACTTCTTTGCCTTCAATGGTAACACTTATGTTTCAAATGTCCATGCTTAAGTGAAACAAACATTTTGATTTTACTTATTTAGCCTTACCTTTAATTTTGGATTATTGATATATTCATGAGATCATTCCAATTATGGTGCAAAGGTTCAGATGATGGCTATCCGTACAAGGCGCTTCCCTATAGTAAAACACACTCCAAATTTAAGGTTCGACGTTCAACATGTTGGATGTATCTCCATTGACGGTGTTTTAACATTGTAGACTCGACGACACCTTGGATTGTCATTTTATGACAATATGTACAATGTACCCGACAAGAAGACAAAACTTTTCGGAGAGTGCAAAATTATGACCCGTCTCTGTATAGATGATGTGCATCACTGAACTTGGTGTAAAACATCATTCCTGAATCTTACTTAGTCAAATATATAATTTTCATTCAGATCCACTGGGTTTTAGAATCGACGAATGGGATATATACTTTCAACTAACTAGATCTTAAACATCGGAGTTTTTGTCAAAAATGTCTGTGCTATTTGTAACAGGTATGACTGATTTTGTTGCTCATAATCAGCTTATATACATAATCAGGCTTCATGCTTAATTTCAATAAAATTTATAAATATTTTATATATAATTTTTTGCCATTCTTTCCTCACCGCAGGTAATGGACCGTTTCAATAAAATAAGTAATCTGCCCTTGATATTAAGGTAGTCATAAGAAATTGAAAAGGAGCAGTATAAAATTCGTGCAAATTAAATTTATTTATGCGGTCAATTGACCATGGTGAGATCTGGTCAGTCGAGTAGCAGTCACCTTTAAATGCAGAGAGTAGGAACGTTTTTATCAATGGCAGATGAATTACCTTAGAAGTTGTCTGGTCCAAGAACACATTCTGAAACGAGGACTCATTCTTGTGCTCTGCTATTACAATACAAGTGGACTGTCAATGCACCACCACGCACCTTAATAAGAATGTACGGTTTTTCAATAACTAATAATCAAACACAGGTAAAGTAATTGATAAATTAAATGAAAACGAAAATACAGAAAGAGATGAAATAAAGATATTATTCTTGATTTTTCTAACAATTCTTGAAAAAACAAGAAGGTCTTAATTTCAGTGTCCTGTGACCACATCACACCTGCAAATATTTCAGAAGGATTGAAATGTATCCGTATAGCAACGAAATAAATTTGCATATTGTCTGTCGGATATCTCTGCACTATTCTTTTATTATCGTGTAGATTTGGAGGATTCTGTTAAACAATGTCATGTTACGTTACACAGCAATTTTGAGTAAAGGGAGGGGATCTGTACATATCGCCATCACTGTATCATGATCATAACAGAAAGAGAAATTTACGTCAATGTTAGCACATGTTAGTATAGTTACTAGGAAAGTTTTGTCAAGTTTTTAACCAGGCCGTTTTGCGGGTTACGTGATCCTATGTCTTAAGTATAGGTTATTGACTGAATACGACGAAATATGACCACCCGAGGTCTTTGAGCGGTAAAGCGGCCCGAGCATCCGTTAATAGTACTGTCCGCCATGTTTGTTTGCATACGGTATGACATTAAATATAAGTATGACGTCACATAACTGGAAATAGTCCCCGGGCTGATATAAAGTTTACGGGCATTTATGGCTCTATATCAGCCCGGAAACTTTCTATATAAACTATTGGTAAAATTTGTAAAATATGTAATAATCTGATCTAAATAGCTGTTTAATCGCCTCCCTGCGTTTACCCACTAAGAAATAGAATTTGATCAGCACATAGGAGTTATAATGATGTTAATGATATAATGCACGTTGATGGCAAACCTACCTATGTAATAATATTCTCGCAAAAGGAAAGGAATTTTGATTGAAATCTCTAAACATCAAATAACAAAGAAAATTATTAATAACACTGAATAATGTTGATCGTTCACATTGATGGATAAGAAATATGGGAGTGGCTTATTGTATCGTACTAATATATAAAATGATGCAATTACATTCGGCAAATTATATATCCTTAAATCTCGGTCTCCTTTCTTTTAGATTTATTATGCATAGTTTAGAATACAATATTGTATTTACTTGCGTATCTGTTTTGATGTCCACTGTTTACCCAGGACATCTGCAGTCACCGTCGAAGCAAAATCAACGAAATAAACAGCATAGTGATGAATACAGTAATCAGACAAATGGAAAAGATGAAGGTAAAACATATCTCTTTTTATCGAATGTAATAAAACTACCGCGCCACCCACTCTGGAAACCGGAAAATCTGGATTTTCAGTTTTTCATCTTCAGAATAATTTCAAAAATGCAAAACCATTCGATAGATCTTGTTTAGTCGTAACTTTTGGTGTATACTATATGTTTGTATGAAGAAGCGTTCATATTTTATAGAAAAAAAATCAATTTTAGATAGGGCGATTTCCATGTTAAATTTTGACGTGACGTTGCAAAGTTTCCAATAGACTCAATGTTAAACATCGGCGACGTCATGTCAAAATTAACATAGAAAATGCCCTATCTAAAATGATTTATCCCTATAAAATACGAATGCTTCTTCGTAGAAACATGTAACATACAACAAAAGTTACGACTAAACAAGATCTGTCGATTGATATTAATTTTGTAAAACTATTTTAAAGATAAATAAGTGAAAATCCAGATTTTGCGGTTTACAAAGTGAGTGGCGCGGACAGTAATCAGTTTTCTTTGAATCTATACCTTTGTTTGACTCTTTACTTTTTACCCAATGATGCATTTTATAGATATTGAAGTTTGTGTTTATTTTGTTAATATTGCTCAAGCATTTCAATTATTAAAGACTTCGACTTGTTTACACGACAAACAATACCATGCCATAATTTGAACTGAATTGTCAGCTATATCAAATCCCTGTATTAATATAATTAAATACATTGTAACCACATAATAACAAAATGTATTTATTTTGATATGATTATTTATTACTTTTATTTCTTGTTTGGCGATATTTGGCAATAACTGCACACTAATAAAGGAGCCAAGACCCAACTTGGATATTATGGGCAACCAAATAAATAAATCAGAAAATTGAAAATACAATTATATATAGATGACGCAATTGAAACCTGAGATCAGCGATTCAAAATGACATCTAAATAATAAATAAATGAAATGCCAATTGAAATGAATTAAAATGAAATACAATTAGATATCAAATACTGGTGAACGCGCAAAAAACTGCCAAATGGCTGGACAACTAGCCAGAGCCACCAGTAACAGCAATAGATAAAAATTCAATACAACTAACCCACACTGAAATGCAATGAAATTTAACGAAATAAATTAATGTTTCATAAATTTAAAATAAAATTATGTTTCAAAATTGAAATTCAAATTAAGGCAGAACCAAAATAAATACAAAAATTTTATTTTATAAATCATGAAATGGCATTATCTTTGCAAATGGATTCGAAGTAGACTAACATTATAAAAGGAGCCCACCAAATTCAATTATCAAATTCTAAGCAAATAATACAAATAACTACAACAAATTCTGTGGCAAAAACATGCAATATGCAATTGGCAATAAATTTACAATGTATTATAAATGCAGCCATGGACCAAATTCTCCACTACTTGGTGATACATACGTGTTGGATGTTAAAAATGATTGTAACGCTTGCTGAACTCTATAAAGAAAAATATCATTGCCAGCATTATTTAAATGAACTTTATCAGCAGCAAACAAATGTTCATTAAAATGACTCAACTCTGGGTACTTTATATACCCTCCTCCCAATCTGACCACTAGAGCGGCCATTCTACTATTTAATAGTATACGAACTTTATCCAAAATTTTAGAATCAATTGAACTTCTCCAAGATGATCGAGGTAAAATTTGTGACCACACAATCTTAGTATTTGGAAATCTGTTATTGTACTGCTGTAAAGTTTTTTTCCATAGATTTTCTCAAAACAATAGATTTCTGACCTTGACCTATATTGTTACCTCCACAATGAATAAGTAAAATATCTGGCGGATCTTCATATTTTAGTAGGGTTTCAATTTTCTTCTGTAATTTTCCCCATGTCATACCCCTCTGTCCTTGCCATAAAATACTAGCATTGTGTCTTTTTAACTCTAAATCAGCACCAAACGATGACTGCTTAGCCCGTAAGAAGGCATTGGATATTATGGAAGATCCCACAATCCAAATCCTTACAAAGTTACCTAAAATACTTGAGTATTGTTAATTTAAATCTTAAACGACTTAGTTGGAACTCGAATATAAGATTTGAAAGAATTAGATTTCCAACGACCACAACATGTTATTTCATCATCACTTAACCCAACTAAAGCTGCAGAGGTTGCTGCACCAATTCTAAATGAATGAGACTTGTAAAATCGAGAGTCAATCCCTGCATTATGCAAACATTTGTTAAGTACAGCTATAAATTGGTATCGAGTCACTGGACTTCCAGAAGCATGGCGAAAATAAACACCTGGGACATTTGGCCTATTAAGATCATAAATTTTAAACGCTGAACAGGACAAACTGAATTACCAGTTGCTGGCAAACAAATCACTGAGCCCAAACCAGACTGATCAGTCTTTGAGTGACATAAATTAATTTCTAAAGAATTAATACCTGGTATAAACTTTATATTCGATTTTAAAATGGCATTACCATAATCAATTCTTGAATTTACTACTAATTCACCCACTCTAAAAAAAAAAAAACAAAAAATGTTATGGTGTATAAAGCTGTAAAAAGTGTAGCCACATAATTTGACACGCATACCACTGACAGAGATTGTACCAGTTTATTCAAAATATCAAACGTTATTGGCATTCTTAAATCCTTTCGTTTATCAAGTCTAGAGATACCTGTAATCATTTCACTGACTACAAATGACTGTGTTACGTCTTCAAAGTTACACATTTTACATTGAAACGCTATAGCGGATAGATATGATCTAATTGTACTTGAGGCATAACATTTTATAGATAAATAGGCAACAAAATCAGTTACACGGTTCACCACCGGAGGCCAAAGCAGTTGATGACCTTGGGAAATACGAAAGAAATAAAATACACGCAAGGCATTATTGTACATTTTTGAAGTGCTTTCAAACACCGCTGCCTTTAGAATTAGTTTTTTTCTATTGTTGAGGGCATCTGGAGAAATGACTGAGGTACTACCACTGCATTCTCGTCGGCCTTCGGGAATGATTGCCGAAATCTTTCCCATTGCTGTCGAGAAAGAGCATCAGCTAAATTATTTCTCTTTCCTACTATATGCACAGCCTTAAACTGAATATCATATATCATACAACGCAACACTAAAGGCCTTAATAGTTGCATAACTCTCCTAGATCTAGAAGTTTTTTTATTCAAAATTTGAACTAATGCCATATTATCTGTGTACAAAATTAGTTTTTCATTTACAAATTGACTACCCCAAATATAAAAAGCTAACGAAATTGGGACAAATTCTAGAAACGTAATATCTTCATCACCATTTTGTCATGCCAATCAGTTGGCCATTGCAAAACAACCCAGTGTGTCTCAAATATCGCAGCACATCCTAAATGACTACCTCCCGCACTATCTGTATACAAAGAAATGTCACGCATATCAACCCATGGCTTATAATAAAAATAATAAACACCACTGAACAATTTCAAAAATGTTAACCATACTTTGATATCTTCTTTCATTCCTCTGTTTACCCGGAGACGGTGATAAGGTTGACGTAAACCCGTCATTGCATCATAAAAGCGCCTTATAAATGCCCTAGCCGAAGGTATAGCACGTGAACAGAAACATAACAACCCCGTCACCGATTGTAGCTCTTTTAACGTAGTTTTCTTTTTTAAGTAAATTTCACATAACACTTTTTCAAGCTTTTGAAGTTTTTCATGAGGAATTCTAACTATTATGTTATTTGTATCTATGTGTAGACCCGAAAATGTAAGTATAGTATACGGCCCTATGGTTTTATCTTCTGCTAAAGGAACACCAAACTCATCACACATATCCCTATAACAATACATAAGCCTATTGCATTCATTAGAATTAGCCTTTCCTGCTACCAAAAAGTCATCCAAATAATGAACAATATTTTGATTATCTGATCTAGGCATTAATTCCCATTCTAAGAAGGTTGAAAACTTTTCAAACAAGGAGCAAGATATTGAGCAGCCAAATGGCAAGCATTTATCAACAAAATAGAGCCCATTAACGTTATAACCAAGCAATTCAAAATCAGAAGGGTGTATTAGTAATAACCTAAAAGCACTTTTAATGTCTAATCTAGCAGCTAATGCCCCTTTTCCTAACTTTGAAAGCATATTTAAAGCAGTATCAAATGATGTATATTGTACAGAACAGTATTTATGATCAATAAAGCTATTTACACTTGCACCTTTTGGATATGACAAATGATGTATGAGCCTCCAAGAACCATCCTTTTTTGGTATTAAACCTATAGGTGACACTCGCAAATTATTTAAAGGCCTATCACTGAATGGTCCTGCAATTCTACCCAATTTAACTTCTTTCAAAATAACACCTATTGCTTCATTTTCATGCAGTTTTATAGATTTAAGGTTATCAAATTCAATTGCCTCTCTGAGACCTTCATAATGCAGTTTGAAACCTTCTGAAAAACCTTTATATAACAACAAAGCATCATCTTGATTGGGGTAAGAAAGAAGATACTTTAACAAAACATCAGACTTATATTAATTGGTGTAACTGCAATTTCAGTTATGTTTCTGTTGGTTGACACCTCTGTTATTTCTTGCATTAACACCATTTGCTGAACTGCCAGATCTAGAATTAGTAGATACAACCCTACATTTCACTGATGGATGAGATAACGAACATTTTAAACACTTATGAAGATATGGACAAGAGTTTTTCAAACAAGTAATTAATTATAATCATAACATTTTAGAACATTATGAGTGGCAGTGGAGGTAGTATTTGTGCTGACAGAGTGTTTAAACATATACAAAAGCCACAATTCCTGATCTACCACAGACCATGACAATGCAGGATTTTTCTCTTTTTTTAATCTAAATTGAATATCATAATTTTTCCAACCCAATCCAACAGTTCTACTGGCACCTAAACGTATTGTATGTAAATATTTCAAAATTCCACCAATTGAACTAGGAAAGGCTTCAGTATAAATACTTGCAAAAATCAAAAAAGCATCAGTCAATTCTTGAATATTATTTATTTTTGATAGCACTTTCTTGGAATCTAAAACAATACTACCAATCCGGACAGCAAGTCTTTGTTCAACAGAATCTAAATCTATAGTTTTTGTTATAAGGTTTGCTAGGTCAATATACTCATTATTAACAATTTTAATCTTCAACTTATTTGAAACATTACAACCCAGATCCTGAGTTATACTTTCAATACGAGGAACATTTTCAAAATCAGATTGAAAATTACCTGTATTGGCATTGGTGCAGTCATAAATTGGTACAGTCTCTAATGCAGCTGTATTCCTGTTTTGTCCTATTTGAGTTAAGACACGATTGGACACCTCATCAGAAATAGCTGCTATTTGATCAGTCAAATTCAATGGTACAATTTGCTGGGGCATCATTCCGCACTCCTATATCAGGTACCATTTTGGACCTCAGGTCCTTCTGGAACATTTAGATTACGTGCACCACGTCTGGGACGTGCAATTGGTCGATTTTCTACTCGCTGTCTTGGACGGCGTGGTCTAGGCATGTCGAAACTCCAATAAAATGAAAATCATTAAAATTTGTTACAAATCAGTTATAAATAAAAATACGTAACAATTTCATATACATCGTCTATTTGTGTTTATTATGGTTTCTTTCATAATTAAAAATTATATTAAGTTTTAATACTCTTTCGTCAATTATATAAAATATCTATATCTAAGTAACATTGGAATTAAATACAAAATTTAACACTTACATAAAGTCTGCACTATACCCAACCTACAATACACTAAAATCAAAATGGCCGATACACAAAATCACTCATGTGTAAATTAAAACCACACCTACGTTAATTGTATTGAATTCATTTGAAATTCAAAGACATCGACTTTAATAAAGGATCATTTTTATTAAATTTTACAAAACAATATAACTAAGTATTTCATGAATACGAAACAGTTCTCATTTTCACATTACAAGAATAATATTTTGACTTACCTGGCAAAAAATTGTTTCCAAACTGAACACATTGTAAAATATCACGCTATTTAAATACTTTGGCACACGTGTCACAAAACGTGAGTTAAATAGATTATAGAGTTATCATACTTAGATATAGTAAGAGTTGTCTTGCGTTAATAAATCGATTTAATATATAGGATTAAATCTTATTATTGCAAAACAGTTAGCATGATGTGTTTAATAAAGCTATATTGTCCCGGTTTTCTTCGTTATTTCAATAATCATAAACAATGTTGTAAGTTTTGGGAAACACTCAGACAATATATAGTTGGGTGCAGTCCTAACCTTACATTCAAGTGCACTTTAAGTTTAGTTTTTCGTCCCGAAAACCAGTCATTAAGTTTAGTCAAGTGCACTTGATATCAAGTTTACTTTAACGTAATTCCGTCTTTAAGTTTACTATCACGTGACACCAAGTTTACTTTTCACGTTTGTTTATTACATTTATCCAGTTTCGTATAACACGATAAAAATAATTGTCTAATTATGTACAATTGCATCTTTTATATAAAAAAGTTGTTTTCATAGAAAAATAAAGTAAATGTACATGTATATTGAAAGTAAACTAAACATGAAGTGCATTTGGAGTAAACTTGGAATCAAGTTTACTCTGTTGTCGTCAAGTAAACTTCAAAAGCAGTCATAAAGTTAACTTAAAGTGCACTTTATGTAAGGTTAGGACTGCACCTAACTGTAAATATCTTTAACCAGAAATATGAAAAGATCTGATCATAAAAAATATTTATTTGAAAAAATGAATAGACATGTGCATTCATACTCTTAAATCTGTTAAACCTCATAACAATGGCTGACTGCTTTTCGGAACTGGATGTGACCGATTAATTTAATTCTAGGAAAAAAACTTCTGAAAATTCTATAGAATTTTTAGAGGCTTGATCAAAATTCGTAAATACTTCTTTTCAAGATTATGTGTCCAACGGACTCTCCCATCCACATTTCTATGTTGATTGTGTATCTTGACTGACTCAGAAGGGTAAAAAGTTGCGATGACTTCATGGCCTCAGGTTTTAAAATAGCCAAATGCATTCGCCATCGCCAATATTACCATATGATCATTCTTCTACTGGACCATTCGTCAATCCATTACAGTTTCTTTCTAGAGCACTGCACTCCGACTAACACGGTTGTAGGGGTCCCATGAAGGGCTTTGTCTAAATCTCCTCAGAGGAAATAAGGCTATGAGCATTAATTGTTCCATCTTACTGTTAGTCGGAGCACCGACGGAACAAGAACATTTGCTAGCTTTATATATAACGTTCAAATCTAAATAATCAAATGAGAGCTGGAAAAGTGAATGCTTTACAACTGGATACACATCTCCTGATTGGTCTTGTTCTAAAATGCCGGAATGGAAAAGAATTTTTGTGGCAATAAATTAAAAGAGCATGTCATCTACAATATCTAGTTGTAAAACACGACACAATCATTATCCGCCAGAGTTCTCTTCAATTGTTTCTAAATATTTGTGATTACATATTATACAAGAAAAGGTAGACATCTTTTGTTCACCAGCAATGAATTAAGGATCATCATTTCTAGCTACATGTATGTCCATATGCGACATCTTGGCTATTCCATCCCAAAAATTGAAAAAAAAATGTTTGTCTTAATGTAATATATGGAATGTAAGGTGGGTTGATAAGCCAGTCAACCGTACAAACCGAGTAACTAATGTTATTTCAATTAACCGTCTGGTGTTTCATCTGCATTACAAGTTAATTTTTTTTAAGTCTGTTTATGTCTTTATCACTGACATTTATCCATCTGAACTTCAATTTAACAAAGCCAATACTTCCAACCAGGAAACACCTTTTCTGGACTTAAATATTAAAAATTTTAACAACAATATTCATACCAACATATATGATAAATGTGATGACTTCTGATTTCCTGTTGTAAATTTCCCTTATCTAGATGGTGATGTCCTCATATACCCACCATATGGTATTTATATCAGTCAGTTGGTTCGGTATGCTAGAACTTGAGCTAATATTTTGAATTTTCAGGAAAAAAATAAATTCTCAGAATATTTTATTTTAATTCGGAAATGTGACTTTTCACCAATATGTATCCAGCGGAATTTCCCATCCCAATTTCTATGGTGATCTAGTGTACAAACTAAGGATGGTCAAAGGTTCCGATAATTTTATATCGGTTGATTCTAAAATTATTAAACGCCTTCGGCATCGACAGTATGACCCCGAGATCATCTACAAGACCATAGGCCTTGTATTGGGTCCCTCTACAACCCAATGCAGACTTTTACTTGAGCGTTGCACGCACGCTGACTAACAGGGCGGTGGGAACTCTATGACGGGCTTTGTCCAAACCTTTTCAGAGGAGTTAGTCGGGATTCCTATTGATCAAGGATCTGAGCTCGCTTACAGACCGGCAGAGCACGGTTTACTTATGTTTATGTCTCCATACATATTTTTGATAGCAACATATTATTCTATAAACTTTTCGTGTGTAATAAATTTTTATGACCTCTATCCTTCAGAAACCTAATGATCCTTGTTCTCTATATGGAATATTATTTATTAATTTTAAAATGTGTCCTTTGATTGTGCTGCTTTTCCGGTGAGTGGGAACTTGGGCGCCTGTAAACCGGTTTACCACACCAATTGAATGACTTTTGTTACTTCAATTGACCGTCCTAAGTCGGTATCGTAACTGCAGCACAATCGAATATTTTTGTATTGTCGTGCCGTGTATATTCTACTATTATCATTGTGTGTGTGTGTGTGTGTGTGTGTGTGTGTGTGTGTCCTTGGTTATTTTTGCCATATATGTGTGTGTGTTCTGGGTTTATATTTTGTTTTCTTTTCTTTTTTTTTTTTTTTTTTTTTTTGTTTTCCTGTGAAGACATTTGTCATAAGGCCGAATCGGGTGTCTTTATGCTCTTTTAATTATCACTGCTGAATCCAATGCATGAATAATTCAATATTCATTTTGGAAGCTGATCTGTTCGGAAATCACTAGTTATGAACAATACAAGGGATATGTTGTGAAAGCGTATTGACCGTATAATATTATTAGTGAACTGATTGGAAATAAAAGTATAAGGAACCACCTGAGACATAACCACACGAAAGGCTAATAGGTTTATGTTTTACGGTTCCCTGCCATCGGATGATTGATTGATTGTTTGAATATTGATTTACGTCACTCAATAATTATTTCACATACATGGTGACGGCATCTGCCTGCTGTATTGCATGCAAATTTTGACCTTTTCAACGGACTCAACCGAATCACCGAGGATCTTTTAAGTGCAACGCCTACTGTGGCATGGCACCTCGATTTTTACCGCCTGTTCCGAAAGGCAGAACACCGGTACGCCCAGGGCGTGAGTCGAGCACGGGACCTCTCGATCATAAGCCAAGCACCTGATCCACTAGGCCACACAAGGTTCCTTCCCATCGGCACAACCAAGGGTTCCATATTACCTGAATTGCAACCTTTTAATTAAAAACAAAATTGACAACTATGTATAGAATAACTCTTTTCCCACACTAAAAAGGTGACTGCCTCACTAACTTTATCGAAATTTGGTGTGTACAGTCTCCTAATTAACGAAATGGTCTTTACTGTGTGTGCCTATCAACACCCCCACATTAACACACACGGGTTAACGACCACAATAAGCGTCAATCAATGCAATTGTTCGTCTTAAATAGGTTCCGAAACTGCATGACAATTCAATATTTTGTGGTGTTTGTTCAGTGCTCATTCTTCTATAAACTGCATGACGTTAAACAGTTAAGTCAGATGTCTTCTTTCTTCCTTTCTTTTCTTATCCTAGGAACCAAGTCCACAACAGGAAACAAATGTATGAAATTCAACACGTGCGAGTTTAATGAGAATTCGAAAGAACCAAACTGTTACTGTGACAGTAAATGCACGCTCTATGATGATTGTTGTTTTAATTATGAGGAAAACACAACCATGAATTCCTCGCCAGGTAAGGTTTTAATCAGACCAATTAAACATAATGTCTCTTTTGAATGGAATAAATTAATACTGTTGTTTACTAAATGATGTCGTCAAATAGCTGATATATGTATGATGTTTATGTCAAAAGTTTGATAATATTAATGCAGTGATTTGATACCTGATGAAAATACGAAATTGGGAAGCAATGCCACAGTATCTTACATAACAATTTGTCACGGTTGACATTGATGGATATCTGAAAACATCATATTTACAAATGCATGTAAATCCTTATTGTGTGAAAATATATAAGAATTTCATCTAATTTTTAAATTATACTATTTCTTACTTTACATTATACTTTCAATTTGTTAATGCAGTGAATTAAGCAGTATTATCTTTATCTACTCACAGATTACAAGGATATTTTTATATACCTTTGAATAAATGAATGGTCAAATCTCATTTAATCAGCCAGAAATTAGTTCAGACCGTGTGCAATAAAAACCGTAATCATAATACAATAAATTGATGTACACAAAAAGTTAATGTAATATAAATGAACTTCCTCAAACTATATTACGGGTGTCGATGCGTCATTTTAGTCAGCCTTTAGATTTCTGTATTGTTTTAAAAAAGTTGTGAATGTCAGTATCCAGTATCCTTAAACGCCATGACAACAACTGAGTATTTATGAGAAGTGAGATAAGGTATTCGGGTAGAATAAGCGTCTTGTTCTAGCTACACACTGCATGAATGTCAAAACATACATGTAGATGTATTTTGAGACCTCAACCATAAATACAAGAGTTGCACCGTCGTCGTCCGTCCGTCGATAACTTTTTCACATTTTCGACTGCTTCTCTGGAACTGCATTGCAGATTTGGATCAAACTTTGTATATATGATGTACTCAAGGTCCCCTATTACAATTGTGTTCTGGGTCCCGATTCCCTCAGTGTTGGATCCAGGGCGGGGCCAAAAGTGCCCAAAATGGTACCCCTTTTCAAAAATCTTCTCCAGAACCAGTGCATAAATGGGGAAACTAACTGCATGTATGAAGATGGGTTATTAAAAATTGTGTTGGGATTAAGATCCGTCAAATAGAAATTTACGCTTTTTGACGTGTTTTTGGACTTAGTAATTTCAATGCAGAAAAGTGTCATGTTTTCAGTTAATAGATATTGATGATTTCTTAATGACTATTTTGATCATAATTATAGAAAGTAATATTATTGTGAAAGAATTTTGTCGATAACTCAATTTTTTGAGTTTTTATGAATTTTTAAAGACTCCCCCCATTGGTTTTTTTGGGGGGGTGTCCATTTTTCACATTTCAACTTTTTCTGCAAAATGTCGGAAGGATTTTAATAAATCTTGGTAGAAATAAATCACTTATGATCCCCTTCAAATTCTGTTCTTTTCGTCCATACGTCTTAAGAGGTGGCGCCTCCGTAGTCAAAAGTAGGTTACAAAAGAGTACCCTCCTTAGACAATATTCTTCTTCATACTGGCTGTATACAGAAACAAACAGAATGCATAGAAATGATTTAGAGGGATGAGTGAAGACGTATTGTCATTTTGGTTGCCTTCCAAAATCAAATTTTTGAATTTTTTTCGACATTTGTTTGGACTTGGTGATGTCATTGCAGAAGAGTGTCATGATTCCTAGTTAATTGATAATGATTTTCTTATGGACTGTGATCATAATTATGGTAAGGAAAGAGTTTGAAAGAATTTTGTCAATATATCAATTTTTGGATTTTCTATGAATTTTTTAAGACTTCAATATAAGGGTGTATAGGGATAATTTTTCACATTTTTAACTTCTGCTGTTATACCACATGAAAGATTTTGATGAAACATGGTATACATGAGGTACTATAGGTCCTCTATCAATTTTGTACATTTCATCCAAATTGGTCTACAGATAATGCCACCATGTGTAAAAACTAGGTCTCACAATGGTACATATACCACTTGGCAATTAAAATATGGAGAATGGCGGTTCAAACTCAGCTGTGGTCAATTTTTTAAATCTCTTTACACATCTAAATACATGTAAGTTTTAGGTGTTTTTCAACACTCAACAAATGAAATTATGCCATTTTAAGTTGGATCTGGACAATATTTGAAACAATTGTTGCTCATGACCCAGACTTGAAATCAGTCAACAAAAGCCCCACCTAAAGAAAATGACTAACTTGTTGCCCTGAATCACATCATGCAGAGACAAAGCAAATGCTTGATATCAAAATCACCTGAATGGATGTGCAAAAAATGTTGTTTTTTATTCTGGTCTGAAATAAAATTTGATATATTTTCAACATTTGTGTTGACTTGGTCACAGTAATAAAAAAATCAATGAATTCTGCCTTCCTGCATGACATATCATCTAGGTACTCAGGTGAGCGCCCACTTGGGCCTCTTGTTTGTTTTTTCATATTCAGAAATTATTGGTGCAAATAATCATGACATGCTCTTTCTAAGGTGTCACATTTCATCATCGATGAGTGTATCTGTTGTATTGAAGATTGAATTCTGAGAAAAAAGGTACAACTATGTGAGATATGGTTCTTTTATTTTACTAAAAATCACATTATACAAAACATTGATATCGACATCCCTATTGATGTGTCCTCCAAAACAATATGCAACACGTATAGAATTAAGGTCTCACATACTTACATGTATATCATATGGAAGAGAGTGTTTGAGTCAAGAAATTCTCAGCTGTAAAAATATATTTTAGTGCCTCGTGTTAATCCAGAGGACGGAGATTTTCTAGGCTGAGGGCACATTTAATATAATTCCGAGTGTAAAGGAAATAAGAAAAGACACTTTTTGCAGATTTAATAGACAATCAGGATAAAATCTATATGAAAACGGCGTTCCAAATACATATACATACACCTTCTAATAATAGTTTGCTTCTGTATGAAGAAATTGAATATATCTAAGACATGCAACACTTCACATAATCCCAGATTCATAGTACTTCGTGTGGTCCTCTTTGATAATGCATTTGCAAAGTAATTAAAGCTACTCTGAAAATTGTAAATTTAGATATAACTACATATGAGATTCCTCCTGTAAATTATATTCGAACATTTACCCTAAATCGGTAGC